>OY294034.1:18399600-19673467 GCA_958510845.1 Cantharis nigra | reverse complement strand
CTATAGGTGAATATTTTAAAGGTGAATTTACCAAGCCTGTGTCGTAGTCATCCAAAGTAGAATCACTCCAAAACACTCGAGCCTCATGCAGATGTTTCTACCCGTCACCAATATAAATACCACCAGCAGAGTTGTGAAGATGTTGCAAATATTGATAGTTTTTGTAAATTGCAAAGAAAATGCAAATTTTTTTAGTTAATTAATAGGTTATTGTTTACACAAAACCATCAATACAATCAAGCTTATTAATAGAATTAAATAAATGAGCAAAAAATGTTGCAAATAAACCCAATAAATTTAAAACCATTGAGGTCATGCAAATTAAAAACACAAAGTGAAATTAACAAATCTTACCTGTACAGTGGTACTTTGATCTGAAAATGGGCTACTGAAAAATGTTGAAATTATATTCATCACTCCATTGGTCACATAATATTCCAAAGCTTTATCCGGATGCTTTCTATCCAAAGGTGCTGTTGCAATATCGGCCATGTCAACTAAAAATGATTTTTCAAATAAACTCCACATGTGGTTCGACGTATAAATTTCTTTCATTTCAACTTCAGTGTCAATGTAACAATGATTTAGAAATCCTACGTAAGCTTCCTTTACTTCCGGAATGCAATCTCCATGTGTAACCATAGCAACAATATCATCTAAAGGTAATAAACTATGACATTTAATTTCTGTGTAAACATTTTTTCCCATAGTGCAACACGCTAACAATTTAACTAACTCCACATGGTATCTAAGAGGACTACTTTCATCCATGGAATGTCGTTCAGACCTCATCATATCGATAAAGTGGTTAAACGAAGCTTTATCATTATAAAACACAAGAACATCTTCTCCTGCATTAATCAACTAAAAGTTAAAATTTGAAAACATAATTATATTCAGATTATTCAAAATATTTCACCTCCTGCATAACCATATCTTGTGATTTTCTTATAAACTGATTTTCTGCTTTCACAATAGTTTGCAAAAATTTTAAGTATTGGACATGCCTACCATGGCTTTCGATGCAGTGTACAAAGTGTTGAATAACTTTCTCGTTTACTTCATTACACAAAGTGGAATTATCTTGAAATATGGAACAAACAGTTTGAGCTTCCCTTATCTACAAAAACATGCGTTAAACATTTTTTCATTACAAAAATAGGTAACTAATTCACCCCTGGATTTAAAAATAAATCCAAATGTTTGTACAATAGCACTTGATTTTGTTGATTACCCAAACAAAAGTTCTGCAAAAATTCATGTGCCAATCTCATGAGTTCATTCATTCTAACATCTTCTTTTTCATCGTATGGTATTTGAAGCAAATCCAGAACTACTGTATGAACCCCAACATTTCTGAGTAAGCGCTGTTCATGCTTTTTTGGTTTAAGTAAATTCGATGAACCTTGTGTACAAAGTTTGTTCATTCGAATTAAAATTTGCTGAATTTTTTTGTATTCGTCTGCTTGTTCTGGATGTAAAGGAGGACCAACATCTAAATTTATAGCTGATCCCTTTTTTTCAATGTTACTTAAACTGGGAGTTGGTTTGCGGGGAGTAGATTCGTCATCTTCATCTTTATTTTTTTTACTAACTGTAAATGTGTTCATTTTAGGCAAATAAAAATAAATTTAATAACCTATCAATTAATTCTCGATCAGATTTGTACCATTAGATGCAAAATCAAGATAAGTTCATACAACTTACGTCCTATGGATTTATAATCTCAAAGTAGTCAAAAATTAAAACAAGCAAAAGTTTTAGTCATGTAAGAACAAAATTTCTAAGAACAAAATAATAACCAGTACAAAAACCACAAGAGATGGTTCTTGGTAACTGGTCCTCGCAGAGTGCTCAACTCTCACGGTATCCAGTCATTTGGCCGAATTTTTTTGGCCGACAATCATTTGGCCGACAGTTTTTGGCCGATAAATCATTTGGCCGAACAGTTTTTGGCCGACAGATTATTTGGCCGAACAGTTTTTGGCCGACAGATTATTTGGCCGAACAGTTTTTGGCCGACAGTCATTTAGCCGAACAGTATTTGGCCGACAGTCACTTGGCCGACAGTTATTTGGTGGCAATTGCAGGATGGCCGTGTTAGCACGTATAGTCGAGGAATATGGTCCTGACTATGAGCAGACCAATAGAAAGCAACGTCACCCAAGGACGAATCTAATAAAAAAACTAATACCGTTTCTGAACGACGCGGTATTAAAATTATCCGCGTTAATCCTATCCGATTACCTTTTGTTATTTTCTATATAAACAATTATGTAATTAAGAATCAGTAAGTAGAAAGAATTAGAAGAAATTATAAGTATTAGAAGAAAAAGAAGAAATCAAAAGTAAATTAAAATTATATCAAATATGCCTTTGGAATATGTCGAAAGCAGTCGTGGAGTTAAGCAGCTTTTACATAATGGATTTCTGTTTACTCGCGATAAACAAGGTGGTGCAAAAATTTATTGGAAATGTGCCAAATACAACACTTCAAAGTGCAAAGCAAGAGCAATCACTGAAAACGATGAACTTGTTGGACTTAGTGGCACTCATATTGGTCACACGGTGGAAAGTAGTGAAGTTGCAGCAAAAACTGTGCTTGCTAATATTAAAGAAGTGGCGAAAACTTCAAAAGAAAACCCCCAACAGATTCTGGCAGATGCTACTCTAAATCTTGATACAGCAGTGGCCCCACATCTTCCTTCCACCAACTTGTTGAAACAGACCATTCGCAGAACTCGTAATAGGAATGGTCCTGCTGTTCCAACATCTCCTACCAGCCTGACTGATTTAGTGATTGAAGGAGATTACGGAAAAACTGGCAAAGGAGAGCCTTTCTTACTTTATGATAGCGGACCCAGTGAAAATCGGATTCTTATATTTAGTACCGCAGAAAATTTACAATTATTGGCTGATTGCGATCATTGGTTTGCCGATGGGACATTCAAGTCGGCCCCATCACTGTTCTTCCAACTGTACACGATCCATTCTATCAAGTATAAGGTGGTAATTCCGTCTGTGTTTGTCCTTCTTCCGAATAAGAAGGAGGACACTTATATTAGAGTTCTAGAAGCTATGCTAAACTTGAAACCCGAGTTAAAACCTGTAAGTATTATGACTGATTTTGAAATTGCTCAGAAAAAAGCGTTTCAACGTGTTTTTCCTGGCATCGCTCACCACGGATGCTTTTTTCATTTTAATCAATGTATTTGGCGTGTAATACAGGCTAACAATCCTATTCGAGTTCGGTACGAAAATCTGGCTGATCCATCGTTTCCCTTAAATATTAGAAAGTTGGCGGCTCTAGCCTTTGCTCCTCAAGAGAATGTGGATTTATGTTCGAGAATTTGCTGCAAACCGAATTTTTTCTGCAAAATGAAGAAATTTTAAAACCACTTCTCGATTACTTTGAGAACACTTGGATTGGCGCAATTCGAAGTAGGAGCAATCCAGTGCGAAAACCCGTGAATTTCGGGATTTCGGTTTGGAACTGTCACGATGCCTGCCTTGGAGACCTTCCTAAAACAAATAATTCCATTGAAGGGTGGAATAATAAATTCAGTAGTCTTCTCGGAGCCAATCACCCTACAATTTGGAAATTTATTGATGGACTCAAACGTGAGCAAGGTAATGTTGAATTCAGCCTTGCTCAGTATAATGCAGGCCACGTGCCCAATCCTCCCAAGAAAAAATACGTCAAACTGGCGGACAGGCTCAAACGACTTGTTGTGGATTTTCCCAACAAAACTCAAGACGACTTCCTTCGTGGCATTTCTCATAACCTTCAGTTTAAACCTAATGGATCTTAAAAATAATTCGTTGGTGTGTAACGAATATTTTGTATTTATTTACCAAAAAAATAAAATTTATCGGCAAAGTGACTGTCGGCCAAAAACTGATCGGCCAAATAAACGTCGGCCAAAAACTGTTCGGCCAAACAATCTGTCGGCCAAAAACTGTTCGGCCAAATTATCTGTCGGCCAAGTGATTTATCGGCCAAAAACAGTCGGCCAATAGAATTCGGCCAAATAAATTTCGGCCAAATGACAGTGATTCACTCTCACTTATGGCTCCACGTGCCACACCCCGAACAACTGCGTTGACCCGCAGGCTAAACTAGATGAGGGTAGCCAGATATGGTGAAAAAACATGACAAAGGGCAGCAGTAGCCGTCATTACTGGGTTAAGGCGGAGAAGAAACTTCGAAATGGCTTAATACCAGAATATCATAAGCAAGAACCGAAGGGGATTCCTATGGTTATGATACTGCGATGAGGAAGGCAACGGGAAACCACCTCATTATTCTCCCAAGAACAATCAAAATGGCTAGACATGGCAGAAAAATGAAAGTTAGTGATCATGGAATTCGGATACCAAGATCCGGCAGGAGAAGTGATGACGGGGCTTCTCAGGTCGTCATTAAGCGAAATCCCTGGACACACAGACAAGAGAAAAAATAACAATAAACAGGAAAGAAACAGAAAAAACACCGAAGGCACTAAAATTAGGGGGAGAACATATTAGAATAAGTACCTGGAATGTACGAACAATGTATCAGGCTGGAAAGACTCATAACGTGATAAAAGAGATGAATAGTTTGAAAATAGATATCATGGGAATAAGTGAAATGAGATGGCCGGGCGCTGGAGAATGCGTGGTGAAAAAACATGGAAGGCACCAACAGATAGACCGGAAAGAGTGGTCCGCAATCAAATAGACTACATACTAATAAATAAACGGTTCAGAAACAGCTGCCTTTTGGTGAAAGCCTACCCAGGAGCAGATATAAACTCCGACCACAATCCACTTATAGGAAGATTCAAACTAAAACTGAAAAGAACAACAAAAAAGAATCACCTAAGATGAAACCTAGAAAGATTAAAAGATGAGAACATTAAAGTAGAAGCCACACTATGTTTGAACAAAGAACTACAACGAGCTGGGGAAAGTTTGGAAATAGAAACAAAAACAAAAGAACTACACTTAAAGAGAGAAAAAACTAAGCAAAGGAAACAATGGATGAATGAGCACATAATGGAGCTGATGGAGGAGAGAAGAATGGCAAAACGAATAAATGAAAATGAATATAGAAGATTGCAAAGTGAGATACGAAGAGAAATTAGGAAAGCAAAAGAGAAATGGCTGAACGAAAAGTGTGAGGACATAGAGGAGCTTGAAAAGAAACACGACAGCTTCAATATACACAAAAAAGTCAAAGAAGCGGCGGGTCTATATAAAACAAGGCTTCCCGGTAATCTACAAGATGAAAATGGCAGCTGCATAGTTGACAAACAAGAAACAATCAAAGTGTGGGAAAATTACATAGAGATTTTATTCCAAGACGAACGCTCAGACATTCAAACATCAGAATGCGTCACTGGACCAGAAATTACAGTGGAAGAAGTCAAAAAATCAATATCACTAATAAAGGACGGAAAAACACCCGGTCCCGATGATACAAACGGGGAAATTTTGAAGCTACTGTACGAAGCAAATATCCAAAGACTCACTAGAACATTCAACAGAATATACAACACAGGCAACATTCCCAAAGAATGGCTAAAATCCACATTTATAACAATCCCTAAGAAAAGAAGGGCAAAAACGTGCAATGAATATAGAATAATAAGTCTAATGAGTCATCTACTAAAAATATTCTTAAAAATAATACATCGAAAATTATACGCACTATGCGAAGAACACATGGGGAACACCCAATTCGGCTTTAGGAAAACAACCGGAACACGTGAGGCGTTGTTTTGTACCCAAGTATTAATCCAGAGATGCAGAGATGTAAACTGTGACGTGCACATATGCTTCATAGATTATCAAAAAGCATTTGACAGAGTCAAACACCAAAAGCTAATACCGATTCTGAGGAAAATAGGAATAGACGACAAAGACCTCCGCATCATAAAAAATCTATACTGGAAACAAACAGCTCATATAAAATACAAGAACGAGATATCCAGAGAGATACAAATCCAGCGAGGAGTTCGACAGGGCTGCATCCTAGCGCCATTATTGTTCAATATATATTCGGAAGAAATATTTAGCAATGCACTGGAAGGGGTATTAATAGGAATACAAATAAATGGAAAAAGAATCAATATCAGATTTGCCGATGACACCGTGATAATTGCTGAAAGTATTGAGGATTTGCAGGAATTGCTGGACAGAGTGGCAGAAAAACGCAAAGAGTTTGGTATAGACATCAACATAAACAAAACAAAATACATGACGATATGTAAAAATCCCATACCACAAGGACAACTGTATGTAAATCAAAAGACAATTGAAAAAGCGGAAAAATTTACTTACCTGGGTAGTACAATAAACGACCAATGGGATCACGCCTTGGAGATCAGATGTAGAATTGAAAAAGCAAGAAGTGCGTTTATAAAAATGGATAATCTGCTAAAGAACCGGGAATTCAACATGAACACCAGAACCAGACTCCGCCGATGCTACGTGTTCCCGGTGCTATTATACGGCGTAGAGACATGGACACTAACAGAGGCATCATGTAAAAAACTCAAAGCATTTGAGATGTGGCTGTATCGACGCATGTTGAGAATATCATGGACTGCACATATCACGAACAAAGAGGTGCTAGAACGAATGGGAAAAGAAGTGGAAATCATGAATCAAGTCAAGAGAAGAAAACTTGCATACTTAGGCCACATCATGAGAAACAGCCAAAGGTATGAGTTGCTTCAACTAATACTCCAGGGTAAGGTGTATGGGAAGAGAGGACCAGGAAGAAGACGAATTTCATGGCTGAAAAATCTAAGAACATGGTTTGGAACAACAACAACGGGGCTTTTCAGAGCCGCAGTCAACAAAGTCATGATAGCCAATATGATCGCCAACATCCGGTAACGGATAGGCACGCAAAGAAAAAGAAGATAAAAAAAAAACAACCAGTTGACTGTTATTGACAAGATCAAAAAATATAGATACGGATAAAATATGGAGGAATAAAAATGAAAATAATTCTTACCTGTTGATGAACTATGTTCTTCTACACATTTAGATTTGTATACCCATAATTCGGATTTTTCAACAGATTGACGTAAAACATCTAAATCAGCTTTAATTTGTTTGTAAGACTCAACATCACTGTCCGATACTAATAACTGAACCTATAAAAATTTGACTTCAGATTGACAACTTTACAGTTGTTTCGTTTCTTGCCTGTCTAAAAGCTTGCAAAACTTCTTGGCGTTGACTGAAGTGTCTAAAAAGTAGATGGAGTGCACCAGATACCAATGATGGATAATCGTGCATAGTTAAGTGTAATAAAACGCGTAGGAATGTACGTCCACCATGACCATCGAGATCCAAAACGGCACATTCTTCACTACTGCCAAATATACCTTCGGCTTGACTACCAATCATTTCCAAATCAATATTTTTGTGACCCAAAATTAATGAATCACCAGTATTTTTTTCAGCTTCATCAAATTCTTGTTTGAATATGCTAAGTAAACAACTAATACGATAATCTAAACGTACATCCAGAATAAACTAAAACAGTATTATAAGCACTTATTTGGATCTTTAGAATAATTTTGTCAACCTGTAAAATTTCTATGATTTTAAGTTTGGTGTCCATAACTAATGGATATTCTTTTAAAAACTGCGATACTTTATTCTGATTGGTGTTTGACGAAACAACCACACGACCAACTGGACCTAAGGTAAGTGATGTCATAACAGCTCCCATATCACCGATAGTTCGTAAAACTCCACCTTCAGCTAAAAAATTTAAAACTCAAGCACACTTATAAACTCACAACAATTAGCACAACAAATTTTTACATTAAAGCAAGAAAAATACAAAAGAAATTAGTTAATTATGCACACAATTAACATGCATGTACCTCTTTCTTCCGTTGGTGTTTCCTCGGCTATTCATAAATAAAAATATTTCAGTTTAATTACTTTTCAATTTTGAAAAAAATTAAAGGAAAAAACACTTACAATCAATTTCTCCTCTAGGAATTCTTCCATCCATGTAATCGTTTTCTGAAATGCAATCTAAGATACTTAGCAAAGTTTTAGTCAACCTTAGCAAATCAGAAAAACTGTAGAAACCAAAATAAATCAATTCTCGAGCCAATTTCACCACCTATACAAAACATGATACATATATATAATTTTAATAAGTAAAAACTGTAAGTTAAATTACCTCAAATGTTAACTTATTCTGTTCTTGGTCACCAAATGACCACATTTTTGCAACCACATTGCACAAATAATCTTCTACAAATGCTCTAGTTGAATAAAATCGACTTCTTACCACTTCCTTATTAGGATCTGGAGTTTTGTTGCTATCATAACTTGAATTAAATTGATTTAAAAAAATTAAAGTTAGATTCTCTTCTTTAAATGCATTTTATTTTTGAAAATTAAAACTAATTAAAAATATCTGAAAATGGCAATAACTTATTGTTGAAAGTTGATGAAATAATTTAAAATTGATTGTTTGTTTATTATGTTAATTTTTAATTAAAAATTAATTTAAATGGAATTTTTCAAAAATTAAATACGTGAACTTACTCAACAATTGACATTTTTGATGGAATTTCTGACCATAATCTGGCATACTTAACAGGAGTTACTGGTTCTTGTGGATCCCGATCAACATGTAAATGCAACATCAAACGACAAAACGATGCTCTTAAATCGTAGCTTACTGTTTCATCAGCCATGCACTTCAAAATTAAATCTATATCAAGATGCTGAGATAAATTATCTAAAGCTAGGTATTGTCGATTTAAGCACATATTGGAAAATAAATCCAATTGATGACGATAGTAATCCAATATAGCTTGATCATCTCGATTGCCTATCTTCAAACCACGGCATAAATCATTAAGAGACATAGATGTTTGACGATTATTCCACAATAAGACAATTTGTTGTTCTTCAACAACAGTTATGAGAGGCTCCATTTCTGAATCGTCGTTTTCCATAATAGTATCGTCTTGAATTTCCTGCACCTCTACTTGAGTTTTCATCATTCTTGTTTCCAACAATATGTCGGAATTCTTTTGGCTTAATACGCGCTTGCATATCAATTCTTGAGTAACTGGAATGGCTTTTTTGTTAGAAATACAAAGATCAGACAAATAGTCCAAAAAACGAGATTCCCAGTTGTGCATGTTTTTACGCACCAAACCAACAAATGTTTCAATTTCTGCAGCTTTAATGTGCTTTTCTAACAATTTTCGATTGTTATGCAATAATGCTGTAATGGTATCTTCCGCTAATATGTCGTAACCAATTTGTTTTTGCATAAAACCAAAATGTTTTGCTATGTATTCCTGTAAAATTGAAACTTTCAATTTCAATTAACAAATTTATTCAGCATTAATTATGCTAATATAGTAATAGCTGTAAAATTTGCCACGCAAAGGCCAATAGATTGAAAAACTTACAAATTTAACATTGTACCAGAATTGAAAGCGTGCATTCCTCAGCTTATGTTTCAGATATACATATTATAATTCTAGCTTATACGATGTACTTCAAATTAAATACCTCATTGTTAGCCAAACATTGAGAATTACATATTTCAAAAAGTATGGTTTTATTTATTGCGTTACGATTTGGAATTAACCAATTTGATCTGATATGTAACGTGTAGATGCCACTATATGAAATAGCAAATATTACAGCCCTTATTGTATTGCTTTATTTTAGTAAAAGAAAAGCATCAAGATTTTTCCCTACAAAATTTCTTTTACCTGATTTTTCCGGTAATCTTGTTGACTTAATCGTAAAATCCTGTAGCACAGGCGAAAAATGTATTTGTATGGTGCATGTTTAGGATCACTCAATTCTTCAATTTTTAAAAAAGGGGGTTCCCCATTTGGAGAATCCGTAAACGGACCCTGAAGTATTTTAAAAAGTTGTTTAAGAATAGCTTGTTCTCTTAACAACTTTTGTCTATCACGATTAGGGTTTGTCACAATAAGATCGAGAGCTTCAGTTTTATTTTGTTCCGTTTCTAAATCAGCAACAAAGTATACAATGTCCTGAAGTAAAGTTGTAACGGCTCTGTTAAAAATAATTTAAACAATGAATTTATTTGTTCTTTTAATGTTATTGATAACCTACCTGCGTTCATTGTGCGAAATTGTACCTCGTTCAAGTTTAGTAGATAATGAAGACAAAACCTTGCAAGCATCATTAGCAAAATCCAAATCACGAACTTCAACCGGTGATACAGAAATTAAAGCAAAAGCTTCTTTGTCTTCTTTTAAAGGTGCACAACCAAGTTTTGACATGACAGGTTTTTCTTCATCTTTATCAATAGGAATAGATGTGGAATGAACCCAAGTATTCGTACATAAGTGATGTAAACGTACGTAACTCGATTGAGGTACTAAGGAATCGGCTCTTGTTAATGTAGTAGGATCAAGTTCAAACAGAGAGGCAATTTCATTTGCATAAGCAACAGGTACTAAATGGTACACATTAGAATCACCAGATCCTACATCTGCACGTAATTTGGCACGCATTTGGTCCATTGTTTCGTCTGTATCAATATCTGCAGCTAAATAATGTCCAGTGGCGAGATGTTTGAATCGAAATAAAGAATTCCAATGACCAGCACCTCCTCTGCAAGGAGCATGTTGTACAACTTCAATTTCCCATAGTGCTTTGCTACTTGTTGCAGATGTTGCACTACTTCGTCCTGTGGCTCTTAAAAATACATGTTGCGTTTTCTTATATTCATCCATAGTAAGAAATTTTTCTTGTTCGGCATGAAATAAGCGAACAACGTCCCCTCCTTTTAAAATATCCTCTGCATTTTCTCGATGTTCCATGAATAATGTAACCTTCCATGACGTACTACCGTTAACAACATTTACTTCTTTACATCCAGGATTATCGGGCAATTCATGATTTGCAGCTACATGTAATACTTGTTGACCAGCATTTACCGGATTCAATATAACTTTATCACCCAAAACAATGTTATCACCAGTTGATCTAAGTTTATAAAAAGGTAGAATGTAAAACCATGAACCTTCATTTCCATTTCCATCTAAATAAACTCGCATTGCATTCTTTTCCAATAAAGCTGGTAGCCGTTTATTTACGGTTAAGTACTTATTTGATTTTAAGTGAAGAAGCTAACAAATATAATTTTTATTACAAACTATTCTAAAATTTTAATTACATCTAATCCAGTGTTTTCCAAACTTTATTTTATAACAAATCTTATGAGGAGACACCGGCTGATACCAACCGAGGTTTGATACAAGATATCGCGTGATTGCAGTAGGGACAGTCAAGTAATAATAAAAATAAAAGAATAAAACAGTAGACCCCAACCTTTTCGTACTATAGAACACATTTAAGAATGAGGTGGCATGATTCATCACTAGGGCCCGGATTCTAGGCAATAGGGAACCCGATATCTGGTATGCGGAATACAATTTATGCATAAATAAGATAGTATACATATTATAAATTATATGCCACATACTAAATATCACATTTCCTGTTGCCTAAAATCCGGGCCCTATTCATCACGTACCTACCCTAGTGGCCAGATAAAAGTTACCACTTGAAAAATAACATATATATTTGATAAAAATGTTTAGAAAATTAACTTACCATTTAATAAAATGGTATTATTTTGATGTTATTATTTACTAATAATGAGTATCATGCATTAAGAGTTGAATATTACGTCAATTTGCAATTGCACTGGTTTAAGAGTAGTCAAATATGGGTCATCAACTTACAAAGAAAGAAAACTGTGTAATTTTAGCTACCAGCAAGGAATAACTATCTACAAAGGATATAGCTAATAGAATAGGAAGTACATGTTACAGTAATTAATATTTTTAAAAAATATCTATCAATTGCTTCTTTAAATAGATAAAAATGGACTGGTTTACAAGACAGATAAACTAACCATGAAGCCCAAATTTTGGAAATGTTGCTTTAAAAATCGGAAAAATCATTCACAAAAATAAAATTGGAGTTCCATTATATGATAAAAACAGAATTGAGCAATAAATCTGTAAGATGTAGATTGCAAACCTTCAGATTATCGACAAGAAGAACTTATAAAAACCCTGCTTTGATAACACAAATGAAGATTGAGAGGCTAAACTTTGCAAAATTCTAGAGACATTGGACTGAAAATGATTGAAGAGAGGTTCATCTTTACCGATGAATCAAAATGTAACCTCAATCCATTAGATGGAATTCGGTACGTTCGCCAAAAGATTGAGGATGAATTTCACAAAAACTTCATTTTCATCAAGAACAAGTTTCCATTCAGTTCATGGTTTGGGGGTGCATTTACTACTTGGGAATTGGAGATTTAACCTTCCTCACTGGATTCATGAATAGAAGCTCTTATATCAAAATCATTGGAAGCCCATTTAATTCCATCAAATGAGAGACTATTTTCAGTAATTTATGATCCCATATTTCAGGACAATTCTGTGCCCTACCATCGTACCTGGAAAGAAAGTTTTGATGGTTTTGTATTCCTTACTATCATATACACAGTGTCTCCGGATACACTTTACATAATTACATTGGTGATGGAAGACACGATTCTAAGAAAAATATTTAACAAACATTTTTTCCTAAATTTAAACCTTCGAGAGTTAGGCCTCCTTAAAGCATTTTTTTTAATTTCCACCTTCACATGGCCATAGCTCAGAAAATATTGATTTTTTAGTAAAAATTATTAAGTGCTTTTTTTAAAGAGCGTGAAATAATCTACAAACTAGGTTTTAACCTTCTAATGTTTAAATTCAACGGCTTTCGAGTTATGAAAAAAAGTAAGTAAAAAAATGTTGAAAATTTTAAACTTTTTTTTTCTTGGCTTTTTTCAAATCTGACGCCCCATTCCGGATAGGAAATTTAACGGACTACAACTTTTGTCTAGTAAAAATTTTTGAAAAACCAATCCATTTCACCAAAATTCAGAAAATAATAAAAAAAGCAGTCACAAAACAAAAAATTTAATTCACAAAATTTTAATTTTTATTGAAAAATTTGTTTATTAATTAAGGTTAACCATTACATTATTGATTATTTAAGTAAATGTCCAAAATGACTACCCTCATTTTCATTACACAGTCGGGTTCGTTTTAAAAGATGTTGTTGCCCCTTGGTATTATTGTTTATACAATTACCTCTTTCGTTCAGAACTACTATAGCATTTGTTACTCTGTCCATTAATTCCTTTCTGGTATCGAGCTTTCATCTGTTGATGTACACTAACGCTTTAACAGTTTACCAAAAAATTTTATCAAGAGGAGTTAAATCTGGAGATCTTGCTGACCAATTAATAGTTCCACCTATTCCGATCAATATTTCAGGATTACTTACTTAATTTAAAAAAAATTTTTTAATCGAAGCCCAAAATGTGCGAATTAGAAATGAGAGTGGTCGTTTTGAACATTTACTTAAATAATGTAATAGTTTAAACTTAATTAATTAATTTTTCAATAAAAATTAAAATTTTGTGAATTTACTTTTTTGTTTTGTAGCTGCTTTTTTTTGTTATTTTCTGATTTTCTGTGAAATAGAATAGTTTTTCAAAAATTTTTACAAGACAAAAGTTGTAATCCGTTAAATTTCCTATCCGGAATGGGCGTCAGATTTTTTGTAAAATGTTTCGTTTAGAAGATACAGCGACTTTAAAAAACCAAGAAAAAAAAAGTTCAACATTTTCAACATTTTTTTATACTTGTTTTCATAACTCGAAAGCCGTTGAATTTAGAGAATAAAAGATTAAAACCTAGTTTGTAGATTATTTCACACTCTTTAAAAAAGCACTTAATAATTTTTACAGAAAAATCCATATTTTCTGAGCTATGGCCATGTGAAAATGGAAATTAAAAAAAATGCTTTAAGGAGGCCTAACTCTCGAAGGTTTGAATTTATAAAAAAAATTTTGTTAAATATTTTTCTTAGGAAAGTGTTCTCTATCACCACTGAAATTATATAAAGTGTATCCGGGGACACCCTGTATATTCAAAAATATGAATTGAAGTTTTATACTTTTCCCTTTTTTACTCTAAAAGATCAAGCATTTGTTAAAAAAGATCGGTATTACCACACTTTTTTAGCCTGGAAATAATCCATATCTGGAACCTATCAAGAATTGCTGGACGGTTTTTCAGCGCAGTATACGCCAGCGGAATCTTACAGCCAAATTCAAATTTAAAATTTTTAACGGATGCTTGGAAATACGATTTTAAGGCCAAATACTATAGAAGCTTAATAAAGTTATACCAAGAAGGATTAAAGCAGTTATAAAAACTCGAGACTACCACACAAAGAGTTTAGATATTTTCGATACAAGGTAGGAAAACTAACATTTTTCCATTCAAGCAAAGTTTCCACAGAATGCCGAGAATGAAAAAAGATAGTTTTCCACGAGTATCGAACAATATTTTTTCTAATTATGTTTCAAAAAGAACCAATAACCTAAATTAAAATGAATTTAATGTGTAAAATATTTACTCAATTTACAAAAATATATCTTGTGAAAATAGATACTTAAAATTTAAATTTGACAGTTGGTAGCTCATTGGTTGCCAACCAATGGTTGGTTATCTTTATAACAAAGTAAGACTTTTTGAAACGATTAGAAAAAATACATTTGTTGTTTTCTTTCAAATGGTATTTAAGAACATTTTTTTAAATTATACCTTTATTTCATTGCATCTGTATTGGTTAATAGTGGAATTTTTAAAAATACCATGGGTGGGTTTGATCTGGCCACTACGGTATATAAAAATAACTCCAACACTATTTAATGCTTTATTACACTTTTATTAATTATAATTATTAGCTCTTGAAAATACAATTAAATATGAATATCAATAGTGAGCTAAAGAATACAAATAAATCTTATTTTAATAAGAATCTTATTTTAATAAGATTTATTTGTATCCTTTAGCTCACTATTGATATTCATATTTAATTGTATTACACATTTAGTTTTCATTTCCTACACATACGTCTATTGTAAATGCTCACTTAGGATAGGCTGCCACACCATCAATACTCATCCAATATCATCTATACATTTTTATTCTCCTACTCGATTACGAATAAAAACTTAGAAATCATTTCAAAGTGTTAAGGTGGTTGGAAACCACCAATTTAGCATGAAAACCACTGGTTACTTATTATTAAAAATAATTTTAATAAAATAGTTCACTAACCTGAACAACACTTCCATATTGCACGTTTGATCCCAATAATTTTTTGTTCTCACCGTCATTTTGCTTTTTCTCTATTTCTGCAGCATGCTAATAACAATATAACATTCTTCATTAAACATTTATATTATTAAGTGTTATATAAATTTTAAATATTTAAATATTATTATAATAATTAAATTTTAAAATCGAAACTATTCGATTTTTTCAAGTCCACAAGTAACTTTGCTCAGGTTCAATAAACCAAAAGATTTTAAATTGTGCTATAAAATATCCATACTTGAAAAATATTTAAAAAAAAAAATCAACAAAACCAAAAAAAGATGGTATATTCTGTCCCATAAGAGCCCAAGTGTGATTCACTCTAAAAACTATCCGAAAGATGTAAAATATTTATATTTTAGTAATTCTATTTACTATTAAGTAATCTATCTAGTAATCTAGTAAATACTATAAAATAATTTTTAAAATATAAATATTTTATATCGATCAGATGGTTTTTAGGTATGAGGTACACAGAGTACTCCATCTGTGAGATGTCTTCTCTTGTCTTTTGTCTTTGCAAAAATGACGAGAAGAAAAATAATAGGAAAAAATAAATAAGAAAATAAAAAGAAGAAACAATATCAAGCTCAAAACCAAGGCTAGAATAAAAGTGTGGGATAGAAAAAATATAATGGGAAAAAAGCTTTTCCGAGATCAAAAAGTCAATGCCCTTCATATATGCAGGTTCTACTGAATCATATCGACTTGGTAATTTTATCACTTTTTACGACAACTGTGTACCCTTTCCCTTTCTGAGAGGATCAGACTAACACCAAGCGTAAATAACGTCTTAAAAGACGTTTTATGAATGAAGTTATATCAAACTTATAATAAATTAAAATTTGTCAATATATAATTACTAAATAATTGATATCTGGATAATACTGATAGAAAACATAGCGTTAGTGTTAGCACTAAATATTTGAGGGTTTCATGTATTATTTACCCAAAAGATTTACATAGATGTAATAAATAAAAACTTATGTAAAACATAATTAGCGTAACATAAAAACTAAAAAAATCTAACGGCGATTTTAATAAATCAATAAGGTCGCAAAACATCATCATGTTGAAAGTCTTTTTAAATAATTTTCATAATATGATAGAGACGGTCATTCGCGTAGTATTTAGTTAGCATAACCCAATTCAAGTTTCTTCCTGGGCTTCGGAGAATATATAAACCGACAAACCCCTTAGTTAATAATTGCCATCATTAGCAATAAGTTTACATGCATATCTGAGATCAGCTAGTAATAACTCAGATGTAAATAAAATAATATGCTTAGTGTTGCTTTGAAACAAATCAAGTAGTGTTGGTAAAAAACAGCACTATGTTTACACCTCTAGCTTTTAAAAATTTTGATTTTGAAAGTTATCTATAAAAAGGTATTTCCTAAAATTAAGATTAAAATTTTTTACAATAGCAATAGTTACAATAGCTCATTTAAATACATTATTTTCAGTGCTACACCCGAGTATTTTATCGTCCTGCCAAAAATATTAGAATAAATAAATAAAAATCATTTTTTAGACTTTCTAGCACATAACACTCAGGAAAATCGTTCAACTATTTTTATAGTCATCCTCAATATTACATTCTGCATATTACAATGTTGCATCTCATGTGAAACATCCTAATCATTTCCACGTTACAATCACATATGTAACAGTTCTATACTTATCCTATGTAATAGAGGATCTTATAATAGGGATCTTGACTTAGCAATGAATTTGGTCTGGCTAACCGTCTTTAACCCTACAGTGCATACGTCAATAAAAATCACACCAGTGCATACGTAGGGCCTGTTAGGCCCGTAGCTTTAAATCGACGAATGTTGGGATATTTCAGGAAAATAAGATAATTTTTGTATATATTAAACTTTATAATAATAAAATATTAAAGAAAAAACAGAATTGCTGAAATAAATCAAGGAAATTATTACGAAATATTATAAAATTCAAAGTCACCTAAATCTTGCAATTAGCTGAAGTCATTGAAGTTGCATATATTGCATTACGGTGACTTGTAAGAATTGTAAAGATACTTTTGATAAATATACTCGAATTACATAAAAATTATCGCAGTTTAGTTATTATTTTGCGAATAATGATTACAGAAATTGTTATACATACAAGCTGAAAAATTTTTTTTACAAAACTTATAATTTGATTGGAAACCGATTACCATTTTTAATATTAAATAGTAACGCCAGTGCATACGTCGGGCCTACTAGGCCCAAAGCCCTTTTATTGACAATCCATTCAACTTTTTCAAGTTTTTTAAACCCATGTCGATGTCTTTTCATATTTTAGACAGCTACTAATGATATGGTGAAATTTATTTAAACGGTTCTCTTTTTATATTCATTTAGATGTTCACTCGGGCCTGCTAGGCCCTACGTATTCACTGGAGGGTTAAGACACAAAGTACAAGAATCTGCTACCTATTCTCAGAGTCTAGATCTAGCATTAGAGATTTCTTTGTGCTTGATTTAATAATGTCGACCATTCGATTCAAATGTACAACAAAGGTTCCCATACAATAAATAACCAAAACCAATGTTTGCCCAAACCTTCTAAAATTGATATTTTGTAGTTCAATTGATCTTGATCAAAAAATCAAAAGAATAATGAAATAACTTCAATTTCAAAACAATCTTTTCTGTACAATGCATTAAATGCGACAACTTTCTACCATTTTCTTGATATAAAATATATTCCATTTAAAAAAACGTTAATTTTTAAGAATTTTGTATGTGGTAATGTTCGGTTAAAATGGCTTTAATTTATTTATCAAATAAGTATAATCATTTAAATATTTAAAAAAAAAGTTTAATTATATCTGGATGTTAAAAAACAAAATCGCAAGTAAATGTTAGTAGGCGGCTATGCACGCGCTACAATCTTCTGTTTTATAAATATTTAATTATATTTGTGATATTGACAACAATATTAAGTGTACTTAAATATAGTTTTCCTGATTTATATTAAATGAAGTTTAATGAACCAGATCCAACCATAGTACAAATTGTGAGCAATGTAATAAATTATTATTTGATTTTTCTAATTATTGATCTAACTATATAACTATCTATATTATTTACATTATAGGACGATAATTCTGATGGTGCAAGCACTGATAGTGGTGGTACACCGGCACCATCAGAATTAGATTATCAGGATTCTGATGACGACGAAGATATTATTCTGTATTTACGCAATCAAGAGGTCGTGCAAGAAATTATAACTGAAGAGTTTGAAGAAAACGCAATACCTAACTTGCCCTCAACTAGTAGTCAACAGCACCATATAGGACCAACAGGAAGTTCTCCGATAACTACTCGAGTGTTGTTTTCGATGGACGAACAAAATCCCGACGATTTATTGGACGATTATCAACGTGCTGCAACTCCTATAAATATACAAGAGGAAATACGCAAAACTACCGATAATTTTGATAGTACTAACTCTACTCCCGATGATCACCAAAACCAAATAGAACAATAAAATCATTTGTTATAATGTTATGTAACTTTTGAAACCTTACCAAATTAATAATTGTGAGAAAAATATAATTTATTGATTTTTTGCTATTTTATTTCTTTTTGTAGTTTGTTATTATAATTAGTTGATCAATAAAGTAAAATGGTCAATAAAGACAATACAATTAATTTTTCTGAAGATTTGTGTTCCTTCTTTTACGCTTTTATGATTTTGGAAGAAGTCAAAGTTGAGAAACTTAAGCAGACTAAACTTAATAATTCCTTTTGCTCAATCCCCAAACCCCAACAGTGCAGTGTAAGGTATGACCAATAGCTATTAGCTACTCGTTCTCACCATCCAATCCATAACTCGCGAAGCTACTATTGTGTATTCAACTGCAGCCTATCAATATTCACTGGGAGCTAAGAAGTACTGATGATTTACCAAAACCATGTACGACCGCAAAAAGCATCCAAAATAGAGATGATCATTGACCTACTAGTTAAAGAGATACATTAACGATGATTTTAAATCCGGTAAGAATATGTATGGGGGCACATCAAGTCGGTAGTCCCTCTGATTTGTTTTGTTAAACTGGGTAAAAATCATCCCAATTGACTGTGTAATGCCTGCCTTTTCTGGGATGAAAATTGGGGCTTTTTAGTTTGACCCTTCATCGACATGCTTCAATTTAATACCGAGCATTAGCTCATTGTAATAAATCAAATTATTTCATTTGGTACCGTTGGCCATCAAGAGTAGAGCAACTGTTGCTATTAGTAAAATTATCAGTAGTGCTGTGATTGTCCTTTTCCATATTCCTAGAAGTCAAAGAACGTTGATCATCGTGCAATAAATCATCACATTCAAAGAATATTCCAAATGTTAACAAATAGTTGGAAAACTTCCTACTAGTCCTAAATTGTGCTGTTGAGCACTACTTGAGAAGAAGTTGCAAGGTGTCGTAACTGCTTAAATATAATTTTCGTATTCTTCACCTACAACGTGCTGGTTACATAAGAACAAAACAATATCTGCATCATCATCAGAATTTAATTCTGCTAATGATAGGGTACCACCACTATCAGTGGTCGCATCATCTAAATTGTTTACGTCGCTTTGTAATTTAAGTAATGCAGTTAATAATTACCAAAAATTAAATAGTAATTTATTACGTCGTAAACAATCCCTTCAGTAGTAGGATATGGTTCATCTAGCTTCACTTTATTATAAATCAGAACTGTATTGAAGTATACTTCATATTTATTTTACCTTAATTTTTTTTGAGAATCAGTAGAAAAAAAAATTAGTAGAAAAAAGGATTAGTAGTAGGTAAAATTTACATTTTTAACTCCCGACCTAAAATAGTCAGTCTGTCTGTCCATCTATCTGTCTGTGGCTTCATAACTCTTCAACGGACGGTCAAATCTTGATGCGAGTTTTTTTAAACTGATAGAGCAGTTTGTCGAAAAGAAAAGCTATGTACCTGATTATCTTAAAAATTCAAACAACAAAATAAAAATTGATATTACAAAATATTATATTCAAAATGCTGAAATAACCGTAACAAATGCGATAAATCTCATAGGAACAATGTTGTAGAAAATTAAATTTTAAATTTATTAATAAAATATTTGAAGAGTCGAATTGGGAAGGCGCTGAACATAATTAAAGTGAACCTAGACTGAATGCAAAAACAATAGCGGTTACGCGTGTTTATGCTCCATCTGAGGTCAAAGTCGAATTATTTTATTATTTTTTTTATCATTTAAATTAAATGCTTTAATTACTACAATCATAGCGCTAACCATTAACATCTGTTTTAACTAGTTTTTATTCGGGTTTTAGGTAATACAACAAAATCTCGAAACCGCGAACAGCGAAAATCATGTTGATAACATTGTTCTGTACTCACCTAACCAAGAAGTTATACAAGAAATAATAATTGAAGAAGGCGAAGAATACGAAAGATAATTCCGTAGTGACGACACCTTGCAACCCTCCCTCAAATAGTGCTGAACAGCACAATTTAGGACTAGCAAAAAGTTCTTCAATTTTCAGCCAATTTACTACTTATTTTCCGAAGTAAACCCAATACTGATGACTAGAGCCCGGATAAAAAGCAATAGGGAACCCGATATTTAGGATGTGGCATATAATTTATAATGTGTACAATATCTTGTGTTTATGCATAAATTGTATACTGCATACCAAATATCGGGTTCCCTATTTCATATAATCCGGTCTCTACTGATAACTTATTAAACAATAACCAATATTTAACAGAACTAAACAAAACGTTAAAATAATAGAATTTTAACAATAAAGTGAAGAGGTACCACACGTAGAAAATCATTCTTTACAAAAAAAGACATTAATATAATTACTCGACAGGTTAGGACTAAAATATTTGAAAAACAAGATAAATGAATAATACGTTATAAAAAAATTTTTGAAACATTTTTCATAAAATTTAAACTTCAATACAACAAGTTAATTCTTGTTTTATTCTTTGTTTAATTAAGTTTTTAATATTATTAATTTTCACAAATTAAGATTTATATATTTATATAACAAGTTAATTAAACATTAATAAAATTTAAATAAAAAAATTTTCTGACGATAGCGATAACCTTCGCTGAAAGCTAAAATAGATTTTATTAATGTTTTATTAACTTGTTATAGTGAAATTTAAATTAAAATATGTAGTAGTCCTGTAGTTTTTTGTTTTTGGTTTTTTAAACATTTAAATATGTACTGTATTTCTTCACTTTAATGGCAATATTCTATTATTTTAACGTTTTGTTTAGTTCTGTTTGTTTGTTTATTTTAGTAATATCCTAATATTTTACAAATACTACATACTAAATACCACAAATCTACTTAAAATTTCTTATTTTAATTAGTAAATTATAGTTGACTTTATTTAAATTTGATTTATACTATACTATAAAAATAGTATATAGTATAAGGTATATTAAATTATTATATTGTCCAAGGCAGGTTATATTTCTAATTTCTGGGGAGGGGGCATTTCTAAAAGAATAACCACAATATTGAAAAATAGATAGGTATTTAGTAAGGACATTGCTTTAAAACTATAGGTCTGTTCCAACAAGCAGTTATCTCCAGTTCTAAGGACTATATACATGCTCTTTAACTAAATTTTTAAGTATTAAAGACCATTTTCGTGAACATTTTTACTAAAGAGCATGCGTATTAGTCCGAGAACTAGAGATAACTGCTTGTTGGAACAGACCTACTATAATGTATTCGCTTGAAGGGGGTCCTTCATGTTGTCCAATGTTTCAGGTTGTTCTTTATTGGCCCATTTTCAAGATAAGTTTAACAAATTAATGTCATAATAATATTAGTATTATAATGTCTATTTTTAATCAAATTCTTATTTAAGTTAATTTTATTAGATAACCAAAGTGCTTCAACTTCTATGAATTTAGTCAATGGACATTGTAGAAAATATTCAGGAACCATCGATGGTATCGACAAATTAAAGCATAAACTTTTTTAATAGCCAAGTTCACAGTTCATATTAAAGAAGTAAAGTAGTTCATTTTAAAGTATCAACGGGAACGGTCTTAAATTTAAATGTTTAATATTAATTTGTAATTCTCATAATTTGTAGTTTTAAAATTTAATTTGTTTTTAAATTCTTTAAATTTTAAATTTAAATTCTGCTCCTTCCGAATCCTCATCCCCTCCACTTTCAATATCCTTCTTCTTTTTGCTTTCTTCAATCTTATCCGTAACCGACAGGCTCGACGCCATCTCGGGTTCCGTAATTCCCCTTCAAAATTGCCCATGCCAGTTTATCAACACCAGATGTAAGAGATTAAGGCAGCAATCGCATGCTCTAATATTGCCACTTCACATTTCGTTTCAAATTCTCCAGATAGATATCTTATCAGCTCCTAAACATATCCTGAAAGTTTGATCATGATATTTCGATTATATCCTATAATTTTTTTCTGAATTTTAATTTATTTCATGGTTCCACTGAAAGAAATTCCGTAGCTAAGATGGCCTAACCCCTGGCCTAACCCCCTTAAGTATTTTTTCAGGTACTGCATTTAAACAACCTTCTCCAGAGAAATGCGTTTCCGGTGTCACTTCTATTATGATTCTATGAAAGTATTACCCAAGATAAAAACGTACAAAATGCGTTGGAAGTACATTGTAAAACTATTGTAATAATAAAAATGCAAAATGTAATTAACCACGCACTTAACCCATTATGACCTGTTATTGCTAATGTCATTGCATGACTCCAAAAACCAAGAAAAAATTCATTATAAAGATGGATTTTCTGACGATATCGTAAAGGAAACTGAAGATGTTTTGTGTTATAAAGGTGCATTTTATTTTAAATCTAAAATGTAATTCCTTTATATATACTTAACACATACTTCGAGTTACTTTGAGCCGGTTTATGAGAAATAGTTATAATAAATTATGTATAAATTTTTGTCATATGCAAAGATAAGATGTTATACATATTACCTTGTCCGACTAAAAATTTAATATAATAGAAAAATAGTAAGTATTACATTATAAATTAATGTCTGCACTCTCTAAAACATCTCTATTTTGCATGTGTGCATTAGAGTACCACAGTCTTCGTAAACATTTAATCCTGGCAATAACAATGCAAAAGTTGATTCTGAATCCCTGACGAATTGTGGGTATATTTCGAAATTTTTAATAATTATCCCATGCCGGTAGAGAAATTTACAGTTATCGATGTCGATCGATAATAAATTAACGAGATTCCCACAGTAAAGTTATAAAAATACCAAATTAAAACGGGTTTAAATTCTCGTTTAATTTAAAAATATTAGAAGGCCGAATACAAGTGGGGAGATAACGTGATAACTAAACCTCCCATGAGCCATGATCCATCAAAATTTACTAAATCTTGTTAAATTTGAAAAATATACCTAAATTCTTATCAAAATATACAGTAGCAGTAGCTCATATTATTCTAGCAATGTTAGCATTGTAAATGCTATGTTAGCAATGTAAATTGTACGTTTTGAAGATTATTTTTATCATATAAAAGTTGCTTTTACAGCAATACTTATTAGACATTTTTTGTTGCAAATTTTATTCCCTTCATTTTTATTAATATACATTTTTCTATTTTGTCGCACCATTCCAGAGTTACGGTCACTTAAAAGACCCTGTACATTGTACAACAACAACAAAATTGTTATCTGTATCTCAGAAACTGTGCAACGAAATAGAACTATTTTTTAATTTTTTCCTTTTTTTCCTGTAAATTTAATTCCCTACATTTTTGTTTCTGAGATACAGACATTATTTTTTGTACTCTACAGAGTATTTTTAAGTCACCGTAACTCTGAATGTTGCGACAAAATAGAAAAATATATAGAAACAAAAATAAAGAGAATGAAATTTGCAACAAAAAATATTTAATATGTATTGCTGTAAAAGCAATTTTTTACATTTATATTTTACATTTTACATTGCTAACATAGGACTGGATAAATACTATTCTGAGACACTGAACCTATTTACCCCGTCCATAAACTTTGTCTGAATTCGCATTTGCCAAGAGGATACAGTAAAAGCCCTCGTATCCGAAAATTCTTAGAATTTATCGCGTCAACCGAAAGATGCTTGTGAGCTTTATCTCGCCGCGACTCAAAGGAGAACACGTGTAGGAAGACGGATTGATTACCTACGTTATAATGCTTACATTATAATAAAAACAACAGCATTCTTAATGTCATAAAAATAAATAGTAATTTAAATTTGAAAGAGAGATTATTCGCAAAATAAAATATTTATATTCTATTCGTCTAGTTTTGTTATTTCGCAACACGTTTGTGTCAATTTTGTTATTTATTTATAAATTTTATATTTAAAATATAAAATTATTTTATACATTATTTGTATCTAATAACATTTTTGCCAAAAAGGTGTAATTCTTTTTACAAAATTTGTATATTTAAATAAAATCATCAAGTTTGCTGTGATAAGAATAAATTCTTATCGTAATCAAGAATAATATGATACTATGTTTGAAGATTTGTTATGGTTTTGTCAAGATTATACTATGTTATGGTATTAATTTCAACCTTCCATTTAACCGAATCATTCGCCTATCCGAACGGAAATGGGTCCCGTTCATTTCGGATACGAGGGCTTTTACTGTACTTAAAATTTCAAGGTCTTAAAAAATGAAATAAAAATTGAAGCATATCTCAAGAGCATATCAAAGTTGCACAAACTCTATTTTGTTAAAAATAGGTTTATTTATGTTTATTTAGCAATTATTAGCATTCGTTGTTATATAAGTAGGCAACTATAACAGTTGATATTATTTAGTGTGTAAATAATTCGTTCCCACCTCTTTGTGAAGAAACACTGAATTGTAGACTTTCCCTCTTGTAAAATTGACACTTGAATATGAAATTTTTATAATAAAAATTTTGTGTTCATAAGGCCTTAATTTAAACTTCGACAATTGAAAGGTCCATTCAACACTCAACACAACATTCGATGATTTTCTGATAAATTTTCGTATTTAGTTACTCAGTCTTTAGTGCTCCGAGCATTACCGTAAAACAGCAATTTCTTTTCTAAAGGTGGTTACATGCACTTGCGTTTTGCGATTTGCGGAATGCGATTTCCGCAAAAATTTAACACTTCATTACATGCACTTGCGATTTGCGGAATGCGAAAGTAGTAACTTTTTCATAAATTAATAGGGTATTTTGTAGAAATTGATCGAGTCAGATTGGCAATTCTAGAATAACCCATAATCATAACCTAAAATAGTTTGTAGTGTTTATAGTTTATACTAGTGTTTATGATTGTGAAAAAGGCGTTTTCTGAAAACGAAAGTGTTGCAATGGAAAATAATTATTCAGTATATGTGGAAGTTGAACGCAGGAGGAAAGTTGTAGCTGCATATATATTGTATAAGAGAAATCAGCGTAAGAAAAATAGATCTTGTGCTGTTCGGGACCTTTTCAAAACAAGAAAACAACAAGGTGCTTACCATAATTTAATAAATGAAATGAGACTGAACGATGTCTGTAAATATTTCAATTACATGAGAATGTTGCCAGAAGATTTTGATGCATCTTGATTGCCCCGTGCCCCCCCCCCTAAATCCGCCTATGCGAAGAGTAATGTCGAAATGTCTACAAAAAATTTCTAATATTTTTGAGATTTTTAACCAGAGACTTCAAAATTGCAGATTTTTCAAAATTTTACTTCGGTAAACTTGAAAAAATAAGTTAATCTAATAATTATATGAAATATGAAGAAGGTTCATTGAATTTAAAACAAAAACGAATGAGTTTTTACAGAGCTGTGATCTTTTAAAGTTTTTCCATGTAAAATTTTGAAAAATTCGTAACTATTGAGTGTTAGATTAAAAATCTAGAAAAAATTAGATATGTCTTTGAATTGATGTACTAATCTACAGTGAACTCATCACATTTGGAACAAATTGATCAAATTTTTAAAGAATTCTTGGACAGTCAACCTTATTTTTTTAAATGGCAACCTTTTTTTTACGAATTTGGATAGAGTACAATATTTTCTGAGTATAAATATGATAAACCACTAAGACCTTGAAAAGTACGTTTAACCTTTTAAGGACGGGCTGGGTACATACAGTCAACACAATATGAAAAGCCCTGTGTAATTTTCATGTAATAATTTGCTTGTAATGGTCTTTATTTAAGGGTGGGGATTTTTTGTAAAAGGTCCATAATCTTTAAGTGCTTTAGTTGTTATTTAGTGTCTGTAAGTTGTGAATTTTGTATTATTTACAGTATAATTGTTTGAAATTGCCAAAAAGATGTAAATTCTTCTTCTTCCATCTTTAGGATACGATAAATCCTGTCTGCCTTGGCTTTGGGCTGTCCCCTATCGAAGACCGAGCCAAAGTCACAAATCTCTAAGCATATAAATTGCTTTACATCTGATGCAGCTTGCTGAGCTTGTCTCAGATGTGCCCGTAACCCTGGATTTTTGTTGATGAGGGCAAATCATCAACCCAGGGGTACCGCCGGCTGTACATGCTCTCCGAAGCACGGAGACAATCATAAGAAATTTTCGACTCCTTCCGGATTTGAACCAGGTACCTTAGTGTCAGCAGTTATTCGGCTAACATACTTGGCTAATGACCGTCTCATTTGATAGAATTTTTTATCGTAAATTGATTGAATTAAAAAAGCAAACTAGTATTTTGATTTTGCGAAACGAAAATAAAAGTTTTACGTATATTAGCAAAATAGTAGGGTGCAATCAACATTTGGTAAGCCGTTTTTACAAAAATTTTGTTACAAAGCCACTCGCAAAAAGAAGACCGCCAAGGAAGACAACGCCAGTTCGGGACCGCGTTCTTCATTGATTGTAAATGAAGAATTGCTTTAAAACCTGTCAACATCTAAGGGTTGAACTAAAGGACCAAACTGGTGTAAATGTAAGTGTAAATAATTTAACGCCGGACTACCTGACGCGTTTAAACGGCATCAATGCCTAATCGTTTACAGAGTGTAATAAAGGGCATAGGGAACATACAAAATATTGTTACTTTCATTTTTGTACCTTTATTAATTGAATCGCTAAGTGCAGAAAGGAAAGTACTACAAAATTTACATTTTGAGATAATTGATTTAAACTGTTTAAATTTTTAATCATACTTTTCAGCTGCACAATTTTTTACACATATTTAGAAATGGCTCTTAGATATAGGAAAAGTGAAAAAATAAGTTAATTGTATCAATATCTTACCCTAAAAAAAATATTTATTATATTGAAGTGCTTACCTTTCTGCACTTAATAATGATGTTTAATTTAAACCAGGGATCTCCAAACTACGGCCCGCGGGCCAAATTCGGCCCGCGATTACCACCATTCCGACCCACGACAGCGGGTCTGACCTGCTTGGTTTCAAAAAGTTGTTAAAAAGTAATCTTAATCTGATGAGCTAGCTGAATATTGGCCCTCCTGGTTTTGTGGAGCTATCAGTCTGGCCCTTAGGCTAAAAAGTTTGGAGACCCCTGATTTAAACAATTGAAAAAACTTAAGTAAAAGAAAACTTTATTCTATAGGACATAAAATACATTCATTCAAAGGCAAAATAAACATTGTTTTTCGTTATATACAGTGGCTAACAATATTATTCGTCCAGTCCTATGTTAGCAATGTAAATTATGGGTTTTGAAGGCGTGTCTTGTCATATAAAAATTATTTTTACAGCAATACTTATTAGAAATTTTTTGTTGAAAATTTTATTTCTTTCATTTTTGTTTATATAAATTTTTCTATTTTGTCACACCATTTAAAAGTTACAGTGACTTTAAAAAAAACTCTGTAAAATACAAAATAAAATTTTGTCAGTATCTCAAAAACGGTGCAACGAAATAGAAAAGTGTATAAGTAGGTTTTTCTTGTAAATTTTATTCCCTACATTTTTGTTCCTATACATTTTCCAATTCGTTACACCCTTTTTAAGATACAGAGGAAATTTTGTATTTTACAGTCTCTTTTAAATCACCGTAACTCAGAAATGGCGCACCAAAATAGAAAAATTTATATAAACAAAAATGAAGGAAATGAAATTCACAACGAAAAGTTTTTAATAAGTATTTCTGTCAACCACAAACATCTACTGTTAATTATTTAGGCGACGCGACGTCGCAAAAACGCATATTTTGCTGATGAATAACTAACTAACGCTTTATGGTAGAACTTTTATTCCTGCACTAAACGATCGAGCTATGTCGAAAATATATGACATGATGTATAACTCAACTTCAACAAATTTGTCAGTACTTCCCTTTCTGCACTTAGCGATTCAATTGTGTAAATAAATTTTTTTAACATCAAATAATATAATAGTATATGCAAAATTATTGTAAAGTCCAAAATGCAAAAAACATGAATTTTCTTTCGCGAATTTAATTATACAGTTTTTATACAATTTATTATCAGGGCTCGGAACTTCAGGCTTTTGCATATTTGTTTGGAAAGTGCATATCGTCGGCGAGCTGACAATACCTGCTAACTGACATTTTGGCGAAAATGAGATATTTATATAGTTAGCTTCAGAACTTCATTGCGCACATATTTCTAGTGTCAGCTAACTAAAAAAATAATGTATTGTTTAAATTATTCGACCTAAACAATATCTGCTATTTACAATCCGGCCTGCTGAGAGCGACAATTACCGCTATCTGTCAGTTCTCTGCATGCTTATGTATGCGATATACAATTATAAGTTTGTTTTTTACTATTTGGGTTAATTAAAGTGTTCTGGCGATAACTAAGAAACGATAAATACTTAAAAGTGTATTTAGTTTTTTTGCCCTCCTGTAAAAAGGGGATTTTGCAGTTAGCAGGTATTGTCAGCTCGACGACGATATTCTAATTCTGGTTTGCCACAAATTCGTTTCAAATTACCTACATGTCAAATATAAAAGTTTTTGTCGCATAATTTTGCATATATCGTTACTTTTTGGACAAACAAGCATATTTTAGGTTTAAGAACATATAATTGCATTTTTTGTTGATTTAAAAAAAAAATTTTAAATTACAAAAAAAAAATGCCTTTAGTTGAATATTTAGATATTGTGCTTAAAGTACAAGCTCAGTTACAAATTGTACAGGGTAATAATGGCCAGAATGTGTATAAAAAATTTGAAACTGTTTTAAACAAAAACAATGGGTTAAAAACATAAAAAAAAATACCAAAAATACTTAATGAGGAAGGTACCGATATGGATGGTTTACCTGAAGACTTCGCCATTAATGATTTAATTTTTTACAAGTTTGCACCAATTACTTCAGTTGATGTGAGATAGATCTTTCTCTGTTTATAAAAATCTCTTGTGCGACAATCGAAAATCGTTCAAGTTTGAAAATATTGAAAATGAAGACAACTACCTACCTATGCAAATTAAATATTTTTCGATTTTCAAAATGTTTATTCTTTATTTTTATTGTTGTTTTTGTTTTTTCAATAAATGTTAGCGGTTACAACTTTCTTCATTTGTTATTTTAAGATTAAACAAATTTTTTTTTATAAATTTTGCATAATATTATCCTAATTTTTACTGAATATTATACCGCATATTTTTCTATTTTTTAGCGCATACATATGCACATATTTCATATTTTTTAGCGCATAATGTTCCGAGCCCTGTTTATTACATATATATAATTTTTCAATATTATAAATTATTATAGTTAATATAATAATAAACATTTTAAAAAATCTGTTTACACATGACAAATTTTAATAATTAGGAAATAAAAAACAGATTTAATAGAATTTCGCGAGCGGGCTTTTCATATTGTGATGACTGTATGTCCCCGCATGATCGGTTGCAAACGCTACATGAGAAATGAATTGATTCATGTACAAATTTTGTACATAAAAAGGTCAATTTCAACGTAAATTCCCAGTCCTTAAAAGGTTAATCAACAGCTTCAAGAAACCACAAACCACAGATTACAAATTTCTAATCACTGTCAAAACATTGTTATTTTTCCAATAAGTTCTTAATAAATAATTGATATAATAACCTGTTTTTATTTTTAAACACAGGAAAAACTTTTTTGTTTGAATCAAAAAAATAAACTTTTGTTTAAAAGCAAACAAATTTTGTTTAATGTAAATAAAATATATTTGATCAAACAATATGTTTAAAACAAAAATTGGTTAACCGCAATAAAAAAATAATCAAAAAATCAAAAATAAATTTGGTGAACCGCAATAAAAAAACATTTTTTAATTAAACCAAATTTGAGTTTTTGGTTTTAATAAAACCAAATTTATTTGCTTTAAAACAATAATTCAAACAAAGATGTTTATTTTTTTTACTGTATACATAATTCACTGTATTCACTGTAAAGAAAAATAAGAGTAACATTTCAAAAAATTTACGATGACGTCAGAACTCAAAAACCAAACCTGATTAAAAAATGACAATGGCAGAAACAAGTGACATTTAAAAAATATGGTTGACGTGCCTGAAGATTTTCTAAGAATTCCTCTAACAAATGTTATTGAATTTTTTCCAAACTTGACGAGCTCATTGCATGTAAAAAATGACTAAATTCCCCTATATATGTATTTTAAATTACAGTCAAACTTCCCTAACTCAAATCTCAAGGGACCACCAAAAAAGTTCGAATTAGAAAAACTTCGAGTTATGGAAATAAAATTACACGTAAATATTTCGCAAACCTATTATATGTTTTCAAAAAAAAATTCGATTTATAGAATAATTCGAGTTGGAGCAGTTCGAGTTAGAGAAGTTTCACTGTATTTCAAAAGTCCGAGTATTACCATGAAGCCATGTCAAAAACTTAAAAGTTAGAATAAAGATATTAGCCATAAAGCTGGCCAAAGTTTATGCAATGTCAATATTGAGGTGTTCTAGTAAAAGCAAGATTTAATTTAAAAAAAAATAAAAATAAAAATCCACCTCTCTCGCAATTCACAAAGAAAAATAGTTTGAATAATAAATTAGACAGTTTTTGTTGACTTACATGTAATCTTTTGAGAAGATTTGTATCGGTATTGGAACCCATACTCTGTTTTGCAGCTTTCCAGAATTGCTTCTGAGCCGAATATCTGTTCATGGGACATATTTTGAACAAGCAATCTAAAATTGTCACAAAATTAACTATAGGGTAAACAAAAGGATAAATAAATTATTGCACCTCGAAACTTCTTTGGTGGGGTACTCAAGTCTCCCGCTTCTGGGCATACCACACATCTATCATCTACCAGGCTGAAAAATATCATTAAAGCAATGTGAATCATGTCGAGTGAATTGTATATATAAATGTCAGAGATTTAAAGTTAAAAATAATCAAAGTTTACTACATACTATGTATAATTTTAAACCTACCCCAAGGTGCTCAAAAATCCAGAAACATTTCCTTCGGCATATATTGAGACTATGTCCCCCAAATGTAATAAACTAGATGAACCAATTTCAACCATTTTCTTAATATTTAAAGACTACGATACAATTAATTAAGCATCTCGTAACACATTAAACTAAAAATAATAAGACATAATTAAGCAGTTGAATAATAACTATTACTCCATTGAGCACATAAAATTCCACACATAATGAAACCACTTAAATCATAAGAAATTTAACAAATTAAAAAAAAATTAACTAAGGTTAGAAGAATGTAAAATGTTCTACTTACGATTTATTTTATCCATAACTCTTGTATTATTAACAATCGTAATAAAATATTTAAACGTAATAATTTGCTTTAGCTTAAAACTTCGTAAAAGCATTGTAACAAAACAGTGAATTAGCAAATAAACTTTAAAAACCCAGCCAACATCAATCAAATTCTTTACGCAAATGCACCGCAAATGTGAAATGAAAATAAGCTGATGATATATCCATCTTTATCTTACTTATTATTAAAACGCCTGACAATAGGCAATTTCTTTAACAACGATAATGCAGAGTAATCTCATTGTAAGCAGGGGCGTACTAGAACTTAAATTTTGCTATGAAAAAAATTAAAACATTCAAAGCCAACATTTTTGAATTTCAATAAATTTGGAAAATTTTAAAAGGTTTTTGTTTTATTTATTTGAATGAAAATAAAACGGAAATAATTTGTTTTGCTTGAATATTTTAAAACTTATTTAAAATTTGGAACTGTGCTCACATTATTTTGAACAAAAAAATTTAAACAATAAACAGTTTTTATACCCAAGTCATACAAGGGGGTCATTTATAAACCACGTGGTTTCATTTTGGCCTCTTTAGAACCCTTTCCTCTCATCGGGTAGCCTAACGTAGCATTTACCATGACCCCTCTCCTTTAGAGGCAACGTAGTTTTATTACTATTTTATTGTGCTTTCTGTGAACAAAACTATTTATAAATTATTTGGTATAAAATAAACAAGACCGATATTTTCTATATCAATATTGAAAAACAATATTGGACCTATATTGGCTGCAGATCGGCATCAGGCAATATTGATTATAAATATTGGCCCAATATTGCACCACACTACAGCCAATATTGGTGCAATATTGATATGCTATATATCGCCGAAATTGTTATTTCTTATAATTTTCGAAACTTTTCATTAAACCTTGAACCAGGAATCAATTTCGAAAATTTAGACAAATATTTAAAAAAATAAATTTTTTAATGATTATAATGGTCAACGAATGTTTTTTAATATTGTTTATTTTAATTAATATTATATTAATACATAAATATAAATATTTAATAAATATTGGCTTAAGATCGGTAGGCAGTATTGGATATCAATATTAGCCAAATATTGCACCAAGCTACAGCCAGCATTGGTGCAATATTGATTTCCTATATCGGCTCAATATTGAAAAACAATATTGGACCGATATTGGCTGAAGATTGGCATCATAAAATGTTTTCAAAAAAAATAATTTCAAAACCAAATATGTACTATCAATTAAAATAAAATTTGCGTACTACAAATTATTTTGATACATCTTTAGTAGCTTTATTTTTACTAATTTATTTTAGTGTATTAAATTTACAAAACTTAATTACTTATATAGTAATTATTTGATTCTCTAGATACCAACCACAGAAAGGATTATCGGATTTGCATACATGCAACTCCTCGCTGTTTGGTCGCCACAATACCCCCTTCCCAGTAACAGCTTTTGTTTGTTACGATATGGTTTAATGTTGAATTAATTCGCACAGTCTGTCGGGGAATCGAACTTGTCTTCCTGATCGAGTCGTTGTGTGTGTTTGATTTGTTTTCAATATTCCTTTTTGACTATGAGTAGGGTTAGCTGGTGGTGTTGGTATAGATTGCTTTTTTTGTTGATCCTTAGGCTCTGTTGTTACTATGTACGCTGGCTTAAGTCGGTCTATCGAAATTGACGTTTTCTTTCCATTCATGTCTATTACGAATACTTTTTCATTTCTTGAAATCACTTTGAATGGGCCATCATATGTTGGTTGAAGAGGTTTCCGGACTGCATCGTGTCGAACGAATACATGAGAACACGATTTTAAATCTTTGTGAATGAATATCCGTCTGTTCGCGTCGTGATTACTACTTGGACTTGGTTTTTATTCGTTTGGTAAACGGCCTGTCCAGATTGTCTTAAGTATATTTTCTGGTACTGTTGTTCCTCCTAGACTTCTTAGGTGTCGCAGGAATTGTGATGGGCTTCTCTCTCCAATTTGTTCTTCTTCGAGCATTCTTCGTGTTTTTGATTCTTGCGAAGTGGATAACCGGTTTATTAATTCTGTTTTTATTTTTAAATACTTATCAGTTACCGGTGGGTTTACCAAAACATCTTCAATTTCAATCATTGTGGCCGTGTTAAGGTTTGCTACAACGTGATAATATTTTGTATCATCTGTAGTTATACGGTTTAAGTTGAATTGAATTTCTAGTTGTACGAACCATAAATGCGGTTTTTCAGTCCAAAATGGCATTATTTTTACAGTCACTCGATCAATTTCTCGTGCCATACTTTCATTTTTGCTTTCTTCAATTTTTGTAAGAACTCCATCGTTTTTGTTCGGGGTCACCATTTTAGTAGCTTTATTTTTACTAATTTATTCTAGTGTATTAAATTTACAAAACTTAATTACTTATATAGTAATTATTTGATTCTCTAGATACCAACCACAGAAAGGATTATCGGATTTGCATACATGCAACTCCTCGCTGTTTGGTCGCCACACATCAATATGAAAATCCGTCAAACGTAGTAAACCACATGATCCGCAATTAAAACCCCAAATGATTAATGAAATGTAGACTTATAAATGTCGATTTACTACACCATTTTTAGAAAAGGTTAAATATAATTCAGAAAGCGTCAATTGTAATATAAATTCGGCAACTGTAGTCAAAAAATAATGTTTTAATAACATAATTTTTAATAAAATCAAAATTGATATATATACATAATATAATTTTTGTAATACAATCTTTATTTTTTTTCTAATATCTTAATCAGTTTGAGTACTTTTATCGAAACATTGAACGTGTCTTCTGTATCGAAGAAATGACGGTTTTAATTCATGGATTGGTTTACGACCTGATATATGAGCAAGTTTAAACTTCTTCCTTGCGGGGGAGCTTACTAATGCATCTGAATCGGATCTGGGCCTTTTTAAAACATTTTTTGGATTTGTTATATTTTCTGTTGATGTGAAGCCATGCATAACTGTTTTTACTAAATTTGTCATCGAAGACCAAATTCCTTCCTTTTTAAAAGAATTGTCTGCAATGGCTAAAAGAAAAACTTTAGTATTCATTTCTTGAATAACTCACATAAGTACATACGGACCTGCATTGGTTTCTAATTCTTCTGTATTTGAATGCTGAATATCACCAGTAATTAAGTCTGCAAGGAACTTTGATGACTCTGAAACTGCATCTTGAAATTGTGTTCCTTGGTTTACTGATGCAGATAAAAAGGAAGAATTTGGGTCCATTATAGCACTTCTCCAACTTAAATCTTCTTCTTCTTCAACAGGATCTGTGTAACTTACATAAAAAAATTCATCTTCTTCTTTTGGTGACTGCAATATTTCTACGTGCTTACTATCTGATGCTGTTTCGTATGTTGAATTTTGACTATTACATGATGCTGGAAGATTATTGAATAACATTTAATATGTATATTAAATTAAGTATTTTGTATACAAACATGCATTGGAGCCACCGTTATGGATTACTCGGCTCCTGTATTTTTTGTAATCATCTGATAAGTTTTTGTAATGCAAATTATTATCTAAAAGAAAAATATTATTGTAAAAATTCACAAAATATTGTAATAGTCAAAGATATGTACTTTCATAATGACCCAAAGAAACAATTATTATCAGCAATACCGTAACTATAAAGGCCTGTTCATATGCTTGCACTAACTTGAACCGAGCAAGCAAAGAATCAACCAACGAACGCTTTTATTTGCATTAATTTGCTTTGTTCAAGTTAGTGCAAGTAAACAAACAGACCTTAAGTACATAGGTGATAAAAATGTTATGGACAATTCATAGTATTCATGTAAAATATCTTTGAATTTATGAATTTTTTCATCAATTTGATTAGATTTGGAAATAAGAAATTTTAAGTAAATTAGTGGTGTTTAGTATATAATAATAATAATATTATATTGGGCCATCAAAAATATAATGATTATAGGACAAGTCAGAATAAGAAAATAAAGAAATACACACAATATATCAAATATATAATGCAAAACATAAAATGCAAGATAAAATCAGTATAATGTAATCCCTAATTTTTTCCTAAAACTCGCCAATACTGTATACACAATGCTCTAGCAGAAAGCGCTTCAAATTTCTCTTAAACTATCCAAGTGACTCGCATCCAGTAAGGGCTGAAGGAAGTGCATTAAACAACCTGGTCCCCCCATCGCCTCACGAGATCCTCTCGTTAATTTAAGAGAGGTAAAAGTTGGACAGAAATCAAACTTATGACGAGTGTCGTGGCCATAAACATCTACGTGTCGCCTAAATCTATCCCTGCTCCGATATGTATGTATATGCCACGGAGTGTATATGCTAACAGCTCCAAAATGTATACGCTGGGAAAGGAAAGCACTTTCAACCATATAAACATTGGCCTACATGAATCACGACTACTGGCACCCAAAATACACCTAATAATTCTTTTCTGTGCTATAAAGACATCTTTCGCCATCCTGGAAGAATCCCAAAAACAGACACCGTAGGATAATCATGAAAAAATCTGCCCATAGTAAAATAACGGAAGTGTATTGATGTCAATAACACCTCTCAAACCACGCATCTGATAACATAACGAGTTTAAGCGACCAATAAGTGAAATACAATTACTTTTCCTAAGGGAAAAGGCCTAAGAATTTAACACTGGATTTTCTCTCAATCTCCCCCGAGTCCAATCGGAGTCCAAGCTCTAGATCATTACGATTTTGCGTATTATGAAATGCCATATAGTAATAAGTCTTAGCACAATTTAGATGTAGCCCGTTATGGCCAAACCACAAACTCAGTTGAGCCAGCAGTCGATCAGCACAACTCATTACAAATCGCAAAGATTTAGATGTGACAACACTGGTAGTGTCGTCCGCATACATTAGAGTGAAAAAATCAACAAATGTTAGGAGATCATTAACGAAGATAAGGAAGAGCAGACCCAAAATGGAACCATGTGGCACTCCCATGATCACAGGCAAAATCGAGGACTTATAAATACGCCGAATGCCATCCGAACCAGTAAACGCGACATTAACAAACTGTACTCTATCTGATAAATACGAGTGGAACCAGTTAGCCATCACACCACGCACTCCGTATCTGTCCAGCTTATCCACCAACAGGAAATTGTCCACGCAATTGAAAGCTCTAGTTAAGTCACAGAAAACAGCTGCCGAGCGCTCCCCGCGGTCAAATGCACCCACAACTGCTCCTACAAAATCATCAATCGCTGTCATACAGTGGAGTACATGTATCGAAACCTATGCTGCCCGGCAGAAATGATTTGATATTTTTCAAGATGAAATTGCAATTTGTGCAGCATCGCATATTCAAATATTTTTGAAATACTGGACGTCAGACTTATGGGGCGATAATTAGAAGGGCAAGTCTGTTTTCCCCTCTTGTGAACTGGACGCACAGCAGATAACTATAACCGTCTAAGAAAGGTGCAGCTAGAGAATGATAAGTTCACAAGGAAAGTAAATGACTAAGTGCAGAACCCTCTTCAAGACACTACAGGGCAAACCATCTGGTCCAAACAATGGCTTATTCTTGACCTTATTGAGAACAGAAAGCAATTCGCCTTCATCATACGGGAAAGCACACATGCTGTGAGCAACAGCAGGTCGAGCGATTCCAGACACGGTATCCCTAACTAACAACTTCTATAAACTGAGAATTAAGCTGGTTAGACACTAATTCGGGATCACTGACTACAACCTCATCAAAAATCAAAACCATATTTTTATTGGTTCGCGACTTTATATTACTATTAGTAACCTGAGCGATAACAGACCAGGCAGCTGCACATTTATTATCAGAGCTGCTAACCATTTCACTATAAAAACTTCTCTTGGCACGATCAACCAGCGCACCATGTTTACGTCTGGCCTCAAGAAAGGCAGGTCTTAAAATAGGGAATTTTTTCTGCAAACAAAACCAGTCATGCACATCAACACTGGACTTCCTAATTACATCAGTAAGCCATCCCCGAGCCATCCCTTAGGATGACGTAATCTTCTCTTGATGAGAGGAAAACAGCAATTAAAATAATACATAAATATGTCATAAAACAAGTCAAAATGTCAATGTACACCCATATAGAAAAATTGGACGTACACTCCTATGCTAGCAATGTAAATTGTGCCTTTTGAAGACATGTTTTCTCATATAAAGATCGCTTTTACAGCAAAACTTATTAAACATTTTTGTTAAAAATTTTATTTTCTTTATTTTTGTTTATATACATTTTTCTATTTTGTCGCACCATTTTAGAGTTACAGTGACTTAAAAAAGACTCTGTAAAATTCAAAAAAATATTTCATCTGTATCTCAAAAAGGAAGCAACGAATAGCAAAATGTATATGAACAAAACTGTATAGAATGAAATTCACAAGAAAAAACTACTTATATATTTTTCTATTTAGTTGCACCGTTTTTGAGATAATACAGACAAAATTATTTTTTGTATTTTACAGTTTTCTTTAAATTTCTGTAACTCAAAATAGTGCGACAAAATAAAAAAATGTATAGAAATAAAAATGAAGGGAAAAAAACAGAAAAGACATTAATTACCACTTGGCAGGTTTGGATTAAAAATATTTTAACAAGATAAATGAATATTACGTTATAAAAATTTAAAAAAATAATAATAAATAATTAAAAATTATATTAATTATAACGATTGTTTTCGATCTTTATTCGCATAACTACGAAAATAACAAATTATAAGAAACAAGAAAAAATATTTGAATTAAATAGAAAATAATGTACAAATAATGACTAAATAAATATTAATAATAACATACAAGTAAAAACAGATGGGTAACAGTAGAAAATTACAAATTGTCCCTCAAAAAACAGAAGCTGTATTATTAATTAGCAACAGAAAAATAAGACATGTGTCTTTCATAGAGGAGATCACAACGTGGAACTAATAAAAGAAGTAACAGTACTGAGCATCAAGATAGACTACAGACTATCTCGTATTCTACCAGGCAAATTAATGATAAATATTGAAGGCCCCAAATCAACAAACCGAAGAGTCATATCATCAGTCCATCAACGGTTTAATGGGGCTCTTGCATGGATTGAAACAATAAAATTAAATAAGTACCGACAGTAATAAGCATCAGTTGTTAATGGTACATTTTTAAGCATTAGGTAATTATGTACAGTAGGTAGCGGACAAAATTCTGGAAACTTTTCAAACTACCATATTAATTCTATTATTTTTTTTTAATACTTAATATTTCTGTAAATCCTATATAATATGTTTTATCAGTCATCTAAAACTGAACACAAACTCACGATAATTGTTTCTTTTTGTTTATTATTGTAATAAACTAAAAATAGTTTATAAAACATTGTCGTAGGTAGGGGCGAAGTCGGACAAGATGGTTCGCAATTACAAGAAGAAGATCGGTACACAGTTTATGAATAATTATGATAATGAATCATTGCAAAGGGCACTGAATGATATTATTAAAAACAATAAAAAACCGTACAGAAAAGCAGCTGGCTATTATAATATTCCAAAATCTATACTATACGACAATATAATTTTTTTAAAGTTATTTTTATGTTTTTTATATAATTTTTGAAATATTAATTTTTTTGCTAAATAAACCTTAAAATTTTAATTTTGTTCATGTTTAGCATTATTATTGGTCAATTTCACGAGTAAAAAGTTTTTTTTGTTTAAAAAAATTTTTTATTCGGAGACACCTCATAGTATGACTAAAGAGGAGTTTGTACTCAAAATAAATAGGTGTCCGGGTTCACCCCACACATAGCATAGGGGCTAACCCGGACAGTTTAGAAAAAGAAATTGGGGTGTCTGCATTAAAATTATTACAATGTTTTTATCACATAAATATTTTAAACATATTAGAGTCTTCATTAATTTTTTCAATTTTTTTTAAATTAATCTGAAAAAGTTATTAACAAAAAACTGCAAAAATCGTCCGACTTCACCGCAGATGACGGTATATTAAAACTAAAATTTAATTATGGGCAGGAATTTTTTATGTATTAAAGAAGGGTTTACTCTATAATACACACAACATAAATAAAGTTTCATTAAAAAGAAATTTAGTTAATAATCTAATTTTCTTTTTAATGAATCTATATTACCTGAGAAAAACTGTTTTCCTGACGTTCCAGACGTTTGACTAGACGTTGAATGATTTCTTTTGCCAGTAGCATATTCAGTAGGAGTTTCAATAAAAGTAACTCTTCGTTTGAGAGGCCCTTCACCATTTTTTGATTGTTCAGTAATACAAGGCGTAACTCCTATTTTGAATCCGGAGTTTAGATTTTTCACGTTATCGTTGTTTTCTATTGCGTCTACGGGAGTTATCACCTCTTGTATGTTATCTAACATCATATCGCGATCATTATTATTTTGCATTGGAGTACTGGTAGTAATATCACCTCCGCGATTGTAATTGGATTTACTTGACATTAAAATACTTTTGTACATGTTGGCCATGGTTGGAGGAGTATCATAATTTATCTCACTGATCGAATCGAGTTTATCTGGTACATTTTCTACTCTTTCGATTTTGACCACACACATATCATGAGATGTTAAATTAGCAGCAGTCGAAAATACTTGCTTACACCGCAGACAATGTACAGGCATATGCTTTTTTGTAATATGTTCCACCAAAGAATTACTAGGATTATTTAAATTAAAACTGCCATAAATACAGATATCACATTCTGGGTGCACGTTATGTTTAATATTCTCATGTTTAGCTCGACACTTCTTACAACAAAAACATTGACCACATATTCTGCACAGATTCTAAAACAAAATAAATTTAAAACACTCATTTAATTATTTACAATGATTTTCTCACTTACTTCTTTCATTTTATTGTATTAATAAAATTCCTAACTAAATATGTAGTCCAATTATCATGATATCTGAGTTCATGATATATAAGTTCAAATATTATCAAAAACGAATTTTGGAAATTTTTACAGTGGCGGATCCAGGGGGGGCGATGGGGGCGATCGCCCCTCCCCCTTAGATCTTCAAAATACGTTAATTTTTAAACCAAAAAATTCTGATGCGTTATGAGTTCCCAAAACTATTTTGAAAATTTGAAAAATATTTCGTATTTTTTAAATTTCGGGCTTTAATTGATTACCTTATAACAAAATAACAAAAATGGGCATATGTAGACTGCACCGATGGTCAGAAATTAATCCTTTATTTTTGGGTTTCGACCGATGGTCACTTGCAGATTGCACCGATTTAATTACTTAATTACTAATAAATTACATAACATGTAATGCAGATTGCATAAAAAAACTGTTTTCGTTGTTTTGAAAGACATTAAAATTATTTTTAATAAATTTTATTAAATAAATAAAAGAAAACAAAAGATTTTCACAACAGACAACAGATTATTCAAACCGGAACAGGGGTAAATTTGTTAAAAAAAGGTTCCAAATACTACTACAAAATTTTAAAATTGACAATTTCCTGTAATCCTATACGCAAAATAGATTATATTAAAAATATTAAAAAGTAAAAGTACTTCCAACGTTCTGGAAGACATACAACAAGCCGCCCGACAATCCACCGTCTGCAAACACAGAAAGAATGGTCAAAAGAAAGGAAGAATGCATTAATACAGTTAAGTGAAACCAGAAAAACAGCTTTAAAGAAAAACATTGAAAGCGATCTAGCAACAAAAAAAAGATCAAGAACTTCGGGAGACCAAACTGAAAAAGAATCCGCTGCAACAAAAAAAACGAAGAAAGAACTGAATATAGCTGTGATATTTCTATCAATTTCAAAATTTGTACCATTCGGATATTGTAATCTGATGGCAGCTGAAACAAATATAATGTTGTGTTCTGTTAAAGAAATGGAAAGTGAGTTGCGTAATTTAGAAATAAAGAACTGACTTTGCAACCTGATGAACAATAAAGGCAGGACTTTGTTCCGTTTTCAAAATTGTTTTCTATTTTGTGTTAAGTTTGTTCGTTAGTTTAAGTTACATTGTTTAGTTTAAGTTTGATGTTGCAGTAATTTAATTCATTGTTGTAAAAATTTTAATGTGTGTATTTTTATTTATTGTTGTTTAGCGACTTACACGAATGCAGCTGGGCAGTACACGAACAAGCACAAGCAACGGAACATAAACAAAATTCTAATTTTGATTTTTTTTAAAAAAAAGGGAAATAGCAAGGACCAATAAAAATTGAACACGGAAAAAAAACCAAGGAGATAAAAAAAATATATAAATAAGGGAAGAACGGACAGTCGCAAATTGAAAGCCAGAGAGGCAAGTCGTGTTGGGGAGTGGCAAATAGAGTCCGAGAGGCAAGTGGTATTATAAAGTTGCAATTTGAGAGCAAGTCGTGTGGTTACAAACCGATAAGTTGGAGTGGAGGTGTGTTTTAGCCAAGGAGGTTTTTTTGGAAAGTTTATTGATTACGAAGTTTGGCAACGCGAATACCGAAGACAAGTTTCTGTAAGAAGATATTTGAAGAAAGTGTCCGAGTTACACGTGCTGTCTAGCGAATTTCGTGTAAGTTTTGCGTTTATAAAATTGTTCTTGTTTTGTTTAGGTAAAATGGAAGAATTAGAGAACGTGAGAACGACTGAGAATGAGTGGCATTAAGGGAAGAAACTCTGAAGACACCAAGAATGAGATGGAGCAATCCATAGAAAAGATCAAGAAAACAAGAAGGCAACAAAGAAAGGAGGAGTCAGCCCGTGAAGCGAGTGAAAAAATGAAAACAGAACACGATGAGGAAACATCAAAAACCGACTCGCAACAAGTCCAAGCAAATTCAAACCAAGTAGAAATAAAAAACAAGTGATTTAAGTTAACGAAAATTACACAGATTACAAGAAAAAATCGTTAAAATGGAGAAATTTCACGGGCACGGAGAATTTGGCAGGCATCTCAAAGGATTAGAAAAGTCTCCAGATGGAATGTGCCTTACATGCGAACTTTTAGATGAACCGGAACATAAAATCATGGAATGCGGCTTTTACAGGGACGAGTGGGCAGAAGTCGGAACTTTTCATGGTTCGCCCTACAAGCTTCGATTAGCTGTTTAGGAAAACACCACCAGATCTATTCTACCTCTTCCTGGTTCACAAAGCGGAATTTCTCTCCGTCAGAAGTCTCTATATACTGACTAAATAGATTAAAGCAGATTAAATAGATTAACTTCTAGTGGATTTTTGGGAATGATTTGTTTTTGTTGAATTTGAGTGTTGATTTTAATTTTGTTGTATGAACATGTAATATAGCATTAGCTAATAAACAATTATTATTATTATTATTAATAAACTTATTGTTATATAAGTTTTACTTTTTTCTATTTTGCTTTTTAATTGTATCAACTGTTTTCTTAATGCAATAAAACGAGATCCTATATGTAATGAACTTATTTCATACCTACAATAAACGTATTTCATAGATACAAATGAACTATTTTCATAAACACAATGAACTGTTTCCATAGATACAATGAACTATTTTCATAGATACGATGAACTGTTTTCAGAGATATCATAAACTATTTTCATAGATATCATAAACTATTTTCATAGGTACGATAAACTGTTTTCATAGATACCATGAACTATTTTCATAAATACGATAAAGTATTTTCATAGATACGATGAACTGCTTTCATAGATATCATTAACTATTTTAATAATCGCAATGAACTCAATTGTTAGATATAGTGACATATTATTGCATAAAATTAATGAAAGTAGGTTCATAGTTTTAATGAACTTATCATTGGTAGAGAATCAGTGAAGTTGTTCATTAATAATATGATAATTTTTATTAAATTTATTATCGTTTTATTTTTTATTTTGTATCATTACATTAATGAACGTTAGTTTATAGCTACAATGAACTTTATCATTGGTTGAGAATTAATGAAAAAGTTCATTAATACTATAAAATTTTTCATTATATTTATGACGGTTTTTGGTTCAGTGCAATACAACAACCTTTCCACCCTGGTACACTTAGTAACTGCATTCATGAACCCCGGTGGCAACAAGGGAGTCATAATCTTTTGAACTCTTACATACGGAGGCACCCAAAAAAGGGGAAGGCATTTCTATTAAACCTTTCCATCCAGGCAGCAAAATTAAAAAACAACGAAACCTCCTCCCAGCAAGAGTACTAGTCAAGGCCGTAAACTTGACGAAGAAAGCAGGCGGAGGAACTTGGGACTTCACGTCCCAAAATAGGGTGTTAACTCGAAAATTAGTGTAAAATGATGAAAGAAAACAAAACGTGAAAATATAAAATCCATATGAAAATGCTAACACTAACCAGGAACGCCAACTACAGACTCGAAAATAAAAGACGGAAACGAAGATTGCATAGTGACGAATGGGTAAAAGGCCCAACCAATGACGAACAATACAATAATGAAATTGATGGAAAAAACCCGACCTGTCCGTCGGGTGGGCAAAATTTGTGTAATTTGATAAAAATATATAAATAAAATAATTAATCTGTTCATCTGAAGCAAAAGTATACTTTTGCTATATTATATTATAGTCTACAGACAAGTAAAACTAGACTCAATTATTTCCAAATTTATGTATTGAATAACTTTGTAACTATATTAGCTGGAAGCTTTCTAACATAATGTCTTTTGACTTTTTTGGCTATTCGGCTACTTCTAGCAAAAAGGATCAAGTTTAATACTTTTAAACTTATCTTTATCTTAATCTTATGTCATTTTGATCTTTTCTTGTCAATTCCATAGAAGATCACTTTCCAGTTGATACCGTCTGCGTCTGCACAGATTTCTTAAAGCTTGAATGGATCTACCATCAAAGCAGACAACATTAGATTTTAGTAGCAATGTCTTCAAATACACTGTTCATCATATTGATGAAAATTCATCATTTTTGCATCGACAAATAAAATTCATCGTATTGATGAACAAATTTTATAAATACCTATACAATGATTTTTTTTATCAATATAATGAATTTTGTTCATTAGCGCAATAATGATGAATTTTTTATGTAATTTTTTTAGTGTAACTCAGTAGCTATCATGTAGGTAGAATCCAGCGTCGTAAGATTGAAACTTTCATATCGAAAGAAATATCTGCTTCGTGGGGTGTACCCCAGCCGCCAGCCCTAAGGCTCACATTGTGGTCCCGGTTTTAACTGGGATGCTAGATAATAAAAATTATAGTATATAATATATAAATATTATAATAAAACAAAAATTATGCATAAACTATTTGTAATGTAAATAGAAAATAGTATATGTTTTCATTTGGTCTCGTAGGGCTCTTGTTAGACCGTGTCTCCATGAATCCTATATCCGGACATCTATTTGTATCAAAGAAATAGTAGCAAAGAAACATTATTTTTTGGTAAAATGGCAAAGATTTTTTGCTGACGGAAAATTTAAATTAATCCATGCAGGTTTTATTGTCATGTTAAAATCTAGGAAGCGATAAATTTTAATTTCTTTCGTTGTAAATCTTCCTTGCAATACGATTATGACAATATTTGTAATTGTTTGAAAATTTTTTGCGAGAATTATGTTGCTATTATTAAAAAACTACTATTAACTTTATACCAAACCCAGCTAATCGGTTACGTGCACAAATAAAATTATTTTTTTTAGTAATTTAAAATCGTAAAAATCGTTGATCTATTATTAATTTTAGAAGTAGATTTATACTGCTTTTGTTTAATTTCCTCATACCCGATATACAACAACTGCGTAGCAGTAATCAGGTTTTCAAAAATTGGAGTCAAGCAAAATACACAAGTGCATGTACGGACCCAGGACTGAAATATCAATAATGATTTGTGTGTAATATTTTATTTATGTATGATGGACTATATTAAATATGGGACAAAATTTAACCTAGCGGTATTACAGACAACTCCACCTAACGGTGAATGATTTCACTATATATTACTAATCTTGGCGTCTGTGCTTGGCGTAGCGACACAAATTCGTCCGGACATGTCACATAAGAGCGAATTTGGGAAAACGCAAAAAACTATCAAATTATTTCTAAACGTTAAAAGAAATTTTCTTAATTGTTTAGATTGATTGTTGATTAATGACTATTAATATTATTATGGGTAAAATTAACACTTATTCTTTTTTTTTAAATTCCCGTTTCGACTGGCTTATTCTATAAGGCTATAATGCCTAGTTTACACGAGCTTTGTAGCTAATGCTTAGTACTTGTCGCTTATAGCAATCTCTTGCGTGTAAACATGCTGAATAGTGCTTCGTATTAGTAAATTGCCTATGTGAGTGAATAGAAACCGATTCTATTTACTTAGCGACAAGTAGACTAAGCATTAGTTACAAAGCTTGTGTATCCCAGGCATAAGAGAGCAAAATACTAAAATTTTGAAAATTAATTATTTTTTTAATTTTGCGGGGTTGTCATACATTATATTTATAGCATGGACTTAGAGTCCATGATTCATGATCTAACTCACAGAACATATTATTATCTAAGTCCATGATTTATAGACAGGGTCCCCGCTACCATATGTGCAAAGTGTGCAATGCACACGGGCGCCGCCCTTTAGAGGCGCCAAAATCCAGAGTCCAAATAAAAACAATTGCAAAAAAAACAAAAAATAAAAATATCATCCAGTTACTGCCGATTCCTTATGTTGCGAGAATATGTCAGGCGGTAGTTTCTTGATTTTTCCTGTTCAGACATGAATAATGTCTGGACTGCTATAGTTTTTTGCTTTATTTCAAGCACCTACCTACCTACCTACCTTCAAAAAAATAAATAAAAAAACATGATCCAAAATGCCTTAAGGGACGCCAAAATCCTTTTTTTGCACACAGGCGCCAGTAACCCTTACGGGGGCCCTGGATATGGCACCTCCATAATTAATTTGGAAGTGCTATATTTCCTATGCTATAGGTCGGATCACAACGGGTTAAACAAGAGAAACGTTATTTATGGGTTTTATGTGTTTATACATTGGTTGAAATAACATCAAGTGTAACACCCTGCCTTTGATTGTAACGCTATAGGTAGCGATTGACTAACGTTACTACTACGAACGTCCGAAGTTGACGGATTTAGATGTCGAAACTGTCCAATGTTGTCTTCTTTCGGAATTCCTCTTTGCTGCCACCAACGAATTTTTTAAGGAAGAAATTCGTAAAACTTGCGGTAAAGCGTGCGAACTTGGATGACGTAGGAATCAAAGCAAAATTCAAATTCTCTTATCTTTGCACAAAGTAAAATAAAGACACTCAAGTTTTCGTTTAATAGTTTATTAAAGAAAACAAATACAATGAAAATTAAAATTAAATTATAAAATTTCCCTAATAAAATAAAAAAAGAATATTTTAATTTAAACCTGTAGATCTTAAGCTCGAATCGTAATAATTTGTTTATTTCGAAGACACAAATAAAAAATATAAATAAAACAATTTCAAAATCAAGTTTGTATTACCTTTTATCGATGCTGATGCACATACAATATTTTTATTTGCGACGTGATGTATTAAAAAAATGAATTTGAACTTAGAAAAATTAAAAATGACACACACACACAAAATAATGTTTCTCTTGGGTTGATCCAAGAAGAAACATAACGGCTCGAAAAATAACTACATGATAATGAGTTTAAAACAGCTCGGAGACGGCTGTTTGAAAACGGCACGAACGACTCTCTGAAAACTGACTGAAAAACTAACTAACTGGACCTCTTTTATGTAAAATTTTTGTCTACAATTTGAAATCCAAGGGGTGTGTTAATTTACCTCTGGTGAGAACCGAACTTAGTTTTATCAATTTTAATTTTAAAGGATGTTTGAAAATCATCTTATCTCAAGTGTTGAAATGTATACCGTAAAACGGGGCGACTTGATCAGTGTTTTCGGAAATTGATCGCTCTGCAGCTGTTACCAGACAATTTGGGATCAAACAAAAAATACTTCAAATAACTTTGGGCTAGTGACTATCCAATGCAAAGTTCAAAAAACAATAGGTGCCTCATCTTAGGGGCAAAAAAAATATATATATGTAGATGTGCCCCATAGTGGGGCGACTTGATAAACGCCTGTATTTAACTCTGTTATAGCATTTCAAACCTCAATTGAGACGTATTGATAGAAAAAAATCAAAAATATAAATCCCTATAGTAACAGAACAACACCAAAATCACAATATTTCCTGCTGCCTGGTTTTCTTTTATATGTTCTGACCAGTGGCGTAAATAAGGGGAGGGGGTGATCAGGGTAATGAATCGCCCCCCAAAGGCGCTAAAATCACGTTTTTAAGAGTAAAAATTTCCAAAATTTTCCGGGGAGAACCCCGGACCCCCGTTTTTCCTAGGGGTATTCCATACCCCCAGACCTCCGGTAGTGTCTCCTACCAGATTCATCACCCCCCAAATTCAAATCCTGTTTACGCTACTGGTTCTGACCATATTTATACTTATTATCAAGTCACCCCTGAAGAGGACTAAAAAAATAAAATAATACGCCACTGGTAAATGTTTATGTATAATAGGCCCCATAGACCTGCCAACAAAATGCGCAACAGAGGCGTTGAGCAAACAGTTGTATAGTGTATAGTGTTGTTAGACGTGCTGTGCAACTAGTTGTATAAATTCAAAATTGTTTGCACAACGAGTTGCGCAACGCCACTCGTATATACCACACGTGGATCGTGTATAGTATATCTAATTTTGTGCAAACTCCAGTTGTTTTTGTGTACTTATACTAGGAAATATGGCGTCTGACGACGCGACGCAACTTGTTTAGCTAAGATAATATTACTGTTGCGTCGGATGTTGGTGTTAAAAAAAGGAAAATGACGCAGAAAAAGTCTGAATGAAAGAGTGGTTAAAGAAAAGACCTCTTTTTGTTTTTTTTTTATTTTTGGGCTCAAGTTCCTGGTACTTGACTTTATTGATCGTTCAGGAAGTCTAGTTCCTAGAAGTACCATAAGCTTGGTTCGTAAACACTTTCAGTTCCTGTGCAAAATTTAGTTCCTTTCCGATAGGCACTGGGCAAAAGTGTTGCGTTTTATATTTAAAATTATTATTTTAATTATTTTTATTGTTAATAATTAAATAATAATGAAATACCACTACATCACTGTAGAAACTATTAAAGAAATTATTATTTTAAATTTTTATATGCTTCTATAAATTCCCCCTGTGGGGGGGGGGGGAGCATTTTGTAGTCCCCGGGAGGGAATAGCTCCCGGGCTCGCTTGGATTCAACACTGCCGGCAATTGACGGTATAAAGCTATAAATTCACTAAAAAATTCTCTGTTACTTGCAAAATTAGACATTTAAAAACACTATAGCTCCTACTTACAAGTGTGAAAATAAACTGCAATTATTGCACAACGTGTCGCACAACGCCCATACACCATGCAATGAGTTGCGCAACGCACTCGTTGTACAAATAATTTCAAACAATTTTGAATTTCAACAACGGGTTGCACAGAACGTCAAACAACACTATACACTATACAATTGTTTGCACAACCGATGTGGCTGAAGATAGAATCAGAATCAGACTCAGAAACTCAAATTATACAGTGGACCAGACAAATAAATAAAAATATTTTTAAATTGCTTTAATACTGAAAATAATTAATGAAAATAAAACGAAATTCGTGTCAAATCATACCGCATAACTTATTTTTTGAATCACAAAAATTCGGAGGTTGAGGGGTAACGGTGCCGCCTCAAAAATTTAAAATATTTGTAACTTTCTTCAAACATTTTGATACACCTTGAAATTAGTGTCATATTATAGCTATTTACATACCGCATAACATATTTTTCGAAATCAAAAAAATTCGAAGGTTGAGGGGTAACAGTGCCGCCTCCAAAATTTCAAAACTTTGTAACTTCTTCAAACATTTTGATACACCTTGAAATTAGTGTCAATTCATAACACTATATACATACCACATAACATATATTTATTATTAATGAAAAGTTGGAAATTCTTAATGTGATGAAAGAATATAAAAGCTTATTTAATAGTTATTTATTATAAAAAACTTATTAAAGGACCATAAAATATACACGAATAAAAAAGGATGTATTAATTATGATTTTTATTTTATATATAATTAATGTTACAATAAGTGAAATAAATGCCCGATTAACTTATAGCTATACTAATCGTCAATATATAGAATATTAATGATTCATTGTCAACAAAACATACACTTCTGCGAATGTGTACGGGGAAGGATATTCTATTTCGTTTGTTTGTAGACCTTGCAATTCGAAATATTTTTGTACCATGTCGCATGTTCCACCATCTTCTAATCCATAGTATTTGTATATAATTTTTTCATTAATAATACCCAGTAGAACGAAACAAACGAATTCTAAATCTGTTATAATTGTATGTTTTACTATATAGCGACATATAGTAACAGATTTTTCTTTTTCTATAAATGCCACAGAATAATCCCATCTTAAATGCGTATGTCGATTTGGTATTTCACGATATCGCCTACATTCCATATTGAAGGCTTTATTTGCATAAATGGATTTTAAAAATTGCGAGTAATGTATAACAAAAAATTCCACACTTATATTGTCCAAACAAATGAATTTGCTATGTTTCGTAAAATGGAATGGATTGGTATTGTATATATTACATGTGTGACATTTGAAGATAAAATTTGGATTGGTCACATTTAAGTTTTTAGTTTCAGAAAAGGTACACTTATTATTCAGATGTACCCACCTGTAGCATATAGAACATTCGACATATTTTTCATCTGTATGTTTTGCGCAAGTTAAACATTTATCGAACATATTACCTGATGATAGTAATCTGTATCGTACATCTGAAACTCTCAGGATCAAAAGATTCTTTTAAAGACAACGGTGAGAATTCTGATATATTTTCTATGTTTGATAAAATAAACATGTAGTATAGTACATATACTCCGGACTTTGATATGGATAATTTAAAATTGTTCCGATCTTCCATTTTCGAACATTAAGTTTACCTGTTTTATGAAATCGATCTCTAATTTCAAAGTACCTTTTCTTCATTTTTGAAAATAAGTCATCTTGTAAGTTGAAATGCTGATATGGATTTAAAATAAAAATAAGGCATTGCCTAATATCAAGAATTATTAAAATCCAATGATTTCCATTAATCAAATGTGGCATCACAATAAATTTAATGTTTTCCAAAGAATGTGTGTACGGTTTAAACTTTTCATTCAAACCAGTTACTGAGTTAAACATTATTTCCACGGATACAGTGTCTATATAATAAATCGAAGAAATATTTTTAAATATAGAAAAAGCTGTAGCGTCTAATGAATAATCCGTCAGCCATTTCTGATTTCCGGAAAGAATTTTTTCGACTTTGTTATAATTAGAAAAGGTGCTGGAGTAGTCCACGGTTGTCAATTCAATGGTATGAGAGTTATATGTATAGGTACCAATTTTAAAACATCCTCGTGTAGCCGATTCCATATAAAAATTATTATTAAACATCAAACCGTTCGACAAAGCTTTTGAATTAGGCTTTTCTTCTGTCGTACTCACCTTTTGCTTGGTTTCATTTGATTGAACATCATCATTATTTGATATATTTGCTTCCAAACCATCTAAAAATTCAGGTTTTCCTTCTAAAACAAAAGTTTTATCGTCAACATCATTTGAATTTCTAGATATTATACCGATAATATTTTTATCTTCATTTAGTACTACTTCAGTTACGACTTTTTTCTCTTTCTTATTTGTTATCTTGTCGGCCTTCAATCTTTTAATACTGTGTTGGTCAAAATAACAATTCTTTTTTTTTGTTTTTTTTTCAAACTTCTTCACATCTTGGATTATCTATTTCGTTCCGGTTTGCTTTTTTATTTCGTTATAATTGTATTCTTTTCGGTACCAGCCCAATTTCCAAATTAATGCATTTCAGCTCTTTTGTAATTCTCTCTTGTGTTTTTTCAACGAATCGGCCAACTTTCAAATTTCTTTGATTCAGTAAAACTTCTGTTTTTAATATTTTAAACCAAGATTCGACGTTTGCATTACTAAAACGCCCTACATCTAAAATATCAGTCCATAGAGGAACAAACGGCATGAGCCGCTTCAATTAATATGAACAAAACACTTCAGATCTGAAGGGGTTATTTACCTCTTCGGATGGACAAGTATTCTCTTTTAAAAACTGACTTGATACATTGTCATAAATTTTATAGAAAAATATAAAAAATGGAGAATCGATATACCGCCCTCTTATGCCCGGTTTCAGCAACGTTAATTTAGGAATTTAATCTGAGATTAAATATTTAACCATAGATTAAGTCAGATTTGGATTGCAGCAATATCATTTTTAACGCAGGTTAAGTCTAATCTATGATTAGTGTAATCATTATTACACAATCATTAGTGTAATCATAGATTTAATCTGTAGTTAAGACGTTTTTGGGTTACAGCAACGTTGATTTGCGCTTAACACAGGTTAAATACCCAAAATATTTAATTACTGGTTGACCAGTGATTAAAGTGACATAACCACCTAATCAATGAGATAATTTTCAAAAATAACAACTTCAATGATGTGATTGACCACAGTAAAAGTAAAGAAAACTATTTTGTTTGAATTATTTTTTTAAAGCAAATAAATTTGGTTTAATTTAAATAAAATAATTTATTTGAATTTTTTTGAGGCAAATAAATTTTGTTTAATTTAAATAAAATATTTTGTTTATTATTAAATACATATTTTTTATAAAAAAATAGTTTTTTTGATTCAAAGAAAACGTTTTTACTGTGATAGAAGAATCAGAAATTAAGATTCCAATCGCCCAAAACAAACAACGCAATTCAAATACAAATACATAATATACTGCATTGATACGCAGTAATTTTTCAAAATTCTTTAATCGAGGGAAAATTTATTTATTTCCTAATTAACATATTATTATTTTATTGCTTAACAATCGTAATTTAATATTTACCATATTTAATTCAGGGACGGTCTCATTTATAATATTTGGGAGAGATAATGGGAGATTAACTAATTATAGATTATAAAACGTTGCTGCAACCCATTCAAAATTTAACAACTGATTATCTTTAACACGTGTTAACTAACACAGGTTAAAGTTAATGTTGCTGAAACCGGGCATTACTGTTTCAACGTCGTTTTCTTCTGCGGAGTAATCGGGAAATTCAGCTTTTAATTGTAAAAAGTGATCTGACTTTTCATATGAATTAGATGATAATTCATTTAAAGCACTTTTTACATTAGAGTCATACGCCGAAGAAAGCAAAACTATTACAATGTTTTCAAATTGAAAAGCAAGTTCCTCTAACTTTGTGCACTGAAGAAGAACAGCGACACAATCAACTATTACATTTTTGACATGCGAAGTTTTTATTGTACGGGATAATTTTGTACAGATCATTTTAATGAAATGAGCGCAGCAAGACTTAATCATGATGAAAGACTCAAATCTGGAATCGTTACTAACGTCTGTGACCAGTGGCGGATTTATATGGATGCTTACGATGCTGGAGCATCGGGCCCCCGATCATTGAGGGGCCCCCAAGTGCCAAGACCTTACTTATTATTTTATAGAATTTAGTTTTATTTATTAAATATTAGCTTTCTTTTTCAAAGAACATACAAGCAAACGGAAATTATAAAATTTTGTTTAATTTAATTAAATTTTAAGAAGCTTAAGATGCTGGAACATTAAATATTAGACCCCCGATTATTGAGAGCTCCATAGAGGCCCCCAAACCTTACTCGTTATTTTATAGAATTGAATTTGTTTTCTCTTTTTATAAGAATCCGTTGCTTTTGCTTTGTTTTTTAAATTATCTATAAAATAATAATTGATTGATACGTGGTTTAGGTAGTGTAACTCGATATTAACTATATCAATATTTTAGAAAACCCAAAAAATACACACAGACGTTTTAAAAATAAAATACACTGTAAGTATAAAATATTGCAAACGTTGTCATTATAGACTATGGTATCATCAGGCGATGAACTAGTAAGAAAATTAAATAGAATCCGTTTAATTGTTGTTTGGGATGGTGAAAAAAAGTATTTTTGAAAAAAAAGGGAGTTTTTAGGAAAGTGATTTAATAAAAGTAGGGGTATAAAGAATAAGCGTTCTAGTAGATCAAAGTTAAGTTCTTTTTTGAAGATGTTTAATAGAGATCAGTTTTTTTACATGAGATTGACTGTTTAAAAATAAAAACGATTGCTTCAATTTATTGATTTCCATAGCTTCTAAATATTCTAGATTTTTACTTTTTGGCTATACATGTAAAATTTCGTATCCCCCCCTGTTTGTGATTAATGTCTAATTAATTTTCTATTATTTTCTAAATAATCCAAGTCGGACATTATACCATTATTTTTATACTAGACAAACGTCACCCCCCCATAATATCCTACCAGGGGCCTCTAAAATATAATTAGTATCGGGCCCCAAAAAGTCACCATCCGCCACTGTCTGTGACAAATTTATAACAAACTTTTAAATATACAAAAAGAGACATGTCATTAAGGCGCTACAGCAGCACGTGACTTTTTAAAATCAAAACAAACATACGTCTTACGTCTTGCTTTTTGACAGTTTTCATTGATTGACAGCGCCACCGTACGCAATCATTATGTACTATATAATAATAAATTTGCACCATTAATGCAGATTTCTTTATTGTATTGAAATTTATAATAAGGAGAGAAAATAATGTCTTGTTTCATTTCCGAAACGTCACATTTCATAGATAAGATAGTATTTGACCATGAATGGATGCAAGCGAAAGTGACCAATGCATAAATGGCTAAAATAAGATACTTGACATTGAGTTGATGAACGATATAATAATAAAGAATAATTAAAATTTTAATATAATAAACTATATTATTAATTGTATTATGGTTAAAATTATTGAAATTTAGCATTAATTTTATAAGCGATATTTAACCTAAAAGCTGCTTTCCTGTAAAATTCGAGTTTTGTAGTTAGTCAATTTTGCTTGTATGCCGATGATTTATTTAAAATGCAAAAATGGACCACTAATTCACTAAGCCAGTATTTTCTACCAAAAAAAATCGAAATCATATTATTTGAAAGGCACAGCAGTTTCAGCTGTTCGAGACATTGGTTTTTAAATTGCAAACCATTATTTCTACAATTTTTATTATTATGCTTTAAAATTTTGTAGCAAAGTATACAAAAAATAAACTCTATGTCCAAGTGTTTTTCGTTTTAAAAAATTAATTTTTAAAGTTTATATTTTCGAATTTGCAATTTATTGTAACATAGAAGCATTCCACTTCGATAACGGAAAAATAATAAACCAATTAACCTCGACATGCCCAAGTCGACATTAAATATTTTAACTTTACTGTTACCCGTGATCAATTGTTCCTAAATTTAAAAACAACCCCGAAATGGCCCGAACTCGACAATTACGGATCTCAAGAGATGAGGGATGTTAGTCGCCTCGATCATGAAAATCATCCTTCTATAGCCAAAAATCAAAGTTTCAATTTTGAAAAGAACGATATTTTATGGATTTAATATTTTTGCAGTGATATCGTTTTTCTATAAACAATTTTGGCAAAGAAACGGGTGGATTTTGCTAAAGAAAAATCATACATTTATTTAATTTATTCAAATAATAAAATTTATATTAATTAAGTATTAATTAACAGTTTTTGCAATATCGTATTGGTTTATAAAATTTTTAAAGATAAATATCGAACAGTTTTCCAGACCATAATAATATTCTAATTTGGTATTGTACATATGAGATACAATTCGTAGGCTCGTTACTGATATTTTCTATGGTGAGTTTCGCATCCCAAATTAAATAAAGGTTATTTAAACATTTACTTAATTTGGCAGCCCTATATGCCATATTTATAAACATTACTAAATACAACAATTGTATTACATTTTAGAAAAATTAATAATTGAAAAATCTTAATCTTAAATCATATTTATAAACATATAATAAACGTTGTTCCAAATTTCCAAATAATTTTTAAAGATACATTAAGTCATTAAGTGCAGTTTACGTCATACGATTTCTCTTGTATGCCTGGTTTTGGTGGTTCTCTGTTCAAGACTTTGTTTTCAAGTTCATCTTCGGGTCGAATTGTATAACATGAACTTCAAAATATTTGCTTACGACAACTTGGAAGCAAAGTCGTAAGCAAAATCGCAAGAAAATTCGCATAAATTAACTTCACTTATGCTTGTCAATAAATATGTGTGCACTGAATTTAGGTTGTTTGATGATTTGGTGAAGACGTTGTTCTAAATTTCCAAATAATTTTTAAAAAACGTAGAAAGTTTTAATGATGATGTCGTTTAGCAAAAATATGTAAGTACTTTTCCTTCATCGTTTATTTTTGATTTCTTTAAGAATTAATTTTGGCAGCATATGATCCATGTAAAATTTTTCTAATCGATTCAACATTCCTTTCTCCCAAAAATCGCGATCCCGTGCAATCTAAAAGAACAGATACGTTAAAACTATCAATTTTCACTTTTTGTAATTTTACCTTCTCAACTAATATTCCCTTTTGGTTATATACAACAAAATAGCAAAATTCTTTATTTCTTATATGTAATTGTCCCTGCACATGGTAATAATAGTTGTGATTAGTTTTTAAAACCATATCAGAATTTTCATCCAAAGTAGCAAATTTAAACTTCCTTCAGGTCCATATCTTTTACCGTTGACGGACATTTAATTTCTATTATACTATTTTCTTCTTCTATGTAGCCATCTGGACTTGCTCCTAAGAAACCATGCTCTGCATCAATGAATAGTCTACACCTTTTTACATTTTTTCCATATAATTTTACAAATTCTTCTATAGCATACGGATCCATTTTATTGCCATATCGGGTACTCTCGTTTCCTTTAAATGGTTTATCTATAAAATTAGTAATCGTTTTAGCAGGGTCTGTGGTAGCCGTCATCTTACAAACGGTGCCAAAATTTGAAGCTGTTAAACGAAGCGATCGATGCTGCTTCCATTGAACATTATCGGATTGCCCTTAAAAATTATTTTTAAACATAAATATTAAAGATAAGATAGAAAAAAATAAGTAAACAAACCTCTTGTAGCTTTTTCTAAATTTATAATTTGTTTGGAGGATAACTGTAGATCTTCAATAAATTTGGTCTTTTCGATTTCGAACTGCTCGGGTGCTAGAGCAGGTTGCGGTGAGGGTACTCTTAATTCACAATTAATAGTGCAACTTTTTAAAACTTAAAAAAACAATTTACATAGCACGAACTTGCTTCGTTCGATTTTTCTTGCTTTTTCTTTTTAAACTTAATGGTAAATTAGGCATGTTGAAAAATTTCGATTCTAAACTCGGAAATCTGTAAAAAAACTAAGGCCACTTCGTTATAAGAAGCTAAAACACTTTAAAACACTATACACTTTAATATCAGTTTTAAATTAATTTATAAATTCACTAAATGACACTTAAAACAATAAGACGCTAAAACATTTTAAAACACTAAACACTTTAATATCGGTTTATAAATTTTATTTTATAATAAAGTTTATAAATTCACTAAATGACACTAGAAACAATAAAATCAGCTATGATCGTATTATTCAAACAATAAATTGACCAAAGCAATGCTGCGTATATGTGCATTAAACAAATAGCGATAAAAATAGAATTTCTGATAACAGAAATCGCAGTATGCTATGGCAACACTGCGCTATTCGTGCTATTGCAACATTGCGCCTTTGCAAAGCCGACGTAGTGAAAAAAGGTATAACGTAATGCAAACTATGTGTACGAAAATTATTTGAGATGCATGTTTCTTCTACCCTCCACGTAAAAAATTTAAGCAGCACTGTGCAATAACGAATTTAAATGATAAATTTGATAAATATTAGAATCTAATTTTCGTTTTTTGTTGTTAATATACATAATTCCATTTTGCAAAAATTATGAGTTAACAATCAAGTCAATATGTTTGGAGCTTAAGCGCCATAAATTGCAAATTCAAAAATATAAATTTTTTAAAATTAATTTTTTAAAAATAACGCTTACCCTCAATAGTGTTTATTGTTTTATACTTCGGTACAAAATTTGAAAGCATAAAAATGAAAATTGTAGAAATGGTTTGCTAATTAAAACCAATGTCAAGAACAGCTGATGATTACTCCCCTTAAATCCCTGACATAGAGATAACATTAAAAATTGGCCAGGTTTTGTTGCAATTTATGCGAGTTACGTACACAGTTAGGCATCTCTTGCAAATTGTTTCCTTTAAACTGATAACACATAGATTAATTATAAGAGATGCTTTAAATACATAGGCAAACCCTTCAACAGCAACACATGCGACTCGAACAGTGGCCCTCGGAACTATTTAGCATTAATTAATTAATAATAATTAACGTTTCTACAAATTTAGTTCTTAAAACTGCGTGCGGCGATGCTTCTTGAATATTTGTGTTTGAGTTTGCGCGTTCAATTACTATTTGAGTGTTTGTGACATCCATTGTTTTAAGGCGTAAAATAATTATTTAATTATTAATTATTATACAGGTTTAGTATAAAACTATCTCTATTATTGCTTAACTTTAAACTTTAAAAGATTATGGTTACATTAATCAAATTAAAAGTAAAATAATTCAAATTTTATTAAACATATGTCAATTTTGATTTTATATCTTGTCAAGATCATTTTCAGGGTATTCGCTTGAAAATAATTTCAGAATCAACTTTATTAATAATTCGTAAATCTATATATATAAAAATGGAGGGCAAATCTTCGTTACCTCATCAATTGAGAACGGCTCGGCCGATTTGGCTGATTTTTTGAAGAGTTATTGTCTATATCGCTGACAAGGTTTTTATGAAAAAAAAAGTTCGAAATTCGCAAAAAAAAAAATTTAACATTACCGAGAACAAAGGGTTTATCTTAGGGTTAAATTAGGTAGGTAGGTATTAGGTACCAGGTATTAACTTAGGGAACATGTATTAAGGTAGGTAGATGTGAACACTACCTAATTTATTTAATAACGGATAGATGGCGCTACTCTATCTATGTACCTAGCAGAGTTATCGCCAGGGGTAAAGATAAACCCATGTGTCTGTAAGAATGTATATAAAAAAGTTTTTTGTAAAATTTCATTGATCGCCTCTTCTAGCATGTTCATGTGGTGTATGCAAAGTATGCAAAGTATAACTTTGCGTTGTAAAAAGTGAGGTTATCCAATTAGACTGCGGCCATTCCGTAAGTTTTTTATTTAACGAATTAGAAGATAAAATAAGAGTTATGTCACAATTTCAAAATCATTTGCCAAGTATGAAGATTGGCAAGTCAAATCAGAGTACGCCAATATCACCGCACAATGTTTGGCAGAGCTACTAAACGAGGACAATTGCCGTCTTAATCTGAAGGTTGCGAAAAAAAAAGTCTCGGCGCAGCGCAAAGGAAAAAAGAAGAGCAGGAGGATTTGTCAACGTCGCTGCGTGCCTTCCAAATGCTATTAGAAGAGGAAGGCGAAGGGGCGGAGAAAGAGGAGTTGGAAGTTCTAAACTAATTTTTTATTTATTTATATTATATTTATATTATTATTTAATAAAGTTGTAAATATAAAGTGAGTAATTGTTGTGTTTTCATATACCAAATTTCAAACAAATTTATTAGTCTGCCGGGATCATACATAAGATCATACTTCACAGGACATACTCACTCAACAGAATAATTACCACAAAAATTTTTAGCTACCCTGTATTTTTAATTCTTTCTTAATCGATCTATTTAAGTGGTTTCCAACTGTTTTGGTCCACGGACCTACTTTTATAGTTAGAACTTTTCCACGAACCCACGAAGCTTTTTTTTCCAGCTCTTTCGCTTTTTAGGAAGACGCATTAACGATTGCCGCAAGAATTGCCCCCCCCCCCCTACACACCTCCCCAATGATATCTAAATGATAATTACCATAAAATTTTTTAGCTACCCTGTATTTGTAATTCTTTCTTAATCGATCTATTTAAGTGGTTTCCAACTGTTTTGGTCCACGGACCTACTTTTATAGTTGGAACTTTTCCACGAACCCACGAAGCTTTTTTTTCCAGCTCTTTCGCTTTTTAGGAAGACGCATTAACGATTGCCGCAAGAATTGCCCCCCCCCCCTACACACCTCCCCAATGATATCTAAATGATAATTACCATAAAAATTTTTAGCTACCCTGTATTTGTAATTCTTTCTTAATCGATCTATTTAAGTGGTTTCCAACTGTTTTGGTCCACGGACCTACTTTTATAGTTGGAACTTTTCCACGAACCCACGAAGCTTATTTTTCAGCTCTTTCGCTTTTTAGGAAGGCGCATTAACGATTGCCGCAAGAATTGCCCCCCCCCCCCCCCACACACCCCCAAACCAAAACATATAATACAAACATATAAATTTGTTAAATAACTTTTTTAGATAGTATCAGAGAGGGAGAGAGGAGTAAAGTCAAACATATATATATAGCATCGGTCAAAAAAATTGCATCACTTTAATGTATTAATCCCAAATTTTGGAAAACATTTTAATGCTTTTTTACACTTTATCACAAACACACAAACACGGATAGATGGCGCTACTCTATCTATGTACCTAGAAGAGTTATCGCCAGTGGTAATGATAAACCCATGTGTCTGTAATAAAATAATAATAAGAATCCCACAAATCCTACCAGCTATCGACCAATCAGCCTACTGTGCAACTTGGCAAAATTAACCGAAACAATTATACAAATCAGATTAGAGAAAGAAGAAATCAAACTGAAAATCGACAATCCAAACCAATTCGGATTTAAAAAAGGACACAATACCACATTACAAATCACAAGAATAGCTAACGACATTATTACAAACTTTAACAAAGACAACACAACCGTAATGGCACTACTTGACATCCAGAAAGCCTTCGATAAAGTATGGATCGAAGGCCTCACGTTCAAACTAATCGAATATAACTTTTCACCACAAATAGTAAAATTACTGAACTCATACTTAAACAACAGATTGTTCGCTGTCAGTATCGATAAGATAAAATCGTCCGCCAAAATAATAGAAGCTGGAGCTCCCCAGGGGTCTATATTAGCCCCGAAATTGTTTAAACTATACATCAACGATCTACCGCTATTCCAAAAAACCAAAGTGGGCCTTTACGTCGACGATACAGCAATCTATGCACATTCGTTTAGTGCCGAAGTGGCCAACAAGCAAATCCAGATCCACATGAACATGCTAGAAGAGTATTACAAGAAATGGAAAATCTCAATAAACCCTGAAAAAATGGAGCACATAGTATTTGCAAGAAAAAGAAAATATACAAAAATATTTTCTCCTTTACGAGTTAATGAACATAAAATAACATCAAGCAATAAAGTCAAATATCTGGGAGTAACATTAGATTCGCGATTAAACTTCAAAGCACACATCCAACAACGAAAACGAATTGCATACGGCAACATGGCTTCGATTATGCCTCTACTCAAAAGTGAACAAATGTCACAAACAAACAAAATGCTTTTATACAAGTCAATTATTAGACCTACCATAACATACGCTTCACCAGTATGGTGTAGCATATCAAACACAAGCCTGAAACCTCTCCAAATAATACAGAATAAATGCCTAAGATTAATAACGGGATCAAAGAGGAATACAAAAACGGCCACCCTACACGAGGCTACCAATACGGAATACTTACGCGACCAAATTGACCGTACCAGTCAAACCTTCTACTCGACCACAATCAAAAATAGTGAACTCACAGAAAAAATTACCGAAATAAACCACAGCATGGTTAATAATAATAATAATAAACCACAGTTCAGAATTAAACATAAAATGTTATACCAAAATTTACCAATATTCACAGAATAACTTGGTTACCACAACTCAACTCGACATCCCCATTATTGCAAATCAGGTTTTTACAACGTGTTTTCCTGAATGAATATCCAAAATAACCCAAAAAAACCATAATCACAAGATCAAAGATCAAAAAGTTCTATCCGAACAAAATACTGACAAAAAGAGGTAAATGTTAAGTAGGAACTCTTGAAAACTACAAAAAATTAAAAATCGAATCAGTTTGATCATTTATGTAACAACTTGTTTGATGTATTATATTATATAACTGTAAATAAAAGATTTGTAAATGTAAAATGTGTCCATGGCCCTTGCGGAGTCCACAACCCAAACTCACCCTGCATGGAAAACGGAAATTGCACGAAGCGTTTTCCCCGTCCGTTGGTGACTGACACGATAAGTGGAATCGATGGATATCCATTGTATCGGCGTCGTTCTCCCGATGACAACGGCAGATCAATCGTGATGAAAGTTAAAGGAAGCGATGTCGTCGTCGATAACCGCTGGATCGTTCCATATTGTCCGCTTTTGTCGAAAACGTTCTCAACCCACTGCAATGTGGAGTACTGCAACTCCATCAAATCCATAAAATACGTTTGCAAATATGTCAACAAAGGGAGCGACATGGCGGTGTTTGGCATTGCCGATCCGAATGCAAACGACGAGGTACAGAAATTTCAACTTGGGCGCTACGTGAGTTATAACGAGGCAATTTGGCGGCTGTTTTCATTTCCAATTCATGAACGTCACCCTACTGTCGTACATTTGGCAGTACACTTGGAGAACGGTCAGCGTATCTACTTTACAGACGCAAATGCAGCGCAAAGAGCAGAACGACCACCAGCGACAACATTGACAAGTTTTTTTTCGACATGCGAAAGCGATCCGTTTGCAAGAACTTTACTCTATTCGGAAGTGCCACGCTATTATACTTGGAACGCTGCATCGAAGAAGTTTCAACGCCGAAAGAAAGGTGATGCTGTTGCTGGCTTCTCTGATGTCTATTCGACTGATGCCCTTGGACGAATGTACACAGTTCATCCACGACAAGACGAATGCTTCTATCTGCGCTTGCTTTTGGTGAACATTAGAGGCCCTACATCCTTCGATTCCCTGCGTACTGTGGATGGTGTGCTGTGCGCCACTTTTCGGGAGGCTTGGCAATGTTTGAATTTTCTTGAAAACGATACACATTGGGACTCAACGCTCTCCGATGCAACTGTTTCTGCGCCACCGAATCAAATCCGTACATTCTTTGCAATCATCATAGCCACATGTCATCCGTCGAACCCGACCGCATTGTGGGACAAATACAATAATGAAATGGCTGACGACATTTTGCACAGAGTTCGTACGACAACTTCAAATTTTGATCTTCAAATTAACGACGAGATGCGCAACGAAGTCTTAGTTCTTATCGAAGACATGTGCGTGCTCATGTGCGGCAGTCTGCTGTCGACATTGGGAATGCCAGTGTAACCGGGAATATTTACCCCAGTGAAATTTTACCCCCCGGTAAAAATTCCCTAGTGAAATTTTACCCCCCGGTAAAAATTCCCTAGTGAAATTTTACCTCCCGGTAAAAATTCCCTAGTGAAATTTTACCCCCTAATAATTTTTTACTGGGGGTAAAATTTCCCTAGAGAATTTTTACCAGGGGGTAAAAAAGTTCAAAATAACCTCAGTGAATTTTTACCCCCTTAAGAATTTTTATAGGTAAATCAGAATTTTTATTAGTGTTTATGTATCAAATTCGATTATATTTTATTCTGAGATGCTAAAATATCTTTCTTAGATTTTAGAATCTTTAAAATCTTTATTAATCTCTAAATCTTTAAAAATTTAACAAAAAATAAAACCGACGGTTGGTACAGAATTATAGTTTGTATATAATATATTATATAAGGTAAGTGAGACACAAGAAATCGAGAGATCAAACCAGAAGAATAATAATAAAGCCAGCATATTTCATAGCATTGTCAAAATAATTCCCGAAAATCAAAACAAAATGAATAATCCACGAGAAAGTGATGAATGCAGCAACGAAGATAAACCTGTAATCGCCAAATCATCAAAGTACATCGCATTGGATTTAAATATGGTTACGCAATTTTTAACTAACAAAACGTATCCTCAACATATCAAAGGAAAAAATGAAAAGTCTAATTTTCGAAAACAATGTAAACCTTATACAATGGAGAACGAAACTTTATTATACAAAAAGAAAATTAAAAATAGTGAAAGAACCACGAGCGGTGATGCAGAACATCGGTGGTTGCCAGTAATAGTAGATTGGGAAGAACGAAAGAAAATAATATCAATGGTTCACCAAGGCACAGACTCAAGTGTTGAATCGATATCGCTCTCATCTCATCGTGGGAGAGACGCTTCAATATCAATTATCGAACGTAGATATTATTGGCAAACTATATACACGGACACGGTAAACTTTATTAAGCATTGCGATATTTGTCAAAAAATAAATCCAGCCGTTTTAAAAGCTGTTCCTGAACTCCGACCAGTGCCAATACCAACAGAAGTTATGAAACAAATTGGAATAGATTTAGCTACACTTCCCGAAGTAGATGGATTTAAATATATCATTGTAGCAATTGATTACTTTAGTAAGTGGTCCGAAATCAAGGCAATAAAAAATAAAACTGCCGAAGTTGTTGCTCGATTTTTATTTGAACTTGTTTGCAGACATTCGTGTATGTCGATACAAATAAACGACCAAGGTAGGGAATTTGTTAACCAAGTTTCAAATCAGCTCCATATGTTAACGGGAACGCAGCAACGGGTAACGTCTGCATATCACCCGCAAAGCAATGGACTTGTTGAAAGACAAAATAGAACAATAAAAAATAAACTTCTTAAAACACTATATAAAGAAGAAAACGTACGCAAATGGCCAGATGTAATTGACGGAGTTCTTTTTGCGCATCGTACTGCACGTCATGAATCCACAAAATTTTCACCTTTTTTCCTGCTATATAACAGAGAGCCGAAACTTCCTGTTGATATTGAAATGGATGGAAGGAAGATGGAGGAAATGATCAAGATGGACGAAATGAACGAAATAGACGAAATAGACGAAATGAACGAAATTAATCGAATGGACAATGAGTTATTTGGAATGGACATTGACGACGTTGAAGTTACAAAAGAAACAGAATATGAAATGGAAGATAATTTATTCAATCAAATTGATTTTGAAAAAAATCTTGCAAGAATGTTAGAAATTCAAAAGTGTGTATTTCAGAAGACCGCTGAAAATATAAAGGAAAGTCAAGAAAAGCAAAAGACTTCTTATGATAAGCGTCGTGCAAATGCAGTGAAATTTAAAGTTGGAGAATCGGTACTGGTACGAAATTGCAGACGAGATGATCGCAAAGGTGGTTGGACAAAAGCACCCTATACAGGACCGTACACCATAGAGAAAATTCTTAGCAATGGCAACTGCATTTTACGGTCAAAAGTGGGAAAATCTGTGAAAAAGGGCTACCCTATCAGTAATTTAAAACATTACCACGCCAACGGATCTCAAGAAAAAAATGGCGAAAATGAAGAACTGAATGAATCTGTTGAAGAAATTAATTGCATAACGGAAAAATCAAAATTTCGTTTCTGTCCCATAAATAACAATTGGCAAAAACGACTTTGTGAGAAGCTTGGACTTTCATTTGAGAATAATTCCGACTTTGCGAAATCAAAAAATTCGTTGCTCCATTCGCCTCACACAGTTATAGACGTCAAAGCAGACGGTAACTGTTTTTTTAGGTGCATATCTTTATGCATTACCGGAAGTGAAGATCAGCACAAGGAAGTACGAAAGATAATTACCGAATTTATGAAAACTCGAAAACAAAAAGTTGATCTGTTTTCTGGTGTTAAGAATTATATAAATATAACGAAAATGGACGAAAATGCAATTTGGGCAACAGATGTTGAGATGCTTTTCACTGCAGCACTCGTGGGAGCCGATATATATTCGTTTACTCAAATTTCAAAAAATCCTGCATGGCTAAGGTTTCCAAGTTCAATGCACCTTTCCGATGAACCTAATTACAAAAATCTGGCAATATATTTGAACCACAAAAATTCAAACCATTTTGAAGTAGTAGTTTTGGTAAAAAAAAGTGTATAAGAAAATCTAAGTTTTAAATAAATTTTGTGTTAAACTTTTAAATTATCCTATTTAATTCTTCCAATATCTGAGTAAGATATTTTAGCATTTCGCAGTAAGATCTTATGAAATTTGATACATAAACAAATGTAATAATTCTTATTTACTTTTAAAATTTTTTAAGGGGGTAAAAATTCACTAAGAATATTTTGAGATTTTTTACCCCCCGGTAAAAATTCCCTAGTGAAATTTTACCCCCTAATCATTTTTTACGGGGGGTAAAATTTCTCTAGGGAATATTTACCGGGGGTAAAATTTCTCTAGGGAATTTTTACCGGGGGTAAAATTTCACTAGGGAATTTTTACCGGGGGGGTAAAAATTCACTAGGGAATAAAATAAAAGGGGGTTAAAATTCCCGGCTACACCAGCACCAAATCGTTCGATGCACGATGCATTCAATCGTGAATTGCAACGGGAGCAAGATTATGATCGAAATGAACTGGCCGAAATAGTCCGAACAAATGTTCCGCTGTTGAATACCGAGCAGAAGAACGTTTACGATTCGCTGATTAAGGTTGTTGACGATGGAACGGGAGGCATTTACTTTCTCGATGCTCCCGGTGGGACTGGCAAGACATTCGTCATTTCGTTGATTCTGGCAACAATTCGGTCAAGATCTCAAATTGCATTGGCTGTTGCATCCTCGGGCATTGCTGCCACATTGTTGGAAGGCGATCGAACTGCACATTCCGCTTTGAAGCTGCCGATGAATCTTCTCGCGGTTGACATGCCAACGTGCACAGTAGCTAAGAATTCGGCGACAGCGAAATTGATGCGAGAATGCAAAATCATCATTTGGGATGAATGCACGATGGCACATAAACGAGCTTTGGATGCAGTTGACCGAACAATGAAGGATTTACGAGGCGATTCAAGACGATTTGGTGGGGCTATGATATTGCTCTCAGGAGATTTTCGTCAAACGCTTCCCGTCATCCCGAAATCTACTGCTGCAGATGAACTTAATGCACTCAAAAAAATCCATTCTTACCAGCTAGAATAACGAACTTTAAATCAAGAATAAAAGTTCTTGAAATTGACCCAATCATGCCGAGTACTTTGATTCAAGAATAATTTAAGAATGGCATACTAAAGGTATGCATATTTACGGTTGTATAATCCTTAGGGATTATATTAAGTATTAGTACCTACTTAGGTAGGCATCCTCTATTTAAACATGCCCATTCTTATTTTATGCTAATCTCACCTTTTAAATTTATTTAAAATTTTATAAAAAAAACAATTTTTTTTAATATTAAAAAATTTCATTTAATTTTAATTTAATAAATAATAATTATAAAATATATAATTTAAATTTTTCACACTTTAAATTCCTGATAGTAGTTCTGGTTTTATTTGTAATATTAAATTTAATTTTGCAAATTAATTTCTCTTAGTTACATTTTCTAAGAAGGTGGTTAAGGTTTTTATTTATAACATTATTAGCTGTAATATTAAATTAAATTTTGAAAATTACTTTTTTTTTACTTTCCTTTCCTGGTCTGGGATTCGAACGCCTTACCCTCGTATTACGAAGCTTCTCCTTAGCCTACTCATCTATGGATGGTACACGTTTTGTATTGTAAGAATTCAGGTACCTACTAGGTATATTAGGGACAAGCGAGTGCACACAGAATGATAACATAAAATATAATGATAATACCAAGCAAAAAAATATTTATAAAATAAATAGTACATTTTTATATACTATTTAAACTTATTTATTTATTATGATTTATTTTATTTGACAATTAAAACAATTTGCAGAATAAGTGACAACATAATAAATTATGTATGGGTATTTATTAATAGGAAAAAAACTACGTTCCATTCCCGGGGAGTTAATTGTAAAAGTTACGTTAAGTGCAGTTTACGTTATGCGATTTTGCTCGCGATTTTACGTACAATTTCTTTTGGTAGTTTTCTGTTATTATATTTCTTGTGGACAATGTTACCCATTGATGAGCGCGTACCTGTAAATTCACATAATCCCTCCAAATCTCTTTCTCAGGTACTGGACGGTATGTGTCAATGAAGGTAAACCCTTTTTAAATAACAGAATCGTAAGGAAAATCACATAACAATAAAGACGATCCTATTCATAAGATTTGCCTACGACTTTGTTTGTGAGTTCATTTTCGCGTCGAATCGTATGCTAAATCGTATAACGTGAACTTCAAAATATTTGCTTACAACTTGGAAGCAAAATCGTATAACGTAAACTACACTTTAGGCTACATGAAGAGAAGGAGGGGTTCTAAAGTGGCAAAAGTGGAACCACGTGGTTTATGGATGACCCCTAAATGGTATTACTTTGATATCACTTTTTCAATTATATAAAAGGTCGTTAATAAGTAAAAAATATGTAATGGGAGGAGATTGAAGCCCTTAAACCGCCCCTTTGCGCACGGATGAAAAATTGATGTTTATATTATAAACGGATGTTCTCTTTTTCATTTTCAATTTCTAGAATGGCCATTCTAGATTCTATAATGAATCAGCAATGATATTCTTGATGTAAGAACGTCATTCTAAAACAGATTATCGTTTTAAAAATTAAGCTTAAATTTATAAAGTAGGGTATAGAATAAGAATTCCGTTCTTGATTTAACTCCTACATGTTAAAAATAAGAAGTTCGTTCTTTGAATCAAGAACTTTTCAACATTCTTAATTTAATGCTCGGGTTCTTGATTCACTTCTTGAGAAAATTTTTTTGAGTGTGCATGCCTGAAATCGTCGTCTTTGTGGCGGCATGTCAAAAAGTTGCAATTGACCACGAACATGAGAGTCGCGCTGCAGAACGACCCATCGGCTGCTGAATTCTCAAGACAACTGCTGGCGCTTGGCAATGGCCAACTTCCTGTAGATGTTTCGACTGGATTGATATCGTTCCCGGAAAATTTTTGCGGGTTCACATCGTCGAAGGAGGAACTCATCACCAAAGTTTTTCCCGGTATTGCACAAAATTACAGAAATCTTGATTGGGTTAGTGAACGGGCAATACTAGCAGCGAAGAATAAGGACGTCGATAGCTTGAATTTCACGATTCAAAGTCAAATCGCTGGAGAACTACGTTCGTACAAATCCGTTGACAGTGTCACTGACGAAGACGAAGCGACCAACTATCCGACGGAATTTTTGAACTCGCTTGATGTGCCAGGAACTCCGCCGCATAATTTACAACTGAAGGTGGGATCGATTATAATCATGTTGCGGAATCTGAATCATCCGAAATTGTGCAACGGTACGCGATTATCCGTCAAGAAACTGATGAACAATCTTATTCAAGCGACGATAATCAAGGGCAAATTCAAAGAAGAGGAAGTCCTTATCCCACGAATTCCGATTATTCCAACGGATCTTCCATTCCAATTTAAGCGGATTCAGTTCCCCGTTCGATTGGCTTTTACGATGACAATCAATAAATCGCAAGGCCAATCGTTGGAAGTCTGTGGGATTAATCTGGAATTTTCCTGTTTTTCGCACGGTCAGCTGTACGTTGCCTGTTCGCGTGTTGGCAAACCGTCTTCGTTGTTTGTTTTTGCGCCGGAAAATAAAACTCAAAACATTGTTTATCATACCGCTCTGTACTGATTTCCAATCCAATAAATTACATTCTAATTTTAACTAACTGTTTAAAATGAACAAACAAATTTATTCTAATTTTGGCAGGACAACGTCTGCCGGGTCAGCTAGTATTATGTAGATATTAGACGAAGCCATATTTCTTCTAATAGTATTAGTTCAAAAAAATTAAAAATTTTAAAACAGTGCTAACTAATTTTTTTCTTTTTCTTTTTATGTTATCGTTGCCAAATAAATCGAGGCTCTGTGCAATGTTGAAATGGATAAAGTTACCTATACTTGTCGAAGAATTCCTGGTATTATCCATGCAAACAGCAGCCCTCAAGATGGCAAGAAGAGGGAAGGAAAGATAAGAGAGATTCAGTGACAGCACGAAGAACCTAATAAAGCAAAGACAAGAAAAAATGTCAAATAATACAACAAGCAAAGAAGAAATAACTCAGATTAGTAAACAAATTAGGAAATCCATAAGACACGATAGATGGAAGAAGATAGAACAGAAAGTAAACAAGGTTATAGAACAGAACAAAGATATGAAATGCCTTCGAAGAAAAAACGGGACTCCACAACTATAAGCGCTAAGAAATAAGCAAAACGAGGAATTCAGAGATAGAGACGAAATGCTTCGGATAATAGAAACATTCTATACCGAACTATAAGAATCAAAAGTAGGGCCGACGAATGAAACAAAAACAAAGCTCCGGCAGAAAATAATAAATGTAAACTCGGAAGAAATGCTAGAAATAAACGAACACGAAATAACTAGCACTGTAAAGCAAATGAAGCAAAACAAAACACCCGGGGAAGACGGAGTCCTGGTAGAAATGATCAAAGAAGGCGGACGAAGAACTCTCAAAGAAATTACTAATCTGATGAACAGATGCCTAAACAAAGAAGATATCCCCAAAGACTGGAAGAACACGATCACAGTACTGTTTTTTAAAAAAGGAGACAAAGCGAGATTAGAAAACTATAGACCTATATCACTCCTATCCCAGCTGTATAAACTTCTGCCTAAAGTCATCACCAATCGACTTGGATAGCGTAGAAATATGGGCAGTAAAACAAGCCCTACAGAATAGTAGAATAGATTATCGATATATTCAGCTGATCGAAAATGTTTATGCCCAGAGCACAACAGTAATCCGAGTTTACAAAGATACAAATCCAATACCAATTAAAAAAGGAGTGCGACAAGGCGACACAATATCACCAAAACTGTTTACGACAGCTCTGCAAGTTATATTTAGAACACTCGATTAGAAAAACAAAAGTATTAATATCAACGTAGAAAGAATAAATAACCTCAGATATGCAGATGACGTGGAGGTTGTTGCTGATAACTACGAAGACCTACAAGACTTGCTACAAGAACTATTCACAAAATCAAAAAAATTCGGCCTAAAAATTAATAAGAATAAAACAAAGGTGATGACCAACACAGAAGGTGAAAGACCGGTGAGAGTAGACAACGAAATAATTGAACGAGTAAACAGCTACATCTACCTAGGTCAAGACATACGACCAAATAAAGAAAATCAGACGGCAGAAGTTAGCAGAAGACTAAGAATGGGTTGGGTGGCTTTTGGAAAACTGAGCTATATATTGAAAGACCAAAACATCTCACAACATCTCAGAACAAGAATCTTTGATATGTGTGTGTTACCTGTACTGACATACGGGGTCCAGACATGGGTGTTTACAAGCAAAAATGTGGACAAGATTCGTAAAGTACAAAGATTAATGGAAAGAGCTATGCTTGAAATATCTCTAAAATACCATATTACCAACGAAACTATAAGAAAAACTACACGAGTAAAAGACGACGTAACAACCATGGCATAACTAAAATTGAGATGGGCCGGACATAACGCAAGAAACACAGGAAGATGGAACACGTTTATAAATCACTGGAGACCTTGGTTAGGTGGTAGAGGTAGGGGCAGACAGCGTATGCGATGGGGAGACGATATAAAGCGAGTGGCTGGATTCGCATGGAATAGAGTGGCTAGAAATAGAGATAGATGGAAAAAGTTAGAAGAGGCCTATGAGTTGGACAAGTGGCTAGAAAGAGAATTTGAACTATCATGTGATATGCAACAATATACCCCCATAACTTTAATTAAATCTTTACTTTAAATAAATTTAAATAAATTAAATAAAATTAAATAATTAATTCAATAATCAAAATAAGGGGCGGCATTTTGAAGACTTGCATAATACTGAGAAAATCTACCGTACAGCACTGCTCAAGTCACCCTGAGTCGGAATATCTTCTTTCCTTAATCTTCTTGGGCTTGCGGAGTGCCGGAGCGAATCCATATTTTCTTCATCCGGTTTGGAACGTTGACGGTGAGACGTAGGAATGCAGAAGTGGCTACCTCTGTGGAGACGGTTGGTACTATCTAAAATCGTAGGAATTTGTCAATAGTGACGCCATCTATATATTATCCTACAAACTTATTGAGTGATTTTATTTGTTTACGATTGCAAATTATAAAACCCATCTATTATGCGTAACGACAATATTCTAATTAACTCCAAATGTCTCCACTCATTAGGTCTCCAACTTTATTGTGTATTCTGGCGTTGAAGTCTCCCATAATAACAATCTCCCTTTTACTCCATGCCGTTGTTCGAATATAAACAAAGCTATTTTCGCAATGACTTTTATCATCCTGGCTCACATGAACATTAAAGACATAAATTGCGATTAAAATTATTCTCTGCATTCTTTGGTCCATATTTGTCCAATGATTATTGTTTATTTTGGCAATAATATTCCCAATCATTTATGTATTTTTATTATTTGTTTTATGAATTTCATGAATACTCTAGTTTGCTTTAGATTTTCTAGTTTATTTATATTATATTTATAGATGTACAGGGTGGCTCAATTTCGATCCTTCTTATGGGGAAATCGGTAACTATAGGAGATATCAAAAAATGGATGGCGCATCCTCGATCTCTTTTTTTGAAAAAATCTGAATGGCCAAAACCGAAAATCGCTATCTTTTTTCGTTTTTGAGTTATGGCCAAAAGTTCGCTTTCTCGGCTTTTCGTTAAATGTGGATATCTCGGTTGTTTGTAACGTTATAGAAAAAATATTTACACCTTCTTCAGACACTTTTTTAAGGAGAATAAACTGAGGTAAAGAAATTTTAAATATTTTCATTTGTTTCCGAGTTATAATATAAAGTTGTGTTTTTTTAAATGAAAACCCTAGATAGCTATGACATATTTAAATAGAGGTTTTTATCCTCTTTTCAATGATATATAACATGTAGGGTCTATTATTTCAGTTTCATCCCGTTATATTAAAAAATGTTAAATAAAAATAAAAGACGATCGAAAAATTAAATTTTAGCTTTGACTAAATAAAATACTATACGTATTTTGTCAAAACAAAACGCTATACTCTAGACATTACAAAACAATTGCCTTCAGTTGTTTTTAATATGTGTCTTTTAGTACCTATTCCCTATACCTACTTCTATTTAGTACTACCTGTTTACCTATTATTTCACAATAGTGTCAAATGGCTTATGCAAACTACGAATAATATGATATAAAAAAATATGACTATCGAATGTTCACATACGCAATGCAATTTATGCATTGCAAACAATGGACATCAGTTTGACTATTTAGTATAATGGTAGAATTTATAATTTTGTTTAATTTAGTATTATACTAAATTGTCAATCTTTATTTATTCTTATAACATTATCATATTTACCATAGTTTTCATAAGGAATTTGACACTCTTGTGAAATAATAGGTAAATAGCTACTAAATAGAAATTTTTTAAGTAGGTATTAAAAATACCTATTAAAAATAAACTGGAGGCAATTGTTTGTGAATAAATCATTATTTAATAATGATTTTGTATAGTATTTGACTAAATAGTCAAAGCCAAAATTTAATTTTTCGATCGTCTTTTATTTTTATTTAACATTTTTTAATATAAAGGGATGAAACTGAAATAATAGACCCTATATGTTATATATCATTGAAAAGAGGATAAAAACCTCTATTTAAATATGTCATAGCTATCTAGGGTTTTCATTTAAAAAACCACAACTTTATATTATAACTCGGAAACAAATGAAAATATTTAAAATTTCTTTAGCTCAGTTTATTCTCCTTAAAAAAGTGTCTCAAGAAGGTGTAAATATTTTTTCTATAACGTTACAAACAACCGAGATATCCACATTTAACGAAAAGCCAAGAAAGCAAACTTTTGGCCATAACTCGAAAACGAAAAAAGATAGCGAATTCCGGTTTTGGCCATTCAGATTTTTTCAAAAAAAGAGATCGAGGATGCGCCATCCATTTTTTGATATCTCCTATAGTTACCGATTTCCCCATAAGAAGGATCGAAATTGAGCCACCCCTGTACATTCCAGAAGGAATAGAGCTGTTCCAATGGAACTTACGAAATCCGTATTTGAGTTGAATTACGCCTCATCTCTTCATTATTTACATATTGTGCACTGTAATTCACAAGTCTCTATGATTTTTCGCATCACTGATTATGGTTCTCCATGTTGTTCTGTCTGTCACCAGCTGTTTCCATCCCTTCACTTCCATTGTCTACAAATCACTTGTTACCTTTTGCATCTTCGGTCTGCCTCTAGCTCGTCTCTTACTAGGCGTCCACATCATCAGCATTTTCGACACTTCTTCCTCATCGCGTCTCCATACGTGTCCCAGCGATTTTATTATCTGGGCTTTGATATATTTGACTACATCCTCGCCTCTCATTATTTCAAGCAATTCGAAGTTCATTCTCGTTCTAATCTCACCATTTATGTGTTTGGGACCCATTATTGTTCTTAGCACTTTTCTCTCAAAGACTTTAAGTTGTTCTTCCTCTCGTTGCGTGATGCACATGACTTTACTCCACTGAATAATACATAATATTATATTGTCGTGGTCCAAAATCTCCATTTGAATTTTATATTTGACTATGTTAACTTTTGTAAAATTCTATATTTTTGAGTTCGTAAATATTTAAAATGTATCGTTCTGCCGCCATGTAGTTGAGCTTGGATCAGCAAAGCAGCTGAACGATATCTTTTGCTGACAAGATTCCATTAGCTTGGAACAATCACTAGTTGAGTTCTTAGTTGGTAATGCCTACCTTTAGATCCGGAAGCTATTTTATTAACTTTGTCATACAGATACAGGGTCAAAAGAATCGGGCGCTACTAGTAGTGGAAAAGTAATTATGGAGATAGCGAGAAGAGTTCTGATTGGTTCGGTGCTGGATTCGCCACTATAAAATGGCAGAAACCACTCGTTTTCTTTCTACCCATACCGTTGCCAGGAGTAGGGATTATCGGATTTGCAGACTACTTCTTAATAGTGACGGTGGCCAAAACGGAGATTATTGTGGTGAACAGGATATCAAGAAGAAATTTAATCCTTCTTCCGGAAAAATCCCAGACAGTATTGATGATTGGGAAAAGGGGGGCAAACGTTGGAACTGCTGGTGCATTCAGGACTACCTCAAAATTAATTTTGGAACAGATAGCAGTTTTGCCTAGAGAACTAAAGGGCTAAAAATTTCTGTGGAACTAATAAGGGTGAAATTGAAAATCCCGCCAACCAGGGACTAATTTTTTCTTTATTAACTAGAATGGTTATTGGTTAATATGATGACTCTAAAATAAACCAAATATATTTCCGGTTAATGGGTATTTAAAGTAATGAATTGATGTTTAAGATAATTTAATTTATTTTTTGTCTAACTCCCGTGTTACTTCTGTTAATTTGGATTAGTCTGTTCACTTTCTCATAATCAATATTATTGCTCACAATTTGTAAGCACATAAACCAATTATATTATATGTTAAATGATCATACGTAATAAATCAAAATGTTACATTTTTAATAATTATACCAACAGGTTTTCTAAGCGACGAACAAGTGAATGAGATATTCTATCCTTTTAATCAGATGTAAGTTATAATGGTATACAACTTCAAATGCAGGCCGGTATTGTGTTAGCAATTAAAATAAATATTTTGATGCCAATAATCATTAGGTATATAAATTAATGAAATAAAACTGAAGTTAAATAAAAAATATGATAAAAAGAAATAAATTTTATTAACAAAAATTGAATTAAGTATCAATATATATTTTTCAGTATTGCAAAAATTTTACATTTTTTCACAATTTTTCACAATTTCACAATATTGAAAATTTAAATTTAAAAAAAATATTTTATAATTGTAATTTTTTATTTAAAAAAATAAACTAATTAAAATAATTTTTACCCAAAAGTTTATTAATACAACACTGAAAATTTGTTTCCAACCCCTGATTATGTCTTATTATGAATTTTCCAATTTAGTTTTAATTTGCTAAGAATAAATTAATAGGTTTATAACTTAACAATAAATTTCAACAAAACAAGAGCCTGATTAGAAGGCACTTCGATAAATTTGTCTGAAGGCTTTTAGTTCTCAATTTTTAAATTCAATTTATATTTAATATTGTAAAGTTCATACAAGCATCTTAAACCTACGTCGTAAGTAGCTATCTATACTTGAAGGACCTACTCCAGTGTATTAGATCTTCGAAATGAAAACAAACTTGTAACCTAGTCATGGAAAGTATAATATACAATTTGTCAAGTAAATTGTTTGTGGATTAAATTAAATTGTTATAATCTTATAATATTAATAAGATAATTAATTAATAGCAGACCACAAATAATTACGCTTAACACACTTAAAACACTTCTATGCTGATGATAAGCTGCTTATAAAAGGAGAACAAATGGTCGGCTCCAAAGGATCACTGATTTATACTATTAAATTATTTAATTTTGATAGCTGAAATAAAATGTATCAAAATCATATTTACCGATTCATTATGCTTTTAATTTTTTTAATAATTTGTTACGCTTCTATACATCATTAAGTGGGATACTAAAGCTCTTATATTTCTCTAAATTTTAATTATAATTTTTTTTTTATATTTTAAACGTGGCCTGGTAATGATGTTATAATTACGATGCAATTTCTAGCTAGCCCGTGATAAATTATTACTATGGGCATGTGATTAGCAATGCCCTACATTTCAACATCCCTTTAAATTGTATTGAAAATTTAATATTAATTTTACCTGTAGTGAGTAAACCATTTTCATTACTGTGGCTTTAAATTTTCCTACTACGAAATATTATTGTACACATAAAAATCCATCCAAACTGAAATTGAAATAGAAACTAAAACTCAAGTTTATTATTTAAAATATATCGCGGAAAAGTGTATTTTCCAAATTTGAAAATAAAAGATAGCTGATATTGTCCATTAAAATTCGTCGAGCTGTTTTTGAGATGCATTATTTCTGCTAACCGCCCCCCAACTTTATTAAAAAAAAAGCATCATAATCAGTTAGGCAACTCACTTAACTCAAACAACCAGATTTGAAAATTAAAAAAACCGGGCAAATTGACGTACTATATTATTTTATTTATTATAAAAAGCCTCCCTAGATCTGGGGATGAGTACATAAAATTTCAAAATTTGTTAAATATTATAATAAGTTCATCTGTTATTTTTTATCCAATTATCTGAAGAGACTAAACAACAAAGAGTGAAAGAAATCGGAAAAAGCATCTGCGATCTGGTAAGATTCCAAAATAGATCTTGTGGACATTAATCGTAGAGTTCACTTAGTCCTACAAATTTTTTTGACTTTTAACATTTGCATATAAGTATTATGGAAAAGTCTTAATACACAATACTTGATCTCTAACGTTAATCTTCTAATAAATTTTGTAAGAAAATGATCAATATGTCCTGCAACACATAACATTGGCTACGTCATAGCATCATAATCGTGTTTCGCTGTATTGCTAAAAGCGCCGCTAGATGAAGCTGTCTGTTTACATCACCGGTTTAACTTTTCCATTAATTTCTTATAATCGATCACAAATAAATAAAAAGTCGCATTTGATAGTCATGCCGTATTTTAATTAATGAAGTTCCTTACATAATGGATCCGTACTTTTGGCTTCTGCCTTAGTACTTGATCCTAATTTTTGAAAAGCCCAGGCAACTACGTTGTCGGAAATATTGGGCTAAAAGTAAAATTAAATAAAACGGTAACCAACTTTGGTAAACTTAACGCGATGGTTATTTTTGATTTCTGCCGAGGAATTTGTAACTCTCAAGTTGACACCAAATTTTGTTCCACATTTTAATTATATTCATGTCGTAGTTTAACCAAACTATCAATAAATATTTTTAATCCAACTCCAGACAAATAAGTTTTTCTTGAAAATTAAAAAATACAAATAAACACGATTTATCGACTCGATGACTTTTCGACGCTGCTGGAAATAATTTTTTTTTAAAAAAAACTTCATCTGTTAAAGAATTCATCAAAAAATTTAAAAATTTTATCCCTGTTGCAACATGAGATGTCGCAAATATTGTTTTTGATAAAATGGCTTTGATTTTTGGTGTCGATAGTTAATAAATTAAGGAGTTAGAAATTTGAATTAGCTGATGTAGATTAGTTATAGAAATTTAACTCAATTATTACACTTAAACTAGCCAGAACTTTTTATGTAGTAAAGATCCATCTTCCAACAAAGTAAGACAATTAGTTTAACCTCTATATTATGCTAGAACGAACAAAGCCTTATTTTAGTTTTAAAAGTATGATGCTATGATTCGTTCCTTTTTCAAAATTGTATTCATAATAATTTGTTGAAATTGATTTTCTTGAAATTTTACTGTGAAATTGAATCTGGTCTGCATCACTACGTGCAATTTAAATATTAGTTCTGTGTTTCTATTGTTGTGAAAAACTTCAAACAGCCCTCGACTTCTTGGTTAAACATAAGAATTTTTAGTCAATCTAACCGTTCCTCTACGGAATATAAATTTACGCTATCTAGTATAGCTAAATCACTCGTCGCTAGATGGAGCCTGTCTTGTATATAGCTGGTTAACTTTTCCCCCCTACTAAACTTAGTCCGTTTTAAATGCAGATTTATTCAACTGCTGTCTTCCGACACAAACCAATTTTTGAAAACCTGAATACTGCTACGCAGTTGTGCAAATCGGGTAAAAACTAATTAAAAACAACTATCCAAAATCAACAGGTCTACGGCTTTCACCAAATTGAAACTACAAGAAATATAATTCAGCCATCTTAATATTTCACATATAATACAGGTCTACAAAATTTTCCGTAAGTTTTTTCATTTTTCCTTTATAATTTCAATACGGTAAATTTGAATCTACTTTCCGTTTTTCAGCTTTTGTTTCGAATACACAGCTTATTGTTTTTTATACGGGGTAGGTGCTCATTAATGAGTTTGTCACAGTGTAGATAGCAGTTACGATGGCTGCGCACCTCGTTTGGTTTGCAATATTTACATCCAAACGAAATAGATGCTGCTTACAGTGAAGATTTTATTGCAATCATGCCAGACTACTCACGGCTGGATACCTATACCTCAGATTATATATTTGAAACCTATTTTGATGGTTCGAAAGGGTTCAATTTATAAAAAGTATTTGCAACATTATTGTCACACTAATGAATGAATCAAGCAAATTAATTTTCGGAATTTATATAAAATTAAAACAATTTAATAGTTTGGGCATCTTTTGGCGTTTTGTTTTGTTTTCTTTTATTTATTTAATAAATTTTATTAAAAATAATTTAAATATATTTCAAAACAACGAAAACAGTTTTTAGATTTTTACTTTTGGTTAATAAGTCTTAAAGGTTCAAGGTAAAAAATATATATCTTCAGAATTGGCCTCTCCAGAAATTAGAAATATGACCGCCTCTGCTGAGATTGAGTAATTATACCAGTGCAATCTGCATTTTACCATCGCCATCGGTGCAATCTGAATGTGACGCTTTAAGAGATTTAGTAGTTATGTTTAAGACCTTAAGTAATTTAATCGGTGCAATCCGCATGTGACCATCGGTGCAATCTGCAAGTGGCCATCGGTGCAATCTACATGTGACCCTCGGTCAAAACCAAAAAAAAAAGGATTAACTTCTGATCATCGGTGCAGTCTATATATGCCCAAAATTACTATCCAGCCAAATACACCCTAGTAAACTTGTGTATATTTACTCTAGAGTGTAGAAATACAACAAAATATACAAGAGATGTGAATAATACCCTCATAAGAAACATTTCAAAGCGCAGAATAAATTTACAAGTTAAAACAATAATTACTGCACCAAAGAAACAAGAATTTTTATCCAAACTTAAATTTTTAAAAATGGGGTAACGGTTCGAATAAATGTCATTTTATTACCAATTTACTATAATACCGTTAAGTATTTCAACCGTGTTGAACCCAGGGCCTATTTTTAAATGAGTTGGGCCCTGCTCGTGGGGTCTAAAAATTTTTCGAGCCCCTTATATTCGAGTGTAACTAATAACATCGAAGGCCCAATTTTTGGGTTATTTTATCTGTAATTGATTTTTATCTTGCCATTTTATGTTCTCTTTTCGGGCTACTCTGACCATTAGGCTTCAGGCACGTACTTAATGCGTTTAATCGTAAAATAGGCTCTGGTTGAAGCTTCCCATTTCGGCAAATTCTATTCAATCAAAAGTCATATTTTCTACCCAACCCAGTTAATCGATCATGAATACAAAAGTTTTAAATAACATAAATAAATTAATTTTTTTAATGATTTCAAATTGGTGGAAACCCTTGAGCTATTTGATTTAAGACACGTTGAAAATATTTAACGGTATTATAGTAAGTATTAAACCCCCCTAACGTAAACGACCAGATTTGAAATTTTTAAAAACTGGGCAAATTGACGTTGTACTATATTTTATTTATTATCAAACAGTCCCCTTAGATCCAGGGCTGCGTACATAAAATCAAATTCGGAAAAATTAATCGATATCCAATTTACTTGGAAAACATCAAAACTTTTTAAAAATTATAATAAGTTCTTCTGTTATTTTATATCCGATCATCTGAAGAGACTAAACGATAAAGGGTGAAAGAAAACTCAAAAAATATCTGCGATCTAGTAAGGTTCCAAAATAGATCTTGTGGACATAAAAATTAGGACCGTGCGGTACTGCAGAAATGCGGCTGAATCAGGTGGCACCGTAAGAGGGCGGCATAAGCAACAAATTAAACCATTTAATAATTAAAAATCGAAGATTGTTTTTAAAGAAAACACTATTTAAGGGGGGCGGCATTTCAAAGATTTGCATCATACTGAGAAAATCTACCGCACGACACTGGACATAAATCGTAGCGTTCACTTAGTCCTACAAATTTTTTTGACTTTTAACATTTCCATATAAGTATTAAGGAAGAGTCTTAATACTCAGTACTCCAAGTCTAATGTTAATCTTCCAATAAATTTCGTAAGAAAATGATAAATGTCCTGAAACACATAACCTTGGTTACGTCATAGCAACATAATCGTGTTTCTCTGTATAGCACCTAAAAGCACCGCTGGATGAAGCTGTCTGTATACATCACCGGTTTAACTTTTCAATTAATTTATTATAAACCATCATAAATAAATAAGGAGTCGCATATGATCATAGATTAATTATAAGAGATGCTTTAGATACATAGGCAAACCCTTCAACAGCAACACATGCGACTCGAACAGTGGCCCTCGGAACTATTTAGCATTAATTAATTAATAATAATTAACGTTTCTACAAATTTAGTTCTTAAAACTGCGTGCGGCGATGCTTCTTGAATATTTGTGTTTGAGTTTGCGCGTTCAATTACTATTTGAGTGTTTGTGACATCCATTGTTTTAAGGCGTAAAATAATTATTTAATTATTAATTATTATACAGGTTTAGTATAAAACTATCTCTATTATTGCTTAACTTTAAACTTTAAAAAATTATGGTTACATTAATCAAATTAAAAGTAAAATAATTCAAATTTTATTAAACATGTCAATTTTGATTTTATATCTTGTCAAGATCATTTTCAGGGTATTCGCTTGAAAATAATTTCAGAATCAACTTTATTAATAATTCGTATATATTATGTAGATATTAGACGAAGCCATATTTCTTCTAATAGTATTAGTTCAAAACAATTAAAAATTTTAAAACATTGCTAACTAATTTTTTTCTTTTTCTTTTCATGTTATCGTTGCCAAATAAATCGAGGCTCTGTGCAATGTTGAAATGGATGAAGTTACCTATACTTGTCGAAGAATTCCTAGTACAACTTTTTGTTATATATTTTTGTTATTCATTGTACATATTTATTTCTCATTTAGATTTATTATTCACAGAAAGTTCCTAATTTTTTAAATTTTTACTTTGTTATTATTAGGTATAATTTAATCTTTCTATATTATTTTTATTTGTTTCTTAAATAAGTTGTGATTTCTGGTTGTGCTTTAGGTTAAATATTTGTAATAAAATACTAACGGGGCTTTTCTGTAAGCCATTTGTTAAGCGTTTTGTTATTGTTATTCATGTAACGATAGCAAAAAGGCAATAACTGGCTCACAAATGGCCTTTTAGATCTTAATTAAATATAATAAATTTGTTTATTTATATTTGTTGGTGTATTTTTTATTTACCGTATTTTTATGACATAAGATAATTTTGACTTGGCTGATTTTTTAAAATTAGACTTGAGAATTTTCCTTTTCTTATTAAAATGTGAACTTACTTTTAATTCTAAATGGTTAAAATTTTCAAACTTAATTTTTTTAAAACTAATCAAGTTTTATTCGACATTTATTTCCAAATGCACAAATGGAGTAATTTGAATTGCCCGCTAAATTTTTAGTTCGTTGACCTCTCCCGTAGGTCGCTGTGGTCGGTTTTGTTTCTCTTTCTTTAACGTTGTTTGATGCATCTCTATTAGTTTATCTATGCATATGATAGTCATGCCGTATTTTAAGTAATGTAGCTCCTTACATGTTGGATCCGTACACTTGGCTTCTGCCTTGGTACTTTATCCTAATTTTTGAAAAGCCAAGGCAACTACGTTGTCGGAAATATTGGACTAAAAGTAAAATTAAATAAAACGGTAACCAACTTTGGAAAACTTAACGCGATGGTTATTTTTGATTTCTGTCGAGAAATTTGTAACTCTCAAGTTGACACCAAATTTTGTTCCACATTTTAATTATATTCGTGTTGTAGTTCAACCAAACTATCAATAAATATTTTTAATCCAACTCCAGACAAATAAGTTTTGCTTAAAAATTAGATGACTTTTCGACGCTGCTGGAAATAATTTTTTTCTTTAAAAAAAACTTCATCTGTCAAAAAATTCGTCAAAAAATTTCATCTGTGTTGCACCAGGAGATGTCACAAGTTTCCTTTTGAAAAAATGACATTGATTTTTGGTGTCGATAGTTAATAAATTAAGGAGTTAGAAATTTGAAGTATAGCTGATGTAGATTAATTACGGAAATTATAACTTCATTATTATTACACTTGAACTAGTCAGAATTTTTTAAGCAGTAAAAAATTTAATTTATGTGGTAAAGATCCATCCTCCCACAAGGTACGACAATTGGTAAGAAATTGACTTTTCGACGCTGCTGGAAATAATTTTTTTCTTTAAAAAAAACTTCATCTGTCAAAAAATTCATCAAAAAATTAAAAAATTTCATCTGTGTTGCAACAGGAGATGTCGCAAAGGTTGTTTTTGAAAAAATGGCGTTGATTTTTGGTGTCGATAGTTAATAAATTAAGGAGTTTGAACTAGCTAATGTGGATTAGTTACGGAAATTATAACTTCATTATTACACTTAAACTAGCCAGAATTTTTTATATAGTAAAAAATTTTATGTTATGTAGTAAAGATGCATCCTCCAACAAGGTAAGACAATTGGTTTAACCTCTATATTATGCTAGAACCAACAAAGCCTTATTTTAGTTTTAAAAGTATGTATGATGCTATGATTCATTCCTTTTTCAAAATTGTATTCACAATAAATTGTTGAAATTGATTTTCTTATAATTTTAATGTGTGATTGAATCTGGTCTGCATCACTACGTGCAATTTATATATTAGTTCTGTTTTTATTGTTGTGAAAAACTTCAAACTCCCTCTGCTTCTTGGTTAAACATAATAATTTTTAGTCGATCTAACCGTTCCTTTACGGAATATAAATTTGCGATGTAGTATAGAGCTAAATCACTCGTCGCTAGATGGAGCCTGTCTTGTATATAGCTGGTTAACTTTTCCCCCCTACTAAACTTAGTCCGTTTTAAATGCAGATTTATTCAACTGCTGTCTTCCGACACAAACCAATTTTTGAAAACCTGAATACTGCTACGCAGTTGTGTAAATCGGGTAAAAAGTAATTAAAAACAACTATCCAAAATTAACAGCTCAGCGGTTTTCAACAAATTAAAACTATACTAGAAATATAATCATGAGTGCAAACGTTTTAAGTATGTAAATAACATAAATAAATTATATTTTTTAGTGATTTCAAATTGGTGGAAATCCTTGAGCTATTTAATATAAGACATGGTGAAAATATTTAACGTAATTAGAGTAAGTAAACCCACCTAACATAAACAACCAGATTTGAAAATTTAAAAAACCTGGCAAATTAACTTAGTACTATAAAAATCCCCCTTCGATCCAGAGCTGCGTACCTAAAATCAAATTCGGCAAAATTAACCGATATCGAATTTACCTTGAAAACATCAAAATTTTTTTAAATTATAATAAGTTATTCATTTGTTATTTTTTATCCGATTATCTGAAGAGACTAAACGACAAAAGGTGAAAGAAAACGCAAAAAGTATCTGCGATCTAGTAAGGTTCCAAAATAGATCTTGTGGACATAAATCGCCGCGTTCACTTAGTCCTTAGTAGAGGCGAAACTATTAATCCTCAATTATTATGATGCTATTTAATAGCGTTTGACAATTGCATTTCTAGATGCAACTCGACTTGGATACTATATGAATCTAAGATATGCATTTTTAACCGATTCACAAACTTGCAAATAATAATTTTTTGAGTGCTGCCGCATTTATAAACAATTTGCTACATAATGCAAAAGCTTTCAATAACTTTATTTTATAAGAAATTATTTAATATTCAATCACTAAAAATCTAATTTATTAAATTAATTAATAAATGAGAACCACATTTTATGAAATATTTTTAAACAGAAATTATTTTTATTATTATAAATATTTTAAGAATTTACTATACGTAAATAATTTATAATTGAATAAGAAACACTTCTTATCAAGAGTAGCAGTGATTACTACCTTGAAAGTACGTAGTATGCGTAATCAGCTAAAAAAATACAAGCAGAGTTGAAATACAGAGGGGCTATAAATAGATTTCACGATTATTTCTTTCAAATTCTGAATTTGAATATTTGGTTAAATTTGTTACCAAAATTAATTAAATTTTATAAAGAATATTAGCTCCCCAAATAATTTTAAATAGAAGAAAAAATAATTTAAAAAGCAGAGATCCTCCTTCAATAGTAGTAGGACAAAAACAGAAAAAATATAATATAGCAAATACTTACAGTGGTTCATAATGAAATCCAGACACCCCTGTGTTAACAATGTAAATTGCAGGTTTTAAAGTAATTTTTTATCGTATAAAAATTGCTTTTACAGCAATACTCATTAAACATTTACATTTTTCTATTCCGTTGCACCGTTTTCGAGTTACCAGTGATTTAAAAATAACACTGTAAAATGCAAAATATATTTTCGACTACCAAATATTATGTAATATAATGTACGTATAGGGTAAGGTAAGGTAATGTCGTGATATTTTAGAAAAACTGTTGCTAATGGGCTTGAATGATAAATTTTTCTATTCTTGATATCAGGAGGCAATATTACTACAATTAATCTACGTTTTTGTAAAAAATTAAATATATTGAACGAAACACAAATTTGTTATTGTTATTTTTGTTTAAGCAGAAATTTAAGTTAATGTCGTGCTAGGACATTTAATGTCGTGATATGGGTACGGTAATGTCGTGATAGCAATAAATGTGGTGAAAACCATAACTAATAAATTTTAAACGATTAAAATCATTTGTAAAAATGAAAATTTATTTTCCATACACTACTTTTATGCATTAAATTAATATGAAATTTTAAATAACAACAAAATAAAAAATAAAAACTAAAAATAAATTATTGCTAAAGAATATTTTGTTCTACGGCTTCACAAATATTACACATGCAAATTTTGAAGATTCAGAGGAACCCCAGTTTCTTTAGCTGCCCGATATAAACTAAAATTATATAAAAATATAAAAAAAATGACTGGCATGATGGTATTGTCGTTCTTTACCATTTTGGACTACCCTATTCTTAGGACCCATATTTTTTCAAAGTTAAATCACTAACAAGAAGAAAAATTTTGTATTAATTAATTATTCAGGTGTAATAAATTAGATTAAAGCTAAGAATTATGCTACTTTATCTAAGAATTCCATAATGCACTCAAAATTCCAGAAAAATTTTTAAAATACCTAAAATATACTACAAACTATAAGCTTTAAAATGCTAAATAGAAAATTAATTTTAGTTCAAAATTACCTTAATTACAGCTACAATAAGACAAACAACGATTAAACAGTAAAATATTATTCACTAAAACGTCGCTTTTATTTATTTTTCTTATACTGACCGCTTGAAGTTCGAACTTTCTCTTAAAAATTGCATTTCTGGTTAGGCAATAAAAAATGGTATTTTTAGGACTCCTTGATGTACAAAATCCGTTGATAGGCAATGTAGCTACACACTTTTTAAAAACTATCACGACATTGCCTATGTCACGGAATATCCTTACCTTACCCTATATACAGTTAGTCTCTTAAGTAGTGGGCACTCTTATGTTAACAATGTTAATTTTAACTTTTCAAGACCATTTTTAATATTTGCGATGTTCTGATCGTAATAAAACCTTGGTGGGGTCCGAGAGCCAACTTTTAGCTTTGAAATGTTTCTAAAATTGGTTTCTAAAAGTTTGTACTTTTTCTTCGTAAGCAAATACAATGACACCATATTGTTCATATATTTAACATAGGCGTGACGGCAACCTTAATACTCAATAATTGATGTCTAATCTTAATCTTCTAATAAATTTTGTAATAAAATTATAAATTTCCTGGAACACATAACCTTGGTTACGTCATAGCAACATAATCGTGTTTCGCTGTATAGCACCTAAAAGCACCGCTAGATGCAGCTGTCTGTATACACCACCAGTTTAACTTTTCCATTAATTTCTTATAATCTATCACAAATTAATTAAAAGTCGCATTTGATAGTCATGCAGTATTTTAAATAATCAAGGCAATCGATCCGTACTCTTGGCTTCTGCCTTGGTACTTGATCCTAATTTTTGAAAAGCCCAGGCAACTACGTTGTCGGAAATATTGGGCTAAAAGAAAAATTAAATAAAACGGTAACCAACCCTCACAAGAAACTTTTCAAAGCGGAGAGTATATTTACAACAAGTTAAAATAATTATTAATGAAAAAAACAATATTTTTTTATCCAAACTTTAAGTTTTAAAAATGAGGTAACGCTTCGAATAAATGTCATTATATTGCCAATTTACTCTAATACCGTTAAATGCTTTCACTGTGTAGAAGTCAGGAGCTACTTTTAAATTAGTTGGGCGCTGCCCCTGGGGTCTAGCAAATTTTCGGGTCCTTTTATATTCGAGTGTAACTAATAACATCGAAGGTCTAATTTTTGGGTTATTTCATCCCTAAGGTATAAGGGGGTAATAAGGCCTACCTAACATAAACTATTTTTTATCAAAAAAACTACGCTTATTTTTTCAACCTTTATTAGTTTAGAATGGTTATAAACATAGAAGGTCGTTATAAAAAAATTAATATTAAAAAACATAACTGGAACTCGTGTAAAATAGAGAAACTTAAAAGTACCACAATGGGCCTTATAATCTGTTACTGCAGAAAATAAAGCCCATGGTATTCTTATCAATAAAACACTGCAAACAACACACTATTTACATCATACAATCTAGATATAAGAATTTATCGTCATCATCAACTACCAATTCTACACATTATTCATGGACCCAGTATCCACAATGACCACATCTTCTCATATCGAGCACAAAGTCAATATTACAGACTGTAAATGGGCATTTTCACCGGTTTCAGAAGAAGGTTTTGGCTTTGGGGATGCTGCAGTCTTTTTGGATAATTTTTGGAAACACATTGGTGACTCGGTTTCATTATTTAAAAGATTGCCCGTTTTACTTCTCTAGAAAATAAAGCCCGGGCTTTATTACCTGTAATGATATATTTGTTTTACTTTGAGATTGTAAATCCAATAATAAGAAATTGATGATAAAATTTATGGATAAACTACTATTACAATGTCCATAATCATCCCCATATACTTACAACAAAAATGTTTACATTAAACGGGTTTAATAACTTATCAAACTATTGTTCTTCTTAAGAGCGGGTCATACGTATAAACCATCAAGATTATAATAACTAGCCACCTGATGGTCGGAAGAAACTCCTTTTACCAGGACGGCACCTTGGTACAATGTATATCCTATAAATGTCCTTAGATACATTTAAAATTTACTTTTTGTTATAAAAATAATATCGAATTTACCTGGAAAACATCAAGAAATTTTTAAATTATAATAAGTTTATCTGTTATTTTCTATCCGGTTATCTGAAGAAACTAAACGACAAAAGGTGAAAGAAAACGCAAAAAGTATCTGCGATCTAGTAAGGTTCCAAAATAGATCTTGTGGACATACAGTGGCTTCTGAAATTATCAATACACTCCTATGTTAACAATGTTAAACGGACATTTCCATGATCTTTTTTCTCATATAAAAATTGATTTTATAACAAAATGTTTCAAACATTTTTTGTTGAAAATTTCATTGTCTTTATTTTTGTTTCTATACATTTTTCTATTTTGTAGCACCGTTTCTGAGTAACAACCACTTTAAAAACACTCTGTAAAAAATTTAATAAAATTAAATTGCTCTTATGGGAGTTTTATCTAAATTTTTACAAAGTGTTTTTAAAGTTGCTGTTACTCAGAAACGGTGCGACAAAATAGAAAAATGGATAGAAACTAAAATAAAGAAAATGAAATTTGCAACAAAAAATGTTTGAAACATTTTGCTATAAAATCGATTTTTCTATGAGAAAAAATATCATGGAAATATCCGTTTAACATTGTTAACATAGGAGTGTATTGATAATTTCTGGAGCCACTGTATATGTCTTAGTCATACAAATTTTTTTGACTTTTAACATCGCATATAACCAAGTAAGTATTATGAAAAAGTCTTAATACTCAATAATTGATGTCTAATCTTCATCTTCTAATAAATGTTGTAAGAAAATGATAAATGTCCTGGAACACATAACCTTGGTTACGTCATAGCAACCTAATCGTGTTTCGCTATATTGCTAAAAGCACCGCTAGATGAAGCTATCTGTATACATCACTGGTTTAACTTTTTCATTAATTTCTTATAGTCCATTACAAATAAATAAAAAGTCGCATTTGATAGTCATGCCGTATTTTAATTAATGAAGTTCCATACATAATGGATCCGTACTTTTGGCTTCTGCCTTGGTACTTGATTCTAATTTTTGAAAAGCCCAGGCAACTACGTTGTCGGAAATATTGGGCTAAAAGTTAAATTAAATAAAACGGTAACCAACTTTGGTAAACTTAACGCGATGGTTATTTTTGATTTGTAAAGACGTGTTTTCAATCGCTCCGTAAATATTTCAAAAAATCAGTTTCTTTCGAAACTCAAACCGCCTCCGGCAGAATTGAATCATTCAAATTGAATTTCCTGCGATATGGAACCACTAAAGGTACCTCAATATTCGAATCTTTCCAAACTACTGAGCGAGAGTACCAAAAAATACCAGAATGTCATCCTCACCACCGACACCGATGATTTTTGGGAAACCCTCAAAAAAGATGTCAAAAGTCACGACCAAAGTTCAACAATCTTAGTAAATAGAATTATAAACCACAACGAAATGGCAAAAACCAGCGCAAAGAAGACGCAGAAATTTTCAAAAATCCGAACATCCCAAAGTTCAATTGAAAAGGACCAGCAAAAACAAGCGAGTCAAGAACTCAAACTGAGGGAGAAAATTTCCAATCTTGTCTACAAATTACTGCGAGAGTCAAGCGACATTATCATAACAAAAGCAAAGGTATTAACAAACGCAGAGTTAAATGTAACAAATGCAAAGTCAGCAACATCAGACCGACCCCCACAGATGCCGAGAGCCCCTCCGGTGTTACACCCAGCACCAAACGCAAAATCCTTCATGAAGGATGTTTAAACACAACTTCCAAAACCGGAACCGGACATCCAAAAGGGGAAAAAGCGTAGCCGTCAAGCCGACAGATGAGCAGCCCAAAACCAAGGTCCGGGCCGAGGAAAGCAATAAAATTGACGACACCCCAGAGGAAGAAATGCCGGTCGATTTCGTCCAGGGGGTGGCCACCCCCTCCGACAAAGTCGTAGACTCGGAACTTTCCATCCTCCAGGAAAATGCACCAAAGCAGCATCCCATCGAGGTGATAGTCGAAGTGGAAGCCAACCCTCCCCCAGATGGAACCATGGAAGTGGTCGTCGAAGGTGAGCCGAGTGAAAACGAAGACGAGTCGTCAACGGTGGACGATTATGCCGACCTGCCAATTCCTAAATTAACAGTCAACACTGGCAACTGGGTAGCGATAAATAAAATTATCACAGCAAACAACATAAAATTTACAAACATCTTGTCGGTTCCAAGGAGAATCGAAATTAGCCTCTCCACCACCTACGATCTAAGACGATTAACGAAATTATTAGAAGAACAACCAGCTACAAAATCAACAACGCCACCACGAAACACCCCCCTGAAGGCGGGCTACCCGGCAATTTTAAGCCGAAAAACATCTTGGAGGACCTCCAACAACAACAAATACCGGCAAAAAAGGTCCAACAGCTAAGGCATGGAAGAGACCGTTGATCAATGCCCCTTTTCCTTGTCGCCGTAGACCAAACCGAACAAGGGCGAAAAATTTTCCAAGTCGAGGTTGTACTCAACATCACAGTCCAAGTCGAATCGCCATACAGAAAATCGGAAGCTGGTCAGTGTCATAGATGCCAAGACTTTGGACACCACCAACGAGACTGTCGGGCCCAGCCCAAATGCGTGAAATGCGCCGGCAGTCACTTCACGGCATCATGTGGAAAAATTCCAAATGTACCTCCAAAATGTGTTAATTACGGGGGACAACACCAGGCTAATTTCCGAGGATGTACCATCTTTATGAAAAACGCAAATTCAATCTCCAATCCGCCAAGCCAGGCCAAAAAATTGGGTATGCAAAACATCCGGGAAGGCAAAGTCAACCACCTTCAAACCAAGCCACAGCACAAGGCAAACACAAACAACGGGCCCCGGTCAATTAAACCACGCCCAACGTCGAAACACGCACACCACGAACGTGGACATCGCTGCACTTGTTGGAACATTGATGAGTGCAATCATCGGGGTCCTCGCGGAGGCAAAAATCGACGCCAAAGTGATCGAAAAGATCACAAATACAGTGGCAAGCATTACAACAGCAGCCACTCTCGCCACCAAGACAGGCCATTAGGACTATTTCCAAAACTTCAACCCAGGCACCAGCCAAACCAATCAAGACCGAAAAATGTTTAATTAATCCAACAACGCGACGAGAGAAACAATTCAATCAACAACTCCTCCTGTACTTGCTAGCGCAAGCAAGGGGGGAAAATAAATTCAACAAACGACGAGTATAAGGCGAAAAAAGCTGACGCTCTAGTATTCAAATTTTAAAATCCAATGCCAAAAAATCAAACGCCAGATGAAGGAGATAAGAGCGTCTACGGCGCTACATGCTCCGCAAGCGATATGATGATACTGATACTGATAAAAAGTCGCATTTGATAGTCATGCCATATTTTTAAGGAATGAATCCGATGGATCCGTACTCTTGGCTTCTGCCTTGGTACTTGATCCTAATTTTTGAAAAGCCCAGGCAACTACGTTATCGGAAATATTGGGCTAAAATTAAAATTAAATAAAACGGTAACAAATCTTGGTAAGCTTAATGCGATGGTTATTTTTGGTTTCTAGAAAGGAATTTGTAACTCAAGTTGACACCAAATTTTGTTCGACATTTTAATTATATTCATGGTGTAGTTTAACTATACCATCAATAAATATTTTTAATCCAACTCCAAACAAATAAATTTTTTTGGAAAATTAAAATATACAAATAAACACGACTTATTATCGATTTATCGAAAAATTTTTTGTTTCTCTTTTATTTAATAGTTTTATCGCTTTTACAATTTAATTTAGCTATATCGAGAGCATTCCACGCCAAATCAGACACCATTTTGCTTTTGCATCTCGGATTTTTTTGAAAACGTTTTTTCTTTTAGTACTAGTTGAGACTAGCCTCTATGACACTCTTCGATTTTTTTTATCAAGACATTCAAAAGATATAAATTTTTAGAAAATTAATTATTTTTTAATTAATATATTTTTAATTATCAAGATAGTAAAATTCAAGAAAAGATAGATCCCATCGTTTGCCCATTATGAAACTAGGCTTAAAGTTTGTTAAATGCTTCTTGAATATTTGTGTTTGAGTTTGCGCGTTCAATTACTATTTGAGTGTTTGTGACATCCATTGTTTTAAGGCGTAAAATAATTATTTAATTATTAATTATTATACAGGTTTAGTATAAAACTATTTCTATTGTTGCTTAACTTTCATTATTAATTTAAATATGGCTAAGTCGGTTAAGTCTAATAACTGCATTGTTTCTGGTCGCCCAAACTTTTCTGAAGGAAAAACGTCCGTTAAAAATTTGTTTAAATTTCCGAAAAACATTATTTACCGTTCTACATGGTTAGAAGCTATAAATGAGGCACGTGGAATTTCTAAACCTATAAATACTCGCTCACGTGTTTGTGAGGATTATTTTTCACACAAATGCTTTACAAGTACATTGAAAAAAACTTTACAGAAAGGTCCCGACATTTTCCCTACAATATTTTTTAATTTATCCTCAAGTTTATCTCCAACCATTTCTAGTACATCTCATTTAAGTCCTCAATCAAATAATCACTGTCCAAGTCCTACCGTTCAATTAATTTCTCCCGTTGCTAGTACATCACGTTCAAATCACTCAAGTTCTCTTATCGATAATATTTCTCCCATTGCTAGTACATCTCATGCAGGTTCTACTGGTGTATTAGTTTCTCCTAAACGTCGCAAATTGACCATACCACAGCAACTAAAGGTTCGTAGCATTTTAGAGTTAACTCCACGAAAGAAAAAGTTGTATACAATTAATAGATCACTTCAAGTCAAAATTTCAAAATTTAAGTCACGTTTAGATAAGTCCAAAAATAAATTAAAATCCGCTATGGGCTTCAGTCATACTAAAGCATTCTCAGATTTAGAACAGTCTATGAACCCTGCAGGTTTAGAATTTTTAAAATCTCAATTTCATAATGCTTCCAATAAACGTCCTAGTTGGAATATTAAAAATAAAATTTTTGCTTTAGCTGTGTATAAAAAAGGTCCACGCTGCTATAGATTTCTTAGAAATTATATAAAATTACCATCAAAAAGCACGTTAAATGCTATAACGAGAACAATACCTTTTGGCACAGGTATAAACTCAAGTTTGTTTGAAAAATTATCTGTACGTGTAGATAAAATGGACAATTTAGATAACTTTTGTGTTTTAATGTTTGACGAAGTTTCATTATCAAATCAATTTACCTACGATATACATGAAGATAGGGTTGTAGGTTATGTTGACTTAGGGGCACTTGGCCGTAGAAATCAACAAGCGAATCACGCTTTAGTTTTCATGATTAGTGGTCTTAGAAAGTCGTGGAAACAGCCAATAGCTTATTATTTTACAAGAGACCAGATCAAGACCGTAGATTTAAAAGACATAATAAAGGACATAATTTCAGAATTACAAAAAATTTCAATTAGGGTTGTTGCTGTTGTATGCGATCAAGGAACGACGAATGCTGCAGCTCTTTCTCAATTAGTTGCAGAAGACCTTTCTGATAAACCTGGCCCTTACTTTCATATTAATGATCAGAGAATTGTGACTTTACACGATCCACCACATCTTCTAAAGAACATCCGAACTGCATTATCTAATTATCATATTAAGTATGAACATTTTAAATTTGCACAATGGAACCACATCAGAGAATGTTATGACATTGATGCCCGAAGAACATTTCAGTGCCTCTGGAAAATGAGCTCTCATTATTTCAATTAAAAAAATAGCTCAATTAAAATGAAAGTATCGGTTGCTGCCCGTACTTTAAGTGCCACTGTTGCAGCCTCTATAGAGACTGCTATTTCAAGTATAAAGATTTGCCTTCCAGTGCCATGTATACAGCACAATTTGTACAGGATATTGATACACTTTTTGATAGTTTGAATAATAGTAGAACGGTAAAACCTGAAATGGGTAAAAAACTTCGTTGTGCTGTTAGCGAAGAATCTGGTCATATCAAGTTTTGGTACGAAATGTTGAAAAAAATTGATACCTGGACCTTCGTTAGCAAAACGGATATCAATAAAATTCATCGAGCACCAGCATGTAAACAAGGCTGGCTTACAACTATCAAGGGTGTATTAGAAGTGTGGAAGATTTGTCATGAATCAGGTTTCAAATATTTAAGAACCCGTACTTTAAATCAGGATCCCTTAGAAAATTTATTTAGTGCCATTCGGCAATGTGGAGCAGCTAATACAGATCCATCTTGCTATCAAATTATTTCTACTTTAAAATCTTGTGTTTTAAATAATTTAATTAGTTTAAAAACCAGAGGCGCAAATTGCGAAGCTGACTCCATTGTAGCTTTAGATAATTTAGAGCACTTTTTGACAAATCCTTTAGAAAACATAGACAAAACTTTTGAAAATAATGAGCTTCACTCTTTAACATTACCACCTGCTCTAAATCATATGGATAATTTTAGTAGTCAAGCTGTTTCATATGTATGTGGTTTCATAGTTAAAAAACTCAAATTATCATCATGTACCAGATGCACAACTTCCCTTCTTTCTGACGATTTGCAACCCCATCACACTTTCACCTCCTTTAAAGAAGTTAGCGATGACCAGAAACGTTTAAATTATGTAACCTATCCATTTTTAATTTGTTTAGTTCATATGCACGATATAATCGTACTTTGTTTAAAAGATTATGGTTACATTAATCAAATTAAAAGTAAAATAGTATTTCAAATTTTATTACAACATGTCAATTTTGATTTTATATCTTGTCAAGATCATTTTCAGGATATTCGCTTGAAAATAATTTCAGAATCAACTTTATTAATAATTCGTAAATATTATGTAGATATAAGACGAAGCCATAATTCTTCTAATAGTATTAGTTCAAAAAAATTAAAAATTTTAAAACATTGCTAACTAATTTTTTTCTTTTTCTTTTCATGTTATCGTTGCCAAATAAATCGAGGCTCTGTGCAATGTTGAAATGGGTGCAGTTACCTATACTTGTCGAAGAATTCCTAGTACAACTTTTTGTTATATATTTTTGTTATTCATTGTACATATTTATTTCTTATTTAAGTAGATAATAATCCAGGAAGTTCCTAATTTTTTGAATTTTTATTTTGTAATTATAATTTAATTTCTTTCTATGTTATAAAAATAAATATATCGAGGCTCTGTGCAATGTTGAACTGGATGAAGTTACCTATGCTAGTCAAAAAATTCCTAGTACAACTTTTTGTTATATATTTTTGTTATTCATTGTACATATTATTTCTCATTTAGATTTATTATTCACAGAAAGTTCCTAATTTTTTAAATTTTTACTTTGTTATTATTAGGTATAATTTAATCTTTCTATATTATTTTTATTTGTTTCTTAAATAAGTTGTGATTTCTGGTTGTGCTTTACGTTAAATATTTGTAATAAAATACTAACGGGGCTTTTCTGTAAGCCATTTGTTAAGCGTTTTGTTATTGTTACTCATGTAACTGGCTCACAAATGGCCTTTTAGATCTTAATTAAATATAATAAATTTGTTTATTTATATTTGCTGGTGTATTTTTGATTTACCGTATTTTTATGACATAAGATAATTTTGACTTGGCTGATTTTTTAAAATTAGGCTTAAGAATTTTCCTTTTCTTATTAAAATGTGAACTTACTTTTAATTCGAAATGGTTAAAATTTTCAAACCTAATTTTTTTAAAACTAATCAAGTTTTATTCTACATTTATTTCCAAATGCACATATGGAGTAATTTGAATTGCCCGCTAAATTTTTAGTTCGTTGACCTCTCCCGTAGGTCGCTGTAGTCGGTTTTGTTTCTCTTTCTTTAACGTTGTTTGATGCATCTCTATTAGTTAATCTATGTGATAACAGGTCAAATGTAATATTATTTTGCTTGAGTAAGAACAATAACGTTATATATAATTGTATAATCAACCTTAGTCTTTAGTCTTATATTTTTCATGTAGTAGTTATATTGTATTAACGACATTTAAAATTATAATGTACTCCAACAAATTGTATTGTTGTTAAATAAATACATTTTTTTTTGTTTAAAATTGATTAAAAAACTGGTGATAGTTGCGGAATCATGTTTAGAACTAATCAGTTCTGCTATTGGAACAATTCTTCCACCTTTATTGATTACTAAGGCATAGTAAAGAAGCCTATGCCCTCGTTCATATTGTGTCGGTCTAACGACAGAACCCGTTGCATCAAAATAAGCATTGACCTTTTCCCCTTTACCTATCAAAGTTTTAACTTGAGAGACAGAAAATAAATATACCAACGTTCTTCCAGCTGGAAAGTGAATGTATTTTTCATTTTCGGGCGGCTTAGCAGACCTCAAGAATAAGTCGATCATGGAATCCTTATGTTCATCTCCTTCTGATAAAGCTTAGGATCGTACTTTTTGGTATACTGGTAAGGATCTAAGACTCTGTCAGTTTCCATCAAGTGCGAGTTCTTCATCAATTTTACCAATTTCTTCAAACCTAATAATGTTGGGTAACGAATTTGTTAATTTCTTTTTTACTTCCAACCTTTCACTCCCTTTTAACCGATACGCAAACTGTTCCAAATGGAGAACTTCCTTGGGTCCTTTGTAATGTAAAGCAACTTCTAATTCATCGCTATTAATTTTGCAAATAAATTTATATTTCCTACATTTCAATTGCTTACAAATTGCATACTCAACCATCGTAGGACTGTTGTGAAATTTTGAATTGGTTCTATGTCCTTTAAAGGCAATAACGCAACTTATGTTTTTTGACTGTAAAATATTTTTAAATAGAGTTTGTCTTGCTTCCGAGTTCAGTACAATATCAACATGGTTTTCAAATCGGTTTACTTTAAATTCAATAAACAACGAAAATTTTTCTTCATAAACAGTAGTTCGTTCGACCTCTTCATTTCCAATGTCTTCGTTACTACTATTTTTGTGCACAATTCCAACCTCATTTTCTTCACCATTACCTTCATATTCATCGGTGTCTTCATCTTTTGCGTTATATCGACAATAATCTTTATCATTGCAATTTTTATTATTATATTGATTGTTATCTTTAAACTTCTCGGCACAAACAGTAACGCAATTTTCAAGCTCTTTGTATTCAATTTCTGTATCACCACTATTTTTGTCTTCGTTTCCATCGCAATGTTCATACTGATCTTCATCGTCATATTCATCGTTACCTTCACCTTCATTGGTATATTCACAGTTGCTTTTATAGTCGCCATGTTCTTCTTCATCAACTTCATCTTCTTTGTCGTCAATTTCATCTTTATGATCATCTTCGAAATTATTTTCATAATCAGTTTTATCTTTATTGTTAACTTCTTCTCTTCCATTTTTAGCCTTCAAATTTTCTAACTCCGAATTACCTTCTGTATTAACCGTTTTGCAGGAAATATTAATATTTTGTAGGCTATTCATTTCAATACAAGTTTGAATTTCCTTCGAATGTCGTTTGATAATGTTATACAAATACATACGTTTGGTGAGCGAATCGTTAACTTTTATAAAGCGACAAATATCATACAAAAGTTATTTCTTTGTCCTTGGTGAAATTGCAACTAAATTTATAAAACCACAATTCGACTTGAAAACAAAATTGCTTATTTGTTCAACAATAAGTTCTCTTTTTTTCGGTCTACCCATTTTTCTAAATATCTTTTTACTCTGAATCAAACGAATGCTGCACTTCTTAACTTGTTGGGATTATTTGTAATTTATAATTATTAGGTTTTGAAAGATTATTTTCTTTATATACATATTTACACTAGAATTTTTGAATTGGTACCAATTTTTATTATTACCACTGTTACTGTAAAAGCCCGAATTCCGGTAAATCCTAGGATTTACGCGTTAAACCTAGGATTTACCAATTTAAGGTTGGTAAATGTCCGAAATAGTGAATTATCAGTTCAATTTCGGACTTTTACCAGGCTAAAACGGTAAATCTTAGGATTTACTGGTTCCTGTTGGTAAAAGTACGAATTTTATGTTTAATGACACAAAATGTGAAATAAATTATTATACTTTGAAATGTATTTATTTATGTTATGTGAATAATGGATACTATAAGATACTACTCTTGTACCTTTATACTATAGTTGAGCTGATTAAAGGATTTAGTACCTACTTAAAGGATTATCATAGATTATATGTTACAACATCTCCCTTTTAAACTAACTCAACATGCTATAGATTTAACCGTTTAGGTTTAACTATTATTCTTCCAAATCGTGATCTTTGTTGACCATCTTCCTTATAGGTTTCACTTGTTATTTTATTTTCAAGTTCTCTTGTTTCATTTGGTTGCCCCTGATCGTTGTTGTTATCATTTTTATCTCTCTTTTTCTCATTCGTTTTTAGTATGTGTTCTCTATTTCTTCTGAATATCTGTCCTTCAGGTGTTTCTATGTTGAATGACCTTGGATTGATTTCTTCTTTTATTTTACCTTGAATCCATACATCCGTAGGGTTTTTCTTAAACCTTATTATTTCTTCTTTTTCCACGTTTTCTAGTGGTCGCGCCCCTTGATCGTAATAATGCTTTATTTTGTCAATTCTGGCTTTCTTGATATTTTGATATCTATTTGGATTAATTACTTTGAGATATAAATTTTCTTCTATATTTGGTATTTTTGAACGTAGCTTTCTTGACATTAGCAATTCTGCTGGAGATTCAAGTTCTCCTTTTCTTGTCGTTCTGTAGTGTAACAAGGCAATATGTTTATCTGTATTTGTCTCATCACATTTTGCGAATAATTTTTTAATTGTACCAATGGTGCGTTCGACTAGTCCATTTGATTTGGGGTAGTTTGGGCTTGATGTCTCTATATCGATGTCCCATTCTGTGCAAAAGTTTCGATATTCTATCGAATTAAACGGCGGCCCATTGTCAGACATTATTCTTCGTGGAATTCCATGTCTGGCAAATATGCTTTTTAAATGCATTATTATGGTTTTCGCCGTGTAATTTCTTAAAGTAACTATTTCTACAAATTGTGAATAATAGTCTACCACTATCAAATACGTCTGTTGGTTATATTGAAATAAATCAATACCTACTTTTTCCCATGATAACAATGTTATTTCGTGTGGTTTTAGTGGCTGTTTTTGATTTTTGTTTCTATGTCGTAAACATGCTTCACATTTGTTTACTACTTCTTCAATATCATTATTAATTGATGGCCAATATACTGTTCCTCTTGCATTATTTTTGCATCTTTCGATACCCATATGGCCTTCATGAATTGTTTGAAGAATTTTTCTTCTCATTTCAGTTGATATAATAATTCTGTTGTTCTTAAAACTACTCCATCAATAACATGAATATCATTTCGTATCTTGAAATAATTTCGTGCTTCTTTATCTACTAATTGTTGATGATCCGGCCATTCCGTTTCATTGTATTCCATTACTAATTGTAGAGCTTTGTCGTTTCTTGTACATTCTTTAATCTCCTTTAATTTGTTTTCTGATTTTGCCAAATTTCTTATTAAAAGATTTACATGTATATTAGTTTTTCTTTCAATTTCTATTAAGTCCGTTCTGTCGTTTATAATTGGAGCCCTTGATAATGTATCTGCAATGTACATTTCGGTTCCTTTTTTATAAATCACATTTAAATCATATTTCTGTAGTTCTAACATAAGTCTTTGTAATCTTGCCGGGACATCATATAAATTTCTTTTTAATAATGGTATTAATGGTTTATGATCCGTTTCCACCGTAATCGTTTCACCATAAATGTACTGGTGAAATCGTTTGCAACCATATACTATTGCTAGCAATTCCTTCTCTATTTGTGCATAGTTTTGTTGACTTTTGCTTAGTGTGCTGGATGCATACGCAATGGGCCCTGTATCGTGAAGTATTACTGCCCCCACAGCATCTTTTGAGGAATCCACAGACATCGTAATTTTCTTTTTGTTATCAAAGTAGATCAACAAGGGTGCGTTTGAAATTAGTTTTTTCAATTTATCAAATTCGTTTTGATGTTCGCTTTCCCATTGCCATACCATATGGTTTTTTAAAAGGTTTCTTAGACAATTCGTTTGTAACGACATATCTTTTACAAAGGCACTTAAATATGTAACCATTCCTAAAAATCGTTGTAGTTCCTTCACTGAAGTGGGGTTCGGCATTTCCATTATTGCCTTAATTTTATTTTCATCGGGAACCACACCTTGTTTGCTGAACGTGTGCCCTAAAAATTTTATTTCGCTTAACCCGATTTTGCATTTCTCTTTATTAAATTTCAGCCCTACTTGTTTTGCACGTTCCAATACTATTTTTAGGATCTTGTTATGTTCTTCCATAGTTTTTGCAAAGATCAAAAAATCATCGACATAAATTATTACATTTTCTATATCTTGAAAGCATTCTACCATTCTTCTGTGAAACTCTTCGGGTGCCACATTGATTCCGTATGGTAAACGTAAAAATCGAAATCTTCCATAAGGTGTTCCAAAAGTGCATAATTTTGAACTTTCTTCATTTAGTGTTATCATCCAAAATCCCTTACTTGCATCCAATGTAGAAAATACTTTAGCACCTGCGAGTTGGGCTTTTACTTCTTCGAGACTTGGAAATTGATAATGAGCTCTTTTTAGGGCTTCATTTAATTTTCTTGGATCTAAACATACTCGAAGTTCACCTGACGGTTTGTTTACTAATACTAGGGAGTTTACCCATTCGGTTGGTTCGGTAACTTTTGTTATTACGTTTTGTTTTTCCATGTTCTCCAGTTCTTGCTTTAATTTATCCATTAGTTTAAATGGAACTCTTCTTAAAGGATCTATATGTGGTTTTACGTCACTTTTTAGCTCAAGATTCATCATTCCTGGAAGTGATCCTAGTCCTTCAAATAAATTTTTGTAATCATTTAAATCAATTTGTTCTATTTTTGTGACGTCATTTTTGTTGATTTCATCTATTCGTTTTATGAGCTTCAATTGTTGGCACGTTGGCAAACCTATTACTGCATGACAATTTTCTTTGATAATGTAAAACTCGATTTTCGTGAATATATTCTTAATTTCACACGATATTTGACATATTCCAATTATTTCCATTTTTTGGCCACTGAATGTTGATATGATTGCTGTACTCTTTTTTATGTTGTTGGCATTCAATTTCAATCTTTTAAAGTCCTCATATAGCAGTACGTTTACTTGAGCTCCTGTGTCTAGCTGACATTTTAAATCTTGATTGTTAATCTTCAAATCTAACATCCATTTGTCGGCATATTGTATATTATTTACTGCTAGGTATGACATCACGAATTCATTGTTAGCTCCTCCATTCGCTGCTTCGTTTAAGTAGTTGATTCTTTCGATTTCAAAATTTTTCTTGGGCGTAAAATGGTTGGTAAATTTTTTTTTTAATTCTTCATATTTAATGTTTTTAATCTTTACGTTAAAGCTTCTGAAGATATGCTTTACTTCTGAACCAAGAAGATTTAATAAGATTGCATTCCTTTTTAGATCTGACACATCTTCGTCTTTTCCTGTTGCAATTAGGTAGAACTCAAATTCTTGGATCCAATTATTCCAAACATCGGCCATATTGTTTTGTGAAATTTTTAGAGGTAACAAGCCATTTCTCATCTCTATTTGGATGTTTTCCATTTGGGTTTGCGGCTTTGTTCCTTCTTTCATTGTTTAATTTCTTCTGACACCATATTATACTTTGAAATTAATGTATTTATTTATGTTATGTGAATAATGGATACTATAAGATACTACTCTTGTACCTTTAGACTATAGTTGAGCTGATTAAAGGATTAAGTACCTACTTAAAGGATTATCATAGATTATATGATACAACATAAATAATTAAAAGAAAGCATCAAATTGAATTGCATTTAAAGGTTTTTGCTTTAGTATTTGTGCTGTAAAAGAACACATAAAACGATTGAAACAAAGAGATTTTTATATTAACACAACTGCAACATTTATTTAAAAACAGAAAAATATTGTATATTATATAATTATTTATTGAATATAGTAAAAAATTTTAAAATATTGCGTAAGTATACATAGAAATTATGTAAATTATGTAAGTAAATTGAAAAATTTACTTGTTGGTACATGATGAACTTCCATGACATTTAGAATTGCATAATTTGCCGGATGATCTACACAAACATCTCTTGGTCGAACATTTCTTAGTACAGTTGCATCTTTGGAACCCCTCTCCTCCAGATAAAGACAATTGTCGCACTGCTCCTCTTACACTTATTTCATTGGCCGGAACATCCAAGGTATCAATAAAATTTTCTTTAAAAATGGTAAATTGATTCCTAGTAAATAATTGTGTAAGAGTTCCTACACTTGTTCCAAGCTGATAAAATTCATCGTTTTGAATATCCATTATAGCAGCCAAGAGAGTTCTTGGAACTGTTTTAAATCGATCTACCTCCGGTATTTTCACTTTAACTGTTTGTCCGAGTGTTGCAGGAGGAAATTTTTTGTTTGATACCATTTTCATTTTATTTGCCTGCTCCTTGAATGCTTTGCGAGCTTGTTCCCTGTGTTGCTTAATATTTTGATGCATTGCTATTGATTAATTGAACTTCACAATTATTGTCTTATTGTCGTTAACCAATGTTGAACAAAACTTTTTATAACCTATAACCTATAATAAATGATTTTATTTATATAAAAAAAAAATTACATTAAGTTTACCAACTGGAAAAATTAGTCGGTTTTCAAATTTACAAAATTATCTTGAGTAGGCTCAGCTCTTCCTGTTCAACCTGTTGTCTGTCGCTTCGACGTTGAGGCTTTCTTTTCTTATCTGCTTTTCTCCAAGTTTTGCACCTTGGTTACTTCGCTTTGGGTGTTTCTCGCTGTGTATTGGATTTGCCTGGGTGGGAAGGCATTTTGAAGATCTCCAATTCCAAAAGATTACGAAACCTTTTGATTATCTGTGATGGGGTTACCTTAAGGCCGAAGTGTTCAAACATCGTCCAAAGACCCTGAATGATCTGAAGACTGAAATTGAGGAATAAATCATTCAGATTTGCACCACCCTGTATAATTAAATTTGACGTTTATATAAACAAGAACTTAATAAAGCACAATTGAAAATTCAATTAACATGGTATTCGTACATTTACCAATAGGAACCAGTAAATCCTAAGATTTACCGTTGTAGCTTGGTAAAAGTCCGAAATTGAACTAATAATTCATTATTTCGGACATTTACCACATCAAATTGGTAAATCCTAGGTTTGACGCATAAATCCTAGGATTTACCGCATTTCGGGCTTTTACAGTAACACCACTAAACATCCGAAATTTTTAATTCCGAAATAGATTTTGATTGACACTAATTTCAAGGTGTATCAAAATTTTTTGATTCCAAAAAATATGTTATGCAGTATGTAAATATCTATGATTTGACACTAATGTCAAGGTGTATCAAAATGTTTGGGGGAAGTTACAAAGTTTTTAAATTTTGGAGGTGGCACTGTTACCTCTCAACCTCCGAATTTTTTTGATTCAAAAAATAAGTTATGCGGTATGATTTGACACGAATTTCGTTTTATTTTCATTAATTATTTTCAGTATTAAAGCAATTTAAAAATATTTTCATTTATTTGTCTGGTCCACTGTATAATTTGAGTTTCTGAGTCTGATTCTGATTCTATCTTCAGCCACATGCACAACCGCCTCCGTTGCGCAATTTGTTTGCAGGTGATGAGGCACACATGGGTAACCTTATTACAACATGTTTGTGCAAACAACCTGTTGTGCAACGCCAGTTTGCGCAATTTGTTTGCAGGTCTATGGGGCCTATAATCCAAGTTTGAAGTTAGGATATTGTTTTTGACTAATTTAGTACCCATGAAAAAAATACGGAGATATCTTTACATTCACTAGTGCCTATGCACAATAGAAAGTATATAACAGTTAATAAATACCTGGTTTTCTACCCGTTTTTACAGAAAAATACTGCGGGAACAAGTCTTACACTGTACTCTACTATCCTACTTTGAAAGAGTGTCTACTAACGCATCGAATGAGTAGTGAGTACATATTTGCCGGTCTCATCCATATGTAGCACAGTCATAGTATAAGAAGTTATACAGTAGGGACACTCGCAATTATTTTGTGTTCCAAATTTTTATGCGCATGTCAAAGTCTGGGTTAAGTACCTACATAAGTTAGCAGATGTCGCGACTGTTTCGTGCAGTTTCGCCAGTGATTCGTGCTGTTTCACAACTTGCTACAGTGTTGTCAAGTCACTTAAAATGTCGCTAGATTTAATGATTTGACAATAAATTTTGGTGACTTTGTAAAAATTTTAAAAATTTAATAATGAAAGTACTTTGACATTACTTTCTCTCGTTAAGAGAATGCATTACACGGTTTATTTCATTATTTTTTTCAATATTTCAAAATTTAAGAAAAATAAATTAAAGAATATTCACTCTAAATGATTGTTCAATGCTAAATTATTGTTTTTGAAATGAATAATAGTAATTACAATGTGAAAATAATCCTTTAAAATAATTAAGTCTCTTGCGGTTTATTTCAAATTTAAATTAATATTTCAGCGCCATCTCTACGTGTCTCAAATGAACTTAACCCAGACTTGAAAATCTGGAACACGAACATCAAAGACGCCGACACCGAGTGTCCCTACTGTATAACTTCTTATACTATGGCACAGTGGTGTATGCATTTTAGCAAAGAGTATGTATATATAGAGGGACAGCTCTTATGGGAATACTTGTCACAAGTATTTCTTGATTGCTCTGCTACGCCATCTAGTGGAGGGGGTTATCTCTACGTCTTTATTTTTGGTCTTCTATATACAGGGTGCTGAATGAGTTAGCTGAACATAGGAAATTAACATGTAAAAACTTATTTTTGTAAAAATACCCCCCTGTATATAAAGGATCAGCCATAAATTTAAAATTAAAACGTAGAGATCACACCGTCTACTAGATGGCGTAGCAGAGCCATTAACAAAAACTTGTGACAAATATTTGTTAATGGCTGTCCCTCTATATATACATACTCTTTGATTTTAGGCAAGAGGGGTAGAATGTATCAAGTCGTCTCGATGTTATCAAGCCGCCCCGTTTTACGGTATTACATTTGGGGTAATTTTATATTTTTATCTAATTAGTTGTGACATAATTTAAATTGTAATAATTCGCGTTGGTTCTTATATTTGATATTAATTTTAAGAAGAATTTTATTAACTAATGAATTTATATTTATGTTATGATTTTTATCAAGCTAGTGATTTTGCAAAGCACAATTAATGTTCATATGGTTGAATATTGTATGTCGAAAATCTGCTGATAGAAAAATAATAAAAGTCAAGATAAGAAATTTTATGGTTTTTGGGTTAAAATTTTGACCTGATAATTGAGCCATTTGGTTACTTTTACCGTCTGCATGATATTTGAATATTTGTAATCGTGTTGATAATTTTTTAAATAATTTTGAAATGAATATTTTTAGGAGTCGAGCTAAATTGTAATTTATAATTAATTTTAACTAAATTACCTGAAGGCGGTTTGTTACACAAGAAGAAAAAGGAAGTAGGTATAGTTGAATAGTCATGTTTTAATTAAAAAAAGAAACTATTTGTATTTCTTCAATATTTTTTGGAATAGTACCAAAGGCATCGCTTCCAAAAAGTACAGGGGGGGGCGAATTTTTTAAACGCTATTAAAATTTATTTATGTAAAATAGCTATTTACGTACGAGCTAGCGAAAGTGATCCTAAATTAAATGAGCTAACGCTCGTTCTGATATTTTGCTTACTCTTCCGGAATGGATCACTTTTGCAGCGAGTCACGTATGCGGTTTTTCATCCAAGACAAGTCCTTTCCAAAATAAAAATATAAGAAATGTATGTCACTAGTCATAACAACGGTAATGAAATAAAGGACGTAAGCAAAGAGTATGTATATATAGAGGGACAGCTCTTATGGGAATACTTGTCACAAGTATTTCTTGATTGCTCTGCTACGCCATCTAGTGGAGGGGGTTATCTCTACGTCTTTATTTTTGGTCTTCTATATACAGGGTGCTGAATGAGTTAGCTGAACATAGGAAATTAACATGTAAAAACTTATTTTTGTAAAAATACCCCCCTGTATATAAAGGATCAGCCATAAATTTAAAATTAAAACGTAGAGATCACACCGTCTACTAGATGGCGTAGCAGAGCCATTAACAAAAACTTGTGACAAATATTTGTTAATGGCTGTCCCTCTATATATACATACTCTTTGACGTAAGTAATATTTTCGGGAACGGTACGATTCGCCGCGACACGACTCGCCGGGAGTTTTTTATTTTTATCCGTTCAGTCTGTTGATAATCTTTGATAGATTTTTAACCTATAAAAATGAATTAAATAAATTAAACAATAAATTTCTCAAAAGTTAGAAAAAACAACAGTAGTTCTTTATATTTTCGTTTATTTTCAATTTTATTTAGATTAAGCCTCCAACATTTCGAAATTGTGGGCCAAACCACGAAGGTATTCTAATATATCGCGATTCTCAAAATCATTGACTAATGTCAAGATTCTTTGATCTGCAAGGATAAACTTTTTTGCAGTATGGTTCTCGGCAACTAGGCTTTCGTAATACATGTCTCTGTTTTTTGAACTTTTTTTAATTTGTTTATGAAACGCCAAATAGTCGGTCTTTCGATACTCAACTGCGATTGTAGCCTCCTATAGCTGCTTCCGCAATATTATTAGTTCTCTGTAAATAAATTTAAATCAGCACTGGATTTACTCGAAAACTACAAGTTTTGTACCTGGATATTATTGATAGTTCTTTCGTATAAGTTCCGTGTCTCCGGAGGAAACATTGGTCTGCGCCTACTATTGCCTCTACAATTTCTTTCGCCCATGTAATACCTTTCGAAACAATTGGCTAAGGAATAAAATACAGAAAACAACGATAAAAATACACCATCTTATTACCTATTGAAGTACTTGAGGATGAATAAATTAGGAAGTGACGGTTGGACATTTAAAATTGTTTGGATTTTTCTTCTTCGAAATGGTATAATGCATGAAAAAATATTTAAATTTCATAATATTATTTGAATTCGTAATTTAAACCTCCATTGAATATCTCTGGGAGTCCGCCATATTGAATTATTAAACGTCACTAGATGCGTCAGATCATACCTTGTAATCTTTATACCATGATAACACAAAACTGTCTCGACCGCAAAGTATCATTTTCCATAAGTTAAAACTGTATATAATGGTATCTTTCCAAGGTCTTGGATAAAAAAACGATTAAGTATAAAATAAAAAATTATTCTATCAAAGAGAAAAACGGTTCACAATATCAAAATAAACAAACCTAGTAGCTAATAGTAGTTACCTACTACCTATGTAATAACGAAAATAAAAACTAAAAGAAGTAACTTTGCAAAAACACAGCATAAAATAAAAACTAACCTATTTCTTTGAATTTTTAGATTGCAATTATGAAATATTATATTTTTTGACAAAATCCAGGTGGGGTCGCCCCCCTTCATGACGCCCATGAATAGTACCAATACTTTTACGCTTTTCGCTGTAAGCATTTCATTTGACATATTTTACATCTTCCTTTTGTAAAAATAGGGTTGAAGAAGGTTGTTCGTCCAAACATATTCTTACCATTTTGTAATGTTTTTCTGATAGTCGTTCCACAACTTTGTTTTTCATTTTGATTGTTAAGTATCATCTTTATAAAACTCAGAATGAGATCGTCCAAAAACAATAGAATTAACAAACAACAAAATGCAAAATGGTATATTTGTAAATAAAAATTAGCACAAAGCGATACATTTAAATAAATGAAAATACTATAAATACATTAAAATGAGTATTTACAACGAGTACATTAAAACAGCAAGTCTTATGGCCACTCATCAAATTCCATTTAAAAATCAAAGTGTGACTTTTAATCCTAAGAGAAATAAATATGGCACTTGGTTCAAAGTCAAAACTCAAATAATGAAACAGAATTTGGAACAAATAATAAGTTCACCTATTTCCAAAACCCGCAAGTCTGATTGTACCGAAATGTACTAAAAAAAAGCAGTAAATTTCTCAGAAAAGTTGACTTGAGAGAAGTGGAAACCAGTAAGACATATTAAAATATTCTAGTTTATGTAAAAATAAACAATGAACTTCACAAAATAAAAAATTTTTGGCTTCACATCGACATACAAAATATCATTTTATCATAGTTTTAGAAACCACAATTTCATGGTACATGCTACACTTATATCAAGTCTTACAATGTTTCATAATATTATAAAATCTACAGTCGGTATTTTCAATGTAATGAATGGAATGTAAAAATTATATTTTCAAATATGCACTAAGTATCGGATAATCCGTGCAGTTCTGCATAATTTACAATTGCTCGATGTAACAATTCATATTGAGCCTAGAAAAGTTGTAATTAGCACAGTGACTAACTTAAAATACCAAAATACTTACATAACTGTTAATCAGGGTTTGTCTTTGAGAACGTAATTTACGTGCCATATTAAATATGTCGACCCTGTGTTCAACCTGCAGCTGTTGTACGAGAATACTTAAACCTACGAAGAGTGAACTTCGTTCAGATCCTAAATCGCAGTGGACAACAATAGGCGTCATCGAATTATGATCAATTTGAGTTGATTGTGCAATATTAACTAATTCTATTAAACCTCGTGTTACTTCTGGTACCTAAAATCAAAATAATTTTAAGAAGTAAGCATTAAGTTTGAAGAACAGTAAAACCGATACCTCTCCGGCAACAGTAGGCCAACCATGATATTGTAAATGAGTAACTTGTACGTCTTCACTATCTTTATTTTTAACAAACATTTCCCGTCGCGTGTAGTAAGGACAACTTTCGGCTTGAACGTATCTCACTTTAATGTGATCATAACAGTACTCATCTTCTGGCCAATACCGAGGGCACTTTCCTTCCCCAACTTCGGAAAGCATTATTATAACATTAACACCTTGTTCTGCAATCATTCGCCAAAAATCTGTAATTGTTGCTTCCATTGGATCTTGAGTTATAATAAAAGATTCAGAATTATCATAACCCTCGATAAACGAAGCATTAATGTAAGTGGAATGTTCTTTGCCTAATAACGGAGTGAGAATAACTCTATTTCTGTCGTATGGTATAACGGAACTACTTCTATTTTTTTCATCATTATCTTCACTACTGCCAACCGAACTACATTTTTGATCTTCAACTGTTTCTCTTATACTCTAAAATAATTAACATAAATTTATTATTAATTTTAATTCAAAACTTACTTCAAATTCCTCTTGTAGTTTACACATTCCGCCACTTTCCTTGGTACACTGTTTCAATTTCTCAACGCTGTTTTTTATATCTGCAACTGCAATTTCCGTATCGCCAAATTGACCCAACTCCATTAAAGCACGATAAATAAATATGTATTGTTTCTATAAAATAATAAAAAGTTTTATCAATATGAAATGTAACTATTTGACATAATGTTAAAGAAGGACAGCAAATGATTAAAAGAATAAAGCAGTTGTAGAGAAACAAAGAAAAAAGATGAAATTAGAGACCTGACCCAATGGACCTTTTCGTAGAAAATATAATTTGTATTATTTATACACTGTTTGTGTAAGACCATGTTTTCAAGTGCAGTTTTTAATTAACATTACATTACTTGAAAATGAGTTGTGCAAAAAAGAATCATTTTGCGTCACATGACATCAATATTCTAGAAAACCCAAAAAATGCACACATACTTTTAAAAACTAAAATGTTTTTAAGTAATATCAAAATATTGATATCGACACTCCCAACGAAGAAGGGCGTAACTCATTTTTACCTATTTTGCAGGAGAGCAATTTTAAAGTTTTGAAATGTACATACATGCATAGGAAATACAACTTTTCTTCGCTGATTATTTCTGGAATTATTGGTCGTAAGCTAACGTTTTTTTTACCAAATCAAAGGTTTTTTTCTCAGAATTACAGCAGTAGTCATAACTCAAATTACTAGTAACTCGAGTTACGTCCTTCTTCGTTGGGGGTGTCGATATGATTAAAAGTAAAAGTACAATAAAAGTGAAAGTTCACAATTGTTTTTAAAAAAACCCAATTTGATTATCACTTAAATCAAACTTTCAAATTGTGGAAAGAAAGGCTTTACAGATAATGAAACCTCTCATAAAAGAGAAACTGGTGAAAACATTAATACAAGATGGACAATCAAGTCGAGACAAAAATAACCTAAAATATTTGTATTGTTAACTTTAAACTAAAATACCAACAAAAAAACTAAAATTTAACTTACCAAAGACTGAACTAAGAAATTTCTTTGGTGACGTAATTCACAGACCGTATTAAAAATAGTAACCTGGCCTTCTTCCTTCAACTGTTGAATTAAACAATCTAAAGCAACCAAAGTACCTGTTCTACCAACACCCGCACTGCAATGAACTAAAATAGAACCCTTTTCGGGCGAATGAGCTTCGTTAACGCGTTTAATAAATTTTACTATTCCGTGAGGATACTCCGGAGCCATAAAATCTTTCCAAACTAAATAGTGATACTGAAGTATATTTTGCTCCTCTTGTTGTCCACCTATTATTTTGGAAATCTTAAGTTGACGAAGAATGTAATCAGAATACCTAATTTCTTGAACATGACTAACGATAATATCTCCAAATGCTTTATTGTCTTCGTCCTTGTCTGGCCAATATTTGGCACACTTTGTTTTACTATATTCTTCTAAATTTGTTAACATTAAAATTAATTCTAGACGTTGTTCCCAAATTAAACGCCAAAAGTCATCAACGGTTGTATCCATTGGTCCCTGAGCACATATGAACTTTTTGCGTTCCTTATAACCTAATACATAATTTGCGTTTATGTAATCCGAACCTACAATGCCATCAACTTGTAACAATTTAACCCTCGTTTGATCATACGATTTAATATCTGGATAACGATTTTTGTACATGTTTTCTCTTGCATCCGAAGCACGAGTTGTTCGATCAATAAATCGGTCAGGTAGAAGCTCAAACTCATGTTGAAAACCATAATCAGAATCCCGATGGCGCTCAATATATGCAGCTGCAAGCTCCGAATGTACGATGGGACACATATCAGGGGGATTCAGCGACACCAGCCGTTGTCTGCCTCGAAGACTCCTGCACAAACGTCTATTCCACATTATCAACCAGAGTGTGTATCTTCACATCAAATATCAATAATAAAATTACCTAAAATAAACAATTACTTTGATATTAGAAAAATTATGATTTATTCTTTCTGTACCTATGCAAGATGAAGAGCCCCACCAGCAGAAGGAAAGCCACAGCACAGAATCCACTCAGAAGTTGAACAATCAGATTGGTTCCATCATCAGTCGAAGTAGCGTCAACCACTTCGGGTCCGGGATTCATCATAACCAAGTAATTGCTGTATGCAGTCATCATTTGTTCACGACTCGGCCCATGAACTAATAAAAACAAAAAAAATAGTTTGGTGACTATTCAAGGCAAAATATCAAAAATACTTACTGACAATTTCTATAAAGCCAGTGTAGTTACTACCAATATCTAAATTACCATCATGAGGTGAAATTGGTTCCATGAAGTCCGAATTTCGCCGCAATCGATTGCCTTCGTAATTAGAATCTTGATATTTTGTCAAATAGCCTCCCAACCCAACACATTCATTGCATAATGAACTGGATATATTGTAAACTTGATCATCTCCAAGAAACACTTCAGGGTGAAAGGAAGTGCTAAACAAATTAATGTAATTTAAAAAATCCACCGCAGTTTTTATTACCTAGTAAACATTTCGGCAACGTAAGCACCTCCTTTAGGAGTCCTATGAGCTTCTTGATAAGTAACTATAGGTAAATTTTCCGGTGAAGGTAATTCGGCTATATTTTGTTGAGGTTCCATTCTTACCATATAAATACGATAACAACAGATGGGTCCATTTCTCTCCGATATTCTATGCATAAACAATTTGAACATACACTTACCCTCTTCACTTATTTTACGCCAATTAAAACGGGACAATTTTTGTTTATCGGGAATAGTAGGAGGCATTCGACAATACAATTCAACTTGTTTGCCGTTTCGCTTAGTACGAGTCACTCCAGATATTTGAATGGTATAATTTGTATTGGCAGAAACATTATAAAAGCGAGCGTTTTGAGTTTTCTCATTTACACTTTTTACTTTAGGACCCCATGTCGTATTCTCCACGATACCTTGATCGTTTAGAAATGAAGCATTACCTGCTAAAATAACCTAAAAGTAAAAAAAAAAAGCACCTAAATCTTTACTGTACTCAAATAACTTATATGTTAGATTATATTTTGCTATTTTTACATTCCCCATCGCGAATTTTGATTAAAAAGCAAATTTTTAATCCACCTTTTAAATATTTAAATAGTCAAAATGTGGTCATTTACTCAACGGCAGGAGAAAAAGAAAGGGGTGTCAATCAACAACAAGACAAGACAAAAAGTAGTTAAAGCTTCTTTACTTTTTCTCCCGTTGTTGGGTGACTCCCCTCTTCTTTGAGAGCAAAGTAGCCACTAACTCCCGGAAATGCAAAAAAAACTTTAAATATTTTTCCATTTATTCAAGTATTTTTAAAAATGAGTAGTTATTTGTTGTTTCCCTATTGGTTAAACTAAGCCTTTCGGGCCCACAATCATTTTTAACAACAATAAACAACATTTATTCACTTCATTACAGCCCAATAGAGTAATAACAATAAAAAATAAGTTTATAGTAAAATATTTTAAACTACACGATTATTAATTTAATATAAGGAGGGTATAATTTTGGAATCAACTAGTTTCGGTATAGTTAGCATAATCTGGATTCAATGTTTATGAATTATAGCTCGTGCCAAGTAGAAATGAACTCGACAATCATCATATTTCAGCAATAACTTTCTTAATTTTTGAGATGCGACAAAACTTGTAATATATGAACTTAAAGAATTTTATTAGTAATTTAAATTGAATCGCTAAGTTCAGAAAGGGAAGTACTGACAAATTTGTCGAAATTGAGTTATACATCATGTCATATATTTTCGACATAGCCCGATCGTTTAGTGCAGGAATAAAAGTTCTTCCATAAAGCATTAGTTAGTTATTCTTCAGCAAAATATGAGTTTTTGCGACGTCGAGTCGCCTACATAATTAACAGTAGATGTTTGTGGTTGACAGAAATACTTATTAAAAACTTTTCGTTGAAAATTTTTCTATTTTGTTGCGCCATTTCAGAGTTACGGTGATTTAAAAAAGACTCTGTAAAATACAAAATTTTATCTGTATCTCAAAAAGGGTGCAACGAATTGGAAAGTTTATAGGAACAAAAATGTAGGGAATGAAATTCACAAGAAAAAACTACTTATGCACTTTTCTATTTCGTTGCACCGTTTTTGAGATACTGACAAAATTTTATTTTGTATTTTAATGAGTTTTTTTTAAAGTCACTGTAACTTTCAAATGGTGCGACAAAATAAAAAAATTTATATAAACAAAAATGAAGTAAATAAAATTTTCAACAAAATATTTCTAATAAGTATTGCTGTAAAAATAATTTTTATATGACAAAACACGCCTTCAAAACCTATTATTTACATTGCTAACATAAGACTGGATGAATAATATTGTTAGCCACTGTATATAACGAAAAACAATGTTTATTTTGCCTTTGAATGAATGTATTTTATGTCCTATAGAATGAAGTTTTCTTTTACTTAAGTTTTTTCAATTGTTTAAATTAAATAGCATTATTAAGTGCAGAAAGGTAAGTACTTCAATATAATAAATATTTTTTTTTAACTTATTTTTTCACTTTTCCTATATCTAAGAGCCATTTCTAAATATGTGTAAAAAAATTGTGTAGCTGAAAGGTATGGTTAAAAATTTAAACAGTTTAAATCGATTATCTCAAAATGTAAATTTTGTAGTACTTTCCTTTCTGCACTTAGCGATTCAATTGTATATTACAATTTTTGTTGTATCTCTAAAATCAAGAAAGCTATTGCTAAAAAACGATGATTTTTCGGTTCCATTTCTATTTGGCACGAGCTCTAATAATTACATACAGAACAGACATATATTTCACGCGATTTGCAGTTTTATATTAAAATATAGGGTTAAATGTATATTTTGGCATAGGTAGTTTTAAGGATTTACCATTAAGTCTCAAGAAATAAATTATTAAATAGTGAAAGGGTTAAACAGCTCTTGAACTGAAGTAATTCTTAACTCTTTTGGTGCAAACGAGCACAAGCTCTAGTCAATCTGACCTTAAATCTAGCACAGACCTAACAATTCATAATATGATCTTCGTGATGCTGCATCCTGCTCCGCTGCATTGTATGAACCAAGGCTAACGCCGGGCCGCTAGTTTAAAAACCAGTTTAAAAAGTATGTCAGTATCAGTGCCATAACTAGTCAATGTTACACCAGGTGCAAATTAAACATTTTACGATCCCTTTCCCTGACACAAACGCGACCTTTTTTTTGCAGAAAATTTTTATTTTTATTTCAGCGAAATTCTAAATTCAACAGCTTTGGACGCCCTTTAGCATTTATTTTCGCCCCTTCTAGACCACCCTTGTTGCGGCGCTGATTATATTACTATATGGAGACGGAGATAAGATAGACTTAGAAGCTTTTAAGTCCATGAGAGGTAATGTTTTAAGTTCAAGGGTGAAATGTTGCATTTAACCCATTATATGACCAAAGTTTTTTTAATTTTTAAATGTCTCCAGGAAGAGGAGTTGAGATAGAAAACATAAAAACTAGCTATTTTTAGAAACTATTAACTGTGTTAATCCATATGGGTCTGTCGGTCATAATGAGTCAATAGGCTGATTTTTAACGGCTACAAAACATGTCAACATATCTGTGTATGTCCAAAAATGTTTTCTCTCATCCGGACCACCTAAAAACTTGAAATTTTGCAGGGTTACCAGACAAGCCCTCCAATACACAAGAAAATTTGAAAGTACCAAAATTCCAATTCGGAAGTAAGCGTTTATCAGTAAGTTAATTTGTATTATAAGTTTAATTAAAGAGTAATTTTAATAATAAATTGTTTAATTTAGATTACAAAGTTGAAATTGTTAATTAACCTCTTCAAAGCCAAGCTTACACAATTAAATATTTTTATTATCCTGCATGTTTTTATTATTAATTAGGACATAAGAGCAAAAAAATATTAATACATTTTTTTTCTGAGATCTATAGATTCTTTGAAAAATTAGATATAAAATATATAAATATATAACAGGAAAACCCATCAATCTAAAAACTTTGTACAATAGAATCTACAACAGCGCTTCAAATAAAATTTTAAAGAAAAACCCAATTTAATAACATTGACTTTTAAGTGGTTGCTTTTTCTTAGAATCTGCTGATATTTTTTGACGCTTTAATAAGTACTGTTATATCAATGGTGAATTAAATATACAGCTTTTACTGTACTATGGTATATCCCTGCCTACCGGAAAACCAAATTAAGAATTTTCAGTGTTAAAAATTGAAATACTAGACGAAAATTTAAGTGAAAAATTGAAAAAATCAATTTATTTATATTTTACAAAGAACCCAACCCAACCACAACCACAGTGAAGTTAATTTGAGTGATGATTATACGACTGAATGATTATTTAAATTTCCTGTGGTTAACAAATAAGGAAATAGATATACCCATATTTGATTAAAACTTTCACAAACACAATAAAAAATTCCCTTTTAATCTGCATATTGTTGATTCCTTCTTTTTAAGGTTTAATTTAATTTTTATGTTTCTTTATTCGCTTTTAACTTTAGAACCAATCCACCAATTTTGATGTGGTTTTCACCAAAGATTAATGATTGTAGATAGAAAACACTTTTTTTTAAATAAATAAATAATTAAGTAAATTAAAATAAACTTACATTATAAGACATGATAGTCCCATGAGGCTGAGATGGAGGTTTCCAAGTGACGAAGACAAAACTGGTGTGACTGATATTGTCAAATTTACATTCAATAGAAACATTTTCGGGTGGACCTGACATTCCATCCATGGTAGTACCATTAACTTTACTGGATAATAAACCACACTGGTGACTGTATTCATTGCAAGCAGCAACTTGAAAATCATAAGTTGTAGCTGCATTTAAGTCAGAAAACATATACAAATTTTCTTTTGATGCCAAGTGAACCGTTTCTAATGAATCGGTTAACTTTTGAGTATGAGATAACAGTTCATAATAATGAATGTATTCTTTAAGATCGTCTGGTGGAACGGTCCAAGCAATAGTTATAGAATTGGCAGTAACACCAGAAACCTTCACCTCCGGTATAAATACCGGATCTTCAGAAAGAGTTTGAATGAGGTCGCTAATCGAGTACTGACTTTCACCTTCGGAATTGAAAGCTTTTACACGAATTGTGTAGTTTGTATCAGCTTCAAATCCATCTTGAAGTACACAAGAACGACTACTACTACTGATATGATTCTTATAGTATAACCACTCAGTTCCATGTTGGGGTTTATACTGAAAGCTATATTTCAAACTATCCGGTTCGTTGCCATCATTGACAGTCCAATTTACAAAAATTTTAGAACGTCCAATAGCTTTTATAAAATCAAGATTAACTTGTGGTTTATCTAACACCAAAACCGAAACAGATTTATTTACAGAAAAATGGCTAGTTCTGGCTAGGCAAGTGTATGTACCATTATGAGACTTGCTAATTTTATTTATTTGTAAAGTAGTATTTTTTAGTGTTTCATTTATCGAGTAAACTTCGTGATTAAGGTTCGTTATGTTTTCATCGTTCCTCAACCAAATAACTTCACTTATTGGATATCCTTCAATCAAACAATGCAAATTTACCACTTTATGTAATTTAACCCGTTTCTGGGAAGATATTTCCTTTATTTTAAGTGGAAATGAAACATTTAATTTAACTTTACAAAAATCCAGTTGGTTTTCAATTCCAGCGTGAGCATGACACGTATATTCTCCTCTGTGATGTAAATCAACATTCACGATATTTAATATGGAAACTTCAAACTTTTTATTAGAAGCTTCATTAATATTTTCACTTTCTTGCAATACATAGCTAGATAAGATAAAAGGTCATAATAAAGTACAATCATACGAACATGTCTATCTACCTTTCGTCCTCCGAAATATTTCTATCGTTAACAGTCCAAAAAAACATTGGAAACAAACTTTTGCAAATAATTGTGGCATTTCCACCGTAAGGTAATTCGTTGGGGGCATATTTCAATACTTCAATCGTAGTGGTTAAATCTTCAGATTGAGATTGGTCTAAAATATTCAAAAGTGGTTACAATATTTCAATATTTGTTTAATTATTCAAAAGCCGGCTAAAGCGTGAATAAGACAACTTTACAAAAAATCAATGACTATTAACGTTGCGAGTAACCAACATAAATATGACATGCAACAAAATTTCAATTAATGAACGTACACTTGCAATATTAAATGTAAAAGTAACTTACTTAACCAATTACATGTACCATAATTAATACACACTATAATAAATATTAAATTAATTAATATCGGATGGGCTTGGTACCGAATCATGGCGGCACTTTAATTATTTTCTATCACAATACCGCAAAACAAACTTACTGACACAAATTTAACGACTTTTCATAATTTTTCGGCATAATTACTTATAGTTTAAGTGAGCACAATTATTATAAACAATAAAAACTCGAGTTACTTCCTAAACAATTCCCTAAACCTTTGTTTTTCGATGCCTACCATGTTGATACTTCTATCTAATCAATAACACGGTAGAGGGCGCCAATTATTATGTCATTCTCAATCTTTATCATAATTTTTTCACCACATAAATAGAAAATTAATCAATTTTCTCGTCTTTGATGATTGTGAAATACACATTGTTAAAATTGTCGTATTGTCTGCTTGGGAATTTTTATTGTCAAAACGGACTACAATTGCAGAGCACTAGACAAGCGCGCATCCAATAGGGGGGGGGGGGGTGATTTAAGAAAAAGCGATTACCCTGCAACGTGAAAAAGCCCACCCAGACCGTCGTGGTTCACCACTTCAAAGCGTAAATTAAAAACAAAACCAACGCCAAAACAACGAACACCAGATGAAGAAGATTAAAGTGCCTCCGGCACTAAATGCTTCACATGCCAACACGCTACGCTGCAACGTGCAAGCAGAAATAGAAATGGGATACAAATATATAATCAGAGGTATACGAGAAATTTGCAAAATGGAGATACGAACAACAATATATTGTATTATATAAAAAGTTATACTTTTAATCCCACGGATACAGTATTTGTTTTTTAAATTTTCTTTAGGAAATGAGAAATGACTCAGCGTGTAAAACTGAAATCCTAAGATATTCCTTTACTTGGTAGATACATTAGATTTTCCCAGTGATTCCCCACAGTTACACTTTTATCTGCTAACCGGACGAACGGTAGGCTCAAGCCTACCGCACCTTGTAGGACAAACTCGTATATGCTTCTGGGAGGTAGCGGGGTAACTACCCCCGCCCCCAGACCCATCCAATTTAGATTTATTAAAAGTAAAATATTCTTTTCATAAAATAACTATATTTTATGCTTATTTACTCTCCTCAGCCTCATTTACCCTCTCTATCATTTCTCTATGAACTTTATTGCCTGGATCCGCTAGTGGTTCTATAGGGAACGGCTGCATCTTAGAGCTCATATAAAATGCAGGGGGTTGGCCACAACCTAATTTGAGAATAAAAATCATTTTTCGTAAAAATTTTATTTAAATATTTCATCTAAGAAAAAATGCCTTTTAATATTGCCCCGAAATGTTAACCATAAAAATTCCATTTCATTTCTCGTAAATACCACCGAAAATTTCAATTACTTTTTTTAGGTTTTCTAGTTTTTACTTCCTATTTCCCGATTCCAAAATTGAATAAGTTTTCTAGTTTTTGCCCTATCCTTACTCCTCGAAAGCTTTACCCTTCTATACTTAACTATTGAATTTATTTCCATTTGCAGTCATTTGCCAATTTGGCAAAAAGGTCTCTTTTCCTGCGGATGCCTTATTGCTTGATAAAACAAGAGCCGAAATTAAAATTTTTCTTTAAATTTGAACTATTTGAGCCTTCCTCCTCAATGCAAAAGTTTATAATATATTTCAACCCCCTCCCCCCTAAAAATGCTTGCGTAATAAATCAAAATTCTTAATATTTTATAGAATTTTCTATAGGAAAACTACACAAGAAATAGTTTTAAAATTTTCACCACATTTTATTGATTATTATTATAAAAAGAATAGAAAAGAAAAAAAAAATTGTTTATTTGTAGTCCATATACCAAGTATTTGGGACTTAGAACTTAACACTAAAAAAAAGTGTTTACCTCGTTGACAGCAATTCGGTCAAATGGTTCATCTGAAATAAAAATATCAAAAATATTTACAAAGTATATTATACTACCTATGACTTAGGGGACGTCCATTAATTACGTGAGCTGAAAATGGAGGGGGAGAGTCCAAGAAACTCTCACCAAATCTCATTTTAAGGGAGTGGGGTGAATGAAAATCTCACGTCAACTTTTCAATTCAGAGAATATAGGTACACATTATGAGTATTATAACAGATAACATTTTGTATTTTAGTGTAAAAGTTTAAATATTTTTAAAAAATAATTAATAATTGAAAAACTTACTATGAAAATTGAATTCATCTATCGCGAACTAATTTAACTATTTGCATAGTATCATATGTTTCACCACGTATTGACATAATGAAAAAATAAAAATAAAATAAATTTAATTACTTAAAAATTATAGAGTAAATCTCACGTGAGGAGTCCCCGTCACATATTACCAAATCTCACCAAGGGGGAGGAGTGTCAAAATTTTAAGAAAAACACCGCACGTCCATTAATAACACAGGGCAACAAAACAAAAACTTTTTTCTGCGGTCTTGGGTTTTGCAGTGAATTTGGATACACTAATGTACTCGGCACATAGTTATTTTGTTCAAATTGACTCTAGTTAATTTTAAAGTTTTAAAGTAAAGTTAATTTTAAGCAAAATCAGCATTTTTCAATAATTTTTTTTGACGAAACTATTAATATATATTTATTGCTATAATTACTACATAATAAAGTGACATTTGAAGAATATACTGTGAAATTTTTATTAATTTTTATGAAGAAATGAATCATTGACAGCGAATCTCCGCGGACAAAAAGAAATTTTCATTTTATTTTCAATATAAAAAGGTTGTCTTTATCTCAAAAACTGGAGTCAATTCGACAAATCTAAAATTTTTTTTGAATTCAGGTGACCATAATTACCCAAAATTGACTCATAAACACCACACCTCAAAATCACTGTTCCCACTATGTAGTCTTTGAATATTTTAGTTTCATTTTATTTTCAATATAAAAGGTTTGTTTTTATCTCAAAAACTGGAGTCAATTCGACAAATCTGAAAATTTTTTTTAATTCAGGAGACCATAATTCCCCAAAATCGACTCATAAACCCCAAACCGCAGAATCACTGTTGCCCTGTGTTAGTAACTGCATGTCTATTATTGGATTTACGATTCTTTACTTTTAGGCTACAGAAATGATTTTTTAAATTTTTTTTTGAGATTTTCTTGGCTTTTACGATTTTCCGAGATTTCTTAAGATATCTTAGAATTTTCTGAAATTTCTTTAGATTTTAAAGATTTCCTTAAATTATCCTCTTCCTCAAGATTTTCTTAAATTTCGTAAAATTTTCATGGATTTCTTGAAATTTTGTAAAATTCTAAATCTCCTTAAGATTTTGTGGAATTTCCCTGAATATCTTCAGATTTTTCTTCTCTGTTAAACCGGAGTTTTCTAATGTTGCTGGGAAACTAAGGGGAAATCGTGATATACAAAAGTGAAGGAATCAGTTGAGCTTCATTTTTTAGTTTTTTAAATTTTCAGAGATTTCCTTGGCTTCCTAAAATATTTTGAATATTCTAAATTTCCTCGAATTTCCTATTTTCTAAGTTTTCCTAGCAAGGGCTGCTGAAAGAAGGGGGGGATAACGGTGTATCTAACCCCCTCCTGATGACAAAAACCACTAAAATCTACATTTTTTTTATTCAAAAAATATACTTAAATATTTACCCTTTCCTCACCAGCCTCGTTTACCTCCTATTGAGGAGCTTGCAGCATAAGGGATGCTGCTCCGTTATTTGCAATTGTCGAGAAATGACAATAACTGTTTGCAAACTTGCACTAAACAATGCTTGGAGCAGGTCCAAAATCAGTAATATCTTTCCCATTTCTTTTCGGATTTATATCTTTCTTACATTGATCGATGTATCAATTCTTTTTACATTTTTTACACGTATTAACTAAAAAACGACCAAAAATGGAGCTGCACCCCTTATGCTGCAAGGTCCTCAATTTCTATGATTTCCAAGAGAATTCCAAATATGTCTACACAAAATTTTCAAGATATTTACCTCTTGGTCAATTATACTATCAAAAATAGGTTCCTAAATGCAAACAAGATTATTAAAAAAAGTAACACTCCGCAGCGATAAAATAACATTTCACTTGCATTTAATAAAATTTAATTTTAGCGAAATGAATGAAGTAAAAGTATAGAAAAAAAAGTTCCATTAAACATAATTAACAATAAGTTACTTATCATAACTAAAAATTTATAAAAAAAATAAAGACAAGTAAAAATAAATTTTATTAAATGCAAGTAAATGTAAAATGTTATCAGAACTTTTTGTAACTTAATTTTTTAATTAAATTTTTGCTTGTTTTAGCAACTTATTTTATGGCATGATTATAAAATTAGGGAAGAAAATGAAAATTGTTTCAGACAAGGCACTTAAAGGCTGTATTAAGGTCGATTCAGATATACCTGACATGCACAGACCTGCAACAGCATGTACCGAACCGACAAATTGCCTAGTGTTCACATTAGCACAGACAGTTTTTGAAACGTACATGTAAAAGCTGTGTAGGTTTTGTAAAGATTCCGATGATGAAAATGTTTAAACATTTATTTTCGGAAGATTTCTCCATAGTAGCTATTATAGATGATGAAGAACAGAAAAAAAGAAAGAGAATATGCGGGTACATGACATATTACACATATGTCATACACATACAATACATACAGACACGTACCGGCACCTGCAAAACATTCCTCAAAAGTATGTCCATCGTTGTCGGTTCATTCTGTGCTGTCTCTGTGCGGTGTCGGTCGACTAAGTGTGAATTAAACCATTTAAAATGCTTGCTTAATATTTTGTCAGTCCGGTACGTGCCGTTGCCGGTCTGTGCATGCCGGGTATATCTGAATCGTTCTTTAAACTACACAATTTTGCGCAGAACAGAAGAACCATAAGGCGCAGACACACTAAACACGTTTCTGCACAAAATTGTAGTCTAATACAGGCTTAAGCAATAAGAATATGAAAAGAAAAATGAAAGCAAAAGGGCTTAAATAAAAATAAAGTTATTAAAAAATGAAAATAATGTACATATTATCTATTAGAATTTTTAATTTAAAAGTAATGTTTTACAAAAATTCAGCTATATTTAATCTATACTTTGTATAAGACAGCATAATAGTATGGTTGTAGTTACTAATAAATATTGAAAAGCAGAAGCTTATACAAATACATATAAAATTGTAATAAACAATAATTTTAAAATTCAACAGGTAATAAATAACAAAATAAAAATCTATAGATAAAGCCGGGTAAAGCTATAACTCTAAGCTCAAACGCATGCTAACAAGGTTGGACACACAAGTTACCAAAGAGATGAATAAATAAATTTGTTATGTTAGTATCAAAATTGGTAACACATGTAGCGTAAAGCTTAGAGAAACTTTACCGCACTTATTAAGTAAATATAAAAACTTGGTCAACACGTACATAGTAATATCACAAAAAAACAAATAAATTGATTTACTTACTTGATTATTTTCTTAATTGACAACGAAAAAATTAATTAATACTAATTAATACGCATTAAGTTATCACTTATTTCGCTTTAAAATGAACTTTAGGTATTTGCCATTACGCAAAATATGTTAAAAATTGAAAATTCAAAACATAATCAACACGAAGTTATTATTTTTATATACAGGATCTATACAAAATTGTAGACAATTGTTGTGTTGTTACAAAAAATATCATATTATTATTATTATTAGAGAAATAAATTTTGTAATTGTCGTAATTTTGTAAAAATACCCTGTACATTTAACAGCAAATACATACACACATACACGTACACGATTAGGTCGGTGGTAAAGCCATTAAATCTGAATGATGACTAATTGTATAGTGTAGATCGACCCCAGTACTTATGGAACCATCGCTCATGTCGTGTTGAAGTCTTGGTCTTCTAGAACGTTTATGATGAGCAGCAACATGACAACGACAATCGCAATGCATAACACATAATGCAACCGAGGTGGCAAGTGTAATAACAAACGGAACAGCAAAGTAATGAATAATAATAGCCACTTGTTCATCTCGATCATAATGAGTTAAAACCACTGAACGATTTTCTCTAGAATGATAACATGGAAATTCTACGCCTTCCACTCCATACATTTCGGTAAAATTAGCGCAAAACACTCTGGGTGGATAACCACAACCTTTTATATTTACCAATAACATGGCATTGTCGGTTTGATTAGGTGCACTGCTAGAATCGTTGTAACTTACGTAAATATGAGTACACTGATATGCATCACTCGTACAGCCCTCACGACATGAACTCCATGAACAATTAGCTAAGCCCATTAATTCATCTCTCCGAGTAGTTACACAAGTTACGGGTTCCGTAACAAAGTTGGAAGCTAAAGTTGAAATGGCTGGATCCACATATAGAGGCACAAGAAATAAAAGTGAAGAGCCAGCCGACATGGCAATAACTGCAAGTAAACTGGTCGAATAAAATAAAGTTTGTTCGCGGCATGACTGTCTCAACGAGCCTGGCTTTTTCGACTGCGAAGCTAATTCTGTTATTTTTCGTTGCCTAATGCCCTCTTGTTGATCAAGGAGCAGTTCTGAGCTGCTGCTCCTCATGATTTTTTATTCTAAGACATCATTTCACTTCAAACATTTTTTTCAATGTTTATTTTTCTACTACACGAAATTTCACGATTTTTCACATTTCACTTTCCACCCTTACTGTTTTACTCGCTAATGTTTAGATTATCAACAACGATATTGTTAATAATAAATCAATTTTAGTTTTCTCTTTAAGCACCATATTAAATAAATCATTAACCAAGTACACATAATACATAAATAAAACTCGTACAAAGAGGGCAGTATTTACAGACCCCTTAACAAGGGTTTAATCTTTTATACCAGTGACTACCAAACTTTTAATAAAATACATATTCCCTTTTAATCAAAAACTCGAAATTGCGTCGTGGATATTACCGAGACCGCTTGATCTTAATAAATCTTTCCAAATATTGAAATTTCAAAATTTTATTTACACTAATCATGCACTAATCCAATCTGTCATTATACATAAAATAATGGGCGGATGTCGCAGTAGCGGCTCGTGTTTTTATTTATTTGGGGAAGCTAATTATTATTGTTTCTTTAATTTTATAGAATACTGCTACCCTACCCCAACTCAAAATATTTCAATTTTTTTAAAATTTTTAACGCCCCAAATATATAAAAATCTACTTCACATTTCGAATAAATCACACAAATTCATAAAGGAAGCTGATGTTTATTGGGCATTGTGGGGCAATACCCTGTCTTAAAAACACCATCAACTAAGCAGTTGCATCGTAGTCTTTATGTTTCTATTATTAAATACTATAGATATGATATCTATAGTATTTGCTATTACTCAGTATTGTGATAAATTCTGCTCTCCTCGGGCCAAGCCATCCTTTAGTTCCTCCAAGCCAGGCTAGGTGAGCCATAGAGAAACAGGGCCTATTTTACCATTAGGTGCATTAGGCACGTGCCTAGGGACCATTGGCCAGGGGGGCCCGAAAAAAGAGAATTTAAAATCGTAAAAATTCACAAACAAAATAAAAAAATCCACTTAAATCTCTCACATAAAAAAATACCATTTTTGGACCTTCGATGCTATTTAGTTATACTCAAATATAAGGGGCCCGAAAATTTGGTAGAGCGTAGGGCCCAACTAGGGTAAAAATAGGCTCTGTGGAGGAATATCTCGATTTCAGCAAAGTCGATTTCTTTGTAGTGTAGTACGGTTTGGTCGACACTTTCCATTTTTACGCAGTTATTAAGACTACGATTTCTGTTCCCAATCGACTCTTGTAACTGTATCTGTTATTTTCTATTTGGAGTGCAATTAATGTCCAAAAATACTTTCATTCATAACATAAAAACACGTGGGCGAGGCTAATCTTATGGAAACAGCCGCTTTTAATTTCTTACAATTTTTGAGCTTTTTCTCTTGTATTTTTGAATGATCTGTCTGTTATAAAAATTTGTTATAAAGAGAATGGAAGCGCACCTTTAAATTTTAACGGTAAAAGTAATAAGCAAAGTTGGTAGCATTGTTGAACAAACATGTATTTCTGCTAGTTTTCTGGTAACAACATAAAAAGAGGGAAGACAATTTCGTTTATTTAGCATTATTTAGCATTGATTGGGAGATTGTGAATGTTAAAGTGATGCAGTTATAATAAAAAAATAAGTTTTTAATTATTACCTATATTGGCGATCGAAATCAAAACGCTTAGACAAGAAACTTATTAAGGGTGCAAAAATTAATTACCATCATGTCAAAAACTGGGAAAGGTAAGCTATTTGATTATCAACCAGGGTAGTTTTAAAGTTCGTATTTTAAATCCTTACTCATAAATAGATTAAACATTCTCAATAATTTATGACTTTTCAATGTATATTTTATTAACAATTAGCTGCAAATAAAGAAAACTCCAAATTAAAGAAGAAGAGAGGTAGTCGAAGTAAAGTAGAAGAACACCCAGACGTTGAAGAACCATCTGTAAAGCCAAAACAAGCAAGAAAACGAAAGGCGCAGGTTTCATTTAGCGATGATCTAGAACTTGCCAATAATAGCGTACAAGAGGATGCAGTGGAGGAAGAAGCAGCAATTGAATCTGATTCCCAAGATGAAAATTTGGACACCAAAGAAATAGATAAACACGAAGCATTTGAGCAAAATGAATTAGCACCCAGTAAGAATAGTTTTTTTTAAATGTATGCACTGGTTAAAATTTTTGTACCATAGATTGGCCCCAAAGTGATCTGGAAGAGTTGATTCGGCGAATGGAAGGTGCACTTCCTGAAGATGATATTTTTGCATACTCGACAAGGGTTGGCAGACTTAATTGGGATGAAGTAAGCAGCAAAACACACTTTTTTAATTTTTCTGATCTGGTTTTGTTTAGATTTGTTTTAAAGATTACACCGGTGAAGAATGTAAGACTACATGGTTGTATATACAAAAACGTATCCGAAGGTTTCGTTTATTGAAAGAGGTGTTACAAGATGCTAAGCAGTGGATATCCAAACCATGGACCAATTTTTACGGAGCGAATAAAACTGTAAAATTCCTTGAGTTTGTTTTATTTATTTTATTATTAATGATATTTTAGAATAAACAACATCCAGATATGCCAAAAAAACCGCTTTCGCTTTATTTAAGGTTTTACTTAAAGAAGAAAAATAAAGTTTTTCGCGAAAATCCTGGCATGGAAATGGTATGTATTTATTTCTTATTTGTGCGCTGTTGTAATAATTTTTTTTAGACTAAAGCTTCAACGATAATAGCTCAAATGTACAGATCCCTTTCTCCCACAAAAAGAGAAAAGTATTTGCAACAAGAAGCGGAGGAAAGAAAGGAATATAATGAAAAACTCGAAGAATTTTAGTAAGTACATCAAAATACCAACTTTTTGTTTTTTTTGTAAATTTAAAATTTTATATACAGTTGTGAATATAAAAATATCAGTGGTTACGAAATATTTGAAAAACTAATAAATTCAAAACTTCTTTTAACTTAACCCTTAAAGTGCGCATGGGGTGTCAGACACCCCAAAAAAAAATTTTGAACTTGTAGAAACTGTACTTAGTCAAAAAGATTGAGCATGTGTCGCCATCTTGCATTAGATTAAAAAAATTTTAAAAATTAATGTTTTCAATTTCAATTTTCTAAAAAAGATATATCAAACCACATAAAAAAAATTTGACAGAGGATGAATAAAATACGTTTAAACACGTTGGGGTGTCAAACACTCATGCCCGGTTTCAGAAACGATAATTAAGGAATTTAATCATTGGTTAAAAAGTTAATCATTGATTAAGTCCGATTTGGGTTGCAGAAATATAATTTTTAACACAGGTTAAGTTTAACCAATGATTAGCGTAATCAATGATTAAATCTGTTGTTAAGTGGCTATTTGGGTTGCACAAACGATAATTAGACCTTAACACAGGTTAACTACCCAAACTATTTAACAACTGGAAAACCAGTAATTAAGGCGATTTAACTACTGATTTAGTACTTATGCTATGTCGCTTTTCGTGTTGAACTTTTTTTTCTGTTGGTTTTAAACGTGTTTTTTTAAAGAAATGTACGACTTATCTGATTTTTTAATTAAAATTTTACTTTAAAAATTTTTATAAATATATAATTTTAACATTTTCTATAAATATATAATTTAAATTTTTTTTATAAATATACATATAATTTAAAAAAATTATTATGCAGCCAAAGCACCTGCATTGTAGTAGTTAAGCTTAGTAGTAGTCATTGGTAACTTTCTTCCACGCTTCTTTCTTTAGGTTAACCGTCGTACGGTCGTACCATCTGATTTTTTATTATTAATTACGTCTCCGTATCTATATAATTAATATAAGTAAATTTAATGCAATATTTAGAAATTAATATAAAATTGAATTTGGCCGAAGAAATTTTCCTTCACACCTTTCAGCTGTTGGGATTTGTATTTATAACTAAAAACCAAACCATCAAGCTAAAACATAACATGATTTTCAACCATGCTTATGTTATTTTTGTTGACTTCAATGATGTTGACTGTCATTTAAACGTCAATTTTATACTATGAAGTTGGCGCTACACGTGAAGTAGAAATACCAACCTAACATTTTAACGTATAATCAGAGATTAACTAATTATAGATTTCAGGTAGTTTCTGCAACCCATTCAAAATTTAACCAATGATTATCTTTAACATATGTTAACTAACACAGGTTAAGTCGAACCTTATTGAAACCGGGCATCACAATGTACTTTAACATAATTTTTACTAACGATGCACTTGAAGGGTTAAAAATTTCAAATTCAGGTTTTAATACAACATAAACTAATTAAAATTAAATCACAACGCTTTTAAATCCCAAAAAACTATTGCGACAGGTTAACATAAAAGTAGCAGTTCTTCGGCGTCTCTAGAGGTCGAAAAAAATAGGCTATTTTGGGGATTTTTTCAGAAAAGCTACAAAATAAATTGAGATTACAAAAGAGGGTGTTTAGCATACCAATCAGTGACTGTATACAATAATTTTTTTTGAACCGATTAATTTTAAAATAGCTGCTATGCAGCGTTATTATGATGTCTCCAGGATCCACGGCCGAACAAACAGCTCCTGTAATTTTTGAATTATAAGCCAATAAATTTTTTTTGATTACTATAAGCATATAACATTAACATAACAACAGCTATTGAAGTATGTAGGATTTTTTTTATATTGCATAGTTCATTTGTTAACAATTTTCTGACAAAAAAATCCCCAAGAAACTATTTTTTTCGACCTCTATAGTGGCCTAACCCCTTAATGTTACAGCATGAAATATCAAAAAGGTTATATAAATTATAATTATCAAAATTGAGCTACAGGACACAAATAACAAATAGCTCAATATTGATAATTATAATTTATATCATTTTCAAGAGCTAATAATTTTAATTAACAAAAAGGTTATATGCAATCAGTAATTTATTATTGATTTCATCTTCTGAAGATATAACCAATTGTTTATTAAATGTGTTTGCTTCTACTTTACAACTGCTGTATAACCAAAAAATGAAATTGACTATTTTCACTTATGATACTGCTATTTTTATGTTCATTACTGTGAATAAAATGCTTAAAATTTTATTTCTGCATAAGATCAAAATAACGATACCTGTTGACTGTTGGGGGAATTTTTAATAGAAAAATATCAAACTTCAAATTTTTATTGTTAAAAAATATTACATCTCTGAAATACATAAACAGAAAATCTAATTTATTTACACTCTATAGTTTACTTACTTTTACACCTTGATTATAACATAAAAATTCCCAAACATTTCAATTAAATTGATATTGATTTTAATAATTCGAATAACATATTTGCAAATTTTGAAAGAAAATTTTACTCGTACGTTTAAAACCAAATTACAAAATGAATTTATATTAAAAACTTAAATAAAATTCACAGATAATATGTGAAACTTCCAGAATCGGCGTTGGGTGATATTTAATCACTTAGATAATTACGATAAAGATGTTAGGTTTGGATTATAAGTCTGGAGCGAGTCATTGGATGGAGTCAATTGAATGTCGAGTCTGCAGCTTTTTACTGTATTCACAAAATTTGAATTGTAATTTAGATTAGAAAACTGAAAAGCCTCCATCAAAACAAAATATTTGATAAAGGTGCATTTTTTAATCTGAATTACATTTTTCTGTTGATTTAAATAAAGTGCTTAAGTCAGATTTTGTTAAATTGAGGTTTTGACGTATTTCGATAGAGTAAAACTTCAATCAAAGTCAAAAGTGAAGTTTTTCTGTTGTGAAGACTCAAACTCTCAAACACTCAAACATGCACTGTTATGGGCTGTAGGAGTTTATCTTTTGATAGATCTTTACAACCAAGAAATCCACTTTTTGACTTATCAAATACTGATAAATAAATTTGCTAAATATTTAATTAGTATATTTATATATATCGCCCGTAACATTCATCTTTTTTTCACCACAAAGCATGGACATTCATCTTTTTTCTTCTGAACATGATAATTTAAATTTTCCTTTACTTGCAACTATCATTTATTTTTACATGTTTCAAATATGCTGTCAGCTTCTGTAGTATTTTTGCTATGAATTAACCACCTTAATCTAAAAACGGCGGTTTTTGAACATTCACCCTTTTACTCCTGTACCTTCATATACTAAAGTTTTGAATTATTGCAAACTGTTTTCAGAGAAAAATTTTTTGTTTCTTTGGGTGTAACGCCTAAGTCAGCATACATCTAGCTAGCACAGGGATTATCGGCAAACAGTGGAATTCCAGTAATTGCTGATTTATTTCAGGTAAAAGCTAGAACTTTCTGAGTAAATCAATTATATTACTTTTTTATTTACAAAATAGCCGTAAAAGTTAATGTTTTGGGAATGGTTACTTTTGTTACTTTTTTTTTCAAAAACGTAAATTTAATTTCCGTTTTTTCTTCAGAAGTTAAAACATCAAAAACTAATTCAAAAATTTAACTTTAAAAATATACGCTATCGCTTATGGAAGTTCCGACACTCGATATGTACGAAAACTTGATGATATTTACAAAAAAGGACATTAAATTTTCTTCTTGTCAAAGAAACCATCTTTGGCGTTTACAACTTCTCGTACTACTCTAGGCATTCTGTTTTGACAAAACTAATTGCGGAATATTAGTCCACTCACTTTCTAAAATGTTCCACAGATGGTCTTTGGATCTTGGACACACTTTTCGAACTCCCTGTCCAGCTCGTCCCACAACAACTCGATCGTTTTAAGTCCTGGCTTTGGGAAGGCCACTTCATAATTTTTAAAATATTTTCTTGCTCTTCAGCATTCAGATAATTTATACACACTACCGCTGTATTCTTAGGGTCATTGCTATGCATGAATAAAAATTGGCACTGATTAAACGTAACCTCGATGGCAAAGTGTTATCTTGCAAGATTTTTAAATAGTTTTCATTTCTCATAATTCCTTCAATTCTTCATAAATCCCTCGTTCCTACAAAGGAAAAGCATTCCCAAACAAGTACCGACCTCTGCTCTTGTTTGACAGTGTGCACAATACATTCCGGAATCATTTTCTCACTCATTGATCTTCGGGCAAATACTCATCTAATTTGTCTAAATACTTCAAATTTAGATTTGTCACTTCAGAGCACTTGTTTCCAGTTTTTCACCGACCAATCTAAATGATCTCGTGTCCACTGAAGTCGTTTCGCCCTGTTAACTCAATGTAAAAGTTGTTTTCAAACGGCAACCCACCCGTGAAAAATTATTGAATTAGGCAAACATTGTCATCGAAGTTTGTTTGAAAAGTTCTGGCAATTGCCTCAAATTGATTAGCAATTACTGAATACGGGTGAAACTATTAATTAAACACTGAGCAAGTGTAGTAATCTTTAAATGGCGAATAAAATGTATCGGGCACAGAAAACAATCAAATTTTTATTATATTTATACTAAAAGAAAATTATAATTTTTCTTTAATAAAAATTTTGTAGTATTTTGGAAAGTGTAGTAGGATCTTTGAAAAGATTTTGTTTATTAGTTAAATATTTTTTAGTCGTAATCATCCAGATTATGAAAAAGAAAAAAGAAAAGTGGACAAAATAAAATCCCGGATCAGCAGTGGACCCAAAAAACCACAAACTCCATTTAGTTTGTACTACGAAGAACAATTAAAAACAACGTTTTTAAATACGAAGCAGCATCGTGACGTATTGAAGGTGCAATGCAAGCATATGTGGAAAGCAATGCCTGATAAGAAGAAAATCAGTTACATTAATAAAGCTCTGGATAGCGAAGTAGTATTTCAGGAACAATTAAAGGATTACTTAAATAATAATCCAAATTACACTCCTGGAACACGAAAACCCATTCTCAACAAAGAGGAGAAGTTATTAAGAGAACGTGTGGCTGGTAAACCAACAAAGCCACCCAACTCAGCATACAGCCTCTTTTCAAGTGAAATATTAAAAGGCGAAGAAATCAAGAAAGTGGATGCAAAAGAAAGATTAAAAGAGGTTGCAGTTCAATGGAAAAATTGTTCGGAAGCAAGAAAGGAACATTACAGACAAGAAGTTAATCGTGTAAGACAGTCTTTTAAAGTTTTATTTAAATAATAATGATAGGGCAAAAGCACTATGGGCCTTATGTTTTGACTTCTTTCATAACCTTCCTTTTTACAAAGAAAGAATTTTTCATTATAAATTAAAAAATTGAGCAAACAAGAAATTCAAATTATTTTGTAAGTTTTCGGTAATCGGTGATGTAGCTGGATTGTTCTGGATTCAGACTTTGATGTGCGTTATATTTATTGCTAATTTCAGAACCGCTACATCACCTTTTTTCCAGCAACCACATTGGTTGCAATGATGTTAGCACCAATGTTAATCATAGTTGATGAGAAAACACTAACTTAATCCTGGAGCTGGCTTGCTAGCTTTTCAAGGATTGCAAAGGGTGGTAGAGTTGGGCGTGATAATTCCCATCAGAAATTCGAACAGAGGCAATAGTGTGGAGTTGTATCGCAACCATCAATTTAACTAATTGAAGCACCGAAAAACATGTTTCTCTATCTGGATTGGAGTTTCCACGAACCGACTGCTACCGGGGCAATTTTTATATTGCATGAAATATTGGTGCTACTTGTAGGGCCACTATTAAATAATTTGAATTTTATAATGTTTGCTTATTACTTCATCTAGTGGTATGCAAACTTGAACTTTAGGTACACAACAGAAAAAAAATGTTGAGCAAAAAATAAAGATTTTTTTTTGAAATGCCTATTTGCTATTCAAATTTATTTTTCCATCAAGAATTTATATTGTTCAATTAGTGGTAAGTTGGAAATGTTCCATCATGAGTCACATGGGAGATTTTTCCTATGTTATGCTTTTAAAATTGGTACATACTCCTGAATTGCCGTTGACTGGAAAATATTTACCACTTAACTTTGATCACTAAAAATTAATATTTGCCAACCTTACTTTATTTAAAAAAGTGATGTTTTACCTTAATTAATAATAAATAATTGTAAAAATATTTTCATAATATAAATTTTTAAGTACTATTGCAGCACATAGTTAGCGTATCACTGGTTTAAACGATTATAATTAGTTTTTAACAAATAACAAAATAATTAACAAATTTTATTTATTATTTATTTCAGTTACTAGAAGAATATAAGCAAAATTTCTCCAATTATCTGGAAACATTACCTGAAGACCAACGACAAGAAGAGCTACAAAATAATTTACCTAAACGAAAAGCTCCCACTAAATCAGATGAAAATTCTCCCGTAAGAAAGAGGAAGAAAGCAGTTGTTGCTGTAGAAAATGTGCCAAAAATTGAAAGTCCTCCTACTCCTCCTACCCCCACTCCACCTTCTCCTGTTCCTTCTCCAGTTCCATCACCTGTTCCTGTTGTAGTTAATAAATATGCCAATGAACCTATGCAACCTCCTGTGTAAGTTTAATTCTTAATAAGTTAACTCCAAGTAAATGTAATATTTTCAGATCTGCAATTGCTTTATTTAGTCAAAAGTATTCTGGTAAAAAGTCTCTCAAGGAAGCTTGGAAGAATTTGAAAAAAAAAGACAAAGCAAAATTAGAAGATGAGGTAGAGAAAATGAAGCGTCAATACTTGAAGGAATATGTCAGATTTTTGAAAAACTTATCTAAAGAAGAATTGAAGGAGTACAAAAATATGAAGACCGAAAGAGATGCTGCTATTAACAGCCAAGTGAGCATTAAAGTAGAAAAACAGGAAAATGTAATAATATCAACATTTTATAATTGAGTTAAAAATTTTGAATTTGTTAAAATTAATTCAAAATATTTAATTTTGTATTAGTTGACCTTATTTTGATAATAGAATAATATCGACACTTGATAGGTCAAATGGCGTAACCCTCAAAATTTTGAAAATCAAGTTATGCATATATTTTAGTTCCAAATGTCGTAACTCACCCAAATATATGCTTAACTCGATTTTCAAAATTTTGAGGGTTACGCCATTTGATCTATCAAGTGTCGATATGGTTCAGGGTGAGAGTAAAGGTCTTAATTTTTTATAATAGGGTATTCACTTGTCTGGAAAAATCAGAAGATTTGAAATTATACAAATTTTGTCAGGGAAAATCGGGGAATTTTTGATTTTTAAGCGAAAGTCAGAGAAATTAAGATTTTGGGTCAGTGGAAATTTTTTGCAAGTTTGAAAAACAATACTTATAAATTATAAAAGTTACTATTTTATTTTCTTAAATTTGATTGAGGTTTGAAGAATTGGGAAAATCTTCAATTTTAGTCAGGAAAATTCTGGAAATCAGAATTTATTTCGACAAATGAGTAGCAACCATTATAAACAGTTCTGTTTCTATAACATACAGTCTAAAAAACTATCTGCCAGTGGCAGGGATGCACTAAGAATCATCATTAAATGAAAAATTAACAAATAAAAATTATAAATTTCAAACTGACTCATTGGGTGACTAATGGTATCGATCTCATCCAGAAACCAGGTTTCTGAGTAGAAATTATAAATTAAACGCCATTTTTAATCTCAGATCTAAAATAGGGTTGTTATAAGTTTAAGTCTAAATGATAAAGGAATTTGTCAAGAAGGTTCTTAGATTTGTACCATCACACTAACTTTTGCTCATCTTCAATAGAAAATTTTAAAACTTACAAAAAATTGTCACTTTTTTGATTTGTCTCCAAATCACGCTCAAAATTACTGAGCTACTTACTTGGTAACTGCCTGTATAAAAACGCCGGATTACTGGCATCAATTTGCAGATCCCACAAGTAGTAGTATTTGTATTGTAGTGTAGGGTAAAATGTGCAAGTGGAATTGAGGTTTAGAACAGAGAAAACTAAAATAATTTTTTTCTAATCATGTTTCAAAAAGTCTTATTTTGTGATATTCGAAAGTGTGCGGAAAAGAAAGAAAAAGTACCAAACCAACCAAAAGTATCAAAAGTAAAAATAACCAACCATTGGTTGGCAACCAATGGGCTACCAATCATCAAATTTAAATTTTAAGTATCTACTTTCACAAAGGATATTTTTGTAAATTGAGTAAATATTTAGTAAATTCATTTTAATTTAGGTATAAAAAATATGTTATTGGTTCTTTTCGAAACATAATTAGAAAAAATATTGTTCGATACTAATGGAAAACTATCTTTTTCAATTCTCGGCTTCGGTTTACGATCTCGGCTGAAGGCCTTGATCATAAAACTTCACCTTGAATGGAATAATGTTAGTTTTCCTACCTTGTATCGAAAATATCTATTTTAATTTTTCTGGACAATTATTTTTTATTCCATAATGATTCTTAGTGTGTTAATTTTTTTGAATTGTTATAGGACCATCTATTTATAGATAAATTAGCACCTTCTCACTCTCACCGATATTATTTTGTTATGAACATTTGACTTGATTATAATATTTTAAATTTTAGGATGATTCTGACATTGAATCCGACAGTGACAATGAAACTTCCGATATAAATGACGACGACGACTTAGATGAAGATGATTATGATTATGATTAAGATTTTACATTCTACTATTACTTTTGTTATACTTTTTACTTTTAAACATCGCATTTTTAACTGTTGTTTCTTTTTTAAATTTTGTACCAAAAAATGTTGAAAAACTTCTATTAATACATTTTTTTCTGTTGATCTTTCCAAAACTGAGGGAGATCTTAGTCTATTAAAAATTATATAGAAGACATTATCTTGAAAATTAATTTTTAGTGTTAGGATTATTACTACAAAACTTATTTTATTTATATAATATATTAAAATTGTAAAATTGTGCCATTTTATAATGAAATTTGTTTGAAATATTGTCTTAACTCTTATATTTTTATTGTTTGATTTTTTACAAACTGTAAATTAATTTTTCTTTATTGCATCAAATAAATTTGTAAAATTTGATATTTTTCTTTGTATAGACTAGTTGAGTGAAAAAATAAACTATGTCGATGGTTAAGTTCCAATACCTCGTATCAGGAAAAAGGCAACTTTTCAGGAGATGATAAAAACTTCCTAGATTTATACTTTTCTTTTGTAACAGTTCCAATTTCCACTATTGAGGTTATAGCGCTTACGAGGTATTAGAAGTAAGATTTGCCAACTGCTAGATACGTGGTGAAATTGTACATTATTTTAAACAAATTTCCCTTCATAGTAGAGTTACGGGGTATTAGAAACAGATGCCTGGCTATGCTATCTAACGTTAAATGCAATAAACTTAAAATGGAAATTTTGGAAGTTACGAGGTATTAGAACTTAGCCATCGATGTGCTAGGTAATAACTACATTGTGTTTTATTATCTCCATATACAAACAATTTGAATTCTGTTATACATTACTTGTTAGCATGATACATAAAATAGTAAGGTAATCCAGCGCTGCACTCTTTACGTGCATTAGAAATGAAACCATAATGTACAACGAGAGAGATGCAAAAGAAGGTATCTAAATGTAATATATGTGCACATTTTAGACCATTTTACTATGACGAGCACCACTCTCTGTCTATACAACACTTGCTTATAGGTACCTTGTTCTGTATCCTTGTGGACGAAATTGTTTCACGTAAACGTTGCTCGTCTGATTACCTTACTATATTATGTACCGTGCTTATTAGTCGCAATACACGACAACATTAACAACTGCTGCAGTAGAATCCGCTTATGTGATCACTTTGGGCCAAGAACAATTTGATAACATTAACCGACTGATAACAATAAGCAAATTTTAGAAGAATTAGGTAAATTTAGCAAGAATAAACTTATAAAATGCATACAGCAAAGTGCACATTTACGGAATGAAACGGGAAACTTCATTAGTTTTTGTAGAGAAATTAAAATGAGTGACGTGTATTGTAAAGATATATAAAATTTCAATGACAAATCAAAAAGAGATTATTGTGTAGGAAATTCCTTGAAAGTGATAATAATACGCGGCTTTTTGATCGCATTATCCGGTGGTTTTTGTATGTAAACTAATTAAAGCAGCCGGTTCCCAGTCAAAATGATCACAATAACCGACTGATAACATTATCAACTTTTAAGAAAAACCTAATACAAAAATCTTCAAATTTTCTTGGGAGACTTCTACATTCCATCCGTGTTGAAACGAGATAAGTGATTTCTGCATAGACACTGGAATTTCACTATGGGGCATTATTTTGACTAACCCATTTCGGCCTAGTGTTGCGTTGCCACCACAGTCAGCTTTGAGTGTTCATAAAAAGTATTTTATAAAAAATAATTAAAATATTCGTAATATATTATGAGGTTTGGTATTTTGGCAATATAAAAAAATATATTTTCAACTTCTCTCACCTGTCTTCTGGTTCACCTGGGCAAGTAGAAAGTGTCCAAAAACAGCCTATTTTTTAAAATTTAAAAATAAAAGTTTTAGGTTAAAATAAGTCATTCCTGAAAATTTCATCAAAAAATTCCATCCTAGGCGCTTGGGTCCAAATTTAATTAAAATTGCAAAAATCGGTGTCAGACTCAAATTTCAATAGGGGAGGCTCTGCTTCTAAAGCTTTTCAGCTTTGGAAACTAAGAAAGGGTCCCCATACAGTACAGTATATATGTTCTGTGATCTGTAACTGTTATATACTGTATATATTGCCAGCTTAATTAGAGTTCCTCATAGTCCAAATTGCACAATTTTACAGGGAAAACAAAAAACGTCTTTTTAAATTTTTTAGTGACAAAATGTCATTTTCGACAAATGGACTTAGGGTTTCTAACTAAGCCGACGATATATATAACAAAAAAGTAATTGTATTATGAAAATATAAATTTATAAAATATATCAAGTTTTCTAGTGAACGAAGATTTTTTGGAAATATTATTTTGTTAATTTTTTATTTAACTCTTTAAAGTGCAAAACTATTTTCTATCAATAAATCATTTTTTTTCACCCAAATACTGATCACAAATTATTTTAACATAACTGGGTTGATCTCGATTGATATAGAGAATAGGTTAGGGCTGATAGAAAGGAAAAATTTTAGTAAAAAGTATTAATATTACTATAAAATTTAGTAATTTTCTGTAATTGAGTCTAGTAATTTTGGAATATATCGGAAGGCTTTATTTTACTATTTTTACTAGATTGTTGGACAGTTAAGCTGGTACATCAAGTTTTAAAAAATTGAAGATAACCTGTAGTTGTGGGGAAAATTCAGAAACGTGAAAAGCATTCACGAAACAAGAACAGGATAAAAAGAATCTCTAAAATGTAAAAGGTAAATCACCGGGGAGATTTGGTGTACACGGGGTAAGAAATGTGTGGGAGAGATGTGCGGATATGTGAGGAGATGTGGAGAGATGTGGGGAGATATGGGGAGATTTGTGGGAAATGTGGGAGATATAGAGGAGATGTGGGTGAGATGTTGAAGATATCGGAACCATATCAAAGCAAACCAAATATAATTATTTAAAAAATAAAAAATTATTTAAAAAATATTTAATATTTCAACAACAAGTAAAGAAAAGGTAACACAACTACTTTCTTGAACACTCATGATATCGACTACAGAAACTATAGATTCAAGACTGAAATCTTGAAACAAACATAACTCAAAATCTACCTCAACGTAGAGAAACTAGAGCTCGTGCCAAATAGAAATAGAACCGAAAATCATCGTTTTTTAGCAATAACTTTCTTGATTTTAGAGATACAGCAAAAATTGTAACATACAATTTAAAGAACTAATAAAATTATTTAAGTTCGTATATTACAAGTTTTGCCGTATCTCAAAAATTAAGAAAGTTATTTCTGAAATACGATGATTGTCGAGTTCATTTCTACTTGGCACGAGCTATAAATAATAACATGGAAATGATATATAAACAAAACCCACCAGAAATGCTCTTCGCATTTCTAGAAAACAAAAATACAAACAACTTTGAAGAGAAACCCTTTGGACTTCTCTTCTCAAGATACGAAAATCAGTACCTTTCTTAGTAAACCCTGTATTTAGGGATTGCCAAGAATAGGTACCGTGAACTGGCTGAAAACACAAAACTGGGAAACAAAGGGAGATCACAGCCTATTCAAGACGAACAAAATACAAGAAACAATCCAAAATAAGGAAAACTGACATAAGAAAGAACCAGATGACCCTGTATAAATTGGACCCAAATATCTAGATGAAACCCAAGACATTAATAAGAAATAAAGATCCAAATGAGTTCACAAAACAAGAAAACTAAAAACAAATAAGGAACCCAACACAAGACGAATTTTGAATTTCACGGATTAGCAATTTTTATTCTCTTAAAATTTGAATTTAAATTTTTTATATTGGTATTGATGAATTGTATACCCGATTGCAGGTCCCGAATCCGGGGTTCAAGAACCCCCCCCTCCAAAATAAAGCGCGAGATAAAATCCTAGAATAAAAAATATTATAGAGGACTTTTAAAGTTAAACAAAGAAATTTTAAAGATACAAATAGAAAATTGCTGTTTATATTAAAAATAAGTTGAATAAAAAATATTTTTTTTATGTTGCGTGTTTCTTTCTAGTAGATTTCAGTGAACATTGGGATTAGAGCGATTGACCTTGAAAATTTAAAAAAAATTGCCTATGGCACTTAATCCTGAGGGTAAACACATTAGTTATTTATCATTTAACCCCCCCCCCCTTCCCTGAACAAAAGTCCGAGATACGGCCCTGCCCGATTGTATGTACATATAAGTTTAATTAATTAATTAATATACTATACATATTACCATACATAATATACAATACAACAACTGCAGACGACTTTTTCCAAACGATCGAAAATGAATTAGAATTAGTAATTCCTTTACACAGGGCCGGCAACAGTTGTATTGCTTGAGTGCTCGAGCACCACACTACGGATTTTGAGCACCATACGGGAAATTACAAAACAGTACATAATTTGGGAAAGAAAACACTAAACACTTGAAAAAATTGTATTTCACATCACATAATATTATGTGAGCACCACACGGCAAATCTAAAAGATGCCGGCCCTGCCTTTACATATAAAAAAACAACTAACACTACACGGCTTCGCTAATAACTTCTCATTAGAAAATATCTCCGAGGCTGATAGGTATATCAGAAATTGAGCGATTTACCAAAAATGAACTGTACCTTGTTTTTCCAAAAGAAGAAGTATCGGATTACCTTGGTGTATTCAAGACTTTTTAATGAACAATCCACAAAATTAAGTGCTGATTGACTCATAAGATTCGCGGTAATCCCAATATTGTGAGCAAATCTCGAAAAAATGCCAAATGAAAAAATACTTGAACAAAGAAAGACTATTTTGGATTATCACAATATTGTTAATTTTAATTTTTGTTAAAGTTGGCGTTCATAATATAGTTCTTTTTTGCTAATAAATATAAAATCTTACATCTTACAAATATAAATCTTAATAAAAACTCTTTCAATTCTAGGCATGTGTAGTTATTTAAGTATAAATTAAACAAGTAATTGAAAGGTGTGGGAGATTTGAAAAGGTGGGAGATATGGGAGATGTGAGGAAATATGGGGAGGTGTGAGGAGATATGGGGGAGATGCGAGGAGATATGGGGGCGATGTGAGGAGATATGGGGGAAATGCGAGTAGATATGGGGGAAATGCGTGGAGATATGGGAATATGAAGGAAATGTGGGGAGATGTGAGAATATATTGGGAGGTTTTAAGGAAAAGGAGATGTGGTGTACACATTTTTGTCAGGAGATTTACCCCCCACAAATTATATAAATATATAATTTACAAATAGTCTACAATAAGTAAAAAACAATCAGAAATAAAAATCATACATTACTATTTTTAAAACAAACAAATATAGCAAAATCTAGTAGCTCAAACATTCCGTATCAAACTCTTACATTTTTAAGATAAAAACTGCAACTTGACTACAGGTTTGGAATGTCTTGTTGGTACGATAACTTACAGTAAATATATAAATATAATAACAAATTAACACTTATGTAACTCGGTAGAAAAATACATTTACTAAGAAAATAAAAAACTGAACATTGTAAAAATTGGAAAAATTTAAGTTTATGTACACAAAAAACTCAGATCCTATAATGCAGCAGGTTTACGTTTACAAATCCAATCATCTAATGTATTCTTTCGCCTAAAACAAATAGGTAATTAAAATAAATTCAAATTAAAATTTGTTTCTACTTACTTGATGTTATATGGTACAATACATTTGTTACTCTCGCAACTTGATTTGTTGACAAATGTCTTATCTACAGCGTGAAATTTAATATGAAACTTAGACTTTTCAATTTTGTCACCTTCAACATCTCCATACTTTTTCAAAAAGTTCACTACTTCTTCGCCATTAGATTTTATCCATTTCTAAATTAAATAAATACAGATTTCCATATTTTATATAAAATGTTGTTTTTTTGTAAAAAAAGAATTAATACTGTTAAATGAATGTTCAAAAATAGTATGTTAAAGTAAGAACAATCAATCATACTTTAATATATCAATAATCAAGTTAATAATTCCAAAAAGTTAAACTACAAAAGTAGCTATAGGTGGATTTGCGTTCATGAAGATCTATCTGATAATAGATACGTTTTTCACAATATGTTACCAATGAGTAATGTAGGGTTACTGCAAAATCAGAATCCCCAGCGGTACTGCGATAAAACCTGATAAAGAGAAAAATTAAAAATCGAATCAGTTTGACCATCTACAGGGTGCCCCCGGATACACTCGACATAATTTCAATGGTGATAGAGAACACTTTTCTAAGAAAAATATTTAACAAACTTTTTTTTCTAAATTTAAGAGTTTAAGAGAGTTATGCCCGATTGCACCAACTATCCTTAAGGGTCCTGTTCCGTTGTCTATTTTAGAGGTCTAAAACTAATGGTGCTACGTCGTTATTAAATGATATAAAATATTTTTACTTATGCAAATTTTCAGGAGAAGTATTGATCTTCTCCGGTATTGAGCCATTTTATCAATTTTGTAGTTACAAAAATAATTATCGAATCCAGAAGTTGCTAAATTTTAACACTTTACAATCCGCAATAAAAGCTTGCCAGAATTTTTTTTGCAATTATTTTTAAATCGCGGTGTAGTGTAATGTCTTTAGAACACCGTAATATCTTGCAAAATTTGAAAAAATAAAAATTTTTACAAGAAAAGTAATTGTGGAGGTCGCGTGCAAAACTGGTTAAATCCATTCTTGTAAAATGTTCAGAAAATCAAAAAGAAAAATTTCCCTTATGGCCCAAAGGAATAATTAAACTGTTCAAACGTTGATATGTTGGGATTATGGCTGCGCATAGAATGTCTGGAATAATTTTTATAAAATGTCAAATGTTTTCACCTAAAAATAAAAAACCAAATGGATATAACCGATTTTGCACGCAAATCAGTTCGGGAGATATGAGGTTTGTTCGTGCTAGCTACACTTTTTACACTTTAGTGTAAAGTGTACACTTTTCTGTTCGTGCTAGCAGAGCGCTCTGTTCGTGCTAGAAAGTGTAACTACACTTTCTTACACTTTTTACACTTTTCTACACCTGCTCAGGAGTAGGTGTAAAAGTTGACACTTTTTACACTTAATTTTGATTGGCTGTTAGATTAAAATGAAATTTAAAAATACTAACCTAAGAAATAAAAATAAGAGTTACCAAAAATAAAATGTTAAAAATGTCTTATGTCAAGTACTTTGCTTTTAATATTTTATTTACTATTCATTATTAACAATTTACGATTTTTTTAAATTAAAATTAAAAATTTTAAATAAATTTTTTATTTTTTAAATAAATTTTTAATTTTTTTAAATTTAAATTATGTAAAAGTAAATGAATCAGATTGCAAATCGTAAAAATTATAATTATTTTATTGCTCATCAACATCCAAATTTTGATTTACATAACCTACGAACGCAAATTTGAATTCAAGGGGAGGAGTTACACTCAAGTTACACTTTTTGCGTTCGCGTTAAACCTACACTTTTGGGAAAAAGTTCAAGTGTAAATTACACTATTTACACTTTAAGTGTAAAAAGTGTAACTAGCACGAACAAACCTATGGTAACACAAATATATATACAGTAGCGGTTATGAAAACTGCATCACAATTTATTTTAAAATATTTTTAAAATTTAGTCAAATGGATTATTCTAAATTTACCGTTTTAACTATTAAAATTAAATTTTCATCTATACAAAACATTACCAATGCATAACTAGACCAATCTTTGCAGTAAATTTATTCAATTATGATTTTTAGTTAAAACGAGCTAATTTATTATTAATTAAATAGCAAATAAAGAATAATAAAAATATGTAATATTGTAGTAGTAAACAAATATTTATGGTTCAAACAAATTTATGTGACATTAAGAAGTACTAATAAGTAATAAAAAAAATATTTTAATATTTTGTGGTTCCTCCTTTCGCCTTGATGACCTCAGAAACACGTGACGGCATGGATAAAATTAAATTTAGAATAATTTCATTTGAAATTTCTTCAGACCATGCCTTTTTGAGACTTTCTTTTAATTCGTTTGCCGTCTGAGGCTTTAATTGTCGGATTTTGTTTCCAAGAATGGCCCACAAATTTTCAATAGGATTCAAATCGGGACTATTACCTGGCAATGGCAACGACACAATCCCTTTTCTTTGTTTAAAATCCGTTATCTAAAGAAAATATTTGTAAATTTTACATGTTTTTGATTAAATTATAAACAATATGTATATAGACAAAAACAAAAAATGATAAATTACCCTTTTGGCTCGATGGCATGGAGCAGAATCGTCTTGAAAAATGCACTTCGAATTCTTTTTTTTATGTTTTTTTATTGATGGTAGCAAATTATTTTGTAAAATCATTTCATAGTCTGCAGCTTTCACGGTCCCTTCTACAAAATGCAAATTCCATAATCCATAATATGAAAAGCATCCCCATATCATCTGACCACCTGGTTTCTTCACCGTTCTTTGAAGGCATTCGTCCTTATATCGTTCACCAACTCTTCGCCTTACGTAGTGGATACCATCAGAGCCCCACAGATTAAATTTGCTTTCATCTGAGAAGATGACTTGTTTCCAATCATTTTCGGTCCAATTTTTATGGGCTTTCGCCCACTCGAATCGACTACGCCGCATTTTTACTGTTAAATGCGGTTTTTTAGAAGGAATTCTGGCATTTAAACCAGCATCACGAAGCCTTCTTCTCGTGGTTTCAATGCTGAGGTTCACTCCACTTGTGCTGGCAAACTCCTGCCTAATGTCTACAGCAGTTTTAAAGCGATCCCTCAAACTAATTCGCTTCAGGAGCCTGTCTTGCTGTGCACTAGTTTTTTTTGGGGGCCAGTATCTTTCTTGCGATCCGTGGTTTTAGTTTCCCGATATTTTTTCAAAAAACGTGCTACAGTCGATTGGTTGCAGCCTACTTTAGTTGCAAATTTGCGTGTAGACATTCCTATCGAAGTTAATGTAGTAATTTGAATTTTTTTCTCCTCACTTAATTGGTTATATTTTGCCATGTTTCACAAATTATTTTTAAATGATTACAAAAATGACTGATTACTTCAAAAATCTAGAAACGACTGATAAGAATGATATTTGTTACCCTTATTTTGCGTAAATAACGGTCAACTAATTCATTTTTCTTAGAATTATACCTGTGTATTTTACATTGTTAAGAATTTTTAATCTGATGCACTTTTCATGACCGTTACTGTATATATATATTTAAACAAAGATTGTACATAGTAACTTCATATACCCTGTGTTTTTGAAAAACAGTCAGGGGTAAAAAGTAGAAGAATATACTGTAATAATTTACTCGCAAGTATATTGTATACAAGGCTATAACCGGTTTTGCAGTAAAATTTGGGATATAACCGATTTTGCTTCCAAACACTAACTTTGATATGCTTTTTAAGCAAGTTGTAACCGATTTTGCTCACAAATAACTTCAGAATCGTGTAGGCGGCACAAAATTTATATAGAAAACATGTTTTACTCTATTTTGGAAAAATATAGATTTAACCGGTTTTGCACGCGACCTCCTCAATTATTGGCAACATACAGTTTTTGCAAAATTGAAGGTGCATCTTTGGGTGCATATTTTAAATAAAATTGAAAACTATCTTCCAGTAGACGAACCATATTTACTATCTATTAATGCAAAATTCATGTTGAATGCACACTGTGACGATTGGAAACCCCTAAGTAGTCGATCAAGCAAGTTCTTGAACTTTTGTTTGAAGATTGTATTTTGTATAGCTACACGACCCAAATATTATGTATAATTTGAACCGGACATTTGAATCTAACGCCGGCCGGGCGGCAAAAGTTTTTTTGTTCTCATCTATGAGTAGTATACCTACATTTGCTATGGTTATAGTTGGTTTGCTTTTCAGTTCTTTTGTTTCTGATATATTTTTGTGTTCTAAACGCACCAAGCCATATTATGAAAATGTAAACAAAATTTATTTAAAGGTCCAACTTCTAACTTGACTCAAAATAAATGGCAATATTTAAAGAAATTCCGAATCATTTACTTTCTTCATTTTCTTTTGTGATTTCCAAACTAGTATGATTTTTCACTATTATTTTTCGTTTAGAAGATTCTTTTTGTGCTATTAAATAGCAAAACGGCGTGCCATACTTTTGTTCGTTTTTCTCAAGGGAATACCTAATTAATTTTGCCAACTTTGCCTTTCTTATTTTTTTATTTCTTTATGATTTCAAACGATCATACCTCCGATATTATTCAGTTTTGAGGCTTAACGGATTAGAACTTTTTTAAAGATCATTTGCTTTTCTACAAATTAGCTTATAACCCCTAATTGTCTAGAATCAACGGATTTCGAGTTATAAATTAAATTAAGTGATAAAATGTTTAAAAAATTTAGGTTTTATTTTTTTTACTTTTCTTGCGAACCCCATATCTCTTAAACAAAACGTTTTATAAAAAATATGATGACCCAAACCGGATAGAGAATTTGGTCAAATAAATTTTTTTGGGAAACTAACCGTTTTCGCAGAAATTCTAAAAATAATAAACAAGGTGTAGGTAAAAAAGAATAAATTTACAAAATTTATTTTAATAAATTTTTCAAAATGCCCTCCCTCATAAACTATTACTTATTAGCATGAATTGACAAAGTAATTAACGATAAACTAATGCGCTTTATAACAATGACATTAAAACAAATGCTAGACCTACCTAAATCAAATTGAAATTTTTAGCAATTTTATAAATTTATATTTTTTTACCTACACCTTATTAATTATTTTCAGAATTTCTCTAAAAACGGTTGGTTTGCCAAAAATATTTATTTGACTAAAGTTGTAGCCCGTTAAATTCCCTATCCGGTTTGGGCCATCAGATTTTTTCTAAAACGTTTCTTTTAAGAGATATGGGGTTCGCAAGAAAAGTGAAAAAAATAAAACCTGAATTTTTTTACTTAATTTAATTTATAACTCAAAATCCGTTGATTCTAGACAATAAGAGGTTATTTATAAGCTAATTTGTAGATAGTGATCTTTAAAAAAGTTTTAATCCATTAAGCCTAAAAACTGACTAATATCGGAGGTATGATCGTTTGAAATCATAAATTCAAAAAATTGCTTTAAAGGGAGGTACCCCCCAAGGGTTTGTACTTGGACAAAAATTTTATTTGAAATTTTGTCTTAGAAGAGTGTCTTTTATCACTACCTCAAAGGTTCTGCACGGTCACGGAGACACCCTGTATATAGATGACAATATTTTTTGCACTTTGCAGAGTCTTGTTTAAGTCGCTCTCAGTAAAAAACGGCGCGAAAAAATGAAAAAATGCATATAAACAAAATTGAAGGAAATAACATTTTCAACAAAAAATCTCTAAACAGTTTTGCTGTAAAATCGATTTTTACATGAAAAAAAGCGGCTTCAAAATGTTCAATTTACATTGGTAACATAGGAGTGTCTGAGTTCTTTTGCGAGTAACTGTATATTACGGAGTTCTACAAAATATTTATGAACTACTTACTAATGATGTAATATCATTCCGTCATAAGAAAAATATACAATCACTGTACAGTGTTATACCGGTCAAGATAATACTTTTCTTAATAATTGAATATAATAAAATAATTAGATTAATTATTATTAATCTTAATAGATTACGTCAATTAGCCGTTTTTGAATTGACCATGAAAGATCACTCCAAACCACCGGATATTTTTCTACTTTTAAGTTTCTTGGTCGACATCGACTTGAGTGACATGTATCTGACTTTGTTTTTACGCCCTAAACCAATAAATGCAGTTGTTGCACTAATCGGAACCATTGAAATGTTAATAAATTATCTTCAAAAAGATATGCATATTTGGGGACGTATTTAGAAACTGGGCTCTTTTTTCATGCTAAAGTGATGTTGCTAAATCTATGTGGACATTAACATCGGCACGTTAAATTTTAGGTCCGCCTATCGGAATAAGAAACTTTACTTCATACCACACCGCTGCCCCGCAGGAGAAACTATAAAGATTGTGAACAGGACCCTTAAACGTTAAGCTTCTCTTAAATTGCTAAGATCCACCCCATTTCATTGCATACTGATTGCCCATTGGTCGGAATAAGATTTAAGTGAAGCTTAAGTTTTAAGGATAGTTTGTGTAGTCGGGCATTAAGCCTTAAAAGCATTTTTTTTTAATTTCCACCTTCACATGGCTATACCTCAAAAAATATTAATTTTTCAGAAAATCAGAAAATAATAAAAAAAACAGCTACAAAACAAAAATTTAAATTCACAAAATTTTTATTTTTATTGAAAATTTTTTTATTAAGTTTAAACTATTACATTATTTAAGTAAATGTTCAAAATGACCACCCCCATTTTTAATACTCACATTTTGGGCTTCAAGTAAATTTTTTTTAAATGAAGTAATCCTGAAAAAATAGATGGGAACAAGAAGAACTACACTATCGGACATATATATTTGAACATAGCTAATATAACAAAATGTATGAATAAAATCGGGACAAAAATAAAACGAAACTTACTACATAGCCTTTATATAATACAGAAATATGTTTGCTCTGCTTTTAAGTATTATACACAAGAAAAAATCTATTGTAAAAATATATTTCGGTATGTTTCTCTTTGTTCTAATGTCTTTAGTTATTAAGTTTTTGACCTTTTTGTTTATTTCTTGGAATCGATCCATTTTAAATTCCTATCCTCTATTTCTGTAGAATTAATTTATATAGATTTATGTAAAACTAAGAAAGAAGGTACCGACCGTTAATAATAAATCAATTAATTGGTATAATTTAATAATTAATCGATTTTTTATAAATATCTTTACAGCGTTCAAATACTTATGTCGCGTGAAAATTAATACATTTTTGTTTTATTTATATGCTAAAAGGGCTACAGTAGATTTTTTCTTGTGTATAATACATAAAAGCAGAGCAAACATATTTCTGAATATATATATAATATATATATATAAAGGCTATTTAGTAAGTTTCGTTTTATTTTTGTTACCGATTTTATTCATACATTTTGTTATATTAGCCATGTTCAAATATTTATGTCCGATAGTGTATTAATTAGTCAGCAAGATCTCCAGATTTAACTCCTCTTGATCATTTTTTATGGTGTTCTGTTAAAGCGTTGGTGTATTGTAAATAAAAGATTTGTAAATGTAAAAAAAAAAGAAATCTCTACGGAGTAATCTCGAAACCATCGGTAGTAAGATAAAACCTAGCGGTTCATATGATGGTGTAAAATTATCTGTACCTTACTCATTGGTAACATATTGTGAAAGGAATATCCATACTTGAATAGTTCTTCACGACCGCAAATCTACTTATAGCTACTTTTGTAGTTTTTACTTTTTTGAACTGTTAAATGACATTATAAACTATTCTTCTGAGAAAATAATAAGGTTGTAAACTCAAAAATGCACTTTTTTTTGTTCAAACGCTTTAGTTTAGCAAAACGAGTTGTTTTAATATTTATTAATAATTTACCTGTACGTCATCGTAAGTATATAAAGCAATTGGCATACGATGGTGTAACCATGATAAATTTGAATCAGCCTCTTTGGTTATTATCGAGCATGAATACTTCACATCACCCTGAAAAATATTTTTTTGGTATAAAAATCGCTGAGAATTCGTACTATAGTATAGGTATAATAATATAACATAATAACAAAGCACATACAAGGTCATTTGTAAGTTTACTGTATATCCCTGCCAATTTTAGTACTGATGTTGCATTTCCAGCCCAATTGGTTGTAGTACTGTTTCCATCTGAAGCCTAAAAAAAATTCAAAATATCAAAAAACATGAATGTGCTGTATGTAATAAATTATTATATTGCATGTATGCTGGATGTATCATTTATCATAATATGGATGGCAACGAAATGAGTTTTTTTCTGAATAAACTTTGTATTGCACATTCATTTTATGTCTTAACTTCTGAGGCGGTCATATTCCTAATTTCTGGGGGGAGCATATCTGAAAAATTAATCAAAATATTGAAAAATATGTAGATATTTAGTAAGCACATTGGTTTAAAGCACTATAATTCGTTGTTTTGGAGGGGGCCATGGTCACCCCTTGTAGGCTTAAGGCTGCCCTTACCTAACTTTAGCTAGAACATTTTTTAATACAAATTCAACTGTGGATTAAAGCGTACAACATACATTAAAGTGCATTTATTAACTATATTAAGATTATAATGAATTTAGATGATTTAGGATCACAGAAGTTAAAAATCATCATTTCCAAAAAATGTCAGTCGGTGCAAAATTCTGATTGATATCGGGTGAGTTCGCCTGTGCCCGTACTACGCCCCACTATTGTACACCAAATGATATAAAATTAAATAATAGTAAAGTTAGGCCACATGAAGGGAGGGAGGGGTTCTAAAGAGACCAAAATGGAATCATGGTTTATGGATGACCTCCATGTACATGATTTCAACAAGTTTCAACATTTGGGCATTCTAGATTTAATAATCGATACTGCTATTGCTGTGTGGTCATAACCATAATTAAAATTTGAAGGAAAACGCTAAGAGGCTTAACTAAAAATTAAAATGTAATAAATAAAATCAACAGAACAAACAAATGCACTACAAAGGATAAAATAATTTTTAAATTTTACATCTGACACAAAACATATTATATGAAACACTTAGGTAGCAAAATATTTATATATTTACATGAAACCACTTTCTGAAGTCGGCGCCAAATGCAAACATTTTTATTTCTAGTTGTATTAAAACTGTATATTGATTACTGCGTAATTCGTAGAATTAACTTTGGAAGTTGGAATAGTTTGTGTCGAAAGTCGAATGTGTTTGGCGCCGACTTCAGAAAGTGATTTCATGTAAATATATAAATATTTTGCTACCTAAGTGTTTCATATAATATGTGTTGTCAGATGTAAAATTTAAAAATTATTTTATCCTTGATAGTGCATTTGTTTGTTCTGTTGATTTTATTTATTGCATTTTAATTTTATAATTTTTTTTGAGTCGGTTTTTTAAAATTTATTTTTTTATTTTTTCCTTTTCAGCGATTATAGAACTTCATAAGTGTTGTAAGTTTGAAGCCAATGTGTATTTATTTATTTATGTCTCTGTTATATTATTATAACCGAAATTTGAAATTTTACCTCTTACCCAAAATATCTCTTACACCTTTATGTAGGAAATCGTTTTTTAACTTATAGATGTTATTTGCGGTACTATGGGCAGGTCCGAGGAAGAAGACGGCAGTTTTAAAAACGACTGTATTTCCCGTAATTTAAAACTTTCAAATTTTTCTTTATGTCGTTATCACGTTGTAAATGTGTATGTTTATTTCTTTCTAATTAGCAAATTCAGTAATGGAAAAATTCGAAAGTCTTAATTACGGAAAATACAAATACAATCGTTTTAAAAACTGAGGGAGTCTGTCGACTAACTTAAATTGGGCACCGACTTGAAAGTTTCAATATTGAGTTTTTATGCCATTTTAGATTTGTTGAATAATAATAATTTGTGTTGACAATTGTTTATTTTTTATAAAAACAGCTCACATTACATCTAGCGTAGGATGCAAGGTATTTATAAAGTGACATCATTATTTATAAATGAATATTTTGCAGCCTATGCGTTTAATCAAATTTAATCTTTGATCGTGACCAAACTTATATGGGACCACCCCTGTGTTGCCCATTTTTTAACAAAAAAAGAATCATTGAAATCGAACAACGTGGTAAAGAATTATCGCTGAACATACATAAAAATTTTCAGACAAATTGAGAACCTCCTCCTTTTAGGCTTCTATACAACGTATAAGAAGAAGCCTTATGATCTGGCTCCGTGTTTGTCCGCATGATTCAAAAAAAAAAAATTTTGCCGTTGGTATCTACCTATTTAAAAGATTAACGCATTAAAAATTCTAATAAAATAAAGCCCAAATAATTTAATCTTTGATAAAGGTAGATGTATAGAAGCCTATGAACTGTCGCAAAAGCGAGTTCCACCTTGTTTTTTTTGAAGTCGGTTAAAAATAGGCAATAACATAATATAGTGAAACTTCCCTAACTCGAATTATTCTATAAATCAATTTTTTTTTGTTTTATTATATAGGTTTGTCAGATATTTACGTATAATTTTATCTCCATAACTCGAAGTTTCCATAATTTGAGCTCTTTTGGTGGTCCCTTGAGATTCGAGTTAAGGAAGTTTGACTGTATATGGGGCATTCCACGCCAAATCGGACAACGTTTTACTTTTGCATCTCGGATTTTATTGAAAATTTTTTTTCTTTTAGTTCTAGTTGAGACTAGCCTTCATGACCTTTTTCAATTTTTTTTATCAAGCCATTCAAGAGATATAAATTTTTTGAAAATTACGTTACTTTTTTTTTAAATACTCATAACTTCGCGAATAATTTACCAACTGCCACGTTTTTTTTTTAAGTGTTTCTTTTAAAACGTATTTTCTATAAAAAATATCGAAAAATATTTTAAAACGACATTACTATTAGATTTTCAAGTATTAAAAATAAATCGCCATTTTTAAGAATGTTTGTACTGATCGATTTTTTTAAAAATTTTTTGTAAAAAACTGTTATCCATTTAACAAATTTTAAGCCTAGTCTCATCATGGGCAAACGATGGGTTCTATTTTTATTTTTAAATTTTAAATTATCAAGATTATATAAATTTTTAGAAAATTACGTTACTTTTTTTTAAATGCTCATAAAACTCCGCGAATAATTTATCAAATGCCACGTTTTTTCCTAAATGTTTCTTTTAAAACGTACTTTCTATAGAAAATATAGAAAAATATTTCAAAACGACATTACTATTTGATTTTCAAGTTTTAAAAATAAATCGCCATTTTTAACAATGTTTGTACTGATCAATTTATAGAAAGTACGTTTTAAAAGAATCATTTAAAAAAAAACGTGGCATTTGGTAAATTATTAGCAGAGTTATGAGCATTTCAAAAAAATGTAACGTAATTTTCTAAAATTTTATATAATCTTGATAATTTAAAATTCAAAAAAAAAAATAGAATCCATCGTTTGCCCATGATAAGACTAGGCTTAAAGTTTGTTAAATGGATAAGAGTTTTTTTACAAATTTTTTTTTTTTTTAAATCGAGCAGTACAAACATTCTTAAAAATGGCGATTTATTTTTAAAACTTGAAAATCAAATAGTAATGTCGTTTTAAAAGAAACATTTAGAAAAAAAAAACGTGACGTTTGGTAAATTATTCACCGAGTTATGAGCATTTCAAAAAAGTAACGTAATTTTCTAAATATTTATATTATCTAAGATTAAAAAAAAAATAGAACCCATCGTTTGCCCATGATGAGACTAGGCTTAAAATTTGTTATATGGATAACAGTTTTTTACAAAAAATTTTTAAAAAAATCGATCAGTACAAACCTTATTCTTAAAAATGGCAATTTATTTTTAAAACTTGAAAATGTAATAGTAATGTCGTTTTAAAATATTTTTCGATATTTTTTATAGAAAATACGTTTTAAAAGAAACACTTAAAAAAAAACGTGGCAATTGGTAAATTATTCGCGAAGTTATGAGCATTTAAAAAAAAAGTAACGTAATTTTCAAAAAATTTATATCTCTTGAATGGCTTGATAAAAAAAATTGAAAAAGGTCATGAAGGCTAGTCTCAACTAGAACTAAAAGAAAAAAAATTTTCAAAAAAATTCGAGATGCAAAAGTAAAACGTTGTCCGATTTGGCGTGGAATGCCCCATATGTTAATTATAACTAAATAATTAGAAAGATTGTAAACAGAGTAAGAAACACATACCAAATTTTCATGGTAAAGATAATAAGGTTGCTTATCGGCACGCGTTGTTTGCCATTCATAGTAGCCGTTGCTCAAAATTACACATCTTCTATTTTGCCTTATTTCATATCCATACATTTTGGAATCTAATATATTTTCAAGCCGAGCATTGTGAGTGTGACTTGTTTTAACTTCAAGATCATTAGTTTGCTACAATTACAATAGTCAATTACAGACACAAAGTATTACGAAACTCTTACCCAACGTGGTAACATCCCCCACCTCATAGGTACGATCAAATAGTCAGAGAAGTTCTTGGGATCATCTTGGAACTGATTTTTATCGATTAATACAGGAACAGGTAATGAAGGGCTTAAATTGTACAACGGGACAAACTTGTAAAAAGAATCGCTGTTATAGCTGGGTTGTAAAGGTGTTGAATCAAATACCGTTTTATAAGAACAAGTTTCGCACAACTCGTTCGCGGATAAAAAACTGAAAATTTGTTTATATGTCTAATAAATATTAATAAAATAAGTGTAAATTACCATGCCAATCTTCCACACATCTTTATTTGGCAGTTATTCGTAGATGTAATTTTTTAAATTAACAAGGTTATGTTATGGGTGGTTTATGAATAATACACAAAACTTAATGCGTACGTTGAACAAGAGGTGACGTTCGATTAACAGGGGCGGACTCGCAATATTTTTGATAAAAGTAAAGACAAATATCGCAGCAAACTTATCAGTACTGCCTCCAATCGTTGATAGACATTTGTTTTTAAAATCAATTAGTTTTCTGACCGAAAACGGCTACTGCTCATTTGGAATTATACAAATTGAATGTCGATTTCATTTGAACCAAAGCTGGTCAGTGGCAGCTGGTGCCTTTTTCATTTGAGAAGGCTAATCATAAAGTATAATACTGCCCACCCCAGTATTTATAAAACAAAATACACATAAAGTACAATCCAAATAAATTTGCCGGTGCGTCATTGTTTAAAATGGTATGAATCAAGCTGGAAATCACTAGTCAAATATGTGCTTTTTAAAGTGCATTTTTATTTTAATATATCGTAGTTTCTCTTTTCGCCACAATTTGAAACAATGTAAATGGCACTGTCAAAGTGTTGCAGGTTATAAACAACAATGAAAACCTAACCTAACTGCATAAAATATATCAAAAATATATATTAAAAAATTTATAAGTTCAGACATACTAATTTTTCATTGTTATGTTTTTATAATGTACAATATTAGCAACGTATACGTCTTTTATTGGTTTCAGTCTAGACATACAAATATTTTTGCACTAATTTAAATGAAGATGAACGACGTCCAAAATTATATTCAGTATGTCATTTCTTAATCAGAATTTTGTAACGTAGCGGCACAGATATTTGAATCGTAGTTTAGGAAACTATGTGTTCAGAGCACGCGAGGAATTTAAAGAATGCCCGTATCCTTGGAATAGCTATTGGGGAAGGGAAGGATAAAGGTACTAAAATACATACAGCTCTATGTAGTGTAAAGTGTAGACATATGGTGGATCAGAATCATACCATCAACTATGACAACATTGATATTTTAGACCAGGAGAAGAAAATAATAAAACGTATTTATTAAATTACTTAAATTGCAATAAAAACTTTAATTTTAAACCAGTTCTGGCGATCTATCAACATCCTCTTTTAAAGTTTTGTGCTCCTTTAAGTTTACTGTGTAATAAAGTAAACAATACAAAAATTATATCAAAATCAAAAGAGTGCTAATGTAGAATATAAAACATAATTTATTTTTTTTTAATTTAAAAAGTTGATTAAAAGTACAAAAAAATAGCTTAAGCTATAGGTACTCAATTACAAACGTAAATGATAGATTAATACATTTCGATAATTAAAATGAGAAGTTTGGTAAAAATTATCATAAAAAAGAGCAAATACGAAAAACAATATTGAATGCCCAAATAAAAGCTATACAGAATACAACCTACATTGAATATGTTGTAGTATTCATATAACACATCACATAAAAAACTTGAAGTAAACGTTCTTGAATAACAATTTGATTTTACTATGTGACCTAATCTACGAAAAGGGGGCTTACGTTCGAAAACCAGTTTTCCAAAAAACAGCTGTTAAAGATAAACAACTTCTTTTGTCAATTTCTCGTATATTATATAGTATATCTATCAGAATCTTCGCAGCTTAGTTTCTTATATAAGTAAAGCAGATATTGTAGCTCCATTACCAAAGGAGTTGGCACTCCTTTGTATTTGGCATTTGCACTCTTCCTTCTCTTTATTTTCAGTGAACTTTTAAACAAGTTATGACTTTTTGGTTTTCACCACGTGAAAGAAAGAAAGACACCTAAGCCCCCTTTTTGTTAACTAGGTCACATATATCTCTTTTATACTTTACTTTTGTTCTTATTTGCTCCGTTTTATAGATTAAACTTGTATACATTTATTCATAATCTAATGTCCAATTTTCAAGTTCCAAATTTTGTGTGTTTTCAACATGAAAAGGAACTTCTTGTAGATTTCCATGGTTTGTAACTTTTACAATATCTGTAAAATTATTATTTGGACAAACTAAAATATGTCGCACATAATCTTCTTTTTTTAAAAAGCAATGCAGTGCATTGTATGGACAGGTGAGAGCTTGAGGATAATTGCGACTACATTTTATTATATGACGTTGTAGACGTTTGCTCTCTACCTTGTGACTACTATTAAATGGACAAGTCACAAGAACTAGAGGTCCTGATGCTTTAGACCTACAAAAATTACAGTTAGCATCGAGTAATTATTATTTATTGCACAAGGGGGAAGTCATGAGGCAAATTTTTGTACACTAGATTTTCTTTTACATGATTTTTGAAAGATTTCCTCTTGGATTGCTTCAAGATTTCTTTTGGAAAAAGTTAAAAAGTACAAAATAAGTTGTCTGCAGTATTCAAAAAATTGTATCAGAAAGCATTGGTTACAATTTATACTGCTTTCAGCTGGTAAGTTGGGTGCACCACTTATTTCACATTTGATTCAATTGACTAAGAATCTGAATTGCAAATAATGCTTTTCTTTTGACAAAGCACCAATAACAAAGTATTGTCTCAGTAAACAATGCTTTCTGAATTACAATTGATGCATTTTCATTTACAGTAACTAAATAATCTCCGTAATTCAATTGAGTAAAATAACCCAAAAAAATCAACAATTTTATTTTAATCAGCCATTAAAATAAAACTATTGATTTTTATTGGTTAGTTTAATTAAATATGGAAAAGCTAAGTTAAGGTTATACCTAAAAACTTGACGTTTCCATCAAGTTCCGGAAAAATAATAAAGAAAAAATTCTATGCCTCGGCCCTAAAATTAGCAATACTAATAATCTTTTTGGATATGCGTTATTGGTAAAAAAAACAATGTCAACGTAAATGCCATCAATTAATTATTAAATATTTAAAAAAATTTTTTTTAGTTTAAAAAAATTATGCTCGATTCCTCGTAAGAAAAATTAAATATCGTTACCATCATATTCAGTAACTAAGGTTTGCAATCTTTTACTTAGTTGTATATATTTCTGTGTAAGCTTCGGGGTTTCTAAAACCTGTGCAGTATTTTCAATTTCCACCCAGTCTTGCACCTTCCGGAAGTGTTCAATCAGTTTAAAAATTTATGAATGATAACAGTAGACAGTTTGCTGGAACGCACAATGCCATCCTTCCACTTAGTTGTTACTTCTTGGTAAACCGTCAACTACTCTGTAATGTATATTCCACACGGATATAGGGAACCTTGGCTCAGCTTTTCTACCCTGTCTTTGGCGTCCTATATGTAATCAATATAATCTTCCCAATAATCAACTAGTGAGTTCAACGTCGGCGCAAAATTTTCTGCTAGTTCCTCGTAAGCAACGATGACATCAGGAGACTATTTGGTCGGAACTGTTTTACCATTGGACTATTTTGCAAGAGCTGTTTTGTAATCGAGGTATTTTGTCGAAGCTGTCTTGTTATTGGGCTATTTTGCCGAAGCTGTTTTGTAATTGGGGCTGTTTTGATGGAATACCAAGAAAATTATACCTACATAGTGGAAATTAACTTAAAATCTTTGAACAGTCCTAACTGAAAAAAGATTATTGACATTGCCCTTCTAGTATCAAGCTATAGAATTCTTCAGTAACTTTTTTACAATCATATTATAATCATTAGAGATGAGATTTTTAGGTAACAAATCGCTAATTAAGTATCGAAATTTTAATGACCTTTTCAATATTTTCGGTATCAAGGTTTTGTCTTTACTCGGATACAATTTTACATTGAAAATTACCTCTCTACATCGCAAGATGTTAGACTATGTAACTTGTGTAAATTGCTCATTTTGAAACTGTTTTTTGACATATAAAAATCGCTTTTACAGCAAAACATTTTGGACATTTTTTGTTAAAAATTTCATTGTCTTCAATTTTATACCTATACATTTTTCTGCTTTGTCGCCCTGTTTTTGACTGACAGCGACCTAAACAAGACTATAAAATACAGAAAATATTGTCACCTGTTTGTATCTCAAAATATGTGCAACGAAATAGAAAAATGTATAAGTAGTTTTTGCTTCAAACTTCATTTCCTATATTTTTGTTTAGGTATATACTACATTTTTCTATTTTGTCACATCGTTTCTGAGATCCAGATAATATTTTTTGTATTTTACAATCTTGTCGCTGTCAGTCAAAAACGGGGAACAAAATAGAAAAATGTATAGGTACAAAAGAAAAATGTTTTGAAAATTCTAAAATGGATTGTAAAAATAGGTACTTTTTAGCAAATTGTTTAAAAAAAAACTAGGGCTCAGCTAACAATTTTTCCATTAAACAATAATTTTAGTTCTAAGAAAATGTAAAAGCAGCGTAAGTAAGAAAAAGGTAAAAACCTAAAAATCTCATCTCTGATAATCATATATAAATTTAAATAAATATTAATTCAGAAAATAAATACAACTTACATTTTATATTTTGAATTAGCTCTATATTATTCTTGGGAGAGGCTAGAGTTAAGGTTAACGTAACTTTTAGGAAGTGCTTATAGTTACGGCAAACGTAACTTTTAGGCAGTGGTTAAGTTACGGTTGACCCAAACATAACTTTTTTAGTAGTTATACGGCAGAAATATTTAAAGTGTAATCCATTGAAGTTTAATTAACATAAAAAAATAAATAAAATAAAAAATATATAAAAAACTTCAAAGTATTTTGAAGTTTAATTAATGCAAGAGAATTTCACATACAATTATTTTTTCAACGAAAAAAAATTGTCATCTATAAAAGCATAAAACGTCGTTTTCAGTCAATTAACGCTACTTAATTTAGACGTCAATTAATTTATCGATGTATTTGACGTAAATTAGTTAATTAAATAATTAAAAATTTACTTAAAGTCATACACATCAATGAAAATGAGGTTTTAAACCAGAAATTTCGTATTTTTTTAATATTTTTTATTAATTTACGTTAGCGTTAATTGGCTGAGAACGACGCTTAAACCATAATCATCTTTATAGAAACATAAATTCAAATTAATATCTGTGTATTCAATAAAAGAAGTAATTATTTTAATGAATGCCAATACTCAAATAATATGTATTAATATACAGGGAACAGGGAGCCTATTCTATTTCAGTGGCGGATCCAGACTATTACCATAGGGGGGGCGACAAAATAAAAATTTAATAAATAAGAAAAATAAAAAGTAGTAGTTGATAATTGCAAAAATAAGTTTATTATTTGTTTTTTAATAAATTAAATACCAAATAAATATAAAATAAAAATTATAATAAATAATAAAAATAAATAAATTATATTAAAAAATAAAAAATTAAAGTAGGTAGCTTCACGGTTTATAATATAAAATTAAGTTTACGATTGCCACTTTTAGCAAATCTTTCAATGATGTTATCGACATTTAGTTCAACTTCACGGAGCGTATGAAGCAGATCTATTAGATCCGTTAACGTTTCTTCCATAGTGCTTCTCAAATATGTTTTAATCTTCGCAATGAAGAAAAGCTCCTTTCTGCAGAGGCCACACTATGGGATATGTAAGCAGTATTACAAATAATTTATTTATTAAAGAATATATATCTGCATCTCAACTTTTTAGCACTTCGCTTACAGTATTAGGTATTGTGGATTCAGAAACAGTGAGCCACTTCTATTGCCAACATTGCATTTCAGACAATAATTGTAATTTAGCTCCTGGTCGATCACTAATTACTTTGCCTTAATATTTGTAGATGCTAGCTGTACTTTCATCGTACCATACTCATCATTTAAATTCAATTTAATAATATTTCTTGGTATCAAATATCTAGATTGCAAATCAAAGATTACTGCATCAAGCATTGGTATATAAATTGATCTTCTGTAGTATTCTTCGGGGGTGGAATCAAAGAATATCTAAATATTCTTTGGTGGAATGTTCAATGTTACATCGATTTCTTTGTACTTACCTCTTTAATTATACATCCGTGGATGAACTGTTGAAAATATGCATAAATTCAAAAATAAATAAAAGCGCTTCTGTTCTCTTTAAATACTAATAAAGGAGAGCATAGTTACCTAAAAACACCCTTTCAGGGATTAAGGAAAACACTAAAATTTGGGATTTTCCCAAATTGCAACAAGCTTATATTATTTACCTGTCTAGAAGCCTCAGATTAGGCGGCTTTCGGAAGTTTGGATTTAAATTCTTTAAAGTACTAAATTTCTCTTATTCTTAATAAAATAGATTTAATATTTAAAATACAATACCGTATTTTTGTTATAAGGTAATCAATTAAAGCCCGAAGTTTAAAAAATACGAATATTTTTCAAATTTTCAAAATAGTTTTGGGGACTCGTAACGCATCAGAATTTTTTGGTTTAAAAATTAAGGTATTTTGAAGATCTAAGGGGAGGCGATCGCCCCCCCTGGATCCGCCACTGTTCAATTTCAATTTAAAAAATTTTCTCCATTAACTTAAAATATTTACAAAACGAAAACCTTAAAAACGACGTTAAGGTACGTTTAGATCTGACACTTATATCCTGACATATATGTCAAGTGTCGGACATAAAATAGCTTTGACTGTGTACATTTAAGATAGAAATTGCTTGAAAGAAAAACATAAGTATGTGTATACATTTCTCTTTCTTCAAAATTCACAACAAATGTACAAACGGTTTACATTTGTCTACCAAAAAATGTCCGACACTTCTTTCATGCTGCAAAGATTTCTTGGCGCAAAAGATGATAAAAATCTCGAAGAAAAAAATTGCAGCCAGTGAAATTATTTTAGAGCATTTAACCCTTCATAGGGCAGATTTCCAAAAATAAAAAACAGGGTATTTTTTAAAGAAACTTGTGATTGTGAAAGATAAAATAAATTTTCAGACTGATTGAAATATCGACCAGGGTTAGGTAAAGGGTTAAGAACGAAGAAGAAAAATCGTTCGATATGGATTCGAGAGTGGATTGTGAAATGTAAAAAACAAGGTGCTTAAAATATTGGTCCCCTTATATCAAAAAGTCAACATCTTGGTATATGTCTCATTCTTGAACACATATACAAAGGAACATTACTTGAAGAAGTAAAATCATTTATCCGCTGACCAAACCCATCTCAATTCCATCTGTGGTCATAAAAACTTAAGCTAAACCATTGTGAATTTAAAATATTTACAATTAACACATTACCGTCCGACAAGGAATTATAAATTTATACCTGTACAGGTGACGAAAATGAATTTATCACAATAAATTATAATTATTTTTTTAAAACTGCATAGGTACTATACTAATTTTACTAACTTGAGTTCCTACTTGCCAAGTAACTACTCAAAATCAATTTTTACTTTAAGATCAGATATAATTCAATTATTACCTGTGCTACCTGTAATTTGCGAAAAGCTTATTTTTAGACTACCAGATGATAACGTATTAATAAATCATAATTACAACTTAATTACTAATTAGAACTTAAATTATAAACAAGAATTTGTGAAACCCAACATGAATTCTATAAAAATATCGCGCGACAGTATCATAAAAGTAGACGAGTGGTCAACTCTTGCAATTTCTCTCAAGAACCTCGGAACTTGCAAAAAAGTATCATTTACATCTGAATTTCTATAAAGCAACATATATCGCCAGAAGTTGAAACATATATGTCTGACAGAAATTTTGCGCAGCGTTTACATCTGGTCTTCTATATGTGTCAACACATATCGCTGGAAGTTGAAACATATATGTCCGACAGAAATTTCGCATCGTTTACATTAGCTATAGTTACTGTCCGACATAAAATTCGTGCAATAAGTGTCAGATCTAAACGCAGCTTTAGGCCTAACCGTAACCAAGCTTGGATGGTTGCCGTAACCGCCGTAAACATAGAAATGTCAAAGAGGTTAGGTTTGCCGTAACTATAACCACTTCCTAGCTTCTCCCTTCTTAAAATATCAGAGAATATTTGGCGCTAAAACGAACCTAACCTGAAAAAATCGTAAGTGTAAAATAATATACAGGGTAAATCCGAAAAAACAGACGGTGCTTTCTCATAATCTGGGTAAAAATAGGACACTTTGTTTTTCAAATTGAAATAAATGAGTAACTGTATTATAAACCCACGACTTGTTGCCAATGTGTGAGTAATTCAAAATTGTAAGTTTTAAAAAATAATAAAATTTTAATTTCAAAATTCTAAAAAAGAGGTGGAAAAACTAAAAAAAAATCTTCGGGTTTACCGGGCTTGCGCGACGTTCACTTGTTCGTTGTTCATTTCAGTTCATTTCTTTCCCGCCATTTTCCCGCTACCGAGATTGTTTACAGATGATGGTTTCAAGTATTTGCTCGTGGTTTTCTCTTTTTTAACCTTTTCGTTTGTATTTTTGGGTTTAATTAAAATTTTAAGGTTTTTAATTTTTAGTTAGGCTTTATTTAATATTGGAGTGTTCGTTTTTTGTTTGGGTTTCTGATAAACAGAGTTTTGGTTTTTTTAAAATTGGGTTCGATTTAGTTTAGTTTTACGTGTTGTTTTTGTTAGTTTTTACGTAACGTGTTTGGGTGGTTTTATTTGTTCCCCATCGTTCTAGTTTTTCCTGTTTTTGCCGCCAGTTTGTGTAAATATTTCAGTAAGTATATTTCTTCGATTGCGTTGGCATTTTTCCTTATAATTCATTTTTTTTTTTAGTCATGGCCGACGTACATTTCCTTTAGCTAACCGGTAAGCTTAAAAACATTTAGCCAAAGCAGCCACTGCCAAACTTTAGAGAAAGGCTTGGCTACTAATCTCGTTGCGGAACTTGATTGCATTCTCGAATGTTATGTGATGAATTTGCATCGTCAGGATGAAGTTGATTACAAGGAGCAGACCCTCAAATCCCATTGAAATTCGACGTGACGGGATTTAAAAGTCCGCTATTACGATGGTAATTTTGTTTCCTTATCTAGTTCGTTTTTGTAACTTATTTTTTCCCCAGGCCAGGTTGACTAGCAATAAAGTACTGAGAGCCTGGCGGCTTTAATTTATGGTTATATATTACAAAGCCGCCACGCCAGATGGTTTGGTCTAATCAAAGGAGCTGGCTTGGCATGGTAACGAAGGAACCAAATGAAGGTTGTCCCATATCAAAATGAGAGTAGATAACGCCGAGAAACAGATCAGGTGCCTCTGTCTTCTAACAAGTGGCTACTGACTAATGACAAAGATGCCCCAACTTTTCTTCTTGAACATCAACCCTATGTATGGTACACAAGTCATCAATAGAGAAGAACACTGTGGGCTCAAGGAAGTGGTCACCATGACAATTGCCCTAAAAAATTCAGATTTGGCTTGTTAGGTACAGGTCAAGTCCTACAGGAAATGAACTGGGCGCTTAATCTACAACCCGGTTTTTGATAAGACCTACCAAGGCGGTGCATTTGTTTCAATGAAAAATTACTCAAGTGCCGCTCCAAGGAAACTATGTTTGAATTGGGAGGAGCTCCATGAGATACTGACTCAAGGAGGTAGCAATTATGATGGATTTGGTGGGGAAGAGGTACATCAATCACAGCACCTGGTCCACAATGGCTACCGCTCTTGCGAATCCCAACTTGTCCAAGCGTTTGGGTTGTACGGTAACAGGTACTTTTTTTTTATCTTTTTGTTCCTTTTTTCTTTTTATTCTTAGTTTTGTTTTTCAGGTCATTCAACTGTTTCGGCTCTTAATATGTACATCTAAATGCAACTGGAAAAATTTACTTGGATTATTGCTTCTGTGGGTGAAGCCACTTTCTTTGGTACCCACTGTCCTAAAAGTGGGTATCACAAGCCCATCCGTGGTTAGGTACTTACGGACTACCACTACCTCAATATAAGATTTCCTTGATAAAGAAGAGTGCAACATTGTTGTGGGTTCTGTGGTGTTTGCTCGCTTGGACATACCACTCATAATAAAAACATACAGTTTTTATCAAATTTCACCACCTCAAAATTCATAGCAACTTCCTTTGCCCTTTGAGGCACATCCTCTTCCACAATACGATAACCACCATGCTATTCCCAAATTTGTAACCAGCACCATCACTTTGGGCCTCTTTGCCTCCTTCTAAGGCGCGAATGTAAATTGCGTCACTATTTTTGAAGGTTTTTAGTGGTCAAAAAAAGGTACAGGTACATTGAGTCCCAAACCCTAATCGGATCAGCGGTAATCTCTAATATAAATCTCAACAATAATTTACTTGGGCGTCCTTACGTTGAGACCGGGGTGGGGTAATGCGTCTGGAAATGCAAAATGAAACTATTTTCTCTCTTTTTACGGTCAATTTTACTAAAGAAACATCATAAACTAACACTAACCTACATAACCGATGCATATCTTTGGACAATTTTGCTAAAGAAATATCTTAAATTATCACTAACTGAATACATACTAACTTTTTTTCAGAATTCAGAATTAAGTAGGTATTTTATGAATTTATTGATGGGAGGTGGCTGCAAATAAATAAAAACATATCCGGGTGGGAAAAAGTCGAAAAGGTGCGATTAGAAACATGAGCGCCCGAAGGAATAAATCTCAGGGGGGGCAACTACATATATTTACAATTTTCAAATTTCATTATGTTGTTTCTTTGTCTGTAAAGATTGTTTTTTATTCTTCCATTCAATTTCCCAGAGGGGTCAAAGGACCCTACTGTCCCCCCTTCGGGCTCCCATAATTAGCAAACCTTGGGACTCGTTTTAACAAAGTTCTTAGATTTTGCGCAATAAATGTAAAAATAAATCATAATTATATATTATATGAATTAATTAATATACTTTTTTCTGTCGGGTTCCTGCGCGGACACCCTGGTTAATTATATCTTACATATGTTAAGGAGGGTTCAAAAAATCAAGTTTTCTTTGAATCTACAACCAAGTTTTTCTTTGCTTCAGATTGTTTTTTCCTGAGTGAATAAATTAATTTTTCACCAAGGCAATAACTATAAAAAAAATAAGAGAAAAATATTTATAGAAACACAATTTAGTAATAATAGTTGTAACACCCTGTACTATAAAATGCCTAAAATATTGTGAACCTTTATGCAGCTTAAGGAATAAGAGGATTTTACTTAACCATTCTGACCATGAGGGCCGATGGGACGCAATTTACCTGTACCCTTGACCGTGGGACGCAATTTGACGTCTCCCCTGTTGTTGACCTTTTTTTATTTTTTTTCAATATTTTTGTGTTTTGTTATTTTACATTAAATATATTTTTCTTATTGAATGTTGTTTTGTGTCTCCCAGGGTTGTTCCCACATGTCTGGAAAAACCGAATAATTTATGATTTCCCTAATTTTATTAGGGAAATTCTCATTTTTAGCGCCAAATCAGGGAAAACAATTGAATTTAAAATTTTAAAATGAAATATTCTGTTTCCTTTTTAATTTTTCGATTTATCAAAATGTAAGGAAAATTTGTATTCGTTCTTGGAGAAAACCTTCAAACATCCGGGAGTTTGCATTAGAAAATTCAGTAGAAACCCTATCTTCACTTTTTTCTGTATGTATTCTTCTTTACACTTACACTTGTAACTCTGTCGGGCTGTAATCATTATGTTAATTCTTCACACTTTTTTTTTATAAAAGAAACTGATCAAGATATTTGAAAGACGGTATTATTATTGACGTTATTTGAACATGCACCTGCTATTTTTTTAAATTTTATTCTACAAAATTAATTTTGTAAATTTATTTCTTTTTTCTTACCTACCTTTTTCATTATTTTTGTAAAGTAGATTAGTTTCTTGAAAAACGTTATTGTTTTTGTTTCATGGGATGGTTTCCCAGTGCCTTCTCCATCACAGTAGTACGTGACCAGGCTTACCCGAATCCCAGTCGGTCAGTGTAGGCTTTACACATACTACTGGTTTTAGGTGAACAAATCATTTTTGGAGTCCCAGGGCTTCTCTCCACCTTGGCTTAAGAACTGTCCCCTTCCTTGAAGACTGAGGCTTCCGGCCATTGACTTAAGAGCTGTACCTCACATGTGGAAGATATTCTGGATAGGATGTGGAGGGCAAACCGAAGTTCGCATGCACTCAGGCCACAAATCGGGCCCATTATGCTACCTCCGAGTTTTGTAGCAGCCCACCTACCCCTCTATTCCTCGAGCCATCCCACACTTACGATAAACTCGAGTATTTTTGAGGGCGGTGTGCCGCTAATACTGGCCATGCTAGGCCAGAAGTCCCCCAACATGGATCCTCTTTTTGACGCTAACGCTGGGCAGTTACAGAGCACATGCTCCATTGTTTCGTCTGCTTCTTTACATCCTCGACAGGTTGGGCTATCAACTAGCCCCATTGTGTACAGGTGTTTATTTAGCTTACAGTGTCCCGTAAGAAAGCCAGCAATGGTACGCAGGCTGTCCCGGGACAGCTGTAGGTAGTATTTTGCATGTTTCTCAGAGGGAGAACGCATTGTTGCCCGCGCCTGCCGACATCCAATCACATTCGTCCATCTTTCCGCATACCGTTTATGTGTTTCTTTCTTTATGATGGCATCTAATGTTCTAACGGCCGGCGTTATGAAAGGCTCGGGACCACAAGGTGGATCACCCGAGCCCAGCCTCGCCAACTTGTCAGCCCTCTCGTTGCCCTCATTACCTTTGTGCCCTTTTACCCAGCTAAGGGTTAGAGCATTGTGTGTTGATATTACATTCAGTGCCCGGATACATTGCAGCACCAGGCCCGAGATGATCTTATGACGACCAAGTGCCACAAGAGCAGCTCTACTGTCTGTGAATATTTGAATTGTTTTGCCCTGGACTATTTCCGCACAGTGTAGTATGCCCATAAGCTCCGTTTGGAAGACGGAGGCATATCTACCTAGCGTTAAACTTATATCTAGCTGAAGTTCAGGGGAGAAAATCCCCGCCCCTGAGCCAGTATTGCTTTTGGAGCCGTCCGTGTACAGACAAATGTCCGATCCGTCGGCTCCTGTTGCATCTGGCAAGATGTTGAACTTCTTGTCAAACACATATTTGGGAGAAATTCTGTCGGCATCTAGACCCAAAAGAGGCACTCTTCTTGAGCATTCCTCAAGGATCCGTGCGTGCCCACTGGCTCCCTGTCTGTGAGTCCAAAGACCCCATGCCCGCATCCTAAGAGCAGCTCTCACCGCCTGCTCCTCCACATAGAAATCCAGCGGAGGAAGACAGAGAAGAGTCTCCAAGGCTACAGTCGGTGTCGTTCGCATCACTCCCGTTACAGCCAGGCAGACTGATCTCTGCAGCCGATATAGAGAGGACGCTGTTGTTACCAGTCTGGTCCTGGGCCACCAGACTAGTGCACCATAGCATAGCATTGGTCTTATTATGGCCGTGTAGAGCCAGAGGGCAATCTTCGGGGAAAACCCCCACGATCTTCCCATTGCCCTTCGACACTGCCAAAAAGCCATGCCAGCCTTGGTTATTTTTGAGGTGATATGTTTGCCCCAATTTAGCTTCCTATCCAGTATAATTCCCAGATACTTGACTTCGGATGCTAATTTAAGAGGGGTTCCTTTTAAGCTAGGCATTTTCATGTCTCTTAGCTTTCTTTTTCTAGTGAACAGAACAAGCTCCGTCTTGGTCGGGTTGACCGAGAGAGACTGCTCTGTGCACCATTTCTCTAGGATTCGTAGAGCATCCTGCATCAACTCGCACAGGACATTCTCGAATTTTCCTTTAAGCAGTATGTTTATATCATCAGCGTACCGAATGGTATAATAACCGCTTTCATTAAGGAGTCGCAGAAGGCTGTCTACCACAAAGTCCCACAAAAGTGGGGAGAGTACACCTCCCTGCGGGCAGCCCCTTGTAACAACACCTTTTATGCTCACATCTCCTACCCCGATCATAACAGCCCTGGTGCTCAGCATGGAGCTGATCCATCTTACGATGGTACCAGGAACGCCATGACGCCGTAGGGACGTCGTAATGCTTTCAAAGGTGGCTTTATCAAAAGCCCCTTCGATATCTATAAATACTCCTAGAGTACATTCTCGAGACTGTAACGATTTCTCGATACATTCCACCACTTTATGAAGTGCGGACTCAGTAGATCGCCCCGGAGTATATGCATGCTGATTCGGATGGAGTGGGTTATGCACCAAAACACCATCACGAATTTCTCTGTCGCACAGTCTTTCCAGTGTCTTTAAAAAGAACGAGGTAAGACTTATTGGCCCAAAGGATTTAGCCAGTGAGTAATCAGCTCGGCCTGGCTTGGGTATGAAAATAACTTTGACCTTCCGCCACTCTTTGGGTGTGTAGCCATGCGCAACACATGCTTTGAACACCCTCACTAGGGGACAGAGTAAGCAATCCAGACCCCACTGAAGTAGAGCCGGATACACTCCATCCAGCCCCGGCGTGGAAGATATTCTTTTGAAGCTGTAGAGCTATTAGATCCATTTGCTGAGAATCAGATAAGAGGGTCCCTGTTTTGAAGCCCTAGGACTCTTTTCCGCTTTGTAATGAGCCTCTTTCTATAGAGCCTCGAAGCTAATCTCCTTAATCATTAGATATACATATTAAAGATCCGAACCTTAGAAATTGCACTCCAGTTGAGAAAAACATGTAAGTGTAAATATACAAGAAATTTACATGGAAGTTTCTACACAGGAACAACTATATTACATGAATGGGTACCGTTCTTGGAGTCTCAGGGACCAGTTGTATAAAAGAAGATCAAAAGTTGAGCACTCTGATTTGATCAACAGTGCGAAAAAAATACCCTACATAAGACTTATATGTACTACATACATACATTCATCACTATTTTTGTATTTTTTTAAAACTTCTTTTATTTTTGGAACTTGTTGGTTATCTCTTTACCACTAACAGGAATCTGAAAAATAATTTGGTTTCCCCCCTCCATAACCGTTTTTTAAATACGCCAGTATATACGGTAACTAGCCCATAAAAAAAACCATGCCATATTCTAAAAATATATCGATCAAATTTGAGTTAAAAATAAAACACGTTTAATAGGAAAAATGCAAAATACACAGCATACAGGTACCAACAGATGAAAAAGCGGAAAGCAGTTTTCGAATTAAATGTAATTGATTTATGACGGCAAACGAAAACTAACACGGATTACTATATTATTGCAAAACACACCAGGAATTTTGTTAAAAGAAAAATTTTTTGGGAAGGAAAGGAGATAAAATGCATAAATTCAATAGGAAATGAAACATTTATTGAGTGTTATAACGTTTAAAAAAAAATTTGGAATAATCTTAGTTTTATTTAACCATTTTGACATATCCCAGGTAAATAAATTATAATTAGTGATGTTTATAGTACTAATAAAAAATTAAAGCGTTATTACAAATCTAAAAACTAAAAAGTTCAAGCTGTTATGAATGTGCATTTTAATAATTTCTTCAATTATATACAATTTGAAATAACTTACAAATATTAAATAAAACAAAATATACAGAGCAATTTTATATTTTACAAATGTAAGTCATAATTTTTGAACTAATTTTCACACATAAATTTTAGTTCATTTTTTTTATTTCACCTGTTTATATGAAAATTTTTATTTTAGCAACCACAAACAAGTCAAATTAAATTTTTTTTGTTAGTGCTATACAAATTACAAACCTCAAACAACAAATTAGTTACTTAAGAATTAATTACTTTTATTTCAATGAGCCAGGTTTTCATAAAACAGGTAAGATAAATTAAACTATGAGGAGAAAACACTCTGTACATTCTCGTGTTATATGAGTATAATGTACCTTTTAGCAATGTCACAGCATTTATACATAAAAACCATAGTATAATAATTTGCTAGAAATAATTTTGAATTAATTTCGTAATTTATGCTTATATCTACAAAATGAAAAAGATGTTCTACGTTATACATTAGCTACTGTTTTAATATAGAATAGAGAATAACTAATCAAGCCTATTCAAAATTGTGTACACATTTTTCTAATTTCAAATGAAATTAATTTTTGGTGCATAAAATAATTTAAACCAAATTTATATTTTTTTGTGACAACACCTTTTCTAAAATTTATTTATTTGTAGTTAACTTGTACATTTTTTCAAGGAAAAACTTCAATTAAAATCTATACTTAAAGCAGCTTTGAGCAAAAAAATGTGATGTGTAATTTGATGTAATAAAATCTTCACAACAGCCGAAGACAAAAAAATTATGACTAACCAAATTCCATAAAAGAAAGAAATAAACTGTACAGGTAGGCTCTGACTTACAGAAAAGTAAAGAATAGCAACGTTATATACAGGAGATTCAAGTTTTAAGTCAATCGACATATCATTTCGGTTAAATTTAATTGAGATAAAAACAAATCGTTCATTTATATGAGAATCAATAACAAACATTTTATTTTTGAAGGTGAATACCTGATAAGATAAGTCAGAAAGCACCTGTAAGTGATTATAAATTACTACGTCCTAAATTAAACTAATATTTATAAAATTAAAAACTAACTTAAAATTCGACTTAGCATTAGTTTTAAGTAGTGAAAGATGAACTAATGTAAAAAAATAAAAACATGAAGCAAAAAACGAACTCAACAGCTCTTGTTAACTTTAACCCATATCACAAAAAATTAAAAACCAAAATAAAATATAAAATGCACTGTTAAAAAAGTGATTTAATGCAAATTTATGAGATTCAAAACAAAACTAATAACAAATTTTTAAACGGAAAAGTTTAAGGAAAACTACCTTGATACAGTCATTCTCTTCTTGTAGGGTTTCTGTTGGTAAACGAATCGGGGACAAATTCGGCAGCAAGGGGGTTTAACGTACTTTTTGCAACGTCCACCAAATCCAACTTAAAGTTGTTAACCAAATTAAGGATCTCGCTACCCCTGAGAAGTAAAAAAAGCGATAGTTAGTAAACGTAGACCAGAAAGAAATAAAAACTTACTCTGATGTTTGGGAACACTGCGAGTTGGTTCTGACAAGTCGATTATCAGAAGTACTGTTACGTTCCTCGAGCATGGCTTCTATGCACTGTTCCATAAGTTCCTCTTCTTCTAGCTGCTGCATGACTTCCTTATCAAATTCTTCTTCGTTTTCCATCCACAAGTATTCAGAAAATACGTCCTCTCCATTATTTGTATTTTGTTCAGCAGGAGCATTGTTTGCAGGTTCATCAACAGTATGGTCAGGTGTTTCATTTGAATAATTTGGGACCTCTTCGTACCCGTAATATCCATTACCTGGCTTCTGAGGTGGCATCTTCATTATCCTTCAATCGTCGAGCAATTTCACCTAAATATGAAAAAATTTTACAAAATATTACGTAGTACGAAAAAACGCCATAAGAATGTAAAGGTTATTTACCTGTATGTACAAATAATAGAAATAACTAACACTGCTGCCAATTTATTTATAAATATACAAGCATAAACAGTAAATAAGTAATTAACAACAGCAGGCCGTTGTTTTTCGTTGTGTTGTATCCACTTGTATCAAAACGAAGTTTGCAATGCACGTAATGCAATAAAACTAATTCCAACTTCACCCAACTGACACTTCGTCCCTCTAGCGTCGACGGCAATGGTCAACCATTCTAATCGATCGATAGCCGTGTTTTTGAAAATGGCCTTCAGCAATATGACATTTCCTAGTTTATTATCAGCATTTACCCTATATATTTTATTTATTAATAATATTTAACATTATATTTATAAAAAGTGTCCTACTTTAATTTGCATAAATTATTTTTTTAAATTTGAGTAAGTTACACTATTAATTTTCTTTTGTTTTTACAAAATATTTAAGCTAAAATCATTGGATTATCAGAAACTGAACCCAGAAATATTCTATAAATCATCACCAAGTGTTTAAAATGCAAGACTTTATGGATGATGATGACAAACCAATCTGTGAACGGTGGGACCCTTTGGGGGCACCTAATGATGAATTTGAGGACAACAGCACTTGCCGAACTTCGGAATATCAGTGTTGTGATCACCACTATTGGTAATTATGCAATACATCCCTTAATTTTCTACCATATGGATCGCTTAATTCTTACAGTATGTTTTCCGAAGACAAATTGAAACTATTGGAAGAAGAACAAGAACTGTTAAATACATCACTGTTAGCCCTCACTACTCATTTTGCACAGGTATTACACAATTTTTATTGTTATTCTTTCAACCAATGTTGAATTATGCTCAATTGTCAGGTTCAATTTCGACTTCGACAAGTAGTTACCGCACCGCAGGCTAACAAAGAAAGTCTTTTGAAATCCCTCGAAGAGTTTGCTTTTCGAGGTATCCCAGATGTTGCATTGGTTAAAGAAAGAATGGACGAAGCAAGCCTTGTAGAAGCCGTACGTCTGCGACGAGCCCAACAGCAACAGCTTATAGAAAAACTCAAATCACAATTAAGAGAATTGGAACGTTACGCCTTCGAAAGTGGAGAAGCGGGGGTACCACAAGATATAATATTAGAAAACCAAAGAGTTATTCTTAACGAACTAAAAGTGAGAATGAATTTGGAATTAGATGAACAAAAATTTTGTCAGGTAAGACTTTATTGAGAATTTACAGTAATCTTGCAGACGTCATATTATGTCCTACATTTTTGAAGGGAAAACTATTTTTCTTTCTTACTCTCTCCCAAAGCACGGAGATGGCCATAAGTTGGTAATTTCTCAGATTACTTATTAACTACTAGTAAACAATATTAAATCATTATTATTAACTCTCTCTCGTGGACCCTTAGTTTTTCAACATTTTTATTTAGTCATTTGTATGCAAAGCAAAATAACTAAAACTTTAGAAGCCAAATATGTAAATTTGAATTGAAATTTTCACCTGATAAATATAACTTCAACGAATTCCAAAATTTTAGAAATTGTGCTTTGTAATGTTTACAAAATTTCTTATAAAAACTTACTATAAATATATTATTTTTTTATATGACAAGTCTAGGTCGTAAACAAATCCCTTCTACTAATCGCATTTTTTTAAATAACATAGGTGTCAATTTTTAAAGTCAGTGGCGTCGTCAATGATGGGGCGTTACATCGCCTTCCCAACACATATTATAACATTTTAAAACCGTAATCATTATTATTGCTTTTGAATTTAATAACAAGGATATTCTATAGTTAAAGTTATGTGGAATTTACTTGGTTTCTCAATTTTTTATTTTACTTTTTAATTAAGCAAGTATGAGTACAAAGATTTAAAATAATTAATTTTGACTTATTAATATTAGATTGTAATTGATTGAGAGAAGTCATAACTAGAACGTAAGTACGTTGACTTCTAATGACAACCTGCTTGGTTTGCATACTAAACCACCGAGGTGTAATTTACCTACTCTTAATAAAGTGTACTAACACTAACACACTCACAGTAGTTGAAGTTTGCATTAAACTTTAGGTCTCTTAATACTTAGCACTTACACCACAAACATATTAGGGGATGCTAATAATGTCAGTAAGACTTGGAAGAAGAAAGCTTTTACGATAGGTGCAGCTAGAAAGTGGATTGAGATTAAAATTTGGTCTACCATAGATTAATAATATTAATTTCTTTTAATATTGAAAAATTATTGAGAAACTTTAATAACTGAAGTTTAACTAATAAATTCTAAATAATTAGCAAAACAATATTGAATTTTTAAACATAAAAGCTTAAAATTAATCTTATTAATCCAAGGTGGACTTCAATGAGCACTTGAAATGAGAATTTTCTTTTTTTTAATTTTTAAATTAAAGTGAGAATTTTAATGAGAATTAAAACATGTCAAAAAATTTCAATTAGATGTGAGACTGCCTTTTCATATTTTGATGTTTAGGATTTAAATGAGAGAAATTAATAGAAGGCTCTTATGAGCCTTAAATTTAAATTTTTAAATCTTCATGCATGATTTCATTGCATTGAACAAAAATAATTATTATTTCTAAATATTGGAATTCTTAAATTTTAAAATAAAAATAATGAATTTTATAATTATTGAATCCTTTATACAATTTACATTGATGGTTGCAATAGTTGTTTAGCCTGAGGCCATAACTCAGGGGAATTGCAGCCACACATGAAGGTCGTAGTTGTGGGGGGATTGCAACCATACTCGAAAGCTGTAATTACTTGGCCATAGTAACACTAAGGGGAATTGCAAACATTCATAAATAAGAGGAGTTTCTGTTTTCAATATTAATTTTTATATTGATAATGCCTTAATTACGATTTAGGTAATTGAAGCTTGTTAATTAGTTTGTTGTAAAGTATCTTGACTTATGAATATGTAAGGATTGATGATTCTTAATTTTATACAGAGTGTTCTCAAACATGCAGTTTAATTTTGAAGTATTATATTTGCAACTTCAGGAAAGTAACGTGTTCCCAAATTCGAAGTTATGTTGCTAAAACTGAAACTATTTTGTTATTTTCATGATTACAATTTGCAGCTAACTCCTGCAGATGTTAAACAGCAAGTGGATGTTGCTTTGGGTCATTTGGTTACACCATTGAGAATGAAAGAACACTTAGTAGCGCAACTAAAAACGCAAGTAGCAGATCTGGAACGCTTTATAGATTATTTACAAACTGACACTAAAAACACTAAATGTTCCTGTCGTTGCTCTTTGCACTCAGTCAAAAAACCATTTAAAATGAATGCAATGGGTGTCGTACAACACACGGCGGCACTTTTGCAGATGTTCACGTTATTACATTTAGGCTGCGGTCCTCAAAGTTTTAGAAGAAATAATTTGAAAAGTACAATGAAAGCAAATCACTGGGGGTAAGTCCAAACAATCACTTTTTTGTAACAAATTTCAAAATTTTTTTATAGAGATCTTCGTGCAAAATTAGAGATAGCTATAGGAAAAGTAGTGGAGTTGATGAAAGAATGTGATGCAAAAAAACAAATTCAAGGTGATTATATTAGCGACAGTGAATCGCCATCAGTTATTTGCAATGTGCAAGTAACAAAGGTGGTGCGTAAATATTTGGCTACAAGTATACGCGATCTTATTCAACATGGAGCATGTTCGAATGGTGAAAATCGTAGTTTAGTACCTTTTATTGGCTGTTTTATAAGGAAATCTAAGGTTCCCGATCCTTCTGTCCATGCTTGGGAAATAATCTTGCAGTACTACCATTTAAAAAATGGCGAAAGGTTTAATTCTACCCCAGCCAGAAAACTATCTCAAAGCTTTAATTTAGACATTGCTGGAGCTTCTCTTACTTCGAATAAACAAAACATGTTAAGTACAATAGGAAATATCATTTCGACACATTCCTCATATAAAAGAAGTTATGATTCTCAATTTAAAGCATTTATTTGCGCCGCACTTAAGTAAACTTTTTCTGTACGTAATAATTCCAAAATGATTAACTCGAAATTATATTTCAGTGCTAACAAGTTGGTTACGTGGATGAGTCTCATTTTTCAATGCCGTTCTTTAATAGAAATGCACTATTTTTCTTGGAGCTACGTAGTAAAAACTGGTAATAACTTTATCATTGTTATTTTTATTAATAATTAATTAGTTTTTTTGTAAATTAGGTTTTACAGATAGTTTGAAGAGTTTAGATGTATTAACAAGTTATAAGTTTGATTTACCAGTGGATCTTGCAATTCGACAATTTCAGAATATAAAAGATGTATTTACATAAGTACATCACTTCTTACAACATTAAATTTTGTATACTGTGATATGTTTAAATTTAATTCTTTTAATTGAAAAAGAAAATACCTATATCGATGTGTCGAATAATAAAAAATTTTTGATTTGACTACTTGTTTGTTTTTTTAAATCTTTTTTTACCTACCTACCAACCCACAATTTTTGAAAAATGAGTTAATTACGAAAATGAACTTATTATGAACTATTGTTTGACTTGCAAAATCCTAGAAAAAATTCAACAAGCCAATATGGATTTGATCTAGATATTCATTATTTTGCATAAAACTACCAACCAACATAATTTGAGTATTTTTGTACAAAATCAGGAAATAGTATTTTTGGCTTAAAGATAACTCAGAAATAAGTGACTTATTAATATAAAAGCACTTTCACAACTGTCTTTCACAGTGTACTACCTAATACGATTTTTAAAATTAAATCTTATTTATTTATTTATGTTCTCTATAAGTGTTTTATTGGGTTGGTAGGTTTCTGCATAACTACGTCCAATTAATAGTATACTCTTTGACAAACGGCCAAATATTTGCCATATGAAATTTTGTCAAATTTTGATGTTGCCAAACTTGTTTGATAAGGATAGTACACCCATCAAGTGTTATGCCAAATATTTGTTAAAATATTATTTTTGTTAACTACGTTGGCTCAAGTAAGTATTCGTACACTCCTATGTTAACTACTTTTTTTGACACATAAAAATTGCGTCTTCAATTTTGTACCTATACATTTTTCTATTTTGTGGTCTCGTTTTTGACTGACAGAACCTTAAACATGACTCTGTAAAATACAAAAAATATTATCATGTGTATCTCAGAAACATTGTAACAAAATAGAAAAATGTATATAGTCAAAAATGTAGACCGATTTTGAGATGCAGGTGACAATATTTTTTTGTATTTTACTGTCTTGTTTAAGTCGCTGTCAGTCAAAAATGGGGCGAAAAAATAGAAAAATGTATAGGTACAAAATTGGAGACAATCTTGAGACAATGAAATTTTTCACAAAAACTGTCGAAAAACTTTTGCTGTTAAAGCGATTTTTATATGTCAAATAAAGGCTTCAAAAAGTACTAGTTACATTGTTAACATAGGAGTGTACGAATACTTTTTTGAGCCACTGCAGTTATTTTTATCGCAGTTTCGCACTTCAACAGCAAAAATCAATTTTGTAATTGACTCATCTTTTCAATCACCTTATTTTAGTTTCCACGAAACACCAAAAGTACTCAAAGGTGAATCGAAATTCATGCCTACATTTTTGGAGAAATCTTGATAAACCAACAAAATATGAAGATAGATTAAAATTTCGTTGATTAATTTTAAATCTACATTACACGGCACTGATCATCCGTGAATTAAGTTAAAAAAAGGCATCAAGAAAAGAGGTAAATATTTCGAAAAACATAACTGGGAATCATAGTCGTTTATTAGGGGGAACCCCTTTGGCTCTTGGCTTGGGTTTAATTTTAAAAATATAGCACCTGTGCTACTATGCTATAATAATACTACATAATCTTAATTAATATTATAATAATATTAATTTATTTAATATTTTTTTATAATAAATAATTTTTTAAATTTTGTTTTCCCCTCTCCTTGCATCAAAAATGAAAGATTTTATCATCATTAAAACTATGACTCCATATCCATATGAAAATGTAGTCTTTTTTAAAAATCGACAAAATTGATTTATGAATTGCCAAGTTTTCACCAGTTGCGGATCCAGAAAATTGCCATGGGGGGAGACAAAATAAAAATTTATTAAAAATGAAAAATAAAAAGTAGTAACTTTTATTAAAAATAAAGGCCCTAGGGGTATAAGCATGGTGATTCGGCCCCGGAAAGATATTTAAACGATATTCATAGGATATGTTGGTACTAATAAAATACTAAGATCCTGAAAGTTTCAGATCGCTAACTCTATTCGGTTTCGAAAAAAAGCAAAATGTGTAAAATATGGAAAAAAATTATTTTCTCCGGAATGGCTGAATCGATTGATCTAAAATTTTGATATGTTTTGGGAGATGATAGGGGCTCTTAAGAAAAAAATTAAAACTTATATAGCTTCATAAGATCTGTGAAAAAAAAATTGTTTTTTCTTTAATTTAATTTTTTAACCATGGTATAATTTTTGTAAAATTATGAAATTTTTTTTTTCAAGCCCCATATATATCGTTTTAATTTCATAAATTTTTCAGATTTTTAAAATGGGTACGCCACAGTAGAAAAAAATAAAAACCATTTTTTGGTTCAAATAATGCATTTATTTAAATGCTTTGAGAATTAAGTTAATTTAAATTTACTTGAATCTATATTTATTCTATAGTTTATTTTCTAGTTTATCGCCTTACGGTTAAAAAACGTGGCAATTTTGAAGTTTTTCAAAATATTTAGAAATCAACTTGGGTGGCAGTACCTTCTGGTTTCAACCTGGCAGCGCCAGTTTAAAAAATCTCCATTCAAATTATTTTTATAAGAGCCATTACTACACGTGACATCGTTCAGATTTGATATTTTTATGCTATTGGTATTTTATGTTATTGGTAAATCATCTTCGTCAATTTTTAATATTTTATTCATTATTATTTATAGATTCCTATTAGTTTAGTTTGAATATTTTTCTTATTTTTTTCAATTTTTTATAATATACGACTGATGGGAAATAACCGTGAAATAGGGACTTTATTATATCGTTTTATGAATTTCTATCTTGTAATTTTTCACATATATATTTTTTCAGCATATTATATTCATATTCTGTTAAATATTTTTAATCCTGACCTGTTAAGTGATAATTATGTCTTTTTTGATTTTTTGAACTATTGATTTTTTACGTATTGTATTTAACTTAACATTTACTTAAAAATATTAATGTAATTATTTTTATGTATATTCTAACTATTATAAATAATTTTTTATATTTAAAACAAAAACAATAATTATTTCGTCAAATTAAAACAGGTAAAAAATAACTAATTATGATATAATTAATATCAATAAATATTTTGAGGAACGTTTTTTTTTATTACTCAGCTTGATTATTAATATATTTTTATAAATTTATTCTATTAATATAGGTAACCAAAACTTCAAATTGTATTAATGAAAAAAAGAACATATTTTTTCAAATTATTAAGTCAATTTTCCATAAATAAACAATAAAGAAAAGAATAAAAGATACAAGAACGAAATGTATAGCTAAAATTATGATTAATAGAATTTTTTCAATCTTCATCACTGTCTTCTTCAATCACAACTGAAATATTGTCTTTATTTTATATCTTATTTAATTTTAGAATTTATTTAATAGTTTATTTAATATTGCAAATTCTATGCTGCCACAATTGTTTATTATTTGTCAAACGGGAGATATTTATAAAAAATTCTCAGGTTTGCTGGAATATTAAATAAACTATTTGATAAGGTAAATATTTCAGCTGTAATTAAAAAAGACAGCGATGAAGATTGGGAAAATTCTATTAATCAAAATTTTTGCTATATATACTTCGTTTTTTTATTCTTTTCTGTATTGTTGATTTATGGAAAATTGACTTAATAGTAATTTGAAAAAATACGTTCTTTATATTGGTTATATTTTTATTGACATTAATAATGATTAGTTATTTTTAACAGTTTTAATTTTGTAATTTGACGATATAATTATTGTTGTTATTTTAAATATGAAAAATTATTTATAATAGGTAGAAATCATCAAAATATGCATAAATATAATTAAATTAATGCTCAAAACATTTAAATAAATGCATTATTTGAGCCAAAAAATGGTTTTTATTTTTTTCTACTATGGCGTACCATTTTTAAAAATCAGAAAAATTCATTAAGTTTAAGGGTAATATATAAGGCTTGAAAAAAAAATAGTTTCATAATTTTACAAAAATTGTACCATGGCTAAAAAATGAAATTAAAGAAAAAACAAATTTTTTTTAAAGGATTTTATCAAGCTATATAAGTGTTAATTTTTTTCTTAAGAGCCCCTATCAGCCCCCAAAACATATCAAAATTTTAGATCAATCGATTCAGCCATTCCGAAGAAAATAGTTTTTTTCCATTTTATACATATTTTGCTTTTTCTTGAAAACCAATTGAGTTAGCGATCTGAAACTTTCAGGATCTTTTTATTTTATTAGTACCAACATATCCTATGAATATCGTTTAAATATCTTTCCGGGGCCGAATCACCATGCTTATACCCCTAGGGCCTTTCTTTTATGTTTTTTATTGAATTACAATTTTTTGGATAAAAGTTGATGCTTTTTGAGCTGTAGGGGTGGCGATTGTCCTCCTTTGGATCCGCTACTGAAGTTGACGTTTAATGACATTTGTGTTTGAGAACTTCTGGATTCTAACCTTTTAAATTAATCAATGTCCGGATTTTGTGATTATTTCTGAAGCCCCACCACGTTTTCGATTCTACATTGTTTGTTATGTAATCTAACAAAACAAATTATCGGATAATTATGCATATTTGAATTTAAATGAGCTGGACTGTAAATTTGAAAAGGAATGAAAGACGACCACATAAGCTGTCCTTCAGTGGTATAAATTTTACCAATTATTACATGAGAAAGAAAATGATCTATGGTAGTACAAAGTATAAGTGTAATACAAATATCGAGATTAGATTAATTGGTTTATAGTGACCTTGCATAACTTTAATTACAACATTAGTAGTACATTCTTGAGAAAGCTTCTTTAACCTGTTAAAAATGAACAACAAAGCTGTGTATGCAATTGGATTAGTTTATGTTGGTTGCGGTTTAAACAACGTTTTTCTTGAATATCTTATCAAGTAAGTAAAGTAACATGTAAAATATTAAATTACTATTTTTGGTTTTTAGAGAAGATCCAGGATGTGGTCATCTTATTACATTCTTACAGTTTCTTTTTATTGCCATACATGGTTTTGTTGTCAGCTCAAAATTTGGTTCGGTAGAACGAAAAGTAAAATACAGTGATTATTTAACACTAGTGTGTCTTTTTTTTGTTACCAGTGTAGTAAATAATTGGGCATTTAATTTTAATATACCGGTTCCTTTACACATGATATTCAGATCGGTAAGTATACGATTTTAATTGAATCCAATTTCTTTAGTGCTTTACTTTAGGGATCTCTCATAGCTAATATGATTATGGGCATTTGGTTGTTAAAGAAGCAATACACGTTCTCAAAATATTTATCAGTATTTATGATTACCCTTGGAATAGTAATTTGCACCCTTCTTTCAAGTGGAAAAGAAGTAGCCAAGGTACGTAACTCAATTCAAATTTGTTTTTAAACGCAACGAAATGCTGTATATCTCAATAAATTGTTTTAGACTTGTTCAGATTGTGGTGATGTAAAACCTGCAGTTGATGTAACATCGACAAGTGATGATTCTCACTTCTTTTGGTGGTTAATTGGAGTTGCTCTTTTAACAGGCGCACTATTGTTGTCCGCTCGTATGGGTATTTATCAAGAATACCTTGTTGCCACTTATGGTAAAGTTTCTGATGAATCTTTATATTACACGGTAATAATGCAAATTTGTGTAGTACACCATTAATATTTTGATTTTTAGCATTTGTTATCACTGCCTGGATTTATACTGTACTCGGGAAGTATTATTGAACATGCCGGTGTAGCAACAAACAGTGAACCTTATTATATACCTCTTTTATCTACAACGATACCAATATTATGGTTGTATTTAATTTTTAATGTTTTAACACAATACATGTGCATACGTGGTGTCTACACGTTAACAGCAGAATGTTCCTCTTTAACGTTAACTTTAGTTATTACTTTAAGAAAATTTTTCTCGTTATTGTTATCAATTATTTACTTTAAAAATCCATTTACCTTAGCTCATTGGCTTGGTACCGCTTTAGTATTTTCTGGTACTTTGATATTTACTCAAGTGCCACAGAGGATTATGGAGTCTTACAGCAGTCCAAAATTAAAAAATAAAAAGGAGTAGCATGCTGATTCATTTTTAAATGATGCATTTAAAACAATTATATTCCAAACATGTACATGCCCTAAGCAATAATGTAATTTTTACTAATCAACCTCGCTCCAAGTTTTATATAATTAAAAGGGAATAGGATTAATGTTTCTTATTTTATTAACACATCACCAGTCTTCAAATACTCGATTCAATGTACAAAAAATTATCCTCTGTAATCACACTTGATTGTTCAACTTTTGAACCAAACTAAAATAAATTTGAGTTTCTACCAATCGCTCACTCTTACTAGTACCTGATGATGTGTTAATCAAACAGGAAACATGTGATGTCTTTATTTTTTCTTTTAATTAATTTCTAATAGTTTTACCAAGTTTACATAGCACAACAAGTTATTGGGTATATAGTGTTGAATTGTTTGTTGTGTACACGAATTTTGAGTGTTTTTCGTGGAGAAGAAAAATGTATGCTATACCAAATATTTTGTTAAGTTTTAAGCGTCAAATAAAGTTTTTTAATTATTACTGAATGAAATGATTTTGTTATATAATTAATACATTTCCTTATTTTAAATTATACTTTAGAATTTTTAGGAGCTAAGATGTAATTTTGAAATATTTAAAACTATGTGGTAACCGCCCAGGACTGTGTTTTATGGGAACGACTACTCTCAATGTAGCCGTGAACTGTTCCTTGGAGTTATCCTTGGTACGCCGCCACCATCAAATTTTTTAAAGAAATTTGCAAAACTTATGGTAAAACGCTTAATTTTTCGGTAACGTGACGTCGAGCGACTTCTACTTTGGAAGCGCAGGAAAACAAACAAGCTCGTTTAAAGCAAATAAAAAAAAAAGTTTAAATGAGATAAAAATGAATTTAATAGAGAATAATAATAAAATTTGTTCGAATAATACACACTGAATTAAAAAACAAAAAAAAACACCAGTAACACATACACAATAATAAAAAATATACCTATAAAAAAAAATACACACACGAGAAAAAATATTTAAATCAAAAAATAAAAATGGAAAAATTCAATCAAAAATATAGTAACTTACTACTTAATTCTTCTAAATATATCCGTAAATTCGTCTTGGAATAATATAGTTTTTCTTAATAATAATTTAAAAAATGAAATTCACTGTGAACACAAAACAAAAATGAAAAAATAGAAAAATTATCCCGACCGAATAGCTAGTTATATTTAAACCAGCAGCGTAACGCCGTAATCGTAACTGGCTACTGTTTTTAAAATTAAGCCTATTTATATCAATTTGAATATATCCGATAAGGGATGAAATATCCTTATCGGCCGGATTTATGTTCTAATTTTCATTAATTTAGGTTTTTGAGTTGAATTGAATAAAATAAAATAAATATAATATATTTACTGTTTGACAAAAAGAAAGAAAAATCCTTTTTATTTCAAATTAATAAAAAAAATAAGAAATTTGAAATTAATGCAGAGTATCCCAAAACGGTGACTTGTAATTCATAATTTTACACATAAGTCGAACAAAAGTTTAGGGTCACTGTTTTGCAAATATCGTTACACGCAGCCACTCTGTATCTCGGTATTATCCTAAGTTATACATCCTTCCCACTATATGAGACTTATCAATTTTGGGTCCATAGTAGAAAGTACCCTTAGATTAAATTTATAAACCAGTGACTCTTAACTGTAATTTGAAATTGAATAATTAATTTTAAATGATAATAAAAATCAAAGAAAGAAAAATTTAACCACTAGTTGAAAGTCGCTGATTTTTACAGAAGTTTTATAACTGTAAATGTTATGATAAGTTATAATAATATGCAAGATACAGAGGGTTTATTGTTTTAAGTTAAGAAGTTGTCACTATTGTTGTCATTAAATTACATTTGTTTAATTATAATAATTGGTGTGTTTCTAAAATACAGGATAGGATTTTATAATTAATAAAAATTAGTTTTAATTGACTTTTTGATTTAAATAAAATCTGACTCCGTATTTAAAGATCAATGTGTACAAAAAAGTAATATAAAAAATTTAAAGACTAAAACAAAAAAAAAGGGGGGGCGGTTTACTACAACTACATCTTTTCCAGCAGTAATTTAGATTTATCAATTGATATTCAGAAACCGTCAAATAAAAATCAGAAAGCTTCAAATATAATTCAAAAAGTATCAATTCAAAAACAAGTGTTTTTTTTTCAAAATACTTGAATGTTATAATTTTCAAATTTTATTAAAAATAACCCCTTTTACTACTACAGTACAGCGTCGATAGTTCAGACACACTTTAATCCGGCTACCCCAAAAATCCGTTTTCTTCCACTGTTCGGACAGTTTTGAAAGTTTTGTCTTTGTAATCCGGACATATTCTTTGAAATATTAGTTGTAGCTGATAACCGGTTTTTATGAGTTTGTTACCATTATCATTTATCAGTATTGTGAATGTATTTTAAAAAGTCTTGTTTAAGTCACTGTCAGTCAAAAAATGGGAGACAAATTAGAAAAATGTATGGATACAAAATTGAAGACAATGAAATTTTTAACAAAAAATGTTTTGCTGTAAAAGCGAATTTTATATGTAAAAGAATGGTTTCAAAATGTGCAATTTACATTCGTAACATAGAGGAGGTGACGAATACTTTGTACACTCATTGTTACAGTTATATGTAGAGCCCGGATTTATAAGCACTTATAATTCCAAAATAAGCGCTTTAAAAAGTTTCAAAAAACAGAAAAAAAAGTCATATAAAATTGAAAAAAAGCACTAAAAGTCAAACATTAAAATGCAATTTTTATTAAATATTAATTGTATAGATATTCGCTTCATAATTATAAAAAAATTAATTTTCATACTATATTTTTCCAAATTTTTCAGTTTGAAAAAATTGTTATCTGTTAATACCTGCTTATAATACAAAAAAAAAAGAATTTTTAATAAATAATTTTTACCGATTCTTCTAAAAACAAATATTCTTTTTCAAATTTTTCAAAAAAGTTAGCTTTGATATAACTTAATTGTTGTCGAATAAAATATATTCTTAAAAATTTTTTGACCTTATTTTATTACTGCCGACGGCGATTCTGACAATTCAGAAACAAATCTTTCAAAATTTGTTGCAAAATATACAGTGGAATCGTACTTTTCAAAAACTTTTTTCTCATATAAAAATCGATTTTATAGGAAAATGTTTCAGACATTTTTTGTTGCAAATTTCATTCCCTTCATTTTTGTTTCTATGCATATTTCAAATTTGTTTTCTGAGTAACAGCTACTTTCAAAATACTTTGTAAAGAAATTAAATAAAATTAACTGTTGCATATGTCACAATGCTATAAAATTATGACGTAACGCAAGATTACTTCACTACTACTAACAAGCTCATATAATCGTCAGGTGATCGTCAGTACTTAAAGAACATTAGAATAATGTAGTACTCTAGTTATTAGTACAAATAAATACATAATAAATATGTTTAGTTTTATTTGACTAACAACACAACATTAACATTGCTCTTATGGAAGTTTTATTAAATTTTTTTCAGTGTTTTTAAAATCACTGTTACTCAAAAACGGTGCGACAAAATAAAAAAATGTATATAAACGAAAATGAAGAGAATGAAATTTTCAATAAAAAATATCTGAAACATTTTGTTATAAAATCGATTTTTATGAGAAAAAAGTCTTGGAAAGGTATTTTTACATTGTTAACATAGAAGTGTATTAATAATTTCTGGTAGTTCTGGAGTAACTGTAGGTTAGAATTGAGCCATGTTCCTCACACTTGTTCGGAAGGAATAGTTGTATCTGGAAAATTTTCTTTAAAAGCTTTTCTTAAAAGAAATTATTCCAAGTCCAAAGAAAACATTTAAAAAAAGCTCAAATAATCACTAACGTGCGTTTTAAGCAAAATTTTGAAAAAAAGCACTATCAACATTAGGTCAAAGCATTGCAATTTTTAAGAAACGTCAAGATCTAAAAGGAATATCTTCTGCTTATAATTTAGAGCAATAAGCAAAAAGCTTAGAATCCGAGCTTTAGTTATATGTTACGGTCAATGATGACTAGAGACTGGATTATATGCAATAGGGAACCGATATCTGATATGCGGCATGCAATTTATGCTTGAACACAAGATATTATACATATATAAATTACATCCCAGATACTAAATATCGGGTTCCCTATTGCATATAATCCGGTCTCTAATGATGACAATTCGGCCATTAACGTCAATGGCCGGACAATAACGTCAATGCCCAGCTTATTAGTTGGGCATTGACGTCAATGATCATGCATTTGGGCAATGTTAACATTTAAAATTACATATGTGGTTTCTACATCATTGTCCGGGCAATGACGTTAATGCCCAATACAGGGTGGCCAATGATAAAACTACTATTCTATAGATTCCATATTCTATCACTCATAGTGATAGCCGTCACACACGTTTCGTATTTCGCCGAGTTTGGGCTTCCCTGGAGAGGTCGGGCTTCCCAGTCAAGGTGGATTGATTTCGGGAATGTTTTCAGTGAGTAAGAGACCTTTTTTTTAGAGAACGCTCCGGGCCGTTTTGGTTGGCGCAACCACGGCAATAAATCACGGATCCACCATAAAATAAATTAATTAATTAAATTAAATTAATATTTCCTCCGGGCCGTTTTGACTGATGCAACCACGACGAATCACGGATCCATCCTTAAATGAGTTTGCGTTTTTCTGAATTAAAGAAAATTCCCTGTACACTTATGAGGTCGTGAAAAAGGCCGAGTTGCTGTTATTTATACGGAAAAACGCGTGTACGACAAATGTTGCTGTTCCTTGTAGTATTTATTCTATAATATCATTATTGTCCAATCAATTTTGGCCATTAACGTCATTGACCGGCCAAAGACGTAAATATTTACATCATTGACCACCGTTAACGGGCGTTGACGTCAATGACGTTAATGGCCAGCGTAAAAGGGCATTGACGTCAATGCCAAATTTGCATCGTTGATTGTATTATATTGTTATAATAAAAGGTACTTATACCAAACACTACAGACTTATAGTCTAGAGTATTGCTCCCACGGGAATACCTCGCTAATTCGGTTTGTCTTAAAACTATATCAGTCCGGACTAAAGAGGCTATACTGTTACAATTGACACTTCAAGGCAGTACTATATTAGGACCACTTTTCTTCGTTCTTTACATAAACGACCTTCCAGGAAATATGGAATGCCCAACGGTACTGTTCGCGGACGATACTGCTTATTTAGAAGAGTACCAAAACAACACGACAACTGACAATCAACAAAACACTGCAGCGCAATGGTTTGCATCAAATCCACTACTTCTAAACGATGAAAAAACGCAAAAGATAACTTTCACCATGAACAGGACAGACAAACATGATCAAAAGACAGTGAAATATCTGGGAATCACACTAGACACCTACCTTACTTGGAACGACCACATAACCGATTTAGCAAAGTCACTATTAGGCACAGCCCATACGCAATTCGAAGAATAAAAAAAACTGTCGGAAAGGATACCGCCAGACTTGTTTATACTTTTCCATGTTTTATGCAAGGATGGTTTACGGTTTTCGAATCTGGAGTCATTTGACAAATTTAAACTGCATCTTCATAATGGAAAAGAGAGCGATACGAGCACTAGAAGGACTACCCAGCAGAGCAGAACGAGACAAAGGGACCAACCTCAAATTATGCGATTCCGATTGAAGTGCTGCAAAGGAAGAAACTTATGTATAAAATTATACAATAAGCTACCTGATGAAATCAAAAGCCTTCCTCTGATCCAGTTCAAAAAAAAAACAAAATAACTTTTAGTAGAGCTAGCACTCCTACAAAGTTGCGGAGTTTCTACCCAGCAACAGCCGATCTCCACTTTTTTAAAGCCAACATTATTTATATTTTGTTACTTTAAATAAAGATGATTATTATTATTGTCATCTGATTTTCATTTGACACTTTCTGGGAGGATTTACCGGAGAAATCCGATGTATCTGATATATAAACGAATAATTTTAAATTTTAGATTATTTTATTGATATAATAATTCCTGAACTAATTACTTGATTAAAACAATTGGCTTTTAAAATATATATCAAACATATAATTATTAAACAAATACAATAAAATCATAAAATATCTGGGCTTATTTGGAATTATACTTGAGTTGACTTATACTTGACTACGGCCTTGGTCCCTTCGCTAATGGCGTGTTTGGACAATTCTCCGGGCAAAATAAGGCGAACAGCTGTTTGGATTTCTCTGCTGGTAATCGTCGCTGTCGTACCTATTTTGACGAGACGTGCTGCTTCAGAAGCGATACGTTCAAAAATATCATTTACAAAACTGTTCATAACGGATATGGATCGACTGGAAATTCCAATATCTGGATGTACTTGCTTCAGGACCTTATAGATGTAGATGAAATAAGTTTCCTTCCTCTTTTTCTTATCGCTGTGATTGGGAGACTGCTCGATTTAAAGACACAACTGTTGAAGAATAATTTTCCCACACGCTTAATCGATGTCGCTCTTTTTCGGAACAGGAATGCCCTCAACGTCTCTACCACAACCCTAGATCAGGAAGAGCCCAAACCTACACAGAAAAATAGTAAAATTACTTATCGTCAGTGGCTTGAACACCAAATAAAATACATCTTTATAAAGAGGCAATACAAAATGGTGAACTCTGTCTTGTTTTTTATAATAACTTATAACTTGGGCAGAGTCTTGTTTTCTAAGACCAAAGACGAAGTCCCCATTCCTAATCGAGCCAACGTCGTTTATTGTGTGAAATGTGAATGTGAACTATGTTACATTGGTCAAACTCGCCAAAGGCTCTCCGCCAGAATTTATCAACACCTACAAGACGTTAAACACAAGTCGAATAAAACGGGTCTATCTGAACATGTAACCCTGACCTCACACAAATTTACCGAAGAAGATGTCAAAATTCTGGCTACCGAGAGCAACTACTACAAGCGTACATTTTTGGAAGCTGCTTATATCAGCACTACACAGGAGAACCTCAACAAACAAAGCGATTTTGGTTATATAAACAAAAAACAATGGGTATAAAGATTTACTTAATGCGGTCTACAGACGTTGAATTTGGTTGACAACCTAAGTTGTGAACTTGCGATGTTGGCCACCAAGTTGACCGTGTGTAGGCTAGTTGAAGGTTGAAAGGACAAGTTGATGCCAATGTTGAAGAAAATTAAATGCATTCGAGCTATTGTGGGTAGAGCCTGATAGGCCCCATAGACCTGCAAACAAATTGCGCAAACATGTTGTTTGCACAAACATGTTGTAATAAGGTCACCCCCATATATGCCCATAGTTGCACAGCACGTCAAACAACACTATACACTATACAACTGTTTGCACAACAGCCTCCGTTGCGCAATTTGTTGGCAGGTCTATGGGGCCTATGATGTTGACGACTATGTTGAACGTGTGTAGGTATGTTATCAATGCATTCGTCAACATTAGTCAGTATTCAGTTTTAATTAAAGCATTAAGTAATTAAAAAAATTTTAAATTAAAATATTATGGCTAATATATTGCTTCAGTTTTCGATACCAATCCTGTGACCAAATTCTTTTTCTCTTTTTCGGATTTTTCACCACTTCGACGTCACATATAACTCATTAATTATAACGTAATGTAATAAAGACAATTCTTCATTCATGTTAAAATCTTAATAAAGACTTTAATTTCACAAATTAAAGTAATGTACTATACAATATTTAACAAGGCGAGATAGCAAAAAGTGATGTTGACGGGTAGGTTGATCAAAAAGTTGAAAAGTGTGTTTGGGGCTTTACTTATTGCACTCACCGGTTTTATCAACAATTTGTATCTGTCATTTGTGTTTTTTCTACTAGTTACGCGGTATCCCACGGGGATGATTCGGTTGCTCATGTATGGTTATTTGGGTTGCCTATCTACTTACCTTTTTGAAATTTAGGTTATCAATTTATTTTATTTGGTAACTACATATTTTATTTGTACATATTTTTACGCATTGCGTTATTTTAAATGTTACACGTCTTTATAGATTTTATATTCAGAGTTTATTTACACCTACATGTTATTTATTAGATTTTATACAAAGTTTATTTACACCTATATGTTATTTATTAATATTTTTAATTTTAATATATTGACTTTGTTGATATTGCAACCGTCAGATCATACGTTGTCCCATGTAGCAATTTGTCAGACAACATACCAACTTTTGTGTTTATCGGTGAGTGGTTGTTACTTTGATTTTGTAATTCTTGCAGCTTGTAACACCTCGGGACTGATACAATTCTCTATTTCAGTCTTGATAATGGATAAATAAATTGTCCGAAACGTCGACAGACATAATTATTTAGTGTTTGATTGCTACCTAGCCAACCCGAGAATTCCTTTTCATATTTACTTTGGGTGAGAACTTTGTTATACTTCTTTTTAAGCCGATCACCATTTTTTAATGGACCCATTTTATAAATGAAACCACAAATAAAAAGATAAGAACAATTGCATATAGCATTAATTTGTTGCATTTCAATTTTTGGTTGGTACTTTTGAAGATAAATTTAGGAAGAGTTTATTTTGAGCAATTGCAATGATTTAAATGTATGGTTTTGGTTTTAACCTGATACCAAAATTTCATCCGTCTAGCTCGTTAATTTTTGACATTTGGCAGTTACAGGGATGTTTTTAATGTAATTTTTTAATATATAATAGACACAAGAACATATAGGTAGTATTATTTTAACAAACTCAGCGTTAAAAGAAATCTCTCTATCGGAGATTGGACTAAATCAGTCAAATATGTGATTAACTCGACAATTTTTAGCTCCAGAGCGCTGAAACTTGTCTGAGTCAGGCTGGATGGACATAACTTTCATGTTTTGAAAATTTCCCTGCAGATCATCAAAATTTCTTCGCGGACCGATGCATTTGCGACCACAATGTATCCCTTATCCCTTTCTTTTCCCTCACCCTCATCACGATGATTTATGTCTGAAGAAAAGGTTCTGTTATTTTGTCGCACCTTGTAAAATACCACTTAACGTTAGTTTATTCTCATTAGTCATTACTCATTACCTACTGTTGATGTTCTGCTATCGACAGCACTAGCACACCATAGAAACAAAACAAACATAAATCTTGTTATTATTTTGATTACTGTATTACATAATTAAATACCCATTATTAATTTAGTTTTTAATAATATAATTAAGGTCATTAACTTTTTTTTAAATAACCTAATAATATGCGTGTTTATCTAAAATGTATTGATTACAATGAAACTTGGAATGAATACAAAAATCAGCTGTGCTGAGCTAGGTGGGGGGGCTAAATTTAAATTTCTTGGAAAATGACTAACAGAGTTGTGTACGGGTTTGTGTTGAAGTAATTGAAAAAAATAAAGGCAGCCATTTTAGTAATACAGACCAGCTGGCGTAATGGGGTTACGCTATTGGTGCATTTTTAATGGTGCGCGAGATGTATTTATAAAATGATACAACATGTAATTTATTTAATTTATTGATAAACAAAAAGGTACGCGAGTTATCGAATCGATGTCAGGGTTGGATTTCACAATATATCAATGAAAGCCACTTTCTAGTTTGGGCATGCGTTAATGAAAACTGACCATAGATGTATAATCTATTATTTGCTTACGTTCGTAGCGATTACTAAATAGGGGTAAAAAAATTTAATATGGAATTAAGGTGGTTAAGTGATACAGTGATTGGTGTGTGGACGTTTATAAATAACAAATGAAGCTTACTCAGTTTGTTTATATTTCCTAAATATGTGCTTAAATATGACGAATTTGTGAATCCAGTGATTGAAAAAATAATAATAGATGGAGAACAACGGGGCGAAATCACGAGGCAAGTCGAGCTCTGCAAGGGTTCTTGTATTTGATGAATTCCATAATTCAAATATTACACATCAAAACGCAACTAAAGATTCAGCATCCTTCAAAAAACCTACAAATGTTGCACCTCCAACAGGTACAATTACTCGCACTCTCTTATAAATTTCAACCCTTATTTATGGAACTATCATTTTTAGACACAGAATCTTCCGCACCTGGCTCCAATTTAATACGAATACGTGGGTCTGCTTTGGGAAAATCCGCTCCTTCGTTGTCGGTTAATATGGTAAGTCTTGAAGTTTTCATAAAAAACAACCAATCACTTATGACATTTGAATATTCTGCCTTCTAAGCATGTTAGTCTGCTATCTCTATTATATCCAATTAATTATTACAGAAAGAAATTGGTGTAAGTAGACGTAACAGTCGACATGCTGCAATTCATCGTTTAAGTTTTGCATCCAATACATCGCCTACTTTACCAAGATCCCATTCTCCAATATGTGGCAGCCCAATTGATAGTCCAAGAACCCATGCAAGCTTCTTAAATTTTGGATTTGCTCCTATTAAAAGGTAATTAAAATCGAAAACTGTAAAACGTTGATTTTAAATTTGAAAAAGTGTTTTTTAAATTAAAGAACATTTTTTTTTAAATATTATTTCATAATAGTAGTGGTGATTAGTTAGAAATAAAGTATTTGTTTATAGTCAATTCAATTCCATTGTCCAAGTTTTTGATCTTTTGAGCTTGGATTTGGTCATACTAAAAGAAATCGAACTTGACAAATAAAATTCTTTTATTAATTTATTGCTTTCATTGAAAATCAACTGACATTTCAAAGCTGTTGCAATAAATAAAGAAAAGTTGTAAATACTGAGGCCTTGCAAAGAAAATTCTCTTCGACTTAAAAACTCAATTTTCACCTTTACTCTATTAGTTTGATAATTGGAAACTCTTGTTTCTAAGTCATACTCAAATTCCTACTTGTCTTGGCAGAAGTTTTAAAATCTCTCGTCACCTGCCAAGCTTTCTAGAATCTAGAAAGCTGTATTTCTTCAGTTTCCTTTTTTGATAAATAGAACTTCCAAATACAAAAGTAGTAAAGGCTTTTGTTCATTTTCATTAATTTCACAAAGTATTTATCTACGTCTAATAAAGGTAAAGGTTACTCGTGTGGAATAAACTCAAATATTTTCGTTCATTAAATTCCTTCAGTAAATTAGATTAAAAAATTCTTTGTTAACGAATTTCCTCTAGTTGTATTAATGAGAATATAATTGAAATAAAAATAAACTTGACTGAAATCATTGTGGAGAGAAAAGAAAGTGGGAATTTGAAGTATCTGGGCCAAAAGTACATTAGATTAGTTAGAACAACTTAAAAATGTTTGAACTTGGCTTTTAAATGACTTCCACATTCCAAATTTAAAGTATTTTCGTGTCTTCTCAATGCTCACTAAAAATAATAAAATTAGCTTAAGGTTTCATTCATGTTTTGCAACTTTTTTGAGTATGAAAACGGTATGAAGGTATGATATGGAGTTTGTAGTCTTTAAATTTTTCATGGTATTTTGACAAATACTTTTAAGTTGTTGCTATGCTTACGTTGTAAGCGTTTGACATCTTTCTGTTTATCCATTCATGTGCGTCACTACTAACGAGGTGCCGCGTATAATAAAATTTGAAATTATTTGAGTTGAATTAAATAGTCATTAGAGTTTTGAATAGACAGGCTAACAGAATATTATTGTTTTTGTTTTAAAAAATAAATTCTGCTGGAGTGAGTCAACGGGAGGAGAATAAAAAATCTAATTGTTTTAATTAAAATGACCGTATGTCAGCACGTCAACGCCTTCTTGGAGGGCTAATATTTCTTTTTATTTTTTGATAGTATGAGACTATCCTTGGATCCTGTTATTTTTCATTATATTATGTGTGATTTCAAATCCGTTTTCTATTAAGGAAGAAAATCTGTAATTCATCTTTAATTCTAACTTTAATGCACTGGAATATTGTTTATGTTTTCTATAACTATAACTCTTGTTACATTGCCTAGGTTGATGTTATAAATTAAAACTAAAACATTCCTCTCAACTTAATATATTTCTTGTTTTAGTTTATATTTATGCTAATTTAATTAACGTCACTATCAAAAATAAAAAAACAGGGGTCACGGGCACATCCCAAAATCTAGTTTAAGCAGTCTTAAATTTGAAATTCTGAAACCCTTTTCTAAGCGAAACAGTCCGAATATTCAACAGTGGGTAGGAGACTCTGAAGAAGATATTGTTTCAGGGGTCACACACCTAGGTTTTATTTTAATGTTTTAAGCCTTGACTATAATTCAGGGCTTATGTCTGTGCCCGTGTTAATGTCACAGATTTCTGTGGCTAGAGTAGTCACCATTGTGTTCATCACAGTTGATTATGTGTGAATGCTAAATAGCATTCCGCATTAGAAAGCTTGTGTGATGATAAAATTATACAAACTATACTACTTATGCATTTTTTGAGGAAAACAACTTTTAATTATTAATAGTAGGGGGAACTCGCTGGGGAAATTTGGTGTACAAGTAAAAGGAAATCTAAGAAATCTTAGGACATCCAAGAAAATCTTAGGAAATAGGAAATTGCAGGTAGTGCAGAAAATCCTAGGAAATCTAAAAAAATAATAGGAAATTCAAGAAAGTCTCAGGAAATCCAAATAAATTTTAGGAAATCGGGAAATTTTATATAGATAATCTTTTTCTTTACTTTTTCAAAAGGAAATCTTGAGGCAATCCAGGGGAAATCTTGTAAAAAGAAATCTAGTTTTAATAAATAAATAAATTGCCTCGTGATTTCCCCCTCAAGTTTAAGAAACCAAGTGATTTAATATAGCTTGCTTTTAAGCAATTAATTCCATTTGTAATTTGTAATGGAACTATAGTTCGAAACTTGGATACCAACAAAATGTAGATGAGGCCAACTGAATTATAATTTACTAGCTGGAAAGCCCGTCCGCGGACGGGCAGCTAGACGGTGGATCTTTTTTTTTAGCGGTATAATATTAAACATTTAATTTTGTTTCCCACTACTGGGTGATTCCCCCTTTTTTCTATATGTTCAAAGTAACGCAAAACGTTTTTGCAAAACTTGATGTTTTTGCTAAAATTTTTAATAATTTAAAAATAAATAAGTTTCTGAAATTCTAATTTTCTTTAGCCGAACGTTTCAATTTCCCCTCACTTTAATATTCTCTAGCCAAAGGTTTATATTTCTCTCACTTTTGCTTAAAAATTTAAATTTCCCGGTTTTTATTGACAAAATTTATAAAATTATAAATTCCCTATCTTCTCCAAATTCTGCGATGTACTGGAGGGTGTTCCACCCCCCAGAGCCCCCGGTTTTCAATTTTGACTTTATATTTTTATAATTATGATAAATTAAATTAATTATAAATTATTATAAATAAATTAAAAGTAAACCGGGGGGTCTGGGGGGAGTGGAACACCCTTCAGTACATGTCACAGAATATCCACTCATTTAAAATATTGGACAAATATTTTTAATTCTAATCTTAGTTTAATATATTTTTCGGTTAGTAAAAAAAATCGACCAATCCGAGTGTTTTTCACTAAAAAATGACACGCTGTAGCAGGAGTAGGAGCAGCGTGCTGGGATTTTATATATTAGGATTTCCTATGTTCAGTTAACTCATTTAGTTTTGATTACTATGATTATTAAATTTTAATTGGTTTTTTTATAACGTAATTATTCATTATTTTCTTTCTGAAATATTTTTAATCCCAACTTTAGGTTAATATATTTTTCGGTTGGTTAAAAAAGTCGACCACTCAGAGTGTTTCTTTTTTCACCAAAAAGTGACACGCTTGAGCAGAAGCTGGAGCAGCGTGTTGGAATTTTATGTATTAGGATGTTCAGTTAACTCATTCAGTTTTGATTACTATGATTGCTAAATTTTAATTGTTTCCTCTTATACCGGAATTATTCATTATTTTATTTTTCAAATATTTTTAGTTTTAATCTTAGTTTAATATATTTCTCGGTTGGTAAAAAAATCGACCAATCAGAGTGTTCCGTTTTTCACCAAAAAATGACACGCTGGAACAGGAGCAGCAGCGTGCTGGGATTTTATATATTAGGATGAGTTTTAAACTAAAGGAATCTCATTAAACTCATGAAAATATTGTATTTTAGTTTAACCTTTTCGCTCCGGGGATTTTTCCTTTAAAATTGACCTCTCATTTTAGCTGAATTTCATGACTTAAATGAATGAACTTCTTATGACAAGTCGCCACTCGGAGTGCTAGTCCATATATGGACCAGTCCCAGAGCGAAAAGGTTAAACACAAAATATTCTTTAATAAAAGGTTAGCCATTTAAACCTTCAGCATCTAGCAACCCTTTACCTTTAAAATTTTATTCAGATCAGCTTATGACAGTACGCGTTCGAAGCGTCAGTCCAATCGACAAACCAAGTTGCTTGAATTATGCAAATTTCTTGGTGAACATAGCTCAAACCGACGATGAATTTTGGAAAAAAATTATCATGAGCGATGAAGCTCATTTTTCTTTAATTGGGACCGTGAATAAGCAAAATTGTCGATTCTACACTAATGAAAACCTTCAAATAATTCACGAAGAACCTCTCCACGACCAATGCGTAACCGTTTTGGTTGGAATTTGTGCGAAAAGTATCATTGGACCGTTTTTCTTTGAAGACAACATTGGAGCAGCCGTAACCGTCAATGAAGACCCTTATCAAGGCAAGGGCATAGACAACTTTTGGTTCCAACAGAACGGCGCCACAGCTCACACCAGCCCAAGCTATGATTGCTTTATTGCATCCCTTTTTCCTTGGTTACCTAAGTTCGAAAGATTGTTATTTTTACTGGTCCCCGCGATCGCCCGACTTAACGCCTCCAGACTTCTTTCTGTGGAGTTATTTGAAGTCCAAAGTTTATGTCAAGAAGCCATGGACCCTGGAAACCCGAAAGACAATATCTTTCAATTATTCATCCCGAAACACTTCGAAAACTGATGGAAAATGTCGAAAAACGAGCACATTGCGCCATTTGCTCTGGCGGTGATCATTTACGCGGTATCATATTCAAAAAGTGATCAGAACAGCAAGGTTCAAAATAATCGAAAAATCAATTTACAGCAAATAATTTCTTTTTTTTTTTAATTATTACCAAAACACATCCAGAAAGTTTAAATGGCGCACCCTGTACATTACATATCAGAATAAATAGTATCTAAGGGGCCGTCCTTTAATCACGTGAGGTTTTTTATGCCATTTTTTTTACCCTCCCTCCCCCTTGGTGATACGTCGTGAGGTTTTAGGCTACCCCTACCCAACATCACGTGTATATATATATTTTTTTTTTTCAAGTAGAGACGGTGAGACAGAAGGCCGTGGGCAGCGGAACGACAGGGTCCAGTGCCGGAAGCCAGCTGAGAGCTAAATATTGTTGTTATGTTGCTTTTTAGGCATAAATTTGCTCTCTCTGGATTTCACGTAGTAGCAAGAAAATATACACGTGATTGTCACAGCATGCCCTCCCCCCCATCGTGATCAATCGTGATGTTATTCTAACCCCCTCCCCCCCTGTTAGAACCTCACGTGATTAAATGACAACCCCTAACTTAAAAACCAGAAAATAATAAACAAAAAACAATTTTTTTCAGTTAAAAACTTTGTAGAAGTGAAGTCAAACAGAAAATAAATAAATACCTGTATCAACATTTTAATTTAAAAGTTTAATAAGAAATTGTTTATTTTCTACGTTTTGGTTCACTTTTGTAAAACTTTTAACTGGAAAAATTGTTTTATGTTTGATTTTGTGTTTTCAATATAATAAAATTTGCGAAAAATTCATTCAGAATATTAATGGAAGTAAAGTGTGATAACGTTGACATTATATTTCAGAATCGCAGGTGGTAGAGGAGATGGTAGACGATGGTCTGTAGCATCTTTACCTTCTTCTGGTTATGGAACAACTCCTGGTAGCTCAAATATGTCGGTATGTGTAATCCTAATATTTTGAGAAGATTCTTAATGTATGTTTTACGTTTGGAAATCAAATTGCAGTCGAAATGCTCGAGTCAAGAAAGGTTACATCAACTTCCACATGTTCCTACATCTGACGATATGCGCATGCTAACGCATCACTTTTCTAGCAACGAGAGTAATGCTTCTATTCCTTGTGGAAGCTGTGATGAAAATTCAATTACTTATAGATCACCTTTACACAGACCAAGATCTCGTAGCCTTAGGTAAGCTCAAAAGAAAAAAAAAGGAATTTGAAATAAAATGCAAACATGAATTGTAGTAGTCCAAGTCGTTCACCAATTATTGATAACGAAATTTCTATGATGAATACTTTATATAAAGAACGATTTCCTAAAGCAACTCGACAAATGGAAGATAGGCTTGCACATTTTATTGATGAAAATAAAACTTTTTATGGAGGCGAAAATTGTGATTCACTACCAATAGCGAGATTTGTTCACCATCAGGTTTTAGAAATGGCGCGAGATTGTTTATATAAATCTCAATCAAGATTAATTACCAGTCGTTATTTTTATGAAATGTCAGAAAATTTAGAAAGGCTTTTAATAGAAGTAAGTTTCTTCGGCACTCGACAAAATTTGTTATAATATACTATTTGTTTTTAGACAAAAGAAAAATCAGAAGAAGCAGCTGCCCAACTGATAAGTATAATCAAAAAACTGTTATTAATTATATCACGGCCAGCGAGATTATTAGAGTGCCTTGAATTTGATCCTGAAGAATTTTATCATTTTTTGGAAGCAGCTGAAGATCAAGTTAAAGGTTTACAGGGCATAAAGGCGGATCTTCCACAATATATAATACAAAAGCTGGGTTTGAACCGAGATCCCATAGCTGAATTGCAGCAAGAACTGCGTGACTGTAATTTACCGTCCATAAATCAAACGTCTCAAGCACAAGTCTGCATTAGTGCAAGTCAAACTTGCAAAAAGTGGGTCACCAATCCAAGCGAACATGATTTTGAAGTTGTTAAGTTGATTTCTAACGGCGCATATGGAATGGTTTATTTAGTAAAACATAAACATACTAGACAACGTTTTGCCATGAAAAAAATTAACAAAAATAACTTGATGCTTCGTAATCAAGTTGAGCAAGTGTTTGCCGAGCGAGACATTTTAAGTTTTGCTGATAACCCTTTTGTGGTTAGTATGTATTGTAGTTTGGAAACAAAAAAACATCTGTGTTTGGTGATGGAATATGTAGAAGGTGGTGATTGTGCAAGTTTGATTAAAAATATTGGACCCCTACCTCCTGATATGGCTCGATTCTATTTTGCTGAGACTGTTTTAGCTGTCGAATATTTACATAGTTATGGAATTGTACATCGAGATCTTAAACCTGATAAGTAAGTTGTTTTTTTAAATAAATATTTTTATCTAATTATGTATTCTTCATAAAATTATTAATTTTATCAGATAATTTGTTCAAATTGTGTGGTTGTAAGAACTTTGTTGCTATGCTTATTTTCCCCTGTCGTAGTTTGCCCACCACTGCTCTATAATTTCATACATTCATTACAGATTCATCCTGCGTTTATTCCATGACCGAAGATCATCCTAAAGTGGATTACTTTTTGCATTTTTTTGTTTTCTATATCATTGGGATCATTTATTTTTCTGGGATGGTATTTCTTTTGTTTTTGTTTCATATTCACATTGTTTATTTGACACCCGCGTTTTTACCAGTATCTATCATACACTGCATGCAAAATTACATTAGACACTACAACGCTCCTTAGTTATTTGGAGTTAATCTTTTCATTTGTGTTTGTTTTAGCCTTTTGATAACCGCATTAGGGCACATAAAATTGACGGACTTTGGTTTAAGTAAAATGGGTTTAATGTCTTTAGCTACGAATTTATACGAAGGTTATATAGATTGTGAAACTCGACAGTTTTCTGACAAGCAAGTATTTGGTACACCAGAATATATTGCACCTGAGGTGATTTTAAGGCAAGGGTATGGCAAGCCAGTGGATTGGTGGTCAATGGGAATTATTTTGTATGAATTTCTAATTGGTTGTGTACCATTTTTTGGCGAAACACCGGAAGAATTGTTTGCTCACACTGTTAATGATGATATCGAATGGCCCGATTCTGAAGACTGGGCTGTCCAAGATGAAGCTAAAGATTTGATAACTGCATTGCTACAACATTCACCACGTGATAGGTTAGGTGCTGGTGGTGCACATGAAGTAAAAGATCATATTTATTTTAAAAGCGTTGATTGGAACTCATTGCTTAGACAAAAAGCAGAATTTGTACCGCAGTTAGAAAATGAAGAAGACACAAGTTATTTTGATACACGGGTGGATCGCTACAATCATGATTTAGGAGATGATACAGACGACACAGATGATTCACCTGTTATTGGTTTGTTTTCTTCGTGTTCTCCTCAGTATCGTAAGACACATGGTTTTCAAGTTTCTTCTAAAACCAATCAAGATGCAGGGTTGGATTCAGTTCGTATTACAACATCTACTGCCACAACTCCGGATACCCCCGAAATTCCTGATTTGAAGTTAAAACTGCGTTCTAGTGTTTTATTAACACCGGATAAAGATTTCCCTGAGATATCATCACTTGAACATCGAAAGGTAAATCTTAATTAAATCACAAAAGTCCATCTTATAACTTTAAAATTTTTCTATGTAGGTGTCGTTGGATCTAAACAGAACAGTTAGTACACCAGAATCATCTCAAACTGATAGTGACGATGTATCACCTCAAATACAGAGGAAGAGGAGAAGTGGACACGCTCGTGATATTTTACCAAGATTTTCAATTTCAATTGAAGACGAACACAGCAGGTATGAAACCTGATGTAGCTCTCAATTTTTTGTAATTTATTTAATTTAGCTTGGAAACTGGTACATCTTCTTCGGAAAATAATCGAGAATTATCTCCTGTTAGCAGAAATCAAACACCAGTTGTTGCTCCGTTCAACAACAAACATCGTTCAAGATCTGTTGTTAAAAGCGCTTCAGCTTCTGGCCTCTCCTTAATGATTCCTGCAGGTAAGTCATTAATTTTAATATTCATTATTCAGATCAATTTTGAACTCACAAAAAATTAAAAAGGTTGACAATATGTAATCATGATACTTAAAATTATTTACAATATAAATTGGCGTTTATTAAAGCAGTGGTTTAAAATAAATTCTGATAAATTGCAAACAGGAACAACACTACATTAAAAAAAATCGAATTTTTAACTTCACTTGAAAATTCACAGATAAAATTGATTTACGTGGCTTGGTCACCGCAGATACCGGTTTTCAACAAAATTCTAAAATAATAGATTTTTATAGATACAGTTGTTTACGAGAAATTGAAGGTGGAAAATTTTGCTACTGCTCATATATCTTTAAGTTAATAGTTTTTGCTATTGCTCATATCTCTTCAAGTTAAACAGAAAAATATCATAACTCCGGTTATGCTGGTTTCTTTCATCAATGATTTCAATTTATTTAATTTTTAAGTTAAATTTAAAATAATTAAAATTTTTATATCAAAAAACGGATTTGGCGGGATCTTATATTGGAAAACGGTAATGATACGACAAAAATTTTTAAGTATATAATATACAATTTTTGTAGAGAATTAAATTTTTTATTAAAAGTCCGTGGTCCACATATTTTGGCTTTTTCGTTGTCAAAACGCAAAAAACACAATATTGCATATTAATATTTATACCTACATATAAATCCAGTCTACTAGTACTACAGGGAATACTAATAATAAATACCTGTCCTTACTACAATCACGCGAAGTTCCGTCACGAAACTCGGTTGTAGTTCAAATGTAGTTTGAAATTTGATCTTTTTTAGAAATGTCCCTGTTATTGTGCGAAATGTATATGTATCAAAAATACTGTATTCTTTTTACATTCAAACGCTAAATGCCTTTGTACCATGAAATTCAATTGTGCAATTTAAAAACATGATATAATTTAAGATTCTTGATAGTATCTATTTTCAGTTTTACATCTACCATATATTATAAAAAGATAAGGCTTTTTCATACGTCCACAGGAAAATGTAAAATTGTCAGTAAGATGTGCCTGTGGATGTCACGGGTAAATGCACGAAGAGGTAAAAATCGTACGTCATGGTACCAAGATATTAGTGCTCTTGTATGGAAAGAATACTGAAGTAATTGAACGCTAGTGAGATTTATTAAATTATGCTTTAAAAAATTAACAAGTAAAGTAAATAATAAATTTAAAAAAATTATTGGAAGAACACCAGAACATATCTTAATATCTGTCAAAAGCTCATAGGTATTACAAAATTTATTTAAATTTTATTATTGTTTACTTTTAGCATGTTAATGTTTTTAAAAATAATTTTGTACATATGAGTCTGGTATTTATGCAAAACCGGACAAGTCACATTTTACAAAAATAAATCTGAGATATATGTTTTGTTTCTTGTGGCCTGTTTTAACATTTGAATAAAAGTTTTTGGTAATAAAAACAAATAATCCTGCTTAAAATAGGGGTTGAAAACTGACATTTGTATTAAATATAATGGTGAACAATATTCTTTTATGCGTTGATCTCAAATTCACGCTAAGTGACATGTCCGGTTTTGCATATACCCCCCTCATATAATGGTAAAACAAATAATATAACCATGTCAAAAAAAAATGCAATAAAAAAATCCACCAATATTTTGCTCGCCCACTGCTTTAGCACAGCTAAATTTGTAACGAGAGTTTTATCAATTACTATTATCAAGTAATTCCTAATGTGAGTTTCATTTCTAATGATCCTATATATAGTTTATAAATTTTTTTATTAACCACAAAATTTTGTTGATGTAATTTTGAAACGATTTTTTTTTAATTCTAAGGTAACAAAAAGAAAGATTTTAATTTTATTAAGAAAATTTACAACATATTAAAAGGCATAAAACGGGAGGAAACCGAAACAGAGAAGTATTATAGAGAAAGGAAGGAATATGTTGCCAGTATTTTCAGTATGTACTACTAATTTTTTGAAGAAATTATGAATTTACAATGTTTATTTTTTAAAGAGGTGTATTTTTTTAAAAACTTTTTTTAATTTTTTGTATTTATATAATTAGGTGATCAAAAGGTTTCTGATGAGTATTAATTTTGTAACACTTACGCCTGATTTCATAAAACTTTTAACGGATCGTTAAATTTAACTAACCAATTGAAATTATGCCCTAGTGCTAACAAACCAATAGAAATAATCCGTTAACTTTAACGGCTTGTTAAAAGTTTTATGAAATCAGGCATTAGTTTCCAAGTTTGAACCACAAAACTTGGGCCCTGCAACCTACACAACTAATAATTTTACCATAATCCGTTGTTATATTTCTGTCATTAGATCATTTTTCAAGTGTTAGTAGAAAAATATGTATGTGTGAAGGTTTGACTATGATTTAGCTCAGTGGTTCCCAACTGGACTACCAGTGGTCCGTGAATTCATATCCAAGTGGTCCACGATGCCATAGAATTTAGAATTTTTATAGATAATTCCACATAAATCATCAATTAAGTGCTGGTCCGTGGTGATAGAAAGTTTACAAAAGTGGTCCGTGCCTTGAGTTGAGAACCACTGATTAAGATTAATTGACCAGAATTCGTATGCACCTGAACATAATGTATTCCACTATACTTTCCAGTTTGACTCTTGAGATTAAAACTGATTGTTGTTTGTAGCCTAAAAATTCAAATAAACCATACTTTTGGATCACCTAATTATGTATGACCTTTTCTGTATGGCTGATTTAAATCAAGTGTGCTCCATTGCTAACTTTGTAATTGTTATTTGTTATAACGACAGTTAAATTAGCAATACTATGGTGTAAAAGAAAATCAATTGAGCAACGTTTTCTCGAATTATGACAAAGGCAATCGCAAATGATAAAAAGAGGATAAAAATAAAAAGTTGTATTATTTTGTAAATATTTCGCAGAAAACGGCTTTCCGAAATTGGGAACTTGATATCATTATAAATAAATTAAAATATAATTTATTTAAAGAGGGCGAAATATTTGAACAAAATAAAGTTTCAAATGAAATTAAATCAAATTTAGAAATAATCAAAAAACGAATATATTTTATTAAACAGTTACAAAGATACTAATGATGTAAGTATACACTAAATTTAGGCCTAATAAAAGTAAACCACCTAACGAAAAAATATTTGATTTATATCTTTAATGGTCAACTTTTTCTTCATAGTAAATTTTACAGGAGTTATTTAAAAATTTATCATTAGGTGGATACTTTCTATTTATACATAAATCCTCTTTAAACCTTTATTAAGGGGGTAGATTTTTGATTTTATTATTTTCTAAAAATTCTGTATACTAGTTTGAATTTAACAACACAATTCACTGTAAATTTGCATACTTGAGTTTTATTGAGGTTTCTGGCCTCAAGTATAGGATATGCTCATCTTGTTGTAATCATTCAAATTTATGTGACTTTGTGTTGAAGAGGGGTAATTGTTATTTGTGGAAATTAACTTAATTTTATTTTAAAAAGATGATTTTCAAACAACGCCTGTTGGAATTCATTCTCCTGGTGGTGGAGGTGGATCAAGTACTGCAAGTTCACGAGATACGTCACCATGTCGGGAGTTGTCACCGTTAGTCACTAGTCTAAAACCACCCGTAATCATTAGAAGAGGTCCTAAAGGTTTTGGATTTACAGTTCATACAATTCGTGTTTATTATGGAGACACCGATTTTTATACCATGCACCACTTGGTTATGGTAAATTTGAAAAAATGTTATTTTGCTTTAAACTAAGTTTTATGCTTTTAGGCTGTTGATGAAGGAAGTCCAGCGTTTGAAGCTGGATTAAGACCTGCAGATTTAATAACACACGTTAACGGCGAAGCTGTTCAAGGTCTTTATCATACTCAAGTTTTGCAATTGCTTTTGTCTGGTGTAGAGCACGTTAGTTTAAGAGCCACACCTTTAGAGCACACTTCAATTCAAAGTGGGGGAAGAAAGAGGGAACCTGGTCAAAGTAAACTTGCAAGACGTAGTTTACATAGGCAAAGGAAACAAAAGAGAGAGAATGATAAACGCCGTAAAACGTCTTTATTTAGAAGAATAAGTAGTAAACGAGCCAGTGCTGAAATACAACAAATGGCTGCCAATGTGCAATCGCCTTTAAGTGTAACTCCTAGTCGTAGTTTTCAGTCATTTCCAAGAAATCAAGATGCCGTTTCTTGCCCAAACCCTATAAGAGCTCCAGCTTCCAATCGGAGTAGTTTGTCACCAGCTGATTCATTTAATCAACATACGAATAATTCTTCACCTCAAAGTTCCTCTTCTGGATCTCCTAGTCCTACTGCGGTTGGTAATAATCGAACCAATAAGCAGCATTATCAAAGGCCTTCAACATTACATGGTTTGAAGCACAAACTTCACTCTCCAGGATGTAGCAAAGCAATTCATACTGCTAGCCCGTCTTGTCCAAATGTTCCAAATCGTCGAAAATCGGTGGGTCATATTCCTTTGTCACCATTAGCCAGAACACCATCGCCATCTCCTCTTCCAGCTTCACCTACTAGATCACCAAGTCCGTTAGCGTTTCCAGTAGGTCATCAGCCTGGTAGTTCTAATACAACCCAGTCGTATAGTCCCAGTGCAGGCAATACTCCTATCACGATAGCCTCAAATCCAACAAAAAAAGGATTTGTACGTCCAAAAGGAGCCGAACCAAGATCTCCGCTCTTAAGAAGAGCGTTATCTCCAGATAGGTTGCACCCAAGAAGTGCCGAAAGTAAGTGCTCCCTCATTTCTCCACTTTGCTCATCAAGTAGTCCACAAGTGTTGAAAACTCAAACTAGAGGTGGTAGTAGTGCACTTTGGAGGTCTGCTTCGCAACCTGAACGAGAGAGGGAATTAGATAACGAAACAAGTACATCACAAACAAACGAAAGCACTAGTAGTCAGAGTAGCACATCAGAAAATCGTTTATCACTTAATTTGTCAAGCAGTAGCGAACCACTACCACGAATTGCAGAAGAAAAAGACTCACCAACCAACAGTAGTCAAGATTCGAATAATAAAAGTCCAACAGTAAAAGATAATAAAAATGAGAAAGTAAAAGGTGATGTGAAATTAATCGATAATAAAATGGTTAAATGCAGTCCCAAGCTACCCCACAAATAATTATTATGTAATTGAGTATTTGTATTATTTTAACCTACTCCAAATTTCTAGATGTCGAATATTTTGGAATGATTTCAAAAAGTGAGTTGAATTTAAAATTTGTGATCTATTACCTAATTTTTAGTGTGATTTGTATTTTTGTTGAAAAATATTTTTAAGTTTTTATTTATATTGTATATATATGTATTAATAAGTTTTAAGGCTGATGAGGTCTTACGATTATATCAACATCACATACCTATTATGGTAGTAAGGTTTTAATGTTTTGATTGGCAATTCTGCATATATTAAAGTAGCTGTTGTCTGTAAATTTTACAAATTGTATTTTTATTTATTTATTTTTAAATTTTATGGCATCTCAATTGAAATTATTTGTTAATCGTGTTAGTTGCGTAATGAAAAATTGTTATGTAAGTACTGTATATTATTTTAAAAAATGATCTCAAAAATGTATTGGTTGTTAAATAAGTTGCTCACATCTGTGTAAATTATATAAGTACTTAAATATTTCAAAGGAAAAGCTTTGATATAGAAAGTGAATCGAGGAAAATTTGTAGTGTAAGTTTTTAAAGTGTATATTTTATTATGTAATTATTTATTTTTTAAGACTTGTAACTTTTACAATTATAAAACTTTTTCTTTGCAATATTATCAGTATTTTCGCTTTCAACTTTCAAACTATCCTGTAGTAATAGATAATAATGGTATTTGGCAAACATTTTTGTTTTCGTGTACATTTCTGATGTATTATAAAAACCCAAAAATATTAAAAAATATTTCATATATTGATTATTATAGCTTTATTATGCAAATCCAAGTTTCAGCAATTCAACTATTTTATTTTAATACAATATAATATTAATATATAATACAATATTATAATATATATAATATAATAACTGCAGAGTGGGCGTCCATTAATTACATGAGGTGATTATGGCGATGGATACTCATGGAAAACTATCTTTTTCTATTCTCGGCTTCGGTTTACGATCTCGGCCGAAGGCCGAAGGCCTCGATCGTAAAACTTCGCCTTGAATGGAAAAATGTTAGTTTTCCTACCTTGCATGGAAAATATCTATTATTTAGGACTAGTTAAGAGTTCGGGCAGTTTCTGAAGCTCTGTACAAACGAAACAAAAAATATTTTTACTATTCACTTTTTTACCATTTGTTTATTGATATTTTAAGATTACATAAAAAATTAACTGAAAACAAAAACTCAAAATTCACAAAGTTATGAGGTGGCAAAGAGGGAATTCTAAAAAAAAACTGGTGTGCACGATATCTCAAGTTCTAATGAACCGATTTATTTGAAATTTGGGGTGAATGCTCTTTATACATTTCTCTATCGCATGAACTACGCTCAAGTCAAAATTTTGAATTTTACTATCTTAAAAAAATTCAGATTTGTTAAAAAAACATCAAACGGCTGCCATTTTGTGAAAAAAATTTTTGTTTTACTTTTCCATAGTTCATACTATAGCGGCATCTATAAAAAACATTCACACCAAATTTCAAATAAATCGGTTCATTAGAACTTGAGATATCATGCACACCAGGACATCCTTTTTTTTGGACCCCCCACTTTGCCAGTTCATAACTTTGTAGTTAATTTTTTATGTAATCTTAAAATATGAATAAAAAATGGTAAAAATATTGTTTGTTTCGTTTGTACAGAGCTTCAAAAACCGCCCAAAAATCATGCCTCTAGACTATACTCTATTCATTTAGCACATTCAGTGGACAATAACAAATACATGCAGTTTGCATGGGGAGGAGCTTGACAGAGAGGGACTAATATAGGTTGCCTGGTATTTTTAGAAATTCAAATGCCGTGTTAAAATTATATGCATCTACTTACAATGAAAAACTGTAAGTACTGACGGTATATAGGGTTGTCTTGCCCTTATGAGCATCCAATCGCAATTGAATATAAAGCAAGCATGTGGATATCATGCATCGATCATTATTTACGTCAACTGCATGTGCTAAATGAATCGAGTATAGAATACCCCTTGAGACAAAAAAATTACGTGATATTTGCCGAGACTCCCTCCCCCCCTCTACCCACGTGAGATTTGGTTCTACCCCCTAAACGCCTCACATAATTAATGGACGCCCCCAAAATGGATCACCATAAAAACGATCTGATCCTGTGCAGATTTATTGTCAAAAGCATAGTTGGCAAGTGATCTATATTATTCAGTCAATAGCATACAACATTTTTTGAAATATAGCCATTGGCGGATTTAGGGGGGGCACGTGATCCCCCCCCCGACACTTAAAATTAACAAGGAGACAAACCTAAATCTGAGAACACTTTTTGCCAGTCTCGACCCTTTGTGCCCTCCCAGAAAAAAATTCTTTGTCCGTCCCTGAATATAGCGAAGCTGCACTATTTACTTTTTATATGCTTTTTATTAGATACGCATATAGTTTACAAACCCCCCTCTCGTATACCATGATTAATTGAATCGGTGAGATTAAGAACAGTATAAGTCCAAAATATGACATTGTCATCTGTTGTAGCAGTTTTGTTATAAATACGAAGCTGCAACGAATGATTAAAAAAACAGTATTAAAATCATATTCTTAAAGCACTTGCCAGAGTGTAAAGTACATAATTGAGAGTAAGAACAGTACAAGTCCCAGGACTTGTACTGATGTTCTTATTCTCAATAGATTATATGGAGAGCATGCGTACAGGGCCATATTATGCACTAGGCTTCCGTTTTCGGAAAAGGCGCCAGCCTCCAAAATTACAAGTGGCAAAACAATTCTAAAATTCAAGGGTTTAATTTTTATTTTTATTAAGGTGGTAAAAAGTATAAATTAGTTTCAATCACTACTGGCAGATGACTCTGTTATCAATTAAACACTATGTAATACGAGAAGCAAAACTTATCAACGGATATATTAGTTCGTACTTTTTTTGCCGCTTATATATTTAGATAGTAGTTTTGAGTACAAATGCCCAAGTTCACAATCAGTGCAGGTGCAAGAATTTTTATCTTCAGATATTTATTTTAAATATTTGAAGCTTAAAAACTTGCAATAATTAATATTGCTGCATGGGTTGATAATAATTATTTTATACACTTTGATTATAAATTTAATTAAAAATTTTAGTAAAAATTAACTGAGCAATTTAAAGGTATTTTAATTTTACTAGTAGATAATAGAATACAAATGTACCCAGTGGCGTATTTTAAGATTGTGCGCCCTGGGCCTATAAAGTTTGCCGCCCCATAAATTAAGAAAAAAAACAAAAATCTTTTTAACCCGTAACCGGTATCTTGAGGTCTGACAGACCCTTCAATGGCTTGAATGCGTAATTTTTTGTTACACTTACGCCTTTCCAATTCTAATTATTTCTTAAAATAAATTTTATTTGATTTGTTTTTTCGCGTATGCAAACTTCAAAAACACATACTAATGTCCTTCAAAGTAAATTTATTTCCTATCGTTTGAAGAGTTTTTAGGTATGAGTAACGTGATCATACGTCCCGTTTTGAACGGGATTGTCCCGTTTTTTGGTACTCCGTCTCGTGTCTCCGAGGAAATCTTCAATGGGTCAAATAGGTCAACGATAGATGATTTTTAATTGAATTTAATGCACTGATAATAAATTTATTTTTCTCAGTGATGTATGAGTATGGTGCGATTACAGTTAATAAAACGGTATAGTTTGGATGATTACATAGAAGTAGTTCAAGTTGGTGATTTTTGAGAGTAAATCCGAATGCTCGTTGACGCTTAAATTTACTCTCAAAAAGCACCAACTTCAACTGCTTCTTCGTAATCAAGCTAATCATCAAAACTATATTTTTACCATTTGGATGACTTAAATACAAATAAGAAGAATACCCTGTCCATTGATATACAATAAAATATGAATTAATTAGTTTTTATCTTTGGAATAATTACTAAGCGATTAAAGTTGATAAAATCCAGATTTCTCGATTATCAAAAATGTATAACACAAAAACTATTAACTTTGGCTAAATTTCATAACAGTAATTTTCGTTTTAAAATTGCCCAAAATAGTTAAAAAAAATAAATTATTGATTATTGATTCCCGAAAAAATATTTTTTAAACAATTTATTCGAATTGACCATTCGAAATGATCACGTTAGGTATGAGTCGCACTCGAGCTTTTATGGGTCAGACTATACTTATCATTTTTCATATTTTAAAAAGATTTTCAATAATTTTAAACTTTTAATATAAATATTTATTTACTTAAATTATACCAGCAGCTTGTTTTTATAAAAGATTAAAAACTAAGCTCATACGAGTACACCCATACACGTACTATAGTCGGTTCCACGAGAGCTGGAATATGACTCATTGCTTATTGCTGTAAGAATTAAAGCATATTATTCGGTTGTCTTTGTCATACTTACAAAAAATACCTGATAGAAAAGAGAGCGAACTCAAGAAACCGACTAGACATACATAAACTATCTATTTCAAAGTGATTTTTACTCATATTATGGGGCAATAAAGTTGATCGTGAGGTATTCTTAAATAGTATTGGAATAATATAAACAAATTCTGGTTACTTCTTATGTTTATAATATATAAATTCTATACATTCAAAATAAACACTGATAACATAGCCAAGGCTGTAAATGTAGATAAAACAATACTTTCTTCTACTTTCTTTAAATTTTGTACAGTGCTTTCAAAAGACAGTTTTTATAAATTTATATAATTCCAAGTGTTATGAGTAGAGACCGGATTATATGCATTTGCATATTTGCATATTTTGGCTATTTTTTTTTAATATTGCATATTTTGACTGAAATCTACTGATCATTCATATTTGGGCAAATTTTATAAAATTTCTTGCATATTTGAGCACATTTTATACAATTTTGTGCATATTTGGGCATATTTTATAAAATTTCTAAAAAAAAAGAAAAAGCTTTTTTATTAGAAGACGGTCTGCTTTGATAATTTAAAATTTAAATTTGGCAATGCCAACAAATTAAATTTTGAGTTGGCAATGCCTACCCTAAAACTACTTTATAAGTAGATCTAGTATATCAAAATAGTAAAAAATATTAGTAGAAAATAGTAGAATCAAAGAAATAACGTTATTTTATAGTATTTATTGAAATTTGATGTTGCATATTATGGCACTCTTTGGCAATTTTGTTGCATATTTCGAACATTTATGATGCATATTTGCATGCATATTTCGACCATTTTAAGTTGCATATAATCCGGTCTCTAGTTATGAGTGTGCCATCTATGAATTGTTTTGAAAATTACAATTAACATTAAGAACATAGGCGTTAGATATACCTCGATTAATTTTGTTATTGAGAGCATTAATAATAGATTTTCAAAATTGAATCTACTCTATAGATGCTCTTTAATGACGGAAAGTAAATACAGCACGATAACTTTACTATTTTCATCACAATAAATAAAAAACAGGATCGTAATGCAGGCCTGTTTTATTTATTTATTTGTTCATTAACTACAAATGCTTTTTACCACTAATTGTATTGTTTCATCGACAAATGTTCAAATTATATTTTGTCCAAATTTCAGCACGATACGTTATCTGTACTCTGTTTATAATCGTGGGAAGTTCTTATGGCCAATTAACATTGGTATTTGCCACCTTAACACATTTATGAAAATATTCAAAAAAATATAACATTACTTAGGTCGAACATCTAGTTCTGGGAAAAATATCGATTTATCGATAAACGATATTGAAACTTTTTGATATCGATATGCGATATTAGAATTTCAATATAATTTGTTCAACTTTAACTAACAATAATAACGATCAAAAGAAATTTGAACAACAAACCTTAATAAATTCACTATGAAACAAATTATTAATAGCTGTAGTTGGATTTACATATTTGCGACAATTTGAAATCCGGACAGACCGCTGTCTTGGTAACATGATCTGATCAGTAATAATATTAGTTGTCCTCAGTAGTCCTGGGAAAAATATCGATATATCAATGAACGATATTGAAACTTTTTGATATCGATATTTTGATATATCGATATTTTCTATATATTGATATTTTCGATATATTGATATTATCGATACTTTTTTGATATCGATATTTGATATTGGAATTTCAATATCGCCCAGCACTACGAACATCTGTAATGCAGTTGGTATAACAATTTTGGAAAGTTTAAAGTATAGTCGCAAATAAAAGTGTTTCCGGTAATACGTAAACACTATAAAAATGTCATCCCTATTTATTAAAGCGGCTTTTAAAATGCTAGGTAGTACTAAAAGTTATTAAGACAACAAATCTTACAAAATCTAACCAAATCCAGCTTGTAGGGGTGGGTTTAAATAAAAAATTGGTCATTTTTATTTTAAGAAGTTTATACAAACACATTTTGTAATTTGTGCCTTGTGCGTAGTTTTTGTGCGTTCTTTTAATCTTAATCAGTTTTTGTGTTTTCGTTAAAATTGGGAACCAGTAAGTGTCCATATTTCCGTCAGCGGCAGTGTAAATAGTTGCATTTCAACTTTATTAACTTCTTGATAAGTGTGCGATAATGAGTGCGAGAGGGAAAAAAACTCAGTGGGTGGGATAGGAAGAAAGTTTCAAAAAATAGACAAGAAAAAGTTAAAGTTTTACTAGAGAAAGTGCCAAAATTAGACTCATTTTTTAAGCAACAAAATCAAATTGACGTCCCCGACAATGAAAAACAGGAAATCGAGCAACCATCAACAAGCGCAAAAGAAGTATTTGATGTAGCTAATATAAGTGGGTAGAGTGTAGAGTTGTAAAATTTCTAAATTTCCACACATGAAAATTGAAATATCGCTTCTTATACTCCTTTTTCGTATACTTTAGGTAGTCAAGTGAAAACCACTAACCCAAAAATTAATTTTGAACATGATACTTCCGTTATCGATATAGAAAATGCCGCTGCTGCTAAATTTTCAGGCGCCACTACAGAAAACTTTGTATCTTCTTATCAGTTAACAAATAATGAAATCAAAGATCCTGCTAAATGGAAAATTGACGATACCGTCAGATTATATAATTAAATAATCCTTTTATATAAGACATATCGAAAATGGATTTTGAGAAGTCTAAACGAGTATACGGTACGCAAAGCAGATACGCTTCAAATAACATTTTTTTTAAAAGCGTTATAACGGGGAAACTATAAACAACCTGCAATGTATACTGGGGGTAAAGTAAACTGCACTCCAAATCTACCTGATAATGGTAAACTGCACCCCAAGTAAACTGCACAAAATTTTGCAAAGTAGTAAACTGCACCCCGAACATTTTTCAGGTATAAGCTGCACCCCAAAAATACGGGTATATACAGAGTATAACAAAAATTATTTTTTTATACGATTAAATTTATTAATCCCATGATCGTTATATAAAATTAACTCAAGTTTTGTTTTTTTTTTGTTAAATTATTTTTGTAAAATAAGCATTTAATTACTGTTGATATAATTGATATAAAAAAGATTACTTATTCATAAACATTAACGAGATCAGAAGAGAATGTCCGAACTAACAGTTACAACAAGCCAACGAGGAAAGTCCTTACTACTTTATAGGCAAAACAAATTTTATATGGAACGTCTGCTGAAAACAGGAGAACAAAAATGGCGATGCTGTAAAAGAAAATGTACCGCGTTTATTAAAGTGTTGGGAGAACGCGCTGATATGCACATTAGATATGTTCAAGATAACCACACACATGAATCTAATGAGAAGCTTTTGCATAGGCAAGATTTGTCAAGTCGAATGAAAATTCTAGCGAGCGAACAACCGTTGCAAACGCCACAACAAATTGCGAATACGTGTTTGGACCAAAACCCGTCTTCTACTCAGGTTTTGCAGAAAAGAGATTTACAATATGCCAAAAAAAATACTTACAACATGCGACGGAAAAGTATGAGTACTCTTCCAAAAGATATTGCAGAAGTGCATCAGAAGCTACAAGAGATGGATATAAAAACTGGACAAGGTGAAAATTTTCTGACAGTTAACGATCCCACTTCGAATATTATTATATTTTCGTGCTCCACTAATTTGGCTGCTTTGGCAACAGCTGAAGCTATCTACATGGATGGTACATTTGAATATTGTGCCAAATTCTTCTACCAATTATTTACCATCCATGGACTATTTAATGGTCATTATATACCGCTGGTTTTTTGTTTATTACCACATAAGAAACAAGCAACATATCTTGATTGTCTTAAACAAATATGCACACTTGGTTCTTCCTTCTTAATAGATGATACCATATTCGAGATGTTTAAGCTGTTCCAAATACGCAGAATAGTTACCGATTTTGAAGTAGCGATCAGAAACGCGTGTGCAATTCAATGGCCAGAAGCATCGATTGAAGGTTGCAGGTTTCATCTTGGTCAAGCGTGGTACCGTGCTCTCCAAAAAAACGGCCTAGCTTCAGACTATCAAGATCGCAATTCTGAAGTTGGAAGGTGGTTGCGCTATTGCTTCGGATTGAAGTTTTTGAAAGCGGACGACGTTTTGGAAGCTTACTATGATTTGTTAAAAATCAAACCCATTAATGCCAATCTCGAAAAGTTTTGTGAATATTTATTCACTACATATGTGGATAGAAAAGCCATGTTTCTTCCAGTGGTTTGGGCCAAGGCGTCTGCGGATTTGATTTCAACAACCAATGGTTGTGAATCATTCCATACCGCATTTAAACAGAACTTTAATTCTATTCGCCCAAATATATACAAATTTGTTGAAGCTCTTAAACATGAGCAACATAAAGTTTATATAGCATTGAACAGTGTTGGAAAACCACCTTCCCAAAACAAAACTTCTAAACAAAAGCAAACAATTGTTACTGATTTATTGCGAAAATACGAAGCAGATGAAATATCGCGGTTGCAATTTGTAAAAGCTGTATCATTTTACAGTTGCCCCCACATTAATTAAATGCCATACCTTATTATTAGGTTACCAATTTTATATGTTATTTTTTAATTTTTTATAAAATTTTAATTAAACTAAATTTTATTTTTTGATTGGATTTAATTTGATATTTTTACTTCTATTTTCAAATAAACAATACATTTACGCTAATTTTTGGGATAACAATTTATTAAAAATAATAAGGATTTAACTACCTGATAGAAAACCGAAAATAATCCCTGTGGTAAACTGCACGAACTTCGAGTGCAGTTTACCATAGGGATTACTTTTGGTTTTTTTGCTCGGAGTGCAGTTTACCACTTTTTTTTTCAGCTACCTGCAGTCGTTCGTGCAGTTTACCGTCACCCGTATACTGTTTATACACTGAAAATAATACAGAGCTTAATATTAACGAACAGTGATTTTTAACTGAAATTGGCTGTGACAAGGAATTTTTTCTTTGATAAAAAGATATGCTAAGTATGATTTTAGGTACTGAATTCGTAGATACGTTAATATATCGAATTGGCATTCTTATATACAAAGAACATTGCTTTATTGACTAATCTAAAATATTCCTGCATATAAAGCAGTTTTCGTCTATCCGATAAAATGTCTTCTTTGTATTAAGGAATTCGAACATTAAAAAATTATGATTCATGCAAGAAATTTATTCGTTATTGTAATTTACACTGTTATGAAATAATGATCTACATGTTGGATCTATTACGAAGAATCGTAGTTTTAACGTTTGTTACAATGAATTGCTGATGAGTGATGACATAAAAACTGCAATTTTGCAAAATATGCAGCTTCATATCGTAGTTTAAATAAAAATTTATTCTGTTGGTATACAAATTTTGAATAATAATAATATAGGTCTAGGGGTGAGTGTGCATTGGGGCGTTAAATTTTGATATTCTATCAGCTGAATAGTTTGATAATTCTTGGAAAGCCTGTATAGCCAATAATGGCTTAAAGATCTAAAGAATTCGGAGACCGCTACTGTAATTATGAAGAAAATTGAAAAAAATTTGAAAATTAAAAATCTATAAAACCCCAATAGAACTGGTATGTTTCTTTAGATGTATCTTAAATAATAGGTTTGTTCCAACAACGAGTATCTTTAGTAATATTACTACAACGCAAGCGCAGTAATGAAATGTCGTTCCAACAGACACAAGTTACCAGTTCGCAATCCTAGATTACTAACAAACCGCTGTTCCAACAACTATGTTGAACGGATCGAATTGGTTCATTTGCGGTTCAAACGATACTTGCTAAGGAGCAAGTATCAAGTAGTTCGAAACCTGAATAGCCATGCGCAAATGTTAGTTGAGAGTAGTACAGCCCAAATACTTCCTCTATCATTAATTATTTTGTAATTTTCGTAATAAAATCAAGAAATTTTTAGTAGGAAATGATAAAGTACATACATATTTAAGTACACATTACAAAAAAGAAAAATATTAATAAATGGATGGTGACAGGAAACGAGGATTAAAAAATATTTATTAAAAAGTGTATCAAACCATAGAAATATGAAATCAAAAATTTATTTAATGTCTTTACATTACAGGTATTTTATTAGCATCCTCTAAAACCCGCATTAATTTTTAAAATCGTTTTTTAACCGGGCAGGCATAGATTTAACGAAATGGATGTAAAATTTCATCTGTAATGACTTTCTGCTATCTGCCATACAACTTTTAATAAATTTTGCAATTGTGATTTTGTATTATCGGTAATTTTTCGTTTCATAATGCCCAAAGATTTTCAATCGGATTTAAATTCGGGCTGTTACCTGGCCATTCTAAGAAATGAGAAAACGTTTTACTTAGGTATCCAATTAAAGTTGTAAAAATTAATTTTTTGTGCGTATTAAATATATTACTACTTCAATATGTAAAAGTTCAAATAAATGATATGTGTCGAATCGTTCTAGGAGGAAGAAGCATGGGGAATTGTAAAACTGTTAATTTATTCATATTTTCCATTTTAGTAAAATTCACCATCGGACTTGTTCTTAAAATAACAATTATAAATTAACTTTAAAAACAAAAAAATATTCCTGAAAACAGGCTTCAAATAAGCACAAAAATTGAAAATTTGCTCAAAATACTCAAAAAGGCAAAAAAGAAGTATAGAAAAACTTCATAACGTAAATCGTATACATTTTCAAACAATTTATTGCTGCCTTAAATATTGACGATAAGCATCGCTCTCTATGATCACACTTGTCAATTATTTAAGGTTTAAGTTACTATTTGTGAATTTACTAGTGTTCCTGACGCAGGCGCAATAAGTGGTCAAATTACTGGTTGCCGTCGATAATCGAATAGCTTGTTGGAACAAACCTAATACCTTATTATTAAAACCTTTATAACTTACAGATCAGGTAACATGGATTTTAATGCTGAATTCAATAATAATATATGGGAACGGTTTATTGAATACTTGGGTACAATTCTAGCAACAAGAGGATAGATAAAGTAACTTACTTCATATTGAAGAAATTTTTATATTTTTGTAACATACCTAAGATATCAATTTTTTTAAGATCTGTAAGTATAGATCTACTTTAAAATAATTTTTGTGTTTAATTTAAATTTTTCTAATTAATCTTCAAAATTTTTATACTAGCTTCATATCTATTCTCGAAAGATTGATTAATTTATTAATTAACATTTTGTATTTTTATACGAAATAAAACTAAATATGAAGCTAGTGTAAAAGTAGATAGTTTTAATAAGTTTAAACCTTACCTTTTATAATTTTTAAGTTTAAATGAAATATGGTTAAATATCTTGATTATCATGATTATTATTGTTTATATAGTACATAGGTACTTAATTTGTTATAAAATAAAATTGTTTCTTAATTAATAAACATATTATAAAGTATATTGAACATTCTTTTTTTATACGTTGCATTAATTACTACCATACGTATAACTACGAAATGTTTACGTTAAACAAAAACCAATACTAATTGAATCAATGAAATGTAGTTGTCAGTTAAGGAATGGTCATCTTTTTCACAAAAACAGAAATCCATATGACAACAAATAACATTCTTGAGTCAACGCACGCCAATTCTTCCGACCATAGACGCTATTCCTTGCGTTGACGAAACCGTTTTTGAAATATGAGCATGTATAAGATATTAATTTCTAAGAATTTATTTTCTTTAATACCAATACGTATGCATTACTTAACGAACACCTTTTCTTTAACATGAAGAAATCCTGCGTTGGATCAATTTTAAGGAACTGTTTCTTTATCACTACAACCGTGTGCTTTATATTTATGCTCTGGAGGAACGTTAAGAGGAACGACTGAAATATTTGGAGCTACCAATAATGGTAATTACTTAGGCTCATTAGAATTGCTAGCAGAATTTGACCCTTTCTTAAAAACCCATATCGAAGCAAAAGGCATTTTGCATTTGTAAGGGTCATATTTCTTACTTGTCGTCTACAGTTTGTAATGAATTTATCAAACTTATGGCAATAGCTGTGAGGGAAAAAATTTCTTCGGAAATTAAAAGCACTAAATATTTCTCCATAGTAATTGACTCTGCACCCGATATATCGCATACTGACCAGTTAACGTTTGTTGTAAGGTGTGTTCTCGAAAATGGTTGCTCCGTAGAAAGGTTTGTTACTTTTGTAAGTAAAGTCGGGCACAAAGCAGTCAATAATATGGAAGCAACCGTTTTAAATGTTTTAGAAAACATGTCTTTGGATTTACAAAATTGCAGAGGACAGGCATACGATAACGCCAGCTTATAAGTTATTATAACTTATAAGTTTATTTAGTATTTTCTTACCTACTATAATGTATCTTGATTTTTAATAAAAAAATTTGTAAGCACGTGTTTTATGTTTTAAATTATTAATAGGTAAATAAATAGGCGCCAAAGTTGTATTAGCCTAGGGCGCCAAACAGACGTAATCCGGCCCTGCATGCGTATGTATATTAGGGTGTCCGTTATTCCTCAAGTTCTTTTCATGAATTTTTAGTTTTTGCCCCAAAAAGAAATATCCAACCCAAAAAACTCTTAATTTTGTAATTAAACTGTGCCGAAATCATGTTACAATTCCCATTTAAATAACATGGGATTTTTGGACTTTTTGTATTTAATTTTTTTTCTCTGAAGCAAATAAGGTTACAGCAATGAACAATATATATTTTTATAGAGAATTGAACGCTCTACAAAAAAAACCTTTTATAATTTTTTGATAAATTTACTTCTCCGACAGTTATTCAAGATTGAAGTGGTATTCGTGGTGGATATTATAGTTAAAGTTATTAAAAAAAAAAAGTCAGTCCAGAAATTCCTATCAATAAAGTATATTCCAATCCAGTTCCAATTAATTATATGAAAATGATCGATATAAAACAGTTAATGAAATACATAGTGGGAAAACAAATGGAGTTCTGTTATATAACATCGTGGCCAACCACCAATATCAACGATGGTTGATATTAACCAAATACGATTATTTTGTATGTTTGTTCAATAAAATATCGTTTACCATATCGTATTCCTTAATTTTTTGCAATTTTCACCAAATTGAGATTAAGAACAGTACAAGTCCTAATTTGTTTTTTATGAATATATCAAAAATGTATCAAATGACAGATGTTATTCTTGGTTTAATGGACGTCTAATATGATACACTAAAACTTATCTGTGCATATCAAATCTGTAAGAAGCATAACTTACAAAGGAAATAGTTTTTTTCATTTTCCCAACATTTCAACTTTTGGATTTGTACTGTTCTTAATCTCACCGATTCAATTGAAAGTGAGGGTTTCTCAAAAAATTTTACTAGACAAAAGTTGTAGTCCGTTAAATTTCCTATCTGGAATAGGGGGGGGGGGCGTCAGATGTTTTGTTTTTATTTTAACTAAAAAAATCAATATTTTCGGAGCTCAGACCATCTGAAAGTGAAAATGAAAAAAAAAATGCTTTTTTTGTGTGGTCTTGCTATGTGGTCAGCTATGTTTTCTATTTAAAAAAATTTAAATCTTAACGATTTTATATACAGGGTGCTGATTGACTTAGCCGAACATAGGAAATTAACATGTAAAAACTTATTTATGCAAATTCCTGCTTCCCTAATTATTTTAGAGAAAATACACAAAAATAATGCAGAAATGTAAACTGTGAATGATAAAAGCATTAGATTTCATGTAACTTTTACTTAGAAAGTCCAAAAATGCTTTTGAAATTGTTAAAAGTTTCATTTATCAGACTGACCATGCAAGTTTCCATGATAATTATTTTTGAAAATAGAAATTAAATTGAATTTATTACATGGGCAGTGCGATAAATGAAAATGTTAACAATTTCGAAACCAAAGTTAAATCAATATAATCAAGAACATAACAATGATAGACATGTTTCGACCTTATTAGGTCTCATCAGTATCATATAGTTGCATTCTTAAAAATATTGATTTGATTATTTACCTCATATAGCATTTTTCGCGCAATGCTGTATGTTGGTATCGACCCCCAATTATAAAATCAAAATAAAAACACAGGGTGTTCTACGGAGCACTTTCCAAAGGGGTCGAACTGATGGACAGCCATATAGCTACTGAGAATTGTAATAATTCAAAGTTAAATCAATATAATCAAGAACACAACAATGATAGACATGTTTCGACTTTATTAGGTGTCATCAGTATCATATAGTTGCATTCTTGAAAATATTGATTTGAATATTGATTCGAAACCATTTTTTGACCTTTTAACCCTTTCGGTCACCTTGTAGTCAATTGGCTACATTGAAATTAATATTTTTTTGCAAGAGAACGAGACGCTAGAATCAGTTGGTTCAAACTTTAATCAATTGTTTACACATCTATTTTATATACGATTAGTGATAATGGTAGCATTTGGTGTTTAAATGCTGAAGCTGCAGAATATTTTCCAAAAGTAAATGTACATTACACTGTGCATTTATACATTACTAGCTGAAAAGCCCGTCTACGGACGGGCAGCTAGACGGTGGATCTCTTTTTTAGTGGTATTAATTAAAAAATTCGTTCGTGTACAACACTGTTTGTGAACCTTGAATCAATTTCCCTGGGAAATTTCCTGGAAAAGGCAAATTTAATCGGGACCTGCCGCAGTCTTAAATAAAATGTCAAATCTGTACTTATTGGGGCTAAATCTATGCTAAATCTATTATGATTCAACATAAAATATCCGCTTATACATTTATCCGGTTGTCCATTAAGATGTTCATACATTTTCAATTCTCTTCTTTTTCTTCTCATTAATCACGTCTTCATCTTATATCTTTGACTGACGGTACCTCTTCACTAATAGCCGTTACTTCTTCTTTCTCTTTTTATATTTCTCTTTTTATGAATTCTGTCTTTATCTTCATTTTATATCTTTGACTGGCGATATATCTTCATTAATTGCTGCTCCTTTCTATTTCTCTTTCATTTTCCATCTCTCTTCTTTGTTATTCTTTTCATTAATCAAATCTGTGTTTTCGGGTTTTTCTAACCAAAACTATGACGCGCTGTAGCACCCGCATACTGGCTTTTTACCCGACTGCCGGAGGAGGGTAATTATATTAACCCTCTAAATTACAAAATTTCAATTTTTTTTATAACGTAATTATTTATTATTATTTTTAGTCCTAACCTTAGTTTGATATATTTTTCGGTTGGTAAAAAAAATCGACCAATCAGAGTGTTTCTTTGTTCACCAAAAAATGACACGCTGTAGCAGGAGCAGCGTGCTGGGATTTTATAGATTAGGATTTCCTATGTTCAGTTAACTCATTTAGTTTTGATTACTATGATTATTAAATTTTAATTGTTTTTTTTTATATAATTATTCATTATTTTCTTTCTGAAATATTTTTAATCCCAACTTTAGGTTAATATATTTTTCGGTTGGTTAAAAAAGTCGACCAATCAGAGTGTTTCGTTTTTCACCAAAAAAATGACACGCTTGAGCAGAAGCTGGAGCAGCGTGTTGGAATTTTATGTATTAGGATGTTCAGTTAACTCATTCAGTTTTGATTACTATGATTGCTAAATTTTAATTGTTTCCTCTTATACCGGAATTATTCATTATTTTATTTTTCAAATATTTTTAGTTTTAATCTTAGTTTAATATATTTCTCGGTTGGTAAAAAAATCGACCAATCAGAGTGTTCCGTTTTTCACCAAAAAATGACACGCTGGAACAGGAGCAGCAGCGTGCTGGGATTTTATATATTAGGATATTTTTTTACATTACAGCGGCGCTGTAAAAACATTTATAAAAACTGCTACTATTGCGATATCAGTTTGAAAACTTCAAAAACATAAAGAGAAATGTTTAATAGTTCGAATGTAGTAATAAAAAAATATATTTTTGTAAGTTTATCAGTTTGTTTTTAATTTTCAAAAAAAAGTGTAGTTATTTGATCACATACCATAACTCCCCCGGGAAGGTAGCTAGGGCATTGCAATTTTCATCAAAAATTTTCAAAAAATTCAATTAAGCAATGATGTAAATAGCAAACTTTTTCCTTTGGTAGAAGTAAAGAGTGACTGAAAAGGTTAACTAAAAGCGAAATCTAATGGTGTTATATCATTCGTAGTTTATATTTTTGCATTATTTTTGTGTCTTTCATTTTTTCTCTACAATAATTAGGGAAGCATAAATAAGTTTTTACATGTTAATTTCCTATGTTCGGCTAACTCATTCAGCACCCGGTAGATGTTTTCAAGGAGCTTTGTTTGTTCTTATTTAAAAAATTATTTTAATTTTACTTTTTAGGGCAATTTTTTTTTCGTACGATATCAAGGGTCGCGTCGGCGCGAAACTACCCCTTCTAGATTACCAACACGTTTTCTCCAAAGGGAATCTCTCCCCTCCCAAAGTAATGCTAAGGGTTTAACCAACCCATCCGATTAAGGACACGCAAAAAAATTTTGCTTTAATATCAAAAAAATTGCGGGTTAAATTAAAAGTTTTACTTTTAAAAATGCGTCGAAAGCAATCTCATTTATTTTAAAAGTACCATGGTTTTTAATTGATAAAATAAAAGTAAATTGCTTTTACTTTAATGGTATAATATTTAAATTTATTTTAAATACATAAAATTTTACTTTAAAAGCAAATACTTTTGATTTGAATATTAAAACAAAAGCGTTTACTTTCAAATTAAATTTTTTTATTTTTGTTTTAAAATCACTATGCGTTTTGTTTAAATGTATAATTTTTAATTCAAAAACATAATATTTTATTTTTCTTCAAATATTTATTTACAAATATTATTTATTATAATTTATAATATACGAAATAATATTCGAAAATTATAAACAAAATTTTGAACCTTCACATTCAATGGATGTACTTGCAAAAGATGTACTTTCAGCTTTTCTTTTTTTCTGCTTATGCCTACTATTTATGTATCTAAAATAGAGTGTCCCACTTTGCCTTTTGTTTTTACATCCTTCCGTGTAATAGTAATCCTTAAAAAAATTATGAAAATATTAGAATAGAGTAAAATAATATAAGATAATTCCGGACGAGATGGGCATACAAAGTTAGATGACCATATTTCTGTTATTTCTTACAATGCCAGCTTCGATATCACCCAAATTAATACCACCCAACTCTACCGGATGTACTCTAAAAAATCAGAATTTAAAACTTACCAAATTTTCATCCGGGAAATTTGTACAAATTTGCGTACTTCTATTTAAAAAACCTCTTTTACTTAAAATGTTCTCATGACTGGTTAAGAAGTCGATTACAATTCTGCTTATTTTTAATCTGTCTGCGGTGCTTAATTTTTTCTTCGATAATAATAGTTTTTCCGAATGATCCCCATTAAGTATTTCTTTCACATCCTAAAATTAACTATCCAAATAAGTAATTCAGCCATAATTATTTATAATATAATTACAATATTCAGAGATTTATTTTTATTTCCACTTGCAATCGTAGATTCGACTGAATCAATCAAATTGCCAATGTTTGTAGAATTTGTTAATGTAGTGTTACCATATTCTCCAAACTAAAAAATAATTATTTGTTATTCGTTACTTACACAACATTTAATTTTGTAAATTGTACTTACATTCAACACACCCAAGTAAACGAATGATGAAAAGACGTTACAAATTTTAGCTAACTATACACATTTTGCTGATTCCATGGTGCCAATAGGCGCCTAACATAGGTGGAAGTTAATCCCCCAAGAACTTGCAAGACTTTGTTTACGTCATTTAATAACTTAATAACCATTGCTTTTATTTTTAAATTAATATTTTTCAATACAAAGTACGCCAAATTGATATAAAAGCATTCAACATTAAATCAAATGTATTTTTCATACGAAATAATTTACCATTGTTTTAATGATAATTTTATATCATTTAAAAGTAGTGACCTTTACTTTTAAAATTTGTAATTTCAATTTAAAAGCTATAATACTTTTTTAATCAAAAGCAAATTTTAAAAGTATAAAATCAACATTTCTTTTAATTCAACTAGCTTTTTTTTTGTTTTAAAGCAATTCTTTTAATTCTCGTTTAAAAGTAGAGATTTTTAAATTCAAAACTGAAATTTCTTTGCGTGGAGGTATACTGTATACTAGGTCATAGCAAATAAATAATAAATATGTAAATAATGTTCTGTGGGTCATAGACCCGATACTCTGAAACCCCATGAAGACTAGGCTCATCAGAGACCACAGTGGTGGCTTGGTGTGATCACTAGTTGAGTTATGAGCGGAAATTCTGGGTTCAAATCCCGGACTCCGCAGAATTTCTTAGCTCAGCCCTCTGGTGAACATCAAACTGTGGATCGAAATACTAATAACTTTCCTTAACACCTTAATGAAAAACGGGGTACAATAAGCCTAGAGCTTCAGTACAAAGTGGGCATTGAACCACTACCCGTGCAGCTAATACGAATACTAGGTCATAGCAAATAAATAATAAATATGTAAATAATGTTCTGTGGGTCATAGACCCGATACTCCGAAACCCCATGAAGACTAGGCTATTAGGTATGCCCTTTTTTAAATTAAATAAAAGGTTTTTTTTAAATTAGTATTAATTTTTTAGTCTTATTTTCAGTGATTTTCTATTTTCACTGCTTATTTAAAATTTATTTTAGGTTATTGTAATTTATTAATTACAAAGTGTGATGAAGGGGGTTATTAACACTCCAAATTAATTAAGTTACGAAATTCAAATTCAAATTTAAAGTAACTTTAAAGTAAAGTATAATCAAACCATAAATTTGATTGCTTACTTGATTACCTATGTATTTATCGAACAGATTCGTATCCAATAGATATCGTGAGGTGAAGTAAACCTAAACGGGCATAAGAAAACGGAAATATTTCAATAAATTTATACTATTACGATAAAAGCGCGTCTTTTACGTTACTTTTTGCCCTGTATATGGTGAAAATGTTCAATGCGCTGTATCATTTTCAGGTTTTTTCAGATTTTTCGCTTATTTTCGCACAAATTTGAACAGAGGGGGAGATAACATAAATACGAAAGCAAAATTTTGCAAAAGAAACTGGCATTTTTGGTCTATACAGGACGTTACGTTGCCCAAATTTCGCAAAGAGGTGAATTTGGTTTTGCTCTATTGAACTTTGTAGTGGAATAAAATTTTTTTGCAAATTTAAACGGTTGTGTTCAAAATTTGCGCAATACTATACTAAAAACATATAAATTGTCAAGTATTATGCCAATTAATTTTGCAGTCGATTTTAATTAAGATAAATCGGTAACACGTTTTTAAAATAAATTTGAAACACTGATGCCCGTTTTCATAAAACTTTTAACGAGCCGTTAAGTCAGTAACAAACCGTTAAATCCAAATTTCGATTTCATAAAGACTTGTTAGCACTAATCAGGCGTTAACTTTTAACGCACCAAATTTCTCCAGTTAAGTACTTAGCGAGAGATTATAACGAGATTTCTAATCGCAAAACTAGGAATTGTTTTGTAAAACAACAACAAAAATTTAGATTTATAGTTTTTCTTTAATAAATGGCTAAGTATTAAAAAAGTTGGTAGATAATTTTAATTTTTATTTATTCTAATAATACAGGCCCGTGCACAAGAGGGTGTTTGGAGGTTCAAATCCCTCTCATTACATATTTTTTTACCAATTCAAGTAACTTCTTTTTATATATTTCTAAAATTGATATAAACATAATACATCAATCATGTATTTATTTTAGAAATTTTTTGTATAAACCCCCCCATAAAGAAATCCTGCGCACGGACCTGCTATAATAATATAATATTTTTTTAAGTAGAATATTTTTCACAAGCGAAGCGTTCACGAAATAGAAGAAAAAACTTTACTTGGAAGTTTAAATTGTCTAATTATAAGAATATTGACAAGTAAAGGTGAAGTTTTAGTTCGAATGCATCCGAAAAATAGTGCAACAATTACTAGAATATCTAGTGACATTTCGTTAGTTAATTTAACAAAAGATGTGCTTTATGAAATTGAACAAAATTTAACGGATTGTTAAAGTTAACAAACCATTAGTTAACGAATGATTAGAGCAATCTTTATGAAAACGGGCATGAAGCTAAGTGAAAGTGAATTTTGGGAATCATTTATATATCTCAAATAAATAACTTCGGGATTCAAACATAATTCGGTTAATAAACTTTGCACCAGGAGAATCCAGAAGTATGGATAATTACACTAACGGATATTTGAAAACGTGTTATGAAGGAAATCTAGGTAAGCGATTTGGAAATTTAATAAAATTGGGATTTTGCCTAAATTACATATGCATTGAGGGCATAATAGCATAATACCATTAAAAGTACAGACTGTTCGTTTATACGTTGAAATAATAACACAAGAAGTGGTAAATTTGTACCATTAAACGATAGGCGGAATTAGAAAATTTTAATTCAAAGGGGTTTGATTTTATGTATTTAATTTGAAGGAGCATAATAGAAATACAAAATTAAATTATGTTTAAGATTTATATAATTTAATTCGTTGATTCTAAGAGTAGTTAATTGCTTTTTTTCCTAAGTTGAATTTTAATCTAAATAAATAATTTTCAAAAACGTAATTTAAGTTGGTGCTTGGTCCTAAACTCAGAGCATCTTCGTCTTAGGACACAGAAAATCAAAAATTTTCAAAAACATACAAACCTAGGTGCTACAGAAGTAAGTGTTAACATTTTTTCGGTTACTTCAAAAACAATCAAAATATTAACATTAGTATAATATATTGAAAAGTAAAAAATTCAAACTTTTGCCTATAGCTCGAAAACAAAAAAAGGATAGCGAATTTCGAGAATGTGCCATTCATTTTTTAATTTCCCTGAGTTATAAAGTTCCTCATAAGAACCATCAAAATTGGCCAACCCTGTATTACAGAAAATTAAGTAATAGAGAGAAATGTTGAGATTCCTATTTCTGACTTTGGAGCAGTGTTTGAATTAGTTAGGAAGTAAACATACTAATAAGAATCTTACCTAGGAGATACGGGGGTGAACAACGTAACCAAAAAGTTCTACATAAAATTGAAGCTGATAAAATTTCCTACAAGAATGTTTGTAGTTATTTTTGACGAATCTGTTTGACCGTTTCAGTTTTTCAGGTGAAATATGCAAATTTTTAATAAACTTTTTTGGCATCAAGTATTTTGATAAACTTGGTCTTTTAACTTCTTGACCGTTTGTTTAAGATGAGAGTTCTTTCAAAAGCAGTTTTAGAGAATTAAATTCCCTTCCAAATGATTAATATTATTCAATATTTTATCTTCAATTGATAAAAAATTAGAGCAGTTAGAAAATTTTGAGATTTGCGAAAATGTTTTCTGGAAGTTTCTCAGCTATTAATTGATTGATCCCAATGAAAATCGGCATACATGTAGCCACAGTATTGCCCCGGGTCGTGACGACATGACGCTGGAATCACAGAAGAGAACATTTTCAGGGTGCTCAGCATCATTTAGAAAAAAAAGTAATATAAGTAACTTATAATAATTCAAAAAGAAACTGGTCTTTTACAAAATTTTGAAGAGATGTTGGTTTTCTGAGAAAAATTTTGACAAGGAAATATGGATATAATACAAATACTACATATTTAATACTGGTCAATATTTCAACCAGTTATGAAATTTTATTTTATGTAGTAATTTATACAAAATCAATTATCGATTCTTTTTAAAAATTACTCTGCTTTTATTTTTCGTAATCTGCCCGCTAAAGGATTAATAGTACATAGTACTATGTGTATATCAATTTTTCAAATATATAAAAAGTGTTTAAGTCAATAGGCAGAAAAATATGCAATGGGGGTGAGGTTGAACCCACTAAGCCTCCCCGATGTAAGCGAGACCTATATAAAAGTACGCAATTTTCAAATTTTTTTAAAAGATATTTAAAGAAAAAAATGTTTTGTAAGTTTTTTTTCAAGCATATCTTCAATTGGAGTTGAAAAAGTATCTAAAGTAACCAAAATTTGAAAGAAGTAATTTAAAATAAATGAATCAGAAAAAAGTAACCCGCTGAGCACCCTGCAGTTTTGAAAATCAACTTTGAACATTCACCGAAGGCTGAAACGTGAGCTTACAAGATATTTAATTTGCAACATGGTTTTCATTACTTTCATTTTATTAAAATCTTAAATTTTATATTGATTTTGAGTCTTTGTTGGTTGTCCATGCTTCAAGATTTGATTTTAACAAGTATTTCAGTACTACACATATAGTTGAAATTTAAACTGACAATCATTTCGTTTCACATGAAAAATTTATGACCTAATGATAATTGCTACCAATAGAATTTTTTTACGTTCGTGCATAACCATATGCCACGCTGACTTTATGATTACGATGTGTTTGATACCACATTATAAACATTGCCTTGTTATTTTGCAGTAATGCCGTAGACACATGTTAAATCACTTTTGTCTGAACCCTGAGACTTTGCCGGAGTTATCGTTCTTTGTTAGAATTACTACATTCCACTTCGATTGCATAATTTATTATTACCATATTGTTTAACCCAACTGCATTTTTATGCCACCTGGAGGTTTTTCTTTACGTGCAATAAAATCTATAAGCCCCGTTTCACAGTCACACGCGCTACGCGCCTACGCGCTACGTGGCGCGTAGCGCGTTTTCCCGTTTCACACTTATTAGTATTAAAATGAACGCGGACGAGTATACTTCGAACGTTGCTGCCATAGCTGCATACTATTACAGTCAAAGTGCAAAGAACAAAACAAAACGATTATGGGTTCATCCATTGATTGAGAAGAGATTACTAAAGGGCGCTTTTGTAACGTTATATTCTGATTTAAGAGAAAGCCCACGAAAATTTTTTAATTATTTTCGGATGTCTATAGCCACTTTTGACGAGCTAAATGTGAAATTAAAAGATCATTTAATCTATGAAAATACAAGAAGACTATCTATTAGTCCAACATAACGATTATGCGTAACTTTAATGAACTAGCAACCTCATATATCTACGCGCGCGTGTCAGGCGCGTTTAGTGTGAAAGGCTCCATAAGATAAAATGCCAACACGCCTCGCGTAGGCACGCGAGGCGTGCGGGTCGCGCGTTTTCAACGCGTGCTTATGTGAAAGCTACCATAAGGTGCAATGCTTACCAACACGCGCCGCGTAGCGCGTGTGACTGTGAATCGGGGCTAAGGTTAATACGACGTTATATTTTATCATATCACTAAATGCAACTGTTGTTAAAATACCTATAATTATGACATTTGAGTAGTTCTTCACGTTAACGATTAGCAACATGATTTACAAATAAATATCTTATATCTATTAGCTTCTAATCTTATAACATTTCACAAAATTATACACTTTCTGATTTCCACAATAAAATACGAATCACAAAAAGGTAATTTTAACCTAAAACTTTTTCAAACCCTTAGTGCGCCAAAAGTGGTTCGAATACGTACTAAACTTAAAAGCGGGAAATAGCAAATATTCAAATTTTCCTTCGGTTAAAGTTTTTTATTTCATTTTTAATAAAAGTTTATCTTTCCTGTTTGGTTGAAGTTCAACAGTTACGCCAATGGTTAAATATTTGCACCTTCAGCGTTTATCAGTAACATTGATGTTGAAAGATTTTCACATCAGTTTCATTTTGACATTTCAACTGTTAATTTAACCAATTTAACTGATTAAAGTAAACGAATTTATTTTGCCTGTTATAAACAAGGAGATAGAGGATAGAGATAAATAATTATTATTTTATTATGCATTATGCGTTAAAATTACAGACATTGACAATTTTATTTAGTAATTAAATTTGATTCTAGATGGCACCGCACATAACCTAAAAAAGTTCTCGTACTTGCACGTGAACTTCTTGTTTCCCCCAATTTGTTTTGTTCGTTGGAGTTGAAGCATTTAATTGCTTTTAACATTTGGGAATATAGGGATTCAATTGACAATTTGTGATTTTTAAAGAAGTGGTTAGTTTGTGCGATAAACTGCAATTGTTTTTTAAAACTTTTAATTGGTATGTATTCTATTTGATGGAACAGATGAATCCGTTTTATAATTCAGTTTTTGGGAATCTATTTTTTTTCAAATGTGTAAGTAAATTAAGTTTTTTATTTACCACTAGCTAATGTGCGTATAATCTTTGGATGGGTTGATAGTCCTAAAAAATGGAAACATTTAATCAGGAATTTTTATATTTACCCTACAAAACTTATTTTGAATTTTGGTTGCTTTTTTATTGACCTACATTTCGGAGAATGATAAATTTACTTATTTCTTTTGTATTGGGTCAATGTAAATCTTGCCTGTCGAATATTTAGTACTGCACGGAGGTAATGGATTTTATCGTACCCTGAGATTTTAACAGCTTCAATTGCTAGGTGCTTTTTAAACATTTTACTATGGAGTAATAGAATTATTCCTCAAAATTTACTAGCTTCGACAAATTGAACTGGTGTAAGACTACAAAAATTGTTTTGATTATATAAGAATTTATTGAACGGTTCAACCTTTGGTACACGAAAGAATTTATATTGTAGCATTTTGATCACACGTGAGTGGTTATTGAACAGTATTTAGTAACTTATTTACATATTTGTCTGTGGAAGGATGAAATTGAAGTTAAGAATTCACATTTTATTATAAGACTAGCTGTCATAAACCAATACTTAAATTTATGTAAACTTAATTGAATTTATTTTAATGAATAATTACAGCAGTATAGTAGTTTGAAATCATGAATTTTGTTTTCTTATATGGATTTAAGAAATTTTGAGTTTAACTCGCAAATTATAAAAGATAAAGGCGTTACTGTAGTTGAGTTAAAGCACACAATGAAGTTTTAAAAAATTGGGAAACACGTTATTGAGGGTTTCGTTAAACAACAAACATCGGCATCGATCAAAGCAAAATAAATACGATTACTAGCTCTGTTTGTTATCACAGTCCTAGTGCAACCCGAACTACACTTAGTACTCTAAAAGCGTTGGGTATGCATCAGTGCAAAAAGTGCAGTTAGTACAACCCGTTGGTTATGAAAATCCGTGTAGTCCCGGAGTACTCTGGACTACACTTCTTACTCCAACAAAATATGTAGTGTAGCGAGTGCAGAAACAACTTATAGGTGGAAAAACTTGAAATTAGCAATATCCTACTATTTATATGTTGGCTACTCCCATATTTACAATTCTTTAAATAATAATCTTTTTGAAAATCAACTGTTTTTCTATTTTTTATCGATTAATCATAATTATCAATCCTGAACTAAGCGTACTAAAGGCGTTTCTTAACAGTTACAGATTGTTGGCTGCACTGGCGCATTAGCGAATTCTGAGTAGCACTCATTACACTAGTTACTCCGTACTCGGTGCACCGGATTTTGATAACAAACAGAGCTACTATACTTTTCTATATTGCTGTGATACAGATAAGTTGGCAATTTTGAAATTTTAGTTAGTTTAAAAATGTATAAGGATTTTTTGGTTGATGCAAATCAAAACATGGTTTATTGAGAGATACCATTAACAGGTAAATTGTAAAACTTTAAACATTATTATTTTTGAATTTATAAACAATTAGTGCTGTTAAAAATTAAAAATTAGTGTTACTAAAATTTTCGTGCATGTACATCAGTGGCAATTGCCTAGTAATTTTGGTTATTTACGGTTGAAGACGGAAGGTATAGAGGTTTCTGGCATGGAGATTGCGCAATAGACTTAAGTGAGGACTTCAACAAAATTTTATAAAATTTTATGATTGATTAAAAGTCAAGAAAAAGTTAAAGTTATTTAGATTTAACAAGTCAAAAATGATTAAAATGGAAGAAAATTTATGTTTGGTTTAAAGTTTGGGAGAATGGAAAATTTATTTACTTTTCAAAGAGTCGGTCAAGTTAATGAATGGAAATAAAAGTTTATGGTTTGTTAAAAATTTGAAGAATATAGAAATTTGTTTGCGTTGAAGAGATGGATCACAGGGTAATAAATTTGCATAATTACCTTTTATGAAAATCAAGAAAATTGCAATATTGGAAAATTTAAGAAATCTGCAGATATTAACCACATGCCAGCTGATAACCAGAGTAACGAAATCATCAAGGTTTGTGAACTGTTAAAATTTAAGGAACTAATAACAAATTTTTTAAAAACTTTTATTTATCTTTATTGAAAATACCTTTAAATTATTTTTCATTCTACACAAAATTTTACATCAATGAAATTGGAATCCAGTTGGTTGGAACAATTTCTATTTAAATGTGATTCCAATTTTTGAGATTAACATAATACACGATAAATTCCTAATAAATATGAAATTGCAACATGTAACAGGGTCTCTTAATAAATTTGTCATTTTGGTCTTTTTGAAAAAGAATTGTTGGATTATTAAAAATTTGAAAAAGATAACTATTTGCATTCAACAGTAACCACTTCTGAAGTTTCGAGCTCTGATAGCTAGCTGGCGCAAGGTGTAAAGAAAATTAAAATTGTAAAATTTTAAAATTTCTCGGCAATATATGAGTCCACTAGATGCAAAAGTGTGTATATGACATTCAAGTTGTTTTGAGATATTTACATAAAACTTTTATGAGGAAATGTATGAAAGATTCTTCCAGTATATTTTGTTTGTCTTGTATTGTATTGCATTTTGAAGTCACAATGATAATTTTTTTACCAATATTTAGATTATTAACCGTAGAATTTTAGTATAAAGATTGCACACACACAATTTTTTATCTGAACTATGTTTATAGAACAGTTTTGCAACTGAAGCATTAGGATTAATTTAATGTTCTCCTACTTAGAATTTATCTACTGATTTCTAAATAGTAATTAAAAGCATAAACTGATATTTAAAAGATGCGCATTCGATTAACGAATACAACGCCACCAATAACTCATTTTCGAAATTTTTGCATATACACTTGCATTTGAATGTCTGTTTGTTTGTCATCCATTTTCTCCTGAACCATTTGACCGATTTCAACCAAATTTGGCACAATATCTTATTAGGACTCGGAATAGGTTTCTGTGAAAAAATTCGCGAAAAAAATTTTTAACATTACCGAGAACAAAGAGTTTATGGGTACTTAAGGTCTTAAGGATAGGTACTTAAGGATAGAAGACCTTAATATTACCTGCAAATATTAAGGTAGGTATACCAGTAGAGTAACACCACTTATTGTAAATTGGTTTTAAATCTATGTTTTACTTGAAAATCTTGAAATATTTGAGAGATATCGCATTAAATTCGCAAAATAGAATACTATTGGCAAAATGTCATCGGCAGGTGGCGCGGGTGAGATTCGGCTTACGTTATAGTTAACTTATAAGTTAGGGTTAAAACAGTATTTTATTAATACCCAGACCGCCGTGGTTCTCCACTTCAAAGCGTAAATTAAAAACAAAACCAACGCCAAATCAACGAACACCAAATGAAGAAGATTAAAGTGCCTCTGGCACTAAATGCTTCACATGCCAACACGCTACCCTACGGTATTTTATTAATTTGCAATTCGATTGTAATGTTGTATGTTCACCTCATGATATAGAGTCAGGCTCGTGCGCAGGATTTCGTCATGGGGCGGGGGGTTACGGAAAAGAATTTATAAAATAAATAGTTATATTGAATACTTATATTAATTTTTCAAATAGACAAAACGTGTTTACGTCAATAACCCACATGAAAAATATTGCAATGGGGGGGGGGGGGTTATTAACCCCCTTTTTTATAATTATTTATTAAATTAATTATTTATAATTAGATGTTGACATTTCATTCTTACCGCAAACAAACACAACAAACATCACTATAACATAGAAGGTTTATGAAATTTTCATTTCTTAGCAGGCCCGTGCGTACGGGAGGGGGTTTATTTTTAGAAATAGAAATTGGAAATTTGTTGTGCGTTTTCAGAATTGCAAAAGGTCATACAAGAGGCTTTAGCAAAGGCTATATCATTTGTCAAGTTTGAAGATTGGCAAGTAAAATTAAAGTACATCAACGTTACCGCACAATGTTTAACAGAGACTATGCAAAATGTACATTGTACAGCTCAGGATATAGATGTCGATATGTCGATAGTGAATCATGGGTTGTAAGTGTTTAATCATCATTTTATTTCTATTTTGCTTTTTTTTTCGGCCTTATTTTCGGCAGACATTTATTTCGATGGGGGAATATCGCTGCGTGACTTTGAAGATCCTCAGTAGAATAGGAAGGGGAGGAGAAAGAGGAGTAGGAATCTATAAATTGGTTAAATGTTTTCATTCAATAAAAAATATTAATCGATTATCACAAACACGTTAGGTCTTCTCATAAATTCACAAAACGACCAAACATATTTATTCAAATTTGGGCAGGACAACGTCTACCGGGTCAGCTAGTAACAAATATATTTGTTACAAATACTGCTTACAACATTAGAAAAATTTACAATAAAATATTGCTTAGATTTTATTCTATTAAGATAAGCACTTTTATTGTTCAGTTAAAAAACTATTATCACTTAGAAAAGGAGACGACAAGAAAAATTGCATAAATTGTACCCGTGAAATCCAGTTGTACACTTAATTAAAAACTTCTCATTCAAACCTATGGGATCTGGACCAACATATTTAACTCTCGGTACAGTTTTGTATCGACAAACTTTTATCTTCGCAACATCATTCAAATGTTTCCATTATAAAAACTTTTTGATTTTCCTTTTTATGAGTGCAACAGAATGACGAACCTTTATTTAGATAGGCGAAACTTTCATTTTTATTTAATAAAAATTTAATTTATTTATTTATTTAATTAAATCATCTAAATTTGTCCATACAGTAAGTTGTTTTTCTGAGTTACAATTATTAAATTTTTCAACAACAAATTTTTACACTTAAAAAATTAAAACAGTATTCGAGTTATGATTTACAATTATTATTTTAAAGAAAAATGATTATAAAAACCTTTATCTGAATTTGGCTATCAATAGCCAAATAAACGAAACAGAACTATATATATATTTTATTTTGTCGCCCCCTTTTTTGACTGACAGCGACTTAAACAAGATTCTGTAAAATTACCGACTCATTGAAAATCAGGACATTCTCGATAAAAGGTGAATCGGGTCCACAACCACTGAAAATCGGGACACCTGGCAACTCTATTTACAGGTTGCATTCAAAATGAGCTAATAAAGTGCCCGAAACGTTCAACAATCAATAGTATTTGGACATACACCCCAACGACAAATCTATATTTTTACTAATTCTGATTTTATATTTTTCCAGATATTACCGCTGCAGTAATCTCATCCAATATCATTCAACTTATGCAGTTACTGTAATAATGTTGGGTAAGTCATTTTTTAAATTTTATAGCTTTAATTCTGTTCTAACGAATTGAATTGTCCTACTTGAACTAACAAATGTTTTTGTGAGAGGGAGAGAGTAGAAGTTAGCTTTTTATATGAGTTACACTTACACGACTTAAACCAATTATCCATCGATTATCTTTCTAATGATTTAGATGCTGATTTCAGAAATATTATTGTTTTTTTTTCTATCACGTAAGGTTTGTCTACAAAATGAGGTGAAACATTTAGCGAAAATCATAAAATTGACATATTTTATATCGGTATTCTCTATGTACAATTTTTTCTTTATTTTTCCTGTTATATAGAAACCTGTAAGGTAATAATTTAATGTGTGATTTGTAAACCGAGGGTGATGGAATTTTTTAATTATTTTTTCTGTAATCAACGCAAAAAATACCATTAAAATCACTAAAAAAATTTTGAAACAATTTTTTCATCACAGACCTATGATTATTTATGCACAAAAATTTTTTTTCGTGTTATATAGAACCCTGAAAAGTAATCATCTAATATGTGATTTGTGGGTAAACAGAGGGTGATGGAATGTTTTAATTATTTTTTCTGTAATCAGCACAAAAATTACCATTAAAATCACTAAAAATTTTGAAACAATTTTTTCATTGCAGACCTGTGTTATTTATAAATTTATCTTACATTATTAAATATAAAACGATTTTTCCAAAAATGCCTATTTCCACATTACAAAAGTGAGCATACACTTGGGTTTTCATACAATAACCAACAAAATTTTATGCATTCGAAGGATATTCAAAAGAAAATTATTAAATTAAAAAATTACTGCAAGTAAAAGGTGGATGAAACCTAATGCTCTTATCATTTGTAGTGTATATTTCTGGATTACTTTTGTGTTTTCATTTTTCCTCTAAATTAATTGAGGGGATCAGAAGCCAAGGGGTCCAAGTACTAAAACGTAAATATGGAGATATTTTAATTCAAATTAATTTTAATTGCGTAGTTTTAATGGAGTAAGGTCCCCGAGCCTAATAAGGCCCATGCATGTAGTAAGGCCCATGCGCTGTTTTTCCGTTAAGTACGGTTCAATGATATTAATTATTAAGCTACCTATGTTTTACTAACCTAATTAGGTTAGGTATCCAATATCTGTGGATAAAACAGAGCAATGTACATTTGTGTTTAGTTGGGGGAATGTTTTTGTATGCAACGATTATTGTTTTCTGAAAATAATAAAATTCGCCATATTGCGACGGTCATTTACGTAAACAAAAAGTTTTCAAGTGCTGGTTTTAATCAAAGTAAGTTGTAGATCAATTAGTCGTGTACTTATAACACAAATTTTAAAACGTTTAAATTAAATTTTTCTAACCCAAATTAACGTAAAAGTGAATTATAGCCAATGAGGGTAATAAGGCCCATCAATGGTATGGTATTGGGTATCCACAAGTTCCAAGGCAGAACAACGGTTTTGCGTTATTTGTTATGAAGAGAGAGTAGCAGGCAGGGACAGTGCAAAAAGTGTCAATCATGGATGCATGACCAGGGCCGGATTACGTCTCTTTGGCGCTCTAGGCTAATACAACTTTGGCGCCTATTTAATTTACCTATTAATAATTTAAAACATAAAACACGTGCTTACATGTTTTTTTTAATTAAAAACCAAGATACATATATAGGTAAGAAAATACTAAATAAATTTATAGCATCTGAAATTATAAAGATACAAAGCTTTGAGTAGTGGCGCCTGAAAATTTAGCAGCTAATTCATTTTTTTCTTCGACAGCAGAACTGTTACGTTCAAAATTAATTTTTGGGTTAGTGGTTTTCACTCTACTCTACCTAAAGTATACGAAGAAGGAGTATACGAAGCGATATTTCATTTTCATGTGTGTAAATTGAGAAATTTTACAACTCTACACACTACCTACTTGTATTAGCTACATCAAATACTCCTTTTGCGCTTGTTGATGGTTGCTCGAATTCCTGTTTTTCATTGTCGGGGACGTCTATTTGATTTTGTTGCTTAAAAAATGAGTCTAATTTTGGCACTTTCTCTACTATATATATAAGGCTATAGCCTAGTCAGCCTAGTGCATAATATAGCCCTGTGCATGACGACTGCCTAGGGTTTACTAAAGACGATGAGGATAATTTAAAATGTCAAAAATGCAGTGATTAGAGCCGTGGCTTTTTTTTATATTATGTACTTTAAGTGGGCCTTATTATGGACTGTGGTGGGTAATAAAGCCCATTTTAGAATTTCTGTTTAAGTTTAATTTTTTCTATAATCTTTTGTGTATTTTTACTTTTCTATATTAAAATAAGTACTAAGATGTTGAAGCTTTCAAATACATGTTTTCAATATTCACTTTTAATTTGATTTGCATGTTTATTTTACAATTGTTCTTATGGTGGGCCTTATTGGGCTCAGGGACCTGCTTAGTATAACTTCTCGCTGACAAATGTCAGCATTAGCACTTATTTTATGCTTGGATCTCTTTGGCACTGAGTAAATGTATATACATATCTAGTTTTAATTTCTGCACTTAACTCGATTCCGAAAAAAGTCGACTTGGACCCCTTGGCTTCTGAGCCTCTCAATTAGGGAAACAGAAATTTGCATAAATAAGTTTTTTACAGGTTAATTTCCTATGTTTGGCTAACTAATTCAGCACCCTGTATACATTATGTATGTAACTACTAGGGGTGCGCGATTATGAAAAATAATCGATATTTTTCGATTAATCGATTATTGAAGATAATCGATTGTTCATAATCGATTATTAACCAAGAATCGATTATTGACCCTTGACTCATAATCTATTATTGCCAAGGTCAAGACTCATGTGAACTCATTTCACCCAGAAACACCTCTAAAATTCCATATCAATAATAGGCCTAATCAAAAACCTCAATGACCTCTAAAATTGTCACTAACACACTTCAACGTAAATTTTATAGGAAATAAATGTAAACAAACCAATGTGTGTACCCATCATATGGTCACCGCTTGCCGGCCATTTTTGGACATCACGCTTTCCAGTCTATAATCGATTATTTTTATATAATTATTCGATTATTTTCACAATCTATTATTTTCTCAATCGACTATTTTCATAATCCATTATTTTTTCATAATCAATTTTTTTCATAATCGATTAATCAATTGTTATGAATTATTATAATCGATAAATCGATTATATGCGTACCCCTAGTAACTACCGATCAGTTCGAACACTTAATGGTATGTATAAAAACAGTAAAAAAAAACAAAACTAAGGAAAATAAAAACTTTATTATATTTATAAAAGAGGCTTTAAACAATAATAAAAATAATTTTTGTTTAATTAAAAATGTAAAGAAATTAAATTTTCTCCTTGTCAAAGAAACCATCTTTGGCGTTTATAACTGCTCGCATTACTCTAGGTATTCTGTTAATAAGTTTTGACAAAACCGATTGCGGAATATTAGTCCACTCACTTTCTAAAATGTTCCACAGATGGTTTTTAGATATTGGACACACTTTTCGAACTCTCCTGTCCAGCTCATCCCACAACAACTCGATCGGATTTAAGTACGGGTTCTGGGGAGGCCACTTCATAATTTTTAAAATACTTTCTTGCTCTTGAGCATTCAAGTAATTTTTACACTACCGCTGTATGTTTAGGGTCATTATCATGCATGAAAGCAAAGAGTATGTATATATAGAGGGACAGCTCTTATGGGAATACTTGTCACAAGTATTTCTTGATGGCTCTGCTACGCCATCTAGTGGAGGGGGTTATCTCTACGTCTTTATTTTTGGTCCTCTATATACAGGGTGCTGAATGAGTTAGCTGAACATAGGAAATTAACATGTAAAAACTTATTTTTGTAAAAATACCGCCCTGTATATAAAGGATCAGCCATAAATTAAAAATTAAAACGTAGAGATCACACCGTCTACTAGATGGCGTAGCAGAGCCATTAACAAAAACTTGTGACAAATATTTGTTAATGGCTGTCCCTCTATATATACATACTCTTTGATGAAAGTAAAATTGGGACCGATTGAACGCAACCCCCTATGGCAAAGTGTTTTCTTGTAATTTTTTTTTTGAAAAGTTTTTTCATAACTCTTTCAATTCTACATAAGTCCTCCGTTCCTGCAAAGGAATAGCATCCCCAAACAAGTACATAACTCTTCCCTTGCTTTACAGTAGGCATAATACACTCCGGAATCATTTTCGCCTTCTATGATTTTCGGACAAACACCCATCTAGTTTGTCTAAAAAACTTCAAATTTCGATTCGTCACTCCAGAGCACTTGTTTCCAGTCTTCCACTGAACAATCTAAGTGATCTAAATTATCGTTTTTTTTTGCGTCCGCGATTCACTTCCGAAGGAATTTCTGGTGTCGCAAGTTTTCTATTTCGTTTACTTAACAACACAATGCTTAAGTCTTCAGCAGCGGTTGTTTGTCTAAATCAGGGGTTTAATTCTTTTAAACTAACCGTACTTTGCTATCGATGAATAATATCATTTGCGGTCGAACGTTTTAAATTAGTTTTTTTCGCAATTTGACGAACCGAAAAGCCTTCCTCTAACAATGTAATATATAGCACTTGCTCGTTTTTCTACGGTAGTAAGTTTTCCGCGTGGCATTTTCAAAATAAACACATCTCAAGCTCGTTTGCATAGAAACTGGCAAATGTAACGCCCTATTTTTAAAATGTACAAAAATGGTGAAGTAATTGTATCAAGTTTATGTTGTCCCAACAATAATATGTCTGAAGCCTACTTCAAATTAAAAGCAAAACAAATATTTCAGTAAGTGAACGAGTGGCAATACAATTTTAAAGGATTAGTGCGGTTAAAATTTACTTTTCTAATGCCCGTATTAATAGTCACGGATTAATCCGAGATTCAAGATTTACCAATGAGATCACTGGAATTTTTAAATTCAAGCAATCTCATTGGTAAAATCTAGGATTATCTTGAATCTCGGATTAATCCGTGCTTATAAATACGGGCATAAGTGTTAAAAGAAACAAAACCTATGTAAACTTCTTAGAATAGGTTAGTACTTAGTTAGGGCCAATTTCATAATGAGTTTTAAAGGAAGCTTTAAATTTAAAGTCGCCTTTAAGTAAAAAGTGATTTCATAATCATATTTAAAGTGCAAAAATCCTAAAAAGTAGACTTTAAACTAAAGCGTCGATTTTTTCACTTTAACCGCAAAAAGTTGCCTTTAAATCAGCACATAACCTTATTTAGTAGATTACAGTTAAAAAATGTGTGATTTTGATACATCAAGTTCAAGTTCATCAGAAGATGAAGAAATTATTATAAGGAGACCAAAAATTTACAAAGAGAGAAAAAATTATTTTGAAATCTACGATGAATTAGATTTCTTTGAAAGATTTCGTCTTACGAAAGTAGTTGTGCAAGGTATATTACAAGAAATTGAGCCTATGATAAAACTTGGAAGCAACAGGTAAAATTATATGATTTATTTATATTCAAGTTCTATATCTTTTATATTGCATTATAGTATATTATTCTGGATAATTTATTTTAGAGGTGGATGTATACAACCAGTACATCAGTTATTATTAACTCTTCGTTTTTATGCAACGGGGAACATGCAAATATCTGTAGCTGATTTTATTGGTGTGTCTAAATCGTCTGCATGCAGAATTATTAAAAGGGTTAGCTCTGCGATAGCTTCGTTAAAGCCCAAATATATTAAAATGTGTGAAAATCAAGAGGAGATGAGGGAAGTCTCGCAGGGATTTTATGCAATTGCTTCATTCCCGAAAGTAATCGGTGCGATAGATTGCACATTAGTAAGAATTGAATCACCAGGAGGCGAAGATGCGGAGATATTTCGCTCTAGAAAATCTTTTTTTGCAATAAATGTGCAGACTATTAGCGACTCCAAATTAAAAATAAGGAACATTGTGGCTAGGTGGCCAGGTTCAGTTCACGATCAAACCATATTCAACAATAGTCGAGTTAAAAGAAAGTTTGAAAATGGTGAATTTGAAAATTTTATATTAGTTGGTGACAGTGGCTACAGTTTACAAAGATATTTAATGACCAAACTGCAAGAACCTACAACACCATCTGAAAATTTATTTAATGAATCAATCATCAGAACTCGAAATGTTGTCGAGAGACAATATGGTGTTTGGAAACGCAGATTTCCAATTTTAAGTTTAGGAATGCGTGTGCAGTTAGACGTTGTCTTCAGTATCATTATAGCAACTGCTGTACTTCATAATATTGCAATCGATATGAAGGAGAAAATACCATATGAATGGCTTCAAAATGAAGTTGAAATAGAAGATGAATTATTTCCGCAAGAAAATAATAATGTCAATATGGGAAGGCATTTTAGACAGTTACTAATTAATGAACATTTTGGTCAACTGTGAACTTATTATTTTAAACAAAAATGTATAATGATAACTATTAGGATTTAATACAAAACAATACACTAGCTATTCAATTTTTATTAATTAATTAAGTTGAAATAAATTTTAAAAATTAGTCCTACTCTTTCGTTTGCAATTCTTTTTTCTTGAGTAGTATCTCCAAATCTAGAAGTGCCATCCTTTTAGTATGCTCCTCCTCGAGGGTTTCTAATTTTCGTTTATAATATTGTTCTTTAATATGAAAAACGGGATTTGGCATGGTTGGCCTTAGTTTACTGTTAGGTTTGCTCTTTAATTTTTTAGAATTATAATGACCCCAATTTGCATTGGGGGTATCACAATTTTGTTTGCGACTCTGCAATTTATAATTATAAAAATATTTTTCACTTCGTAAAATAAAAAAAAACATTTTATTACCTGAACAGAAACTTCCTCAGTCAAATAATTATTACTAACTGGGATCGAGCAAACTTCACTACAAGATGGGATCTGCTTATCAATGTACGGAATCTAGATTCAGCTTTTATAAATAACAACAGCTTTTATAAAATCTTACCAGGTAAGGTTCACGAATAGGAGTGGCTTCATACACTTGCTGCACTTCTTCAACATTATTTGAATTCTAAAATTAATTTAAAATCATGTTTAATAAAATAAAATGTTTAATAAAATCTTACATTATCCGGTTGACATAATTGAAAAACTTCAACGTTGGCATTGCTTTCGGATTTGGAAGAATTCTAAAACATAATAAGTTTACACCTGACTACATTATTTTTATACAACTCTTTACACTTAAATCATCGTCAAATATATTACATAATCCCACCACCGTTTTAAAATTAATGATCTTTAGCACGGCTGCTGTTATAGCATCTACGGTACTATCAAGGTTGCAAGGCCCACCACCAGTTCCTTTAATGTAAATTTTTTGGTCAGCGACCGTCTTTCTTGCCTTCGTTTTAAGATTATCATACTTAGCTCTTATTTGCTGCTCCGTTCTCTTATGTACAATTTTTGTATTGAACGAAGACAACACCTCTTTCCAAGCATTGTCCTACAAAATTAATTTTTCAGTAACTATATCATGAAATCGTAATTATTAAAGAAATAAATTAATACAACTTAATTTACCTTATCAACACAGGACACTTTATCGGTTGTTTTGCATTCGATTACTTTGGAATACTTTAAGATTTCTTCTAGCAATAACAATTCTTCTTCTTTGTTAAAATTCGTCGACCGGCTTCTTTTCACTTTACTATTTTGACTTGACATTGTAAAATTTATATTCGTCTAATATTACTTAAAGCGTTCTACAAAGCAGTTAGCGGTAAATGAATTTTTGGTTATGATAACCAAACATTTTTAAAATAACTGAAAGTAACTAGTTTTCGACACTACCAACCATAATTTCAAATCCTAAAGTCACCTTTAACTAAAGACTTCATACGTCATGATTATGAAACACAACAACTGTTTAAGTAGGTTTTAACTTAAAGTCGACCTTAGCAAAAGTCGACTTTTTGTTAGCATTATGAAATTGGCCCTTAGTATTATTTCTCTCATTTACCAAATGCTTACGAAATTTTATTGTTGTTAATACATATTTATTAGGTGTCCGAACTTCTTTGAGCGGTAGTACATTACTCTAGTGAACAGTGCTCAGCATTTTTCATTGTTTGGGTGCATCAATTTTTATCTGTATTCTGTATTGCATGAAAGAATATGCTGAGCTGTGCGATCAAAAATTCAGAGCGGTATTTCTCAATCAAGTATTCAAATTCTTGTTTAGAAGGCATGTTATGACTTTTAATTTGTTTTTTAAATGTTGTATATTGATTTTACGTCTTGTATATTTTCTTTTATTTTTCCTTGTCTTTACTCTTACGGGAGACCGTAATTCTTGTATAATTGTGTATTCTTGTATAATCATGAATAGTACTCTGTTTATATTTTATTGGAGTCTTGTTTTTAACACTTTCTTCTGCAATAAAACAAAAATAAATAACTATATAAAAAAAGAAAACAAAATAAATACCAAATGGTTTTTCTCAATGGCAATCCATCAATGTTTTTCACCTCATCTCTATCGTGATGAGTTGCCAACAAATACTGAGAAGTGCAGTCACAAATTTAGAGCAAAATGAACAATAGTGACTCTTAGTTTTCAATTCAGATTTCTTGTCAATATCTTGGCTATGTATTTTAGTATAATATAACAACGTTCCAATGACATGATTACCAGTTAAAACTAATTCGCCGGTTAGCTGACCTGGCAATAAACACCAGCGAACATTCACATTCAGGATTTTACCATGTAATGGTATTTCTTTTAATTTTTTAAATTTACTTCGGCTGAGTAAGACTATGAATTAAATCTCAGGTAGTGGTTTAATTTAATCTAATATAAAAATCAACGAAATACCATACAAAAAAATTGAGATTTATTTAATTCTTAAATTAACGAAAAAATGAAATTGTGACAAATAATAATTATTAATCTAGAAACTAAACTAGAAAAATATTCACAAATGACTAAAACTACAATAAAGTCGTAAACCAATAATTACCCCGACTAATAAAAGTGTTAACTTTCTATTCTTGGGTGTGTAGATGTTTCACAAATTTGTTTAAATCACAAAACTGCACTTTTTTAGATTTTTGACGTACACTATTGTTCTTCTTTCGATCGCTGTTCATAAGATTCCAAAATGCCCCTGGTTACTGATTTATACCATATAGAGTAAACTTCGATTGATCAAAACACAATCAAATATTGATTTGATTACTAATTTAAATAATCTAATGATTTTATAAAATTTCTTGATTTCAAAATATTTACTCAAATATTTTGAATTAATATATAAGTTTGCGGTTTCGTTTTAACCGTTCGTCATAAAACTGTAACGATCTGACCTTTTGGTCTACCCAAAGAAGACTGTCCTTTTTTGAAACTTATGTTTACTCAAAAAATTAATAAGTTCACACACTTTTCTGTCCGTACCTAAAATTAAGTTAACACTTAACAAAACTATAAATTACAATAAATGTCATTTAGTGATTAGTTTTCAAACATTTATCATAAAAACAACCACTTACTGTAACTTAATATTTATTTTATAATTTATCTTCCCACGATTTTAGAAACGTATCTTTTACCCAAAAATTTCAAGTCAGCGTGAAATTTCAAATAAACCAAAGTATTCCATTACAACCATTGGGTATGTATATAGCAAGGTGTATTTTTGTCGTCAAATTCTGAAAACGAAAATTTTAGAACAAATTTACAACGATACAAATTGCCTATTTAATATGTTGGCGCAATTACTGTCAATATCGTCTACGTCCTTTTGTGGCTTATCTAGTTATCAAATAACACAGTGTACTGTCCACATGCAAACTTTTTGTCACCGTTAATATTACAGTAGAGGTCTTGATTAAAATATTTGCCTTATGTTTTTGACCAGCTTGTTCTGTATCGCCTAGTTGATGAGAAACAGTCTCTGCATCATGATGTGATGATGAAACTACTTCGCCTGTGCCGTCGGTACAAATATCAATCTCAAGGACATACTGATCTTTAGGAACAGATGCAATGATGTCCATTATTTTCAGATTGCTTTCTTCAGCTTGTGAAAAAAAAAAACAAATTACCAGCAACGCTGAATTTATAACAAGTAATTGTTTTTACTGTTGGTGTAGCCTACTTGTCTTTTTATGTTTCTCTATTTTTTTCGTTTTCCATCTCAGCTGTTGGCTGTCGATCTGAAGGCAGCAAACTACCTACAGTTATTTATTTCTTCTTTTCACGGAAGCCACACCATCGCTTCCGACACATTTACAGTTGGTGTAACACCTTGGGCATCAACACGATATTAAAGCTGGTTTTTATTTTCCAGCGTTTAGAGAAAATTCTGTTTCCCCGTAAGGGAAGAAAGAATATTTTTATTACAAATTATCTAAAAAGAAAATCTGTTACTTTACCAAAAAAGTAGATATAACTACCACGCAACTGAACAGGTTCAGTTACAGACTTTGTTAAAGATATGGTTACAGAAACAAATAAGGTTTTGCATTAAAAAAAAAAATTAAAAAAGCAATGGGTTAGGGCGGTGATAATACCATATCTATGCAATTAAAAAATTAAATTTTGCGAAAAGAAATAGAATAACAGTTACGCATATCAAGGTCTGTTCTCAAGGGGAGTAAACCCTTAACCCGAAGGATCTAGTTTCTGACGTTATGGGAAGTATGTGTCTCTCAGACACGTATTGTAAATAAACATTTATGTTAAAAGTATTTTGTGGAAATAAAATAAAATGAAATAAAAATGTATTCTTATAAAGCAACTATTAATAATAATAAATTTAAAACATATTTTTTTAAAATTTTATAACATTAAACATATACTTAGTTACATTTTATATATTTTGGCAACATTGCACACATAATTTTCTCGAACATTCAAAGCAAATCGGATTTTCGCATTTCACACATTTAAAGCTGGTATTTCTGTTCTTTGTATAATTGCAAAGTCTACATTTTCGTTTTTTTCTAGTTTATCACTTCCGGAATTCAATTCTTTCAAAGGCCTGTCCTTGTTAGTTTCAATTATGGTTTCAATAAGTGTCTTTATATCTAATCGCAAATTGGGAATAGAAAGTCTCCTATCCATATGTGGTCTAATAAGAATCAGAGCTAATTTTTCCATAAAATGGAAGCGCTTTATGGGTGCCACATTTTTAAAACACAAGGTGGAACTTGCTTTTGCGACAGTTCTTAGGCTTCTATACATCTACTTTTTTGATAGATTAAATTATTTGGGCTTTATTTTATTAGAATTTTTAATGCGTTAATCTTCTAAATAGGTAGATATCAACGGTACATTTTTTTTATATAAGGAAAACGCTAACGAGTTTTTTTTTAATTATGCGGACAGACAGACACGGAGACATAAGGCTTCTTCCTATACGTTGTATAGAAGCCTAATAAGTATAAAATGTATGAATTTGCTACCGCTATATTTAATAGGTTTCTCCTATTATATAATAATTCGTACATTTATGGTCCATGGAATCAATTCCTCCTTTGGTCATATTATAAAACGCTACTATCTCAGGTTTATTTACTTTTTCATCCGTACTCTTGCAATGATGCATGCTTGAAACCATCAAAACTGCCTTGTTTTTCTTGGGCACGTAACTCAGCAAAGTGACTTCGTTAGTGAATCCGTATAGCGAGGAAGATACTTCACGACTTCTGTTGGGCAGAAACTCCTTTGGAATTTCCCTTTTATTTTTTTTTAGTGTACCTACATACGTTAGTTTTTGTTTTCGCAACTCGTTAACTAATTCCATCGAAGAAAACTAGTTATCAGCAGTAATATTCCTGTTGCTGTTAACAATTGGTGGAATTAATCTGATGAGTATGGTTTGCGTGGCGATCGAAAACTTTTTTTCTTCGTCTGATAAGCCTATACCGTCCTAACCTCTTCCGCAATAAATATATCCATTATAAAAATAACTAGTTCTAGCGTCTGTTAGTGCCAAAACTTTTATGCCGTATTTATTTGGCTTCGCAGGCATGTAAACTTTAAATTTGCATCGCCCTCGAAAGGGGATAAGCATTTCATCAATGCAAGCATAGGCACCCAACGAATACAATTTTTGGCTATTCTGCACAAACCGTTCAAGAAATTGCAGCCGCTGGTGTTTTTTTCTTCTTTTATCCCTGGTAGCTGGATTATCGAAGCGCAAGGCCGCTAAAAGGATCTCAAACCGTTTCAGAGACATCCCTGCACGAAAAATATTTCTGCCAGTATAATTTGTTGAAAAAAGTAATCGCATATCTTCGCGATTAGACTTATAAATTGCTGTCAACATAAGGAGAGCCAATAACGCATTTATTTCCACTTCATCAGTATCCCTACAATTACTTTTTTGATGCTCGTTTACTTTTACCCTAACACCTTCAAGTTTAACGTTGGTCCAGTTTACAACTTTCTGAATTATAACTTTGTCAAATAAAAGTGACCAAATTTCTTCCATTTGTGGTTCAGGACCTAAAGCTCATACAATATTTGGACGTAGTTATGCAAAAAGGAACCAAGCGACAAAGTTATAAAATTTAGTTTATTTGCTATAAGTGACCGAAATAATGTGAAAACTAATTTTCACAAAATTTTTCTGATAACACAAATTACATATCATTATGTGTTATTTAAACAAAATTAAAATATGCATAATTATCAACCGATTTAATTATATTATTTTAAGTTGAAGCTTCAATATCTCAAAACTAACTATTGGTGGATGGTTCCATTTTGCATAACTATGTTCATTTGTCATTCCTGGAATGCCTCTGATAATATTATGCTGCGCTATTTTCCGTCTAGTTGATGGCTCTGTGCTACTCCACTTGAATCCATTTTTACCGACATAATAATCGGGTAATGGTTCGGGTATATCTTGAATAGTATTTGGCATATTTTGGTTCACGCTTTCAACATTATCTTCGTCTATATCACTATCATCCGAATCATCAAGTCTTACATCTACGTAATCTGGATCATCATCCGAGTCGTCTATGGGTTCATCAAAAAAAGCATTTCCTTGTTCTTCGTCTTCTACTTCTTCTAAACTTCTGATAATCTTCTCCTCAAAATTGGAATCATGATAATCAAATACATCTTTTCTAGGCTGTTTTGGTGCAGTAGCACGTGATGTACTTGCACCTGCGTTCATTGTGTACCGATATGTACGTCTAAAAAGTTTTCTAAATAATTATTCCGTAATCAACATAAAATTAGATATCTTACTTACTTTATTTTCTGGCGTTACGGGAAGTATGTGCCCAGTAGACACTGAGAAATAGTTACGTTACGGGAAGTATGTGTTTACGAGACACCGTGACTTTTTAAAATTGCACTGTACTTGTAAAACGCAAATTCACAACTGAGTATACTGCCGTCCTAAGGAAGAAGGTCCTATCTGCAAAATTACGTTTTCGAGATTTTTGATGCTAACTATGCTATGCAATGTATTTTACCTATTTACCAAAAAAGAAAGTCCTAACTACAGCAGAAATAGGTTTTTTTAATAAAATATTTTGTACTTTGTTAACAATTCAGAATTTTTTAATCATAATAAAATTAAAAATTTTGATCTGGGCGTGGTTCATGTGATAGAGGAATGTATAAAGAACATTCAAACCAAATTTCAAATAAATCGGTTTATTAGATCTTGAGATATGAAAAACGGACGACGGCATTGAAAGATACGTAAAAGTCGAATAACTCTGAATCAGTATTTTGCAGATAGGACCTTCTTCCTTAGGACGGCAGTATAGTAGGCGTTATCTGACGTGCCAGGACATGTCAGGAGGATAACTAAAAGAAGGGCGAAGGGGTCGTCTGATCAGATTGCACGATCATAGTGTCGCACGTGTTTTCTTTTTAAGCCCCCCACTTGCTTGGCGTTAATTGAGGCATCCCAGGAGTTCAACCAATATTGATGCTGAAAGCATTATCAAAACGAAGTGGACAACTTAAACTTAATTTATTTAGCAATATAATAAAATACAAAATGCACAAAATATCACCCAATTAATGGGATTTACCTTAAGAAGGCTAGGACAGGGGATGTTGGAGCGCAACGCATCAAGGTAGTCATCAAGTTGACACTTTGAAAAAACACGTAAGACTGATTTACATCATTTTAATTTTTAATTAATTACTCATTGATTTCTCCAGCCTCCACTCTACCTTTTTTTATAGTTCATGAACTTCTTGAACTTGCATTGAACTTGCTTCAATGGGTTTTTTTAACTTGCTAAGGGTTAAAAGCAATCTAGGTCAAAGGTCTGAATACAGTTGACGTATATTTAAAAGAGTGCTGAACCTGCTGGTTCTCTTCCCTTTTTCTTTTTCTATTTTCTTGAATTGTTTTTTTAGTTCATCCTTATTTTTCAAAAAACAAAATCTCCGAGCATAGGAAGTCCCTATAGAAGGAACTTTAACTCGACTCTTCTTCCTTAAGGTTACTATTTTGGTTGGTTCAGGCCAGAATAAAGAGTTTTTAAACGGAGATGATATAACCCATCCTGACAGTACTCGAGAATGTTCAGTATTACTGCAAGTATCCACATTTTCAGCTTTATTGACCTCTCTTAGTTGCTCGTCTTCAATCATATCAGTTTGGTTTTTTGGGGGTCAATTTATTTTTTTTCTTTATATTTTTATCTCCACCAGACCTCATCCTGCCTCCTGGGATATAACATTTATCCCCATTCAGGTAGTAGTACTGTACGGGAGTGTCTATTCATTGGACATATCTATTGTTAGTGGAGAGGATGATCGTCAAAAGCGTTCACTAACCCAATCACGACGTAGAACCAAACGAATTATATATCAAAATGTTCGTATTGACCTATTGGACCTAAATCCGAAGTTTAGGACATTGGCAATTGTGAGGGACAAAAGTTATAACCTAAAACCTGAAAAAAAAAAATGATTTTTTTTAAATCGATTAAAAGAACTTTTAATAACGCCCGTGCTTGGAAATTGTTATAGTTACCGAAATTATTTTAACACTATTATTTAGCTTGAAATGTCTACTTTCCAATGATATATAAAAATATGGATTAATTTAATATTATATGAACAGTGAGAAATTTGTGTAAACTTTTTTCATTCAAATTGGAAAGTATATCTTTAATAACATTCTTGTCAGATTGAAATTAAAAAATTCGTACACGTGACAAAAAGCGCAATTTTATGGAGAATATTTCGTTCGCTTACAGTATACACTTATTTTTATAAATAAACACAGGAGAGCGATAAAACATAAAGACCGATAGCGTAATCCGTATTAGTACCCCCTTCCGCTCCACCCGCAATCAATCCAAGTTGTACAGTTCTACAGCGTGGTTTCTTCGTTTAGTTTTCCTTTCTACCGTCATTGTGGAAGTAGGTTTAATAAATTTTTGGAACACTACCATAGCCATCACATGGGTTGTAGATTTTCCATCCAAAGTTTCTTCATTTCGGTCGAAGTTATGTATGCTAGCATGAAAGAAATCTTTTTTTCAATTTTTCCCACAAGTTATCGGTTGTAGACCTTGGGGGATATAAACCGAAGTATTTTGAGAAAGCAAGCTGCTAGCCATAGTTGTTAAAAAGCATATAATTTCATCATAAGAGCAACACAAACCTAACTTGTACAAAACATCTATTATTTTCTTACTTTTTACTGCGTGATGAATGTAAAGGGAAATAGTCAAACCTATAGAAGTACGATATTTTATCTTGTCGAATCTATTTTAAATACTACTAGATATGCCCATCGCTTTGATATTATCTTTTTCCGGCATACTGACATTCTCGTATGAAGTTTTATCAATTACCCATATTATAAACTTATAAAGCTTTTGGGGAAGTTCACTTCGTAAAGTCTCTGTATTCATGTAATTAGCACTCATATATTCAGAATTTGAAGAAAAATTTGAAGGATGGTCTATTATAATTTTTCTGAGAATTCCTGCAGCTTGATGAAGTATTTGGTCTTCGTCAAATGTTGTTTTTACTTCAACAAATTCTTCATCTTCCTCATTTTCATTTGAAATTCTGTAATCGATCTCATACTCCTTTGCACAAATAATTGTTGTTTTGCCTGGCTTAGATATAAAAGAGAGTTATTGTTCAAATTACTTTTTCAAAAACCTACTCAAATTAGAAGAAAGGCATGGATTTCTTGAATTAAATTGTAACATAATTTTATTCATTCTACTAGTTAGCAATTTAAGTGTAGTAACAGATTTGTTTTCAATTACGTTGGCATATATTTCATCACATAATACTTTCAAAGGCTTTTGCATATCGTCATCTTCATTCAGTTCATCACCACATTCCAGTAAAAGCTTTTTTTGGCACTGATAATATTTCTTTCACTAATATAATGGAAATAGCAAGCTTTATGATATTTTGCATCTGCTGCGAAAAGGTCCGGATAAAATTCCAATCGATTTTGAATTGTAAAATCTTGTCTCTCTACAGCAGCTTTCAATGCTTTTTCTCTTGTACTAGCGCCCGTCCCTGTACACACAGATATAAGTTTCTTTTTTTGTTTTTTTCCACTACCACATATAAAACATTGATTTACAATTGGAACTTGGGCTGACTATCTCTTAAATTTCGGCTGCATTTCTCTTTACTGTCATCATTGCTTACTTTTGCATCTGTATCGGTATTAATTTTTTTGCAATACTTTTTCCTACAGGAAAAGTGGTACGTATAATTTTGACGATTCATAAGTAAGTCTTCTTGAATTGAATTTAATCGTTGGAATACATTGTCACGATGCAATTTACTATATTCTAAAAGAGTTTTCATGCCGGCAAAAGTTCGTTTTTTTACGAATGACCCAAATTTGTCTTGATCGGGGTTAACTAAATTGTCGCAGATCAGGCATTTACCCATTTTGAATTTGCTACAAATTATATTTATTTTTAACTAAGGGGATGACTGAGATAAGTGTATATTTACCTTTAAAATCCAGCTTATAATCACAGTAAAATCACAAAAGTATGTAAGAACAATAATTATTATTTACAATTCAAATAAAACTTTTTCATTTACGGTTACAAATACACAAATAATTCACACTAACTGGTCTATAGCCTTAACTGGACTAACAAGAAAAAATAAAAAGTATTATTTATTGAATATTATCAGTTTTATCGTAATTTCAAGAAACAAAATACCTACCTATCTAGGTATTACCTAGATACCTAGGTATTACCTACCTATAAAAGTATTATGTATTGAATGTGATTGAACGCGGCCGCGGATACTTACGGAAAGGGGTAAAAATGCATGCGAAATGCGCTATCGGTTTTTAGGTATTATTGCTTTCCTGTGTTTATTTATAAAAATAAGTGTATAATGTAAGCGAACGAAATATTCTCCATAAAATTCCGCTTTTTGTCACGTGTACGAATTTTTTAATTTCAATCTGACAAGAATGTTATTAAAGATATACTTTCCAATTTGAATGAAAAAATTATACACAAATTTCTCACTGTTCATATAATATTGAATTAAAGGCAATTTAAATTGAATTAATCCATATTTTTATATATCATTGGAAAGTAGACATTTCAAGCTAAATAATAGTGTTAAAATCATTTCGGTAACTATAACAATTTCCAAGCACGGGCGTTATTAAAAGTTTTTTTAATCGATTTAAAAAAATCATTTTTTTTCAGTTTTTAGGTTATAACTTTTGTCCCTCACAATTGCCAATGTCCTAAACTTCGGATTTAGGTCCAATAAGTCAATACGAACATTTTGATATATAATTCGTTTGGTTCTACGTCGTGATTGGGTTACTCCTTAACTAAGCGACTTTTATGGAAGTTCCCGCTCCACTATGTGCATTGCGTGTGCTAGAAGCTAGACCACTGCCTGGCACATGGCACATATTGAACAGAATCTGTGCCTGCATACGTTCGGGACCACCTTAGCATGGCTAACTGGCCCCAGGCAGATTGCACAGGGATCTGCCTCGATAAATGGTGTCGGTTTTATCATTCCTAACTTATCGTTCTTTAACAATATTACAAAGCAAATAATAAAACTTCTCAAATAACCAATATATAAATTATATAAAAAATATCAAATTCAAACAACAGCTTCAATAAAACTAAATACAGTATATTTACAAAATAGTATGCGTTTACAAAATTAACTGTAAGTTTAAATTCATATACATTTTAGCTAAAATACAGTTAGGACTATTCCAAATAATTTCATTTCTAATTTATGAAAACGAATGAACTAATAACTTGAAATGAATCAAAACAGAAAAGTTCAGTAATTACCTAAAAATATAACAGAATTCAAAATTTCATCTAACTCGTCTGGATTACCAAATGTTCATAATATGCTGGCCGCATTACCCCTATGAATTTACAAAAAATATTAAATTAAAAAAGAAAAGAAAATATTTTACAAAAATCTACATAAATTAGTAAATATAAAATATAAACTAATATATAAATATAAATATAAAAATGCATATTTTAGCCGTTGAACTAATATCGTCTCCTCTCATGATGTTAAAAACTTCATTTTTAGGACTACTTTTTGCCAGATAGACCAGTAGTCGCTAAAAATGTTTGGGATTCGGTAAGATGTTGTTTCTTACGACCTTCTTTTTCATTATTGGACATTTTTGCTTTGCATATTTTATTATGTCTCCATAAATAATGTTTTTTTGTAGTATCCTGGACAATTGACACAAGGAAAATAATCATCCTTATTGCTATTACAATAATTTTTTGATTTAAATCTTCATGTCCTTATCGGTTTTAGTTCATCATTTTGCGGCTTCAATAAAAAGTTTTCTTTTTTTCGTAAAGCTATTATTGCCGTTCTTCTATGATTACTTTTAAGTGGCATATTTAAAATTTTTTTAATTGTTTCTTCATCTGAATGCTTCCTAAATAAATGTCTGCACAGTAAAAAATTTGTTCTCGATTTAGTCAAATAGTTGGATTATACGGGCCACTACATCTAGTAGTTAAAATGGTGGGCATTTTAGTAACATTTAACTGAATTTAATTTGATTTAACAAAGTCATATAGTCAATATTATGAAACACCTGCACTTAAGATCAAATTTCATTAACTATTATTGTTTATCTAACAAAAGCTGTACTAGTTTTAATTTCGAGATATAGTGGCCCGTATAATCCATTACATTTTAAAACATTTGTGGAAATATTTAGTTCTCTGTAGGGCACGCTTTAGTGGCCGGACAAACCGGATATATTTCTGGAGCGGCAAATAAAGAGAGCGAAATTTTGATTGTTAATGACAAAATATTAATAAGTTATAAATATCCAATTAATCGAAATTTATAATTTTTTTGGCGAAAATCACAATGCAATTTACATTTCGCATTCACTGTTTTTGTCTAACAGCTAAACAAATATTTTTATAAGAAAAATAAATTTAGTAAAAAGTGTGATTACAGATAGTTAGAAATTAAAAGTTAAATTAACAAGAAAATGTTGTTCGCACAGGTTCACACTTATTTATTGCAACTTTAGCGCTAATAATGACGAAAGCTATGTTGTTACATGTAACAAAAAAAAGTTGTACGTATCGTCTTGTTGTGCTAATGGTGCTAATGCAATTATAACAATTGCAACGATTAATCTAATAAGCTTAAAATGTAATATCTACTATATTATTTTGCAATTTTTACTATTCCGTTTGTCGCTTTTATAACTATGATTGATAAAAATAGTATATATTTGGCTGCTCCATTGACTTAAATATTTTGTTGTTATGCAGTTATGTTTAGTTACTTTGATGGTTTATTTTGCATAATTAGCGAAAAGCAAACGCTTATTTTACAAAAACGAGGAGTAAAATTAAATTAATATTTTTGTTAATTACAATTCCTGTAGATGTTACATTTATTTAAAATTTTTATTATTTAAAAATTACATTTAAAAATTACATTTAAAAATTTTTTTAAATTTTTACAATGTATGTAGTAATTGTATTGGAAATTAAAATGTGTTCATTTCCGAAACAATGACAACAAACATTGTAAAAATTTTAATCAATCTTTAAATGTAACTTTTAAACAATAAAAACTTGAAATAAAGTAGATATTCATCATTCATACGAAATGATGATTTGGTTAATACAAACATACATTTTTGATAAAAGTTGAAACTTAAAGATGTAGAAAAGTATTTAGATTTTAGATATTAACCAGGTCTTTTCTTTTGGTGGTTCAAATTATATTAATTATAAAGAAATAAAATTTAAAATGAACCCTTATGAAATTATATATGTAATTCATATGTAACGACATGCGCAAGTATTTCTTATATCAATGGACAATTTGCATGATTTTTAATTTTAGCATATAACTATTCTACATAACAACATATAATTATGTTTATTAAACCAAAAAACTTGTTTTTAAAAACTTTTACAAAAATCTCGGCTGGAGACCTCACTAGTTACAAACCAATATGAAGACTAAACTTAAGGGGTTATGCGCACTTAAGGGGATCGAGAAAATCCGATTTTTTGTTATTTTTTTCTGGAAATGTGTGTATACCGGGTGCTGAATGAGTTAGCCGAACATAGGAAATTAACATGTAAAAACTTATTTATGCAAATTCCTGCTTCCCTAATTATTTTAATGAAAAAATGAAAGACACAAAAATTATGCAGAAATATAAACTATAAATTATAACACCATTAGATTTCATCTAGCTTTTATTTAAAAGGTCAAAAAATGCTTTCGAAATTGTTAAAATTTTCATTTATCGCACTGGCCATGTACACTGAGAGAAAATTTTAATACTGTGCATTAGAATTATTGTTACAAGTATAAGAAATTCTATTACGTATTTGGACAGCAAAGCGTTTGATTACTGTTATTATACTCATTTTGCTGAACCCGTGTTTTACTATCAAATATTCTGTTTGATAACCGTTACAATAAGTATGTTTTTATTAACATTATTATTTTTAATACCGTTTTAATATAATTTAATATCGGTAATATTTTTATCTCATTCCAGTTATAAGACGCTTTATGAAATTCACATTACTGAAATGTAGTGTGTAATAATTAGCATTACTAATATAATTGTCATCTTAAGATTGGTTAATATACATCAATATTATTTCTTATAGTAGCTATAATAAAATTTTTAAGAAGTATAAGGATGCTTAATAAAACATTTAATGTTATATTATTTTGATACATTTATTTATAAAAAAATACATTTTTATATAAATTCTTATTAGAAACATAATAGCACTTATCAGTTCTGTGTAATATGTAAGTAATAACAATTGGAGAATAATTCGTTAAATCTGATTGCAATATTCAGTAAGTATTAGAAGCAGTACTTGTACTAAGTACTGTATAAGCTTGTAAATGATTATTAAATAATAGAATCTCAAATTTTTTATAAAAAAACAAATTTTCCCTTTTGACAAAATAAATATATGACTTATTAATCCAAAGACAGGCATTCCATCAATACAATCTATGTAAATAGTATCATTTATTTTATAATTGGTAACTTTTTACACTGACCCGTTTGGTACTTATTACATTTCTTTTGAAATGTTCTGTAACCTGAGCCCTGCTCTATCGCAGCAAGCCAACTGCGCGGACTCAGTTCAGAAAACGTTACCTCAACAACTTCTTTAGCGACGCTACGGCTAGCTTTGTTTGAGCATAAAAAAAAGGGGGGGTCAAAGGAGTACAGACTCCGACTCGCTAAAACAAAACCAAGGCGCCACGTACTTTTTGTCGCTGATGATGTTTGCCTGAAAGTACGAAAGCTGAAAATTATAAAGATAAATGAAACGCGTTGTTGGGTAACAAAAGTTTAATAACGAAAATAATGTAACAGTTACTGAAAAAGCGTTATTAAAAAAAAATATAAAAAAAAAATGTCAAAGTGGTCAGACGCAGCTGAAAAACAAAAGGTATCGTCGTCAGATCTGATAACGCTAACAAGTTATTTCTTTTACAAGTACGATCAATGTCGTACTTTGCGCAAACATAAAATAAATTAATTACGATGTCAAAAATACTAGACTTCAAATGATGAGGACGAACGCAATTTGGCTGACGAAAAACGCACAACACTAAACAGGTGTGCCACGATGTTTTAATAATAAAATTGAATTTTGGCTCACCCCAAATAGTCCGAAAGCCGGCACGGCACTGGATAGTAGGGCAGGAACAACGGGTGCGCTACCAATCTCGACAACTACTGCTGCTGATAAAATTATCTTCAAATCGAACAATATTATGGTAACCAACGGTATTAACGAACGGAACCTTCCCTGCTTCGAGTATATTAAAAAAGGTTGATTGGATGTAAATATTAGATTTGGATATTCTTCAAAAAAAACCAAGTATGATAATCGTATACAGTAAACAAATCCGCAAATGCGTGATCGGTACCTCAACCTCCAAATAAACCAAATGTCGGTCTCCGAATAAAGTCAGCTGATATGTAAATCCCAAAACGGTATGGAAATTCTAACAATAATTTTCTTTCCAAAAAAAATATACCAAGCCAACTACTGGACATCAAAAATCAACTTGACTTCTTCCAAATTCAAAACCCAAAAACTTAATATCTGGCGTACGCTTATCTTCCCATGTTTCTTATCGCCCCTAATCCATTTTATATTCAATTTTAATACCAATTTTTAAATTTTTATACTACAGGGTGTTACGAAAGCCTTAATTTTAAATAAAATGTATCTATGTAAAAACCGAAGGTTACAGTTCGATGTCGTATAATAAAATGAATAATCAATGTATTGATGGCATGAGTCTTTAAATTGGAAAAAATATAACAAGTTGGCATATTTAGAAACTTGACAACTAAAAACTAAATAATACTAATAATAAAAACTAAGTAATAAACTAAAGAAAAACCCAATACAAAATATTCTGCTCATTGTAGAAAAATTGAAAATTTTTTTTTTTAATATAAACATTTTTTTAAAAATAAGAATAATACAATATGTAGAAAATCAATAATTCAAAAAATTAAAAAAGACATAATTATCACATCACAGGTCTGCATTAAAAATATTTGAAATTATGAAAAATTCATAATACGATATAACGTTATAATTAAAAAGTAAAAAGTAAATTTTTGAACGATTTTAAAATTAAAATAAAATTAAAATTAAAATTTACGCTTTAGATAATAATCTTCTGATATCTGACATAATAAGTGAATGTGTAGCAGTGTTAGTATTATCAAAACATGTCTTTACGTGTCATACACCATCTTTTGTATGATACCTCACAGTGTCGATTACAACCTAATAATTTTCTTTGCCCATACATACGAGAAAATGCTCAAGAGATGATTTATCCCCTACTTTTCTTCTTCTTATATCTTTTCTTCTAATAACCCGATATTCTGAAATGAAATTGATTTGGTTAAACCGTGCACATCCCTACAAAATAAACTTACAGATATATTAAACAAAAATCTTTACTGAATTTCCAGTCTGGAAGGTCTCAAAGCTTTCTTTTTTGGTCTGGAACTATCACCAACAGTAATGAGGCTGAGGAGATTGTTATCTGTAAGATTTCGTATATTATGTTGTTCTATTACATATTTTGGATTTCCTTTTACTCTCCAAATATATTTTCATTTTGTAAAGGCAAGTTGACATGTTTGTTTGTTGCTTCTTTAATAATGACTTTAGGCAATGCTGGCCAAGCAGTATATAAATTATTCTCTTTTTCAGGAAATGATTGATTAAAATCTTGTTCAATCTAAAATTTGTAGATATTAAATTTTGTTGAATGTCTTATAAATCCAATATATGTTCCTTTCTTTTCCCCTAATACCCATACCAAAGAAAATCCTTCTTTTTATTTTAAAAGCTGAACATCTGTTAAAATGATTTATTGTTGATAAATTTGTTTCTTTTCACCTTAATTTAAAAGTTTTAAACCAGCAGAGAAGTACATTGTTCCAAGGTTCAACGGAATTTTGTAAAAATGCTCAACTAGCTAGAGTAGTTTCATCTGTCACTTCGTCCGTTGATAATGATGTCACTGAAAAGCAATTTTAAAATTAAAAATAAAATAAAATGAATTTTGATCATAACTACAATGATGTGGTGATGCAGACAATGTGGAACCCTCTATTATCTTGATTGCACTTAGGTGATAATTTTGGAGTTACTCTGTAACTCTGTTGTTAGGACATCTTCGGAATTAAAAACTCGATTGTAGTTATCCAACAATTTCAGTGCCTCTTCATCTGTATCATTTTCTTTAAATTTTTCTAACAATTCATCAGCCATATCCCATTGATCCAAAATAGTTTGCACAAAGGTATCCGACATTCTAAACATAACCGTTAAATCAATCACTAAATTGTTAAAATTCAATTTGTTACTAAATATGAAAATTTAAGAAAGCTGTTACGTAAAACAAAATTACCTATGAGATTATTTTCAAGCAAATGTGTATTATGGCGTCAAAACGAAATGAAGAGGACGCTAAAAATTTTTTATAAACGTAAAAAGCGATCGTATAATCACTTTTACAAATTAACAGTAGGTATAAATACCATATATATTTGGAAAGATGTTTTAACTGATTAATAATTATTATTACTTACCTGAAGTAAATTCGGATAAAAAATAACACTAACATTAACCTAACCGTAGCACAATAGAAATAAAGTAGCATACGCATTTTGCTAAAACTGCTGAGTTTTAGAATTGCAGACTTGCCTGTAATAATATTTCTTAGACACATTATAATAATAATTAATTATAATTATTAGCTCTTGAAAATACAATAAATATGAATATCAATTACGAGCTAAAGGGTACTAATAAATCTTATTATATGGATTTCGCAATCCTATACAATTAAATATTGTAAAAAAATTATTAATGATTGAAAATGCTTACTGTTCATTAATCCGAAAAATATGCAAATTAAGTGAATTAGTTTGCGACACGTATGCATAGGTGTTTCGAATTTCGAAATTATAATAATATTATAACGTTCACAAGTAACCGTTTGATAAAAGCCGAGTGCATAAGAAATTTTATTATGTTCACAATATTTTACAATTAAAGATTTAAGATCACAGATTATTATTAGAACAACTTCGGCTAGAAATCATTATTAAACAAATCATAATTATAATTATTGTTTATTGCTACTGCAATGAAAATGGTATTAGCAATACTTTCTAATAAAACTATTTTTCTCAGTGTAATAAATTCAATTTAATTTCTATTTTCAAATATAATTACCATGGAAACTTATGGAAACTTATACCATGGCCAGTGCGATAAATGAAAATTTTAACAATTTTGAAAGCACTTTTTGACCTTATCATTCGTGTTATCATTCGTAGTTTATATTTCTGCATAAGTTTTGTATTTTTTATTTTTTCTCTAAAATAATTAGGGAAGCAGGAATTTGCATAAATAAGTTTTTACATGTTAATTTCCTATGTTCGGCTAACTCATTCAGCACCCGGTATATATTATTGCACAACAATTTTTTAGATTGAAAACAGCCCTTTAGAAATACAATATAATATTTTTCGTACAAAAATATTAAGAAATAACTCATTTACAGCCAATGTTCCACGACCCTATTATTAAAAAGCATTTTGCGGTGGGCAATTCTATGCGGAATCAGTTTATTCAAAATCAAAAATTCAAAAAGACCTAGTAAACACATTAGTTTATCTAGTTCTTAACGGAGCAATTTTCCTAAAAATTGAATTTTGACAAAATGGCAGATGTTCAAAGTTAAAATATCAATTTTCGTAAAAAATAAATGCAATGTTTTTCACCCATTAAAGCCATAAAATACAAAATACACATTAAAATTAAAAATCCCTCCGTTAAGGACAAGATTTTGATGTTTAAAACAAGTAGTACACCAAATTTTGAAAGGATTGGTGCACTACTTTTTGAAATATCTTGCCCACCGACTTGGGTTGGGTTGTAGACCATCGGTTGTCAATGGATTATTTCAATTTTTTTTTTCCAAAAAGTTACATGTATTTCTAAAATACTAAAATTATTGTGCAATAAAACAATATAGGCACTTCTCCAGAAAAAAATAACAAATATTTTCATTTTGCAATTGTTACAAGCAAACAGCTTATTTTAAAACTGATGATATATTGAAAGAAGAGTCGCAGCATCCGATGAAGTTGATCCTTCCTAGAGAGAATTGAACATAACTATATGTAATGTGTCTTAATTTTTAAAAATTTGGTTCACAAATAAAGCAAGAAAGAAATATTGAAATTTAAATGTATATTTGTCGCGCGAAATCGTACTAATAAATATGGGCGGGCCTAATGTAACTTTTGAGGATTTTGACGTCACTAAAATGGCGATTAGTAACTAAAATTTGGTTATTTCATAGGCAACTCTTCGTTATTTTACAATCACGTTATTTTAGTGGAAATTATACTGGTGTATTGGCACACATGTGTCACTTGTTGAGGCTCGTGTCGTCATGTCCTGATTTCAATCACGGGATTTTTTCAAATAAATTATAACATTTCATTAATTTTTTGCGAGCTGACAATACAGAATTTTGAATAATCACTCAAATATTCTGATTATATGTACTTTGAACTAGCAATAAATGCTATTTTGAGGTGAATTTGAATTTCATGCAAATTGTCCATTACATGAAAACTTAAATTATTACAATTTGGCATCTCTACAATATAAACTTGATAAAATTCTAGAATTTTTTTTCTATTTAAATCGTTCCAAGATGATTATTATTGATGTCAATGTGATTGGGAATTTACATTAACTAAACGCCACCATAGGTTTAAAATATTAACTACGTTCGGCGGTAGCCCAGTATACCCTTGCATAAGTGTCTTATGGTAGATACGTGTGTTTCTTAGTTAATTTTGTGATATTACACTATTATTAGAGTAATTACACATAAATAAACATGAACATGTGTATGTTTCCAATGCAAAACAAATAATGTTATACCGCCAAGCGAAATCATTTTGCCGAAACGGTGGCGCCCTCATCGGTAGGGTAAAATCCCAATAACCGTATACACGGCTCCGTTACATAGGTGATTTATAAGTGTTTAGTGGCGAGTTTTGGGTGTGGAAAAGAGGATTGGATACCGATTATAAGGGAAGAGCGATAGAAAAGGGGAGAGACCTGGAAAACCAGAATAAAATACCTTTTGGAAAACAAAAATAGTTGTTGGAAATAGGTTAGAATAAAACGTAAACCTCCGAAAAGTTGATTGGGTGATCGTTTTAACGCGAATATAGACAGAAAATTAATAAAGCATAGGCAACGCATGCATCGTTTGTGCGTTGGGTTGCATATTCATATTCATATTCATATTGTTTATTCAGTATAAGAAAAATTTCACGAAACGTCATAAGTGTATGTAAATAAATATTTCCAAACAACAAGAAATATAGGTACTCACACAGATACATAATATCACAAACAGGTCTAAAATATATAATTATACAATTATTAAAAAAAAACAATTAAAACAAAACAATTCAAATCATCAAAAACAACCATCACAAAACAGCGAAAATCACTTCCACGTCCTCAAAATATATACTCCAAGTATTCTTGAATCGAGTAGAAAGCGTTTTCAATTAGGATTTCATTAATTCTTTTTACAAACATTTTTGAAGGCAAACTTCGAACATCTCTAGGCAACGCATTAAACAACTTTATGCCCCAATAATACAGGCCCTGTTGGGTTGTCTTCAGTCTGTGGTACCGAGTCGATAAAAAGTTTCTCTGTCTAGTGTTATGGGAATGAACCTCTGAATTTTTTTTCCATTCAGCTATATTAGCATGCACAAATTTCAAAAACCAGGTGTTTAGAAAATCGAATAAGTTTTAATAAATTTTTAGATAACGCTGTAAAGTCAAATGAATACCAAAGAAAAATCAATAGCGGAGAAACTGAAAGTCGAGACACGCAGAAGAAACAATAGTACGGGAAGTTTAGACGATTATATAAAAAGAGGAAGATCTGAAGAGCGAGAAGAGACTGATACAGATCTTACAATCTTCAAGAGAAGTAAGAAAATTATAAGAACACCGAATAAGAACAATAAAGAGATACAGGCAGGAGATAAAGAGATGGATGATATTAATGGATTTTTGAAGACGATAAGTACTGATATAAAGCAAATGAGAGACGAAAATAAAGAAATGAAACAAGAAATACGAGAGAACACCAAGAAGATTCAGGGACACATTGAACTGCAAGCGGAGGAACTAATAGCACTGAGAAAAGAGCTGAGAGAAACTAAAGTAAGTTGGGAACATGACAAAAAGCTAAAAGAGGGAATAATGGAGGAGCTTGTACATAAGTTGGAGGAAGTCAAATTCAAATTGGAGTTACAGGAAAGAAAAAAAAGGGAAAAATAGGTTGGTCGTTACAGGAATCGAGGTTGATGTGAATCAACAGGAGTCTCTAAGAGATAAGATTGGAAAATTTCTTCAAAAGGACTTGAATGTTGAGGTAAAGATAATAACTGCCTATAAAGTGGGGAGCGAAAAAACCGTAATCGAGGTGGGGAGTTTTGAAGAAAAAATGAAAATAATGAAAAATAAATTTAAGTTAGCCAAGTTACCTGGAAAGAAAATATTCATTGGTGACGACTTGACATACATGGAAAGAAGAATTCAAACCGAAATAAGAAAGCAAGCCGAAGAACTGAGGAAATTCGGAAAAACAGTAAGGATAGGCTATCAGAAGTTAATGTATGAAGATAAGGTATTAAAGTGGCGTCAAGAAGAGAAAAACTGGAGCTAGCAGAAGAATTTATTAAATGTAAATTGGAAGTATTGACAATAACAGAAATGAAAGAGAAAGGGAAGGGTATGACGGAGATTGGAGATGGGTTGATACTAATTTATAGTGGTGTACCAGAGAAGAAAAGAGCAGCTGCAGGAGTGGGATGTATTATAAATGATGAACCAATTGACAACAATAGATTACATACTGTTAGAAAAGTCGCTAAGGAAATCGATCATTGATACTGGTGGAAGTTAGGATAGATCCACTTATGTTTTTTAAAAAACATCAATCATATTATAATTTTTTCACCTTCATAATTTTTTTTTTCATCAATTGTAATGAAAACACATAGACCCATAACATTTTAATAATTATTTATTTAAAAAATTACATTATTTTAATTAAATGTTATAAAAATTTAAACAAATAAGGTGGAAATTGGATTAGTTCCACTAATAATCTTTTGAAATTTGACATTTAAAAAAATATTTCAATAGTTAGTATGCTCACCTTGCTTTCTTATAACACTAAATAGTCGATCAGGCATCGATAAAATTAGATTTTTTAAGATATCCAGGGATAGCTCACGCCATACTTCTCGGATCCTACTTTTAAGTTCTTCTGTCGAAGTAAATTGCTTGCCATTTAAGTAGACTTGCCTAGAAATAATACCCCACAGGTTTTCTATGGAGTTCAAATCCGGACTGCAGGCTGGCCACTGTAAAACTTCAATATTTTTGGAGTTTAACCATTCTCTGGTGGCCCTGGAGTTGTGGATTGCCGCGTTGTCTTGTTGGAAAATATAATTTTCTCCAAGAAGAGCTTCTGTATTTTCCAGCAAACTTACTTCTAACATTTCTATATACTTCTCGGAGTTCATTTTAGTCGAAATCCACGCCAACGGAATCGTTCCGTGGAAAGAAAAACCACCCCATATCATTACGGTTCCGCCTCCGAAATTTCGGCTAAGATGAACCTCCGTTTCTTTGCGTAAATCGTGCCAGTAATATTGCCAACCATCAGGACCATCCAGATTGAACTTTTTTTCGTCAGAAAACAGCACATTCTTCTACTCATCCTTCCAGGACATGTGTTTTCAGGACGACATATTTTCAGTTACCGCTTTTTTGAAAATAGCACGTTTCTGACGCCTACTAAGTTTTGATTTTGCCCCGGTTTTATAATTTCTTCCATAATTTTCTTGTAATTTCATGTAAGAGTTGATCACTTTATGTGATCTACCAAATTTCTTACCAATTTGCCGATTTGAAAAACCTGCATCTTTATAAGTCTTCACTGAAGCAATTTTTTCTACCGTTAATTGATTTCTTCGGCCCATATTGACTGCAATGGTTAAAATTTGATTTATTATACAGAAATAATTTTTTAAGATTAGCAATGACTTACCTTTAATATTTGAAAGATATAAACTATTTGGAAACTTTTATAAATTAATTGTTAATAAATGGAACTATCTCTATTTCCACTTAATTATTGTTAAAATTTTATTAATAAATTTAATAAAACTATTAGAATAACTACTGGAGCTCAGAAACCACTTAAAACACGAGTAAACTAAACGATAACAATAACCCACTACCAAAAATATTCGACTGGTTTTTGTTTCCACGGTTGCATACAATTTACGAAGTGGATCTATCCCTATTTCCACCAGTTAGAGTGTGTAGAGGCTACGAAATAGGCAGTGATCATCTATTGCTTGTAGGAAAAATAAAAGAAGTAGGTCCAGTAGAAACAAAGGTGAAGAATACGAAAACGAAAAGTCAAGAAATTATCAGGACCAAATTGAAGGAAGCGAGAATAGCCAAAGAATACCAAGAAAAACTGGAAGAAGAACTTTCAAACCCAAAACTCGCGTTTGAGAAGGAGAAATAGCGCAGATTTGTAGAATGATATAGGTTGTAAATAACATGTAGATTCAACAATTCTCTACACTTTAGGGTATAATGAGGATATTAATTTGATTATAAATAAATAAATAAATCGTTCCAAGCTTTATTTACTTTATAAAATTTAATTATTTCTCTTCCTCCGGGATGACAAATGAGCAAGTTCCTTAACTCATATAAAAATTCAAATAAATATTAAGGTAAACTGTTAATTTTTAAATGACTATTTTCACTTACGTAGTTCATCAATTTATGATACTGTACCACTGCCGTTTTAGCCCTTTTTCTTGGAGTTCTGCCTAAAAGGAAATCAGCCACATCCTCATCAAAATTAATGAATGAAGATGATGTATTTATATTTCCTGTATAAGCTTTTGAATAATTAGAAAATGGCGGAGTGGACGTCCAAAAATGGTTCTAAAAATATAAAATTGTTTTTAATCAGTTTATTAATTACAAATCCTCCTGTTGAGGAACCAAGTTTAAAACAACCCCGTTGGTAGATGCATTTTATTTATGAACATTTTATATAATATGTACCTACAGTAGCCACAATTATAGCCACTGATTGTAGCAATTCATCTTTTGTATGAAAACTTGTAAGTTTTATTCGTTTCACCCCGTTTTAACCGAAAGATAACCTCAAACTTGAAATTTGTTGTTATTGTGACAAATTTCCAAGGTAACGTCATCTTAAAAACAATTCAACATGATACAAGTAAATACGAATAATAAAAGCAAAGCTGGGTCCGTTACTTTGGCACCCCCCCAGTTAAAATTTTTGGCCAAAAAGCTAGCTCCCGAATCTATGGAGCTAGCACCCAAATATTAAAGCTAGCACCATTATATTTTTTTCACAAATCCAAATTGAAAGTGGGGGGGGGGGGCTAAAGTAACGCTAGCCCCCCCCCCCGTTAATATTTTGGCTCCTAAAAGCTAGCTCCTTAATCTATATAGCTAGCACCCAATTATTAGAGCTAGCACCGTTACAGATTTTTCACAAATTAGTATTTGATAAAAATGTCTAGATGTTTCATTCCACTGCGCATGAGCAATCATAGATCCCACATGCCCCGCCCACTCTAAACTTTACTAATAATTTTTTAACAGCTTTAAACTTATTGTTAATCTACATTATGTAATTTATTTAAGAACTCCGATATTGTCTTACATGCTATAGATAAGAAAATGACACCCGACTATTTGGTTTGACGAAACATCTTCAACCGGTCATTATAAATTCCATAGGTCAAAAAGTGTCCCATATAATTTCAAAACTTTGTATTTATAAAATATAATGCGCGTTATTTACTCGGAAAGGGGGGTGGGGCAGAAGCAAATCTTCAGTCTTGCTTGTAGCGCCCACCCTGGCTATTATAGAGACCAAAATTAACTGAACTAAAATGGTTTATCCGTAGAATTGAATACTATTCAATAACTGCAGACGAAATTTGAAGCACATAAAATCAGAACATGTTGTAATTAGAAAAACATGCAATGAATGTGGAAACAATAGGTTCTTGCGAAAGATTACTTTCCTCGGTAACCTGTTTCATCTGGTGTGTTGACTTTAATTTTTGCGAAATCAGAAATGTTCTTGCACCAACTTCCAAAATTATTAACGGGTTATTATTTATTCTTTATATTTTATTTATTTATTCGCGGATTCTTACCTTCCAGCTCAGTACTACTATATAAATGGGTATATAGTATAAATTACTATATAAATCCCCCAGTGCCCCCCTCTGCCGGCACTCTCTATGACTGATAATAATAAGCCGTTAATAATTTTGGAAGTTGATGCAAGAACATTTCTGATTTAACGGCTCCTTCTGGCTGAGGAGCAGGCTTAGTGACTACGGCGACAGGCTACTGTTCACGTTTGCCTTTGTTCTTTTTGGGTAACTGTTTCTTGATCACTTCATTGACCGCTGGTATTTCGGGTACTTTCGTGATATAATCGGGCTGATTGCCACCACTGATCTTAGCAGGAATATTTTCCTCATATTTCTTATCGAACCATGTTGGCTTGATCAGTTTCGGCACATGTGCATTGTCAATAGCAGCACAGATCTCTTTCAAATATGAAACCGTTACTCCTCGTGCCCTCGATATTTGCGCATTTCTCAGTTCCTCATTGTCATCTTGGTACCACGAGATGTCCTCGGCTTGCCGCAGGAAGTAAGGCATATCATTAAGCATAGCTGCTGGGATAGAATCCAAATTAAATTCATCTTGCCCACCATACCATCTGAAAACCCCCTGGCAGTAATTAGAAATTAGTGGAGTTTTGCTATCAGTCACCAAGTACGCAGCGGTTTTCCACCGCAACGCTACGCTGCCTGGGATCTCTTGCGCACTTGTAGTGGAAGTGTGAATCTTAGCCATTGTTCTCACTGGATCTTGATAGCTGGACGCTGTCGTCCATGGGTCTTAAAATACCCGGCCCAAAAAGGTAACAGGGTTTCCACGCATAACTTGTTTCACCTTAAGGATCAATCCAAATTGCGTTGCAACACTCTCCAAATGTGCTGCCGTCAATCCTGAACTAACACCATCATCGCCGTACAGCGCGCTCAGCATTTGCATAGCTTCCATATGCGAGTAACCAGCCTCGCGCTAAGCACAGTACAAGACGAAGAAGACATACATCGTATTGATGTCGGTAGTTACTGGGGACCCGCTTAACTGCGAACACTCCGGCTCATACTGTATACCATGTCGCGTGGTAGCTCGACTGGTTCCCTCATTTTTCAACAAGTTAACCAGAATAGGGTCATCGCCGAAAAACCGCAAAAGGGCGGCATCTTTGATTCGCTCCTTCAAGTACCTACTAATGGTGCCATCTAAACGCGTAAAATCAGTCTCCAACACCGAGTCTGATGACGCACAAATTTCCAAAAACCGTCGCTCTATCCTATCAGGATTGCTCCCTGGCATAAACCATGGGAACATTTTTAGGAATTCGCGATTAAAAGCGTACGTGTATCTGGACAGCTGTAGCACGTGAGAAGTTGGAAAGGTTGATATGTTCCGAGGGTCCGTGACTTTCTGGTAAGCTTCCCGTTTTTGAAATGATTTGACTTTCACCGAAGGCAAGAAATTACTGATCCACATGCGTTCTTTCTCATTGCGGACCACTTGCAAGCGTTCGCGTTGCTCCAGATAAACTTCGGCCACCGACAGCTGGTATCGCACGTAGAAAATCATTCACGTAGGTGTGGAGGCACCGCATTGTTCTTCATTTTAATTACTCTACCCGCAACGCAAGCAACATCATTGTTCAACGATTCGGCTGGGAATATGACTGATTGGAGTATTTGCGGCCCGATTTTCCGTGCATAGCACTTCCCATCTTCGAGTAGCAAGGGCGTCAAAGCCTGATAATGAGGTGGGGCTGTATCAGCCCCGACTACGTCCAGCTTATACTCAATTTCGTCTCCCGATTCCAAGTAGTCAAACACCGTTGCTGCGCATAGGGCGTCATCTTCCACTTGACCTTTAAGTAATCTCTCTATGTCAGACATATTGCGATGACTCTTCGAATACTTGTGCCGCGATCTAATTGCATCAAACAAACCTAATGGGATTGTGCAGGAAAACGTATGGCCGGCCCGAGCAATCGAAATGTATTGCTTATCCGATTGCGATAGTACCACATTGAACTCCCCTGATCGTTGGAAATTCTTGCGCACTAAAGGGTTGCGCTGCACATGACATCCATGACAAAGGAGTCAGTTGTACCACACGCCGTGATTTCTTGTCTAGGGTGACCTGATATATTCCGACCACCCAAACCCCAAAGAAGGTTTCTATTGTGATGTAGTCATGCTTATAATCCCAGAGCTGGTGACGATAACGCGCCCCGCCATTCACATCCATTATCACCTCATTATTATCTATGTAGAAACTACCATCCGTCACGCTACCACCAGCCGTCACGGGAACAAACGTATAAACTAGTATAGGTTTGCCAAATGACAGCCACTTTACATAAGCCCAAAATTCGGAATTTGCTCTGACTTGATCGTAAGGCTTAGCTTGGATGATGGGCAGCATCCAGGCTTGTGGTAGCGATGGGTCTACGCTCGACGCCAATCGAGAAGCTGAGCTCAATCTCTCCATTCGCAGTAGGCAAGGTGGGATGAAAGTGATTTAATGAGCACAGCAGTGGCAAACAACGAATGGTATCACCGATTCATCAGTTCTTAAAAAATGTCGTCCTCAAAGGATGAAGATGCTCTTGTATTTCTACAACTTACTAACTTAAATGCTAAAAATCAGTGGCTTTTGCAATTTTAGCCCAGACCCGCTGCTGCACATATGATAATCGTCCCGCGTATTGTCATACAGACAGGAATATGCGTCTACAAGGGTTACAAATTTTATGTTGAATTCTTGGTCGTCTCACATGTTTTTAGTTCTTAATATGATTTATGAAAGTTTTTCATATAAACAGAAATACCCAGTTGTAAATGCAAAATCCACGTCGTCGCCACCCGGTTGCCAGTCGATAATTAAACTTATTCGAGATTAGTGGCACTTGACAGACATCACGCCAGCGCTATATTTATTATATTTCGCATCTGTCTACGTACGTTAGGGCGTGGTGGATGTATCAACCATGAGGTAGTTTTATCTTTTCCTACTAAATGATAACTTCATCATCAGATTCTGAACCAACTAGTGATTGTTCTGAATCATATCAATTGTTCGCTGTGTTTAGATGTAGTATTTGATTCTCACTCTGTATTTAAATCACCGAGATTCACCGGGGACGGTTGGAGATGCCGTGGAGCAGTGACTACTAAAAAAAATATTAAAAATTATCACTAAATAATATAACAGCAAGTAATTGTGAAAAATCCAGTTAGGAAGCAATGTGTATAACTGGAAATCAGAATCTGTCTCACTTCTTGTTTTAAGGATCAATTGACATTGAATATAAAGTCGGTACTTTATTTGTAACACTTTGAATGCTCGACAGACTCGTTCTCTGATTTTTTCATAATCTCTTGATTAGTATTATCTGATCTAAATCGAAAGTGTCCCTAACTGTCTCTAACTGTCCTTACTAAACTAACCAACTTATTGAAATTTACGATTACATTATTTTTAACATCATCCCACACTGATGCAGATTTGGGTACGTCTTCTTTAAAACCCTTTTAGATTCCTTAGTAATTGCCGCTTAAAACTGAGTTAACACCGCATATGTCTTCCCACGTTGTCATTACCGAACCACAACATACTTAATATACTAATAACTTGATAACTATTTATACCCTACTAGCTCACCCGGCAGACGTTGTCCTGCCCAAATTGATCTTATAGATAACACCACTCTCGTTGTCCTTCTCGTTTTTATCTTTCCCATAATTAAATGTGAATGCGGCCTCAGTTATGTGGGACAGACAAATCAATATTTAAAAAAACGCATATACCAACATCAATATGATGCAAAGAGAAACAAGAGTAACACGGGATTGTCGACACATGTCACGGAAACCGGCCATAATATGTTGTATGATGAGATAAAGATTATGGATCGGGAAAAAAATTATAAAAAGCGAATGGTCTTAGAGATGCTGCATATCAATGATAGTAAGAATAAAGGAGAATCATTAAATTTTCAGACTGATATGATAGGTTTAAGCAGCATCTACGCGGGTCTTATAAAGCCAATGAAAAATTGATCAGTCAGTGTTTCCCTACTGAATGCGGTCCTGTTTTTGATTTAAGGTGAGGTCTGGTTTGAATGTTATCTGAAATATGGAATATTAGAATGATTGCGTGCAACGTTAAAAATTAATTTACTATATTTTTGAGTCTTGTTTTTGTATTTTTAAATATTTGACTGCATTTCTATTAATGTTTTTTGAAAAGTTTTTAAGATCTGTATTATGTTTTTTTTTACTGCTGTGCTACTGTAGACTCGTTGGTATGTAATAATGTTGTTCTTTGCTATGATATCCAACTTTGTGATTGTTTTATAATTTTTAGACTCTGATGAAGGCCTATATTAAAAGCCGAAACCGGTCAGCAACTATTTAGTGGCATTTTTATTTAAGGACCCAAAAAACCCAATATAATTTTTCCATCTAATATTTATATTATTATTATTATTAAAAACTAACAATTTTAATTATGACTACTTTCGTTTCTTTTTTGTATCAATATATTTCCACTCCATTGGATGAATCGTCCTAGATGAACCGTCCGCTGGATGAATCGTCCGCAGGATGAATCGTCCGGGATGTATCGTCCGGGGACGAATCGTCCGGATACCCTATATTCATATAGTTGTTGACTTCTCGATTTGTTTTCTTAAGGAACGTATTGCTAGAAACTGTAGCAGCAGAACAGTTACGGCCGCGTCAACTGCGATTGTAATACCTAATGGGAAGAACTGCGCTGCAATTGGACGTAGTTATGCAGAAACCTACCAACCCAATAAAACACTTATTGAGAAAATAAATAAATAAGATTTAATTTTAAAAATTGTATTGGATAGAACACTTCGAAAGACAATTGTGAAAGTGCTTTTACTTCCTTAAGTCAATTATTACCAGTTATCTTTCAGCCAAAAATACTATTTCCTGATTTTGTACAAAAATACTCCAATTATGTGGGTTGGTAGTTTTATGCATAATAATAAATAGCTACAAAAAATCCATTTTAGCTTGTTGAATTTTTTCCAGTCAAAGAATAGTACCTAATAAGTCCATTTTCGTAATTAACTAATTTTTCGAATATTGTGGATTGGTAGGTTTCTGCATAATTACGTCCAATTGTACCTGGGTCTTGCTAGAAACTGTAACAGCAGAACAGTTACGGCCGGCGCACACTGGGGCAAAACCGCTTCAAACCTGGCAGAAAATAAATAAACTAAATACTATATAAACACTCCTACTTATAGTAAGTCAGTAGTAGCAATCACCCACTAATACATGCAAAAAAAAAGAATGCTAAAATATTGTTTGTTTCAATTCTATCGAGCTTCACAAAACACGTAAAATTCATGGTTCTAGACTAGAACACCGCCTTAGAGAAGAATCTGCAGAAATAGAAATTTTTAAAAACGATCTTAATAATGAGGAGACGTTTTAATGGAATTTTCTTTTTTTCTTGTTTTTACTTATAATAAATTTTATTAAATTAATATTTACGAGTTTATTAGATTTAATAATAAATTATAGCCACGCCAATATTTTATGAAATTTCTATTTCAGAGTTTGCATAATACTATTATGTTATTGTGTCTGTAATTGATTAAATGATTGAAAACGATTACCAATTCAAAATTATAACTGAAGATAATCCGATAAGTTTGTGTGCCAATTCAGAAATATTTCTACATAAAGCCCACTTGAGACGATGTCTAATTTTTTGTATTTTTCACACGAAAATTTTCTAAAAAATTTGCCCAAACTTTATCCAACGTTGCAAACAGGATTCGATGTCAAATTTTGTATAAAATTTAGCAGTAAATGGTAACTAACCAATGGAAAGCGCGTGTTGGTATCCAAGTGACTTTTGTTATTTGTTAACTACCATTTTAGAAAATTTTCGTGTGAACAATACAAAAATTAGACATTGTCTCAAACAGGCTTAAGAAAACAAATCAACAAGTCAATAAGTTTTGAAATTTTTGGTTACATATTTTTTTAAAATTTTTGACCATGTAGGGCAGTGGTTCCCAACCTGGGGGTAATTACCCCCGCGGGGGTAAAAGTAAAGATATTTATATTTTTCTACAGGTATTCTGTATTATATTAACCGACTTAAGTTTCGTGCACTGCTGTGCACTTCTTCAGGGTCGGTCTCTAAAAAATCTCAAGATATAATCAACATTAAATACATGCTATTTCATTTCTTACTGTCATTTAAAATATAAAAAATATAAAAGGATAAAAATATACATATCTACAATTCTTATACTCTTTTTCAAATTATTACACTATTTATAAAACTGTCTTAATTAACTTTTATTAAAATTTTTAAAGTCAAAACACGAAATATACGATTACTTTGTTAAATATCTTTTATATGAGATATTATTTATCTAATTTATAAAACATTTCTATAGAGCGGCACATCTCCCAATTCGATTTGTTCGTTAAGTAAAATTAAACCCTTTGGATTTTCTTAATTTTGTCAATTTCTAAAGTTTCCAGAAGATTCATCTTATATGAAACATAACCATTTTTTGTTCCTTGGTGTATTAGTCTTGTCTTTGTTTCATCCAAATTATGTTTGTTGAATGCAAGATGTCTTCCCATCATTGATTTATGTTTATCTCTAATGTGTTCCTTCTGTCTGATGGCTAATTTGCGTCCCGTTTGTCCTATGTATGTTGCGTTACAAGCATTACAATAAAGTTGATATATTCCACTCTTTTCAGTTATATCTAACTGGTCTTTTGCATTTCCTATTAAATCAATCAATCTATTTGTTGTTCTTGGAGTAATAATTATGTTACGGTGATTCTTCATAGATTTAGCTATTTTATTGTGTGCTTGACCCTGGTATCTTATGGACCGATAGGAGAGGTTCGTATTATTTTCTTCAGATGAGTTGGACTTTGAAAGACTTGGGTGTTCCAGAAGACGTTGTTTTTTGTGTATCATATTTTCAATTATCTTATTTGGGTATCCGTTTGAAATTGCTATTTGTTTGATGATTTGAAGTTGATTTAAAGTATATCAACTTTATTGTAATGCTTGTAACGCAACATACATAGGACAAACGGGACGCAAATTAGCCATCAGACAGAAGGAACACATTAGAGATAAACATAAATCAATGATGGGAAGACATCTTGCATTCAACAAACATAATTTGGATGAAACAAAGACAAGACTAATACACCAAGAAACACACAGTTTAATTGACTGTCTAATTAAGACAGTTTTATAAATAGTGTAATAATTTGAAAAAGAGTATAAGAATTGTAGATATGTATCTTTTTATCCTTTTATATTTTCAATGACAGTAAGAAATGAAATAGCATGTACCTATTTAATGTTGATTATATTTTGAGATTTTTTAGAGACCGACCCTGAAGAAGTGCACGAAACTTTAGTCGGTTAATATAATAAAGAATACCTATAGAAGAGTGTTTATTGATTATTTATTTAATTTAGAAACCTATATTTATATTTGCTTGTATGGTTTGTATTAATAATAATATTTAAGGGAGTGGGGGTAATTTCAAATATTCCTAACAGGTCACAGGGGTATCAGTATTGAAAAGGTTGGGAACCACTGATGTAGGGTATACTTTTTGTACACACACACACACACATTTTTCGTTACATATTTTTTTTTAATTTTTGAACAGGTAGGGTGTTCTTTTTGTACACACACACATTTTTCGTTACATATTTTTTCTTAGTTTTTGAACATGTTACCGATTTTATAGGTGTATTCACGTCAAAAAATGCATATAAACAAAATTGAAGGCAATGAAATTTGCTACAAAAAATCTCGAAAAAGTTTTTCTGTAAAATCAATTTTTATATGAAAATAAGCAGCTTCAAGATGTTCAATTTACATTGATAGCATAGGAGTGTCTGAGTTCTTTTGCGAGTCACTGTATATTTTTGAAGTTAAACCAGAAGAGCCTAACTGCGAAAGGTAACTGCGATCATCCGCAGTTTAAGTACCTTGTTTAAGATTATTATACCTATGCGTTCAACAAGTCAACATGTTTTGAAATTTTTGAACATGTAGGGCAGTGGTTCCTAACCTGGGGTTTATACTTGTATGGTTTGTATTAATAATAATATTAAAGGGGGTGGGAGTAGTGGGGGTAATTTCAATTTTCCTAACAGGTCACAGGGGTAACAGTTTTGAAGAGGTTAGGAACCACTGATGTAGGGTATATTTTTTGTACACACACTCCCACATTTTTCGTTACATATTTTTTTTAATTTTTGAACATGTTACCGATTTTATTGACGTATTCACGTCAAAACACGGTGTGGTCAAATCTAAGCCGCAAACAGACATTGTTTGGCCTTGTGATTTATTGATTGTCATTGCGAATGCCAATCTAATCGGAAATTGAACGCGTTTGAATTCAATTGGCACGTCTGTGAGAACCAGTGGAATTCGTGGCAGCAAAACATTTTCGGCTCGGAATTTGCCATTCAAAATGGTGGCTTCTATAATATTTTTCATTAATTTTTTAATTACCAATCGCGTACCGTTGCACAGCCGTGGTGGGTTCAAATTCGGAAGTAAAATAACCGGAGATCCAACTTTCAGTCGTAGAAGGTGTGGTGGCATGCCTGACAAATCCAATGAGTCCAGAAACTCTGTTGGGTAATTTACAGCTTCGTTGGCATCGCTAGCTGTGTCGATCGATTTGTATGATACTAAGTCGCCTGGCAACGACTGCTGTATCTTGTAGTTTAAATCGTCGACGTCCACATTTTTGGCTGCCAAAATGACTATTTCTGCCAGCCACGCATGATTTTTGTATTGTGTGCGTACATCGGGAAATATGTGTTCAATGAGATCATTTTGCGAATCAACGATTGTGCAGATATTAGTGGGTAATTTTATGCATCCAGTTGTTTCGAGAATGTGTCAGCGGGTGGTTCTTGTAGTATTTGGACGCGCATGTTAGTTTTAAGGTAAAGTTTTTCAACATAACGCCACAATGGCGATGATTTTAAGCAAGTGTTAATCTCATCAGCGTACGTCGAACGTGGAATGACGGGAAGTGTTTGCCTAAAATCACATGAAAGGAGTAAAAGAGTTCCGCCGAATATTGTTTCGTTGTTTTTGATATCTTTGAGTGTTCTGTTCAACGCCTCAAGAGAATGTTTGTGTGCCATGGTGTATTCATCCCAGATGATAATTTTGCATTTTTTCAGCACTGTGGCCATCGACGTTTTTTTTTTATGCTGCCCACTGCTTCTGGATTATTTTGAATATTTAGTGGCAGCTTAAATGCTGAATGAGCTGTTCTGCCTCCATCCAATAAGGTTGCTGCAATGCCAGACGATGCAACGGCCAATGCGATGCCATTATTTGATCGTATTTCGGCAAGAATTAGCGATATTAGAAATGTTTTGCCAGTTCCACCTGGTGCATCCAAAAAAAAGAATCCACCTTGTCCCTCCGAAACTGCCAACATAATTCTTGATTTCCAATCGCTTCCTAGATTTTTAATACCTGCACCGCAATGTTTCAAGCCACGCCTTTTTTCATACCACGTTGATATTTTCTATGGATATTCTACAATAAAAGCAACACTGCCGCCACGGTGCGGTGGTTAAAATAATCATCATTATTATATTACTTGCTCATCAACAATAATTGATTCCAAAGCCCAACTGGCAGGATCGCCATAAATTGTAATGCGATATGGTAACATTTCTGGGAAAAATTAAATGTACTTATCACATTTTTAACAAAAATGAATAATACATACCTTCTGGGCCCTCTTGTACTAGCTGCAAAGCCATTCGCACTTATCTTTGTCCTCGACTCATTATTGAATATTGTCGCATTAAGATCGGCATCTTATTGCTGGGGTTGTGTAGTCAGGTTGTTTAAGAGCTAAATGATTTATTTAATGCTTTGATGATGGGGGTTTATTTGGTATTAAATCAATTGTAAAGCACAGGTGTAGTGACAAAGAACTATTTATTGAATTAAGTGATAGTTATTTACATTCCTATAACCTAATTCTTACCCTAATTCTTACCCTACATTACACCCTTGGGGAGGGTGGAATCATCAAGCGGCCAGGTCACCTCTTGACCTTAGGAAAAGCACTTAAAGACTATTTATTTAGTTAGTGGTACTAATTGTTAAAAATCCGTTAGATATTATATTTAGATAATATTCATGTATACATACCTTTCTACCAGACGCAACACCTCTTCCTTCTCTACTTTCGTGTAATTTTTTGTACGTTTTTGAGACATTATTATATTCTATATTCAACTGTACTCTTACCTTGATTACAACTTACAACCACAGAACATTTACAACCTCACCTATGATAACTTCTTAACGTGTTCTGAACTAATATAAGTTACTATGAACTAATTGTACAATATGAACTGGGCGTGGTGTCGTTTCAGGAGTACCACCAAAACTATATTACACATAATCGAAGATTAACTAATTATAGATTACAAAACGTTGCTGCAACCCATTCAAAATTTAACAACTGATTATCTTTAACACGTATTAACTAACACAGGTTAAACTTAATGTTGCTGAAAGTGGGCATTACACTGAGAAAATTGCCATGGTTAATATAATAGTTTTTGCATAGTTAAATATTTGCACATTAAATGAATTGAAATACCACTAAGCTCTTTGTTGCAACTGCTTAAAAAAGTTTAATTCAAACTGTTATTAATTTTAAAGCTATTTAGTTTCAAACGATAAAAATATTGAAAATAAACAATGTGTCAAAATAATTAAAGTTACACTTTCCTACTTAGGGCGAATAGTTAAATTTGAGGTTGTGAGAACACTTTCGACAGAATAAAATGAAATATAGTTCGGTTTGAACATCATTCTCATTGCCATGAAAGTACTCAATATTTATAATCGATTAATACGCGGTTTAAGTAGTGTACAAAAACAAAAAAACCGGCAGGCAAGTAAACTTCTCTATGTAAACTTCAATTATTCAGGAGGCTTTTATAACTGCTATCTAAGAACTGGCAATCCAATTGCTTATTACAGTTGGGTTCTGTGGTGTTAATGTACGCCGCCTCCAAAAAAGTACGTTTTACTTTTCTTTTCCGCTATCAGGACTTGAGCACTATCTTGATTGAATTTGTGTGATGTGTCAATAGCGTGTTCTGACAACCCCATCTTAGCTGACTTGTATTTTATATCCTGAAGATGCTGGTGCACACGAACAGACAACCTTTGTTTGGTCTGTCCTATGTAACCTCACATTCCAATTTGTAAAAGACATTTTCCCGGTCCATTGTGGGTACCTTATCTTTGGTTCTCGAAAAATACTAATCTATTAAGATTATAGCCATTGTAGAAAGCCAATCTCAACTCACCTCCGTCTATAGCCTCCTTAAACGTTTGTTTAATACTTTCCATTTTTTGAATTACTGTATCAGCTCTTATCCAACTATTACTAATGTTTGGATAGGCAAACAAGTATTGATTCCTGCTGGGTACTATTCTTATTTTTAACCTAATTTCCAAGAGCAAATTAATATACTCTTATATATTTGTTGGAAATAAAATTACCATCTGTCTACTACCATTTCCCCCGGCAACCAGTCTGTTATACTCTTTTGTTAGAAGTTTTTCTGATTCTGTAAGGCTATCTAAACATTCATCTAAATTTATTACTTGTTTGATTGTTTTGATATGATTGAATACTAGTATATTGCAGGTCACCAATGCGGCGGCGATTATATAATATTGTGGATACTAGTGATGCCTCGGCCAAAGCTTTTAAAGCAGCGGCATCATTGGCATTTTCCTTCAAACTTATTTCTGCTGTTTGATTAATATAATTTCGAAATTTCTTTATATCCTCAGTTAAAGGCAACAAAGTCGGTTTATTCCACTTATTTTCCGCCAAATTTTTAATGTCAATGCAGAAATTTCAGCAACCCATTGACCTATTAGAAATTTGAAACGTTTAACTTCTTTCAATTTTAATTCAATATCTACTTTATCTACTTTTTTATATTCTCGATGCTTTTCTAATAGTAGGCGAGTATATTATATAGTATCACATATTTGTTTTAAGGATGTGCCTAGATGCATTGGCGTACTAGGAGATTTATAAATTTTATATTCTTCATTATATCCTCTTAATATTTTTGCTGCGGCCACTACAATTTCGTATAATGTTGGATCTAGGACATCGACCATCCTAAAATTATCATTTCCGACAATTTTTCTTATTTCAATTAGCAATCTAGCAAATTCTCTCATTTTGTTGGAACAAGTAACTATTTGTTGTCTCTTGTGTTTTTTTAAATAATTTTCGCCAAACTGTACTATTAGAAAATCTGTTTTGGTGACCATAGCAATTTTATCCCCAGCCATATTTGAAAAATACATTTTTGTCAATTTAACAGTTTTGCAACAAGGTTCAGTATAGCTTTAGATGAAACATCGTTGCACCTTTTCCCAGAATTTCAAGTAAATTGAAAAATATTTCTGCTTGTTAGAGCGATGTAAACATCGCCCTTCATTGATCGCTGATTTGAGTAGCATTTCGCTCCGTGCGACATTAGGTTTTAACGAGTTATTGTGTAGATTTCAGTTTAAGGTTCAAATTAATATTTAATAGAAAAGATGTCTTGAAGTATGTACTTTTGAATAAAAGAAATTCTAAGACAATAAAATAGTGCATTAATTAAATACATAGCTTAATTCCGGGGGCTATTCAATTGAAAATCTCATGCAATTCTCCAACGTTGTGTGGACTTACAAAAAAATGTGCCACAAGATACCGCTTTGAAAAAATATGCAAAAATACATTGAACATTTCTAAACACATCATGTAAAATTTGTTGGCTCATTCAAGCTCGCTTTTAAGTAATTCGCGTTTTTAAATGACGGCAACGCGCTTCTTATGTAAGTATTGCACATATTCAACTCACTTGTTTTTACATGATGAATGCGAGAGAGAGAAAACATTTTTTGCCATACGTATATAAAAACACACCCTCTAAAATTACCCTTCTCTGTTTTTTATTTTATTTATAAAGTTTTTTGTATTATGTAGGCCAATTTTAAGTCATTAAAAGTAAAATCAGAGTATTTTATACATTTTAAAAAATGTAAACCCCCCTCTAAACTACCCCTGTAAATTTTGAATTTTTTAATTAATTTTCCAATGTTTTTTATGCCAATTTTAAGTCATTAAAAGTAAAATCATATTTTAATAAACACTCGTATAAAAAAACAACCCCTCAAACCACCCCTGTAAATTTTGAATTTTTTCATTTATTATTCCGTGTTATGCCAATTTTAAGTCAATAAAAGTAAAATCATATTTTAATAACCCCTCTAAGCCACCCCTGTCAATTTTAAATTTTTTCATTAATTTTCCCGAGCTATTTATGTTAAGTTTAAGTCATTAAAGTCCATTTTTATTTTTGGCCATTTTTTCGTGTTTTCGTCCCACTGTGCAGCGGCGCAGGCTATTAAAGTTTGACTTCTTGAAATGTGACCATAAAGCTTTCCAGAATCATTTACAGGTTTTACTATTTTTAGCTAAAATAAGGCATTCCTGAAAATTTCATAAAATTATATATAATATAATATAATAAATTATTAACAGTGGATGTATGAGCGGTCTACCTACACAAATAATATGATAGGTATCTAAGCGCGTATGTTTCCTCTCTATTGTGTCATTAATCCATATCTTTTTATCAGCAATTACACTCGGTAACACTGTTGGAGTACTTCACGGCTTTTTAAAATATACAATATATACAAAGCGTACTACAATTATACCAATTATCTGTATCATAAAACACGAAAAATCCTTTCTTCTCTCCGGTTGCTGCAGGAGTTCTAATCGTTTAATAGATTTATATACATTTACTTTATATCTACGGTTGTTTTAAAAGACGGATAAACTGTCGTCTTATGAATGTACGGAGTCCAGTACGATACACTTGCACGTATATATTGTCGTGTTTTAAAACCACTTCCAACAATGTAATTCCCTGATGGTGTTTGGTGCGATGGTTACCAATCGAAATTTTAAAATTTTTCAAGCCCCAACTTGGCGCAAATTTAAATTTACTCGAAAGTACTGAGATACCGTACTTGCAAATTTGAATATTTTTAACTTTTCCGTATTCAAGCTTTGATTCGGATGTTGTAAAGTTTTGCCTTTCCATGAACAAGAAAAATTATATATATAAAGCTGCTTGGCTTCACTGACTCACTGACTCATCATTTCGAGTGAAAATGTTTGACCTGTTCTAGATGTCGTGGAAAGCTGAAATTTTCAAAGGAGGTAGGTTTTGGTGCACAACCACCCAGAAAAATCGAAAAAGTTGAAAAAGTTACCCCCGAACCCTTCTACGAGGGTTGAAAGGGTTTTGCTAAATGTGCTTGCATCGCCCTTATTTGTAGTCGGATTTTGATTTTCTAAAAAGTTTTGAAATCGTCGTCGCGGTGGCTTTCCGTTTGTTGAAAAAAAAGTTGAAATTTTTTGACCTTTGAACTATATTTTTCGAATCCAATCGGTTGAAACTTTTTTTAACCGCGCCGCAGTTGTTTGACTTCGTAGGTAAAAATGGAAAGAACCATCGGAAAGAAAACGATGAGATGAACGAAAAAGCTTTCTTTCGATTTTTACATAAATTCAACATTTTACGTGTATTTTTGTAAAAGAAGAAATTTCATAATTTAGAAATTATTTAATTTGACGTACGAGCGTGCACGAAGTAGATCCGACATAAATTCACCTGTTCGATGTGTCATTAAGATTTTTAAATTAACACCTTTATTATTAAAATAATTAATCTGAAAAATATATATTTTCCTCGAGTAACATTATCTACATAATATAAACAAATATTTTGGGGTTGCAAAATCGTGTGTATTTGTAATAATAAAAGGTGATCGCACAATGGAAGTCATATTTTGACATTCGGAATTACCAGCTACCTTCCGAAATTAAATTCACGTTTAAAATAATGTTACAACATAGAAGGAAATATGATTTTCAAGTTAGTACATTTGTTATTGTTTAGTGAAAATAATTAGTTTGGAATAAATAAATCTTCGTCGTTTATCAACATAAAATGACAAAAACGTTATGTTTGAAATACCATTATTAGAACATCTAAAGTCAAGTGGTCGGCATAGTCCATGGGATAAACGCGAGGACTCTCGATCGGAAACCCCATGTTCGATTCCAGTTGTTGAGAACTTTTTTTTTATATTTTAGAATATTCGAAGCTTTTATATTATTCCATCATTTGCTCTATGGACGTTTTGTACTCTTCAAAACAATTAACCCTTAACAAAATTAATATACCTACCAAAAAAAAAAGAATAACTTGAAGCCTTAGGAACTGTGAGATTTTTTTTCTAATCTCAGTACAAAAACTCGCTGGGTTAGCTCGGTTACTCATTTGAGTTTCGAAAATGTTGGTAATTAGTTGAAGAATATAAGTAAGAATAGATAAATTTCCAAGGTAAACGCTTTCAGATTTATTTAAAATAGCTTATATTGTATTTCACGACTCTCCTGTTTAATATAGGAAAGAGGTAAACAATACCAATATTATAGAAAATTGCCATGCGCTTACTTGCTTTTCTTAAAATCAAAAATCCACACAGAAATAACGCCGCTACAACGGGAAAACAAATTTTCAGAATTTTGACATATGTGGTGTCGTAGCGCCCAAAAGGACAATTATATGAAAATCTAAATTTACTATCATATATAAGTTTGAAGGTTGAGTATTTTTGATTACAAAAATTTTGTCAAAAAACGTCAAATAAAGGCTCAAATAAGAAAATACTGATATTACAAAAAATTTGGTTTTACAATCTTGCAGTTTTAACTATAAACAAAGTGAAAGTTTTAAACATAAAAAAATGTGTTTTTGAAAATAGTTATCTGAGGCATTAATCTTTTTTAAAGAATCTAAGCAAAATAAATTTAAAAATTAAAAAAAAAAATTGGAAAATTTTTCTGAAAATTATCCAAGGCAGATGTCTTCTGATTTATTTAAAATAATTTAATTCGCATTTTACGGGTTTACTGTTTAATATAGGAAAAAAGGTAACCATTTCAAAATTATAGAAAATTGCCATGCGCTTGCTTACTTTTTTGAAAATCAAAAATCGGCCGATAAATAAGGTCGTAACGGCCGAAATAAAAATATTTAAAATTTTGACATTCTTACGCCCGTAGCGCGTAAATTGTTAAAATATTCGAAAAATTTTTGCGACCATCGTGAGTTTCTTGCTGATGGCTAATATTTTGTTCCTCACAAATTTTTTCAAAAACGTTCCGTTACACCAACTAAGAGACGAAATCTCGATTGGCGAAGAATTTCGTTTCAAAACCTTGCCATTTTTGTAGTAAACCGAAAGTGTGAGATTTAACAGAGAAGGGACGGTTTTTTCGCAAAATGTCAAATCTACTTTTCAATTTATTTTCACGTATATTATCGACGTGAAAATAAAAAAAATTAATTTTTGAACTTTAAGAAAAATCTTTGGACACCATAGCGGGCGTACGCCTTGAAAAAAACTTAGCGTTAATTGTTAATAGCCCAGAAAGATGCACGCCATTATCGATAACAATTTAACGCCTAAAATTTTAACTTTTTCCCTCTTCGTTAGGTTGGGACCCAAATAAAGCTAATATTTGTGTACATTTTTGAAAATTTGATTCTTCCAAGCAAGATTTTTCGGAAAATTCTAAATAAATGTATAAAAAAATTTTGAACCAAAATCCTTCCAAGTATCGAGACCATTCGTTTACTTAGATAAATTTGCAAATTTTCAAAAAACATTTGTCCGAAGGGAATCCAAGGCCAACTCCAAAATTACTTTTTGCAATTACCGATTATCGATTTTTATCGGCCTTACCGATTTAGATTGGAAAAAGAAGAAAGTCAATATTGCCAATCCAAAATACCCACTTGAAGCCCCACTTCCTTCCGTCCATCCCTCTCTTACCACCCCTACTAAACTATAACGGAACCGAACATAACGAGGCCGCAGGCCTCGTGCCCTACAGGGATAGCCAAAAAATCGGCCGTTAGACAACTACTATGGATATATGTACTTATATGGCAGATGCACGAGCAAACCAATATTCGCCATTTTAAATCAAGCTTTAGAATTATGACATCGCAAGTCTGCCCATCGTCACAGGTCCAAAAACGCAATCTTAAACTACGCTTACGCCTGCAAATAAATACGACTGGAAACACTCGGATCGCCACCTTCTTTCCCCCATCCCCTTTTTCCATTCCCCCCTCTCCGGCCTCCCCTACAAAACTACAACAAGGCCAAACTTAATACAAACATAATTAATTTGATGTATTGTACTGAATTACCTACACACCTACTATATAATCTCTTTTTATTGTACTTTTTAAAAAATCCTTAAAATCAGGAAATTATCGAAACAATTTAAATCTTTCAACTTATATGTATAATTTATTAATATTAACAACATTTTTAATGTTTAAATATAAAAATGAAATGGTTAAAATATTCTTCGCCCTCGCTTCGGTACAATCTCTCACTTTGCACTACTAGGGGATTTCCAACTACCGTTTGGCGGCCGCAGGCCGCTGTGAGCCCGATAGGGCGAACCATGCCGAAAAAAATCGGCCTTAAGGCCGATTTTTCTCGGCTAGTTATATTCTATAATGCTTGACTGCAGTGAAATCCTACTTGTTTGGGTACCTCTGCCGGCACCTTATTGTTACGAAAGAAAACAACAAGATTTCAAAACGACAAATGCTACAATTTATAAACATTTAATGAGAAACAATTTTGTGTTTGTGCTGTGTTTAACGATAACCTCCATATAAAGGTAAAAATTCTTATAATTATAAAACTAAATACTAACTTAATGTTTTTTTGGTTATACAAAATCTTCGAGGGAACCAAGTTACAATAATACAAATCTTTGAAGTTCAGTACAAAGAACTTAAGTCAAAAAGTACAAGTTTTCACTAGAGGCAAATGAAGTTTCACATTAAATGTTATAACAATGATAACGAATTAAAAAAAATTTTTTTTTGCAATAATTAGATAATGGTTAGATATAATGATATACCATAGGGCAGTTTTAAATTATCATTCCTTATCACTTTTGTTAGTAACTTAAGTTCTTAGTATTACAAAAAATTTCAAATTGGTTAATACTAGGAACTTAAGTCACGTTGAATTTGTTATCTGAGCCTAACAATTATTAGAAAAAAAGTCACTAAACGAACAATATTTATTTACATTTTTGATATTACATTATTTATAAATTATTCGTCGGAAATTTCGTCCAAATCAGGATCATTTGCTGCTACATCACTGGTGGCTAAATTGTGGTAAAAATCATGAAACACAGGAGGAATTAATGATAGGAGATCCAGTATATCTTTTTTTTTTCCTTCGACATTGGTACTGGACCAGAATAACGCTTTTTCAGATTTAATGTCATTTTGCCATTTTTTTTTCTTAGGAAGTTAATTTGTTGGAATGGACTCTCTGTATCCAGAGAATTTTTGTAAAATATTTGTCCAGTTTCGCATTTTCTGTATTGGTTCCAACTCACTTCTTGTATTTTGAATTGCTCGCCATCTAGGTTGTTTTTCCGATATACCAAGACATTGCTCAGGAGATTGGCGAAATCAAAAAACTAGTTTTGAGTCAACCGCAACTTATTTTTTTTTCCTGTTCCCCTCACCAGTTGGTACCAGTCATGCGGATGATAAATGGGCGTTTTAACTTTTTTTTTGTTTTTCGATCATGGAGTGGTCAACATCACACTCCATGTGCGTATGTCCAGGTTCTAAAAATTTGTGGTTGATAACCTCCAAATTTGGACAATCAGCCAAACATTTTAAAAACATTGCACATATGTGACTGTTTTTATTCTGACCCTGGCAAGTGTCAGAATATAAAGTTACTTCTTTGATTTTGTCTGTTAATTTTGTCAAATGCTGATAAATGCAAGATGCAACTTCATTTGCTCCACGTCCAGCAATACCTTCATGCCACATGTAGTTTGTTGACTCTCCACTACTATTGTCATAAATTGTTAAATTATAAGTCTACAACTGCCTCATATAAAAAGCAACTGAGGACGATAGCAGTGGAGTTGCCAAGCATTGTTGTAGATCGAACAAGTAACATTTTTTTTCTTCATTTGCACCAGATTCGACTTTGTCATTATTTTTGGTTAAGTATGCTAAATCAGCTCTTTCTTGGTGTGCCTTTAATTGATTTTCAATTTCTTCCTTATTAGTAGCCACTTTCAATTTCATCTGTAGAGTATCACATTTGTGACAAGTATCCACAGAAGGCTTTTTAAATTTCAAATTGGTCTTTTGAAATTGCCTTTCATAAACCGTTCTAGAAACACCTTTCTCATGATGTTCCTGGTACAAGCTGTACATAATTCGTAGATTTAAGTGGCTCGGCAAATATTGTTTATTGTTAGTTTTTCGTGTATAGTGGCTCTCGTATGAGAGAAATGAATTAATGTGCTGTAAAACTTCATTTATTTTTTGTGTAGTTGTTTTGTTTGGTAAAGTATTTTTACCTCGACAATCAGCAATTGTTACACCTGATGTACTTTGGAGTTTATTCTTAAGCGCATATTTTAAAAAAGTATCTTTTTCATTTAGTGTTTTGGAAAAACAATCTTTGCATACTAGTCTTTTTCCATGCACTTGAAATGAATACTCATATGTTACATTTCTTTGTTTAGTACTATTTTCTTTTCGTATGCGGGTTGTTTTTTTCTCAACTGTATTGATCATGCTAGCAACAAAACTTACTCTTTTATCGCGGCTTCCTAATGCCCAATTGCGCATTCTTCGCGATCTTCATTTTGCAGTATTAAATGGCATTTCTTCCTGCACTATTTTAAAGGTTTCAGTTCTCTTGCTTGAATCGATTTTCCACTGACATTTACGTATGCTTTCCCTGTATTGTGCAAGTTTGATCTTAATTTTCGAACAGACACTGTCTATTTTTTTATCGGTTTTTCAGAATTTACATCTTTGGAAGTTGTAAGCTAAAAAATCTGTGCATTAAACTAACAAGTTTATAAACTTTGCTTTATTTTCTATACCTTGTGGCTGCTCAGAAGTAGAGGCAGAGTTCTTGGTTTTCTTCATAAATAAAATGATTGGGTGAAGATGGAGATGAACAATAATTAGTATCTTTTACGCTATCATCAGAACTGAACAACTCTTCTAGGGAAGAACTAACAGAGGGAGGAGGTGACTCTACTGAACTGATTTCATCTAAAATGAATACTCTGTATTAATAATTAATTATTTATCATTACAGTTTAAAATAATAATTTTGTAAGTTACCAAATAATAATTTTGTCAATACATGCTTGAAATAAAAATTATAAATATTTTTTAACTTACCATTTTTTTTCAGTTCGTGAACTCCTCAACGCCATTTCTACTATTTTGGTTGATCTTGAACTCATTTTTATTTCAATAAAAAAAACACTACACTTGTAACACTTCCAAACTTTGAGTAACATGAATTCACTTCAAAAGTTAAGGTCGGAATGGTTAAATGTTTATAAATGCAATAATTACACCTGCCCATTTATCATTTATAGGCAGCTGAATATAAAATGATAAGATTAGCTAAAACTATATGGATTGCATTTTATAAATAAAGATTGAGTATACAATCTGAAATATGTGATACAGAGATATTTGGAATAACCAAACATAAACAAATACTCTATTATGAAAGATATGAAATTTGCGTTAATACCTTGCATAAATTAGTTATCCTTAAATTAAAAAACAAGAAGTAAAATGATGGGGGTAATGAAAAACCAAGTAATTTAAAAAAATAAGCGTCTTCAATTTCAAAACAATTGGTTTTATAATAATAAACATTAATGTTTATAACATCTCTGATTTAAGTTTTTAGTATCTTTATATTGTAAAATACTTTAAAATGGGTAAGTTGACTTAAATTAAAAAGATTGTAATTTCTGTGTTTTAAAAGTTTCGTATCAAGAACTTAAGTCGACATAAGTTCTTTGGACTATGAAAAGGAACTAAAATGCAACTAATTTGTTAGTATTTTCTTTTCTCTTACACTAGTTTTACAGATTTGACTTATGTTCTTTATACTAATCGAAAGATCACAAAATTAGGAATACTATGGTATATATAACTCAAAAACGCAAATTTTTGACTTAAGTTCTTTGTACTGAACTTCAAAGAAATACTTTTCTACTTTATCTGTGCGAACTTCATCTCAAATTCCCATGTGCTTAAAATTTTCATTTATTTATTTCCTTTGCGATGGAATAAACATTCTATGTAATAGGGACTACGTATACTTCACTTTTAAAAGCCGATACAGCAAAACATGGTTACTTATATTTATATTGTGATTATAATATTGGCATGATTAACTGTTCCATTTAATTTATTTCGATAACATAATGTTTAAAATTTACCATTCGTAATCTCTATTTGTCTTTCCGGAAAACTCTCGTAACGTCTAAAATTCACAATTTTATTGCAACCAACGATGCGTGCAATAACGCGTTCAAATTTTTTACTTTACTTCTCCATTTTTCACCTTCCTTTTTTTTTTTAATTTTTTTGCTTTTTTTTTTACCTATTAGATTCTTAAAAATCGCTTCTTTTTGTAGATTTTACAAATCCAAAGCAAATATGATGAAAGTGATAAAGTGAAATTTTTTGTCCTTCAGATCTTAACCATTTTTGGTGGAAAGTTACTTCATGACCTCAGGAGTAACCACAATAAATTTCATTTGATTCTATGCATCTTGAAATCTTCCATATGCATTCCAATTTGAAAACGCTCATGCTTTTCCAGAATTCTTCATTTCTTTATATCAGTTCAAATCCGTTCCGACTGGATTTTATTTGTCTCTGAACATGTTCCAGATGCTCGTCCCATTATTTTCATCTCACTCGGTCCACATAAAAATTGTTATTTTCCAAATTGTTGAAGTTCAAAGTTTGACAGTTCACAATTTTAATAAATGTTCACTTTTACACTTGAAGAGTACACGGGAAGAATGATCAGTCACAAGTTTTATATTTCGCACAAATCGCATTTAAAGATTTACTTACCCATAAAAGGCTATGCAAATTTTAATATTTAAAAAACGTTTTGACGCTGGATTAAAATCAGTTTTATATTATGTGTTTACTAGGAGATACCTACCATTACTATCTATCAGATGACATTAATAGTTTATTTTTCAGCAAAATTGGACCCTTATCGTTATTCCCGTGTACTCTTCACTCGGTTCCTCATCAAAACTACCTAAAATTGCACTTAAACACTTCTTAAACATAACTTATTTTAATAGAATTTTCAAACATCGCAGGTTTGATTCTCGGTTTTCAAAATCGGCTATATTTTTGAGGTTTCTCGTTGCTTTCTTAAACTTTAGGTCAGTAACTTTTTAAATTGTGACTACTTGTTCTTTTATTAATTTAGTTTAAAATTTTATAGACAAATCCCCAATTATACCAGGTCTAAACATGATTCGAGTAATCACCGGAAACTGCTCAACAATACAACCCTCTTCCACGATACAAGTAATGCAGAGGTATCCCACACAACAATTAGCTAAATCACGTGCTATATTAGGTAATTTTGACCAAAACGTCAATGTTAATTTACTGGAAATATACAAATAAATTATTAAATTTTTAGGTATACAAAAAACATTCCGAACTTCCAAATCAAGCTTTTTATAAACGGAAGGAAATGAATTTACCTGATTAGAATTTGAAAATACATTTCAATATATACAGTAAAATCCGCTTAATATGATCACGGATAATGTTATCAGTCAGTTATTGTGATCATTTTGACTGGGAACCGGCCGCTTTAATTAGTTTACATACAAAAACCACCGGATATTGTGATCAAAAAGTTGCTTATTATTATCACTTTCAATGAATTTCCTACACAATAATCGCTTTTTCTAAATATATCTTTCTGATTTGTCATTGAAATTTTATATCTTTATTAAACACGTCTCTCGTTTTAATTCCTATACTAAAACTAATGAAGTTTCCCGTTTCATGGTGTGTTTCTATTTTTATTTTGCTAAATGTGCACTTTGCTTTATGCATTTTAATTTAAGTTTAGTTTATTTTTGCTAAATTCACCTAATTCTAAAATTCGTATTTTTCTAAATTTTGCTTATTGTTATCAGTCGGTTAATGTTATCAAAATGTGCTTGGTCCAAAGTGATCACATTAAGCAGATTCTACTGTATATACAGTTACTCGCAAAAGTTCTCGGACACGTAATAAAAATTGTAATAATTTCAATGTAATTCGATTTTTTTCAAGTAATTTAAAGAGAAAGTGGTGGAGTGAACTTACCATTTGACCAAATATTCTTTAAGGTCCCTGATAATACAAAAATGTTTTAAAAAGTTTCACAACAAACAGAAATTACAAGGGTTTAATCCTCATATAGTTTCAATTCTAATTAAATTATAGCAGCAAAAGAACTCGGACACTATATGAATTTTAGAGAAGTTGGGAAAAATTATCATTATTTAATATTTTGTAGGGTATCCTTTTTGTTTTATAACGTCTCTGAGTCGTTTTGGCATGTTACAAATTATTTTTTTAAATAATCTTCGTTTATAAGAGCCCATTCTTCATGTAAGCGTCGAATCAACTATTCTTTGGTATTTATTGGGGTGGTTCGTATCCTACGATCTAATTCATTCCATAGATTTTCTATGGGATTAAGATCGGGTGACTGAGGGGGCGGATGCAAAATTTTTGGACATTTATATAAAAGAAATTCTTGTACTAAACGGGATTTATGTTTAGGATCATTATCCTCATAATATTTAAAAGTTTCTTTAATACCCATTTGAGCCGCACTTTCTAATAAATTGTCTTCAAGTAGTTGTACATATTTGAAACGGTCCATTATGCCGTCGATTACAACTAACTTTCCTACCCCCCTAGTCGAAATGCAACCCCAAACAAGCACATTTCCAAGTCCGTGCTTGATTGTACCTTGTAAATTTTTAGGTTTCAGTTCCTCGTTGGCTTTACGCCATACCATGGTTCGGCCGTCAGAACCGTAGATGTTATATTTGCTCTCGTCAGCAAATATAACATCATTCCACCATGTTAGGTCTTTTTGCATATATTCTTTGGCGTAAATAAGTCGTTTCTTCCTATTTACTTCACTTACATATGGTTTTTTCTAGCTACCCGGCCATTGTAGCCTTGTCTTTTTAAAACTCTGCCAATAGTATCCACTTGCACAGTCTTTCCTAGTTCAGATACCAATTGAGTTTGAATTTTAGGGGCACTAATTCTAGGGTTTTTTTAAACTTTTTTTAAAATACACCTCTCATCTGCATGCGATAATTTACGTGGACGGCCACTTTTTTCTTTAAAATCAATCTTATCTTTATTTTTAAATTGCTTAATAATATCCGCCACGGTACTCTTACCTAAATTAACCAACTTCCCAATTTCTCGATCTGATGTCCCTTTCGCATGATGAAAAATCACCAATTGTCTTAAATCAAAACTTGTGTTTTTCTTGTTTTTACGCTCCATTATTGTTCCATATGTTCAATGTCACGATTGAAACTGAGGATTAATGCTACGTTTAATGTTTACAAAGTGTTGCAACTGCATTTTACAATTTTTGCACAATTCTAAAAAGCGATACAGTCATACAATGTAAAGTGTCCGAGTTCTTTTGCTGCTATAATTTAATAAGAATTGAAACTATGGAATGATTAAACCTTTGTAATTTCTGTTTGTCGTAAAATTTGTTAAAACTTTTTTGTCTTATCGATGACCTTAAGGAATACTGGATCAGATGGTAATATAAGCTGTATATCTTGTATATTGTCGTGTCTCAAACATCAAATTTGATATTTTTTTGGTTTAATTGCGAAGGTTTTGTTTAATAAATTATTTTTTTTGGTTTGCAAATATGTTTAAAATTTTGTAATAGCGCCTGAGAATTTTTAAGTTAGCAACAATTTTGTAAAGGAAGGGGAAGTATATTTAGGCCATTGAAATTCGAATTTTTAAAAAAAATTCAAAATTACTCGGAACCCAAACTTTGAGAATGCAAAATACAAACTGAAGGCAACAGTTGGCAAGTTGTTTGAAACAATTTTTCAACTTTACAAGAATTACTTATCTAATACATTATAGTTTGAATTACGATATCTTACAATATTATTCTTATTACATACGTTTAATTTAATAAAATATAACATGATTATAACAAGAAAAGTTTTTTTCTCTTGAAGTTAATTTAAGACTTTGTTTTCTAAGATGTGATAATTGCTAGAATAAATTGAATTGATTTGAAGTAAGTGATTTTTGATTGAAAGTTTTGGACATAAATTGGAGATTTTATTGAATATTTGGATGGTGAATTTTTGGGTTGAATGAAGATTGTAACAAATTTTTGCAATTTGTTTTGTTGCTGAGTACGCCCCTGCCTAAAGTCTGATTGGGGGGAGGGGAAGGAGTTTGCGTTTTAAGAGCGCAACTTTTGGGACTTTTAACTTGAGTTGTGCGTGTAGTGTTTTAGTTTACTCGTCAAATTTTGGAGTAAGTTTTTATTTTTGATAACATTCTTATTCTTCTTATTTTCGATCTGTTCTTTTGTGCTGACTGGGAATCTTGTTGTTGCTTCCGAGAATTTGAAATGGTATAATTTAATATATCAGAACCAAACTATCGAGTATTATCTACCGATAGTAATATCATAGCTCGTAAATTTTCCAACGTTTGTATATTTTAACGAAGTTAAATATTTTTAACAATGTTGAGAATTTAATTTTAATAATTAAATTACTTTTGGTTCGACAATTAACGTATGTTGCTTGTTTTTAGTTATGTTACTCCGCAGGATAATAATTGAGGCAAGCAGCTACGACTTCTTGTGTTTTTGGTTGCAACTGCCGTTTGGCAGCACACTTCTTGCAGAGATTATTTTTTTGTTTTATTGTTACCTTTTTTCCGGAACTTATGACTCTCGCTTCCGCACTCAGCTAGAGTAACATCTACAAGGCAAATAAAAGCTGGTTGATGTTTTCCCAGCGTGTAGAGGCAAATTCCGGAGGCCCCATGGGGGGAAGAGGAATTGTTTGTTTTCCGGCCTGGATGTTGGTGCTACCAGTGCTAAGATTCGGATTTTGGTTCTTTAATAAACCAAAGTTTCACCTTTGGTGGATTTATGTGCTGCACTGAATGGCATATTTCGTTGGCAGGGTCGGAGATTGGGAATTCGGTTGATCCCCGAATTAGAGAAGGAATTTTTCGTTACAAGATTTGACTTGGTTTGGTTAAATTGGTTAATTTGTAAAATTTATAAATTTGAATTCAAATTGAAGGCAACGGAACATAAAGTTGATAGTGGCGCACCTATGTCAGTTGATCAAAAAACGACTTGCATTCCCATTATTGTACAAATATTGGAATAATTTTAAATTAGCCAAATAATGTTTTCAGAATAATACGACAATATGTATAACCGATATTACGACCCCCAACTTGTACTACATACTAAGGTAGGTGCGATAAATAAGGCGCGCCTAAGAGAAAATAATTTTTATTTTTGTGAAAGAACAACAAATAAACAAGAATTTAATAAAGTAAGGTACATTATGGTGTTAACTAATAATACTAAAAAGTTTAGATAAAAAAATTATAATAAACGCTAAAAAAGAAGTTTTTCTTGATCGATGAAAATTGGCCTTATTTCTGCCCCTGGATATAATAAGGCCCGGCTACTTTCCGCTATCTTTAGATTATTCAACAGATTTTTTTGCATGTTCATCAAATAGACTCTTTTACTATCTGAGCTTTGTAGTTAATGGCCTTTTTGCGTGTTTTTTTCTTCTTGGATTGTGTTTAATCTGGCGATTTAATTATATGTTGAAAAGGGATGTCCAATATTTTTTCAGAATCGTCTTCTTTTAACCTCTTTTGTAAATTTATTAATGGAATTTCGTCGACGGTGGAATATTCACTTGTCGAGTCAATACATTCTGGTGTTTCTGGCTTCGGTTGAATTTTACGACGTTCAGTCATCATACTAGGTTGTGTTACTTGGAAGACATAACAGTGTTATGTTATGCCTATCCGCTTCTTCCACAATTGTGTAGTCAAGATGCGAGGCAGCAGCGTCAAAGACCAGAAGAATTGGTCGAGCAATTTTAAATCTTGATAAATGTCGAATAAATTCCACAAATAGTGTGGTCGTCATGCTTCCCTTTGGAGCCATTTTGACTAATTCACCAGCCGGTAAATTGTCTTCAAATTCTGGCTTCATTCGTCTACCTGTAAAGAGTATCATTGGTGGTATCAGATTTCCACTCGCTGAAACGCATCCCACAACGGTGACATTTTCGGCGTGTTCAGGTGCAACAAGATGTAAGCACTTCACACCTTTTCGGGCCCAAAACTGATTGTTGATGATGTATAGTAAACCTGCACCCCTTTTTATCCATATTATAGATTCGTACTGGCTTGTTTTTTAAGTCTAAAGAATCTAAAACTTCGCCCAATTTTTTAAAATAATCTCCAACAATAAATTTATTTAATTTTTGTGCCCGAGCCGGGTTCATATTTTGGGCTTTACGTTTTGCTAATTCGGGATTTCGTTGCATGAATAATTTATACCAACCACGACCAGCAAGTTCCTGATCACAATTAAAGTTGTGTTTTATATCATTCAACTGCACAAATTTAAAGACTTAATGTAGCATTATTTGCGGAGTAACGGGATATCCAACTTCGGCTAGCCTTGTAATTCTGGCTACAAGATCTTTCTCTTGTTCGTGAGTCAGAATTGATGCCTTTCCTAATTTTCTAGTATTTTTGCCATTTTTAAGGTGATTTCTTCAAGTACGTCTTGGTATTCCAAATCTAGTCGTAGCTCTTCGTTGTGGTAATTCACGCTCGACAGCTTTCACAGCATTTCTCAATGCTTCTTCATCCCACTTAGCACGAATACGTAATTATTAAGTCAAAGATAATAATGAAAATTTTTTCCAGGCAGTTAAATGTTGTCTTTAGATCACTACGAAGTCAAATTTTTCAATTTTTTACTTATTGCTTTTTTATTTTTTACTTATTATTAAACATTGCTTACTTTCTTGAATTTTGTGAATTGTTTTAACTGTTTTCTAAAAAAACATGCAAATATTTCTCCGGAGTGGCTTACAATTTATTTAAAGTAAATTTTTAATTTAAATTTGGTTTATTTTAAATTTTAAGTAAATTTAAAGTGGATTACTGGTAGTAAGGCGTACTTTTGGAGAATTGTTAAAGAAATAATATAATCATAAAAAAATTAACCGCCCAGTACATAGTAGTATAATAATATAAATACAAATATTTGTATTTATATCTGAACTTTCTTCTGTTATCAGTCAATTGTCTCGATTCATTCTCTAATGAATTTTCTGTACCAATCACAGGGTCAGCATATATTGAGAGTCCTTCATTGGTTGACAACAAATAACTTGGTAAGGGATAACTCTCCCATCGATGTAGATTGTTTAAATTACCGCGGTTATTAGTTGAAAGCCTTCTTCTTCCGTTGTGAGTCAATTGCATCGATCTTGTGAATTCGTATCTAAGTCTATCGGTGGGAGGAACGAAGAAAAAATTTGTTTGTCTATCTTCTTGATGAGTTCTATTTATAGCTTCAGAATGACTAATTAAACCATTTTCTAATACCTCGATTGTTGCGAAAAGTCGTCAATCCAAGGGGGGCATGTTTGATTATGTTCTGCCCATTGTTTAATGCATTCATAACGAAACTTATGGGTAAAACCATTTGGTTTACCAAGTCGGATTGTGTTACTTGAAGTTTCTCGACAAATACTGCAGATAGGTGTGTTGCCTTCCTGTTCCATTATTCCAATAATATTAATTTATTATTAACATCTTCCGTTGTGAGTCAATGGCCTCGATCTTGTGAATTCGTATCTAAGTCTATCGGTGGCAGGAACGAAGAAAAAATTTGTTTGTCTATCTTCTTGATGAGTTCTATTTATAGCTTCAGAAAGACTAAATAAACCATTTTCGAATACCTCGATGGTTGCGAAAAGTCGTCTATCCAAGGGGGGCATGTTTGATTATGTTCTGCCTATTGTTTTATGCATTCATAACGAAACTTATGGGTAAAACCATTTGGTTTACCAAGTCGGTTTGTGTTACTTGAAGTTAATAAAATCGATAGTAACACTTTTTGTGCGGAGCATGATAACTATAAACGAACATGTGATAACTAATCGGCTGAAACTCACGCTATATTATACTTATATTTATTAAAAAATAAATAAACATAAATTGATACAATTGTTTCGAAGGGGTAAACCACTTCTTCTTCAAGTCCCCATTCGACATTAATAGGAACATCTTTTCCTTTATATAGGAAAAGAATAGATACCAACCGTGTTGAAACATACAGAGGGGCCTTGAAAGAAAGAAAAGTCGTAAACAAACAAATAATTAGCCAATCCTATGGAATCCTAAACAACAGTGGTGAACTGATGTCTTGGAGTTCCAATTGTGAATTGGTCACTGAGCGGACAAAACTAAACAACAGTGGTGAACTGATGTCTTGGAGTTCCAATTGTGAATTGGTCACTGAGCGGACAAAACTTGACCAATTCACAATTGGAACTCCAAGACATCAGTTCCATCAACCAATTGTATCAATTTATGTTTATTTATTTTTTAATAAATATAAGTATAATATAGCGTGAGTTTCAGCCGATTAGTTATCACATGTTCGTTTATATTACTTGAAGTTTCTCGACAAATACTGCAGATAGGTGTGTTGCCTTCCTGTTCCATTATTCCAATAATATTAATTTATTATTAACATCTTCCGTTGTGAGTCAATGGCCTCGATCTTGTGAATTCGTATCTAAGTCTATCGGTGGGAGGAACGAAGAAAAAATTTGTTTGCTATCTTCTTGATGAGTTCTATTTATAGCTTCAGAATGACTAAATAAACCATTTTCAAATACCTCGATTGATGCGAAAAGTCGTCTATCCAAGGGGGGCATGTTTGATTATGTTCTGCCCATTGTTTAATGCATTCATAACAAAACTTATGGATACAACCATTTGGTTTACCAAGTCGGTTTGTGTTACTTAAAGTTTCTCGACAAATACTGCAGATTGGTGTGTTGTCTTCCTGTTCCATTATTCCAATAATATTAATTTTAAAGTTACTTATAAAATTATAGCCTGAAAATTATAACGAATGTCCTTATATATTAAAATATACTGGAGCAACCACATCCAGATTAAAAGATTAACAAAATAGTTTCTAACAATTAAATAATCTATAATACCTGTAAGGTTACGATTAAATTACCCGAACCAAGTAAATGGCAATAGTATAGCCTCATTAATTCAATGATTTTAATTTATGCACTTTCAAATTTTTTCAAGAAAAAAATCTGCAAGAAGTTTGCTGCCAACAAACGAGGTGAAAAAAGATTGTAGCTACTTGCCTTAATAATATCCTATTGGAAAAAAACATAAAAAGGACAAGTAGATTACCCCAAAATAGAATATATCTTAATTATTATAATTAAATATTTCAGTTTATTTAACATTTAACGTTGTGGAAAATTTACGAGCGCAGAAAAATACTGTCAGTGGATATGCGTTCAATGCAAATTTAAAATTTGCCGTATTAAAATTAAATTTTCGAAAAGATCGAAACGAAGACAATTTTTCAAACACCAAATATACAAAAAAATCGAAATACCGAAAGTTATATAAAAGAAGGTGTCTCTCACATACAAGTTTACAGCCAAAAGCAAAAGGAGGGAACCAAAATTCACTACACCCACTTTCAAACTCACAAACGCTCTTGCGTTTTAAAAACGCAAACTCAATCCCCCCAAATCAGACTCTAGGCAGGGACATACTTAGGAAATAAAACAAATTACTAAAATTTGTTTTAGTTAGAAACTACGATTGCCTTTTGTGCTTATTTTAAAGGGCTTCTCCACACATACAGATTAACGGATCATTCTTAGCAACAGAACTTACTATATCATCTGGACATATTATTCTGAAAACTTCTTGTTTTATGTTCGATGCCTTTAAAAACTCATGAGTTTTTGATATTACTGTTGCCATATATGTTTGAGATGTACTTAAATAGTGTTTTCCACGTTATTAATTATCTTCTGGTTTGCTTTTACATATTTTAACATGTTAGTACAATGAATTTGTTATAATGGCCTAAACAATGTGTACAAACAAAGTTAGTCGTTTCGGAATTCTTTGACCTCCTTACCGGATTTAAAACATTTCTTTCTGTGTTGAACTAAAAATAACCTTGCTTACGTAGAGTAGTTACTAAGTCCAAACGTTCTTTGCTGCGGGGTTTCAAACTTTGCAATAAAATCACTTCTTTATGATCTTTGTGATGTCCGATCAGATGTCGACTAAAATGAGTAATCACATTGCAAACTTTTTTGGTATATTGTTGATAATTCTTAATTTTAAAAACAAATACGAAATTTAAAGTAACTGTATACATCAGGTTTACAAAACTTAAACTTACAGGTATTGCATCCGGTGATAAAAGATTGTCAATTGTTTAATTAGTTTCAATTAGTGACTTTACGGCGGCAATGTATCAGGTTTCTGAATGTTTGTATTTTCCGTATGTTCTACTAAAGAATTCTAAAAAGAAGCAAATTTAGGAAGAAATTTATAATTTTAAGTAATTCCTACAAGAATAATCTTGAATATTACCTAAATATCATGCTCAACTATTTATTAAAAATACAAGAATTGATTCGAAAGGAATATTTGCAAGAAGCGAATATGTATTGTATTTGTCTGAAACATTCTTGTTAAAGATATTATCTTTTGCAAATTTTGAAAAGAATAATCGTAAAAATCCCGGTTCTCCGTTTTGCTTTTCCTTTTGTATTTCCGAAATAGCGTTGCCATATTGCTTTAGTTGAAAATACCTAAATGTCTGGAAATTTATCCCTAGAATTCCCTAGATCACTTATTTTAATACGCAACCTAAGATAAGCTAAAAGATATTTTTGCGCGCCCAAAAAAAAGGTAAACAAAACTTTATTGAAAATGTAAATTAAAACAACACTTAAAAAAGTATGTATCGTTTTTATTTATTTCATAAACATTTTACTATTTAGTTTATTTACTAAATCTGGATCAATATTAAAATTACAGCAATTTTCAGTTTTTAATAATGTTTTTGTGTGTAATATGGCACTTAAAGTTTCTGTGGATAATTTATTTCGAATCTTAGTTTTGTTTAAATTTATTTGAGAAAAAATTCTCTCCACAGTGGCACTTGAATGTTGCAAACACATAACATTTATATTAAAGTGAAACGACTGCGATGAGTTTTCAGCAACGAGAGTCTTTTTATTTTACAATTATATACAGGGTTACAATATAGGTGGCGCCTAGTACACTATACAGGGCGCCTAAATTTAAATACAAGGTTCTGATATAAATCTAACACCCCCACTATATCAGGACACTTACAATAATTATCCATTTGAAACAATTCCAAAACAATTTAAAAATTTATAATGTTTAACAGAACCTAAACCCTTCGTCAAAATGTCAGCAGGCATTTCGTCAGTCCTTAAATATTTAATTTCAACTAAATCGTTTGCGATACATTCTCTTATAAAATGATAACGAACATCAATGTGCTTCGATCGTTTATGAAATACTGGATTCACTGCGAGCTTCTGAGCACTTTGATTATCGTTGTACAATGTTATACAATTCGAACTTCCAGTTAATTCATTTAACAAATTCTTTAAATATATAGCTTCCTTAGATGCTTCTGAAATTCCCATATATTCAGATTCTGTGCTCGATAATGCAACGGTTTGTTGCTTTTTGCTTTCCCAAGATATTGCTGACCCTGATAACTTGAAACAAAACCCGGTATATGATTTTCGATCATATGCATTGCTTGCCCAATCTGTATCTACGAAACCCTCCAACTTGTCATCTGTTTTTTGAAATTTTAGACAATAATTCTTAGTTCCCTTCAAATATCTCAAAATTCTTTTGGCATATTTAAAATGAGTTTCATTAAAATTATTATTAAACTGACTCAAACAACTAACACTAAAGGATATATCTGGCCTTGTTAAAATGGCTAAATACATTAGACTTCCGATTAACTGTTGGTACGGATAATTATTGTTACAATCGTTATTAACCAAATCAAAACTAAGATTCGCTTCCATAGGCGTACTAGCACTTTTGCATTCTTCCATTTTAAATTTCTTTAACAATTGATCGATATACTGTTCCTGATCTATGGTTATCGTCCCCTTGTTCTTATTAATGTTAATTCGCATGCCCAAACATTGTTTCGCTTCCCCTAAATCTTTTATTTTAAATCTTGAACTCAATTCTGACTTTAAAAATTCTGTCTGGACTTTATCGTTTGAAAATACGAAAAAATCATCTACGTACAAAGCAATAATCGTTAACAATTTACCTTCACTTTTAACATATAAGCAAGGTTCAAATTTAAATTTCTTGTAGCCTAAATTAATAAGAACATCGTTTACCTTTTCATTCCAAGCCCTTGAAATTTGCTTCAAACCATAAATTGCTTTCTTCAGTTTAAGCACCTTATTTCGATCGTATACCTTTTGATAACCTTCGGGTTGAACCATATAAACATTTTCGTTTAAGTGCCCATTTAAAAAAGCGGTAGTTACATCTAAATGTGTTATATCTAAATCTAATTTTACAGCTAGTGCAATTAACAATCTTAAAGTAGAGTGCCTAACAACAGGCGAAAAAGTTTCATCGTAATCAACACCATGTCTTTGGGTAAAGCCCTTTGCAACTAATCTTGCTCTATACCTCATTTTGTCTTCACTATCACGTTTCTTTTTAAATACCCACTTACATTGCACTATGTTTTCATTGCTTGGCACATCCACTAGTTCCCATGCTTCATTTTCTTTAAAGGAACAAAGTTCTTCTGTCATTGCCTGTCTCCATTGCTCTTTATCTCTTCTTGATAAAGCTTCCGAAACTGTAGTAGGATCTTCTTCCAAATCAACACTATCGGTGCACATATAGGTTACAAAGTCTTCGTAAATTTTTGGCTTCGGAGCTCTTTCTGATTTTCGAATGCTTGTAACCTCTTCTGCTTCGGAGTTGGTGTCATCGTCTTGACAATCTAAAAATTCTTCTTCAAGTATTTGAATTTGACTTTTATCCCCCACTTCATCAGTTTCCTCCATATCATCGTTCAACTCGGTGTAGATGAAATCGTTTACTACATTGTCAGCTTCTTCCATTATAATAACGTCTCGACTTGTAGTTATTATGTTTTTTTCTGGATTATACAACCTATAACCTTTAACGTTTTCGCCGTAACCTACAAAGATCAATTTTTTTGATTTCTTGTCCTATTTTAACCGTCTCTCCTTTGGTACGTGTGTCATTGCTTGACTACCAAAAATTCGTAAGTTGCTGACGTCTGGCTTCTTACCAGTCCAAAGTTCAAAAGGAGTTTTGTTGTTTAAACTTGATACTATTGACCTATTCCTCACGTATATTGCAGTGTTGACTGCCTCAGCCCAAAATTTCTTGTCTAAATCTGCATCAAATAATAAACATCTCGCTTTTTCTACTATCGTACGATTTAATCGTTCCGATAAGCCGTTTTGTTCTGGGGTATATGAGTTTGTTTTCTGATGAACAATTCCATTTTTGCTAAAAAATAATCTAAATTGTTTATTTACAAACTCACCGCCGTTATCTGTCCTTAGTATTTTTATGCTTTTTTCTGTTTGATTTTCCACCATGCACTTGAATTCCTTGAAACGATCAAAAACTTCATCCTTTGTTTTCAGGAAATAAACGAAAGCCATTTTACTAAAGTCGTCTTGAAATAACAGGAAATATCTTGATCCACCTAACGATGTATTTTCCATTGGACCACATACATCCGAGTGAATTATTTCCAACAATTTAGTCGCTCTTGTACCTTTGTTCGGAAAGGGTAATCTTGTTTGTTTTCCCTCACAACACACGACACAATTTTGTTTTCCTAATTCTTGTCCATCTCGATAAACAAGTCCTTCCACTACACCATTTCTCATTTTTAATAAATCGTTACTGTTTATATGACCTAACCTTCGGTGCCAGGTTTCACTTGAAATGTTTGTCGAAGACGCTGAAAAACACTGCACAGATTTTTTGATTCTTAATTTGTAAACGTTACCGACCAAATCTGCTTCTGCCAGTAATACATTTTTGCTGCTGTAGATTTGACATCCGTCTTTATCAAAATTGACTTTGTTTCCCATTTCAATTAATCTGCTTACCGATAACAAATTTGTGGTTAATTCTGGAGCACATAATACATTGTTTATTTTAATGTCGAACTGTTTATTTTCTACAATGGTTGTAATGTTAACGTCATCTTTGCATACTACTGATATCCTTGTTTTGTTTGCAACCATAATATCTTGGAAATTGTGGTTTGTTGAAACATTTTCCAAACGATCCTTATTTGCAGTTAGGTGAATACTTGCACCGGAATCTACGTACCAATCATCTCGACTGAAAACGCCACTGAGAAACACCACATTGAAAGCGTGATGCGTATTCTTCTGTGTTAAGGTGAACTCACCTGGTAACTGATTTTTGCCGACCTCTAGCTCAGCGGATCTTAGATTTGGGCGTGGTCTACTCTCGGAAGTCAACACAATTAAACACAAATAATTTAAATAATAATTTAATTTCTCCCTTAGATTATGTAAATGAGCAAGCTCAATAATGATACAATAAAGTTTATAACATTCACTTAACCTAACAATGACACAACAATTAAGGGTTGGCCACAATGCCAAATTTATCATAACTAAAATTACTGAAGATCACTTCAAAGCAAATTGATTCAACAGTCGTAAAAGATAATCGATCCCCATTAGTAAATGCGGCGATAATCCCAAAATTTATTGTAAACAACAATCTCCATAAAATTACGTCGATATAATCCAAATCTTATTCTAACACAACACAATAATGAATACGTCGGGATTATACCAAACATGTGTGCAAGCACACCAAGAATGTACCAATTAAACAATACAATAACCGTACCTTGTTACAATTAGTTCATTGTAGTTGCAGAAATCCAGATACAAGATTCGTGGACGGACAGGTCGGCCTCGTACGTGCATAGCTCCAATTTGAATGAAAAAATACCCAAAGTCCAATTTATTACGCCAACGGCAAAATAACAACCGTTGCTTGTTCCATTGAATTTAGAGATTCAGCATTAATCGAAAGTTCGTCACAAACTACAAAATCACAACAAATCGGCATAATTTGTTGGTAAACCACGTTTAAAACTTATTTATTCCACAGGTTCGCAACAACCTTAACAGAACCAGTAAACATCAATAATTCTTGCACTAGAATACATATTGAAATTGCATCGTTTCAGAACTAAATCGCTTATTATGTATGGCTCAACATTAAGCAAAAAACCGGCAACATGGTGATCGTGTCGCCACATTCCATGCGCAATTGGCAACGCAGTAACCTTTCCCGCGTTTACTAAGGTCGAGAATCGCTTGGCGCGCGTCACCAACTATAGAAATATCTACCCATTCTTCAAAATTCATTCTCGAAACGCATGATTAGCGGTAATCGCGAACACAGAAATTTCACGAGGAAAACGTAACTATTCCACATAATTTAACTCGAACTAAAATTTCTAGCTAAAATTTAGCCCATCATCAAAAATGACTTCCGACTACAATGCTAGTTGGTCGTTAAGTGAAAACCAAACGTGGCTCGCTTGTCGAACGTATCCGTGCGCAGTCGATTGCGCGGTCATCGAAAACGTAAAATCATAGGCGTAACATCTGTTTCACATCCTGAGTATTCGATTTTGAAATGTTTGGACAATTGCTCTTAAAATGACCAACTTGTTTACATATATAACATTCTTAACGGTACCAACCGTGTTACCAACTTTATTAGCACGCCATTTCACTTTACCTGCAAACGCGCTCCCTGCATTATCAACTTCCGTTTCCATGTCCATCAATTTCATTTTTATTGAATCCGTGGTTATTGCAATACCACAATGTTCGATTGCCATGATCATTGGTGAAAATTTTTCAGTTAATCCCGCCAATAGCAATGATCCGACCCATTCTTCATTGATTTCAAAACCAGTTCCTCTTAATTTTGTAGCGGTTTTCACGATTTTGTTCACGTAAGCCACCATGGACTCACTATTTTCCAATCGCGTCGATATTAGTGTTCTTAACAAGTTGATTTTTCTTACAAACCCTGTATCATCGAACAGCGATTTTAATTTCTCCCATAATTCTTTTGTTGTTGCTACCTGTTTTATATGTATATACAACGAAGGATCGATCGTGAGGATCAATTTCGCTTTAGCTTTGGCATCTCTATTTGCGTCTTTTTCGGTTCCATCGATGTAACCTACTTGGCCATCAATAATCAGGAAATTTTCAGCCGAAAATGCCCAATCGTCGAAATTTTCACGTCCCCTTAATCTCGGAACATTCGCCATATAACTTGTAGACATCTTGCACTTATCACTTTCACTTAACAAAAAAATAAAAACGTGTACTGGGCCACATAACCTTTTAAAGTGAAACGACTGCGATGAGTTTTCAGCAACGAGAGTCTTTTTATTTTACAATTATATACAGGGTTACAATATAGGTGGCGCCTAGTACACTATACAGGGCGCCTAAATTTAAATACAAGGTTCTGATATAAATCTAACAATTTAATACAAAATTAGAAAGTATGGGAAACATTACAGAATTCTCGGCACATTTAATTTCCGAAATTTTTATCCAAAATTCGGATATGTTAAGATCGTGAAAATTATTTAACTCTATATTTCTTAATTGGCGCCATTCTCGGTCTAAATCGTTCAGTTTATTCTGAGGAATTATATTGGGAAAATAAATAGCTATAGGTGCAATTGAGTTATGTTCTTTAGAAATAACCTGCGCAGGACTTAAAATTATTAACTCTTTTGAAATTTTTGCTGTGTTAATTAATTTTTTTTTATACCATACGGGTTAATTTCCCTAGATTTAGAGGAAAATTTAATAAAATCCCTTTTCCCCTTTGGCACTTCTAAAATCCCTAGACCTGGCAACCCTGTTCCGAAATTTCATGTTCAGCTAATTTTACTGTATTAATTTTTTTTCATATTTTTTGAATTCTTTCGAATCCCTGTTTGTTCCTTTCAGGGTATCGGTCAAACCTTGGATCAATTTTTCCATTTTTATCTTCAGGTTGGCTTGATTGGTTGTAAAATTCTACGGTGGTAACACCGCAGCACCATTCCAGACCATCTGCTATGAAATCTAAACTTCTTTCGTCTTGCTTATTGTGTGATGCCTCTTTGGGTGGTTTCACATTTTTTTAAAAGTAATAAAAAAAATATATGTTTATATTTTTATTCATAAAAACGATCAAATCTGTGGCTATCACAATTGTCAACAAAAATATGTAGCAGTGGGAAGGTAATTTCAGTTATGTTTCAGTGTGAAGTCTTTTGAACCAGTTGCTTTTCTTATTTAAACACAAATTCAAAATTCTTTTATATGTGTCAGGTTTATAAATCATTTTTCATTTATTTTCACCTAAAACTACACTACACTAGGGCACGGTTGTAGAAATGCCCCGATGTCCTTGTGTGCCTTTCAAGGATTACCCTACTACAACTACAACGTCGAAAACGTAATGTATTACTGCAACGTTATTGCATTTTACTGCATTACTGCAACGGTATGCATTAAAGGGTTAAGGTCGGCGTAAAGATTTTTCTTCGTTATATTGTCACATATGTTTTGGGTTTGTAATTTGGGGTAGTGTAGTCAGATGGTAAGAGAGCTAAATTGACTAGGGTTAATTTGGTATTGAATTAATTGTGAAGCACAGGTGTATCAAAATAAACTATTATATAAAAATATGAATTAATACTAATAACTATTTACATACTTAAAACTAAAACTTACTCTACATTTACACCCTGGGGAGAGTGGAATCATCAAGCGGTCACATCTTGACCTCTTCAGATTCATTTGATCACCTCTTGACGACTTATGACCACGACTCATTAATTAATTATATTGCACCGCTTGATGCTTCCCCTTCTTCTTATTAATTATTACTACAATAATATAATGTCAACTTTACATACGAGGGAGCTTCAAGTGGAAATCCATTTGAATTACATTAATTTAGAGATTATACATTTCCACTTGTGACAATATGGATGTCCTTCTCATAGACTACCTCTAGTTTTAAATGGCTGTTAGGAGCAAGCAGTCCGTGTTTACCTTGTTATAGTATTGATTACGGGTTTTGGGATAATGTTCTATTTATAAGACCGGGAGTGTGGGACTCAGATGTTGCAAAATTTGGGGGGGGGGGGTGCTAATAGACAAAAGTCTCAAATTAAAAGCCCCGTGCACTTTTTTGTAGCTCGTAGGAGATGTTCGCCCTGAAAAATGCAAACAGCTAAGTGCAGATAGCACAGCTTATAGAAGGTACGCTTATAATACCGGGTATATAATGAAAACTGCAGACAGAGGCACCAAACCGGTTTATAACAATATAAAAAAAATTATCCACACAGGTAGCAAGAAAAAAATAAATACGGTCAGTCGCAGCTGAATAAAAAAGGTAACCGATTCAGATCTGATTTGATTTTATCAAAAATCATACAACCGAGGTTTTCCTCGATTCTCGCAAACAAAAGATTTTATTTGGATGGTAAGTAAATCTTTATAGCCATGCTACTGAACGATACGGCCCGTAGATACTTGTTCTTCAAATTGTACGAGATGCAAATGTTAGTGCACGTACTGCTCTAATTCTCAATCGTTTTTAAGTAAATTATTTATGTAATTTAAATAGTTCAATGTTTAATAGTTTAAATAGTTAATACTATAGTAAAACATTGGAAAAAACTACAACTCAAGTGTATAGAAAAATAACAGATAACAGTCAACTACAAAACTATGAAAACAATCCACGCTTATCTAAACCAATAGCAGCAAAAATGAAAACAATTCTACAGCAATATAATATTCCATATGCCATATTAGCAAATGTAATTCCTGCAAAAATTATAAATACTCCATATTGGTCTCAACAACAAATAAACATAAACTTTGAATTAAATAAACTCAAGAAAAATACTACCTTACCGATTATTTATAATCAAATGATCTACGAAATAATCGATAAAAAATATCAAAATTCCATTCAAATATACACTGACGGATCAAAAATCAGAAACTCCACATCTTGTTCAGTAAAATTCAACACATCCCAAGCAATTGGATATAAACTACTTGAAGTAAACTCAATCTTCAGCGCTGAAGCAATAGCCATCAAATTAGCTATAGATGAAATTCTGCAAGCACATAATGACTGTAGACTAAAGTATCTCATAATTAGCGACTCACACAGTGTATTGAAAGCAATGGACAATCCACACACTAATGAGGCCATCATACATCAAATTCGAGAAAATATTTTTATGTTGCAGAACTCAGGCACCCTAGTGGAGTTTCTTTGGGTTCCATCCCACATGGGAATTCGGGGCAACGAAGAAGCAGATGTTGCCGCAGCGGATGCACATCTCAAACAACAAATCTTACCTATCACAACCAGCCGAGATATCCAACATCTAATCAAAGAAAGTATTAAAAAAGAAACAGAGTCTACTTGGAATACCCTGCAACATAATAAATTAAGAGAAGTTAAAAATCAACATGCGGAATGGCAAACATCAAACAGATCCAAAAGACTTGAAGAGATAATTCTAACCCGACTTAGAACAGGTCATTCCAAAATTACCCATGCACACCTATTAACAAAAGATCAACCACCGAAATGTGAGATATGCGGAGTAAATATAACAATAAGGCATCTTCTGGTAGATTGTCAACAATATGAAGAGAAGCGAAAGCAGGCTGGCCTTGGAAACAAAATTAGTGACATTTTAGCAGACAACGAAGAGATGATTAAAAAAATGATGAAATTTATAATGGACTGTGGACTAAATCGAAAAATATAAAATATCGTAACAAATGTAAAATACCTATCATAACAACATGTAAATATGCGTAATGACCATAGCAGTTAAAAACGCTTTAATATCTTTAAAAAAAAAAAAAAAAAAGTTCAAAATATTTAAATAATATCAATATTGAAATAAAATAAAACCATTGTTTTCTAAAGCATTTTAATTTTTTTTATTGGCTAATTCCACATTAATTAATTTTAGTTGTTGTCTTCTGTAGGCCAACTCCAGCCTTGCCGATTTCAATTTTATCATATAATAACAATATCGAATTTTCTTTACACTTAACTTTTTTCTTCGACGTTATCATCGGGGTGTAGGACCCCGGACTTGGGCTGGTAGAGATGGTGTAGAGTAGACAGATGGTGTAGGATGTGACAGCTCTGTCTCGGTCACAGGTTCTTTCTGACACTCTGCTTCTTCTTGTAGCAAAGCTTCATATATATTTGGGATGCCTGTTACAATAGCAACCGTTGTTGAACTACCAGCTCCTAAAGGACAACATGTTATAAATCATGAATTACAAGTTATCAAAACAAATAATCAATCAAGTGATTATTTATTGGCTGAACTTGCATGGGCACCATTGAAGCTAGAACTCGTGCCCCGTGAGCTGTCAGTTGGGGGGTATAACTACCTCTCCCTCTTTTTTCAGACCTCTCTGTTAAAAAGTAAAAAAAATTACTTTGATGATAAAGTTATATATGCATATATGTAATATACTTACATTGTCCTCGGCCTGTTGTTTTTTGGTTTCCAAATACGCCGCTTTCTAAAATAAATAATTTTAATTACAAATCTATATATTGTAATGATAATTTCCGCTTTGAAACGGAAATACTTACCATCCACTACACTTTTATTAACTTCAGCAAATTTTTTATTATTTGCGGTAACCAGATTTACTCCTTTCTTTTTTATAATTTTTCTGTCAAAATTCTCCTTATTTGATTCAATCAAATTTTGATTAATAATGGACAACTCAGTCCTCGTGTCTACTAGACATACAATTTACATTATTTATTAAAATGTTTATTAAAGGTAAACTTGATACTTCATCAATTTCCGATAATTGATCATTTTCTAATATAAACTCTCTAGGATGTTGACATGAGTTTAAAGAAATATTGGTTGAGTTGTCCGGATCTAAAAATTTTGAGTAATAGATGTTACGTTAGACGCAACTTCTGGTGTTGGTGTAACAGTAATAGAATTAAGATGAGTTTCCCTCACATGATTATTGTTATTATTACCATTTTAGTTTTCTTGACGATTTGCCCTATTATATTGTGGTCGATTATCATAATGACTATAGCTACGATTTGGATACGAATCACTGTTTTGACTTCTCCCCGAGTAATTATTCTGGTTGTAATTTTGATTACTTTGATAACCACGATGATTATGAAAATTATTATTATTATTTCTATTATTAGATTCATTGTGATTAACATTGAAGTGGTTATTACTATTGCTTCTATAATTTGTTCCATTTTGGGAATTAAAACGGTTGTTACTATTATTCCTATTATTAAAATAATTTCTTTCATTGTGGTTATTTCGGTATCCAGTCCTTACATTATTATCCCTTGAATAATGACTATCATGACGGATGGGTATAAATTGATTCTCCCTCTCAGGATAGTGGACAACTTTCCTGTCAAAATACCTATTATAACTTTCACTTTCATGGCTTGAACTATAACCATGATCGCACCTTCTCAATAAAGCCCCGAGTTCATTCAATGTTTCAACTACCACCCTATTTTTGATAGCTAACTCGAAATGATTCGCTAAATACCTTATAACATCTTTATCTCGATATGGGGGATCTAAATTTAATACCGCATTAACAAGTCTTTCAGCATATTCGTTTCGACTACCTAATCCATTAAACTTCCCCGATATTAAATCATTTCTTAATACTTCCTGTACCTCGTCTTCCCAATATCTATCTAAAAATATTTCAGCGAACTCATCAAAAGTGTTAAAATCATTCTGGTGGATTCCAAACCATTACTCTGCAGCCCCTTTCATCATAGATCCGATAATAATTTTTTAATGCTCCAGCATCAACTTGCTCAACCATCGGTTTAGCATACTTAATAAAGTGTTTTGGTTTAATTCCCGACTGTGGTTGCCCATACAATTTTAACTTGGGATTCTTGTTAATTGAACACGATATCTCTTATAAAGATTTTGTTAAAGATTGCCTAATCCCATGACCTTAAAACCTTTATCGAAATTACTTTGGATTAATGCTAGCTGATACCCTTGAGTTTTTACTTTTTTTTAATTTATTTATTACTTCATTTATTTCACCAATTTTACTGGAGTTGTTTATCAACTTCGTTTCTACCTTGTCTATTTTATTATTATAACATTTAAAATTAGACCCTCATGTTCATTCAAATTTTTGACTAAATCCCCATACTTTTTATTAACAATAGTTGCTGTGTTTTGCATTTGTTCAACCAGACAGAGCATTTTTAATCTTTGTTTCAAAATCATGACTTAATAAATTTTTTGATTTTTGTATTTCTTTGTTAAAATTATCCCCTTATTATAAGTTTTGTTCATCTAAACAAGTTTGTAAAACATATCTATTCACTGAATTTTTTTCAATATTAGTTATTTTAGTTTCCATTTCATCCACCCTTGAACTATTAGTTCCCACTCTTATTTCTAAATTTTCTAAATCCTCTTCAATCCTATTGATTTCCTTTTCCAGTTTTGTTTCTAAAGCTACCCTAGTGTTTTTTATTTCATCTTTAATTTCTTCGCTATTGATTTTTAGTTCTTCCTTTAATTGATCATTATTCCTTCTACTACATTCTTTAATATCTTTAATTGATTGATTAATAGTTCTTAAATGATTGATTTAAAAATCTCATTATACCCTCCATAGTCACCCTTTCTGTTCTAATTTCTTTTTCTACATTTTCCAACCTTATAAGTTTTTATCTTGCTTCCCAAAATATTATATACCATGAATTTCTAAAATTTCTTCCGTTTCACGTGTATCTTCCCCTTTTATTTGTTCTGTTGTTTCAATGTTTTTTATTTTTATGTGTACTAGAATGTATTGGAGATTCTAAGGGTGAACCGTCCAAAACCAGTGACATAATGGTTTGCATCCTCTTGAGGGTTCCTATTTTATCTTCCCTCATATTTTCTACGTTAGATGCCATATCCTTCATATCAACACCTGTTTCTAAATCATCCCGATTTTCTACTACCTTATCCTCTATTAATAATCCTAAATCTTTTTTCTCATTTTTTGTTCTTGTTTTATTGTATCTTTATTTTCTATATCCGTTTTCCCTTCTTTCATTCCCTGATTATCTGCCATTTTTGCAAAAATTTTTATCCTTCCCGTAAATTGTTCGAATTTTAATAAGTTATCTAAAGTCAAAGTTTCACGTATGAACGACAAATTAGATATAAATTGATATTTAATAAAAATGCTCAGCAAAGCCCCACGTTCTGGCGTCAAAATAGATGTAATGATAATTTCCGCTTTGAAACGGAAATACCTACCATCCACTACGGCTTCCAAGTCGGAGGCTGAGACTTCTCAGGTTGGGTTCTAATTCGAACAATTTTGGGATGAAAGACAAAAGCAAAAAAACACAATTATCTCGTTGTAAAAAAGTAAACTTAATTGACCTTTCTTTATTGGTGCTTTTAAATACGAGAACAATAAACTTCTCTCTGGATTATCAATTCTATGTGTAAATGTGTTGCACTTTTTAACAATAAAATTATATTTAATATCGACAAAAGTCATTAGCTGAATTTTATTGTTAAAATTGCCCAGTGTTATTATGTAAATGAATTTTAAAATTAACAATTTTACAAATATAAAAATTATAACGCAAATAAAAGTTTATAATTTACCCCATTCATAAATTGCATGTGACGCCCATGTATGGTGTTTATCTTTTCGGTTGAGTTTAACTTGCGCAGCAGATGGTGACTATCGTTCATTTATCAAACAGCTTCCGTCCCAATCACGTTCTGGTGGGTAATATTCTCAATTAGTGTGTTCAACATCGGTTTTGAAGAAATGCGTCTTCTAAAAACAAGTAGTAACAAATGTAAGGATGCCCAGATTAATTGTTCTCGATTAATATTCCATTCCAATTGAAATGATCGTCTTCCAATAAGGTTCAACAACTGGTACACGTAGAATTAAAATTTGAATTTCCATGTGGAAAAAATTAAAAGACTCAAAAAAAAGCACAACTATTTGGAAAAATGTAGAACACTTAACTAGGAGAGAAGAAATTGCTATTGACCGACTTCGGGTTGGTCATACTATGCTTACCCACAGTTATTTATTTAAAAAGAACAACCTCCAAACTGCTACGTCGTAAACATTAGCCACATATTAAGACATTGTCCAAAATATCAGGCAGCTAGACATTTTGCCGAACCTCCTGATAGCATAGAAGAAATCCTACAAAACACAAAATGTAACATACAAAAATTACTAAAATTTCTAAAATCATCCGGCTTATTCAACAAAATTTAAAATTTTATGTTATCTAGTCTTTTTATAATTATTCTATAATTAATATTGTGTTCAATAATTATGTTAATAATATTAAGTAGTGCTAATAACCCATTGTTGATGCACATTTTTGTTTGTTCAACCTTTATTTTTTGTACTTATTTCTGATAATAAAAAAATACAATCTTTACAAACATCGGCTTTCCATCCAAATCAATTTATTAAATAATGTAACATTCGCCCATTTCAGATATTTACGTCTTCCAATTTAACTAATGAACTTCATAAAATCGGATGATGGAACCATAATCACCGAAGACAAATTTTACACGTCATGGCCCTTCACCACCATTATTCAAAAGCCTCGTCTTTTTCCGCTGTTTTCTTTTACCCAGCATTCCTTTCTCACCCTTCTTCCGGTCACGTGAGATTTAAAATCTTGTTTACACCTTCTTCGTCCAACTCAAGGGGTAAATATCCAGTAAAATTTCTGTACACAAGACTCGGAATTCCAGAGATTTCCAAGAATTCCAACGATTTTGAAAGAATTCCAGGGATTTTCAAGAATTCCAGATATTTCCAAAGAATTCCAGTGATTACCAAGAATTCCAGGGATTTCCAAAGAATTCCAGAGATTTCCAAAGAATTAATATTTATTAATGATGCCTTTAAGATATAGTCATCGTTGGAATTATGACATAATATGAAAAAAATTAAACTTCTATCATTAGAGATCAATTTTTTTTATAAATTTTATTTTATCATTTATGGATTTCTATTTTATGCAGTATAGATGAAAGTTTTATAATTTGGCTCGAAGTCCGTCTATTCGTCCGCATACTACCTAACTCATCAAAATAATAGGTTTGATTCATTTTTTGAAAAAATAGCCTAATTCATTTGGGATTAAATGTGCTGTTTTTCATCAAAACATGCACTCATACTTTTTAGGACCATGTCGTTTATGTAAATATTTAAAAATATAGGTACTACATTATTTGTGACAGTTTCTGTTTTGTAATTTTTCCGTGTTTATAACTGTTATGTTTGGTTATAAGGAGGAAGTAATATGAAATAGAATGGAAATTTATCTTACCAAATTTCTGTAGTTGAAGTAGTAGCAGCACTATTATCATTTATATCACAAACCGGTATTTAGGATAAGGAAGCAAAGGATAAGTATTAAAAATAACTATAGTAGTTCGCACGGTCACCATTTCCGCTATCGTTCGCAATTCGTAATATTGAGTTTTTTACTAACACTATCCATACGCATGTTCAACATTACACATAAAGCGTTCATACACAACAACTCCTTCCCACTAAGTTAAAACTCCTCTATCAGACGTTTTGGTCGCTGGAGCTGAGAACGTCTTCGTAATCTTCTTGGGCTGAATTGTTTTGGAGTATGATTCAACACTTTAGAAGGACTTTTCGCAGGTACAGTAATTTCTGAAGGTGCAGGAAAATAATTCAGCAGTGTAGTCTTATTATCTTGTATAACAGTATTCTTCATGTGGTTCGAATGCTTCTTGATTCGCCTTCCATTCAAATCAACGATCCACACTCGAAAACCACAAGATCGTATCACCGTAGCCTGTTTCCAAAAACTCTTACCACCTTGGTACAATTTCACCAACACTCTTTGGTTTGGATAGAAACTTTTATCCTTTGTTCTTTTGTTGTAGTATTCTGCAGATCTTATTTGGTATTTCTGAACTTTTGCATTGTATGAAGGACGTAATAAATCCAAAAGAGTGCGCATGTGACGACGAAGAAATAATTCGCTTGGAGTACAATTTGTAGAAGGATGCGGAGTATTCCTATAACGAAACAAATAATTTTGTAGATTTTCCTGTAGATTGTTGGTACCATATTGAAAGACTATTTTCTTCATAGCACTCTTGAAACTTTGCACACTTCTCTCTGCTTGACCATTTGAACTTGGGTGGTATGCAGGAGTCATCGTATGTTTTATACCAAAACACTTGCAGAAACGTTTAAACTCTTCTGATTTAAAACACTTTCACCATCGGTTACTATTTCTTTGCACAACCCGAATCGTACAAAAAGTTGCTTAAAAACTCGAATGGTAGTAGAAGATGTAATACGACGCACTTCAACAACTTCAGGCCATTTAGAATGCGCACAAATAATTAGCAAAAACATTTTCCCCATAAATGGTCCCGCAAAATCAGCATGTACTCGACTCCATGGTTCTTCAGGGGTAGGCCACGATCCTAAAGAAACCTTCACTGGATCGCGTGAAATTTCACTACATGCAGAACATTCCTTTGCTACTTTCTCGATATCGTCATCTAGGCCAGGCCACCAAAAATAATTTCTGGCTTCCGATTTCATCCTGACAATGCCTTGATGCGTTGCATGTAGGTACTGTAGAATAGAAGATCGAAATTTTTGTGGAATAATAGTTCGTACGCCCCAAATAATACATCCCAAATGAACCGATAAATCACTCCTTCTTCGGAGATAAGGCAATAACTCAGGACAGCTTTTACAGTTATCCCAACCACACAAAATATACTGCTTCACTCTTGTTAGCAACGTATCTTTCTTTGTTTCTTCTGCAATAGCAATTGCGTCGACAGGAAGCTCGCTTTGTATTTCAGATTGAATCTTTGATATAATTTTTGTTGAAGGTAATTCATCGGCGTCGAACTTAACATCTTCTCCTGCAGGTAAACGTGAAAATCCATCGACTTTGCCAAACTTGTCCGTAGGAACGTATTCTATTTTGTAGGAATATGACATTAGAATTAATGCCCAACGCTGAAGACGATTTGCAGTTGTAGATGGAATACCTTTCTTTGATCCAAAAATAGTAAGAAGTGGTTTATGATCCGTCTGAAGAATGAATTCTCTTCCAAAAATATATTTGTGAAATTTCCGAACACCAAAATTTATACTTAAACCCTCTCTTTCAATTTGAGCGTAACGAGTTTCTTCGGGTTTTAAAGTTTTACTCGCATAAGCAATAGGTCGCTCACTACCATTTGCATATCTATGGAAAAGAACGCTAGCAATGCCTTTTGAAGACGCATCACAGCTAAGAACTATTGGCAATGAAGGATCATAGTGTGCTAAATAAACTGGAGATGCAAGTTTTTGTTTTATTTCTTTAAACGCCTCCTCACACTGAGGAGTCCAATTCCATTGTGCTTCTTTCTTGCGAAGTTGATTTAATGGATGGCTCAAATCTGCTAAAGAAGGTATGTATTTGCAGCAATAAGTAACCATTCCCAAAAATGATTGTAGAGATTTTAAATCTGTTGGTCTGGGCATTTTTACAATTGCATCGACTTTGGATTGACTTTTATTAATTCCTTGGCTATCAATTTCAAACCCAAGAAATGAAACTGTTTTTTCGAAGAACGAAGACTTAGAAGCTTTAATTCGAAACCCATATTCACGAATACGCTGAAATACTCTTTTAAGGTTGGCAATATGATCTTCATCATCTTTACCCGTAACAATTATATCGTCTATATAAGCGGCTGAATTTGATAGACCTGCCAACATTTGGTCCATTACTTTTTGATAAATTGCTGGACTACTTGAAACGCCGAACGCCAATCTACGAAATCTGAAGAGACCTTTATGAGTATTTATCACTAGCAATTTACTACTTTCTTCATCAACTTCAATTTGAAAATATGCTTCGGAAAAATCAATAGTGGAAAAACGATTTCCTCCTTGTAGTGAACCAAACAAAATTTCGCTAGTAGGCAATGGGTATTGCTGAACTTCCAATACTTTATTTAAACCTGTGCTGAAGTCTGCACAGATGCGTATGTCTCCATTCGGCTTTCTTACTGGAACTATAGGAGCACTCCATTCTGAAAAATCTATTGGTTCCAATACGCCAGCATTCACCAATCTGTCCAATTCTTTCTCCACCGCCTCGCGCATGGAAAATGGTAAAGGTCTTGCCTTGTTAAAAACTGGAACGGCGCCTGATTTTAAACGTAGATGAGCAGTGAACTTTTTGCAGCATCCCAAATCATTTTGAAATATATCTTGAAATTCTTCCATCAAGTTTTTTAATAACTCTGGTTTTGATTTCCCAATTATTGGTTCAGAGAAAGTAACCCGTTTGTTATGACCCGTTTGTTTGTCTTTCATGGTTACTTTTAATATTGAAGAATTATTTCTTGTAGACTCAAAGAATTTTAATTTAGTTCTTCCAACCAGTCACGCCCCAGTAGACTATTACAATTGTCAGTAGAAAAATACAACTTTAAGTAGGCAGTCTTATCTCTATATTTAACTTGAACCATTTGTTCCCCTAGAAGATTCACAGCATGACCCGAAAAACTTGTAAATGAAGTAGTTGATGACTTTAAAGTAGGTTTTCCAAGTAATTCATAAACGCTTCTATTTACTATTGTAGCACAACTGCCAGTATCCAACTCTAAAACAACCCTTGTACCATTTATCTCAACTGGGATCACAAATTTATCCTCGCAATTTGTGGATCGAAGCTTGAAAATGTGAAAATTTGACTCTGATGTACTATATTGAATTTCATTCTTACTAAATTGTCTAGAATTTTTTGTATTATACTTCCTTCTTGGAAAATTTCTTGTAGTACTTGATCTACAAGCTTTTGAAATGTGACCAAACTTTCCACAGGAATAACAGGTTGCTTGCTTAAATTTGCAGTCTTTTCTAAAATGATTCTGGCCACAACTATGACATGGCGCAACCGAAATTGATGAATCATTACTTTGAAATGAAGAACGTCGAGAATTATTTTGTTGTGAGGGACGTCGCTTTTGAAGTTTCTGTACCGCCGAATCATATTGTGATGAAGTACCTACTGTTGAATTTAAAACGCTAGAAAGAATTTTTGAACTTTCAACTATTTTATCGAATTCAGACCATTAATTCTTGCTGTAACAAATGTTTTCGCAAGCTGTCTTCTGATAAACCCATTATAAAGGCAGTTATCAACGTGTCAATCAAAAAATTTTCCGGAAAATAACAAGTACTACTTAAATCACGTAATCTATTAGCAAATTCTTGAATTGGTTCATTGCCTAATTGCTTCGTAGTAAAAAATTTATATCTTTCAGTACTTTTGAAAGTTATTTTTTTGTAATTTGTAGATAATTTTGTTTTTAATTCGTCGTATGTAAAACCAGAAGGTGTTTTCGGACGACATACGGAGATTAACACCTGCAACGCCTTTGGTGATAACGAGTCTACCAGTATCGCTCTTTTTATCGCGTCTGTACTTATTCCATTTAAAATCAAGTAATTTTCAAATTTAACTAAAAATGTTTCGAAATCAACATTTTCTGGATTGAATTCAATTATTTTCTGAGGTATATGAATGTTAGAATTTGGTCTTTCTTCACCTGATGCAACATTTCCATCAGAAGGCATTCTTATAAAATCCAATTGACCTCGTCGCCAGTTGTTATGTTTGGTTATAAGGAGGAAGTAATATGAAATAGAATGGAAATTTATCTTACCAAATTTCTGTAGTTGAAGTAGTAGCAGCACTATTATCATTTATATCACAAACCGGTATTTAGGATAAGGAAGCAAAGGATAAGTATTAAAAATAACTATAGTAGTTCACACGGTCACCATTCCCGCTATCGTTCGCAATTCGTAATACTGAGTTTTTTACTAACACTGTCCATACGCATGTTCAACATTACACATAAAGCGTTCATACACAACAATAACATCATTTTTTAAAGGATGTTTCAAATCATAGACGATGCAATGACTCTGCCACTCGGGCAGATTATAAGCTACTTTTATGCAAGTCTTGAAAATAATACAACACTGGCACCGGTAGGTGGACAATGCTTCAAAGACGTAGTATTAGTTTGTTAATTTTAATTAATTTAAGCTTCTTTTAGTCACGTGGTCTACAAAAACCGTAGATCGCGTGCTTACACCTAAAGTTAAGTTTTACATGGCCTTTATTAAAAATTGATGTTTAGATCTTGTTGTATGTTCAACGTCCAGCCATGATGTGATTCGCGATAATTTTCGGAAAAAACAAGTTACATTTTAATGTGATTATTAAAATATCTAAAAAATTCTAAGATTTTCAAGGAATTCCAATTATTTTCAAAGAATTCTAGGGATTTCCAAAGAATTCCAGTGATTTCCAAGAATTCCAGGGATTTCCAAAGAATTCCAATGATTTCCAAAGAATTCCAGGGATTTCCAAGAATTCCAGGGATTTCCAAAGAATTCCAGGGATTTCTAAGAATTCTAGGGATTTCCAAGAATACCAGGGATTTCCAAGGAATTTCAGTGATTTCCTAAGAATTCCAGTGATTTCCAAAGAATTCAAGGGATTTACAAGAATTCCAGAGATTTCCAAACAAGTTGAAATCTAAAGAATTCCAAGAATTTGCACGGGAATTCCAAACAAGTGTACACATCATTTTCGGCATTGGTCCAACTTATACAGGTACGTGACAAACATTTTGTTCACACTTAAAAATTCACTCAATTGTTCAAATACCAAATTGTGTATAGCAGTGTAATTGTTACAAATTTAATCTCCAAGTCACCAACAAATGAAATTAAGTAATCAAAAAAATTAACCAAACGTCTTTGTTTTAGAAAGGAAAGAGAACTACAACGAAATAAATGTGCTTAATTAAACTATTCACAATTAAATGAAAATAATACTAAAATATATAAATGTGAAATGTATTTTTTTGTCACGGGTTATCTTCGAAAGTACTGAACGGATCGACATAATTTTTTTTTAAATAATATAGTACATTGCGGGGCAAGTTTTAAACTAACTAATTGAAGCTAACTAATTAAAAATGTAAGAGGAGAGGGAGAGATCGTATTAAATTCGGAAAACGTCGTCAACAGGTGGTGCGACAATAAAAAAATTATATATAGATTAAATTGTAAGTTGGTAATACATTTCTAATAGCGATACTTCAGTTCAATACTGTAACAACTCCAAAAGCGTAAATTAGAGATAATTGCAGTTGAAGTTTAATGAGTTTTTAAAATCAAAGAATTCATATTAAATGATTATTGCTTGTAGGCGTCATTTGGCATGTCTATGGTAAATGGCTTGATTATCTTAACTACAAATTTTAAGTTTTTATGAAATTAATATTTTTGAAGTTTGATTGAGTTATTACGGTATTGAATTAAATTTCTCCCATAATTTAACTTATTAATACGAGTTGTAACAGAATAAATATTAACATTGATATTGGAAAACGTGTATTTTCAAGAATTAAACTAAATATAACACACAGGAAAAAAACAAAAATTAAACAAATTCTTAAAATTCATTCAGTATCAATGCTACTGGTAGTAGAAGAATTGTGTTCAGTATTTAAATTTTCGAAAAAGGGCCAATGGACTGAGTTTATTGCATTTTCACGACAAAGTTCCATCAAGTCTTTTTTTTTTAGCTGCAGAAATTGGTGCGGTGTTACATAAGCTGGTTGTAATTCTCCTTGGCAGCTTGAATTTCTCAGATATTTTGTTGATCGTACAATTATTTCTTCATATTAGGTGTTCTCAGAAGATTATTTATAGAATATTGAATAGGGGTTATCTTTTGTTACTTTTATAATCCTAATGTTATTCCAGTTAACACGTTCTTTGGTTTTATTAATAGTATAATTTTTTCCAATTTCTGTGCACAACTTCTTAAAATCCTTAATGTCACTGGTATTCATTTCAGTGACATAATACGGAGCACCAGTTTTTTTCGTACTCTTTAAAACCATTGTCCACTGTGCGTTGGTCCAAATTTTAACATTCTTTTCTTTTCCTTCTCGATTACTGCATGCATTGAATCGCCCTCATTTTGTGTATGGCCAACAATTAAGACCTTATGGGTAATCGACCTTACATTTTTTAAGTTTTGTACGCAGTACAAGTACATGGAACAAATAAATTTGTTTTTATTTCGTCCCAACTGGCAATTTCATTGGCGCCTCTTTTTGCAAGTGCTTCGTTCCAGGTGTAACAAAATCCATGTTCTTCCTTGTTATCAAAAATAGTAAAATTGTAAGTGGCAAGCCGTCTCGTAATAGAATGAACTAATTTCACCACAGGGAAAAGTAAGTACAGCTTGTAGATCAAAGCAGTACATCTTCGGCATCTTTTGTTTTTTCTGCCCTGCTTAATTATTTTTCTTTAATATGATCTTTGTACTTATTTTCTGTTTATCGTCCTCATTCGAATTTTTATAATTCTCACAGAGCGCGCATTGATCCTTTTTGGGTATGTGAAAGGCGGTGTTCGTTTCGGTATTTATTATTTTAGAATACATAGAGTTTTAGCAAAACTTTTCTTTTTTTTGAATACATTGCTCTTTATAGTTTATACATTACTGTAACATTTAGACTACCATCCAAATACTCTTTGTTGGTTCTCGCACGACAATAATGCGAACTTTTTCTTGGAAATGATGCAATGTGCTTTCTGATATGTTCTATGATACCTGTATCTACGTTTTTCTGATTTTCGTGTCTACCCCTTTTGTCGCATTCTAAAAATCCGTTGTCATCTATCTTTTTCGTTGTAGTAAATAGTATCCGATTATTAATAGCCAACGTGTTTTTAAAAAAAGTTTTACATACTTGCACACTGTGCTCTGCTTTCTTAAAAGTGTACTGTATATTTTTACAGCGATTACTTCCAGATTTGGGAATACGAAACTTGGGATCTATATAATACATGCAGCTGATCAAAAAATTGCGTTGTGAATCAATGTTCCCCAGCTTCCGATATTGAGCGAAAATCTGTGTTCTTTCATCAAATGAGAATTTTGAGTTACATTTGAACCTGCACGATTTTTCAGAGCATGGTTCTTTCATAACTTTTGCTTTCACTATTTTACCTTTAGCTGAAATGTAGTCTTGTGCAAGATTTCTCTTTACTTTACGCACATCTTTCTCCCAACTTCCTTAATCTCTTCTTCGCTTTCTTGTAAGATTTTTTACTCTCAGATTTCTTTTTAATTTCAGCAAGTTCCAATAATTCTTCGGTTGGTTGTTTTTCATCATCTACTAACTCTTCTTCTTCTTCTGATGCTATAATAATTCCTTTTCAGAATGCGGCACATAGTCTTTATCTGCTACAGAATCGTCACTATCAATGTCTGTTTCACTCATCACAACAATCTGAAATTGTAAAAAGGATTTAACGAAATGCATAAAACTAACATTTTTTGATTTAACGCTCACCTCATTATCATTAAGTTCAGGATTAGTTTTCACAGGTTTTTCCATAACTACGTCTTCTATTAAATCATTTGTGCGAGTTACAACTACTGGTATTTCACTATCAGTAACATATTCGAAATTTGCTAAAAAATGCCGCGTAAAAATTTTGAGGTTAGAAATCATGAATTCCCCAAATTAGAAAATCGTACCGAAGCTGTTTCTTCTACGTCATTAGTATTTGTATCCAATCTACCCAATCTCGTTATTAATTGTGTCCTTGTTTCAAAAGGCTTTTTTTTAAACATTTTATCTAACTAAACGAAATAACTTTTGTAACTAAACTGCAACTTAAACACTTAAAACGCCGAAAGTTTTCAGTTCAATAACGTAACAAGTATGTTGTTACAGTATAGAACGAAAAATATTAGTTGCTAGAATGCTGTTACAAACGAATTTATTGCAATCTATGTATTATAATCGTAACGAAACTCTGTTACTGTATTGAATTATATAGAAATTGTGATTTAGAATCGAATGGTATACTTAACTAATAAACGCAATTTTTTGAGTTGTTACAGTATTGTATTGAACTGAGGTATCGATATATAAACTAAAAATTCAAATTTTCGAAATGTGACGAATTCGAAAAATACCTAATAATTATGCTATTGAGAGATTGATCTCAGGCTCAATTTAAAGCTAATTAAACTTGAGTCGCGTACTATATAAGTAGATACTTATTTAAATTGAATCAAATACAAACAAAGGCATTTCGATTCCAGGTTCACCGGGACGCACCTCAAGCACGCAAAACAAAGGACATTACGAGCTTCACAAACAAAAGAGCAACGGGAAGAAAAAACTGGAAAACGTTCGAGCATGCACTGCTCTATTCAGACGAAGACTGCAGTCCGATTCCTTACTAAATTACTTTCGGACAGGACAAATGCTTGCTTCCGAGAGCAAGAAACCAGTAAAACAGCGACGTGCGAGGTAGGTATAGTAATGCAATAAAGAATTAAAATTGGCTATAAAAATTAAAATTTTGGTTTGCGTGTCAGGTTGCTAATACTAATTTCTAGCAAAATCATTCTGAAGCTCATAGGAGAGCTGCAGCTAAATATCAGCAGCAAAATTCTGAGGTTCATAGGGAATCTCAAAATTGTTAAGAAACAAATGCACCTTGAGTTTAAAGAGATACGGAAATGTCAATAGAGAATAAAAATTCGTGCAGCATTGGAGTATAAAGTAGAAATCAATTTTGAAACAGATCCATGTATAATCATAATAATCATAGGTATAATGAATTCTGAGTGTCAATACTGTGGAGCTCTTAAATGGTAAAACGGAATATCTGGAATGTGCTGTAATGGTGGAAAACTAAGTTCAAAGGCCTACATCGAAGTATTTCAGACCAAGTATTTCATTTTTTACAAGAGATCATACATACTCAAAAAATATATCTCAGGATAATTGGAATGAGAAAATAAGACAAAGATTACTCGTAAGCCGACGTTTCGGTGCTATATATTCACCATAATCATGACACTACAAAGAACAGTATAATTAGCTAGCTGAAGAGTCGCAAATAATTGTACTCACAACAAGTAGAGATGGTAAATGCCTTCAACTGTTCCCCATAAGTCGGGTTGATGGCAAGCAGGGGATGCAACAATTTCAAAAATGTCAATAGTATAACATAAACTATAACAATCATAACAATGAATAAATATTTCCAAAAGTCAAATTGTAAAATTTGTACAACATGAGATAACAATGTGTTGTTGCAAACCCACAGATATAAAAATTACACACAAATACACCACAGAATATACAGGTATGTGCAAACATAAGGTCTAAATCCAAATAACAGAGAAAACCAATTCTACAACTACCGTGTGAGCACCGGTGTAAAAATTAAAGAAAACCAGATGAAAAATTACTACTTAACATCCGAGTGAGAAAACCAACACTCGGATGTCATTACAATAAAAACAAAAAGAGGAGCACTGAGGAAACGACAAAAACATGAAACCAGATAGTCGGGTCTCTTGGTCTTACTAAGGTGGTAAAGGAGCAAGTTTTTGTCTCCTGAGTTGATATAAATGTAATCGGTTTGCTTATTGATATTTCCAGTTGTAGTGGAAATATAGACTGCTTCTAGCAATGTACGTTTACTATAGTTAGCTTCACAATTCAAAATCATAACATTGTCGGAAGAAAAACCATGACAGATGTCAATGATATGTTCAGAAAGACCAGTCTTACCTGATCCTGAACTTATATCATATAAGTGCTGGTTGATCCAGGTAGATAACCTCTGTTTTGTTTGGCCGATGTATAAATGATCCACAGTCGCACTGGACATTATAGATAACATTAGCTTTTTCCTTCGTAGGTATTTTATCCTTGGTTCTGGAAAAACCAAGCGTGAATCGATTGTGGAGAGTAATTTGAATTTTATTCTCCTTTATTATATCCTCATAAACCACATTTATCTTGTCCGCTAACTAAGGATGGAACTTGATCTTATGGTATCTTTTGTCAGGTTTCGTGTTATCCAAGCTCAAATCTAACAACGGATTTTGAGGTTTTCGTTTTTTAACAAACTTATCTACCAGGATATCCATTCTTCAAAAGTTGGACTTTAAGATCATGTAACCTGACACCTACTGTCATACTGATCATACATGTTCATTTGCAACTCTTTGTTTGTATCCATTTTAAATTATTATGGAGCATCCTCAATTGATCAGCACTTCGTTCCCCAGTCGAAGCACTTGAATTATAATCATTGGAAACTTTCTCCCACACTTCTTTCTTTTGGATAATTGTTGTACTCTCCGTTCTTTTATTATTAATTTCGTCTCCGTATCTATATAATTAATATAAGTAAATTTAATGCAATATTTTGAAATTAATCTCAAGTTGAATTTGGTCGAAGAGGTTTTCCTTCATACGTTTCAGCTGTTTGGATATTTGTATTTATAATCAAACCATCAAGCTAAAACTTAAAATGATTTTGTTGTTTCTTTTACTAGATATATTTATATTATATTAATTACAATAAATTATACTAGAATTAAGCTAAATGTGAATAGTACTTACTTTTGTACAAGACGCAATACCTCTTGTTTTTCTGTCTCGCTATAATTTTTAGTTCATTTTTGCTTATTGTCGCGCATAATGAATGATTTTATTAAAAACAAATAATAAAACTACTAAGGTTACTTTGTCGACGTTTCGAAGCTTTAATATGCCTTCATCTTCAGGACTGTGAAGAAAAAACATAGCATGGAACATCGGTAATAAGCAAAACTTAAAACAAATCTCACCTCCGTAACTGTAGATTTTACATCTTTAACTTTAACTTTAACAACATCAACATTAAATTGTAAATATAAAAATAAACAAACATCAACAAAATAATCTTAAGACGCTTGAACATTAATTCAAAACTTTCAAAAAATTTTTCAAAAAACACATCAGGCGTATTTCCAAAATTGGAATAATAATAAAAGCCTTTTATTTATTTATTTATTTATTTATTTATTTACGGGTATACCAGTTTACATAAAAAAATACAAAAACATTTTTTACACAGAAAGTATTAATTAACATAACTTGGTGGTGTAAGTCAACCACCAAGCATAATATCAATATTCCACATTATACATCGCTTGAACTCTTGAAATGACGGATGGAACAAATCAAACTTTCCGATTTTCTGTAGTCTGTTGACAAGACGGATCATTCTTGAAATGGGGCTGTGAAGGCCATAATTCGTCCTATACTGACATGAAACAAAGAGGTTCTTATGTCTAGTGTCATGCAGGGAAACCAATGGTTGGAAACTATTTGTCAAGCGTTGACAGGAAAATCCACCATTGATCAGGCGATAAGTAAAACATAGGTCAGCGACCGAGCGTCTGTATTCCAACGACTGTGTGTTGCAGGCAATTAAACAGTTGGAGCTAGAGAAATTTTCTGCTGTAATACCAAGTTTAAAGTTGAAATATTTGAGAAATTTTCGCTCCACCGATGCCAATCTACCAATAGAAGTATGGTAAAAAGGAGACCATACACATGACGCGTACTCCAATTGCGATCTCACGAGAGAGAAGTAGAGAATTTTGACTGTATTAGCCGAAAAGTATTTACTTTGTCTGTGAATGAACCCAAGAGTGCGAAGTGCCTTGCCACATATTTTAGCAATGTGGCTGTTATAAGTTAAGCCAGTGTCTAGGCAAACGCCCAAGTCATCGATCTCCGAGACACGATTAAGAATCTTTCCATTAATAGAGTAATCAAAGGCATTGAAACTATGCTTGGAGTACGATATCACTGAGCACTTATTAAAATTTAAGTTCAGATTGTTGTTCTGACACCACCGATTAAGATTATCAAGATCCGTTTGCAATAAATAACAATCATGATTTGATTTAATTGCTTTGTAAATCTTAAGGTCATCAGCAAACAATAGATAATTGCAGTACTTAATATACTGGCCAATGTCGTTAATGAACAACAAAAACAGTATCGGACCACAGTGAGAGCCCTGTGGAACACCTGACAACACTGAAATATCAATCGAGAGAAAACCATTTATGTGCACTTTCTGTTTGCGGTTCATTAGATAGCTACTAAGCCATTGGATTATCATTGGTCCAAATCCTAAAGAGGTAATTTTAGAAAGAAGAGAAGCGTGTGATACACGATCAAACGCCTTGGAAAAATCAGTATATACAGCGTCCACGTGCATGTGATCTTCGAATGACTCTACGATATCGGTAACAAAAGACAGCAGGTTCGTAGTAGTCGAACGACCAGGAAAAAACCCATGTTGGTTAGCCACTATATAGTTCTTGCTAGCATCCATCAGTTGAACTGAAACCAAACTATCCAGTATCTTGGGTATAGTAGATTGGATAGAAATACCCCTGTAGTTTTTGATGTCACCTCGGTTACCTTTTTTAAAGATGGGAGTTATGAAACTCTTTTTCCAAATACTAGGAAAACGACCACTGGACAGCGATAATTCAAACAACTTGAAAATTGGAACCGACAACGAATATTGACACCTTTTCACAAAGTAGGCAGCAATTCCATCTGGCCCACAGTTAAAATTGTCAGGCAATTTTGCAATGGCCTCGAAAACATCTTCCACTGTGATTTCAAATGATTTACGGTTAATGACATCGCTCGAGACATACCTGGAGTTGGTGGCATCATCGCTCGAGTACACATTAGAAAATTCCTTAGCAAATAAATCGGCGCATTCTTGACCAGAGGAACCAGCTTCATCACCAAGAAACATGGAAGTTGGATATCCATTGACCTTCCTGCAGTCATCAATATACCGCCAGAATGTCCGAGGATTAGCAGTAATTTCTTCTTCGATGCTGTCGATGTAACTACGATGAAGAATTAAGTTGAGTTTCTTTGCACGATCACGAATTTCGCGAAACTTTTGGTAATATTCATCATGACGAGTTTCTTTGAATTTCTTATGTAAAATCTTCTTTTCAGTTACTAGGTTGATCAACTCCTTAGAGAACCACTTGGGATACTTCGAGACCACTACCCTTTTTCGGGGTACATAGGTATTGATGATGGACCACAACATTTCATAAAAGTAATCAACATTGTTATCGACATCCTTGCATTGTGATAGCTTGGACCAATCGATTTCCAGCAGGCAATTATTAATTTCATTAAAATCGGCTGATCTATAATCAAGGATATGATCAACAGGTTCTAGATTTGAATGTGATGACTTGATACCCTTGACACTGACTGTGTAAGCAGTATGATGAATTGAAGTGTTTGATAATAGGTCACTAGCCACAGATACAGACATATCATCGATATTGGTAAAGACAAGATCAAGCATAACACCTCGACTGTTAGGTATTTTGTTCAATTGTTCTAGATTGTGTAACGACATGCAATCACCAATCAATTGAGCCTTCTTACATACGTTTCCACAGCTTATCAAATGAGTGCTATCTCTAAATCCATTAGCCTTTGGAAGGTTAAAGTCACCACAAACAACTAATTTCGAATCAGGAAAATGATCCACAATATCATCAACAAGACCACAAAATTCATCGTAGGCTTCGATACACGAGTCAGGAGGTAAATATACAGAGCCTAAAATAAGGTTGCCAATTCTTAAAAAAAGGGCTTCGAAAGTTTTCACCGTATCGATTCGAATACAATGTAAGTCTTTGCGAACAGCAACAAGTATACCTCCACCCCTTGCTTTCGTACTGGAGTTAATTGAACGGTCACAACGAAAAATATTATAGTTAGAAAACTTCAGTTCACTAGAAGAGATGCCATCATCCAGGAAGGTTTCTACGAGTATTATTGTCATAATGACAACAGTTGACATTGTTGCTGATATCATTTATTTTGGTTTTGATCCCACCGCAATTGTGCATGTATAGATTTAGATCTGATATAGAACCATTGGGTTTTTGAGGGGAATCCAACCTAGAATTAGCAGCATTTAAATCAATGTTGGGAAAGTTACTTCCTTTGTGGCCCACGAAAAAAATCAAATCGTCGTACCTTAACACCGTTGGGCCAGAGTTCGGGCTTAACTAACGAATCAAGTAACGTGAGATCGGCTCCAACTTTAAATGATGAGATATTGTCATATGTATTAAGCTTCGTACATGTGAAGTTGTGTGAAGGAAAATTATCTTTCAAGAACGAAGTTATAGTATTTTCGCTAACACTAGCAGACACCCGACCAATGTACAACCAACATTTACTGGCAACACCCACAAATTCGGAGGTTGCATTAGAGGAACCGGTGATAATGTTAGAAGATTTTCTAGGAATACCTGCAAATTTGGGAGCTTTAGAATTAGACATGTTGTTACTACTTGCCTTGCTGTCGTTGTGATTTTGCCGATTCTTATTGGTAACAATCGTAAAGTCCTTATCGACATTGCCATCAACATCCACGATAGGAGTATTATCCTTTACGATCATCACGTTTTTAGTGGCTTGTTCTTGAGCTTCTCTTATACATTTGCTCACGTAATCTTTCGATACAACATTATTGATCTGTGAAACATTGTTATTCTGTGAGGAAGTGAGGTTAACTTTGGAAACAAATACTTTATTACTGTTTGAACTATTTTGTGATTTATTTGAACTACTTGACTTGCTTAATACCTCTTTTGGTTTTAAGGCATGCACCACATTTTTCGATTGATTCGATCCCACCACGTGTTGAATCGGCAGCGTCATATTAGTTCTTAAAAGATCAATGATTGTAATTTTGTCATCAATCGAAGCATTTAACGCATGAACCTGTTGTTTTAAGCTGATTATTAACTCACAAGACAAATCGATTTTCTTTGAATTTTCAATATTGTCATCACTATTGATATTTAGTTTAACTCCATCAAATTTGATATATTCCAATTGTGTAGGTAACTTACCCGTCATGATTACATCAATTAGATCGTCTTTTTTCAGTTTTTTTAGCTCATTTGCAAGCTTAACGCGATCGCTCTCTTCTAGAATCGTGCAATTCGTCATTTTATTTATTTATTTAGATAGATTTGTCATACGATGACACTACCAACATAAAAAAATTTTTTTTTTTAAAACACTTTACACTAGACACGTCTGTTCACTACGACTGTTCACTGTTCACTGTGATACGTGTGAATTAGAATTAACATTCGCATTTCCCGCTAATAGATAAAATACAATAAAACCAAGGACAGCGTCATCTATAAATGACGACCCGAACCACCGTGTCACCAAGATAACAATAAAAAAAGGGATTTACAGGATGTGTTCGTAAAACAGGTTAAAAAATATAATAGAAAACTGCCAAGCACATATGATAAAAACCATGATCAAAAGTGGGTGTTAGGTTATATTCGTTTTTTCCATAAAACACTTAAAACAGTGCGAAAACTTTCCCCTATTTGATAAAAAAGTTTGCTTCTTAAGATTATCTGTCGTAGAAGATATGAACATACCTTCTAAAAAATTCTTTTGTTAAAGTTACCTTCTGAAGCCAAAATCTCAATATCTTCAGGGTCAAACTTGTGACAGGTATCTATAGTATGATCAGAAATTCCTGTCTTTTTGGGCTTGTATTTGATGTCGTAACTATGTTGATTGATTCTATTGTTTAATCTTTGTTTAGTTTTCCCGATATACTTACGGCCACACTCACACTTAATGCTGTAAACCATACATTAGCCCTGTTCAATATCGGAATCTTGTCCTTCGTTTTACAATATAAAATTTTGTCCAACTTAAAATCGCACAGTTAATTAAGCGAGCCGGATAATCATTTTCTAATAGTTTTTTTTTTTAAATCATGGAGTCTTGTGTATCGATGAGATGATTAGGTATGCACGTCTGAATCCGCTGTTTTAAGGTGCATATTACACTCATTTTCTGGTTGATAGGATGTGAACTGTTGAAATTCAATAGCCTGTTAGTGGATGAAAGTTTTCTGTAAATATCAGTAAGAAGTGTCCCGTCTTCCCCTCTAATAACCCTGAGGTCCAAGAACGGAATCGATTTGTTAACATCTAATTCATAAGTGAAATTCAATAATTTATCAAAGTCATTGAGGATTTCTATACATTCATCCACACTATTTTTAGGGACAGCACTCAGGATGTCATCGACATATAACAGCAAAAAGGGTATATTGAATTTGATGGAACCAAAAAAGTTGCAAAGGAGTGTTACGCCTATAAATCGGCGCAACATAATAATTTAAAATTATTAATAAGATTCTGTGAAGCAGTAGGTGAGGGATGTTTGATCAACAATCTTCAGTAAAGAAAGAGCTTATCATAATTTATTTTGCATAATAAGATTCCGTTGAGACAGTGTGGGATATGCATTTTCAGCAATTTGATTAATATAAATTTTTATGCTTAATAAGATTCCGTTAAAGACAGTATGTGATATGCATTATCAGCATCCTTGATTTTCTAGACAGTGTAGCGTAACTTGCTCAAAATTAAACTAACCCTGCCACTTGCCTAACCGTAGATGGACTGTACGTGTTAGCTAGCTGTGTTATTTAAAACGCAGTTCTCGAGAGCGTGGGTGTTTCGAAAAACATCGTGGGTTCGTAAAAAACGTTCTTCAGTGCTCAGATCTAAACTCAGCTAAAAGAAAAGTGCGATGGAAAAGTGGACGCCAGCTAATACAAATAAAACTAAAAAGAAATCAAGAGTCGATTTATTGTATTAGCACAGATAGTAAATAAAGATGTCGACAAGTTTAATTAATTCACTAATCAAAACAAAACATAAAACATACACATAAGGATCAAGTAAAGCTAGTACGTAATTGAGGATTACTAACTAGAAAAATAAAATAAAAATACAAAAGTGAAGAACTGACATCCACCTGAGGGGTAGATTCAGTCAAGTAAAAAAATACAGTTGAGTATCCCTGAAGAGGATAACCCAGTAAAAAGAAGTTATGCTCAGCAAAGATTAATTGCACACCGGATGTCATTATCTCGGGATTATTGACTTACAAAATAGAACCTGGCATACAGCATCATTTAAAACAAGTATATGCATCTCTATGAGACTTACCTTGAATGCAGTACTACCAACTTCACGACTCGGCAATTGTCTTTCCTTCGTCAGGACCTTTCGAATTCAATAACATTACTTCATCATTCTATTGGTCTACCATCCAGGAATGAAAGTCTACAAAATAGAGAACACAAAATACTCATTAAAAAAATCAACAGCCCGCCAGTTCCAATACTCATCAACCGAGTTAGTGTGACTGCAAATTCAATTAATCTCTACTGAAACATCTTCATAAAAAATCATATCATCTGCTTGGAATCGAAGTGTTCCATCCCAACTAAAGAAAAAACGTAAATCCACGTCCGGGATTAACAGTGGTGAAACATCAAAACGAAAATATACGAAGTTTGGTTCTCCAATTGGACATTAATTTTGAACCACCTGGTACTACACAGTCACAAGGATACATCTTCTTGCGAAAAAAAATACAACCATCGGGCATCGAAATCCATAATAAAAAATAACCATACTTCGCATACTTGATGTTAAGTAATAATATTTTCCAACCCATATCTTCAGAACAGATGATAGATAATAAAATAGCGTCATCGCAAAACCAAAAAGACCAATACTGGAACCATATTATGTGGATAAGAAAAGATTTCCAACATTGATATCCATATTCAATTTACGACTTCAAATTAAAAGATGATAAGAACCAAAACGAATAATTACAAAAAGTACATTTAACCAGTAACCTGGGTGCTAAAAATAATTTGTTAAACAAATTAAATAGAAGGAAAATATCATAATTACCCGCTAAACGGCAAAATTAAATTAAATTAAAACATTAATAACTAAAAATGGACGAACACCAGATTATACGTCGATCACTTTCGAAATTCAACGCATAATGGCGCCTATCAAAATTGAACGAAAAATTATCGCAACCAATAGCGATCCAGTGGCGTCGCATGAAAGTAATTGTAACGGACAAAACGTCTTTTGGCACGTTACAACAGTACGCGACAAGAAGGTCGAAACGGGGTGGTAAGAAATGATATATAAGTTGCAAGATGCAACTGGGAAAAGGAGTACCGATCCGAATACCGTACAAATGGTAACAAGCCATGCGGAATTCAATTTGAATTTGAGATTGTTTTAAGCTAGTGCTGGGTTAATTCATTTGGTTTCGATTCGGTATTCATGATTGTTACGGGCAATCAACATGCTCCGTAGTCCGAAATAATTGTAACCCCATGAATCCGATAAGTAATTAGTTCGGGAAAATGTTAATGTTTGGAACATTAAAAATAATTTGTGATACTAGTGGCTTTTGAATGTATTGGTCGCGCGGGCCTGGTTATAATTAAGAGGGATGAAGTCAACTCACTTATTCGTGGAGTCCAACAGGAACAAACTCATGAATTTAAGATGATCTATAATCGACTTCACATCATAATTTGGGGAAAGGCGCGCCATGGTAATGAAACTGCTTAAGAATACCGATGGTACTCGTAAGACAACTCACTAGGTAAATTTTGTAATATTAAGTTAAGTTTGGTTAATTTCGAAATTTATGTGGATTGTGTTTATTTTGGAAATGGAGGAAATTTTGTATTATTTAACTTTTGCAATTGTTGATTGATTTATAAATTTAGTAAGCTGGATGCAAGCCCAATTATATAAATTTGTGATATGCTGAAGTAAAGTGTTTGATGCTCGAATTAAACAATTTACCTATTTTGTTCTTTTATTGTCTTAGCATTACAACACACCACACCCTGACATGCTCTTCGTATTTTCCGAATTTTTAGTTAATTTTGAATTTTTGCGAAAGTAGAAACAAATTTTTTATAACGTAACAGGAGATCATTCATCACAAAAGCGGCAAACACAGGAGAGGAAGGGGCGCCCATTGCGCTACCCATTAGTTGTAAGTAAATTTGGGTATTAAAGCTGAAAAAGCTATTATCAAAAATTAAAGTAATATGTCTAGTAAATTCATCCAATGGTATTGCTGTGAAAGGCGAGATCAAATCCCAATTGTTGGTGATCGATTTGATGACTGCCTCCTTTGAGACATTGGTGAAAAGCGAATCCACGTCAAACGAAACCAACGTGTAATTTTCAGGGATAGTCTCCTGTGTGATTCTCTCCTTGGCCTCCAACGTGTTTTTGATATTAAACGGAAGATTTGGTAAGGCGTTCTTCAAAATGTCATTGATGAATCTCGCCAAAGGAACCGATGGAGCTTCAATACAACTCACAACCGGTCTCAAAGGAGTGGCCACTTTGTGCGCTTTAGGAAGACCATAGATTCTAGGTGTTTGAGAATTGTATTTTGTAATCGATTTTCTGGTAATCTCATCAATGTAACCCTTATTGAATAGCACCTTTGCAACCTTGTTAAATCTCCCTTGTTTGGTTATGGTAGGATTTCTTTGTACTTTCTTATAGATGTTAGCATCTGTCAAAAGTTCCAACATCTTACTTTTATACTCACTCCTGTTCATAACTACTGCGTGTTGCCCTTGTCAGCTTTTAATGCGATTTTATTTGTACTTTTTGTACTTACAATTTTTATGTACATTTTACATTTAGTTACGGAGGTGAGATTTGTTTTAATTTTTGCTTATTACCATGTTCCATCTTCAGGACTACAAGAAAGATAAAATATGAGTTAGTTATATATCGACATACAAAGTGTACCGTGATTACCTCTTAATGCAGATGTTATGTGTGTTTTTAAAGTACATACATAACTCTTTTTCTATCTCTTTTTTATTAGTTTTCTTAGAAATCTTAATATTTTTGCTTGTTTTTCATTTTACTACATCCTGGCTGCTTCTTTTTCTCATTATTTTCCTTCTGTTTGTTGCTTAGGAGTAGGAGTGTGGGTTTTTACTCTGTCGAATAATACGTGATAAAACTGCTTTTCATTATCGGACATCTGAGAAAGCATTTCTTTCAATGCTTTCTTCTTTAACTCTGATAATCCAACATTTATATCAGAAAGTGTAGTAATGTTCTGTGAAAAGTATAACTGATCGTTGGAATTCATTTCTTGAGTTTTTTGTACAATATCTTAACAGTTTGAAACGTACCTTCAACGCTTTGTCTGTAGTTTATATTCCAAATACATGTCTTTTCATAAACAACAGGCTTTAATTTGGAACAAGGAAAATTATATTATACACTCAAAGAAATCCGTTCTCACCAGCTAGAAAAATGAACTTTAAATCAAGAATAAACGTACTGGAAATTGACCCAATCATTGGACGTTCTTTATTTTAAGAATAAATTAAGAACTCTATACTTAATTGTTATATCAACATCGTATCATATATCACATCCTATATCAATATCAATTTAAGCATGTCTTCTTCTATTTAAGTATGCCAATTCTTAATATCAATACACGCAGAGGTTTATTTCGAAGCGAAAAATTCTTATTTCCAAGACTTCTAGTTCTTAATTTTAGAATGTACAGGCTTAAAACTAGTTTGAATCAATATAGTTTTAAGAACTTCCATTCTGAATATACCTACTAGATCTAAATCACGCTCATTCTTGATTTTCAGTGTAGTATGTCCATTCTTATTTTTTTAAACTTATTATAGGTTGCTTTAGCGAATTAAAATTATTATTTATTTATTGTATGGTTTTATATAATTAAAAAAATTTACAAGAAAAATTTATAAAATATAAAAAATATAAATATATGTTGAATTAGATTAATAATATTATAAATTATTAACAAAACTTTTTAAACTTAAAAATTTAAAAGTTTATTACTTGAACGTATATGAAATGGATAGAAACTGAAATCATAAAAACATTTCAGATAGTAATTTTCTTGATTTTTTTAAGATGCTATAATATAACATTTTCAGTGATTATCGTAGTACAAAATGGTAATGCACTGAACTACAATATTTAAATTATCATTAATTTTTATAAAATCAATTTTACTTATATTTACCAAAGCTATCTGCTTCTACCAGATGAAAACCAATTATCTAATGAAGGAGGTTGGGAAACTTAATTCGTTAGCTGGAAATAATTAAAATATACAATAAATAATTTTTTAGATAAATTAATTGCAATGAGATTATTACCTATAAGTTGTAGTTGCAAATGCTGCTTTTCTTGTATATCTACTTAATAAGCCTTTTCTTGCCAAAGTATATTTTAAATTTTTAAACCCGATCATACAATTTTCCTTTCGGGTATCCACCTATTTGTCTAGCATTGTATTAGGTTCCCTATGAACAAATATAATTAATTAGAATCTTGAATATATTTATATCAGAGCTTAATTTTTCCATACGTGTATACAGTTATGTTAAATTAACTTTAGGATTTATGTATTAAATAATTATTAATCAACTAATATAATTATTAAAAACATTTATTTTACTAACAAAATAACTAACTGGTAACTACTTAGAATAAGACCACTTATCTGCACTTTAAACTCTCAACGTTCTATATTTTCTGTTTAAATCATCCACTTCAAATTAATAGCGCACTAAATATCATATTGTAAACATTTTATTTTTCAAAAACTAAACTAAATTCATTAGATCTTTTTGTAAGTCACTGAAGTGCAGTTCGTGCTGTATTTGTGTACTAAAAATAAATTTACCTTTTGTTTAATTATTACATTATTGTTTCATTAATAAACAAAATTGGCGCAGTCGGTAGGATCTCGAAAGGAAGAATTTTGGAATACCAGCATCTACCTTTGGTTTCAACCATTAATTCGCGATCCAGAATCTACACCCTTAGAAGAAATCTCCGAACGTTTATTTGGTAAGTCGTTGAGCATTTCTTTTATTCCATCTACCACTCCTTTTGTGAATTTTGAACAACTTTGAAATCTTATTGAATTATTGATGAGTGATTTTTATTATAATCATTTTCAAAATCATTATTCAAAATATTTAAATTAGGATAACGAGTGATTTTATAGATAAAATCATTTTCGATTTAACTATTACATTAAATAAATTAATTTTATTCATTTTCGAACTTGACGAGTGTTTAAAAATTATTTTTATTATTAAAAACAATTTATTTTATTTATACATAACAAAAAACGTAACTTAAAATTTTAATTTTTGATTTCAAGATTAATACAATAAAACTTGATTCATTTTCGTCTCGTACGAGTGTTTTCAAAATTGTCATTAAGATTAATTTAAATAAAAAGAAAATATATTATATTTAATGATAAACAAAGAAATTGATATAAACGAATTGTCAAATTGTTTAAACAATATGTCTTTAACTACCCCGACAATTCAAGCAGCTAAAGCTGTTGCGGATTTTTTACCAACATTTAATGGAAATTTTATGCAATTAGAAAGCTTTATCAATGCATGTGATAATTTCTTTAATACTTACGGTACAACCACTGATAACAACTTAAATCATTTTACATTTATTGCTATTAAATCTAAAGTAAAAGACGATGTAAGTAATTACCTTATGTGTCGACCAGATTTAAATACCTGGTCATTAATTAAATCTGCTTTAAGAGAACAATTCGGTGATCGAATCGATAGACAAACTTTAACTCGCGAATTTTTATACCTCACGAGAAATAAAAATGAAAATATTATAGATTTTTTAGAACGTATAAAACAAATGAAGTCGCGATTAGAAATTAAAATCATGTCCGATTCCACTATACCTAACCCAAGAAAACCTTTGTTAGTAGAACAAAATGAAGCGAACGCGCTTGACGTATTATTTTCAAATGTAGACGATAATTTACGCGTAAAATTAGATTTAAAAGAACCCAAAAATATGTTAGAAGCAAGTGATATCGTTACGCGTCATTTTTATAATCAACAACGAATTAGAGGTTTGCAAGACTTTGGCAAAAACACTAACATTCCGCAAAATAAGCAAAAATTTAATTCACCACGTCAAAGTTTTCAAACAAATTTAAATAATAGAATTCACCCAAATCATTCATATTTTAATTATTCAACAAATAGTAACAATTGGTCCCCATTTAATTCTCAAATAAAAAATGATAACCAAATTTCACAAAATTTCCAACAATCACGTACGCAATTTCCTAGCTCACCAATTAATATACAGAGTCGTCCAATTCAACAGAGATTTCCTACAAATAGTCAAGTTTTTGGAAAACCAAAAAATGTCTTCAGCCCACAAAATTCGCATAAACCCATTAACAAACCGGAACCTATGTCCACAACATCTAGAAACCATGTTTTTAATAAACCGGAACCTATGTCAACAATGTCTAGAAACCCTTCTTTTTATTCTAGACAAAATAGAAACTATTTTCAAAATAGAAACCCCCAAAACTTTATTTCGGAAGAACTCACCAATGTGGAAATGGAAAACTACGAATACGATGACAATAATCAAATCTATCACGATAATTATTTTTACACCCCTAATAACCATCAAACCGAAAATTTTGAACAACAATATGAAACCGATTTTGAAAATTATCAACCAGACAGCAACAACGCAGAAAACGTCCAAGAAGAAAACCACGCACAAAATTTTCAAGAAACAAAAATTTTTCAAAACAACACGTAGATCTTAATAATTTAAAGCCCAATTCATTACCATACGTAAAAATTTCCGATCCTCCTTTAAAGCTTTTAATCGATACAGGTTGCTACCCTTCTTTGATTAGACCATTTATTGCAGAAAATCATTTTTGTAATACAATATTTAAATCAAATACACCCATCACTACTTGTACAGGATCTAGACAGGCACAATTTAAAGCACATATACCTCTTTTTAAAGAATTTAAACCATTAGAAGATAATTTAGAATTCGTATTATTTGATTTTCATGATTACTTTGACGGAATTATAGGCATAAGAGATTTAAGAAAACTTAAACTTAATATTGATATTCAAAATGAATCATTGTACAACGATCATTTATCAATACCTTTGTATTATAGAACAAACTTCGAAACCCAAAAAATTGAAATTCCACCAATGTCCTCCGTTTTAAAGCGCATAAAAACTAACATCTCAAATAGCGAAGTATTAATTCCCGAAATTAGCAACCATGCCAAATCATTAATAATTCCAGAAAGTTTATTAAAAATAGAAAACGGTTCGACAGTTATCGAAATAATAAACTGAACACCTAAGACCGAAATCTTTGAAATAACCGAAGAATTCTTAAAACCTTTTATTTCTAATTTTTCTAAAGAATCTTTTGAATGCTTCCAATGCGAAGAATTACTTTCTCCCAATTACAAACACCAAGATAACAATCTCCCAGAATTACGAACCAATCATTTAAACACAGAAGAAAAAATAGCTTTGAAAAAATTAATACGCGAATACAAAGCAATCTTTCATCATCCTAACGACAAATTAACTTTTACAAACAAAGTTAAACATGAAATATTAACAACAGACGAAATTCCAGTTCATACTAAATCTTATAGATACCCCTTTGTTCACAAACAAGAAGTAAGAAATCAAATTTCAAAAATGTTGCAAGATGGCATTATAAGACCTTCACAATCTCCATGGGCTTCACCCATTTGGATAGTTCCAAAAAAAATTAGACGCTAGTGGCAAACAAAAATGGAGAATTGTTATTGACTATAGAAAAATAAATGAAAAAACAATCGATGACCGGTACCCCATTCCGAATATTACTGACATTTTAGATAAACTTGGACGGTGTCAGTATTTTACCACTTTAGATTTAGCTTCAGGTTTTCACCAGATCGAAATGCATCCTAACTCTATTCAAAAAACAGCTTTTAATGTTGAAAACGGGCATTACGAATTTCTAAGACTTCCATTCGGTTTAAAAAATGCACCTAGTACCTTTCAACGTGCGATAGAAAATATTCTGAAAGATTTAATAAATAAAATATGTTTAATTTACGTAGACGATATAATTGTATTCTCCGCATCTTTGCAGGAACACATTAATAATTTAAGATTAATATTTTCTAAATTAAAAGAAGCCGGATTAAAAATTCAACTCGATAAGTCAGAATTTCTTTGCAAATCTGTCGAATTTTTAGGTCATGTTGTTACCCCTAAAGGCATCAAACCAAATGAAAAAAAAATAGAATCCATAAAAAAATTTCCTATTCCGAAAACAGCCAAAGAAATCAAAAGTTTCCTTGGACTAGTAGGTTATTACAGAAAATTTATTGAGAATTTCGCCAAGTTAACAAAACCTTTGACACAATGTTTAAAAAAGGGCGCAAAAATTATACACGACCAAGAATTTATAAAAAGTTTCGAAACTTGCAAAAACCTTTTAATGAACGATCCGATTTTACAACACCCAGATTTTTCAAAACCATTTAATCTCACCACGGACGCTTCAAATTTTGCAATAGGCGCGGTTCTTTCTCAAGGCCATATAGGTAAAGATCTTCCTGTCGCTTACGCATCACGAACTCTCAACCCAGCCGAAATAAATTACAGTACAATCGAAAAAGAACTTCTTGCAATAGTCTGGGCGGTAAAGCATTTTAGGCCTTATTTGTTTGGCGTTAAATTTAATATAATTTCCGACCATAAACCATTACAGTGGTTATTTTCTTTAAAAGAACCAAACTCAAAATTGGTGAGATGGCGGCTTAAACTAGAAGAGTTCGATTACAAGATTAGCTATAAAAAAGGAAAATTAAATACTAACGCTGACGCACTATCACGTATCGAAATACACCCCCTTGAAACTAATGACAATGCTTCAATGATCGTAAACATTGATAATTTAGATGAAAATCTTTCGGAAATAGAACGGTCTCTGACAATGAAACAGTACACACCAGTCAAGAAAATCCAATTTTTACAATACCATACACAGAAAGAACAGTTAACACATTCAAAAATCAAATAATTATATCTCTATGTGATTCAAAAAATAATGACCAACCCAAAATAACTAAACAAAAAGTTTTCGATAACTACCGCATCTATCTCAAAATCCCTAGATCAAAAACGAAAGATCATTTTTTAAAAATCATACAAGATTACTTTGAACCATTAAAACATTACTGTTTACATTTCACTTACAAAGACTTTGAATTACCCTTTATACGAACCGTACAAAAATTCTTTAAAAATAAAAGCCTCAATCTAACAATTTCCAACTATTTTGTAACAGACGTTCTCGAACAAGACGAAAGAAATCTAAAATTAAAACAATATCACGAGACAAAAACCTGTCATCGAGGTATTCAAGAAAACCTAAAAGCTATAAAACAATCATTTTTCTGGCCAAACATGGACAAAGACGTACAAAACTATGTTAACACCTGTGGAACATGTCAGAAAACTAAATACGAACGCCACCCTAACAAATTAATATTTAAACCAACACCTATCGGATTTGAACCTTTTGACCACTTGTATACTGACACTTATAAATTTTCCGGACAATGTTTCGTAACCATCATAGACAGTTTCTCAAAATTTGGATTAGCATATCCAATTCAAAGCTTAAATGCCGTAGAAACCACAAACCAAGTATTACAGTTCATAAAGCATTTCGGAATTCCTAGGAAAATAACTTGTGACAATGGTATCGAATGGAAAAACGAAGTAATGCAAGGATTCTGTAGAACCCACGAAATCGAAATTCATTACGTCACCATTTACAATCCCAACAGTAACAGCCCCGTTGAAAGATTCCATTCGACCCTAGCGGAAAGCTTACGGATTCTCCAAAGAGAAAAACCACATGAGAGTATCTCAAATATTATGAACTACGCGATTTTACATTATAACAACAGCGTTCATAATTCTACTAACTATACGCCTTTCCAAATTACACGAGGAAAATTAAATTATAAAAACCCGTTCGAATTAAACGAACAATCCAAAGTCGCTCAATACGTCCATGAACATTCAGAAAATTTAAAAACCCTCAACTCCATAATTCATAAAAAATTAATTGACAAACAGCGAACAAACTTGGAAAAATTAAATCAAAGCAGAAAAAATCCCGAAATAGATTTAGAGAAACCCCTTTACAGAAAAGAAACTCGCTTCACGAATTCAAAAAAGGTCACCCAACCTTTCGTGACAGTCCAAAATCCAGAAATCATTGACGATAACAAAATAAAATCAAACGATAAAGTTTATCATCAAACTTTACTGAAACCACAACGTTTTGTTTCAGATGCTGAAAATGACCCCAATCCAGTGCCTGATACTTCTAGTATTTCCAAACCTTTTACTAGGTCTCAAAGTAAAAAAAATAAACAACCCGATCCTTCCAGTTCAATTAGGACAAAACAAAATAATTGAATCAAAACACACCTTCTTTTACCATATTAATTTAACTTTACCAGAAACTTCAACCATCGAAATTAATAACCAATTAGAATATTTATACGAACATATCTCAAAATCGGACGTAAATCATTTTTCTATACTTTTACTTAACAAAATAGAAAATGCCTTCAGCATCACGCATCATTTAATTGAAAAATTAAGTATTTTAACACACGGGATTCGTAATAAAAGAGGTATGATGAACGGCATCGGAAAAGTATCTAAATGGCTATTTGGCACTCTAGATTCAGATGATGGTGATTACATCAATTCTTATCTTGAAACTTTGAAAACAAATCAACAGTCGATGCATAATGATTTAGAAAAACAAACAACTGTAATAAAAGAAATCACAAAAACATATAACGATAATTTCTCTATACTTTTAAACAACCAAAACGTTTTACAAAATCAAGTAAATCTGTTAACAAAAGAAATTAACAAAATTTCTAACATTGAAAAAGCTTTTTCTCTTTCAAATACCATAGACAATTTAATATTGCAATTGCAAATGGTTCAAAATTTAATAAATAATATAGAAACCGCAATTTCATTTGCTCGTTTGAATATTTTACACGACTCTATCATACGACCAAAAGACATACAATCAATTATTACAAAATTAAATTCATTCTATCAAGTCACACGAATTCCTCACCTAAAAAATATTCTGAATTATTATTCATTATTTTCAACACAAGTAATCATAAAACAAGATATAATAGTGTTCAAAATTCATATACCTATTGTTACATCCCCATTCAAATACTTTCAATTGTATCCTATTCCCATTTCAAATTTCACTATAATACCACAACAACCTTTCCTATTGCTCAACGACAACGATTATTGGACCTCATCAGAAGAATGTCCAGAAATTGAAAATTTCTACTATTGTCGTAAAGAAAAATTACAGAAAAATCAACCATGTTTAGCTATTCTAATAAAAACCGGAGAGGATCAGTGTAAGAAAACGTTAATCAACTTCACGGAAGATAATATCATTCAAATAAATTCGGATCAAATATTGATAATACCGCAAAAACCAATAAAAGTACATACACAATGTAATTCTGACGATGGACTATACGAAATAAATCAACCAAGTGTTATATTCTTAGAGGGTTGTAAAATTAAAACATCAAACAAAACATTCCAACCAGAAGAAAGTTTACACGAAGAATCAATCTTTGAGTTACCCAAGTTAAAAACAACTTTAGACGGCTACAAAAATCACGACCTTCAAATAAAACCAATTCGACTTCAAACCCTAGATGCATCCGAATTAAAACACATCAATATCATGGCAGAAAATTTGCAACCTAACACGTTATCATCTCCAAATGGACACCATTCTTGGATCAACAGTGTAATTGTGTGTTTTTGTGTTATGGCCTGTATAATAGTGATCATACACTTCAAGTGCATTAAAAACTATATATCAAATAAAAAATCGCCACAAGAAACTAATATACAACTACAGAAAATTTCAGAACCTTTATTTTCTGACTTAGGGAGGGAAGAGTTATGTTAAATTAACTTTAGGATTTATGTATTAAATAATTATTAATCAACTAATATAATTATTAAAAACATTTATTTTACTAACAAAATAACTAACTGGTAACTATACTTAGAATAAGACCACTTATCTGCACTTTAAACTCTCAACGTTCTATATTTTCTGTTTAAATCATCCACTTCAAATTAATAGCGCACTAAATATCATATTGTAAACATTTTATTTTTCAAAAACTAAACTAAATTCATCAGATCTATTTGCAAGTCACTGAAGTGCAGTTCGTGCTGTATTTGTGTACTAAAAATAAATTTACCTTTTGTTTAATTATTACATTATTGTTTCATTAATAAACAAAATTATACACATACACATATATATGTTTTTCAAATTAGTAAATTTTAAGTAAGTAGCAATAAATTTACTTTACTTTCTAAACGAAATAATTTTTTAATCTCCACAGAAAGCTTTTCAATTAATTTCAAAGTGCGATATTAAAAATATGTACATACCAAAAAGTCTTCTTCTGATGATTCTGAAGGTGGTAGAGAAGAATGATCTAATAATGGTGTTGCAGACTGAAAATAATTGTGATTGTAAAACAAAATATTTATCACTTTTATTGTCTTAATACCCTGTTCTGATTATTACTGGATCGCCACCGTTTTCAATTCAATTTCAATTGTTAAACATAATTATTCGATCTCCAAGTTCAGTTAGAGGGAATTGTATATCGATATCGGATTGTTCAATTGTTTGTAGATGCCCAACACTTAATTTTAAATCTGAAATTATAAATTTAGTACTAGATTTTTATTACATAGATCTAAACTTTACACAGAAAATATAGCCATAATCTGATATCGCTTACCTCTCACTTTTCGAATGACTTCTTGAGAAACCCCATGAACTCAACAGCAAACTAATTTCTTCAGAATTATAACCTACACTAGGTTGACTATTACTTTGTATAATATTGTCTAAAAGAAACACATCCGACAGTGAATTTTCCCAATCGGTCATTTTTATAATTCAATTCGACTTATAAAATAAAGCACTGCTGTTCGTAATGAACTTATAAGTTCAACTGAATTTTTTAAATGTAAGCTTATAGTTTTTTTAGCTGATGCAATTCATAATTTAAGCCCTACATTAGCTTTCAAATAAACAGGTAGTTCTTAAAAACAAAAATGGATGTGTATTAAATAAAGAATTGCTAAGTATCGTACTCAATACTGGCGCCCAAAAAGCGCCTTGAAAGTCTATAATAAGGGATCCTATATCCATACAGTTCTTAAATTACCAAACTGTTAAGTATGTACAATGTTTGATTTAATAATGGCATTACAGCACATATACTTATTTACAAAAAATTCTTAAATCAATCATATTATGTTTATATTAAGAATGGCAGTCTTCATTTAATACCCTACTCATGCTAAATCTTATAAATTTGTTTATTAATTCAAGAATGTTATCAGTTTCTTAATTTAATGAGCGCATTCTTGATTTATTTCTCAAGCAAATTTCTTTGAGTGTACGATTAATTAACCAATGATTTTTGGTAGCTTAGATAGTCTTTTGGAATCATTTGCAATACTTTAAAATTCAATTTCCAGTGTGTGGGCATACGCGTTAAAATTTTAATTATTGATAATGGAGACCATATTTCTAAATTTCGAATGTATTAATACAACTATGGGCACAATAATTTCCTATATCGTCTCATGTCTTGGTTCAGAATATTTTTGCTCTATAACTTTTAACACTTTGCTAGCATCTTGTCACGGGCTCAAATTGCCCGACGTCCCAAAATTGATAGCGGGAAATGGCTATCCGCTCAGACACACAGGATTGCCGCTGGCTCGAGTCGGCGAGGTCGTGGATCGCTGAAAAACAAGGAAATCCTGGGTCCAAGTTAACGATGGTATTCCAAAAATATTTAAAATTATCAAATTCGAGAGGGCGCCACTCGAGCAAATGTCGCTAAATCTCGGCTCGAGATGGAATCTTCAACTAAATATGATTTTGGGCAGGTAGATTTGATAGAAAAATGTCTCAATGAAAGATCAACAAAATTTAATGACGTGTAAGTTAATGACAAAGACAATTTATAAAAATGTAGGTTGGCGGGTAATTTGCAAGCGTATATAAAATTGAATGTTATAAGTTGATAATAATTTTGGTTTCCGGGCACAGTTATACTACTTAAAATTAAATTAAGGATGAGATGAAGTTTAAAATTAATTTTTAATACCTGTAAATAATATAAATTTTCACTATGTTTCTGTAACATTAAAATTTAACACAATAAAATGTTGCCTTATGATTAGACAACCCAATTAACATGAACCGGAGTTGCACAGCATGAATTAACGTTGATAATAGTCAAATCCAATTGGCAAGCATAACAAATATTAGAGTATTTGTTAGATCACACAGTGCGAAGTTGACTTATACATAACTTGCATCATAGTGCAAAAAAACTTGCAAAGATTAAAATTAAAACATTACGAAAAAGTAAGCTAACACAAAATTTAGATTTGGGAGAACTGCAAACAAATTAAATATAAAATGTAAACAAATCTATATTTAATCAAACAAAAGCTATAAAATCAACAAGCGAAAAAGGTCAATTTTTATAAAAATTAAAAGTGCAATTATTATACACATTGGTTGGAGGGCTAGTAGAAGTAGCTGGCATAGGAGGACCTCCAGTATTAAAGGTGTTAATATTATTTAACGTATTAAGTTCTTGAATAACAGGGTGGAACCGCCATATTTGCAGACGTCGTCGATTCCGACACCAAGGGAACGGCCAGCTCCGTTGTAGGCGAATTACTCATACTGCTCGTACTAGCAGGACTATCACGGACGCTATTTATTAATTCAAGATGACGTGCAGGCGAAAGTTTGACGTACGATTTTAAAAAATTAAAATTGTTATGCCCTGTAAAATAAAAAAGTCGATATTAGAAAATTTGTGACAATTCCCTTGGAAAGTATTGCATTACCTGTCAACAACATTAACTATTGCGCGGGGACGTTAGCAAGGGATGTCGCCAATGTCGACCTAGCGCTATGGTTTGTAAAATTCCCATGCAAACCAATATTGTTGGCGGCTTCCTTGGTCCATTTTGCAACGGTATTTTTTCCAATTGGGGTACGCGTGTACCCAGTGGTGCATCCAGAATTTTGGGGGGGGCACAAAGGGTCGAGACGGGCAAAAAGTGTTCTCAGATTTGGGATTGTCTCCTTGTTAATTTTAAGCGTCTGGGAGGATCACATGCCCCCGTGCCTTCTCCTAAATCCGCCTATGCGTGTACCATGTCGAATTTGGCGTAATTAGGATTGAAACCCAGGAATAATCGTTTGGAAGCAATCACAGGCCGCAATGAAATTAATTTTTTTAAAAGACGCACCGGGCAGAGCTGATCGTTTGCAATATTTGGATTCAGCCATTTGTCTCCAGCCAGTGGCTTTTATATCTAGTAAGATAAAAGAATTATTCACTGTTACCTCTTATCGTGAACTCACTGTAGGTATACGTTATTTGCCAATACATAATCAATCAATGTCGAAGATTCACATGTAATTCTAGTACACTGATTCACTATCTGTCTGAATCCACCATCTCCGATAATATCTTTTATTCACAAGCGGTTAGTAATTGATACATTCCTGATTTTTAATAAGTTGGGAAGCAGTTTATTGTTTACTTTCACTAACCAACCAATCAGAAAGCTATTTTGTTTTACTTCCCAACCTACCTCAGGCCGGGAAGTGACCACTTCCCAACCTGCAATGTCGCATTGTCGGTTGGCAAGAAAAGGAACCAACAAAAAATGTGAGTCAAATTAGTTAAGGTTATGTAGAGTGTCAAGTACAATAATATAAGTTCAGTACAAGCTAATTATAATCTAATTTTATTTTAGTTACTTTATAAGTTTTAAAACAATACTGTTAATTATTCAAAGTACAGTTTCAAATACAATTTTATCCTCATACATTGAGGAGTATCAACGGTTTCGAAAAGAAACCGAACGCATGTTAGTAACGAAACCAAAATACAGCTCAAGAAAACTTCAAGAAGTGTGAACAATTATTGGATGTTAACAACATTGTTGAAGAGGATACTAATAAAGCGTTCAAAAACATGTGTACATCTAAACTATCCTAATAGAAAACTTACGATGTACTCTTCACGTAACTTTAATTATTTGATTAATTCTTTTTTCATGTAATAATAATTTTATTCAAATCCGTTACATTAGTTACATTGCTATGATAAACAAAATTAGTTTCCTGGGATTCAGCATAGCTTTTCAACAGATAATTTGTTTTAGAATCATTAACATTGTTATTGAGTATATGTGTAGTATTAAAGGAAAAAGGATTAGCAAAAAACCTTTATCAAAATATAGCTTAAAACCGAGGGAAGAAGAGAAAAATTAACAAATTTACAACTATTTACAATTATTTACATTAGGTACTCTATAGTTCGCGGTTGTTTGTCAAATCTCTGATTAGGTTGAATTCTGAGTCCATGCATCGGAGATGAAATTTTTCAGTTAGTTTCTTAATAAACTCTGCAATTGTTTGATATCCGGTAGTCAGATGAAGGTGTTGAGTAGAATACAGCCAAGGCAGATCATTGATTAACTTGAGGTTTTTGTTTTGTATTATTTGTAGTTTCTTGATATGGATGTTAGTTGCTCTTGACCATACGGGACACCCATAAGTCATGATTGGGAGAATGATAGATTTGTATATCAAGTTTTTGTTGGTATGTGATAACTTTGAATTTGTAGCCAAAAGTGGATAAAGGCCTCTTCCACATTTGAGCGTATTGTTTCTTGCCTTTTCAATGTGAGGTCCAAATGTCAAGTTTTTGTCCAATGTGACACCCAGATATGTTGCCGTGTCTGAAAAAGGAACTTCTAAGTTGTTTATTTTGAAACTAGCATTAGGTTGTCGTTTCGGTGATTTATTGAACGGAAAGATTATGGCTTGAGTCTTTTCATCGTTTAATTTGTTTTCCATTTGTTTAGGCAGTTTTGACAGGATTTATATCCGCTTTGAAGTTTTTTGACAATGGTCTTTGTCAATTTGCCGTCGGTAATAAGACCTGTGCCGTCCGCATAAAACATTGTATCACAATTTCTAGGTTTTTTGAAATCGTATATAAATAAAGAGTAAAGCAGTGGTGACAATACTGAACCTTGAGGTATCCAGCCACGATATCTTTGACATCCATTTATTGAAACTAGAAATTTACGATCTGTTATGAATGATTTTATGACTTTGATAAGGTATTTTGGAATATTGACCAAATTAATTTTGTATAGCAAACCGTGATGCCAAACGGAATCAAAAGCTTTTTCTATATCCAACAGTATTAATCCAGTAGATCTTCGGGATCTCTTATTGGTTTTCACTTTGTTCACAACGCGTAGTATTTGATGGACCGTTGAGTGTTGTGGTCGGAAGCCAAACTGCTGATCTGGAATGATGTTGTTTTCAAATACGAATGACGCCAATTTTTCGTATATTATACGTTCTAGTATTTTACCAAGACAGCTAAGAAGACTCATGGGTCTGTAATTTTTGGTTAACGTATGATTTTTTCCTGGTTTAGGTATGGGAAGAATTTTAGCCGTTTTGAATATTGTTGGGAAGTAGCCTGTTCTGATGCAGGCATTAAAAATGTTGCAAATAACTTTTAAGGTTGATCTGGGAAGCGCTTTCAACAGTATATTCTCTATACCATCCAGACCAGGAGCTTTTGCTATTTTTAGCTTCTTTATAATGATCTTAAGTTCTGCTATTGTTATGAATGTTTCGTAGTTTTCGTTGTTTTGATTTTCTTGATTTAGTCGATTCATGAATGTCGTCACCTTTCTTTCAATTGAATGTTTAAAATTAGCGGTTAAAGAATGTGATGTTTCAAATGCGTTAGCAATTGAATTTGCTTTATCTGAATCAGTGAATAGAGTTTTTCCATTTTCTAGTAACTTTCCTATACTACCTCCATATTTGCCTCGTATACCTTTTGTAATTTTCCAAAACTTTTTGTTACCGTCTTCAAGCTTACTAAGCTTTTTTGACCAGTTTTTGTTGCGATCGTTAATTACATTTTCTTTTATAAAGCTGTTATTTAAATTGATCATGGTTTTAAGTATAATTGTTTGCTGTCGATCCGTGCATCTCTGCCATTTTCTTTTAAATGCGTTTCTGATACGGATGAAATCTCTAGTTGTGTTTGAGATCTCTAGGAGCCTGTTTTTTGGTTTTGAATATGGTACTGCTCTTGATTTTGTTTCTAGTATAGCTTTTGAAAGTAAGTCAATGGCTGTTTCAATTTTTTCGAGTGTATATGTAGTCGTATTAAGAATAGGAGAGGATCCTATTACGTGATTTAAGTATGACTTAAACTTCTTCCAATCTGCGCATTTATAGTCTGGAATTTCCTGACGAGTTTTCACGATTGTGTCGGCGTCAATAAAACATGAGATTGGAGCGTGATCAGATGTTAATTGGCCAGTGTGAGTGTGTAGAGCTGAGATATATAATGATGAATTCGATATTAGAATATCTATCGTGGATGGGTTTGCACCCGAGTGTGGAAAGTGTGTTGGAGAATTTGGGTGGTATATAAACCAATGCGATCTCAGTTGCAAATTAAATAGTATTGTACCCTCCGTATTGTTTCGAATGCAGTTCCAAGCTCTATTTCTAGCATTAAAGTCGCCAAACATAAAAATTTCTTTATTGGTAGGTGTTAGCTTTTTTATATCAGACTCGAAAGTGCTTAAGTATTTTGGGCTATATGCTGAAGTTAGTATAACATCTTGGCCGTTTATATTGATCGAGATAGATATGTTTTCAATATTTTTGGTGTTGTATACGGGTAAGTGAATGTTGGATAGATTTTCGGATGCCAATCGCCACGAGTACCGTCTCGGTCATTTCTATAAATGGAGTATTCGTTAATGTAAAATTTGTGATGTTTTGGAAACGTTTCGTTGAGCATAAAAATATCGATGTTTTCTTGTTCTAGAAATAATTGTAGTTGCCAAATAGAAGAAATATTTGTAATGCTTTGAGCATTCCAATGCATTAAATTGAGTTTCTTGTTAGATTGCATATTTGAGAAGAGACATTACAACTTGAAGTTGACCAAGTTTTGAAGTACATTTATTTAATTGATCTACTGCATTAACGAATATATTAAAAAGTTTTTCAATAGATAGCAGCTCTTGATTGGTATTACTTGTTGGATTCTTGATATGGCTTGAGTATAATTGATTTATACGGTCTTGATTAGGAGGAGTAAAAGATAGATTATTAGTCGGATTTAATACAGGGAAATCTTTGCGGTTTACATTAAATGTAGTGGTGTTGTTGTTTCGCTGCGGTATTTGATTTCTTACAATATTTCGGTGATTAACATTGTTTCTGATTTCCAAATATGCGCTACGACTTGGACAATTTGGGTCATTTGCTTTGTGATTAGTATTAGGAAGTTTTTTAGAAATACAATTAAAGCAACTGAATTTAATTGTTGGGTCTTTCGTTCGGTCTTTAAATTGACAGTTTTCGGCATCGTGCGTGCTACTTGCACACAATAAACAGACTTTATTTCTATGACAATTTTCAGCACCATGCCCAAACATGGAGCAGTTTCTACATTGTGTAGGTCCTTTATATTTGGGAGAGTATGGTTTCCAGCTAATGATCATGTGATTTAACGATTTCACATTTTTTAAATGGTTTATAGTGATTCCATCTTTCTTAAATTGTAATAAATACAATACGTTGTTTTCGTTTTTATATTTAGAATTCATTTCTGAAATTAGAAAGGGGTTTATATTGTATTTTACCTGCAATTCCTTTTATATATCTTCAATGTCAGTTTGTGGTAGACCTGATAGAACTACTTTAAAAGTTTTTTCATCCTTTGGTTGATGGGTGTAATATTGTATGCGGTTATTGTTCATTAATTCAATACATTTGGTATATTCGATTTGGTCGTTTAAGATAATTTTTTTGCCAATAGACATCTGCTTGATTTGATAGTTAGTAATTTTTATATTATCCAATTTTGATTTTAAACATTTAGATGTTGTTGAATCTGTGACTACTATTGGTGGAGGTTTAATTATCTTCATTTTGCTGCTACTACCCTTAGCTGTGGAGTTTGGACAGTTTTTGTTAGGATTAGATCCATCAGTTGACATAGAATCTTCTTCGTCATCACTTATCTGTGCCTGCAGGGCAAATTTGTTAAAATTATGATCACTGGGACTCTGCGAATTTCCCGGCATAAGTTGGTTGGTAGACATTTTGGCATAATTTAAGTTATCACTTGAAGCGGTTTTGAAGGTTAACGCAGCCGGTGTGGCTACATTATGTTTAGCCTTAGGTTTTTTAACAATTGTTTTCAGATTTGGTCGTATGATGATCGCTACTACTTAAAATCACTAAAAATCACTAAAATTATTTTAAAATAACTCGTTACTATTTATTTAATTATCAATTTCCTCAGAGCGAGAAATACTACGTGTGCTTATTGTAAATGGAGCCACGCATTATTTGATTAATTAAAATTTTAAAACCAAATTGTTATTGCAGATTACAACAAACGAAGTAAAGTTGAAATTTTAGTTTCGAAGGAGAAACTTAGTTGGTGCATCAATTGTGAATTATGTAGCAACCTTGAATAAGTCGGTTACTCCAAAACGTAAATGTTCAGTAGGACCAAATTAAAGTTAGACTTATTAGTGCTTGTTCAGAATGTAAATAAGGCATCAAACATAAAAATTACAAATACAAATAAGACCTTAAACGAATATTGAATAATACTGGAGTTATTTTGTTATACAGTGGAGTCCGCTTATTGGAATCACGGTTAATGTTATCATTCGGGTATTGTTATCACTTTTGCGAGGAACGAGCCGGACGTATATGATTACACACAAAAACCATCGCTTATAGTAATCAAAATTCGGTTTATATTATCAAATTTATTATTCTTAAGATTATTTTCTCCCACGACCAAAGTAATTAGTTTTCAGTTTCAAGCATTTTTTTATATTGTGCATGAGCCACCCACGTACGCGTATAAATATGTACCGCATATTCATTACGCGATTTTTAAATCAGGTGTTAGCAAGAAGATTTGTCTAGTTTGCTGTTAATATACGATGTAATTCAGTCCTATCTGAAAACTTCGCAATGAGTGACTTAAAAAAGAGACGTGATTTGAGTTTAATTGAAAAAATAAAATTTTAGAACAATGTGATAAGTTACCAAAAATAAGCCAGCGGAATGCAGCATTGCAATTAAACATTTCACAACCACTTTTGTGTAAAATTAAAAAAAACATGTTGAAATAGAAGACGCTGCAAGATGCAGATGAGTTTTTTTAATTTGTTATTTTTCTTATTAATTACTAATAAATAACCAATAAACTTTTTTTTCTCTTTTTGTTATCAATCGGTTATTGTTATCAAAAACCCCAAGTCCCGAAGTGATCACATTAAGCGGACTCCACTGTATTTTGTTTGTGTACTTGAATTATTCGATACCATTAAGCTTATATTTGTATTTATATTTTTATGTCTTATGTTCGTTTTACATACATTGTGAACAAACGCTTACGTAATATTACTCAACAAATTAAGAAATACCTAAAAATTCACATTTAGTAAGTTGATACAAATTACTCAAAATTGTATTATTTGCTTATTTACAAACAAAATATTGCTTTTTTGAATATTGAAGTGAAGATATCTAGTTTTCACAGACATGGACTTACCTACTTATTCACGGTTGCTACTGAATTAGTCGATATGCGTTTTAGTAAAAACCCTTGACATTTTAAAAATTTATTGTTAATTACAAATAAGTTATAAGTACGAAATTTAAGCTCAGTGTTCTTAGAATCATAATTATTTATATTAATTGTCACATTGGACTGATTATAACTATTAATCGTAAGCGATATTCCATGCTCGTTAAATTTCAATTGTTGCGTTGAAGTTGATGGACAAAAAGTTGAAGTTGAAGGACCAGAAGTTGAAATTGATGGGCATGAAGCTGCAGATGGTCCTTGTCGATGATTATCAGTTGTAGTTGATATCATTTGTGCAATTTTTACTTGGCCATCTACTGAGTTTTCAACATAGCCTTCTGCTACAGCACTTGACTTCCATCCTCCTGATCGTTTTAATTGGAGAACATCTCCTCCGGTGTTTGCCAGCAGTGTAGCCGGAAACAATGGCCAGTGTACGTATCGGCATTGTCCAAATTTAGAAAAGTTGCTATTTTTTTTGGAAATCCTGCAATGGAATTATGTCCAAATGGCTGGTTTGTAATTTTATTAAACCTCCACTGCAGAATTAATCTATTATTTGTTATATTCTTTCGAAAATTTATGTATTGTCTCAATATTCTCCCACTCTGTATACTGTCTCCCACTCCAAGTTGGTTATAATAAATGAACGAGGATGGTAGGTTTTTGTATTCGGAATAATTACACTAACTTTATTATCAATAAAATGTATATCGTCCATTTTCATTTGAAATAATTCGTCACTTCGACAAGCACCGGAAATGCCAATTATTGCAGAAACCTAAAAGAGTCCATATAATTAAAATTCGTACTTGCAAAAATACGTTTTTAAAAAGAATTTTATTTTGTGGAATCAAAGTTACAAGCTTGAAGCCTAAAGAACTAATGAATACGTAATTTTTGTTACAAGCTATTTTATAATCTTTTCTTACAAACGAACATTGATAAGAACAAGACGCAGTGGCGGATTTCTGAACAGGCGCAAGAGGCGCGCGCCTGGGGCCTCATAAATCCAGGGGGCCTCAAAATAAAATAAAGTAATATTATCTAACTTTTTTGTAATGAAAATCAATAATTATTAATTATTTAAGAATACATATATGTTGCTCTCATATTAATTTGATCATTTCATAATTTCTTCACTACTAATCCAGGACAATAAATTTGTAATCGTTTTCCAAAAATCGACCTCCCCGCAATCTGGTATTTTTAAACTTTTTATTAAGATGAATCGATATAACTCTGAAAGTTACGCTATCGATGCACTGAGGAGCTTTGTGACATATACGAGGTCCAAGGTCGCGGATTTTGGTATCTCGCTTCCTATCGCTCCAACGTGAAAAACACCTATTACAAAAGTTGAAGATCTCAATTTTTAATACATGAAAAAGAATATTTTACGTAAATACGCTTAACCGTTCTTGATATCTGAAGCTGAATATGTGTAAAACTGCAAAAATAGTCGAATTTGAGTATGCAACGTGTATCGCCGCATTTTTATCTCTTCCTACTGCTCAAACGGCAATGACACCTATGTAATTATGGTTTTATAAATGCCCTTTCTAAAAAGCCCAGTTTGGTTTTCGTACACCTACCTGTTCTCGAGATATGAGACACAAAAGATAAGTTTTAGTCAAAAAATACTAAATCTATTTGAACGCTATTATCTCGGTCTCTATGGCTCACACAAAAATGAAGTAAGTTATTGCTGTTAGATCATAAAATTATCTAACTAAAAGGCCCCATACACCTTACCATTTTCGAAATATGATGCTGCGAAGTTTGCAGAAGCATTCATTTCCACACCACCTTTGAGGTAGAATGCGCGGCGTTTTTTTTAAATTAAAGAATCCTATTTTGAAATAAACCATATGCAGGTGGTCCAAGCAAGTGTGGCATAGGGAGGGAGAACATATTGAAAATTAACCAATATAAAATGACAAACTGATGTGAGTAGTGAAAATATTCAGAGGGGGCCTCAAAATTGAATTGCGCCTGGGGCCTCTCAAGTGCTAAATCCGCCACTGACAAGACGCTAGTCTTCTAAATGGTAATTATTATCTACGTACAAATAAAGACCGCACACGAAATGTTTGAAAAGATAGTTTACATTTTATTACTAAAAGCTAGTTCTTATTTAAACATTTTATGGTTACTATTAAGTAATAAAAACATAAAGGGTATTATAGTTTATAAAGGGTGTTTATTCTTCTTATAATTATAATTCCTCTCCCCTTAGTTTTTGAACGTCCTCGTGCAAAGTTGGACAGAGTTCCATTGCTTCTCGTCTGGATATTTGAATGGCTGTTTTCCTTTTGAGCAATCTTTCGTATAATTGTTTCCTAAATTTAAATAAAATACACAGAGATATGATTGCAAATAAAATAGAATTGAAGTAAATGAGTAATGCACATAACTAGCTAATGGTAATAGGAAAATTGGTTTTTCTTCCATTTTTATGACGTCCATTTTTAATTGTTGTAGATCTTCTAGGTGTTCAGATTTGAGTTGAATTTGATATTTTACATTGAGTTGTTTATTTTCTAGATCTGGAATTAGTTTTACAGATTCTATAGGTTTTGGGTTAAACAGTTGTTGTCGAATTATAACATCACATTGAGATTGGAGTAGATTGGATCCTTGGATCGTATATTTATTGATTTCGTAATTACAATTTTCGATAACTTCTTCGGGTAGGTTAAAGCTTGTTATTATGCCATTATTTACTGATTTGTAGATTTCGTGGTTTGTTTTTGTATCAGCAATTGAACAATTGTATAGGTCTTGTAATTTGCAGCTTGTAATTATTGCATTTTGGCAAATTGTTTGATTGATACCATGGACACATTTTTTTAGCCATTTTTCTTCATTTTTCCATTTTAAGGAGAATTGAGTTGGCGGTATTAAAATTTGAGAACGAGAATTGGGTATGGGATAGATTTTTGATACTTCATATAAAGTAGGATTTAGGATAGGTATTTTTAATATCATTACCATTGTGTTATGTGTAATTAACAAAGTGAATTTTGATAAGCTTAAAATTTCGAATAAATGAGTGTCCTCTAGAAATAGCAAATGATTTTTAGTATAAATTGTAATTAAGTAATTATATATCTGTTTTAATTCTAGTAAAGTCATAATTTCTATATTTGGTATTTCTAATCTTGCTAAACTTATGGTTCTTTCTAAAATTTGAATTTGTTGGAATATACCCAAATCTTTGCCACGTTCGTCTTTTAATCTATACGTTAAAGTACCGGTTATCTCTGCAACCTTACACTTTATGTATTTTGGCGCTAATTTACGTGCAAAGTTATCGATTGCACTTGATAATGCAAAGTTCTTTTTCCAAACTACGTCACCTTTTTTGAAACTAAGAGGCCGTTTTCGAAAGTCATATCTAGCCTTATATCGTTGGTATGCCACTTATAGTCTTTCAATAACTTTTTGGTGGAGTTCGCTTAAATTATTTACATCCGAAACTATGCATTCAAGATCACCCGATCTATGCTCATCCGGTTCAGCGTGGTTCAATCTTCCGTAATAGTCACCACTATTAGGTACAGATCGACCAAAATTCAGAAGTGATGGTGTATATCCAGTGACTTCGTGCACAGCGTTTCGAATAGCATGAGCTATTTTGTAAATATGCAGATCCCATGTGCGATGATCTTCCTCAACGAATGACCTTATACAAGTACCTATAACCCGATTTGTACGTTCTACGTAATTAGCTTAAGGATGATAATTTGCGCTGTACCATATTTTTTGCACTTTATATTGGGACATTAAATCTTTAAATAATTTTCCTGTAAATTGCGTCCCATTATCGCACATGGCAATCTGCGGTACTCCGAAAAGCAAAAACGTTTCCTCTAAATGACGTACAATTGAACTAGCTGTGGCCTGTCTTAATGGATGCACAGTTACAAATTTTGTAAACCAGTCAGATATTACTAATAAAAATGTATTTCCTTTTTTTGATCTAGGAAAAGGACCCATTAAATCTATTGATATAATCTGAAAAGGATATTTAACCCGCTTCTCTTTACCCATCAAACCAGGCCGTAGTACGTTAGATGATTTACTAGCTATACAGACTTCGCATTTTAAAACATATTTGGAAATATCAGATTTCATTTTAGGCCAATAATACATTTCCGATATTTTATTAAACGTTTTAAATATACCCAGATGACCACTTAAAGGGTTATCATGACAATCTTGTAATATTTCGCGACGACGCGACTTTGGTACCATAAGTTTCCATTCAATTAAATTTGATATTAAATTATGTTTATTTGGTACAAATTTATAAATATATCCATCCTCAATTTTAAAATTTGGATATCGAATGGGATTGTCGTTGATTTTATTTAAAACTTTTTGATACCATTTGTCTTTGTCTTCGGTTGTTAATGAAATAGAGTGAATATTTATTGGAGCACGAGAAAGCGCATCTGCCACAACATTGAGTTTACCTTTACGATGAACCATGTTAAAGTCGTATTGGCTAAGCTTTACACTCCATCTCGCGAGACGGCCTGTAGGACTTTTCATCGTCCCCAGCCATTTCAATGCTTGGTTGTCGTGATAACTGTAAATTTGGTTCCCTCAACGTAAGGCCTATATTTCTCGACGCCGAATAAGATCGCACAACACTCCTTTTCCATAGCGTGGTAACTTAATTCGTTAGATGTAAGAGTTCGACTCGCGTAGGCAATGACTCGTTCGTCCGTTCCTTCGCCTTGAATTAAGATAGCACCCAGACCTGCGTCTGATGCGTCCGTCTGAATAAAAAATGGTTTATTAAAATTTGGACTGCTTAAGATTGGAGCTGTTATTAAACAAGTTTTTAATTTATTGAAGGCAATGTTTGCTTCTTCCCCCCATCCTATGCGTTGGCCTTTAGCTTTACCTTTCAATAATTGTAAAATTGGTGAAGCCAAGCTTGAAAAGTTTGGTATGAAACGACGATACCATCCCGCCATGCCTAAAAAACGCTTAATTTCTGTGCTTGTTTTGGGAATAGGGTAATTCTTTATTGCCTCCACCTTATTTGGATCTGTTCTAAGTCCTTTTTTGTCTACTACAAAACCGAGATACTTCAGCGAGCTTCGACAAAATTGACACTTTTCAAAATTAATTGTAAGCCCGGCCGATTTTAGACGTTCAAAAACTTTCTCCAAAAGAATCATGTGTTCTTTAAAAGTCTTAGAAATCACTATCATATCGTCTACATAAATAAATACTCCTTCAAATTCAGGACCAAAAATTCTCTCCATAAGTCGTTGTAATGACTGAGCGCTGTTATGTGTGCCAAAAGGTAATACAACAAACTCAAAAAGTCCGCGACCTGGGACAGTGAACGCTGTTTTCTCACACGACTCTTCCGATAAGGGTATTTGCCAAAAAGCTTTTTTGAGATCTATAGAAGAAATAAACCTAGCGTCTTGTAAATGATCTAAAATCTGGCTTATATACGGAATTGGATAGGCGTCAGACTTTGTTACGCTATTTAATTTTCTTCCGTCAAAACAAAAGCGGAGTTCCCCTGTATCTTTCTTTTTAACCAAAACAATAGGATTATTCCAGGGTGAATTTGATGGTCTGATCACGCCTAAAGCTAACATTTCGTCAACCGCTTTATTGACCTTTTCTAACATTGCTGGAGAAAGAGGGTAATAACGTTGTTTAATAGGTAACGCATCGCCTGTGTCAATAATGTGCTCGACCAATGTTGTTCTTCCTAATTTATCTGGAGCTATAGTCTTAAAGTGAGAAATAATTCTATCCAATTCCTGAATCTGATCGAAATCTAGGTCGGCCCTACTATGAATTATTTTAGAAGTGTTTAAAGAATTGATATTTGGAACAGTGTAAGTTTCTGTTTCAAAATCCGTTTTGAGTTTAAAGAAACGACAAAACTCATAACCTAAAGTTAACGGATATTCAATTGTGTCGGTAACTATTACTGAAATATCTTTAGTGACGCCTTCAACAGTCATAGGTAATTTAACAGTCCCATAAACTTTTTGCAATGTCCCGTCTGCAGATTGCAGAGGTATGTGTTGATCTTTATTAATTGTCAAATTTAGTTTGTTTATGATATATAATCCGTTACGGCCAAGAACCGATTGGTTAGCACCGGGGTCCATTAGACCTAATATACGCTCACCTAATACATTCACAAAAATATAAGCCCGATTGTCAAATGGCCTATGCGTAAATAATGCGTTTATAATAGTGGGTGGCTTACAAAAAGATTTTACATGTAATAACCAGTCTTGCCATATTGGATTATCAGCCTTCATATAAAAAGGACTAGGAGTTAATAGGCTGCGATTTAACCCTGTCTTTCTGCGTTTTTTTCGCAGCAACGTTTACAAGTTGGATATGTGACGTTAGGAGTTCCGCAAATGTAACAAAAAATCTTTCTTTCCGCAGTACAGGTATGATATAAATGACCTGATTGACCGCAATTATAGCATTTTGCATTTGCTGGAATTCTTTTGCCGAAAGTTCGCGATTTGAAATTTTGCATATTGCTATTTACCGGTACATTAAATGGCATAGAACATACTTCATGTTTTCGGATTGGAGTAGCTAAATCAGGTTCCAAAGGATTTTTAGTTGGAACGTGTTGTTTAAAAAGTTCGTTTTTACGTTCATCTTCCGATAAACATTTACATAATTGTATTAATTTAACAATGTTTTCGATAGGTTGAAAAAGCAATTTTTCACGATATCGCGGTTGTAAATTTTCTTTTATAACATGAAGTTGTTTATTCTTACTCGGTTTCTCATTTAAACGTAACATTAAATTTTGCATATATGCAATGTATAAATGAGGTGGTTCGTCAATACCCTGCTTGCGATTCCTAATTTCGTCCCATAAAGACTCGTCATAATTCTCAGGCAAATATGTGAATTTTAATAGCTTTACTAATTCGTCCCACGAGTTTACAAATTGTTTATTAGCCCTAAACCATACAAGAGCACTATCTTCAAAAAGATCAGTAGCACTATTAAATAAATTTTGTGAAGAAATTCCTCTAGAATTTTTCAATTTTTCAACCCTTTCCAAAAACGCGTTTAACCCAACTGTTGATAAATCCCCGTTAAATTTAATATTCCATTTCGCAATGGTGTCCGGTTTACAAAAATTATGTTGGTATTGAGTATTTGGAGGAAATTGATAATTTATCGGATTTTGTTGTACATTGGCCGAAGTCGAAGGATTTGAGGGCGTATTTATTTGAATTGATTTTGTTGGTTTAGGTATATTTGGGTTAGCTAGAGTGGTATTATCTGCAACCTCATGATCTGGTATTGCACTATTATTCTGTGCAATTTGGGAAATATTGCTAGCTGCAGCTAAAATATTAGGAGATATTACATCGGCAAGTTCTTCTTGTGTCAAATTTGACATTCCTATTGTCAAATCGTTTTTATTTGTATCGTTTGTATCCAACGCTTGTTCAACAGAATCTATAGCTATTGAAATGTTTGATTGCAATTTTTGAATACTTTTTAATTCTGTCTCAGAAGGAGATGCTTTTCTAATGCAATAGTATAAACGACTATTAATATGTTCTAATTTTGCAATTATACCTTCGCCTATTTTAGTAGTGGGAAATTTAAAATATTCTGTTAACTGTTTTTCAATTATCTTATACTTTTCGATGCAAAAAACGACTTGATTTGAGACTGATATTTGAATTGTCGGGTATTCCTTAATAATAGAAGGATTTGCATCAGCTTCCCTCAGTGCAGCTCGCAACATAGAGCGTTTCACATCTATACCTGCCCCAATTATATCTTTGCCTCTTATCTCTAATTCCCATGAAAGGTCTTCTTGAGATAGACGATTAATGTACCTCATTTTGAAAATGTTTTTTTAATTTTTTTATAAACTGTATTAATGTTTGTTAACTTTAAAATCACTTAATGAAGAAAGAAATTAAAAGAAAAGAAAGATGTGAAGAATGAAATAAAAAATTAGTTTTCCAATTAGTTGTTGTTGTTAAAATTATTTGAGGAGTTATATAAAATACTGTGCCCTAAAATTATTGCCTATAACAATGGCACATTTGCCCTGAAGTTGGGCGCCAATTAAAAATGTACCAATAATAGCGTATTTTTTTTTATTGATAATTTTGCCTCGATGACCTGTGATTTTTAAGGCAGGCAGACTAGCTTAAACTATAAGTGAGAGCACGAGATGCTGGTAGGTTCTTTTATTTTATTTTGTTTTTTTTATTTAAATTTTTCCTTAACAATTCAATTGGTGGGCGCCAAACATCAATAAACCCCTGAAAGATAAGGAAGGACTCACTGAAGTTAAATAGAAATAGATAGAAAGAAATAAAGATAATATTTATAATTTGATAAATAAATTATAAATGTTTTTAAATATATTTAAGTGGTCTTTGAAATCTTAAAGTTAAAAAGAAAAGAGTGGCTTCCGTAAAAAAAATAATTGCAAGAAATTTGCTGCGAAGAAACCGAAAGCCATACAACTGAGATAAAAAAATTTTATAGCTACTTGTCTTGGTATTATCCTTATCGGAGAAACAGAAAGATCAAGTAGTTCACGCCAACAGCAAAAATAATTTAATTGTTGAATATTTGCAATTTTTGATTAGAAAATATTGTTTTTAAATTTGTATTGATGTTTTGAAGATCGTCTTCGTCTAAATTTCCAGTAATGAATTTTACAGCCTTGCCTAAGAAATTAGTAAGTCATCTTTTTCTTTTGAAATGAGTTATTTTATCTAAAGCGTCTTCGGTGGCTAATAATTCTGATTTTAACTGGACGAAACGTCTATGGGTTAGATTAGTAACGTTACGCGGTATTTTATGCTCTAAGATTACATTATTTTCTATTAATTTTCTAAAATTTAATTCTAGCTTAGTTATATTATAGTAAAAATAAAACTTATGATAGTGGCTATGGATTTTGGCTAAGCCCAAATCTTTATTATAGTAGCCATTCGTCGGGATCGCGATCACTTGCAGTGTCATTATAACTGGTACTAGGGCCAGGGTCATCAGGATTCTGCAAAGAGACATGTGTTCTTAATCTTTTTATATTTCTTATATGAGAGTTAGTAGGTTTTCCTTTAAGTGATTTTCCGTCTAAAGTAGTTTTTGATTTATTAATTATATTTATTTCGTTATAAATAGGATCAGTTTTTCCCGGTTTATGTTTTCTTATGGAAACTGTATCTGTTGAAATTTCTGGGGGATCTTCTTTAGTTTGGTTTCTTTTATCAAGAATAGCTTTTTCTTTTCTGTGATTTTTTAAGTAAATATCATTAATGAATGGCATCAACTCATTTTTTCTTTTGTTATTGTATTTTTCGTAAATTGTCATGTCTAATGAAAAATCGATGTCATGTTCGTATGGACCGTATAAAATAGAAAAAGGGGTAAATCCCGTAGAAGAGTGGATTGATTGATTATAGATTAATGTGGCAGTAATCATTTGGTTTTGAGGAGTTTCGTTAGGTTCTTTGAGTCTTAAAATTTTTAATTTTTCAACTATTGTGGAATGGAATCTTTCTATAGGAGAATTTGAGTTTGGATTATTTATGGTTGTGAAATGTAATTCAATTTTATGTAATTGACAATATTCTTTAAAAGTCCTATTGAAGAATTCTTTGCCTTGATCGCAAACTAATCTTTTAGGATAATTGTGATGTGCAAAATAATGTCGGAGTTTGTTTAAAACTGTAAGACCTGTTCCATCTTTTACAAAGTATGCTTGTGCATATCGGGAGAATGAATCTATAATAGTTAAGAATTTGCAATTCTTAAAAGAAAATGTATCAATAAAGATTGTGTCGAATGGTTTTTGTGCTAATAGGGGTCCTTGAAATTTAAGATTATAAGGGTGTCATTCATATTTTGACTGTAAACAGAGTTTGCATTTGTTGATTTCATTTGTGATCATTGATTTCATATTTGGCCAGAAGTATTTAATTTTTAAGTGATTATAGGTTTCAGTAATACCAGTATGATTTTCATCATGGCATTTAATGATTATGTCTTTTTGATTTTGTCGATATTCTTTTGAGAAGGTCAATCTAACTGAATTATTCATATATGTTTTACAGATGTCTGTTAGTTCATTTTCAATTATTGATTCTTTGCTATAAATTCCGTATGAAATATCTGATCGTATAATCTCTTTGATCATTTTTTGCAAATCTTCTTTTATTGTGGATTCATTTATAAAAATTGTATAGTGATTTTTGTTAAATGGTCGTTTTAGTCGGATTTCATAATTTTTACCAAATAAAATTATCAATCTGTTATTAAAATGATTAACTGGATATTCAGCAATAGGGATTATTTTTCCATTGTTTTCGTTAGTAACTGATAGAACAGTGTTCTCGAGTTCTTCTATTATTTCTTCGAGGTTAGCATCATTGTCATCCGGGGGTCATTGATAATTCTGTCTAAGTTATCTAATTCATCTAGATTAGGGGGTTCTTCTATTTGTGGAATTATTGATAAGTTGTCGGTTTCATTAATATTAATTTCGATTTTCGATAACGCGTCTGCTACTACATTTTCTTTACCTTTTTTGTAGTTAATTTGAAAATTGAATTCTTCAAGTTTTAATTTCCATCTGATGAGTCTAGCATTGGGTTCTTTGATTTTATGTAACCAGACCAAAAGGTTATGATCTGTTTCAATCACAAAGTTTTGTCCGTACAAATATGGTCTAAAATGCTTAGTTTCATCAACTATTGCTAATAACTCTTTTTCTATTGTACTATAATTCTTTTCTGCAGAATTTAAGGTTCTAGAGTAATATGCAATTGGTTTATTATTTTGACTTAATACGCATCCTATGGCTACATTTGAGGCGTCACTTGTTAATTTAAATGGTTTTGGTTGAAAGTGGGGTTGTGGTGTAAAATGTGATCTATTTTGAAAATTTATTGGTGTTTGTCTATTAAATGTATTGTTTTGAGGAAAATTATGCTGATTAATAATTGGGTTGTTGTTATTGATTATTTGATTAGGTTTTACATAGTTTGATGATGTTTTATTAAATTTATTTTCTTGTGTTCTTCTAATATAATCTGTATAGTTATTTTCCTGTATTTTATTGTCGTAGACTCGACATTTGTTTAGAGCTTCTTCTAATGAAGATAATTCAAAGTTCATTAAATACGATCGGTATGGCTCTATTAATCCCGAACAAAATACTTGTAAAGACTGACTTTGGTACAATATTTTTTTGAAATTAATTATACTTTTATCATTTTCGTGTAATTGTACATATTGTAATAAATCATTTAAAGCTAATAATATTCTATCGTAATATTCGTTATAGGTTTCTGATTTATTTTGAATCATAGACCTCAATGGGGATATTAATAACTCTTCGTTTCTTTGATCACCGTATTTTCTTAACAGGGCATATCTTATGCCAGGCCATTCAACTTCATTGTGAAAATTTAAATAATCACGAGCTTCATTTTTAATTTTCGAGAAAACCGAAACATTAAATAGGTATGTTTGACTTTCCGATAATTTTTGAGTTAAAAATGTTGCTAAATTATCAACACTGGTTATAAAGGTTGATAAATTGCTGCCTGGATAAAATTCAGGTAGTGATTAATCAATGCAGTCAATTCAGATGATTGAAAAAATGATAAGCCTGCTGGGGCTGTACTACTATTGTTACTATTAGTAGCCATTTTATTATATGGAGTAAATCTACTATTATGATTATGAGGTACTCTAGATGACCTTTCAATTATTTCAATTTCAAATTCCGAATTTTCGGTCATAACACAATAATAATATAATAAAAAATGGAAACTTACCGAGTTAGGAGAAGGGTGAACATTCCCAGTCTCGAGTTTCAATGTTTCGTCTCGATTTTCTTTGATATCGATTGTTTCTTCTCGATGAAGAGTGTCGGTTCTGGATTGTAACCAAGGTGTTGAAACACGCCGGAGTCGGACTTCACTAAGTAGAGATTTGCACGATGCACGATCAACACTTTTTTAGTGATTTTGCCAAATAGGATGTTACCGAACCGTGAAACAATCCTGTTCGCAGCGCCAATTAAAATTCGTACTTGCAAAAAAAAAACAGCAGAAATGATGAAGAGTGCGGGGTCGGAAGGAATGAAATTGTTTTGGAAGATATGTAACAAAGCATGGAAAGAGGAAGAGGTACCAGAAGATTGGAGAATTGGGATTATACTACCTATACATAAGAAAGGAGATAGAAGAGACTGTAACAACTATAGAGGTATAACACTACTGAGTACTGCTGTGAAAGTATATGAAAAGATACTAGAAAAAAGATTAAGAGCATATGTGGAACCTACCCTAGAAGAGGCCCAAAGTGGATTTAGAAAAGGTAGAAGTGTACAGGATCATGTATTCAGTCTAAAGCAGATCATACAGAAGACATTGAAGAGTGGTACAAGTGCGTATTTTGCATTCATAGATTTGGAGAAGGCATTCGACCGTGTGCAAAGGCATAGAGTATGGAGCATACTTAAAAAACGAAAAGTATGTGGAAAACTGATACAAACAATAAAGAGCTTATACCGAGAAAATTACAACTATGTCAGTACCAGAAATATGAAATCCGAGAAATTCCAAGCACAACAAGGATTAAGACAGGGAGGAGTAATGAGCCCTGTATTGTTCACGATATTCCTGGACGAAATAATGAAAGAATGCCAGAATGAAATGAAGAAACTAGTAGTGGGTCATAGAAACATGCAAAAGGTTGAAGTTGTAGAATGTGCATTTGCAGATGATATGGGTATCATATCAGGAAGTGAAGAAGGACTACAGCATAACCTAAAGGTATGGAATGAGAAACTACAAGAAAATGGAATGAAAATAAATAAAAGAAAAACTAAAGTAATGGTAACATCTCTTGAAAAAATAACACTAAGCATCACGATTGAGGGTGAAAGCATTGAACAAGTTGAGAACTTTAAGTACCTGGGAGTGATCATACAAAGTAATGGGAAACAAGAAAAGGACATAGAGGAAAGATGCGAGAAAGCGATAAAAATGTACCACTCTGTCAACAAAAAGTTTATAAGAAAGAAAGAAATCACGAAGAAAACAAAGATTACCGTGTTTAAGACAATATTTAGGCCAATTTTAACCTACGGAAGTGAATCATGGGTCCTGAATTCACCACTGAAGAGCAAAGTACAGGCGATAGAAATGAAATACCTGAGAGCTGTACAGGGCATCACTATGATGGACAGAGAAAGAAATGTGGACATAAGGCAGAACCTACAACTACAGTCAATACAGAAATATGTGGAAGAGAGACAACTGGGATTGTGGGGACATTTACAAAGAATGAATGAAGACCGCCAGACCAGAAAAATATGGAAAGCCAAAGAGGGGCGCAGAAGAAGGAGAGGTAGACCTCAGGAAACATGCGGATGGGACTATAGAAAAAATAATCACCAATAGAGGCACTACAATACAAGAAGCAGAACAACTGGCTAAAGACAGAAAAAAGTGGACGCACTATGTGAAATGTGTGGGTAGTGATGATAATTGAGACTTTACACCCTACACCTTATAGGTAATAAGGGTTATGATTATATATACTTGCAAAAATACGTTTTTAAAAAAAATTTTATTTTGTTGAATCAAAGTTACAAGCTTGAAGCCTAAAGAACTAATGAATACGTAATTTTTGTTACAAGCAATTTTATAATCTTTTCTTACAAACGAACATTGATAAGAACAAGACGCTAGTCTTCTAAATGGTAATTATCTACGTACAAATAAAGACCGCACAAGAAGTGTTTGAAAAGATAGTTTACATTTTATTACTGTAAAAGCTAGTTCTTATTTAAACATTTTATGGGGACTATTAAGTAATAAAAACATAAAGGGTATTATAGTTTATAAAGGGTGTTTATTCTTCTTATAATTATAATTATATATTATCAAATAAGTTGCCCAAGAAGGCGATGCGCAACGTTGCGTGGCACAATTGCATCACCCATACACTTGGAAATATTTTGATCAAACTTTAGTTACAAGTTGTTCGTTGTATAGTAAAGATCATGTCCTCAAGTGCTATTGCGTCAATTATTATTGCATGTGCATTTAGCGATGTTACCAGAAAACGGAAAAAAGCAAAGAATGTGGATGAAAGACGCAGCTATTGAAGTACTGGAGAATTCCAGAAGAAGAAACGTGGCTTCCTGTTTTTTTGAGCCAGTAACCGTGGAAGAGATTCAACTAACAATAAAAAACTTGAAGAGTAAGGATACACAGGACATACACGGTATATCAACCAACGTAATGAAATCACTAGAATCGATTCTGTCGGTACCACTAAGTATAATTATTAATAAATGTTTTTTGGAAGGTTCATTTCCTGATCAACTAAAAATAGCAAAGGTCGTGCCAATATTCAAACAAGGAGAAAAAACTTAGGCATGTCACTACAGACCCATATCTCTACTTCCGACTTTTTCCAAGCTGTTCGAGAGTGAAGTAAAAACAAGAATGATAAATTACTTAGAAAAAACTGAACTTCTCTCTGCCAATCAGCATGGTTGTAGAAAGAAGAAATCCACTACAACTGCTCTCCTGGAACTTACGCACAAGATAATGGAGGGGCACAATAAGGGCGATAAAATGGAGGTCATCTCAAACGACTTGTCAAAAGCTTTTGATTCTTTACCTACTGATATTTTAGTTAAAAAACTATATTTTTATGGTTTCAGAGGCCCAACATACAAATTATTGGATTCATATCTAAGGGGGAGAAGTCAAATAGTCTTTTGGAACGGAAAGTTATCGAGAGAGGAAAGAGTAGATTTTGGAGTGCCACAGGGGTTTATTCTGGGTCCAATTCTGTTCGTAATATATATGAACGACCTAAGCATTGATGTAGAGGATGTTTTTACATATCTTTATGCAGACGATACCACCTACCTGATCAGAGCTAAGAGTAAGGAAGAACTGGACAAAAAACAATTAAATACATTAGACATATCGAAAAGTTGGTTTGGTAAAAATAAATTGAAACTTAACACCGAGAAGACGCAAAATCTGCCTTTCTCAAGTGAGAGATGCTCTCTGAGATTTTTAGGAGTGACGATGGACAACAGGCTCAACTGGAGAGCCCACGCAGAGCAATTAATAGACAAGCTGTCTTCTGCAATTTACACCGTTAGAACACTGATCAGATACAGCACACGGGATGCGGCCCGTTGTGCTTACTTTGCAAATTGTCACAGTGTACTCAGCTACGGCATTTTGATTTGGGGTGCTTCCACAGCTGTAAGTGCGGTTTTTAAGATACAAAAAAGGGCGATTCGCGTTCTGAGCGGGATGGACTCCAGGGAGAGCTGCAGAAATGCGTTCATGGAGAACAGAATCTTGACACTCCCAGCAATATACATATTTGAATGTCTGAAGCATGTAAAGTCTAATCCAGAGAGATATTTAAGAAACGGATATTACTATAATTTTAACACCAGAATTAGAGACAAATTACAGATACCTTTTACATAAACTGAAAAAAACGCAACAGGGAGTGGACTATTGGGGTCCCAAGTTATATAACAAGTTGCCAAAAGAAATGAAGAGTTTGTCGGAAAAACAGTTTCAAAAAGAAATAAAAAACCTACTGGTGAACAAGCCGTTGTACACTATAGAAGAATTTTTTCAATAGCCTGGAGAGCTGCAAATGTTTAAAATTTTAAATTTTAATGTTGTTTGTCAAGTTATGTTTTACATTGTTGATATATATTTTTTTGTTGACGCGCATGTAAAATTTTGATGCAATAAATTCTATTTCTAATAAGTGTTGCTGTAAAAGAGATTTTTATATGATAAAAAATAACTTCAAAATGAACTATTTACATTGCCAACATAGAAGTGTACGAATACTTTCTTGAACCACTGTATATATCATCTAAGACTTCGTTATATTTTTCTGCAGTAGGTAGTTTGAAATAGTTAGAGGCCGTCAGACACATGCACAAGATAATATTATAATCTTGCGAATCTTAAACAGTTAATTTTAAATTGAAAAAACACTTTTAAACCTATTCAAACTGTTGCAAAAACAAAAATATTGTTTAGTGAAATATGGAAAAGCAGAAAAACACAAACAAATTAGCAATTTTAAGCGACGAAATACACATTTTAAGCCATATATGCATTTACAGCATAATTAGGAACTCGGAATCAGGAATAGATGTATTATACTTTTGAATTCAATGCAATGTAATTTTTAATTTCAAGGCCGATAAACTACCTACGTATTTTTAAAAGTTGGATTAATACAATTAATGTTTATGAAAACGTATCGAAAGGGTTTAAGATGCATAAAATCTAATCTAAGTATATAGTTAAGCTCTAATTACCATGACAATAAAATTGAAATTGAAATCTAACTGAATCCAATTTCTTTTAATTAATTTTTTGTAGTTTATTTACAATATTTTACACAATCAATGCTTAATTTAATCACCTTGAATTAAGACAAGTGGTTATTAATGTTGTTTACTGTATTGATAACTAATAAGATATTTTCAATTATCTATTTTTAATTTAAATCTTTTTAAATTTCGAATGTCTTTAAAAAGTATAGCCGTATAAGGTGGTGAAAAACGCTCTTAGACCAAATTGATCGTGTGAGACGTCGTTCAATAGAGCGTCAAAAAGTATCATTTTATTGCAAATTTTAATCCCCTACTCCTATTATTACGGTAGTAACCAGGAATAAAAGATTTTTTGGTTTTCAATAATTCATAAGTTACAAAATCAAAGAATCATGAATGTTATTAATAAATAATAAAATGCATTTTCCTAAATGTTTTCGTAATTTTTCAGCAATAATTAGAGCTTTAACAAAATTAAAAAATATTTTCAAGTTTGATTTTATATTGAAGTTAAAAGTCTTCACTTTTATTTTTTCACAGTTAATATATCTTATTAGGCGAGTTCAACAAAGGGAACAAGACGGAGCAATTTCGTTTAACGAGTTGGAGAGTTGGAGGAACAACGAAGTACGACTGAAAAACAACTTCATTGTTAGTCCTTGCGCACTTTTTTCAAGTGCCGGCGCCGACGTCGAAACGCGCCGCGTCTAAACGTGCGCGTCGAAACGAACGGCTCCGCTTATTTGATGAGGGCGTGGAAACTTTTATTCAAGAAAAACTTTAAATTCTCAAGTTGTTTTTTGGCCTTTTATTATATCTGAACTCCCACGTGGCATACTTTCTACTCAAAAACTGTTTTTCCATTCCTAATCATTCCTAAACAACTACTATATGGAAATTCAAATCTTCTGTTAGAACAATTGACACTGAAATTAGATCTACTTTGGCAGTGGAGTAACAAGCAGGTGAGGGACCCATGTGCGAAGTTGTTAATAGGGGCCCTGCTTTTATAAAAGAGCAAAAAAAACAATTTTATCGGAAAACATAGTCAAAACGATGCTTTCCGAATCTCTTCTCGGGTGAGAAAGCGAAGCATTCCTAGTCACTTAACAAATCGACTAGTAATGGTTTTCATTACTGGTCGCTTATATCACTTCAACATGTCGAATCATTTTTATTATAAAATGCTATTAAAAAAATTTGACCGACGTGAGGATCGAACTCACGATTTCCAAGCGATGTAATTATGATCCAAGCACATAGTACATTTCGCCTTACTGGGTTGACCTAATTACATTGTTTTAATTCGTCTTATTTATTACCAATATAATTTTTTCGCATTTTAAGCAAATCTAACCTAAAATACAAATTTTTTTGCGCGCAATCGATCTGAATTTTTGCATATAATTATGTTCTTCCAATTAAAACGATTGTTTTTAAAAATTGAAAATTTATTTAGTTTAAGTTACAACTGTTCAAGTTAGATGCAAAACAGCAACTGATTTTAAAATATAAAAATATGTGTATCGAAAGTTACATTTTTAAAGTGGGGTGTTTTGAACTCTTATAATATTTTAACACTTAAGTTCGAGACGACCCTTACATGTTAAAGCTTTTTAAAACTTATATTAATTACCTTAGACTAAACAAGAAATTATATTATAAACTATTTGAAGTGGTCCTTAAAGGTTCGTTAGACATAACTCCTCCCCCCTTAGTGGAGAACGTGTCGTTCTTACAAGAAGTTTCCGGTGAAGCTTGGACACTGGCATTGTGAATTTCTGATAATTTAAATTCTTCATTTTTCTCCCTCTTAAGAAATGATTTAATTTTATTTCTAAATAGATATAATAATGCAACAAAAATACTTAAAACAATAATAATGGTTGTGATAAAATGTGTAACATGCATTACAGGATATATTTTGATGTGATGTTCTAAACTTTTTGCTTTTTCCTTTAGGTCGTCTAAATCGTCCAGATGGTTTAATTGCAAATTTACAATTGCGCTAGCTTGGTAATCTTGAATTGCTAGCGGGTTATTAAAAGTAAAATTATTAAATGTATTTACATAAGTTTGATCATCTATAATTATTTTACAATTGTTTTCGGATGAAATTAACGCATTGTTTATCACTTCGACATTATTAATTTTATCATTGCATTCTTCAATTACGTTTAACTTATTTTTACAAGAAGTCAGAACCTTTCTGTTTTTTAAGTTGTGCGTAAAGTTTATAATTATTATTAGCTAATGCATAAGTACAATTATTGTTATTATAAATAAAAGAGCACTTGTTCACTTGGGGTTTATCCACACACACGATTGATTTTTCGATCACTTGACAGTTTTCATCAGTCCATAGTTCTTTTCTAACACTTTGCAGATGGTACTTCGATGGCGGAATTAGCACCTTGTTTTGCAGATCGGGAATTGGATAAATTCTTGTGTATTGGTAAATGGATGTATCCAGGATAGGTATATTATGTATACATGTAATAAAATCTCTTATTGAAAAAATTTGAAACTTTGAAAATTCTAAAATCTTGAAAATATGAACGGTATCTAATTCGAGTAATTCTGATTTTTTATAAATTAGTTTTAAATGGTTTATAATTTCAATTAATTCTTCATCCGATATTATTTCCAAATTTGTAATTTCCGAAAAAGCTAATGAGATTGTTCTTTCAATACTTTGGAGAATATTTAGTAATTTTAGGCTGATGTAATTGTTATACTCTATAATTAACTGGGTATCAAGAGAATTACTTATTTGATTTATTACATTAAATGATGAATTCAAATTATTTTGAATTGTTTCGAGATCTTTAGCGTAACGCGTTGTTATGTGATGTGCAAATGAACTATACTCGTTTATTTGTTTAATTATCTTTTCTTGATTATTATCGTTGACTGACAGAGTTATCAAGACACGCAGCCATATGGAAGAATTGTAAATTCTATGTCCCTCTCACTCAAACGCACTCCACGCACTATACTGTCCACACGTTCTAACGGAATGGATCGCGAGATTAATAATTGTTAATGAGGATTTACATTGAAAAATAGTGCCATCTAGTTGTCGCGACAATTTAGTATTGCATTAAAACATATATGGCTGCGTGTCTTGATAACTCTGTCAGTCAACGTTATTATATTATAAATATAATATATATAGTAAATAAAAAAAAAAAAAATATATAGTAAATCTAAATTTTTATTAATATCAATTAAATCTTGATTGTCCGGATTGCCGGTAATGAATTTAATAGCGGTTCCTAAAACGTTGATAAGTCCACGTTTGTTACGATAATTAAATTTTGATAGTTGTTTTTCAATTGAATTGCAATTATCTGTTAGCACGTTAACTAATTGTCGTGTAAGAAGATTTGAATTGGATGTTTTTGACTGTAAAATAGTAGTACTGCTTAATAACTTAAAATAACTTAATTCTAGATCGCTTATATTAAAATAAAAATAAAACTTATGATAATGACCGAGGAGCTTTGCTGGACCTAGGTCTTTGGGAAAATATCCGTTCGTGTCAATGTTGTCTACCTGAAGGGCCTGGTTTTGACTGGTCAGTTCCATTATTCTGTAACGGAAATTTCTTTTTAAGTCTTTTTAATTTTCTTACGTGTATATTTGCTTGTCGTTTTGACTTATCTCGTATTCCAATTATTTTATTTTTTTCGATTGATGTTACATTTACTTTATCATAATACGGGTCTGTTTTTCTGATTCGTTGCCGTGTAAAATATACTGTGGGTTCATCAATTTCAACAGTGGGTTCCTTATTTTTATTATGATTTTGCAAATTGTTTTGACCTTTTTCGAGTTGTTTTTGGTATAACTGTTCATAGAATGGCAATAATTCATCTTTTCTTTTTTCGTTATAAATTTCGTAAACCGTTTTACTTAGGTCTAATTCGTGAGCGTTTAAGTTTTCATAAGGACCATATAATAATGTAAATGGGGTGTAACCTGTCGCGGAATGAATTGATTGATTATAAGTTAATACGGCTGTTATCATTAAATGTTGAGGACTTTCATTTGGATCTTTTTCTTTAATTATTCTGAGTTTTTCTAAAATAGTAGAATGCACTCGTTCTATCGGTGAATTAGAGCTACTATTATAATTTGTCGTGAAATGTAATTCTATTTTAAATAATTCGCAAAATTCTTGAAATAATTTGTTTTTGAACTCTTTACCTTTGTCACAAACAATTTTCTTTGGATAGCCGTGATGAGAAAAGTAATGACGTAATTTATTTAATATTGTTATACCGGTGATATCTATTACAAAATAAGCTTGTGTGTAACGCGAAAATAAATCAATTATAGTTATAAATTTATTACTTTTAAAACTGAATTTATCTATGTGAATAACGTCAAAAGGTTTTTTTGAAAGTAGGGGTCCCGAAAATTGAATCTTGTAAGGATTCCTTTCATATTTACTAGCGAGACAAGTTTCGCATTCATTTATAAATTTATTTATTTTAGTTTAGTTTAGGTGATGCCGTTGTGGTTACTTGAATGACATTGTTCTATTGCTTCGACTTGTTGGTTTGAAATTTCTAAATCTTTTGCTAATATATTACTTTTTATAAATTTTACCTGATTATTGAATAAACTTTGAGTGATTTTTAAAAATTTGGATTCTATTTCGTTATCTTTGAAATAAATTCCGTATAAATTTCCAGGGTTAACAATTTCCTTTAACATTTGTGACAGATTTTGTAATTCATTACCTCCTCTAATAGTGACTTGATAGTTATTTTTCGCAAAAATTCTTTTATGATCTACGTTATATTGATCTCCTAATTGTAAGATTATACGATTCGCAAATTGATTTACAGGTTTATCAGAAATGGGCATAGTAAACACGGGTTTTCATGTGACGTATGTCTAGTATTATTCGATTCATTGCAATGAATACTAACGAAGACAATGCATTGTCTTCGTTAGTATTATCGTTAGCGTTAATAATTGATTCGTTATTTTTATCAAGGGTGTTTATTATGTCGTCAAGATCTTCTAATGGTAATTCTAAATCATCACCAACATTTGGTGTCATTGATATTAAATCTAAGTTTTCGTCTAAAGTTTCTTTTACATTTATTTCTATGCGCGATAATGCGTCTGCTAACTGATTTTCTTTGCCTTTTCTATACTGAATTTTATAATCGTATTCTTCTAATTTTAATCGCCATTTAACGAGGCGAGGATTTGCATCTTTAATTGAAAATAGCCAGACCAGCGGTTTGTGGTCAGTCTCAATAATAAATTGTTTTCCGTAAATAAATGGTCTAAATTGTTTTGTCGTATCGACAATTGCTAATAATTTGCGTTCAATTCTTGAATAACTTCTTTCGGCACTATTTAAAGTTCTAGAATAAAAAGCAATGCGTTTATTATTTTGGGATAACACACCTCCGATAGCTGTGTTAGAAGCGTCAGTTGTGACGTGAAAGATTTTTTCAAAATCGGGATAAGCTAATATGGGTGCATTTGTTATTAATTCTTTGCATTTCTGAAATGCTTGTAGATAATCGGGATTACTTATTTCGATTTTTGCTCCCTTTTTAAGACATTTTGTGAAGGGCTGTACTATTCTAGCAAAATTTTGAATGAATTTTCTATAATATCCTATTAAACCAAGAAATGACCTAATTTCTTTAATTGTCTTAGGAAGAGGATAATTTTGTATAGCTATAACTTTTTGAGGATTAGGTTTTATACCTTCTGGCGTAATTACATGACCAAGAAAGGCAACTTCCTTGCGCAAAAACTCGGATTTGTCCAGTTGTACTTTTAGATTGTACTGTCTAATTTTATCAAAAATAAGTTTAAGGTGAACTAAGTGTTCGTGGAGAGATTTTGAATAAATTACTATGTCGTCCATATAGACAAAACAAAATTTATGAAGAAATTCGCGGAAAATATTATCCATTACTTGCTGAAACGTACTAGGGGCGTTTTTTAATCCAAATGGCATGCGGACATATTCCCAATGGCCGTTATTTACTGAGAAAGCATTTTTCTCGATTGAATCAACGTCCATTTCGATTTGGTGGAAACCCTGCGCGAAATCTAAGGTGGAAAAATAATTACATTTTCCTAGATTATCCAGAATTTCATCAATTCTAAGAATGGGATATTTTTTCTCAATTGTGTTTTCATTTAACTTGCGGTAGTCAATGTCTAGGCGAAATTTCTTTTTTCCACTAGCGACAATTTTCTTTGGTACAATCCAAACTGGCGAGCTATACGGTGAAATACTGGGTTTTATAATTTTATCGTCTAATAATTTTTTTATTTGATTTTGAATTTCTGTTTTTAAATGATAAGGGTATCTAAATGATTTACAAAAAACTGTTTCGTTATCTACTGTTCTAATTTTATGCTTTACTGCATTAGTGAATGTTAAATCGTGATTTTCGTTGTAAAAAATGTCTTTGTATTTTCTACTTAAACATAAAATTTCTGCTTTTTCTTCCAAGTTAAGATGTTCCGTGTGGATGACGTTTTGAACATTTAAATTTGAAAAATGATTTTTAGGTTTCTTAATTTCTACATTTGTTATTGGTTCTACTTTTACCTGTTGTTTAAAATTAATATCTACTTTATGTACTTCTTCTACAGGTATTTCGCAAAAACCGTTTTTTGCAAAAGCAATTGACTCGGGGATACAAAATTGCTTAAAATTAATTTCAGGTATAAGGACTTCTCCTTCATCAATATTTACAGGAATCTTTATATGAGTTTCAACTCTTTGCTTAAATGGCTTAAAATTGTTCTGGTTTAATTCAAAGAAAAATGGAATTTTATAATTTCCTATCTCTAATGTTCTATTGTTATAATTTATATTTGCACCTAATTTACATAAATCTTCGCTTCCTAATAAAGCGTCAAACCTATCGTGCCAATTAATTATATGAAAATTAATTGTGTTATCTATTCCGAATTCTTTCAAAATAGGGTAAGATACGTTTTTGTCATTAGAGACCGTTTGATTCATACTTTTAATTAAGAAATGTTTTTTAAATATAAAATTTTTAAAATTATCATGTGCAATATTTGGGTTCATTATAGAATTTGAGGCTCCACTATCAATGAGAATTTTTAAATTTAGACTAGGGATTGAAATAAAAGGTAATTTAGGTTTGCTATCTAATATATTTAAGTCGATGTTGATTGTTCCGAGGCTGGTATTCGAAAATTTTCAATTGGTTCATTAATATTTTCAAAATATTCTTGATTTTGCAATTCATTTTGATCGGGTTCTTCTATATTATGGAGTTCTTCTGATATAAAATTATTTGGACCGGATTTTTGAAAATGAATATGATGAGACGTGTTTGGTTGAATTCGAGAAGGGTTAAATGTATTTCGTGTTGATATCGACATAGGTGCGGGTTTTGTTTCGGGTTTTCTTTCGAATACTTGCGAATTTGTAAAAAATTTATTTTGAACGGGTCGAGTTTGGTAATTTACTGGACCATGCGGAAATTCATTTTGACTATAATTATTATGATTATTGTTATTGTAATTATTATTAAATCTACTAGTATATCCTTGATTTTGATTAAATGATCGGTAATTAGAAAATTGATTGTTATATTGAGGTGTGAAAGAGTTAAACCGTGGATTATAAGATTTTTGAATATTTTTGTGCGTATTATTATGCTTTGGAGCTTTGTTACGCATGAAATTTAAAAATTCGACTTGTTTGTAATTATCGTAATTTCTCAATTGCAGCATGCAATCTTCGATTGAATTTACAATTTGATTTGATATATGAGATCTATATGGTTCTAACAAGCCTGCCTTAAATGTATCTAACGCGCTTTTATTATGTAAACTAATTTTATATAATTTAAGACCTTCTTCATCTTGTTCCCTAATTGTAACGTGTTCTAATAACGATTGCAATTTATTTTTGATTCTTTCATAATAAGAATCGTACGTCTCTTTTAATAATTGATAACAAGTATTAAGATCATTTAATAATAAATTTTCATTTCTTTGATCTCCAAAACGATTCAAAAGTGCTATTTTTAATTTTTCCCAGGTGGAACAATCTGTTGTAACTAAAGTATCTCTGGCGACACCAGTTAACTTCGAGCAACAAGTTTCAAAAAGTAAATTATTTAATGAACTAGCTTCAATTGGACTTTTGTAAGCCCTAATAAATTTTTCGCATTGAAGTATAAAATATGATAAATTTTTACTACCTCCTTCATATTGAGGAATGGTCTCTTTAGCCAATTTAATTTCTGCAAAATTAACAGACATTTCGAATTGATTAATTTTGTTTAATTGACTAAAAATTATTTCACTAATTTCTAATTGTAAATTTGAATTATTCGAATTATTTTCCGTAATTTTTATAGGTGATCTATCGCGATTTAAACTCATAGAGATTTTAATACAATATAACAAAATTTTAGGTAAAGGAAAATAATAAACGGTACTTACAAAACTAAGGTTGCCCATGATGTAAGGAGAGGATGGTGTGCTATTGCGCAGCGAGTGAGCGAGATCATACTTTCTCTCTCGCCAGTGTGACGTAATGCTGGGCACACTTTGAAAATAAATTAAGCTCGTGGCCCATTGAAATTTCACTAAATATCTCAGTTAAATCAATTTGCAGGCTTATTTTGCATTTCTCGCTAAAAATAGTAATAACCAAATTTATAGAGAATTAAATTCTCTACCATTTTTATGTGAACAATTTTGTTGTAAAATAATTATTTATTGATAATAATAAGCAAAAAGTGTGTGAAACACAGAGGGATGGTGAAAGCGATTAAAATAAAATAAAATTTCAAATAAACAACCACTACCACCAAAATCAATGTGTAACAATAAGCTTACTTTTTTGTTATTCGGTTGATGGCACGCGAATTAAAGTTAAGAATATATAATAAAAATAAATAAATAAAATACCAAAAATGCGGCACTCAAATAAACAACCACTACCACCAAAATCAATGTGTAACACTAAAAAAGTAGTATTTTGCTTAGTTAGTTTTCAAATAGAAATGAACTAAAAATTGGAACAGAAAAAAATTGTCACCTAATTTTATGGTTCAAATGGGTTTAAAGGGTGTTTCATGACTAAAGCAAAAATGAACTTTTATTAGTGTGGGTTCAAAATAAGTTACTACAAGTGTACCTTCTTTAGTTGTATTTTATTCTTTAACGAAAAAAATATCTCTCTTGTCAAAGGGTAAAGTAAATGCCATATATAAAACCATATAATATAAGACTGACACACTACCCCCGCTGAGTGGAGTTTCTAATAAACAATATATATGTCATTTTGTTAACATATCCTGCTTAAAAGTGTATAAATAATAGAAATGGGGTAATATGAAAATTGGCTAGTTTGTAAATTCAAAAGGGTATTAGCTAATGTGCGTGCTTTGCACATACGATTTTTTTGCTTTCTTGTATTTTTAACTTCTTAGTTTTAATTCTTGTAAAATTATAATGAAATAATTTATTATGCTTATATAATTTGTTCATCAGTTATAAAAAACATCAAAACATAAGTTAACCACAACAATTAGTTGTGGTAACTATAGTAACTGATGCTAACTTTCAGTAATATGTGCCCTGACTGACGTTATGCGTGAAAACGACGAATACTCGTTCGCTTCTGTAGCACACCATCCTCTCCTTACACCATGAGGTTGCCAATAACATGTTGAATGTCTAGCGGGTGAATTGCTGGTGGTGTAGTTTTCGGGTTGTACTACGCGTGAGGTCCGTCTGCGGTAGAAGTCTCTCTGTAGCAGGTACCAGTGGATCTTGCACCAATTTGCACAATTTAGAACGTCGCACTTATTATTTTACCCAATTATGATTTAATAATCGCCAATTCTTCGATAGAATTGTTTGGGTATCCTACCGACTGCGTCAATTATGTTCTTTCAATTAAAACGATTGTTTTTAAAAATTGAAAATTTATTTAGTTCAAGTTACAACTGTTCAAGTTAGATGCAAAACAGCAACTGATTTTAAAATATAAAAATAAGTGCATCGAAAGTTACATTTTTAAAGTGGGGTGTTTTGAACTCTTATAATATTTTAACACTTAAGTTCGAGACGACCCTTACATGTTAAAGCTTTTTAAAACTTATATTAATTACCTTAGACTAAACAAGAAATTATATTATAAACTATTTGAAGTGGTCCTTAAAGGTTCGTTAGACATAACTATATGCTTTCCTAGCGATAATACTAATACGAGGCGAGGAGGGAGAATTTTTTGCTCAGTTATTTGATATCTAGCGCCGTTCTTGAGTTATTGCTAATTCAAAATAATTCATAATAGGTACTTGTGTAGGATTTTTATTTTTGGTATAATAGCTAATATTTTTGTTTTCCGATAAAAAAGTATACTCACCTCTACTCGAAAAATGATTCGTCACTGGGCGCGCAGCTTTAAAAAGCTCGATTACGCTCGCTTTTCAATATAGCTGCGCGCCCAGTAACGGATCATTTTCGAGGCTCGGCCAGTAATCTACTATTGTATACAGGACTCAAAATTCCGACGATTTCCATGCAATTCCAGTGATTTCCAAAGAATTCCTTCCAAACAAGGGCGAATATAGAGACGAGTATCTACACCCACCTTCTTAATTTTATTAAAATTTAAAAATTATACTTTAATTCTTATCAAAAATATATAGCTTCTTTTCAATTTTCTGAGATTTTCTTAATTTTTCTAAGATTTCCTAAAATATTCTAGAATTTTTTGTGATTCCCCACTTCAGAAGATTTTTTGGATATTTTTCTAAGATTTTCTAGAATTTTCTATTTCCTCTGATTTTCTACATTTCCTAATTGAAAAATTAATGAGATTTTCTTGGATTTCCTATGTTTCTTCTATATCTGAGCCGGCAGGACTGGTGAGGAATGTCGGGAAGCGCCCTGATGGTGTTACCTTGATTCCATGGGCAAAAGGAAAATGTCTGGTTTGGGATGCTATATGCTCGGACACATTAGCGGCTTCTTATACTATATCAATTACTTCCAAAAAAGTAGCTTTCGCAGCCGAACTAGCTAGCCCAAGAAAACATGCAAGATATGTGGATATAAAAACAGAACTATTATTTTACCCCTTTTGCCGTCGAGACAATGGGTTCCTGGTCTGCTGAAGCCCATTCCTTAATAGATACTATAGGATCTCGGCTTGTTAAACTAACTGGTGATTTTCTATCTAAAAATTACCTGACTCAAAGAATTTCTTTAGATATACAAAGAGAAAACGTTGCTAGCATAACCGGCACGCTTCCGTCTTCCATTCTGATGGAGGAACTATTTTACATATAGTAAATTTGAATTTTTTCTAAAATAGTTGTAAAATAATAGGTACTTTTGTATATTCGTCAATGATTGTCCTAGTTATGTATCTCTTCATGAATATTTTAGTTATGCATTTCTTAACTTTTAAAGTTTATTAACATTCTTCACAGTATTTATGGCATTCTGAAATCGAACACAAACACGTCCATCCCTAAACCATTCATTACGAAATCCAACAATTTTGCAAACCACCTGTAGGAGCTCATACCGATGCCTTGTCAGTGATTCAGTTACGTAAAACCCAGACACTTTTAGAAGCTTTTGTTCTTCCATATAAGATTTAAAATTTGTTTGATGTAAATTTTACTATACCTAATTGGTTTTGGCTTGTCAATAATGTCACTACTTTTACCTATACGATGACATCTATCTATATCCTAAAACGGTTTGAAATTCCAATCAGTTACATTTATCTTCTTAATAATATCCACCACAAGCTTCTCAGTATCTTTATCATTCGGCTCACAAATACCATGAAACGAAACGAAAATTGGAACGCTGTTCCAATTCGTCAGCTCTTGAAGTCAGTTCAGCTATTTGCTTTAAATAAATTAGGAAATCTTTCTTAAACTGCAAAAAATTTTGTTTCAAGCCTTTAACTGTGCTACTGTTACTTCCAGATGTAGAACTGTACGAAAGGTCTTATGTAAAGAAGGGTATAACGGTCGAGTGCTCGTAAAAACCCTTTATAAGTAAAGTTAATCGAACTAAAGGACTAGAATTTGCTAAAAAAATATATTAACGTGGACTTTAATTTTTGGAAAAAAATAATTTTCAATGACGACAGAAAATTTAATATATTTGGTTTGGATGGGAAGCAAATACGTGGAACCCTACGTGCAACCCTAAAGCATGGCGGTCGGAATATTATGGTTTGGGGTTGTTTGGCTGTAGATGGGGTAAGGAAATTTCAATTTATGGAGACTATCTAACTTTTGAATTATCAAACTAAGTTTGACAATCAAGTGTTGCAAAATTAGAGTCGAAAGACGAATATTTGTTTCAACAGGGCAACGACCCCAAACATACAACTTATCTGCTAAAGGAATGGCTTTTGTATTACGTTCCAAAACAACTTCATACGCCACCCCAATCACCAGACCTTAATTCAATCGAAAATTTGTGGCAAGAACTGGAAAGGCAAATCCGACAGTTTCATATTTCAAGTAAATCCATATCAAAAAATGTATAATTGCAAAAATGGGACAAAATATCAAAAACTACTACTCAAAAATTAATAGAATCAATGCCAAGACACTTGCAGGTTGATTGCAAAGGATATCCTACAAAGTACTAATAGTTTTAAAATTAATCATTATAACTTTATTGATGCAATATTTTGTAAATATGTACCTATTGTTTTTCTATGATTTTAAATTAATAAATTTCATTTTTCTGTAGTTTTTTTATAATTATAATTATAAGTAATAACTAAGTAATTAAGTAATTACTTATAGTTCAAGATAATTTTGGATGGTTTTAAGTTGAGATACGCTATTAGCTTTTTGTAACTCGTATTTAACACTTTGTCCTGATAATGCTAATAAATAACCGAACCGGTAGATAGCAGATATTTATCTACTTGAATATTTATTATTATTAATAAATTATTTATCGTTACTTATGAAACTACCAAACCGGTGGATTTATTTATGTAATGGGCTGAATTCCACGTTTAAGTTTAAGCTTTACCTACATTTTCTTTTAATTGTGTAGTATGATATTAAAATTATCCCGTATGCCAATGCATGTATACAAAGCAATAATACATGTTTTTTATTTTAAAAGTAACAAATTTTTATTAAATCAAGTAATTAATTTATTACTAAAATAATATATTTTTTACACTTTTGTACGACAATCTAGATATCTAATCACACAGTACTTGCACTATATAATAGTGCAGTTATAATAGAAATCAAGGTACCCTTTTTAATCAGATCTTTTTTTATCCGTTATAAAGAAAATGGGCTATTTGGATTGGTATTCAAGTAGTAATCGCCATCAGCACTAAAAATTAAAAACGAAATTTTAGACATCACGTAACATAATGGAAACTAAAGATAACCAAGAATCAAAAGTAGAACCAATCTAAATACTAGCCGATTTTATCAAGTTTTTCACTTACCTCTTATCTATTTGTAATCCTCCCATATAAGTCATATCATTATTTTTACAATGACCAGCAATAAAAGTATTATAATTATTGCATTTTTCGGAAGCAAATCCACCACTGAGTATTGATTCTGCGTAAAACTCATAGGATCGACTGTGAGAACAAATGTACAGCATATTCAAACCACAACCTGGTTGAGTGTAACCTTTATTGGGAAAAAAGTCAACATGCCCTATCGAACTTTTAAATCCCAGTAAATTGGTGCTAGTGTGGATGATTTGAACGAAGGTGGCGTCAGATTCGTCCAATCGTGCAGCTTTATTTTTTACAGTAAATAAAGGAGAAGCGGGATCTAAGCCAATAATGTAATCAATTTTCTGACCAATTTCTGTTCCTGCACATCCAGCTATATGAGCGCCAAGGCTATGTCCAGCCATTTTAATATTCGAAGGCGGAATTTTAAATATATTCATCATTTTCTTAACAAATTGGCCTATAAATTTTCCCACTTGAGGAACAGCACCTTTGGCAATAGAGTATAAGCCTTTCGCTGGGCCGCTCCAGTCGACCACAAAAACATTCATATCACTTTTTGCCAAAACTGCGTCTTTAATTAATTTGTTCACTTCGCTTCTGTAATCGTTCGTCCAACCGTGAATTACGAAGAAATTTGGTTTTTTGGGATCATAAAATGTAGACAATATTAATTGATCGACTTCATCCATTGTGTAACGAACACCATTTTCCATATTTTTCCGAGTGTATAAATAGACAGTTACATGTTTAGGTTTAGCTCTGCTTTCGGGAACTACCAATGTCAAATCTTCGTAATAAGTTGCTCCATTTTCATCCTTAAAAATCAGATACTTGGTATGTAATGGGTCATCTTCTTCTGGATAGTATTGCCTTTCGGGCTTTTCATATTCTTTGACTAAAATTAAAATAGCGATGAGGTAAAATTAAATAAAGATAAATTATGGTATTGCGAAAAAATTCAATTACTACATATACTTACTAGGAGAAGCAAGGGAAACTGCGATTAGAGCACAAATAACAAATGTTATAATTTTCATATTTATCTACATATGTTACATTGTTTAATATATTTTACTTTATATACTAAATACATATGCCACTTATTGAGATAAAATCAAATTCTTATCGATGGATTTCGAAATAGTATGCAACTTAATATCCTACTGATGATATTTACATCTTCGAGTGTCCCATACGTCAGGAATATATCTATATATTGCGTTCAATTTAGAAAGATTACTTAAAGTGTATTAAAATTGGTTTCAATGGCCTATCTTAACCCTTTAACGCTCTCTGGTAAAGAGTATTACCAGTTCGCAATAAAGGAGAAATCTTACTTTTTTCAGGTATAAAATTATTTTTAAACACTGATTGAATGTGCAATAGGGATGGTAGATGTCATCTTTTACCACTCGTGATAAAGAGATCAAATTTTAATCGTTTACCTAGAATCTGGAGGACCGATATTTCTTAGTGGTATAACAGATATACCAGAGCGCATTCACGCCTTTAAAACTTTCCTATCTTTGCCCTTCGTAAAAGCGTTTAGTTTGTAATTCTTTTATTTGTGAAATCTCAAATATATTTAAAGGTAAGTAAGTTAGTGTAATATAATATGTCTAGTGTCCATTAAAAATTAAAATATTAAATATTAAATTTACAAAAAAATAGATAAATATCTGATTTCAGAATTTTACGTAACTTGCAGAAAATCTTATTTATGACTTGTATATTGGATTCCACAGTATTTCCGATCAAATTTCTTAGCGGATAATTTTGCGCGTTAAAGGGTTAAACTGATATTTACAGTGACGACAAATCAATCATTTCTGTACATGAACAAAGGTTACCATTATTTTCTTAAGATTCCATATTAGAAAATGTTATCTAACAAATCAAGAGTATAAGGAACTTATTTTATCTATAAGAAATTTAACTAAAATCGCCTAAGGCGCCTTTAGACTTATATACGAAGTATAATAAGGAGCTTCAATATCCAACAACTTATCTGGAATTGGACTACGGTTTAAAGAAAACAAATCATTTAACTTTTATGTGCACACCCGGGTGCCCACCAAAGGATGCTGTAAAGATTTTTTCTATGTTTCATTCAATATTTCTCAAAATCCTTCTAGATCGTCGCGATTTGACCTTTTTCCAGTCGAATTGTGCTATCTGATATTTTTGCATGCATTATTAACAACAAAAATCTCGACTTCAATTAAATCAACACATCTGACACACCCGGGTACCTCTGTATGAAAATACACGATTTGAGTAGAATTCTTTTGTTATTTTGCAGTTAAATTATTTATAGAAAAAATAATTAATAAAGGATTATCAAATAAATAATAACAAATCATTATGATGTAAAAAAAATGTATTTATAGTTAGCATAGAAACAATTGAACATTTATTCAGGTCACTCTTTACATTTAATCAAAGTCACCGCATGCTCATCGCATACCGGTTTTTCACAAGCAGCACAGCTTTTTCTAATTTTTCTACGTCTTTTAATGGTTTGTATATTACAAATAGGATACGACTTTATTGCTTTTACTCTACCTCTTTGATCTCGCACAACTCACGTATCAAGAATAGTCTCTATCCTCTATCGCTAACTTGAATAAATGAATGAAAAACGCGATACAAGCACAATGCTGCAAAATATTTATAAGGGGATGTCCATTATTTACGTGAGCTCAAAATGGGAGGGGGTCCGATAATATCTCACCAAATTTCATGTAAAGGGGGAATCAAAGAAAATTTCTTGTCAACTTATTAATTCAGAGAATATACATACATTATTATAACAGATAATATTTTGTATTTAATTGTAAAAGTTTAAATTTCTTACATGTTTATTTATTTATTTATTTATTTATAATAAATCTGGGGTGAAGGCGGACGATTTTCGCAGTTTTTTGTTAATAACTTTCTCAAATTAATTTTTAAAATTTTGAAAAAATTAATTAAGGTACTCTAGTATGTTTAAAACATTATGTGATAAAAACATTGTAATCATTTTAACGCAGGATTCCTCTTGTTCTTGTTTTATACTGTCCGGGGTCGGCCCTAGTGTAGGGGTGAACCCGGACGGTTAACCCCTACACATAGGGTCGACCCTGGACACCTATTTATTTCAAGTACATACTTTTCTAGAATCATACTATGAGGGGACCCCAATGAAAAAAAAATTTAGTCATGAAATTGACCAATAATAATGCTAACAAGGAAGTGAAAATGAACAAAATTAAAATTTTAAGGTTTATTTTGCAAAAACCAAAAAAATATTTTAAAAATTATTAATAATATTTATAAAAAAGACATTAAAAATAACTAAAAACAAAAAATAAATTATTTTGTCATATAGTTTAGATTTTGGAATTTTATAATGGTCAGCTGCCTTTTTATACGGTTTTTTAAGGTTTTTAATATCATTCAGTGCCCTTTGCAATGATTCATTATCATAATACATAAACTGTGTGCCAATCTTCTTTTTGTAATTGCGAACTATGTTGTCCGACTTCGCCCCTACCTACGACAATTTTTTATAAACTATTTATTTAAAAAAAAAACTATAAAAGATAAAATTGTTAATTTTTGGACATGTATTAAGTTTAAAGTACTCGACATATTAGAGCTAGAATGAATTTGATATCTCTTTATATGCAGTATGTACAAAAGTTTCTTTTCAAGGTGTAGCATTACCTTTGCATTTTGATCTCCAACCAAAAATTTGAGGAGAAGGCGATGACACAGAAACGTCAAAAAAAGAAAGGAAGAAAAAAAGATAAAAAAATCGTGAACCTACGCGAACGAATTAGTGGTATATTTTTGGAAAGTGCTGAATCGAAAAGTTTTCGATCTCACATATATTTGTTAACAATCGTTAGTGTTACTAACGTTTGAATTCAATATTACCAATTTGGACCCATTTTGGAAAATTTTGGATTATTTGATTACCTGGACCCACGAAACAAGATTGGAAAACGAATTTGAAGCTGCCGATAATCGTTTAACCAGCCCAGCAGTTCTTTTGGGGCGGTTTTAACATTTTTTTGGATTTTATTGTCAAGTTGGGAGATTTCCACTCGCAAAACCGTTGCAGTGTATCTGTGAATTTTGTTGCATTTCAGTCACTAGAGACTAGGTGGAAGTTTGTTTATAAATAATTAAGCGTGTTTCGGTTTGTTATTGTTTGCAGATCTTTCCATATAGTTAGCCGCAGGATCGAAAGCATCCTTCTTGTTCAAAGGAAATCCTGGTAGCTGCTGGTTTATCTGGCGACGGAATCCTGCGTGTAGATTTTGATGGTTACGATTGTGGAGGGGTAAGTAACATTAACCTACTAAAATAACGCTTTAGTAGTTATTATACAAAGTTCCCACTTGTCTATTGGAAAATATTCAAGTGGCACCTTCGTTTCTTTGCCTGATTTGTAGCATTTTTGTTGGTAGACTGCTCTACGGGTTTGTGAGTGAGGGGATTTTCTAACCATTTGCGTTTTCTTTTATCTTTGTTATATTTTTTATTTTTTTAAATCCCTTCAGGCCATTTTGTTTGTTTACTGCTTAGACAGTTCTTTTTTTTTGTATTGTTATTTTTATTTGTTACGTTTGTTGTTTTCTTTTTCTTGTTCTTTCTCTATGTCAACGAGATAAAAATTTCATTTCTTTTACTTTTGTGTTTTATTTTCGTTGGCTGGCGTCCAGCGGCATCTGCATTTTTATTTTCAGGTGGTTGTTTTACAGTAGCGCAAAAGAACTCACGACTCGTAACAGCGAACCCTGCTCTCGGCCTGTAAATCGAAAAGATTAAAGCTTAGCTGTGCGGTTATCCATCTACCGCCAACAAAGGGGCATCTGTGCACGCACTTCATTACCATCAAAGGGTGTAACAAAGGTAATAAAAATTTAACAAAAATGATGTTTACTAATAAGCTTATCAATACGGCACAGACGATATATTCAATAGTCAATAACCTTCTCCTATGAACTATAACTCACTACGAACTAATTTATCAACTTGCACGAACTAAATAATGAAGCGTTATCATAATTAAAAATAAAACAAGTAAACTTGCGCTTCTGTCCGGCTTCGCCCCTACTGTCTGTCTTCGCCCCAGATGACGGTTCTTTTTAAGAATTGAACTGTCTCATTGGACTTACAAAATCCGTTTCAGGAGGATTAGTCCTTTATTACATTGCATACCACCGTTCATCGAGCTACTGGGGTAATGTAAACTGGGCCAAAAAACTACCTGAAAGTGGTAAACTGGGCCAAAGGCAAATATCTGAAAAATTTTAAAAATGGTAAACTGGGCCAAAAGTAAATTTCACTAAAATTTTTAAAGTAGTAAACTGGGCCAAAGGAAAATATCTTTAGGTAGGCTGAATTTTGTTACCGGGCATTTCGTTACCTACTCTGAACTAAATTTAAATTGTTATTTTATGGAATATTGCGGGCTACCCAGTCAAGGTGGGGCCTCCCAGTCGAGGTGGAGCTTCCCAGTCGAGGTGGATTGACTTCAGGCAAGTTTTTACCGATTTCAGCGCCAGCCAAAACGGCCCGGAGCGCAGATAGTGTAGGGTCAGTTTTGGCTGGCGCAACCGAGGCAAATCACGAATTCACCGTAAAATGAATGAATTATTATGTAAGTAAATTATGTAAGTCAAAATTATCAACCTGAAGATATTAATTTTACTATCCGCAATTTTTTTTCAAAAATTGTGAACTATAAACATAAATCTTCCACTATTTCTATAGGAAATGAAACTAATGCCCATATTAATAGTCACGGATTAATCCGAGATTCAAGATTTACCAATGAGATCACTGGAAATTTTTAATTCAAGCAATCTCATTGGTAAAATCTAGGATTATCTTGAATCTCGGATTAATCCGTGACTATTAATACTATTAATAAAAGAATTCATACCGGCACACCCTGCTTGTATCCCTTCTTTTACCTAAAATTTGCCTTTGGCCCAGTTTACCACTTTCAAAATGTTAGTTGAAAGTGGCTTTGGCCCAGTTTACCACTTTCATAATTTTAGTTCAAAAGTGCCTTTGGCCCAGTTTACCATTTTCTAAATTTGGCCCAGTTTACCATTGGCCCAGTTTACATTCACCCGAGCTACTGCCTACGAAAAATCTCAACATTTTGTCCTTCAACTTCTTTGTCACTACAATGCTTGTGCCATTATTACGCTGTTTATCGTCGCCAGAATACATAAATACAAAGTCTCTTCCTTTAGTCTCACCCTGGCCCTTCCATCCTGTTTCTTGTAGCGGCACTATGCCTATATCAAACCTTATCAGTTCCCTGTTATCTTCTCCAGCTTCCCACCCTTCTGTAGAGTACTCCAATATTCAATGTACCTATTCTTACTATTTTCTTCTTCGCGCTTGTTTTTCACCTAATCATTTTGCCATGTTCTCGCCTATTCGTCTTCAATTCATATTATTTTTGCTCAGTTTTTTATGGTAGGATCAGGTACGACTATTTTCCTTTCAATTAGTTTTCCTCTTTGATGATCCCATATTACGGTTTTTTCCGTCATAATAAGTTTTGAATGTCCTATTTTTACCTTGTTTCCCTTCTCTCTCTCTCGATTGCGGCTCTTTTCCTTATCTCTGTCATAACTAGCCTCTGCGTTGGTGTAAGGTCACTATCTACATATATCTCACTTACCGATAGCTTAAACTTGTTTTTTAAATACTTCCACTTTATCTTCTTAATTATTCATTTGGATAATGCATCGTTTCGCTCCCATTTTGTATGCTTTGTTAATTTCTACATTTATTCCATTCTTTTTCTTAACTAGGTTTTTTACAGCTGATGTAAGTTTCTTAGGTTCTTTTTCGTTGATGAATATTCCACTCAACACGAAATTATTTCGTATTTTGTCGTTTTCCGCCTTTTCCATATTCGAGTGTTGAGCTTCTTATTTCTAACTTCTCAATTTCCCTCCTCAGTTCTTCCGCTGTTTGCCTGTTTTCATCTTTTACAGTTTGAATTTCTTTATCCGTTTGTTCAGTTCCCTTTCTTACTTCTGCAATTTCCTTCTTTAATTCTCCAATTTATCGTTTAATTTCACTAACGATTGTTTTCATTTCAGATACAAAACTTTCCATCATGCTGGTAAGATTGTCTAATTGTTTTCCATCCTTGAGTTTCCTTTTTATATATCTTCCTTTCTCGGTGTCCTACCATCCTCGGTATACCACTAAGTTCTTTATCATCCGTGTCGCTATGATTCCTTACTATTCTATTTAAGGGAGATCTAGTAATTTTTTTACTTTTTCTAAATATGTCGTAAAAAGCTGTTCTCTTTTTTTACCGTTGTCATCGGTTGTTGTTTCATCACTGTATCATATGGGTCTCGCCATGTTACCAAATCTCACCAGGGTGGAGGGGTGTCCAAATTTTAAGAACAACACCTCACGTAATTAATGGACGTCCCCTAATAAAATACTTGCAGTGTAAGTAGTGAGCGAAATTATGAAATGGAACCCAAGTAACTGTGGAATGTAGTTCGTCGGTTGCGTGATTATTTTAGAAGAGAAGCCTTTTGGGTGAACTAATTGTAACACCTTGGTAAAGTGTTATATACATTCATAAGAATCAAATTTAAAATACAGATGTTCATAAGACCAGTTGCTGCTGCATAAAAGTGAAAAATCAGTGGAATTTATAGGTGGGTACTCGGTTATCTCGGGTGTGTAACAACGTAGGTAATCCTGGGTGTGCGCATAAGGGTTAAGAAGAAGAAGAAATTAGAAGAATTTCGTGATCTGTCGTGATTGCATCAGCCACAACTGACCCTACGCAACCTTCTCTTTGCTTTGAGCTTGAGTTTTGGCTTGCGCTTACTCGCTAAAAGCATCCATGAAATAACTCCACCTTGACACGGAAGCCCCAACTTGCTACGGAGACTTCAACTCGGCGAATTACGTCTATTACTAAAAATACATCTGGACACACATACCGTCAACAGAACTCTCGTGTACGAACAATTCCTATGTTAAAGATTCAGAAAATTTTTATTTCAAAATGCCGCTTTCTTGAAAACTAATGAATAATTTTGTTACGTGACAAAAATGCGGTTCAACACGGTCCTTCCCCCAAGAATATTTGGGTGCTCGGCCAACTAGCGGGAGGTCGTGGGTAAATGCAAAAAGGTGGGACGTTATTAGTTCAAACCGCGTTATAATCAATGAATAAATTTTTGTTGGGTGAATCTCCAAAAATAATAACCGTCAATCATTAAGATGGGCGCCACCACAAGAGTCAAGTGCCAAAATTAACTGGGTCCTCGTGGAAACCACAGTGCACGTACGAGCGGGTGAATTCGAAGTTGGATCTCCCACGGCGCTGGCAGTACCGCGGAGGTTGATCGCGCTAACAAACAAATTCACAAACACAAGAAAAATGGTTAGCAAAAATAAAACATACAAAAATTTACAGAGGTTATAATAAATGAACATAAAATCAAAATTGGTACATGGACACAAATACAAGAAAAAAATATGTTGCAATCAGTATCGAATCGATTTTTAAGTGTGCACACTCCGTATCTTAAATTCTAAATAAATTTTTATTAACAAAAGTTTTTGAATAATGATTGTAATTTACAAAAGTTTGATCACCCTAATATTAGCAATTAAAAATGTAAGTTAGCACAAAAATTTCACCGGAGTGAGTAATAAGATGGCGTAGATTAAATTCGAAATAGTTCTCGTTGGAAGTAAACCAAATTTATGAACATCAAACAACTAATGAGTGGCACTATTAAAGTTGTTTTCGAGGGAGGCACAAAATATTAAGTTGTCAAGTTAGAAAACAAAAATTAAGTTGTTACCTTAATATAGGTAAAAGGACGTGATCAATGCGGCCCCGGTACTGCAAGTTCCGTGATGATTTACCAACGCCCAAGTTGTGAACCATAAATTCCCGATTCTTCGAGTAGTAGCGCTTCGACTGAATGATTGTTTAAGAATGAATCCTTCGTTTGAAGTGTTCTGGATAATTCCAAATTCCAACTTTCCAAAATTTTATCATCAACCTGCGATAGCGCTTTAGGGGTAAGGTAACCAACAAAAAATCACTATTGAACTTCACCGGATGTTTGGTGGTAACAAAATGACTAAATTTTTGTAGTGAACCACGAACTATTGGAACCACAATTGTTTTCGAAAGTTAACTTGACCACGATTTAATTTCCAAAGTTAATTTAATCACAATTTAATTTCCAAAGTTAATTTAACTACAATTTAATTAAATTACAAATAAATTTCCGCCATTAAGGGCGTAGTGAGATCAAATCTGACCAGCAGTTATGATGGTTGGAACGAATCTGCCATGCGAGGGGAACATGACGAATGCATATGGGTCATGATACAATAAATTTAAAAGATATGATACTGCGCAGGTATGCCGCCATTTTTAGTTGGTAACTACGTCACTCGGTGAGTTGCAACCAACATATCGCTACTTGCTGTTGTAACAATCGCAGTTTGTTCGCGTTGTTGTTGTGCTATTTGTTGTTAAAAGTTTCTGTGGTGTAATTTGAAAATGCGTTGTGCAATGTGGGGTTGTAATAGCGACAATCAAGCGCCGAATTTTGCAGGAGATGTAATGTTTTACCGATTTCCATCCGATGTAACGCTTGCAAAGACATGGAAAATTGCATGCGGTCGTACAGATAATTTCAAAACGGCAAATGCCAGAATTTGCTCTAAACGTTTTAAAAGTTGCGATTACGTTCGTAATAGAATAGAATAGAATCAATTGTTATTATTTTAGGGATTATAATAATCAACACTTCTCTACAATTATTATTTGTCGACCTCAAGAATCCATTTGATACCAAATATATTTTGACATACAGGCTTAATCAGGATGTACTCGAAAACTTCTTTGCTGCTATAGGAGCTAAAGGAGGTCTTCATGACCATCCTGATGCTTTAGAGTTTAGATATCGTCTACGCTCTTATATAATGGGGAGAAACGAGGGATCACTTTCGGCTTTTGATAACGTAGAAATCGATGACACCCCAGATTTTCTAAGCGAAGAGATAAATTTAAGTGCCAATTGTTTCAAAATCTTAACGAGGAAGACCCATCAGAAGAGCTGGAAGAAAATATTGAAAATAAAGAGTTAGAAGACCTGGTCTACGACGGATTAGAAAATTTAGCAGGCTTTATTTGCAACAAATTACGAGTACCTAATAGCTCCTTAACCAGTGGCACTCAGCTCAGGAAAGGTCTTATACTTGGGTGGACCATTTAAGCGAGGGTGGTTTAAGTAAGCCTTCAGCTGAATTCATGGTTCAAATGGAGCAGTTGGAAACAATTTTCAACAATGTAAATTCAGATAACTTATTCATTAGTAAAAATTATTTAAAAACCTTGCTTGCTGAAAGTACTAATATTTTATGTAGTGAAGACACCAAAAAATTATATTTGAGGTCTAGAATGTTTTTCCGAATTAGACATCTAAATAAGGAATTAGTAGACAGTGCCTTAAGCAGAAAAAGAAAATTAAAGAAAACTGTTACATAAAATTATTATTATCATAAAGACATCAGTAAATAACGAATCGTAGATTAGGCCTAATGGGGATATCACTTAAAAAAACGCGCCTCTTATTCTACCTCATGGTGGTGTGGAAATGAGTAAAAAAAGCGGTAGTACGTATTAAGTAAGTACTCGGTATTGATTGAAATTTCGAAAAAAAATGTATCGATTTTGCAAATTGTAGAAATTTGCTGAGTTTGACTCCGCTGTAACTCGTGAATTATTCAGCTGATTGAAAAATATTTTATTGGAAAGAGGCATAAAAATTTTGACAACGCTATTATTTTGGGTTTTACAAAAACTATAATATATAGATTATGTCAAGCAAAAGTTATAATAAAATAAAAATTATAATAAAACCTATATTTCTTGTTTTATTTGAGTATTTTCCCAGTAAAGTAAATGATTTCTTATTGTATGAAATTTAGGACGAAACAGTAGGCAGAAAAATATTAACATTAGAGATTTAAAACAGACTTAATATCGCCATAACGTAGACATATTTCCAATTTTATTAATTTAAGAGTGTCTGGTTCAATTAAAAATTTTAAGTGTTTGATGCAAATTGATTCTGAATAATTTAAAACGTTTATAAAATTTCTTCAAATTCCTTCTGTGCAAAATATTCTCATTTCATTAATTAAATAAAATAATTTATTATAATATAACGGTATAGCTACATATGACTATTATTCCATTACTTGTTCAAAAAAAGTACAAAACTATTTATTTTTGTGATTTTACTGGTTCAACAGTGGGTTTTAACATAACAAATAATGCGCAAACTCTCCGAGTGACGTCATGCGCAAAGACGGACGAAAATACGATCGCTTAGTGTCATATCTTTAACTTATTGTATCATGCATATGGGTGTTGGGTGGAAATAAGGATAGAATCGGATGTCTATAGCATCAGGAGGGCGACAAGGACAGGTGGTTGCATAATTAAAGAAAACTTACTTCTATGACTTTCAACTAACATGAAAAATTTCAAAAGCAATGTAAGATATTTTATGCAATTAAATGTAATAATTAATTTAAATCAGAATTCACATAATATTATATTATTTAGATTGGTAAAATTACAATATGAATTTAGGAAATAAATTTCGATTTAAAAATTGGTGATAAACGGAAAAGACTGGGATGGTTCAGGCTCAGGTTTCCAGTTTTACATTAACGGATGGTGCAAATAATGAGGTTCTACGGTAAATTTCCAACGAACGTTACAATTTGCAAAATTTTATTTTTAATAAAATTCTTAAAAGATTGTCCTCTTTTCAATGGTATATATACGTAGGGGAGAAGCTTGTATAATTTGACCACATATTATTGGAAAGAGGTAGTCATTAGCTATAATTTTGCTGAAGAAACTTATTACATTACTAGAAAAACAAAAAAGTTATGACCATTCTCCCGAAGAGACTAAAATTTGCTCTTTTTGTTTTAGGCATGTAAGTTGACCACCCCTTAAAAAGTTGCTGAAAAGTCAATAAAAAAAAACTTTTATTGAGTTTTAAGTGAAAATGTGAAGAGAAAAGAATAAAAAAAAATCAAAAATGTATTAATTGTGATAATTACAATTGATTGCTTTTGACGCTTCTCAGCCTTCTTGGGCATAGCAACGGCTTTCTTATCCTTAGCAACAAGCTCCTTGCGCTTAGCAGCTAATTCCTTCTTAGCTTTTGCAACTTTTCGCCTGGTGGTCATCTTACATTCTCGACGATTTTGAAACAAACACAAAAACAAACACGTAAAAACACGATATATTTGGAATTCACTTTGGATTATTAAAATTCAATGGAATACGAGTTTAGCACACAATTTACTATGAGATATCAACGAAAATTGTTCACTTTATGAGCAACCGAAAAAATTAATATTTTTAAAAAATTATTTTTTTTCACACGATGTTTGTCGGGGCTAGTGCGACGCGTCTATTCTCCTCTAAGGCTATGTCAAAGAGCACGATAACAGTTGAAATGGCGGTATTACCAATGACATTTTTTTCTAAAATACAGGGTGGTCATCTTACATGCATGGTCAACTTACAAGCTTCTCTCCTACTATATAGGAAAAAGTTAAATTCGTGGTAGATATTCCCGAACAGTAACCAAATTTGGTTTTTGGAACAGAAGCTCGCCTTCCACTCTAACAACCGATTTGGCTTTAGAAATCTTCGGAGTCGTTGATGTATATCTTTTCGCTCATTCGAAATTTTTGCTAATTACTAATTTGCGTTCTCTAATCGATCTACGGTAAACATTTATCTAACCTGGGTTGAACAATAAAATTTATCAAGAGGTATAACTAATTAACTACATAAGAAATTTATAGTTATTATAGGTAAGGGCAAGTACATCTTCATGGTGGAATCCATCAATAAAAAGTTTTTATGTCGATATGAAATATTTACTTTTCGACCCACGTCTAACTAGCACCCCCACCTCTTCAAAATACAAAAATATTTATACTATTATTATGAGCTCATTTCAGACAGTAATCGCGAATTTTGGGCTCTAACGGTTTCGCGATAAAACATAAATCTTTGGTGGGGGTGCTGAGTTGACGTCAAGCTAGCACCCCCAGTTCGAAAAAATGACTTTTAGTAATTTTTCTATTGTCGCACCTCCTGTTGACGACATTTTACTAGTCATTCGTGAGATTTCGCCCCTCTCAATTTTTCTCGATTTTTTTTGACACAAACCAAATCAAAATCCCACTAAGTGTGCGAGTTTGGTTGAAATCTGCCGAAGGGTTTAGGAGTGTATAACGAATAAATATCCAAACAAACTCTTTAATATTATATATTATGTTAAATCGTTATATATTGTCATGTTATTATGCTAGGGTGCAAGCTAGGATTAAGACGAGGGACACAAGTATCAAAATACGAACATAAATATATGCGCATGAGGCTACGTTTAACTAAAATCATTGATTTGCTGGTTTAAATTTTACCATGTAACTTAAATGCAACACACGATCTTGCGAAATGGTGATGTACTATGGATAGTTCAATTTTCTTTTGGTATTGTATTGCTTACAATGTCCAGCGTGGCATAATCATGACGATTTGAGGTATCATACGATTTGAGATCTAAAATAAATAATTTGTTGTTAAAATGTATAATTTTAAGAAATGTGTGAAGACATTATGTTAAACTTACGTTAGGTGAACTTGGCGTGTAGAGAATTCTTGTTTTCGGGACGATTCAGTGCTTCGACGATACAAAATTTGACATGGAGGCAGATAAACGCCATGATGGTTAATATGACGAGCTGACAATTTAAATTACATAAAATGGATGAGGAATAAGTCCTAGAGAGAGATTGAGGCAAGATGGCCATACCAAAAGCAAATTTAAATAGAATATTTCAATTTATGGTAAATGACAGGCAGCTGTCAAATGGAAAATTTGGAAAAATCAAGATTATTCTGTAAATATTTATGATACAGAAGCATACTATACGGCGAAAGGAAGAGAACAAAGAGCTCGAATTTTCGAGATCAAAAAGTATTTGAAAATTCAAAAATTTAAGAAAAATTTTCAAAAATATCAAAGATATAAAATTTCGGCTTAGATTTTTATAAATTGTTGAAAGACGGAACGAGCTAGAGGATTTAAAATTTTTCCACATATATTTGAGTTAGAGATGGACAAAATTGTAAAATTTCATCAAGATCGGTGCAGTTTTTGAAGATAGTGCTCATGGCTATCTGGGTTTTTGAAAACAAATTTCAAAAAAGTATAAAAGGAGGATCAATTTTCGTTGTTTTTCAGTATTGTTTTAGTGGTTGACCAAGAAGGACGTGTCAGTCGTAACCTAACTTTTGTTTTTAACCAAAACCGGACCTGGAAGTGTTTCCGAAACAATTTATAAGTCTCTCTCGGAATGTTAGATAACCTAAAATTAAAATATTAAATTTTTTTTACAAATTTTAAATCAAAGTGATTCGTATAAGACATAAATAGTGAAGGCGAAATTAAACGTGCGGTTAACCAAAATAAATTATTTCTAAATTATAAGAAGATTAATGAACTGTTACTTACAACGATCGGGGAATATTTATTGGATGAATTTTGTGCAGTGTACCTTCGAAGTTTATGTCATCGATTTGTATCAAACCCTTGCAAGGTAAAATTTTATTTTTATTTGGCCAAATAGTATACAGCTCTGTTTACATCACACAAAAATTATTGTATAACCTACAAAAATTACACACATTAACTCATGAAACACACTTTCTTGTTATGTCCTAAATTATGTTATAAATTTGTATATTTACCTGTTTGTCTTTTTGATCACAAATATATTTTGATTCAATACAAATCGTCATCACTTTCATTTAAAAATCATATCTGTGCAACCTTCCTTTCAGTACACCATCTTAACTTTGCTAAGTGTATTTGTTGATGTGTCATGCGCATATAGCCACGTTCACGCTTGACACGTTACAATATATAATCATAACCCTTATTACCTATAAGGTGTAGGGTGTAAAGTCTCAACTATCATCACTACCCACACATTTCACATAGTGCGTCCACTTTTTTCTGTCTTTAGCCAGTTGTTCTGCTTCTTGTATTGTAGTGCCTCTATTGGTGATTATTTTTTCTATAGTCCCATCTGCATGTTTCCTGAGGTCTACCTCTCCTTCTTCTGCGCCCCTCTTTGGCTTTCCATATTTTTCTGGTCTGGCGGTCTTCATTCATTCTTTGTAAATGTCCCCACCATCCCAGTTGTCTCTCTTCCACATATTTCTGTATTGACTGTAGTTGTAGGTTCTGCCTTATGTCCACATTTCTTTCTCTGTCCGTCATAGTGATGCCCTGTACAGCTCTCAGGTATTTCATTTCTATCGCCTGTACTTTGCTCTTCAGTGGTGAATTCAGGACCCATGATTCACTTCCGTAGGTTAAAATTGGCCTAAATATTGTCTTAAACACGGTAATCTTTGTTTTCTTCGTGATTTCTTTCTTTCTTATAAACTTTTTGTTGACAGAGTGGTACATTTTTATCGCTTTCTCGCATCTTTCCTCTATGTCCTTTTCTTGTTTCCCATTACTTTGTATGATCACTCCCAGGTACTTAAAGTTCTCAACTTGTTCAATGCTTTCACCCTCAATCGTGATGCTTAGTGTTATTTTTTCAAGAGATGTTACCATTACTTTAGTTTTTCTTTTATTTATTTTCATTCCATTTTCTTGTAGTTTCCCATTCCATACCTTTAGGTTATGCTGTAGTCCTTCTTCACTTCCTGATATGATACCCATATCATCTGCAAATGCACATTCTACAACTTCAACCTTTTGCATGTTTCTATGACCCACTACTAGTTTCTTCATTTCATTCTGGCATTCTTTCATTATTTCGTCCAGGAATATCGTGAACAATACAGGGCTCATTACTCCTCCCTGTCTTAATCCTTGTTGTGCTTGGAATTTCTCGGATTTCCTATTTCTGGTACTGACATAGTTGTAATTTTCTCGGTATAAGCTCTTTATTGTTTGTATCAGTTTTCCACATACTTTTCGTTTTTTAAGTATGCTCCATACTCTATGCCTTTGCACACGGTCGAATGCCTTCTCCAAATCTATGAATGCCAAATACGCACTTGTACCACTCTTCAATGTCTTCTGTATGATCTGCTTTAGACTGAATACATGATCCTGTACACTTCTACCTTTTCTAAATCCACTTTGGGCCTCTTCTAGGGTAGGTTCCACATATGCTCTTAATCTTTTTTCTAGTATCTTTTCATATACTTTCACAGCAGTACTTAGTAGTGTTATACCTCTATAGTTGTTACAGTCTCTTCTATCGCCTTTCTTATGTATAGGTAGTATAATCCCAATTCTCCAATCTTCCGGTACCTCTTCCTCTTTCCATGCTTTGTTACATATCTTCCAAACCAATTTCATTTCTTCCGACCCCGCACTGTTCATCATTTCTGCTGTTATTTTATCATGGCCTGGGGCCTTCCCATTTTTCATCGATTTCACAGCATATTGTACTTCCTCCAAATCTAATTCGCCGTATATAGTTTTTGTTTCATTTTCCTCGTTGCAATCCATTCCTTCTGTTCTTGTATTTTGTCTTTCTGTGTCGCATAACAACGTCATAAAATACTCTTTCCATCTTTCCATAACTTTATCTTCCTCCACGATCAACTTCTCATTTTTATCTCTTATTGTTATGGTATGGGGACATTTTTCTGATTTTAGATTTTTCATAGTTTTATAAAAAAGTTTTTGGTTTTCTTTGCTATTCGTTTCCATTGTTTTTGCAAATTTGCTCCAACATTCCCTTTTGGCAATCTCTACCATCTCTTTTACTTTTCGTCTTTGGTTTTTGTATTCGCCGTAGTTATCTTCGTTTCTATGTTGTAACAATGTTTTCCATTTTTCCTTTTTGATTTTTATCAGTTCTTTAATATTTTCATTCCACCATGCAGTTTGTTTTTTATTATTTTTAACTCTCAATGTTCCGCATACTTCTCTTGCTGCTTCCATAAGTGTGGTCTTGTATATATTCCGCAAGTTTTCTAGATTTGTACGTGTTGTTATTGATTTCTCTTCTCTTATTTTTTTTGTAACAAGCTCTTCGTATTTTTGTGCCATTTCTTTCTTTCTTAGTTTGTATGTTTTGATTGTTCTGTATTCAGTTGTTATTGCGTTAGTTTTCCGCATTTGTTCTTTTCCGCTGTTCCTCTTTTTAATCTTTGCGACTACCATATAATAATCGCTACCTATATTTGGTCCTCTTTTAACTTTCACATCTCTTATTTCTCTTCTATTCTGTCTTTCAACCAATATATAGTCAATTATTGATCTTTCTTTGTTTTCCTTGCCGTATCTTGTGTACTTATGTATATCTTTATGGCTGTAGAAGGTGTTCGTTATTATCAGATCATTCAATTTGCAATATTCTATTAGTCTTTTACCATTATTGTTTTTTCTCTCTTCTCCATGTTTTCCTACTACTTGTGAGTCAGAACTACTTCTGCCTACTCTTCCATTGAAATCTCCCGCCATATATATCTTTCCTTGACAGCTTTCTATCACTAGATTCAGCTCATCCCAAAATTTATTTTTTATCTCTACTTTTTCATCTTCATTAGGTCCATATACTACGATTATTGTGCTGGTATCTTCATCTTTATCTGTTATTTCTACTGTAAGAATTCTTTCAGAAAAGGCCTTCCATTTTTTAATATAATTAATCAAGTTCTTGCTAATCATACAGCCCACACCTGCTGCTGCTCTCTCTTCAATTAGTACTCCTCCGTAAATCAACAAGTGCTCATTAATCATCATCTCTCCCTTTCCCTTTTTTTTTGTTTCAGTTAATGTTAATATATCTAAGTTCTGTTCGTTAAATTCATACAATAGTTCTGCTTCCTTACCATTTAATCCTCTTACATTCCAGGTAGCAATTTTCCACATTTCCGTCCTTACCACATCATTGATTCCATTTTCACGCCGGTCCGTCTTAGGTTTTTCCAGTTCATTAAAGCCGGTCAGTTTTTTGGCACCTCCCGCAAGCAGCCTTCTTTATTTGCCCATTTCCACACATTACCCTCGCATACAAGTTTCTGGTATCCCATTGTTACTCTTTTACCAGCTTTTCTCATCTCTTCTGCTCGTTCTTTTATTGTTGTCTGTATTTTTCTTTCCAAGATTGTCAGGTCATTATCTATGTATACTTTTTCATTGTTCAGGCGTCTCAATTTAGATTTATTTTTCAATATTTCCAGCTTTTTCCCCCAATTTTCTACTTCGATAACGTTTCTCTTCTCTTCTATTTTGTACATCGTTGTTAATTTTACCTCCACTTGCAGGTTTTCCTTTATAAATCTTTCCATATTCTCCTTCATTACATTATTTTCTTCTGTTTCAAATCTCAGTCCACTTATTATCAGCTTGTTCCTTCGCTTTTCTCTTTCTTGCTGCTCCATTTTATATTCAACCGCTTCCAGTTTACTTTCAAGCTCTCCAATTCTTTTATGGTTTAGGATTTTATCCTGTATCCATTCGGTTTTGGCTTGGTTCAATTCTTCTTTGGCTATTTTTAACTCCTTTGCTAGTGATTCCATTTGTTCTTGCATTATTTTGAAGTTTTCTCGTATCTCCATTTTAGTTTCGGAATTATCATTTCTCATTTGTGTTATGTTAGCATTAAGGTTTTCCATGAATTTTTTAATTTCCTCCATTTCTTCTGTTTTAATTTCTGGATCGGATTCAATATTTTCGTTGTTTTTAGTTGGAGTTCTTATAATTTTCTTGCTTTTTTTAAAAATTTCGGAGGTGCTTTCTAATTCTTGTGATCGTTTTCTTTTAATGAACTCGTCTAAACTTCCAATGCTGTTTGCTTTTTCGCGGAATCGAATATTCAAATGATTCTTTAAACTAGCGTCTTTATTCATTTAAATTTGAATTAAATAAATACTATACTTCCCAATGATGTGTCAATTGGGTTGCCTACCTTTCTGTATTGTATAACGCGTTTAGACGGTCGTTCGGCTCGACGCCTCGGAAACTTCCGCCTTCTAACCTTAAAATTCACTGATGTAAATTTTCCAGAATAATCAGCTCAACCCCTAATTTAGCAAGTCTTGTTATCGCTTACCGTCTTTTACGACTTCTACAGAAGGAAAATACACACTCACTATCAATTTAAGGTTTAATTTTCAGCTTTAATTCGCCTGTGTAACGGGATTGTTTACGAACAAATACCGCGTTGCCACCTGTAATTTTAAAAATTTTAATTTTATTAAAATTATTTTAATTTATTTTTTTATTATTATTTTTTTATTTCAAAAGTATTCAAAAATGTTTCGTTTCAAATGATAGTATCTTTTCAATTATTCCTGTGTTTTACGATTTGTTTTCAACCTTCTTCATAACTTTATTCTAATTATTGTCGGCAATCTTATTTTAATTATTGTTGTTAAATGTTCTTCTTACATTTTCTTCTTTATAGTTCCTTTCGCATTACTAACTTATTATTATGTTATCGTATTAACAACCTATGTCTTACTTATTCTAACATGTCACCATGGTTTATGTCACCATATCTTCCGAACGCCTACAGGTAGCGACGTACTTTTTTGACAGCATGTTTGTAAAGATCAGGAGAAGTCCATCTCTACCTCCCCCCGTTCTCTATATTGATTTGAATTAAATTAACACCAGTTGTATTGGAGGTGTAGTAGATTTTTTTATTTCTAGTTAAAAAGCATTCCATACCAAATATCTCCTTAATCACTGGCGTACCTAGAGTTTTTGTCGCCTGAGGCGGTCTTAAAATTTAACGCCCCCTACCCCCCCCCACCTAATATATTTAAAAAAAAAATTTTTATAAAAAGAATTTATTTTTTTAAATATTTTTTTATAAACTTTTTTTCATTTTTATAAAAATAATTTTGTACAAAAAGAAGCACAATGCCTACCCTCCCACATGACCCAGAAAAGCCATCCATCTACAAGCCCGACTCAACAACCTAGCAGAAAGTCAAACTACTGCGAATACCTACATTTTTGTTGAAAATTTACTCCAAAAAGAGTGACATAAAGTAAAAATTAAAAATTTTTAAAACACCTGACTAAAAAAATTCCAAAAATTTAAAAATTAACCCCCACCCCCACTACAAAATTTAAACATTAATTTTGAAGTCAGAGGAAACGGATATTTGTTCCACTTACGAAACCTGTTTAAAATTCCGTATTTAAAATTCTTCTTTTCCCCTGACTTCAAGAAAAAATTATTTTTTCCATTTTAAAAGGAACAGTCGTTTTTAAAATTCTAGGAAGCTTTCATTATTAATTTTAATTTTTGGAATTTTACTTACAGTCGGGATTTTAAAATTTAAAATTTGTATTTTTGATACACTCGGTATGTATTTACAGCTATAGTTTAGTGTTGGTATTATTCTAAGCTAGTTCCGTGGCGATTTATGTTTATAAATTTAAGATTTATGTTTTATGACGAAACCGTTGGAGTCCAAAATTCGCGATTACTGTCTGAAATTAGCGCATAATTACCGCATAATTATGGTTTACTTAATTTTTAAAAAAAGTTATTTTTTTGAGGTCGGGGTGCTAGCTTGACGTCAACTCAGCACCTCCACCAAAGATTTATGTTTTATCGCGAAACCGTTGGAGCCCAAAATTCGCGATTACTGTCCGAAATTAGCGCATAATTATTGTATAAATATTTTTGTATTTTGAAGAGGTGGGGGTGCTAGCTTGACGTGGGTTACTTTTCGATATATTGTGAACTTAGCGATTCCATGGATGGAAAACAAGAATATGGGGTGTATAACTTCAAAAAGTATTTTCTAATTTTCTTGATACTTGACCTTCAGTTATAATGTTCTAAGGGTTTATTTTTATCATTCAAAACATGAATGATTTGTTTGATTGTGTGTGCAAAAATTGGCACATATGAGATATTTCCGGTGGACTTAAAAACGAAACAAAATGTGTAATTCAGATAAGGTTACCGAAGTGGATATAGGGGAGTAATGAGGTAACTAGTCCCTCGGATCTTTTCAAAAACGGCTGCTAGATGCTCAAGATCATACCTTGTAATTTTTATACCATGATAAATTTGGTGCCCCCCGAAAAAAGTGCTCTGATCGTAGCCTTATTACAAAATCGCGTTCATAACAATAAATCTATTAACAATACAAAATCAAAATCAGAAATATTGACAAACAATCCCCCCCTCCCGCATACACAATGCAAAAAAAGTTCCATTTTCAACCCAAAATTACTTATTTCAAATATTTAAAAATTACCTAAATTATATTACTAATTCTTTCAAGTATTTTTTAAATTCTTTTATATTGTAATTAATTGCAATACAAAATTATTTTGACAATAATTGCTAAAAAATTATACAAATAATAAAAATAAGAAAAATTAGCTAAAAATTAGATACCTATGCATACCATATTTATAAGTTTTATTTGGAGACTGATTGAAGTACTTTGTTTAAAACGGTTGTACTTTGAAACATTTGGCAGCAAAATCTAACTCACTATACCCAAAAGAGTAAGTGCATCAAGAAAAGATAAAATGAAACATATTTCAAAAGTTTAAATATGGAGAAAAAAATTATTGAATTATTTACTGAACAAACCCTATTTTTCGACTACTTATACAGCTGCAACCTCTTTTTAGAAGATTATTTAGTTATAGCCTATCAATCAGGCCAGTGCGGATCCGTGGAAGAGCATCGACACGGTATACCTACCGTCTGGGAAGCGGGTAACCGCGGTTCAAATCCTGGTAGCGTCGTATCCAATACTGCAATCTATAACCCAAGATAGATGTGTGGGTTTGGGGAAGGCAACGGGAAACCCCCTCATTAAAATTAAAACAAAAAATAAAATATTTTGCATTTGTCTGAAGTACGTTGATGTAGGCCTTTGAACTTTGTTTTCCATCATTACAGCACATTCCAGATGTTTCGTTTTTCCATTTAAAAGCTCTACAGTATTGACACTCAGAATTCATTATACCTGTGTCTTCTCTACTCCATTGCTGTATTAATTTTTATTCTCTATTGACGTTTCCGTATCTCCTTTCAAACTCTAGGTGTATTTGTTTCATAACAATTTTGAGCTGCTTTATGAACCTCAGTATTTTGCTGCTGATATTTAGCTGTAGCTCTCCTATGAGCTTCAGGATGATTTTGCTGGTATTTAGTATTAGTAACCTGATACGCAAATGAAATTATTTCCATAGCCGATTTTAGTTGCTTAGTTTGCGTGTTGCATTACTCCACCTACCTCGCACGCCGCTGTTTAACTGGTTTCTTGTTCTCGAAAGCAACCATTTGTTTTGTCCCAAAGCATTTTATTAAGAAATCAGCGTGCAGTGTTTGTCTGGATAGAGCAGTGCGTACTCATACGTTTTCCAGTTTTCTTCCCTTGCTCTTTTGTTTGTGAAGCTCGTAATGTTCTTTTTTGCGTGCTTGAAGTGCGTCCCGGTGAACCGGGAATCGAAATGCCTTTATTTATATTTGATTCAATTTAAATATCTACTTGTGTGTGACTAAAGTTTAAGTAGCTTAGTATAATTTGTTTAATTGGTCCTGAGATCAATCTCTCAATAGCATAATTATTGGGTATTTTTCGAGTTCGACACATTTAGAAAATTCCAGTTTATTTAGAAAATTCCGTTTATATTATATTAAAAATGTATTAGCAACTTACAATTTAATCCATATATAATTTTTCTATTGTCCGCCACCTGTTGACGTCATTTTCCGAATTTAATACGATCTCTCCCTCTCCTGCACAAAAACCTTTTCCAAGTCCTACTGAGTAAATGTGCAAAGTTTGATTGAAATCGGTCAAAGGGTCTAAGAGTGCATAAGAGACGAACAAACAAACAAACCAACAAACAAACTTTCATTTTTATATAATAGATTAAATAATACATTTTGAATTCGTTTATTATAAAAATAAGCTTTACACTTTTTGTACAATGAGCATTAACACTATATAATAGCGCAGCTGCTTGATTCAGATTTCATTAATTTTCTCACAATGAAAACGGTTTTTTCGGATTGGTATGCAAATAGTAATCACCGCCGGCACTAAAAATAATAAAACATTATTTTTTAGCATGTTTATAACATTATCAATGCAAACTACATTGAGATTTGATTGATTTTTCCTTACCTTTTATCTGGTTCTAATCCTCCCATGTAAGTTTGATGATTATCTTCACAAAGACCAGAATTAAAATTTTTATAATTATCACACCTTTTTGAATCAAATCTACCACTAAATATTGATTCTTCATAAAATTCATACGCTCGACTGTGAGAACACATGTAAAAAAGGTCTATTCCACAACCTGGTTGGCTGTATCCTTTATTTGGAAAAATATCTACATGTCCTATTGAGCTTTTGAATCCCAATAAACTGGTGCTAGTATGAATAATTTGAACAAATTTGGCATCAGATTCGTCCAATCGCGTAGCTTTATTTTTTAACGTAAACAAAGGAGAAGCGGGATCTAAGCCAACAATATAATCAATGTTACCACCAATTTCTTTTCCTGCACATCCAGCTACATGGGCTCCAAGACTATGTCCAGCCATCTTAATATGCGAAGGTGGAATCTCAAAGATGTCCATCATGGTCACAATAAATTCTCCTACAAATTTTCCAATTTTAGGAACAGCGCTCTTAGCAAGCGAGTAAAGGCCTGTAGCTGGACCGCTCCAGTCGACCACAAAAACATTCATTTCGCTTTTGGCCAAAATTGTTGGTTTGAGTAATTTGGCTAGATTACTTTTATAATTGTTATTCCAACCGTGAATTATGAAAAAATTGGGTTTCTTGGGATCGTAAAATTCAGAAAATATTAATTGGCTAGCTTCTCCCATTTTGTAACGAACTCCGGTTTGCAAATTCTTCCTAGTATATAAATGGAAAGTAACGTCTTTAGATTTAGCTCTGTTTTCAGGAACTTTCAATGTCAAATCTTCGTAATACGTTGTTCCATTTTCATCTTGATATATCAAATACTTGGTGTGTAATGGATCATTTTCCTCTGGATAGTACTGCCTCTCATATTTTTTGCTTTCTCTTACTGAAATAAAAATAATTATAAATCCTAAATTTTACACTAGATAATCGATGGTCCACTTCTATACAGCAACAAGTCAAAAATGATAGTTCCTCAGAAATTCAATTTTAAGTTTATACATAATTTATAACACGTATTAAATCTCTGAATAATAATTTTATTGCAAAATGTTATATAATCTCATAACGTGTGTTATATATACACATCAAGTGTCAATATCTACTATGTAGACCCAACATTTAAAATGATCAAGTTGTTGCTTTATTAAATTGATAAAACAACTAAATAAAAATTTATTTTTTAAATTTTAAATTTGGACTTGTTGCTGTGTAGAACTGAACCATCACTTCCATCAATAGTTCCGAAAACTAACCATGGTTGTGGTAAAATCAAAGTATAATTAAAGGGATAATTGAAAATGTTATGTTTGCTTACCAGGATATGCAAAAGAGATGGCGATTACAACACAAATTAAAATTATTTGGCCCTTCATTATTTTTACTTATAAGCTACTGTTTTCTCAGAATCTCTATGTACTTATATATCAGCATACCAGTAATCTTGGCCACTTATTGAAAGAATATAAATATAGATAATAATAGATAAATATCTACATAATAAAGAAAATTATCTTATTATTGTCGAAGAATGATGAAAAAGTATGCCACTAACATCCGGCTGATAATAATCTCTATACGTACTTACGTCAAAGATTTAAAACAGCGCAGCGTTGCCCAAAATGTTTTATAATCTCATAACGTGTGTAATATATGGGGCATTCCACGCCAAATCGGACAACGTTTTACTTTTGCATCTCGGATTTTTTTGAAAATTTTTTTTCTTTTAGTTCTAGTTGAGACTCGCCTTCATGACCTTTTTCAATTTTTTTTATGAAGCCATTCAAGAGATATAAATTTATTGAAAATTACGTTACTTTTTTTTCAAATGCTGATAACTTCGCGAATAATTTACCAACTGCTACGTTTTTTTTTTTAAATGTTTCTTTTAAAACGCATTTTCTATAAAAAATATCGAAAAATATTTTAAAACGACATTACTATTAGATTTTTAAGTTTTAAAAATAAATCGCCATTTTTAAGAATGTTCGTACTGATCGATTTTTAAAAAAATTTTTTATAAAAAACTGTTATTCATGTAACAAATTTTAAGCCTAGTCTCATCATGGGCAAACGATGGGTTCTATTTTTTTTTAATTTTAAATTATCAAGATTATATAAAAATTTTGAAAATTACGTTACGTTTTTTTGAAATGCTCATAACTCGGTGAATAATTTACCAAATGCCACGTTTTTTTTTAAATGTTTCTTTTAAAACGTACTTTCTATAGAAAATATAGAAAAATATTTTAAAACGACATTACTATTTGATTTTCAAGTTATAAAAATAAATCGCTATTTTTATGAATGTTTGTACTGATCGATATTTTTAAAAATTTTTTGTATAAAACTGTTATCCATTTAACAAATTTTAAGCCTAGTTTCATCATGGGCAAACGATGGGTTCTATATTTTTTTTGAATTTTAAACTATCAAGATTATATAAATTTTTAGAAAATTGCGTTACATTTTTTTGAAATGCTCATAACTCCGCGAATAATTTACCAAATACCACGTTTTTTTTTCTAAATGTTTCTTTTAAAACGTACTTTCTATAAATTGATCAGTACAAACATTCTTAAAAATGCCGATTTATTTTTAAAACTTGAAAATCTAATAGTAATGTCGTTTTAAAATATTTTTCGATATTTTTTATAGAAAATTCGTTTTAAAAGAAACATTTAAAAAAAAACTTGGCAGTTGGTAAATTATTCGCGAAGTTATGAGCATTTAAAAAAAAGTAACGTAATTTTCAAAAAATTTATATCTCTTGAATGGCTTGATAAAAAAAATTGAAAAAGGTCATGAAAGCTAGTCTCAACTAGAACTTTTTTTTTTTTTTTATTGACTCCAAAAATACATTACAATCTGTCCATAGGACATTAGGTAATATTGCTTGACATTATTAAAAGTAACACAGTGGAGAGCCAACCCATTGGTAGGCCTCCCTTGAGGTTATTTTACATTAAAATATATAAATACAGGCAAATATAAACATAGGCAAATATATACAATTTAGTCGACAATTCAAGAATTTAAACGCGGTGGGGCAAGTCCATAGGATCATACCTCTTCAGTCTCTTTACCTGTAGTTCAATCAGTAGGTCGCACACTAATGGGTTGGGATGGCTTGCAAGTCTCATGTGATATTTTTGCTCATAGAAGAAATTACTTCCTTTACACTACCAATTTGAAGGTCAGCACTAATGACATTATTTGGGACATACCAGGGAGCGTCAAAGATACTACGTAAAATTTTGGATTGGAAGCGCTGAATTTTTGCAATATTGGATTCACTAGCAGAACCCCACAGCTGAATACCATATGTCCATATGGGTTTAATGATTGCGGTATACAACAATAGTTTGTTTTCTATTGATAAAGGTGAGTTTCGGCCCACAAGCCAGTACATCTTTCGATACACGATTCCCAGTTGGAAGCGCTTACTCCAAATGTGCTTGGCCCACGTCAGTCGTCGATCGAGGTGAAACCCCAAGTATTTGACCGTTTCTTGTTCCGGGAGGACCTTACCGTACATCATTACTCCTGGGCAAGTTGCTCTTCTGAGGGTGAAGGTGACGTGTACCGACTTGATGGTGTTAACTTTAATACGCCATTTCTTGAGCCAGTCTTCAATTTTATTTAAGTGACATTGCAAGAATCGAGAAGCAAGTTTTGGATCATCACTAGATGCCATTACTGCTGTATCGTCTGTAAACGTGGCTGATACTGTATTGTGAGTTGCAGGGAGGTCTGATGTGAACAACAGATACAGCACAGGTCCAAGAACACTACCCTGAGGCACTCCTGATAAAATGGGTTCTAGATTGGTATAGGCCTCTCCATATTTGACTAAAAAATATCTGTTAGTTAGATAAGATACTAGCAAACGACTATAAGGATGAAGTAGGAGTTTTTTGATTTTGTATATCAACCCATCGTGCCATACTCTGTCAAACGCCCGAGAGATGTCAAGAAATGCAGCAGAGCAGTATCTCCCCGATTCGAGGTCCGTTCTGATCTTCTTCGCAACCCGGTGCACTTGTTCCACCGTTCCATGTCCCTGCCGAAATCCAAATTGGTGGTCCGGGATTAGATTTCCCTCTAGAAGAAGTGGTTTTAGTCTCTCTAGGAACAACTTTTCAAATGTCTTCGATAGGATTGGCAACAGACTAATGGGTCTATAGGATGAAGTTTCGGTTGGATCTTTTCCTGGCTTCTGAATCATAATTACCTGTGCCACCTTCCACTGAGCTGGAAAATAACCAAATCGGAGGATTGCATTAAAAATAATTCTAAGTAATTTAAACCCAATTTCGGGTAGATTTTGTAAAATTTATTTTTACTTATTAGATCATATCCAGGAGCTTTTTTTGGGTTAATTTTTTTGAAGATAACGTTTTTAATTTCGTTAATTTTGAAATTTGCCATTGGTAGATTCATTTGATAAGGGGCATCAAGTAGCTGGTGGACGGGGTATTCTTCTTCAATAGGAATTTCTCTTGGAAGAGGTTGAAAGACTTTAGCAAGATGTTCGGCAAAGGTTTTGGCTTTTTCCAAATCATTCCGAGCCCAGTTTCTATCATTGGTTTTAATGGGATGATTTGATTTCGTGTTTTTTTTTATTTTCCGCGTGACTTTCCACAAAGAGTATTCGGTTGCTTGATTAGCTGAAAGGTTTTCTATGAAGTTTTTTACTCCTTGATTTTTGTTGTCAACAAGAAGTCATTTTAGTTGTTTTGTGGCTTTGTTTAAATTGGTTTTATCACTTAGAGCATGAGTTAATTGTCACCTTTTCTTTAGTTTTTTTTTCTGCTATCTTCCTTTTTATATGTTCAGGGCAATAGCCGGGTTTTTCAATATTTGGGTCGGGAGGGGTAGCCCTCCATAATGATTGTTGTATTGCTACCGTTAGATGTTCTACAGCTTCATCGATTTCATTCTCAATTTTCAATGATATGTTGAGATTTAATTTGCATGAGAAGTTGCTTTTAAATATTTACCAATTTGTATTTTTGTTAAATAGAGCAGGTGGTTTATTAATTTTTGAGACATTTGTATCTATGGTGACGAGAAGAGGAGTGTGATCAGATGACAGGTCCAAACATGTTTCGATTTTAAGATAGCTATGAGATATTCCTTTAGTAATACAAAAATCAATTACATCTGGGATTTTGTTTCTATCTGTAGGCCAGTGAGTAGGTTCACCTGTCGATAGTTGTAATAGGCCACAGGTTTGTAATGATTGGTACAGCTGCCTGCCTCTGGGTGTTATCAGCCTCGAACCCCAATGATTGTGCTTTGCGTTGTAGTCACCTCCTGCAATAAAGCGATGACCAAGCGAGTTGAAGAATGCATCAAATTGATCTTGCTTGATAGATAGATTGGGGGGGCAGTATACCGCTGAAAGGGTGAGTAGTCCCCGCCAGTCGTCAATTACAACTGATGTAGCTTGTATATTTCTTTGAATTGTTTTCTCTATTTCGTGATGTTTTAGATTGTTCTTAATAATAATTGCTGTACCTCCTCGTGCTGTGCCATCAGGATGTTGGGTGTGATAAATGGCGAAGTTGGGAATTTTGATGAAGCTTTTGGTAGTCATGTGAGTTTCTGAAATTAGCAAAATGTCTAAGTTTTGGTTTATGATAAACGATTTGAGTTCCAGTCCATGATTGACTAGACCATTTGCGTTCCAGGCCGCAATTTTTAGAGTTGTTGGATTTTTGTTTAAAGTTGTGTTTGACATTAAATCATTTTTGTTATCAGAGCGGTCAGGAGGTCCATCATCTTGTCCATCTTCTCCATCATTCTCGTCATCATTTCTTCTAGAACATTGTTTGATTGCTGTGGTGGGGCAGCTAAATATTGAGTTTGTTGGGCATTGTTGACATGTTGAAACGTTCTATTTGCTCTCGCCATCTGTGCATAAGATAAACCAGGTTGGCGTATATAATCATTAGTACTTACGGTATGCACAGCTTGTCTTTCACGCAATGGAGGAAACCTTCTTTTTTGTAGTTCTTTGTGAACTGCGCATCCCTTATAGTTAGCAGGGTGATGCTCTCCGCAATTAACACAGATTACCTCATTGTTACGTTCTTTTCGTGGACATAGTTGAGTAGCATGATTTCCTGTGCACTTCACACAACGTGGATTGTGATGACAGTACTTATGTGTGTGACCAAACCGCTGGCATTTAGTACATTGGGGTATATCTCGTTTCGGGTGTGGGGGTTCAATTTTCACTATGGAATTTAATAACCTCGTTATTTCATAAATGTCTTTGTTGTTTTGCTTAGATACTGGTTCGATGTTGAACAATGGGAGACCTTGTTTTGTTTTACTATCACGGATGTTAGAAACGTTTACAACTTCATGTCCCAGGGCGTTTATAGCTTCCTTTATTTGTTTTGTATCGTTTGGTGGATGTTTCGAAGGACCACGCGAAAAGTGCGATCCTTTTTGGGTTGATACGTGTGAAACTTGGTGTCCTTATCAGTTAGGGCCTTCAAAATGATGGTGTAATGTTCTTCAGTATTAGGCTGAATCCTGACTTGGTTATTGTACATGCTTTTAATGATGTAACCATTCATTGCAGCTTCATCTAAGGCTGTAGTTAATGGTTCTATGAGCTCCACTCCTTCAACATATATCGGAGGGGGTTTAACTATTTTTGGAATTATTATGGTTTCAGGCGTTCCCGTTTCTTCTCCTCCTTCATTCGTAACTACCTCTAAAGCTACAAATTTATTGGTTGTGGTGATTGTTGATTCTGGTTTGCTTAGCCAGTAGTTTTTCAATGTACTTTGTTTAATTTTTCTAGCATTACGATTAAGTTCGGGGCTGTCTCCTTTCCGTTTTCCGTATCTGACTGTTTCCCATTCCTTATTCGGATCCATTATTTGATGCTGAGGCAGATATGGCCCCGGACAATTATTTTGGTCAAAGTAAGCCGAAGGTGGAATCTGGAGTAGAATGTCTGTTGTTTCCAACTGGTTTGTCTGTGGTGCATTGCCATGGCAATCCACCATTTGGATTTCACCACCCCCTTTGGGCGGTGTACGATACATTATTATTTGCGTTATCACATTCTAACCTCACTTCGTGAAAACCAAGAATAAGATGTTATTACGCGACTCTTGAAGTGAATAACACTCAAATAAGTAATTTACCACAATTAACAGTTGATAATCACTGTGTTAGAAATTAAAAAATCTCAATTTACCGACTATATTTGAAAATTTCTATTAGCAACAAATTTGAATTAGCATTCAACTAAAGCTGCGTATTGACTTAACTTTTTTGAAATTTTTTTTCTTTTAACTAGAACTAAAAGAAAAAAAATTTTTAAAAAAATCCGAGATGCAAAAGTTAAACGTTGTCCGATTTGGCGTGGAATGCCCCATATACATATCGTTAACGCAATGCAAAACTAGCGAAACTGAAATAAGGCCGGCTCTGGATTTAGATTATATATTTCATTGTATAATATTAATGGAACCACAGAAATCAAAATTACCCTCAAACATGATGCATAATGAGTTTCTTAACAGGTACAAGTAACTATAAAAGTAAAAAAAATTATTTTAGGTGGAAAATCGACATTGTATTGAAGGAGTTTGGATAAGGAAAATTTGCAGATTCGCTAGTTTTGCATTGTGTTGACGATATACACATAACGTGTCAACCAGTGTAGTTAGTATACTCGTAGTGTATACTACGACTAATGCTTTGATTACACGTAACGAGTAAAGTGGCGAGACAGTGTTTTTGGCCGAGTGCTCGGTTGGTATAAACATATTACCGAGCCCTCGGCAGAGTATTCGGCCTATAGAATGGCGAGAAATGTAATATACAACAGGTGCGTAGCCAGGATTTCATTTCGGGGGGGGGGGGGCACTCGTAAAATGAAAAGTTACTTACGGGGGTTCCCCCCCGAAATTTTAGAAACAGAAAAAATTTTACACTTGGTTAAGTTGATTAATCATATTTAAAACCTCTTTCTTAACTCAAAAGCTATGTTTTTAATGATAAAAATTATGAAACTTTCCAAGACTACCTCGGACTTCCCGAGACTACCTCGAGACTTCCCCGGACTACCTAAGAGATGTACACCAAACTACCCGGGTGCTTTACCCCTCGGGCGAGACAGTCACTCGGACTCTTTTCTACTTACTAGACCGAGTGCCCCCCATCTCATCGGCCCTGCTCGTTAGCCCGCTCGGCATGTTAAAACGCACATTCGGTGCGTACTCACCACTTGTCAGCATGCACGCGCACCATATCCACTTGACATATTTCATTAATAGGCTAGGCATATTAGAATAAAAATGAGGGTTCAGAAGAAAGTTTTGCTATAGTTTTGATTTTTTCACCCTTTATGGTTTTTGGGTCGCTGAACACGATTCTGAACTTTGTTTTTTTTGGCACTTTTTGCCCAAATTTTGGCACTTTTTTAAGTTTTTGGCTTATATCTCAGAAACGAAGCGTTTTTTCGAAAACCCACTTTATGTAAAAATGCAAGTAAACAAAATTTTCTACATTTCTTATTTATAACATTTTTTTGGAAGACTAACCGTTGCGCCGCTAGAGCGCGCCAAAAATGGGCCGTATTCCCATATCTAATGAAATTCACCGTTTTCGCGGAAATCACCCTTCCCATAAGACTTAACTGTTGTATTAATTTATTACATTATACAATTTTATGATAGAAATGCTTGTCGCGAGTTTGACCTATGCAAATAAACAAGAATACAACATGTAACTTGATCTTGACACAAGTAATTCCATGAAAAAATGTACCTAAGTTTTTCATAAAATAAATTTACACAGGTAAATCTCGTGACAAGCTTTTGTAACATTTTTTAACTTTTTTAATGTTAATATTATAAATCTATCCACTTTTTTTTATAAATATTTGATTTTACTATAGTTTCGATGACTTCCTCACCAAGATCTCAAATTCAATTTTAGGTTTACAAAATATAAATTATTTCAGTAATGTCAGAGGTATTTCTAATTTAGAATTTGTTTTCGTGATAAGACAACAACATAACTAGGTGATAACATTTATCATCCACTATCAGGACCTTACAACCAAGGGAAATTGAAGTTTGTGAAAACTCTCACTAAAAACCCCCACCTTGCCGATGTTGTAAGTGTGTTTAAAAACCCTGAGGAAACTCCAGAAAGCATTGCAGCTGCAGGGGAGAGATTCCTGGTCAACGTATACGGCTACACTGGAAGGACTGAACCGTCGATAAACCGTCTTAGATAATTATATTAATTATAAGAATGCAGCTTTCAGGACTTCATCAAAAATAGTTGCACTACCACTATCAGCTACAGCAGCCACACAGCACAGTTTTAGGGTGTATCACCAGGTGCAGCAATGGCTGGGGGTTGAGAAAAATGCCGAAGATTGGGGTTGGAAACGAGCCACAAATTGCCTGAAACCGATCACCTCTTTACAAGCCCCTGCTCCACCCAAACTGCTACATCTGATGTCATGCAGATGCGTCAAGACCTGGACATAAAATGTAGCTACCAAAAAGGAGGCCTCGATTGCACCAATCTGTGCATCATCTGTGAGGGGTCGTGTAACAATGTGACAATCGAGACAGATCTCAAAAATACCTTTGAAGACGGACCATTCGACGTTGAAGTACAGGATGAACTGGATGTACAACAGTAAACATGTGCAGATTACTACTCACCTCGTCGATCAATAAATCCATAAAATAACTTCTTCTGTTTGTTCCAGATGATTAAGGCAGACAAATTTATGACGGCAGCGACATTCTCTTCGTAACATTTATCATTATAATGATATGAGTAAATATTATACCACCTTTTGACTATAGTACACTGTACATAACTATACTTTAGAAATAACTGAATTTCATTCGTTTGTCTTAATTTTTTCAATTACTTTTCTTATTATTATTCGTGTGAATACCTCACACGGTTCGGTAATGTTTTTTTGGCGCGCTTTAGCGACAAACGGTTAGTCTTCCAAAAAAGTGATCTATGATGAATACAAGAAATTTTATCAAATCTAATTTTGTATGGATTGGGCTTATCGAAAAAATTCTTCCAAAGTGCCAACATTAGGTAAAAAGTGCCTAAAAAACGAGATTTATCTGTAAAAATTTATTTTATGAAATACATACATTTTTTCTTAGAATTACTTGTGTCAAGATCCAGTTACATATTGTATTCTTGTTTCTAAATTGATGCAACAGTTAAGTAGTATCATAGCAAGGGCAATTTTCGCGAAAATGGTGAATTTCACTAGATATGGGAGTATGGCCCATTTTTGGCGCGCTTTAGCGGCGGAACGAATAGTCTTCCAACAAAATTTTATAAATAAGAAATATAGGAAATTTTGTTTACTTTAAATTTATATAGAAGGGTTTGTGGAAAAATGCTTCGTTTCTGAGATATAGGTCAAAAACTGAAAAAAGTGCCAAAATTTAAGCAAAAAGTGTCAAAAAAACAAAGTTCCGGGCAAAATTTTTGCCCGCAAATTTTAAATTTGTATTCAGCGAGCTAAAAGCTATAAAGGGTGAAAAAATCAAAACTATAGCAAAACTTTCCTCTGAGAATCCTAATGTGCCTAGCCTATAATCATTACCTATATCAAATACTATAGATATGATAATACGTGCAGCTTCGACGAAAATTTGTAGCCTAGCATTTAGCGCCATCTAACGAATAGAGTTGGAACTGTATCAGTTTGACAGCTTATTTTAAATTTGTTTATGTTTATAAATGTTTGGTTATGGTAGTACAAAAGTAAATTTTTTGTATTATTTATTTATAAATAAGATTATAGTTCTGTTTTAATTATTATAATTGATCGTACTTCTTCTTTGGAAAAGATATAAGCCCATTGTATAATTTTTTAATACTTTTATCAGGTGGATTTGGATCGTTTTTTCAGAAATCGTAATCGCTCTTTCAAAGTGCACATAATTTTTAATCGCGAATTTAAAGAACTTTAATCGATCTTTTAGAAGTGTTTTAAATTATGGACAAACTACGGTTGGTCGGGAAGCATTTGCCGTGGAAAACTCATTTTGTTTAAAAATTGACTTAAATCGTTCTTCTCCGGACCTCTTCATATGCGATTCTTGTGTAAATTTATTTTTAGATAAATATTTTAATGTTTTAATCAAAGCTGATGTTAACAAAAAGAATGAAGACAATAAATCAAAATTGGTTAATGAAGTGAAAAGTAAAACAAATAATAATTCAAAAGATAAAAATAAATTAAAGGAAATTTCTCACAATTAGCATACGGAGTTTTATTTCATGTAACTACTTATATATTAATAATAAAATAATTTCAAATATTAACATATATAGCATTTGATTACACTTAATTTAGTTCCAAGGTTCCAACTCTATCAAACAGGTGGCGCAAATTTTCGTGCTACGAAATTTTTATTGTAATAGGCTTAAGCTGTACGTATTATCATATCTATAGTAGTTGCCTATACTCTATTCATTTAGAACATGCAGCAGACAAAAACAAATACATGCAGTTTGCACATGATTTATGGGAAGGAGCTTGAGAGAGAGGGACTAATCTAGCTGCCTTGTATTTTTACAAATTCAAACGTCAGGTGAAAATTATATACACCAACTTACAATGAAAAACTTTAAGTACAGACGGTATATGGGGTTGTCTTAACCTTACGAGCATCCAATCGCAATTGAATATAATGCAAGCACGTGCATATCACGGAATAATCAGTTTTTACATCAGCTGCATGTGCTAAATGAATAGAGTATAGTGATCATTGTTATAAATATGGCTAATAATAAATAAGAAAAGTGAATTGACCCGCCACAAAAGTCGAATATGCACCTATAAACACTCACTCGCCTACACTACTCTCTCGGCCTAGTGATATTTTGCTGTCTCGCCACTGTACTCGTTACGTGTAATCAAGGCATAAGTAGTATCGACTACTAATCGATTAACATAAGTAGTGGTCATTGAAATGTACTCAGTTAAAAACTGTAAAAATTTTGGAAGTGTTTGGTATACCGGGTGCTGAATGAGTTAGCCGAACATAGGAAATTACCATGTAAAAACTTATTTATACAAATTCCTGCTTCCCTAATTATTTTAGAGAAAAAATGAAAGACACAAAAATAATGCAGAAATATAAATTACGAATGATAAGACAATTCGATTTCATCTAGCTTTTACTTAAATGGTCAAAAAATGCTTTCAAAATGGTTAAAATTTTTATTTATCGCACTGGCCCTGTAATAAATTCAATTTAATTTCTATCTTCAAATATAATTGCCATGAAACTTATTATGGCCAGTGCGATAAATGACAATTTTAACAATTTTGAAAGCATTTTTTGACCTTTTAAGTAAAAGTTAAATGAAATCTAATGCTATTGCCATTCGTAGTTTTTATTTCTGCATTATTTTTGTGTCGTTCATTTTTTCTCTAAAATAATTAGGGAAGCAGGAATTTGCATAAATAAGTTTTTACACGTTAATTTCCTATGTTCGGCTAACTCATTCAGCACCCGGTATATTAGCTTTCAAATAATTTTTAAATTAATTATTAAGCAAATAAATATAAAAAAATAAATATTAACAAGGGTAGATGATAGGCAAGGGATAGTAATTAATTTTAATTTTGCAGTCAGCATTTATCGTTCGTGTACGGAACATTTTTACTGCTTGACACTATGGGTATTACGACCTATTTGTAAAAATTTTTGGAGCTTCAAATTACAATAACAACTTTTCGAGATATTTTCAATTACTTCATTTTCTTTCAATTTTTTATTTTACGTGCATCAACCTGAAATAAACATAAACCCTAAAAATTTTTATTTGTAAAGTTTAACGACAAAGTACTATTTAAGAACGATTTAAGCCTTTGGGTGTATGATCACTTTAATACTGTCAAGTAGCGACAAATAGTTAGTCCGGGAGCTAGCGACATTTTTCATTGTCACATTTTATAAACCTTGGTTTATCTTTTATTTTATTATGTTCATGAAACTTATCAATAAAATGAACTCCTGCCATCTCGTTGGCGGGGCAGCGATTCACAGCGGTCTTCTGATTATGTTTAAAAAAAAAGGTAAATGTTGAAAATTATAAAAGCTGAAACTTTTTCTAATATTTAATAATATTTCAATAGGGTATAAAATGACATCCTGCCACTTCTCCTGTGGAACGGTCTACTCCTGGCCATAGCCATATTTATGTGAAAAAAAAAATATCAATTGTTACAAATATTAAAAGCTGAAATTTTTTTGTCATTTCTGTAATAATTAAAGCAATTAAAAACACATATCCTACCAGCCATTTGGTCGGACCTTGCTAAGGCAGGAGCAAAGTTGTTGAGCGTGAACATCTAATATATTACACAGGGCAACAGCAATCGTTTATGAGTCGATTTTGGGTAATTATGGTCTCCCGAATTCAAAAAAAATTTCAGATTTGTCGAATTGACTCCAGTTTTTGAGATAAAGACAACCCTTTTATATTGAAAATAAAATGAAACAAAAATATTTAATTTATTCAAAGACTACATAGTGGGAACAGTGATTTTGAGGTGTGGGGTTTATGAGTCAATTTTGGGTAATTATGGTCACCTAAATTACAAAAAAACATTCAGATTTGTCGAATTGACTCCAGTTTTTGAGATGAAGACAACCTCTTTATATTGAAAATAAAATGGAAATTTCTTTTTGAGATGTCCGCGGAGATTCGCTGTCAATGGCTCATTTCTTCATAAAAATTAATAAAAATTTCACAGTATATTCTTCAAATGTCACTTTATTATGTAGTAATTATAGCAATAAATATTTATTAATAGTTTCGTCAAAAAAAAATTATCGAAATATGCTGATTTTGCTTAAAATTAACTTAACCCCCCCCCTTAACATGAGAACTAGAGTCAATTTGAACAAAATAACTATGTGACGAGTACATTATTACATTAGTGTATCCAAATTCACTTCAAAACCCAAGACCGCAGAAAAAAGCTTTTGTTTTGTTGCCCTGTGTTATTTGTAATTTCTCCTGTGATAGGTAGATTTTCTGAATTCAGCATTTCATATAATACATACAATTATATGCAATATTTGTTATACTCAAAGTATTAAGTAAGGGAGCTGTACCAGGTATGAGACGGCTCCACTTATATTTTTCCATATTGCGATGCCAATTTTCTGGATTTGACTAGTGTCAACATATTTTCATGTTGGAAGCTAGTTTTTTTTTAAGACACCGGAGTCAATAGTCACAATTTTTGTATGTGATCCAAACATCGAGTAAAAATTTCATGAAAAAAGTTTTATTTGATTTTTTTGTAATTGCTGTTATTACTAGTTATTCAACGAAAAAATGAGATTACAGTGCATAGAAATTCATCATTTTCCTTATATTTTACGATGAAGTAGTCGATTGGACTGATTTATGTTCACACATAAATTTTCTGTGTTTTGTAAAAATGGCGTCATGTTCCGGGTGTGAGACAGCCGAGAGTACCAGTTATGAGACTTGCCAATTCCATCAAATTCATCGAATGTAATTTTTGAAGTGTGCAAATATGCGTGCCAGCTTCTTTACGTTCAAACATTGCAAATTGGATATGAGCCGAAGATGAAGACGAAAAATATGATGTATAAATTATAGAAAAAAAGTGTCATTTTCTTTCGTAATTTTGGTCACTGAAGGCCTTCATGATGATTAAACATTGATATTTTCCGTATTCGTGGCTGTTTTATTTCATATTTCCCTATATTTACCCGAGTTTACCGGGTGTCTCATAGCTGGTGTCAAATTCTTTTTCGATCAAAAATCAACTCATCACGGAAATGCTCATAACTTTTTTTGGTTTGACGGAATCAATATATTTTCTACAGCAAAAAGTTGCGTATGATCATTAGCTTTCGAATGGTATGTAAGATATTCGGTATATTTGGTTTCTATTAAAAGTTTTGGCTTGAAAACAAAACCCGTCTCATACCTGGTATATCTCCCTTATAATTTGTTATACCGGGTGCTCAATGAGTTAGCCGAACATAATAAATTAACATGTAAAAACTTATATATGCAAATTCCTGCTTTCCTAATTATTTTAGAGAAAAAATGGAAGATACAAAATTAATACAGAAATATAAACTACAAGTGAAACTATAAGTTTTCTACTTAAAAAGTCAAAAATTGCTTTTGAAATTGTTAAAATTTTCATTTATCAGGCTGGTCATGTACGTTTCCACGGTAATTGTTTTTTTTATAAGTAATAATAACAATTGCACGTTGCTACTAGTTTTGCACTTTACTAAATATTCCATTTTGCATATAATCCGCTATTTATACTGATAATGATAATAAATAATAATTAATATTGTCAGTTTGCATACTTAGTGCTGTGATACTTTACAAAACCTTGTAAACCTTGTGCGTTGAAACAAACGATTTTGTTTCAAGTGATATTACCTTACTATTTCCTAGCTCCTGCCGAAGCCAGGTCCCATCATATAGCTGGCAGGATACGTTTTTTTAATTGCTTTAATTATTACAGAAATGACAAAAAAATTTCAGCTTTTAATATTTCTAACAATTGATATTTTATTTTCACATAAATATGGCTATGGCAGGAGTAGACCGTTCCACAGCAGAAGTGGCAGGATGTCATTTTATACCCTATTGAAATATTATTAAATATTAGAAAAAGTTTCAGCTTTTATAATTTTCAACATTTACCTTTTTTTTTAACATAATCAGAAGACCGCTGTCGATCGCTGCCCCACTGGTGCCTCGGCAGGAGTCGATTTCAGGTTTCTGTATCTCTAATATGACACAAATAAACTAAAATTAATCTTTATAAAATCTGACAAAATTTTGTGTCGCTAGCTCCCGGACTAATGTATAGTTTGTTTCACGCTAAATGGAATTGAAAAAAGGAATATATTAAATTACTTTGATATAAGAACGTAAAAACGTTTCCGCAAAAACATAATATAGAGATAAGGTGATTTTATAAACCATGATAATACATGTATTGCTAAAGGCACGTATTTAAGAAATTCTAAAACTTTTAAATTGAAAGAATAAAATACAAGAAATCAACTTACATTTTAACTAGTCACAATCTTCTATTTGCATGTTAGTATTTAATTCCAAAAACTTATTATTTCAGAGATTGTCATTATCAAAGAAGTCGGTATCACTGTCACTATGGGAATTTACATTGATAACCATTTCTGGAACAATGTTTTGAGTGTTTAAATAGGGATAGGGACGTTTCGCCCCCACCTTTTAGCCACCGCCGTTTCGCCCCCGCCGATTCGCCCCCGGCGCCGATTTGCCCCCAGCCGTTTAGTCCCCTCTGTTTCGCCTCCGGCGATTCGCCCCCGTCCATTTCGCCCCTTACCGTTTAGCCCCCGTCCGTTTCGCCCCTGACCGTTTAGCCCCCGCCGATTCGCCCCCGACCGTTTTCTCCCCGTATGTAAACTGCCCAATATTCATTGATTTAAAATAAACTTTTTTAACTTGAACTTATGATAAGTGTTTTTGAAAATTGATCTGGTAAAAATAAACTTCGAAGTTAAGTGTATAATCGGTCTCTGTCAAAACAAGTACAGAGTGGGTTATAAAAAATTTACTATTTTAAAACGTCGCGTCATTGCGATCTAACGGTACGTCGGAGGGGGATGCGTATTGTAGTATAGTTGGAGATGCATTTCCCCACACTTCACATCCGTAGAGAAGCAGTGTTCGTATGAGTGATTTGTATAATAATAAGGAGCATTTAGTACGTAGGGAGTCGTGATTTTCTGTTTATAAGTGGACTAGCTGACCCGGCGAACTTCGTATCGCCTCAGAACTTGAACCATATAAATTATTTGTAAAATTCTAGAACATCGTACCGCCTCAGAATTAATATACCAAGTGACTCGGCGAACGTTCTGCCATATAAATTATAGCTGGATACCCGGCTTCGCCCGGGGTCTCTTTAAAAATAAAATACTTTGCATTAGTCTACGTACTCGAACGTTTTCCAATCTTGCTTTCCGTTACTCGTTTGTTTCATACGAACGGACTTCAGCAATGCGTACACACAACAAAACAGTAATTTTGGTTTTTCTTTTGTCTATCTATATATAGTTATGGATCTGTTGATCCGATGTGTTATGTTTATTATGTTATAGTTTATTATGTTATCCAAGTCTTTACGTTGGTTCCATTTAGGTATATTCCATTAGGTTATCCAAGTCTTTAGGTTGGTCCTGTTCTGGTATCTATATATATAAAAATGGATGTATGTATGTATGTATGTATGTATGTTCCTTATAGACTCCTAGACCGCTTGACATAGATATTTATATAGATATTTATCTTGATATAGATAATTATAAAGATATCGGATTATCAGATTATCTCTAAATTATCTATAACACGATGAATAGGCACTATTTGCCACATATTTTATTAAAGTTTGTTGAAAGCCGTTCTAAAGTAGCCTATCTTCTTCGCAGCATCGTAATTAGCTTATACACCAAATTTCATAAAGATTGGTCAAGCGGTCTAGGAGTCTATAAGGAACATACATACATACATACATACATCCATTTTTATATATATAGATAGAGCTGAATCAATCTAGCATTAGCTTGCTGTAGTCTCTTATCAACATTTTGTTTCCATGTAAGTCGATAATCAAGGTGGATACCTAAATATTTCAGCGTTCCATGTTTTGCATTCCAGGTAATTGGTTTATTATTTATTGTTATGTCCGGTGGTTGATCTATTCTTCTAAGTGTAAATATTTTTGTTTCACATTTAGTTTCGTTAAGCTTTATATTCCATTTTGTGAACCACTCGCAAAGGTTGTTAATTGCCAATTGTAATTTACTACTAGCTTCAGCTAGACTCCAATCTTGAGTGATAATTGCTGTGTCGTCAGCAAACATGGATTGGACCCAATAAGCTGCCTGGAGGTACTCCTGAGAAGATTGGTTTTGTTGGAGATTTGGTGTTATTAATATTTACATGAAAGGTTCTATCATCTAAGAACGAAAAAAGGATAGTCTTAATATAGCATGGTATATCCATTATAACTATTTTGTATTTTAGGCCTGTTATCCATACGCGATCAGAGGCTTGAGCGATGTCTAGGAAGGCTACCGTTGTGTATTGTTTGACTTCATAGTCCTTTTCAATGATTTCCGAAATTCTTGCTAATTGGTGGTTTGCACTGTGTCCTCTGCGAAATCCAAACTGGTAATGGGGAATCACATTTAATTTTTCTAACCTTTCTTGAAGTCTAATTGAGATTAATTTTTCCAGCACTTTAGATAATGTGCACAGTAAGCTAATAGGACGATAGCTTTCAGGTTTCTTCTTATCCTTCCCCGGTTTATGAAATAAGAGAACTTCGGCGTGTTTCCAACCTTTCGGAAAGTATCCAATTTGTAAACAAGCATTAAAAAGTGAGGCCAAAAATGCTAGACATTTTCTAGATAGGTGTTTTAGAATCAAGTTACATATTTGGTCGGGACCTGGTGACTTTTTTGCTGGAAAGGTCTTTATGATGGATTTTATTTCAGATGGAGAAGTAGGAATAATTTTATCAGAAATTGGATGATGTATTTCTATGTATTCAACACTGAAAGAAAAATGTGTCTATAACTTACACAATTACATAATACTCCTGCACAATTTGTGTCTAGATTGGCGCTAAACCCATTATTGTGTTGAAAGAGTGTCAACGTTTGGGTTAGGGATTTTAAGCTGGTAAACAACCCAATTGTGTAATTTGCAGGTACCAGATTTGAGAAGAAAAATGTCCCAACTAGTAAGTTTAAAATCTGCACAATAAAATGCACATTATCTGAAATAATGTGTATCAAAATATGTGTATTTCTATCAAATAATTTTGCATATTTCAAATACAAGAACTTGAGTATTTCTTGAAAAAAATGTTGCATATTTCTGAATAAAATAATGCAAGTTTCAAGAATAATGTATATAAAAAATTATTATGTAATTCTGCAGATTTCAACAACAAATTTGTGTGACTTGTAGGCTTATTTTATATTTAAATAAAAATTCAGTAATGTTTAAAATGCATATTATTTATTAAGAATTTAAATAAAATTAATTATACAAAATTCACAAAACATATACAAACTATATAAATTCACAATATACAGTACAAATTATAATATAAACATTAAACACTTTTGAATAATTATCAATCATAAATAATATCTTAAACAAGTATACAATACATTATTAACAGTTGTTACAAGACAGGGGACGTATATTAATAAATCAGGTGCATTAATTGTAAAAATGTTGGATGTTTGCTGAATTTCATTTGATTGAAAATGTGGTTCAAAACCAATTTATTGCTTTAAATATTTCATATTCAAAAAAAATTGATAGACAAAAAATGATGATGAATAACAATTTATTGTTAAAATTTTTCCTTATTCAGGAAACAGTAGTTCATCTTCCGTATGACTTAAAACAAGGAAACGGTCATTTTCGATTGACGGTGTTTTGCCTCCGATCTCATGGTCCAGATATAAACTTAGTAGCCCAGACATCTTCATTAAATTCTGGACAATATTTTCTTCAATTTAATTTTCTAAAAATAAAATATTATAAAGAGATTTTAAAGTTAAAATTTACTACAAAATAAATATTTTAAAATAAAAATTAGAATTGGAAAAGTAACTTTCTTGTTTGTTTTCTTAAAAATTATAACGGATTTTGATTTTGCACACCAGATAAAATTATTGTAAAATTACTTGATAAATTAAAGAATATTATCTATATTATGATTTATGATCGTTACCAGTTTGTTCTTAAGAAAACAAATTTGGAAGTTGTACATTTTCACCACTCCGTACTTACCAAATTATAAACCAATGCAACGGATAAAAATGATAAAAATTAAATTAAAATAAAAAAATAAATTAAATTAAATTAAATTCTCCTTACCTTTTGAAATACTTCGATTTTCTATTACAAAACTATCAATCTCGAAACTATGTAGATAAAATAACAAATCTATGGTGGGCGATAGAAACAGAACAAGTCAAAAACGGCAACTTTGCTTTTAGATAATATCTAAAATTAATATTTTGAAAATTTTATAATTTTAATGTCAAAAGTTATGCAGTTTTTTTCGCTCTTCTGTAAAGTTGCCGTTTTTAACTTGTATTGTTTCTATCGCCTACCTTAGAAATATTCTCGTGCTCAGTGTACGTTTGACGTTATAATATGAAAGAATAATTTTTTTCGTCCAACGAAAACTAAAAATGTAAAAATTCCCACTTCTTTTGTTGGATTTTAGTGCCATTAGGTAAGATTTTGTAAAGAATATTCAGGTTGTTTAATTTTTTCTAGGTAGGTCCTTTGGGCTTACGGTAAATTTAAGCCGATTTACTTCTTTCATTTAAAATGCACATGGTTTTTAACAACCCTAGATTTAAATTTAAATTTAAATGTGAAAATTATTGTGAAGAATAACATCTTTTATAATTTGTCTTTACTTAATTTTACTGATAGAATGGATAGGACAAAAAATAAGCATTAATAATTACTTCAAGTAATTTATGAAAGTCTTTACATTCAGTTTCAAAAGTTGTGAACGAATAATAGAAAAAATATTCCATTTCAAAAATTGAACATATTAATTTATTTAAAATAAAAATATATATTAATGCTCGTATTCACAAACGTTCTTAAAAATTTTGATGAACCGTTTATTTAAACAAACCAATGAAATTTATTTTCTTGTACTACGAGATCATTTTCATTGGTTTGCAAAATTAAACGACTCGTTAACTGTTTTAGGAACGTTTGTGAATACGGGCATTAGTGCGATATTGGTCATAGACTCATAGAAATCTACAAAGTAGATGAAGAAATTCTAAATAAACAAAACAAAAACGAATGAAATAATTTTTTTTTTTTTTTTATTTGAAATCCTAGTATTTTACAATCTATCTAATAAGACAATAAGTAAAAGATATGACATATTGAACCGGATGACATAGAAGGAGATTGCCCAATGGCACGCTCCCTTTACATTTTAACACCAGAGAGTGTTATGTCAGGCTTATACGTACTATTTCAAAAGCGATGAGGCAAGTCCAGTGGGTCGTGACGCTTTAATCTCTTTATTCGATGGGAAGATAATAAATCCACAGCGAGAGAGTTGGGATGGTCTCTAACACGATCCTGATATCTGGTGCTGAACGACTTGATACATTCTTCAACTGTGGGCATTTGAAGATCACGATGGATCACATGATTTGGTACAAACCAAGGGGCGTCTACGATAGTTCTCAGGGTTTTTGATTGAAATCGCTGTATTTTGGCGATGTTGGAGTTACTTGCTGCTCCCCAAAGCTGGATGCCATAGGTCCAAATTGGCTTTATTATGATTTTATATATAAGCACCTTATTTTCCAGAGATAATTGTGAGTAACGATTCAGTAACCATTGATGTTTTCTAAATGAATGACCAAGTTGGAGTCTCTTGTTCCAGATATGTTTACCCCACGTCAGTCTTCTGTCCAAATGCACTCCAAGATACTTAACTTCTTCTTTTTGTGGTAGTATATTTCCATTGAGGTTAACAGTAGGACATGTGTCTCTCCTTGTAGTGAATGTTACGTGCACCGACTTTTGGACATTGGCTTTAATACGCCATTTCTTCAACCATTTCTCTAATTTGTCAAGATGCTTTTGTAGGTTTTTAGACGCTGTTAGTGCATTAGGATGGGAGGCCAAGATTGCTGTGTCATCAGCAAACGTCGCAATAGAAGTGCTTGGATTAGTTGGTAGATCAGTTGTGTAAATTAGGTATAGAAGCGGACCCAAGACGCTGCCCTGGGGGACTCCAGAGTGGACTGGCAAAAGTGGTGATATCTCATCTTGACATTTTACAAAAAAATGTCTATGCTGTAGGTAGGATTTCAACACCGGATAAAAGTTGTGTGGAAGATATGATTTGATTTTGAATAATAGACCAGTATGCCACACCTTGTCGAAGGCTTGAGTTATATCAAGAAATGCAGCTGAACAGTACCTTTTGGTCTCCAAATCTTGCTTGATTTTATTAGCAATTCTGTGAACTTGCTCGATAGTGGAATGCTGATGTCGGAATCCGAATTGATAATCAGGAATCACTTGCCGTTCCTCGATCACGGGCATAAGTCTTCTCAAAAACAGTTTTTCAAATATTTTAGATAAAATAGGAAGCAAGCTGATGGGCCTGTACGAGGTAGTCTCTGTTGGTGGTTTTCCCGGTTTGGGTATTAAAATAATTTGAGCCACCTTCCATTGTGCAGGAAAATATCCCATTCTCAAGATAGAATTAAAGATCATGGTTATAAACTTGATAGCGTTGTCTGGGAGTTCTTGTAGGACTTTTGCAGTTATTAGGTCAAATCCGGGAGATTTCTTTAAGTTTAAGTGCTTCTGAATGTAGGTTGAAACCTCACTTTTCTTAAATTTTTTTACGGGTAGTTCCATTTGGAGTGGTGCTTCCAGGAATTCTTCAAGTCTGACATCTTCTTCTGGGACTTCTGCTTGGAACGGTTTGAAAACGTTGGTCAGATGATCTGCGAATGCATTTGCCTTTTCTTTGTTGCTTCTTGCCCATTCTAGTGTTGGTGTTTTTATTGGCGGAATTGCCGTTTGTGGTCTTTTCAACTTACTAGTTGCCTTCCACAGTGAATAGTCAGTTGCTTCAGTTGCTGTCAGTCCGTTCAGGTAATTATGAATTTCTTGATTTTTATGATCTTTTAAAAGTTTTTTAAGGTTTTTAGTTGCCTTATTATAATTTGTTCTATCACTGGGAGACCGGGTTTCTTGCCATTTTTTTCTAAGTCTTCTTTTTTCTTGTAATTTGCTTTGAATACGTTTTGGACAAAGGTTTTCAACTTGATGGTTTTGATTTTCTGGGGTTGCTTCCCAGGCTGCTTCTTGTATATTTTTGGTTAAATGTTGTACTGCTTCATCCAGCTCGAATTCCGATTTCAAAGAAACATCTTGCGGTAGTTTGCATTGGAGTAGTCTTCTAAACTTCTTCCAGTCAGTTTGCTTATTACAAAGAGTTAGAGGTTTTGGTATTCTATTGATTTGAGAAGAAAATGTGACAATGATTGGAGAATGGTCCGAGGAAAGTTCGAAGCTAGCCTCCACTCTGAGGTGATTGTGCGAAATACCTCCAACCACACAGAAGTCCAACAAATCGGGCAGTTTTTCTCTATCTGTAGGCCAGTAGGTTGGTTGGCCGGTGGAACAGTGATCCAAATTTTTAGATTGCATCACTCGAAACAGCTGTCGACCTCTTGGATTAGTAAGTCTTGATCCCCAGTGTGTGTGCTTGGCGTTAAAGTCCCCACCTGCAATGAAACGATTACCGAGCATATTAAAGTAATTTAAATATTGGTCTTGGCTGATTGTATGTCCTGGAGGACAATGAAATAATAGCATGAAAAACTTTTATTAAATTTAAAAAAAACCTTACCGAATTACGTGTTTCGATCTTATTCACGGTGTTAGCCGCGACACTGATCTCATCAGATTTGTGCTGGAAAGGGGGCGTCCAAACGTGAGGCGTTTATGGGGGGGGTCGAGCCGAATCTCACCCAATCTCACGTGGGGTAGAGCGAAGGTCTCGGCAAATATCACGTAATTATTTTGTGTTAACTATTCACAAATAAAAATAATTAAGCAAATTACGTTTTTTTAATAAATTCAACGCAATCAAGCACAGATTAACGTATTTACATTAAAAATACGCATTTAAGAAATCTCACGTGAGATTAGAAAGGGGGAGGGGGTCGAGCCAAATTTCACCCAATCTTACGTGGGGGAGAGGGGAGGTTTCCGCAAATATCACGTAATTATTTCGTGTTAGCTATTCTTAAATAAAAATAATTAAGCAAATTATGTTTTTTTAATAAATCTAACGCAATCAAGCACAGATATTTACATTAAAAATACGTATTTAAAAAAATCTCACGTGATTAGAAAGGGGGAGGGGGTCCAGCCAAATCTCACGGCAGCTCACCTTGGGGGGCGGGGGAGTCTAAAAATCTCCAAAATCACCTCACGCCTCCAAATTGATTATTATTTTGGTAAAATGGTAATATTATTACCATTATTTCAAACGATCATGAAACCGTCCACGTGCGCTGAACTTGTCAAAGCTATACTACGATAATGTATTGTTGTTGCTAAAGCCGGCCCTGACTGCCGTTTGTTTATTTGTGAATTTTTTCATGTACGTTGTAGATTTTTATGACCAATATCTTAACCGTAATATTTTTATTCTAGTTTCTAATGGTCTACGATACAATATAGGCTTTTAAAAATTTTTGAATTTCTTGAAATTCAAATATTCTTTTTATCGTTATTTTTAATATTTATTTAAATCCCTATATGTATTAGTAATTTATTTTTAAACCGGTCCTGTTGATGGAAAATAAAAAATTTTCACTAATTTCTTTCGTTATGTTTGTCTAGAATTCCGTTAATTAATCAATTACAAATAAACTATAAACTACCACATTTCTAGCAAAAAGTAAATATTAGAAAAAAGACCGAAAGTAAAGTATAGCATCATTTTATTTATGATAAAAGAATTTTTTTTACAAAATATTGTAGAATTTTAAATAAAGATAAAAAAATTTTAATGCATTCCAAAAAAAGAATACACAACTAGTCGAGAACAAAAATTTTTCTTTTTGTCACATACTCGTGGTTACAAATAAGCACAAATTGGGATTGAAACCGTAAAATTTAAAATGCACAATATTAGGTAGAATTAGTGTTAACAGTTCTGAAGATTTCAATCGAAATCTTCAGGTACAAAAGTTTACTTTTTTCTAGCAAACAGTAGATTTAAAAACTACACAATTTGAGTTTACAGTTGGTACAATTTGACATGCACAGCGCTATGTAGATTTATCTCAAACGATTTTTTTGAGTGAAGTATTTCGTTGGAGACGTTTGCTTGGGTTAATTGTGGCAGTGAAAAAACGTTCTGTAAGTGATCCGAAAATATATTACATCTTTCTAAGTCAGTTAGGAATACTTGATTATTGGAGAAATAGTCTCCTTTTTCTTCAATATTTTTTTAGTGGTTTTCCACATACCCGGGTCATTACGCATCAGTTCCTCGATGTGTTGATATTATGGTATTTATCAGCGTGAAGTTACAGTTATAGGTACAGTTACTCGTAATATACAAATTAAAAAAATTAATATCTATCCGAACATAATAATTAATCAATATTGAAATTTGGAAGACATGTGGTAAGTTCCCACCCAAAATATTAAAATTTTTTTTTAGATTTTTATATTTTGAAAAATCAAGTATGATGTTCCAAAAATAAATCTAAAAGCTACAAAATTTCCAAATTTGCAGCGATTTCTCTTACACTATACACCGAATCTTGAGAATACAATTATTTATTTCGAAATCTTAAAATGCCACTATCGGGTGACAGAATAAATAAGATTTGTTAGAATCTTGATTGATAAATAACTGATTTTTATCAATTAATCTTAGATTAAATTTTAATAATAAGTACTTTGTTATTTCTAATTACTACAAGTAATTCTAATCAGTATAGATATTTTCAAAAGCCACTCCAAGTCTTTGGAGTGGTTGCAATAATCTTAATATACATATAAAACTCAAAGTTTGTATGTATGTCCGTCTCATCAAAATCTCCCCAACGGAAAGCACGATTGAATTGAAATTTTAACTGGTTATTCAGCTAAGAGTTCAAAGGTTAACGCCCAGCTCTCTACGTCAATTTTCAATTTTTTGAAAAAAAAAGTAAAAATAAATATGACTAATATTGTGATTTTATAATAATAAAATAAAAAATTAATTATGATAAATGATCCTGTGCAAAAAGGAATTTCCAGGTCATTCAAATATTAGGAGGTCATGGCGGCCGGCAGGCCGCCTGACCTGCTAGTTAAATATAAATTCTAAAGCATTATTTTGTAAAATGGAATTATGCAAAGGAAGTTATAGAAAAATTCACAGCCACAGCATTATTTGTGAGTAGAATAATTTTAAATATTGAAAAACTAAACCGGTGTAACCGAGAATATTTACCCCAGTGAAATTTTACCCCCCGGTAAAAATTCCTTAGTGAAATTTTACCTCCTAATCATTTTTACAGGGTCAAATTAAAACACAGGGTGTTCTACGGAGCACTTTCCGAAGGGGTCGAACTAACATGTCATAAGGACAGTACAGGGGGGTGTTGAGAATTGAGCCTCACTCATAACCTTAAGGTTATTATGACCGTAGCTTATTCTAGCTACTGAGAATTGTAATAATTCAAAGTTAAATCAATATAATCATGCGCGAAAAATGCTATATAAGGTAAAAAATCAAATCAATATTTTCAAGAATGCAACTATATGATACTGATAAGACCTAATAAGGTCGAAACATGTCTATCATTGTTGTGTTCTTGATTATATTGATTTAACTTTGAATTATTTTTACTGGGGGTAAAATTTCCCTAGAGAATTTTTACCTGGGGGAAAAAAGTTCAAAATAACCTCAGTGAATGTTTACCTCCTAAAGAAATTTAAAGGTAAATCAGAATTTTTATTACTGTTTATATATTAAATTCGATTATATTTTATTCTGAGATGCTAAAACATCTTCCCTGGATTTTGGAAGAATAAAAATAAATAAAATTGGATAATTTATTAGTTAAATAGTAAAATTAATAGGTGAGCATACATACAGGTGTTGACCACAGGTCGAAAGTGGGAAAATCTTTGAAAAAAAGATATCCTATCAGTCATTTAAAACATTACCACGACAACGGATCTTAAGAAAAAAGTGGCGAAAATGACGCACAAGAATCATCTGTGGAAGAAATTAATTTCATTACGGAAAAATCAAAATTTCGTTTCTGTCCCATAAATAATATTTGGCAAAAATGACTTTGTAAGAGCTTGGACTTTCATTTGATAAGAATTCCGACTTTGCAAAAACAAAAAATTCGTTGCTCCATATTCGCCTCGCACTGTTATAGATTGCAAGGCAGGCGGTAACTGTTTTTTTAGATGCATATCTTTAATCTTTATGCATTACTGGAAGTAAAGATCAGCACAAGGAAGTACGAAAGCTAATTACTGAATTTATGAAAACTCAAAAACGGAAGTTGATTTGTTTTCTGGTGCTGAGAATTACATGAATATCACGAAAATGGACAAAAATGCAATTTTTGTGCAGCAAAAATGCAGCACTCATAGGAGCCGATATAACTATATTCGTTTACTATAATTTCGAAAAATCCTGCATGGCTAAGGTTTGCAAGTTCAATGCTTTCCGATGAACCTAATTACAAAAATCTGGCAATATATTTGAACCATAAAAATTCAAATCATTGTATCAAAGTGTATAAGAAAATGTAATTTTTAAATATATGTTTTAAACTTTTAAATTATTCTACTTTATTCTTCAAATATCTGAGAAAGAAATTTTAGGATTTCGCAGTAAAATATTGTGGAATTTGATACATAAACAGATATAAAAATTCTTATTTACCTATAAAATTTCTTAAGGGGGTAAAAATTCACTAAGAATATTTTGAGCTTTTTTACCCCCCGGTAAAAATTTTCTAGTGAAATTTTATCCCCTATTCATGTTTTACTGGGGGTAAAATTTCCCTAGGGAATATTTATTGGGGGTAAAAAGCTCAAAATATTCTTAGTGAATTTCTACCCGCTTAAGAAATTTTGTAGGTAAATAAAAATTTTTATATCCCCTTAATCAGTTTTTACTGGAGGTAAAATTTCTCTAGAGAATATTTACCGTGGGTAAAATTTCTCTAAGGAATTTTTACCAGGAGTAAAATTTCACTAGTAAAATAAAAGGGGGTTAAAATTCCCGGCTACACCGGGTCGGGTCTATGACGTAAAGTGGCCAACTAGTGTTTTATATTAATTTAGTTATAATAAAAATTCTTGTGGAATTTGAAAGATGACATTAAAAACATATTATTAGAAATTTATTTAATAGTTAATTTCTTTCTTCAAGTGCCATACACTAGACAATTACTTGGCTGAAGCCAAGATGACGATGTAGAAAATTTAATTAATGGGGTGGTTTGGGCTTTTTTGATTAATACATTACACCAGTGTATTCGACGCGACCAGGAATGAACTGCGGTTGCCCGCTTCCCAGTCAGCCGGTGTAGGCTTTACGCATTACGCCATACTGCTGGTTAATAGTTAATTAAAGCCGAATTTAACTTGAGAAAGAACAATGATCATATCTTTTTAGATTCGTAATTTTCGAATTCGGTCGCGCCCAGGGATGTTTTTTTGAGCTACTCAAAGATCTTAGTTTTTTGGATCTGTAAATTTTGATTGAAAGTTATGCCCAAAAATACTGGTAAATACTTGTATATTATAAAAGCGACGCCATGCGCGGAGCAACCCATATGAAAACAGCAAATTAAATGTTTTTTTGGTTTGTGGCCATTTCTTACCCGAAGTTTTGGATAGTCATCAACCAAACTTTAATTTTATATTTGTAATTTATTCCATAAACTGCCATAAATTGCATAAGGGAATTTTTAAATTCCATGGCACATTTTGCGTCCTAAACACGCGCTGCAAAGAGAGAACGTCTACCTCAGTGCAGTGGAGAGGTTTTTATTGGGTTTTTTACAAAAAAACTTTGGGACAAGCACTACAAGTACACATAGACGTTGCAGAGGTATCTTGGATAAATTTGAATTTGATACATTTTGCAAGGTCAAAAGACCCAACTACAAGGAAAAGAGTAGTATAATTATATTTTTCCAAAATTGTGTCGATGATAACCTACCAAACAAAGAAAGTCAGAATATATTTCAGAACTTAAGTACCAGGCCATAATTGTTTTCGATCACTAACATACGTATCATCTTAAAGTAACATTGTTTTATTACAATAATTGCCTTTAGTACCAATTAATTCAATAAGTTATAGTCATAAAAAATATTATAGGTAATAATTTTAGTGGTAATAAAATTTTGAAATAATTTTAACATTCAATTTTCTTGTTTAATTTAATTTACTAATTTACTTCTAATACTTCCAAAAATTGGCAATCTTGGGTTTGATTTCATAATAAAACTTAATTTGGCATTTAATTTTAATTGGGGAAATAATTCTTCCATTAAATTTTAGGGTACTGTCAGGAAATTGATTCCACGAATTTAACTTTTTTCCTATATATTATTGGAATTATCCATTAGTTTTCAAGAATTTTCAAAAATTTTACATATAGAATCGCATACATAACATGGTGGGAGGAGCCTAACTGCTAATAATTCATTTAATTTAATTTTGTCATTTTAGGGTGGATCCGTGATTTGCCGTGGTTGTGTCAGCCCGGAGCGCCCATAGCCCAGCGAAGCCAAGTTTAGTAGTAGTAGACCATGATACTATAACGTAGTAGACGTAGCCAAGTTTAGGACATTTCGCTCCTATATACTATTTTATTAACACTAAGATATTTCACTACCACTTTTTGTTTGTTACTTGAAAAACAAAAAAAAACTATATCTAACTACAAACGCAAAATTGATTAAGAACTATTAATTACAGCAAAAAATACAATAACTTTCAATCTTCTCTTTTAAATATTTTTAATCCTAACGTGTGAAATACGGGGGCGGGGCGTTGAAGTATTACATAAGCAAGCTTAAGGGGTGGGGGATTCACTTTTTTCTTACATTTACTGACAAAGTGAGCGGGGAGATATTATAAATCTTACGCAAGATAAAATAATTACAAAATTTTTTTTATTTTTTTTTTTCAGAACAATTTATTATAATTTAGTTCTATAAGCTGATTTGATATCGATAATGTTTTGCAGGGGAATGTGCCCATTGGCGGTATCTGTATTCAATTTCTTTATGTAACTAGGCCATTTTCTACTATTGTAAAAAATTCTAGTTTCTATACAAATAGAATGTAATTTTATATAGTCAAACAACTCGACATCTTTTTTACTAAGTATAATTATTGCATTTTTTGATGTTTTTGTTCCTTGTAATTTTTGCATTTATTTTAGTCTTGAAGATGAAGACATAAAGTCTTCGAAACGTCGACATTGTAAAACTTTTAGTTTGATTTGAGTCTACTAAGCCCAATACTCTATTTTTCTTAAACAACTTTTTGTATTTTCATATCTAAAATTATTTCTATAAAAGTAATTGCATATTAAAGCAGAACTAATGTTTTCCTATAAAAACGATCATAAAACTTTGATGTATATATAAAACTAAATCAATATTGTAGATTAATAATCAAATCATGAAAGCAATCACAATTATTTATGTTTTAATTAGTATATTTTATTTGGTAGACTGCATGTGTAAGTAAAGTATTAAAAAAAATATTTTTAACTTCTGTTTATTGTATAATTTTTAGTGAGACGATATTCGGTTAAAGAAGAAGAACTACTTTATGGGCAAAATATATCTATTATTCTAGATGATGGAACAATTCGAACGGATGAATTAAATATACTATCAAATAAAATTAATTATTTAGAAAAAATGTCATTAGTCTCATTAAAACATGTTACTATAATGTTATTTACACGTAAAAATGAAAAAAACGAAGAAATTTATAAACCAAACGAAGCAGCAAAATTAAATGAATCAAACGTATTTGATCCTAATAAGCCAAACTTTTTCGTAATTCATGGTTGGACAGGGAGCTACAAGAGCACTATATGTATGTCGATTAAAAATGCGATTTTACAGCAAACTGACATGAATGTATTTGTGGTGGATTGGAAACGTCCTGCCGCTTGGAATTACAGTTTAGCTAGGTATGCAGTTCCTAAAATAGGAGAACTTACAGCACAATTCATTAATGACATGGTAAACATTTTTTCAATTCCGATGTCGTCCATTAAAATTGCTGGGCATAGTCTTGGAGCCCATATTGCAGGATGTATAGGAAAAAAGGTCAATGGCAAAATAGATTCTATTGTTGGAATGGATCCTGCTAGACCTTTATTTAAATTAAGCGACGTAGACAAACTGAACGTTTCTGATGCAAATTTTGTACAAGTCATTCATACAAACGCTTTTCTTCTTGGGTTTGATAGTTCTTTGGGACATGTCGATATATTTCCAAATAATGGTTACCGACAACCTGGTTGCATATTCGATATCACACAGACTTGTTCCCATGGAAGATCACACGAATTTTATGCCGAATCAATCCTTTCTGGAGGTTTTACCACAAAACAATGCGATGATTATAAAAGTTATCAAGATGGAAAATGTAACCAAAATCCTAAATCTTATTTAGGAGGCCTAAAACTAGATAAAACGTAAGATTCATAGGTATAAAATTAAATTAAATACAATAAATTAAATAAAACATTTTTTTAGTGCCAGTGGTGACCACTATTTAGACACTAACTCAGAAAGTCCATTTTCCATAGATTAAAATTTCAAGAGTCTAATATTTTGTTACTTATAATTTTTAAAGTTCATTTCTCAGTAGTAATCTCATTTGTTTGTCTCGAATGAGCTGTTATAGTCGTATTTATCACTGACGCGCATTAATCGATTTAAAAAAGTACGAGACGGATGCAGAAGTTATGCAGAAATCTACTTATCCAATAAAACACTTATTGAGAAAATAAAGAATTAAGATTTAATTTTAAAAATGGTATTAGGTAGAACATTGTAAAAAAATGTTGTTAAAGTGCTTTTAAATTCATAAGTCAATCATTTCCAAGTTACCTTTTAGCTAAAAATACTGTTTCCTTATTTGGCACAAAAAGACTCAAATTTTGTGGGTTGGTAGTTTTATGCCACAAAATGAATATTAGCTTGATGTGGTTTTGGTACATTTTTGCTAGTCGAAATATAATTTCGCAATTTTTCAAAAATTGTGGGTTGGTAGCTTTTTGCATAACAACGTTCATTTAGAGTTAGAAATTTTCAAAATGGTAGAAAACTTTCAATTTCAACTTGTACTATTTATAAAATTTTAAATATTTATACAAATTTTATTTAATATTATAATTAATAATAATATCTATAACTTTTATAAGTAGTTATCGCAGAAATGTAAAAAATCAAAGTAAAACGGCATAAACCGAAACAAATTAACGAGATCACTTTGAATTAAATTCCTAAATAAGGCTTTTGGTTTAAATGTAATATTCTTGTAAGAAAATTTTAATTAAGAAATTATTTATTTCGCATTTATTAAGTCTATGGTTAGCAAAATAATAAATGCGAGAAGAGTTCATTGTGTTTTATTTCTTATAGTAGAACATCACAATACCACAGATTAAGGCTGTTCAGTAGGGTTTAGAAAATTAGTAATATGCTGATTTTATAATTATACTCTTATAGAATTACTTATTTTAAGTGACTTTTACTAAAAAATAAAAGTTGTAAAAAAATTAGTTTACCCGCAATTTCCAATTAAAGTATGAATTTAATTTGTGGTTTCATGCAAAATCTAGAAAAGATACAAATATGCGGTTTTCACTAAGCTCAAGAATTCTTATTTTACTTTGACACTATATAATTTTTATTTTGACTAGTATCATCATATTCTTGTAAAAATTTGTTTAATTTGAGTAAAAACGTGATATATTCAGTAAATATAAGATTACATATTATTCAAGCTTATTATATTATTTTTAAAGCAGTTACATTGCCCCTTTCGTCGTTAGAAATCTCACGCCCCCAGACAACAATTGATAAAACCCTTTTCTCGTTGAAATAAAACCTGCAACCTAATTACAATATGTTAATAGCTTCACTGCTACAAACACATATACCAAATTATTAACTTTATAGTTACCCTTCCTACTACCAACCTACTGTATTGTTACCACCTTCTACTGGGTCATGTTCATTAACGTGTGAACCTCCGGATAGGGATGTCCGATTACTCATATGGACCATCATAGCATAAATGATGACATTCAGCAACAAATTCAGGCCATCTCAGATCGGTTATCCTTGTCGTCTGATCAAAACTGTTTCTATCGAAGGATCTTGACAGTTCTTGCAACTTCCCTTTTCGTTTCATAAGAACGATTCTAATTCCTGCTGGCCTTCGACAACGATTACTGCATATCGATGTGGTCAAAAGGTTCCCATAAATTATTCAAACTGTTCAATGTGCTATTCCTTCGCATTATTCAAAATCAAATTGGACCACCTTGTTTGTTACGAGGCAAACGTTAACATAACTTCTTCTGTTTTCTTCCTCATTCAACATTTTCATGTTTGCCGATGTCAACATAATGGACTAAGTGAGATAAATGTACGGGACATAGTCGAAAATACTAACTAGTAGGAGTGTGGTTTAAACAATTAATTTCTACTGCTACTTAACAGACCAATCTTTAACTCTCGGTTCATTTCCTCATTCCCTTGCAAGAAATATCAATCTACTGCCCTTGTTCCGCTACCTCCTTTCGTCATAGCATCGATTGAGTAAGAGTCCTTCCTAAATCGAATTATCTTCGTCGTCTTTGTACTGGCAACCACCTCCTTGCTGTCACATACTCCTGACTTTGTTTAACGTGTGTGCCATCTCCTATATTTAAAGCACAAAAGTCAATTAGTACAAATTTTTACTGTGATAGGTGTGAACAACTTATTACTCGACAGCCTCTTTCTGAAAGAACCACCTCGATGTTAGACTGTCATCATCATAATAGGTTACGCACCCATCGAATCAACAATTCTTACCACCTTCACTACCTCCCTACGTATGATTCATCATCATACAGTTACGATGTACCTATAGTGATTCAATTTGCTATGCCCCTGCTCACACCTCTTTACGAAAGAAGTACTTGACCACAACAAGATATAAATACATGCTCCGTTCATGTAAAGCACAAACAAAGAATATACAAACACCTCGCTGCAATCATCCTGCTCACGGCACCATTTGTAATGTCGAAACGTCAAATCAAATCTCCCACGAATAACCCCACTTCCTAATCTGAACCTAGCCCTCCTAAGCGCAATTATGGTGGCCACCAAACCCGCAATGCCGTATCGTCTAATACTAGGACCCCACGTTGTGTACATAACCTACCCCGACATTACCTTCCAGACGTAGCACTTCTCTCATATCGAAGAATAAACTTGAGCAAAGCAAATGAATCGAAAGAAACGCAAAGCGAACACATAATTAAACACACAGTAAATTTTGATGTTTATAATTTGTCAGTTGTCATTACATTTGTCTATTCAACCTTGTGGTTAGCTTTTGTTACCTTATCGGTTATTATATCAATTCTGTCATTTCGTTAGGTAAATTACATACATGTTAATATTCATAATATTGTCAATATTCATAATGGTTTTATCATTTAAGTTTATATGTTGCATTTTGCATAATTTGGTAATACATAAAATATATAGTGTGATTCAGAATATAAAGAGATTGACATCCTTAATCTCCCATAAACTGTTAAAACATATTCAGTAAGATTCCCACGTGGATCCAAAGAATCAAGTCTCGTGTCGTGCCTTTCATAACAAAATGGCTACCGCACAAAGATTCTAATCTTATTTCATCAAATCTTGAGATGTCTAGAGCTCTTGAGGTTCTGTAATGGACTCTGTCTAGTAGTCCCACAGTGACACATAGGTCTTCTGTGAGTTTTTACGACTGGGGTCAACAGGCTCGTCTCTAACAAATGTTCTCTAAGATTAGAATTTATTATATAACAAATATGTTCATTGAATTCGATTACACGAAACTCGTATCTTTGGAATATATCAAATATAAACATTATTACCTTTAAATTGGTTAAACTGGTTAAATCCACAAAGTTGAATCACAATTACAAACTGTTATATACAATTAAATATTAAAAGCATCTGTTCACTACGGCTTCGGCAAGATGTCTCCCTTCTTCCGTTCACCCTGCCGTTCTTCTACCCTCTCATCCCCACCATCATTCTTCGTCGTCATCGTTCCTCCCTCGGTTATGTCGAGCGCTGTAAAGCCATAGGTTGCCATCTCGTGCATTATTTCCAAAGTAATAAGTACGCATTTGGTGGTAATTTCAAATGATTTAAAATCGTTCATTAAGCGCCAATTATAAACTACGTTTATAACATTACAAACTTTCTTCCTTTTTAATGACATTCACAAACTTCAACGGCATTGTTTGTGCGAGGAACATTACCTCCAACAGCAGGGCCGGATTACGTCTGTTTGGCGCCCTAGGCTAATACAACTTTGGCGCCTATTTAATTTACCTATTAATAATTTAAAACATAAAACACGTGCTTACAAATTTTTTTATTAAAAACCAAGATACATTATAGTAGGTAAGAAAATACTAAATAAACTTATAAGTTATAATAACTTATAAGCTGGCGTTATCGTATGCCTGTCCTCTGCAATTTTGTAAATCCAAAGACATGTTTTCTAAAACATTTAAAACGGTTGCTTCCATATTATTGACTGCTTTGTGCCCGACTTTACTTACAAAAGTAACAAACCTTTCTACGGAGCAACCATTTTCGAGAACACACCTTACAACAAACGTTAACGGGTCAGTATGCGATATATCGGGTGCAGAGTCAATTACTATGGAGAAATATTTAGTGCTTTTAATTTCCGAAGAAATTTTTTCCCTCACAGCTATTGCCATAAGTTTGATAAATTCATTACAAACTGTAGACGACAAGTAAGAAATATGACCCTTCTCTGGATTGCCTTTTGCTTCGATATGGGTTTTTAAGAAAGGGTCAAATTCTGCTAGCAATTCTAATGAGCTTAAGTAATTACCATTATTGGTAGCTCCAAATATTTCAGTTGTTCCTCTTAACGCTAAACCTCGAGATGTTAAAAATTTAATGACTGCAACTACTCGCTTAAGTATGTTGATCCAATATTCCTTTTCACTCAGATACAGCTGATGAAGATTTGTGTCTATTTTTCCCAAGGTATTGGATCGCTTAATGTTCGTTTTGGCATTTTCGCAATGCTCCAGGGAGTTTTCATGTTCCGAAATTCTATAAATGTTTTTCCAGTCATTAAACACATGAACAAACGAATTGACTTTTTCATTATTATTAAATAATTTGCAATATAAACATCAGTATACATTGCAGGTTGTTTATAGTTTCCCCGTTATAACGCTTTTAAAAAAAAATGTTATTTGAAGCGTATCTGCTTTGCATACCGTATACTCGTTTAGACTTCTCAAAATCCATTTTCGATATGTCTTATATAAAAGGATTATTTAATTATATAATCTGACGGTATCGTCAATTTTCCATTTAGCAGGATCTTTGATTTCATTATTTGTTAACTGATAAGAAGATACAAAGTTTTCTGTAGTGGCGCCTGAAAATTTAGCAGCAGCGGCATTTTCTATATCGATAACGGAAGTATCATGTTCAAAATTAATTTTTGGGTTAGTGGTTTTCACTTGACTACCTAAAGTATACGAAAAAGGAGTATAAGAAGCGATATTTCAATTTTCACGTGTGGAAATTTAGAAATTTTACAACTCTACACTCTACCTACTTATATTAGCTACACCAAATACTTCTTTTGCGCTTGTTGATGGTTGCTCGATTTCCTGTTTTTCATTGTCGGGGACGTCAATTTGATTTTGTTGCTTAAAAAATGAGTCTAATTTTGGCACTTTCTCTAGTAAAACTTTAACTTTTTCTTGTCTATTTTTTGAAACTTTCTTCCTATCCCACCCACTGAGTTTTTTTCCCTCTCGCACTCATTATCGCACACTTATCAAGAAGTTAATAAAGTTGAAATGCAACTATTTACACTGCCGCTGACGGAAATATGGACACTTACTGGTTTCCAATTTTAACGAAAACACAAAAACTGATTAAGATTAAAAGAACGCACAAAAACTACGCACAAGGCACAAATTACAAAATGTGTTTGTATTAACTTCTAAAAATAAAAATGACCAATTTTTTATTTAAACCCACCCGTACAAACTGGATTGGGTTAGATTTTGTAAGATTTGTTGTCTTAATAACTTGTAGTACTACCTAGCATTTTAAAAGCCGCTTTAATAAATAGGGATGACATTTTTATAGAGTGTTTACGTATTACCGGAAACACTTTTATTTGCGACTATGCTTTAAAATTTCCAAAATTGTTATACCAACTGCATTACAGATGTTCGTAGTGCTGGGCGATATTGAAATTCCAATATCGAATATCGATATCAAAAAGTATCGATAATATCGATATATCGAAAATATCAATATATCGAAAATATCGATATATCAAAATATCGAAATATCGATATCAAAAAGTTTCAATATCGTTCATCGATATATCGATATTTTTCCCAGGACTACTGAGAACAACTGATATTATTACTGATCAGATCATGTTACCAAGACAGCAGTCTGTCCGGATTTCAAATTGTCGCAAATATGTAAATGCAACTACAGCTATTAATAATTTGTTTCGTAGTGAATTTATTATGGTTTGTTGTTCAAATTTCTTTTGATCGTTATTATTGTTAGTTAAAGTTGAACAAATTATATTGAAATTCTAATATCGAATATCGATATCAAGAAAGTATCGAAATATCGATATATCGAAATATCGATATCAAAAAGTTTCAATATCGTTTATCAATAAATCGATATTTTTCCCAGGACTAGATGTTCGACCTAAGTAATGTTATATTTTTTTGAATATTTTCATAAATGTGTTAATAAAAATAAAAATTAAACCCTTGAATTTTAGAATTGTTTTGCCATTTGTACTTTTGGAGGCTAGCGCGTTTTCCGAAAACGGCGCCCTAGGCTATAGCCTAGTCAGCCTAGTGCATAATATGGCCCTGTCCAACAGCTTCATAGCAATTCCATATACCTATTGCAAATAACGGTGGATGCCTCCTGCTTCTTCTATCGATTCGATCTATCCAGGTATAAAAAAATACAATACAAATACAAAGTGTTACAAAAATACCAATATCTATACATTTATTCATGCGTATTTCCATTTATTTATTAACGTTCTAATAATCAATTTATTTTCATTTAATTTTTTAAACAAGGATGTATTTCTAAAAACGTCCCTATCGCTTATACGTCATTGGCATCCGATGTTGGCAAATGTAAGGCACCACTAAAGTCCACTAAAGCCATTAGTACTACGCAAAAAGTGCCTTTATAATTGTAAAATTCAGACCCACTATGTACAGGAGATTGCACCAACACTGTTGAAAATTCTACCTATTTTCTAAATTTGCAACCATTTGTAACATTTATTTTTCACGACTCGGTAAATTTTTATATGCGATTTTCCAAAACCGCGTTTTGAGCAGGCGCGACGAACTGAGTGATAGCGGAAAGGAAGTAGACATCACTTTCTGTCAATCCTTTGAAAAGTCAACTTACACTTAGTTTATTGGAATTGCTTTAGTTGCCTTCATTTTTATATTTCCGGAGAAACGACCATCAGGTAACTCAGGTTTTTGTTTGATAGATTGAGATTTACTTCCTATTTTCCTTTTCGTAGGTTCTCAGTAGTTATTTTTTTTTATTTGGTATCCGAACCTATTATATCCAGTTTTGTCTTGGTTTGCCAGTCGTATGGAAGACTGTTAAGAGTCCATACTTACTTTCTTTATAAGGCAATGAATGCACAACTTAACGAACCTCTGCATCTAGGTGGTGAACGAAATAAATAATGATCAATTTTTTTTAACAAAATATTTTTCAAAGAAACTTAAATTTTAAAATTAATTTAAAAATTTATTTTCAGTTAAATTAAACAAATGAATTACAAAGATTATGATTCTAAATTTCCGCCTAGCAATGCGCTTGTCCCGTATCTAAACTTTCCGCAAAATCCGCAATATTCCGCAACAGCACTTTAAAAATCAGTTTATGCAAACCTAAACAGCAGCAACTCGTTCTTCCGCTTCTTCTTTAAATTGTTTGTGGTTTCCTCTCCTGTCTCGCCACCACGTGAAATGGAGGTACGTCCAAATTAACTCCAATATTTTCTAAGCCACTTTCCAAATAGTTTTCCAAATCATTTGTAGCACCTTTGCTTCTTAGATTGAATTTGTTCTTTATTTGCCGAAATTAAATTTATTAGCACTTAGTGAATGGTTCCCTGTTTCTTGGAAACCACCACTTAACAACTTGATTGGACTCAAATCCGTGTTCCAATATGTTGGACCTTTGTCCAAAATTGAACTACCTCGGAACGTGTCCAGAGATCAACCTTCTCGGACCTCGTCCAAGGATTAACTAAATATTTCAAAATTGTTTTTTCAGCCGTTTCCAGACAATTCAAATGTTTTTTCAGATTCACATATTTTTATTTACGGCACGTTACTATTCCTATGATTCGTTTTTTTCTTGTTTGAATACAAGGGCGCATCGTAAACGTACGTCACTAACCATATGGCTTACCCTAACATTTCAATTGTTTTACTTAACCTCAAAACTGTAAATCGTCAAATTTGACATTGTCATAATTTATCACATAAGTTTCTTTGACATTTAAATGACGACATATAATTTTTGACTTGACAGCTAATAACATCTGCACTTGATTTGGTTAAGTTGCATTAAAGGACACTGCATCACATTAAAATAATTTAAATAAATTTCTTGTTTGTTATAAACAAATATTTATTCCGCCATAATCTAATAAAGCATTTATTAGTTGTTAATAAATCTAGTCAATTGTTAATAAACTGTTCTCTCAGTGTGCTTGCCAATATTGGAGTTCTCTTGCATGATTTCAACTTTATACCGACTCAAGAGAATAGAAGGTCGTATATTTAAATTTATTAGCGCACCCGAGTATTTTGGTTTCGATTTATGTATTGTTGAATTTGTCGAATCATCTTTGAGAAGAGAATCAGTCACGAAATTTAATTACGGGAAATATAACCAACGAAGACTAGTTAAATTCGTTCTAACAGGAGAAATTTTAAATATCAAGTGTATTACTAATAACTTTTTTTTGTATAAGATTAGTGAAAACCAACAGGTAATAGCTATTAACGCGTTGGGTATACTTAATTGCTGTTTAACGTATATGCAAATTTTGTTTACACAAGAATATTTAGTTGAGGATAAATTTATATCTTTGGTCAATTACAATATTACGTAATTCTTTCTGGCTTGAGGATTATTTTTTTTGCTCTTGATACTCCTGTATATAGTTGTTTGTCTTGTAGAGTCAGTGGCGCCATATAAATATTTAGAGAAATATATTTTTACTTTTACAACTTTGCTTCAATTTTTTTTAAGAACCTGCGACTTGCTCTTCCATTTTTAAACAGAGCTACCGACCGGCATTGTGTTGACCGGAAGACTTGAGAAAGTTTTTATGGTTATACATTCTTGAACAGTTGTAGGCATCTGCAAAAATTTCACAAGATATTAGTACCGTTTACAAGTTGGTACTTTATTTCTATTAAATTTAGCATTTTTCTCGTAGGATTTAGTGGTAATAAGAGAAGATACCAACCTAGATGAAGAAAGTAAAATCGATTACTAACTTACAATTTAATCCATACATAATTTTTCTATCTCACTCTCCTCTCACATTTTTGAAGATATTCCTACACAAAAACCTTTCCCAAGTCCTATTAAGTAAGTATGCCAAGTTTGGTTGAAATCGGTCAAAGAGTCTATGAGTTATTTAAAAACGAACAAACATTCATTTTTATATATAATAGAAGAAGAAGAAGATAACATATTTTATTTTAAGTAAAATTGTTCAAAAAAAATGTTTTCCTTTTATTCAAAGAAAAACGTTTAACTGTGTATATTTTTAAAATAAACTATTATTAATCAATAAAATATAGGTTTTTCATAATCATACAATTACCTTAATTTCATTGCGTAGTACATCCATCAATGCTAAGCATACGTCATTTATGCATCTTGATACAGTTTGTGGAGAAAACTTGAACAAGAAAAGAAACTTTTAAAGCTGTCCCCAGATGCTAGAAACCTTAAAGTAACAGCTATTCAAACAGATATTCAAAATAGGACATTCTACAAAAGTTTTTTAATTTACCAGAAGGCTCTCGCCTCAAGTCTTCCAGCATGTCTGTAGCATTATACCTAGAAGAGCAAAATAAATAATAATTGTATTTTGTACAATTTGTAAATTTGAAAAATATAAATTGGAAATATAGATACAGACAAATTTCAAATAAAGCTTCCATTCAATTATCGGATAATCTTTTTAAGGTTGGTAATATAATTTTAATAAGTGAGAAGAATATTAACTAAGGGCCGATTTATTCATCTGCTCAGTCAAGTTTCTGTTAACTATGTGCTCAGTAAATTTATAAACCTTCAATTAGAATGGAAAGGTTGTCACTACTGAGAGGTGAATATATTGGCCATAAGAAAAAAAAAATTCTTTGGTAATTATAACGTGTTTATGTTTTTTATACTAATGGAGTGAAGTTATTATGAAACACAGAAGATACTTCAATAGTATAAAATTTTATGTTTCAAATTTTATTTTGTTGATAACTTCTTAAATTTTGTACCCCGTAAATTCCTAGCTATCAAAGATATTGTACTGGTACCTAAATCTCAGGGCTCATGGGATTTTTGTAATCTCAAGTGGGTACAAAAGTCTTCTCCGGTTTAGCTCAGTTGGTCACCTTATCAATGACGTTGGTAATAAGGGCGCCAAGTAATTTGTAGATAGGACACAAGGTGAAATATAGGTAATTACTAACTTAGGTACTTACTTGAAAAATTTAATAGGTAGGGAAAAAAATAATATCTCAATATTTACCAGGAGCGAAACAAAAATTTAATAACTGATTAAAATTACAAATAAAGAAACGTAAATTACCAAAATAACCAGATATAGAAAATTATCGTAACCGAACATGGTCAATAAAGTAATTAATAATTAGGTAGTATGCAAAATGTTATTGGGATTTTTCAGCGTAGTGCGACTAGTATTTAGGGAATAATGAAATGAAGTCCATTCTTCCTGGACTTTTTCAGAGCTGGTTTTGTTATGCGACTCATGTTGACCTCTTTTATCTTGTAATGGGGTACTACCAGCGCATTTGCCCCTTAAGGCACGCGTCAATCGGCCATTAGTTACCGTAAGTACTTTTTAAAAAAAGGTTTTGCAAACGGGTAAGTCAACTGCAAGGCCATTTGATAGATTATATACTCGCGTAAATTGTTTTCTCTCCGAGGTATTTTTTGCTTTATGTAAAACTTTTATTTGACTAGAAAGATACGCCGTCTGTAAATCAAAATTACCAAGTTTCCAAAAATTACGAAATAATTTTGCTCGTTGCTGCAGAGCTATTAATTTATGGCACTCTTTAATGCATTGGCAATCTGAATCATTAAATTTTTTTGCAGCTACAAGCTTTTGAGATACACCTACATAAGCAAGTCCACTATTTCGCAATTTCTTTCGAACATTTCTTTTCCACAATGTTGGTTCCTTTAGCTTCCTTCTTTGTATCGTATTGTTTTTCGGATTGTTTTCATCTTCTTCTAAATTAAAATATTGTTAGGTACTAAAAGCATTGTATTTCAAAATTTGGCGCCCTGGGCCCAAAAGGTTTGCCGCCCCATAAATTTATAATAAAAAGCAAAAATTAATTTTATCAATTCATTTAGTAAATATTTACATTTTTTTACGATGCACAAATTGGTTAACAAAATCGTCAATAACACTGTCATAATTAATGGAATTTGTTACGTCAGCTTCTATATTCAGGATTGCTAAACTGTTCAAACGTTCTTCGCTTCTCTTCAGTACTGAAAATGAAGTTCAGCACTGCAATTTGTTGCTGCAGTGCACATAGCATGAATATGCTATTTCCGTATATGGAAATGCTTCCTTCAAATCCGTATGCTTAATGAACAGGTTAAGTTGCCTTAAACTCATTTTACTTTTATCTGACTTCAAAATTTGTTTTAAAAGACACATTCTTCTTGGAGATCATCCGAAAGATCAGTTGGGTACAATTTTTGCAGTTTTATGGCGTTAACTCTAACTTCCGCTTCGGACATTGTATCCAATTTGCATAAAAATGAAAAATTGGTGGTTACTGCATCATATATACGAAGATTTGCGTCTTCTCAACTCGTTCAATAATTTGTCGTTCAATAATATTGAGATGAAGGTATTAACCCTGAAATGATCCCGTCCTTGTAACAATACTTCACCTTCGCAACACTCGTCGTCCAGTTTCTTCCTTTTAATAATTCTTTTGCAATCGTTTCTCGTTTTTTTTTAAATCTGTTCCTCATTGCATCCAAATTTAAATTACTAATATTTTTACTTCTCCAATAATAATAATTTTCTTTATAATCATGGAAAAAGTTTTTATCAATTTTGTACAAAAATATTCAGGCATCTCTGCAGATTTGCGTCTCCATTCCGGTTCTACAATTTCAGCATCGAAATCTTCGAATAGTTCAACTATTATTATTTATTTCAACTCCATTATACTCGTATTCATTCACTGCACTCATTAAAACTTCTTCAAATTGAATTTTTATTTCTATTTCACCCTCGTTTATGATAGAACAGAATTAAAAATAGTTTTCCAGAAATCGAAACATTTCCACAATTTGATAGAAAATATCATGCATACCTGCAAAGAGTAGTTTAAAAACTAAAAATTAAACACAATTAAGGAAAAGAGCGATATAACATGTGTTTCTGACTCATTAGTCGTCATCAGTATCGCATACTTGTTGTTATCACTTAATTGTGTGCACATCAAGGGCTACTGGTCGCGATTTTATGTGAACGGTTAAACACACATCACTAAACACAAAATAACAACCAGTAAATAAAAATAAACGATCAGTAGCCCTTGATGTGTACACAATTAAGTGATAATAACAAGTATGCGATACTGATGACGACTAATGAGTCAGAAACACATGTTATAGTGTGATGGCTAGGAAGTCGAAGAAGCAGTACATGTGTCTATCGCTCTTTTCCCTAATTATGTTTAATTTTTTAATTTCCACAATTTGTTGATAAAATTTATCTCAACACTTACGTGTGTATGTCGTGATAAACCCTAAGAACTACGAAATTTTTAACTAAACGGATATTTATTAAAAAACAAGAAACTCAAATTCACATTTCAAAAGAATAACTAAACGTAAATACAATCTTATGTATAAATGAGAAAAGAAAAAAAGAACAATAATACGTGATCCTAGTCGGGAACTCCGATAACACAGGTCTACAAAAAAAGCATTTTATTTTGTTGCCCTGATTTTTTCATTGAATTTTTGAATATTAAGAACGTAAAAGTTATAAATATAACGAAAATTGGCCAATATTGGCTCTAGTTTTTATGTTATTGTAATATACGAGGTATATGTAATTAATTAAAATTATTAGCTCTTGAAAAATTCTAGATAATAAGGGATTATAAGCTAATTTGTAGATAAGCGAATGATCTTTAAAAAGTTCTAATCCATTAAGCCTAAAATTTATTTTATTTTTTATTTTATTTATTTATTTATACGGATATACCAATTTACATATTAAACCAAAACATATATACAAAACGAAGTTACTATACACAATATATCACAAAAAAAGCACCATCTTAAACATTTATACAAGCAAAAATTAATATAATTTAAGAAACAATAATTATAAAATACAATATAGCTACAGCCAACAACTATCAGACCTAGTTCAAAAACATTGCATCCATGTTCCACATGATGTCCTTCTTGAACCGAGCAAATGATTTTTGATGCAGATCAAACCATTCTTGTCCATTAAGTTTGTTGACTAACCGAATTATTCTGGGAATAGGACTATGAGAGCCATAATTAGTTGGGTGCACATCGGTGGCAAAGGCATTCTTGTGTCTAGTATCGTGTAAAGATATATACGGTACGAAATAATTCAATAAGCGTGGGCAGTCAATCTTTCCATTAATCAAACGAAAGGTAAAGCATAAGTCTGCGATTTTGCGCCTATATTCTAAAGATTTGGTATTACAAGCAACGAGGCAACTTGAACTGTTGAATAATATCGGATATAAAGATCGGAATAAAATCTGAATAATATCGGAGGTATGATCGTTTGAAATCATAAATTCCAAAAATTGCTTTAAAGGGAGGTACTCCCCAAGGGTTTGGACTTAGACAAAAATTTTATTTGAAATTTTGTCTTAGAAAAGTGTCTTCACCACCTCAAAGGTTCTGCACGGTCACGGGGACACCCTGTATATTACGCATTTCATCATCAGCGAGAGTACCCTGTATGTACAAATATAATTATGTACTGATACATACCCTGTAAAGACATAAATATTTCAGATACTCGAAATCTATTTACAAGATCGAATGTCTTCTCTCGTGATACATCTGAAGAATTATATCAAACGGAACTTGATAACAACGGTGTAGTTAACAGTGAAGAACAAACACCAAACAAGCGATATGACATAATTGATGTTACAAATATTTATACGTCCGCGCTACCATACATAAGAATTCCTCACGTAAATTTTAAATTAATGATTGATACAGGATCGACTAAAACTTTAATTTCGCCACGTATAGTCGAAAATTATTATACAAAATTTGTTAGGGAAAAACCTTTTAAAATTAGATCGGCAGATAAAACTACATTTCATAAATATGTTGCACGAATTCCATTGCCAAAAACTTTTCTAACCAAAGAATATTATGATTTTTGCATTTTTGTATTTAATCCTAGATATGATGGCTTAATAGGTATGGATTTATTAAAACATTTAGGCGCGAATATAGATTTGAAGAAAACGTTTTGTATATAATATAATGGGTAATATACATATATCCATATATTTTAAACCATTAGAAACAAAACAATTTAAGCTACCACCGCGACAACAACAATTTATAAAAGTTCCCATAAATTCAAATAATTTAGATGTAGGAATAGTTGAATATAAAAAGTTAACTGTTGGAGTAGAAATTCCTCAATGTTTAGTTAAGATAAAAAATAGGGAAGCCATTATTAGTATTACAAATAGTAGCGAAACAGAAAAATTAGTAAATGTAGAACCATTAAAAGTGTTGGAGACAGAAGATATAGAAATGATAGAAGTTAATTACGATAAAAAGTAAGATGATAGAAGTTAATTACGATAAAAAGAAAGATGGGTTATTAAGGGAAAATTTAAAAAATCTTAGATTAGGTCATTTAAATGACGAAAAAAGAAAAGCAATTCAGCAAATATGTTATGAATATAGGGAAATTTTTTTATTGTGATGTGATTTATTGTGTAAAACATGAAATAAAAACTAAAGATGACGTACCGGTATTTAAGAAAGCTTATAGGATGCCGTACGCACAACAAAAAAAATATAATACAGCATTCGCAAAGTGGGTGGAGCAGTCCAGTAATTGTTGTTCCAAAAAACTTAGACGCGTCGGGCGTGCAGAAATATCGAATGGTGATCGATTATAGATTATTGAACAAAAAATGTTTTGATGACAAATATCCCCTCCCCCATATTTCCGATATATTAAATAAGTTAGGAAAATGTTCATATTTTACTACATTAGACTTAGCATCAGGTTATCATCAAATTGAAATGAATCCTGACGATCGAAAAAAGACGGCTTTAGCAACACCTCGATGTCATTATGAATTTAAACGCATGCCTGTTGGTCTAAAAAATACCCCTTCTACTTTTCAACGAGTTAATGGATAACATCGTACGCGGAATACAAAATGAAGCATGCGTTGTTTATTTAGATGATATAGCATTTTCTACATCTTTGCAGGAACATATTGAAAAATTAAGATTAGTATTCGATTGGCTTAGAAATGCAAACTTTGAAATACAAATGGATAAATCGGAATTTTTAAAAATAGAAGCCCAATTTGTAGGTCATGTTATTACACCGGAAGGTGTTAAACCAAATCCTGCTAAAATTGATGCAGTAATAAATTACCCAGTTCCTAGAACAACAAAAGAAATTAAAGGATTTTTAAGTTTAATGGGATACTATAGAAAATTTATTAAAGATTATGCTAAGGTAACAAAGCCGCTAACCATATGTTTGAAAAAAGGTCATAAAATCGAACACACTAAAGAATTTTTGGATGCATTTAATAGATGGAAAGATATTTTGGTCAATCATCCTATATTAGAATATCCAGATTTTAGCAAACCATTTATAGTATCCACGGACGCTTCCAATGTGGCAATCGGTGCCATTTTGTTCCAAGGTACTGTAGGGTCGGATAAACCCATTTGTTATGCATCGCGAACGTTAAATGATTCTGAGAGAAAATACAGTACAATCGAAAAAGAATTGTTAGCAGTTGTTTGGGGAGTTAAATAATTTTGGCCTTATTTGTATGGTCAAGAATTTATTATCTATTCAGATCACCGCCCTTTAGTTTGGCTATCGAAATTAAAAGAACCAAATTTGAAATTGCAAAGATGGAAAATTAAATTGGAAGAATATGATTACGAGATCATATATAAAAAAGGTAATCATAATAGTAATGCTAGCGCATTAGGCAGGGTAGAAATTAAAAATGATGATAATAATAATCATCCTAGTTTTAAAGATTTTGAGACTAAATTCACTTGTAAACAAATTATAAATTCTCCTATAATAATAGAAAAAATTGGAGATCTCTTTAAATCCCCTTCGGAATTTTCCTTATGCCAGTGCGTTAGTACAGATTTATGTTTGAGTGCAGGAATTGCCATCGAATTGAAAAAAAATATGGACAAGTTTTAAAATTAAGAAACTAAAATCCACAATTGAATCGCTAAGTGCAGAAAGGAAAGTACTACAAAATTTACATTTTGAGATAATCGATTTAAACTGTTTAAATTTTTAACCATACTTTTCAGTTGCGCAATTTTTTTACACAAATTTAGAAATGGCTGTTAGATATAGGAAAAGTGAAAAAATAAGTTAATTGTTTCAATATCTTACCCCAAAAAAAAAATTTATTATATTGAAGTACTTACCTTTCTGCACTTAACAATGCTGTTTAATTTAAACAATTGAAAAAACTTAAGTAAAAGAAAACTTTATTCTATAGGACATAAAATACATTCATTCAAAGGCAAAATAAACATTGTTTTTTGTTATATACAGTGACTAACAATATTATTCATCCAGTCCTATGTTAGCAATGTAAATTATTGGTTTTGAAGGCGTGTTTTGTCATATAAAAATTATTTTTACAGCAATACTTATTAAAAACTTTTTGTTTATAATTTTATTTCCTTCATTTTTGTTTATATAAATTTTTCTATTTTGTCGCACCATTTAAAAGTTACAGTAACTTTTAAAAAAACTCTGTAAAGCCTGTATGACACGACGTTAAATTTGACGTCAAATTTACATGTAAATTTTTAAGAAAATATTTAACACCGTTGCATACAGAAAATTTATCGTCAAATTTTATGTTAAATTTTCATGTAAAAAATTTAGAACAAGTTCTAAATTTGTTGGTAAAAGTGCGTGTAAATGTGCATAGTAGACATAGTAGACAGTTTTTAAAATTAACATTGTTCAAACAGAAAATTATTTTTACCTGCATAAAATTAAAATTTTACCTGGCAAAAATATGAGCAAATTTACATAAAAATTTTCATGTAAATTTGACGTCAAATTTAACGTCGTGTCATACAAGCTTAAAATACAAAATAAAATTTTGTCTGTATCTCAAAAACGGTGCAACGAAATAGAAAAGTGTATAAGTAATTTTTTCTTGTGAATTTCATTCCCTACATTTTTGTTCCTATACATTTTCCAATTCGTTGCACCCTTTTTGAGATACAGATGAAATTTTGTATTTTACAGAGTCTTTTTTAAATCACCGTAACTCTGAAATGGCGCAACAAAATAGAAAAATTTATATAAACAAAAATGAAGTAAATGAAATTTACAACAAAAATTTTTTAATAAGTATTTCTGAAAAGCCGAGAGGAATTATGCGCAAATCGAACGGGAAGCGTTAGCAATAGTGTTTGGGGTAAAAAGATTCCATAAATTTATTTATGGTCGAAAATTTACATTGGTGTCCGATCATAAGCCATTGCAAGTTTTGTTCAATCCGGAGAAAGCAATATCAGTGATGACAGCATCAAGATTGGTCCGGTGGAATTTAATATTATCAACATACGACTACAATATTGAATATAAGAAGGGAGTAGAACTAGTGGAAGCAGATGCCTTATCCAGGTTGCCACTTAAAGATACAACAGAGGTGGATACGTCAATTAATTCGTTTAATTTAACAAATGAAGTACCGTTGTCCAATAATGAAGTAGCAGAATGGACAGCAAAGGATGCATTATTACTCAAGGTAAAAGACTATTGTTACAGGGGATGGCCCGAGAAGGTAGGGGACGTATTACTCAGACCATATTTTCTGAAACGGAACGAGCTGTCAATTGATGGGAATTGTGTACTAAGAGGGTGTAGAGTAGTGATTCCAGAAGCTTTAAGGAAAAATGTGTTAGAATTAATACACAGCGATCATGCGGGAATGGTGAAATGCAAACTGTTAGCGAGGTCGATCGTGTGGTGGCCGAATCTAAACGAAGATGTCGAAGAAATGGTGAATAAATGTAGAGCATGTCAAGTTACACAAAACAACGCTCAAGAAACCCAGTTAATGTCGTGGCCAAAAACAGAAAATGTGTGGCAAAGGGTCCATATCGATTTCTTTCATAGTGGTGGGAAGACATTTTTGATAATAGTAGATAGTAAATCCAAGTGGGTCGATATCCATCACATGAACAAAGGAACGGATATAATAAGAACGGTGGAAAAGTTAAAAATAACATTTGCAATTATGGGAATTCCACAGGTATTAGTAAGTGACAATGGACCACCATTTAACTCGACAGAGTATGACAAATTTTGTCAAACCAATGGCATTCAGCCGCTGAAATCACCACCCTATCATCCGCAGTCAAACGGCTTGGCGGAACGACATGTTCAGAACGCAAAAACGGCATTAACAAAGTACGTAGTAGATAAGTCAAACCTTCCAATAGAACAACAGATAGTGAACTTTTTGTTTTCGTACAGAAATATGCCGAACGCATCTACAGGGATGACACCGAACGATGCGATATTTAAGTATAAGCCAAGAACCAGATTAGATATGTTAAAACCATCCGGAGGCAAAATCGTAATTCAAAAGCCAGAAAAGTATGTACCCCCAAAATCGTTCGGGGTAGGAGAAAAAGTGCTAGTAAGCGCTTTGGGTCGTGATAAAACAGTAAAGTGGGAAGAAGGGGTGATAATTAAAGTGGTGAGTGGAGTAACGTATTTGGTTAGAATAAGAGACAAAGTTCAGTATAAACACGCAAACAATTTAAGAAAATCGCTATTGGAAGATCACCTTGAAGTACAACACCAAGCAGCACCTATGGAAACGATGCAACCACGAAGCCTTGGATCCCAGGAAGAATTAACGTACGATAATCTTGTCAGAGAAGGAACCAATGCAAAGAACGAAGACGAAATAGTTCAACAGCCAACCCCAGGCGCAACCGCTGACCAACAAAAGGTCTTAGAAGCTCCACCAGTACCATTAAGAAGAAGTGAACGGATTTCAAAGCCACCCACACGATTAACATTTTAAAAGAAGGAGAGAAAATGTAGTGTATGTGAGTACGGCTCTGTACAAATTATATTTATGTAGATTGTATATTTGAATTTAAATAAAGTACGGATTAGGAAGGGCGGACCAGGATTGGACACAGTTAATATCTGAGGGTTGGTATGGCTGCACGAAGGGGCATATACCAATAGTCTTGAGTGAAGTAGTCCTGGTGGTCGTGGCCTTCCTATCGTAAGTAGTTTAGTAAAATTAGTGTAGTTTAATTTCTTGTGGAGTATATAACAAGTACATCCAGAAATGGATACAAAATTTGTAATGACATTTTTGCTATGTAAGTATATCACATACATTTGATAGCAGTAATTCGATAGTTGTATGAAATTGTTCTTGGACATTTAATAGCCCCACGCTTTTATATAGATGTTTTTAAGGAGCTTTGCTGGTTCTTATTTAAAAAATTTTATTTTTTAATTTTTAGTGCACTTTTTTTAATTTTAAATAAAGGTTTTTTTTAAAAAATTTTAATTTTTTATATATTTTTTTATTTTTGAATTTTTTAGTCTTATTTTAAATTTATTTTAGATTGTAATGTAAATTACTAGATTGCTCAAAATGTGCGACGTACAGGTCGTACTGTAACCATTAGACTTCCGTTGAGAAGTTAATCTATTGAAACAAATCCGGCGAAAATGGTGATAGAGAGTTGGTTGAGAGTAGAAATAATCACCAGTCAAGTTAGCATGACTGGTTGAATTTTACCGTTTTTTTAAACTGGAAGTTCCAGGATAGAGTGTAGTGTTACGCCAGTGGCGCTACATTTTTTGCAAGAGAATTACGATTTATTCGTAATTCGTTAAAGTTACCTATAACAGGGCGCTTGCAATATCCTTCATACTCTCTCCACTGCAGGGCGCTAGACGTTGTATGCGCTTCTTCTAGTTTTGAGCAATGCTCTTGTAGGTTGGTGTGTTGACAATGCTCGGTATCTTTGTTGGCAATGTGCAACCGGTGAGGTAAATCCTGTAATGGGTAATGCCGAAACTCGAGTCTTCCTCTAAGTTAACACGATCCTTGTTTTTGTCAAACCATCTGCATCTTGCATCTCTAGATTCTGGATTCTGGATAGGATGTGGAGGGCAAACCGAAGTTCGCATGCACTTAGGCCACAAAGCGGGCCCATTATGCTACCTTAGGGTTTTGTAGCAGCACCTACCCCTCTATTCCTCGAGCCATCCCACACTTACGATAAACTCGAGTATTTTGGAGAGCGGTGTGCCGTTAATACTGGCCATGCTAGGCCAGAAGTCCCCCAACATGGATCCTCTTTTTGACGCTAACGCTGGGCAGTTACAGAGCACATGCTCCATTGTTTCGTCTGCTTCATTACATCCTCGACAAGTTGGGCTATCAACTAGCCCCATTGTGTGCAGGTGTTTATTTAGCTTACAGTGTCCCGTGAGAAAGCCAGCAATAGTACGCAGGCTGTCCCGAGACAGCTGTAGGTAGTATTTTGCATGTTTCTCAGAGGGAGAGCGTATTGTTGCCGACATCCAATCACATTCGTCCATCTTTCCGCATGCCGTTTATGTGTTTCTTTCTTTATGATGGCATCTAACGTTCTAACGGCCGGCGTTATGAAAGGCTCGGGACCACAAGGTGGATCACCCGAGCCCAGCCTCGCCAACTCGTCAGCCCTCTCGTTGCACTCATTACCTTTGTGCCCTTTTACCCAGCAAAGGGTTAGAGCATTGTGTGTTGATATTACATTCAGTGCCCGGATACACTGCAGCACCAGGCCCGAGATGATCTTATGACGACCAAGTGCCATAAGAGCAGCTCTACTGTCTGTGAATATTTGAATTGTTTTGCCCTGGATATTTCTTTCCTGGACTATTTCCGCACAGTGTAGTATGCCCATAAGCTCCGTTTGGAAGACGGAGGCATATCTACCTAGCGTTAAACTTATATCCAGCTGAAGTTTAGGGGAGAAAATCCCCGCCCCTGAGCCAGTATTACTTTTGGAGCCATCCGTGTACAGACAAATGTCCGATCCGTCGGCTCCTGTTGCATCTGGCAAGATGTTGAACTTCTTGTCAAACACATATTTGGGAGAAATTCTGTCGGCATCTAGACCCAAAAGAGGCACTCTTCTTGAGCATTCCTCAAGGATCCGTGCGTGCCCACTAGCTCCTTGTCTGTGAGTCCAAAGACCCCATGCCCGCATCCTAAGAGCAGCTCTCACCGCCTGCTCCTCCACATAGAAATCCAGCGGAGGAAGACAGAGAAGAGTCTCCAAGGCTACAGTCGGTGTCGTTCGCATCACTTCCGTTAAGCCAGGCAGACTGATCTCTGCAGGCGATATAGAGAAGACGCTGTTGTTACCAGTCTGGTCCTGGGCAACCAGACTAGTGCACCATAGCATAGCATTGGTCTTGTTATGGCCGTGTAGAGCCAGAGAGCAATCTTCGGGGAAAACCCCTACGATCTTCCCATTGCCCTTCGACACTGCCAAAAAGCCATGCCAGCCTTGGTTATTTTAGAGGTAATATGTTTGCCCGAATTTAGCTTCCTATCCAGTATAATTCCCAGATACTTGACTTCGGATGCCAATTTAAGAGGGGTTCCTTTTAGGCTAGGCATTTTCATGTCCCTTAGCTTTCTTTTTCTAGTGAACAGAACAAGCTCCGTCTTGGTAGGGTTGACCGAGAGAGACTGCTCCATGCACCATTTCTCTAGGATTCGTAGAGCACTCTGCATCAACTCTCACAAGACATTCTCGAATTTTCCTTTAAGCAGTATGTTTATATCATCAGCGTACCCAATGGTATAATAACCGCTTTCATTAAGGCGTGGCAGAAGACTGTCTACCACAAAGTCCCACAAAAGTGGGGAGAGTACACCTCCCTGCGGGCAGCCCCTTGTAACAACACCTTTTATGTTCACATCTCCCACCCCGATTATAACAGCGCTGGTGCTCAGCATGGAGCTGATCCATCTTACGATGGTACCAGGAACGCCATGACGCCGTAGGGACGTCGTAATGCTTTCAAAAGTGGCTTTATCAAAAGCCCCTTCGTTATCTATAAATACTCCTAAAGTACATTCCTGAGACTGTAACGATTTCTCGATACATTCCACCACTTTATGAAGTGCGGACTCAGTAGATCGTCCTGGAGTATATGCATGCTGATTCGGATGGAGTGGGTTATGCACCAAAACACCATCACGAATTTCTCTGTCGCAGTCTTTCCAGTGTCTTTAAAAAGAACGAGGTAAGACTTATTGGCCTAAAGGATTTAGCCAGTGAGTAATCAGCTCGGCCTGGCTTGGGTATGAAAATAACTTTGACCTTCCGCCACTCTTTGGGTGTGTAGCCATGCGCAACACATGCTTTGAACACCCTCCCTAGGGGACAGAGTAAGCAATCCAAACCCCACTGAAGTAGAGCCGAATACACTTTGATCGGAGTTACGATCTGGTTTGCAATTTCCAAATTCATCTCGGTCGGTGTCCAGGCTGTACGCTCGGTCCACTCGTAGTCCGAGACGGTTTTGCTATCAGGAAAGTGTGTTTGTAGCAGTACTTTGGCTGTCTCCTCGAGGCTCTCTGTATAGGAGCCGTCGTCCCGGAGAATCGCTCCAAGCTGCTGGTTTGGGTCTTTGGATATGATATTCTTCAGTCTGGCAGCATCCGTAGTGGACGCGATACCGCTGCAGAAGTCTCTCCAAGACTTGCGTTGTTTTTAGCGAATCATCTTCTTGTACTCCAGCTGGAGGGCTTTAAATTCCTCCCAGTCAGACCCATTCTTCGATTTTTTGGCCTTATTGCAAAGTTTCGTTACCGCTTTCCGCAGCCGATCCAGCTCGTTGCACCACCAAGGTGTTGCACGTCTCCCCGAATCAACCACAGTCAGCAGGCACGACGCTTCGAAAGCTTTAATGAGAGATTTCTGCAGTACATTACTGCATATTTCAATCTCCTCAGTACTGTCTAAATTGACCTTCGTGGTAATTGGCCTTGGCATATCGGTCTCCAAGGTGCTTGACAGGACGTCTAAAAAGACTTCCCTGTCCAGCTTCCTAGGATTCCTAAACTGCCTTGGCTCCACTTTGGTTGCTTTAATTTTAAAGTATATCCATCTGTGATCTGACAAGGTCAGCTGTTTAGACACATGCCAGTCAGTTATTCGTGTTGAAATTTCTAACGTCGCCAGAGTGATGTCAATCACTGAATGGCGTTGGGGCGACACATAAAACGTTGGTGTATCCCCTCGATTAAGAATTTCTAAATTTGTACCAGTAAGGTATTCAAATAAAGACTTCCCTCTATTGTTGCAATCTCCACTCCCCCACGAGCTGTGATGGGAATTGGAGTCGCAACCTATAATGAGGTGTCTCTTATGTTGCTCGCAATAACTCACCAGGTCCACCATCTTTTGTGAAGGGTGCCGATCCTGGGAGTCAATCGGGAGATATATAGATGCCAGAACGACATCTTTCGGACCTTCCCCAAAGTCACAGCTCAGTCGGACAGCTGTTAAGTCACGGTCACCGAACTGCGGTAAGGGGTCTGCCCGAATATTACCAGGTATGAAAATACATGTCCTGGGTTTGTTTGAAGGGTTGCCCGTGAAGACATTGCCCTTCAGCAAATCTGCCGTTTGCTAAATGTGGCTCTTGTATTAGAGCTATTGTTTCCCTACAACCAGCCAGGCGACGGCATAGAGTAGCCGTCGCCGTTCTGCTGTGTTGTAGGTTTGATTGTAGGAAAGTCCATTCCTCCAAGGCAGCCATTAGACTTCCTTGGTGGGGGGACCCCCTACTATTGGAGCAGTCAAAGCTGCCGCCTGAGATCCCTCTTGGTTGCCCAAGTGTTCAAGCTCTGCAACTACCTGCTCCACTGTTTGTGTCGGTGCATCACTCTTAACGATGCGCTGCACCTTCACTTTAAGGCTGGAGAAACTGTAGCTCAGCTTCTCCTTCTTCTCTTTGAGTGCTTCAGCATCCTTCTCGTTGACACCAAAGACAATGAGTTTTCCCAAAGGGTCACTCCTGTTAGCGTCAAAGAAGACACACCACTCATTTACATTTACCCATGGGTTTTGGGCCCCAAGTTGTCTAGTCACCTTTCCAGTTGGTTCAGGTTTCCCCGGAATCCAAACGGTGGCTTTAGACAGCCTAGGTAACTCTTCCACCTGGGTTACGTCCAGCTTAGCTCCCTCCCACAGTTGCGGGAGGTCTGCTACCGTGGTTTGTAGCCACTTCAGGGAGCCGTCGTTATCACAGGTGATCCGAAGGATCTCCCCAGAATAACGGAACCCCCCAAAAGTGGGTACTATTACTCCCCTTTCCTGGGCCACCTGGATGGTCCTATCAAGGGCTAAGTTGAGATGTGTTTCCACAATCTCTTTCTGGGCTTCGGTAAGTTTGCCCAGAAGGTTGGAGCGGTCAATCACTGCTACTCGGAGTTGCTTAGTAGCTGCCTCCTTGTAGGTGATCGTACCCACTTCTTTACCTGGCTTGCGTCCAGACACCTTAGCCTTCTTCCTCTGATCGCTCAGAGGCGATGGCTGGGAGTCCTCAGACCTCACCCTTTTCTTCGCATCACCTTTTTGAGGGAAACTGGTTTCACCTCTTTTTGGTGGTGCTGGTCTTTTCTTTATTATTTTTATCGACCGTAAGCCGGATGGTGTGCTATCTTTACCCTGAGGTTTGGACAGCCCAGCCCGTTCGTTGCCTTTTGCAGACCGGCTTCCTCAGCCGCCTTCTGCATGTTTGCTCTCTTGCGGCGTTTCCTCTTAGCACCGCAGAGCCTTTGCTTTTTAGAGCGAGACTCCGTAGTGTTGCCATCCTGCAAGGCATCTCCTAGAGACGTCCCCACCTTGGCTCCGAGAGGCACGACCGCATTAGCATCTTGAGATGGCTTGTCTTGTAAGGACTGTACCATCCCTTTGACACTGGTGGGTGGGACATCAGGGTCTGACATACCCACCACAGCGTTTGTATTCGACAGTGCACCCCGGGGGAGTGCAGCTGTCTGGTTTTTGTGTTTTTTTTTTGTTATCCATATAAGAAAACTATTTATTTCGTCCTCCGAAGCTCCCCACCCGTCACGGAGCCCCACAGGGGACGTCACCGAGGACACCAGGGCTACTCAGAGGATATAGCACCCGGAAAGGCAGAGTGTTTGCACACCCCATCCATACACAAGAACTCGTCCTGCCAATCCTCTGATAGAGGATGGCGCAGCCGATTGATCTGGGTGGACTAGTCCAGACCGCCCGTTTAAGTAGAAATCGAGGCCAAAGAGGAGTGTTGCCGAACTCAGAGGAACTACAACCGCCTCCGAGCCAGCTCAGCCACCAGGATCCTTTCATCCCACCTTACGGGTTTCCACGCACGGCAAAAACACGCGGGTACCTGTAATTAGTCTGGTTTCTCCACGACATCCGTCATCCCGATTTATTGGTCCATGAAAGCCCGAACACAGAGGGTTTTAGACCTCGGCCCGGACCCACAGAGCCAAAGCCGACAGAGCACCAGAGAGTTTTACGTCCCTGACCCGAGTCCTAGCAGGCACACGCATGCCGCTTCATTAAAACACGCAAGCCCCCTCACCACGACAAGGTTCAGGTACATCTTGCGTCTCATGGGGGGGGGGGGGTGTGGCAATTGCTGCAGTTTAGTGCCCAAAAAAGCTTCGGCTGGGTATATGAAGGAGAAAGTATTCATCTTAAAGAGATGAATCATGCTACTGAAGCCATTTTCCCTTTTGGTTTTTATGTTTTATATGTATTTAACTCTTATATTATACTAATACTGAAAATTTTTAGATGGCACCACATATTTGCAAAATCAAATTTACCTTGTGGTTGGCACTATTTTTTACCCCTGACTATTTTTCAAAAACACAGGGTATAATATGAAGTTACTATGTACAATCTTTGTTTATATATTTATATATTTATTTATTTATTTATATATTTATTTATTTATTTATATATTTATATATTTATTTATATATTTATTTATTTATATATTTATATATTTGTGTCACCATATCTCCCGAACGGTTGCAGGTACCGACTTAAATTTTTGACAGCATGTTTATAAAGATCAGGAGAGTGTTCCTGGCTAGTCAAATGCAATTTTCACCCACGAGAAGAAATTTTATCGCAGAAAACCATCTCTACCCCCCCCTTCTCGATATTTGTTAGATTATGTAGGGCCAAATTCATATCATTGGCTAATAATTCGCGCTACCACATCGGCTGACTGGATCACGAAGCGGTTTAAAACATATATTCGGTTTCTTTATTCTTTTTGATAAAATGTACTCCAAAAAGAGTGAAATAAAATAAAAATTAAAAATTTTAAAAACCCCAGACTGTAAAAGGATTCTACTTTAAAAACTACTGTTCCCTTTAAAAAGGCAGAAATAATTTTTTCTTCTTCTCTCAACAACATAAACTCTCGGACACTTAACTCGAAAAATTAACTTATCATCCTCCGCCCCACCGCCCACTACAACATTCAAACTTAATTTTGAAATCAGGGGAAACGGAGATTTGTTCCACTTGCGACACCTGTTTATAAATTCCGGATTAAAAATTCTCCGTTTCCCGTGACTTCAAAATTAATATTTGAATGTTGTCGCTTATTTTTGCAATTTTTGCAAAACGAAATTAGAATATAAAAATTCGACGCAAGTAAATGCTGTGTACCAAATTTCAGGTCTCTAAGACATAGGAAAGTTGCTTAAAAATGACTTCAAAACAAGGTCCATGCACACGGACGACGGACAACGCACATATCAAGTTAAATAAAAGCGTTTAAAAAAGTAATCCAAATAATTATTATATAAATTTTATTTAATTAATTTATATATATTGAAAAACAGAAAATTCTGTATAAATTTTATATTAAATAAATTTCTGACGAAGACGATAAAAGTCATACAAATAAAGTATAATTAATCCGCTAGAAGAGCTCGAGTAGCTAATTTTGGCCTTAAATACTTAAAATTTGACAGTTGGTAGCCCATTGGTTGGTTATTTTTACTTTGTGATATTCAAAAGTGTGTGGAAAAGTACTACATTTCCGCATACTTTTAAAAGGAAAAGTAGTACTTTTTGAAACATGTGTAACAGTAGAGGTGCCAAGAGTTATGGCGTCTGTTAAAGGATTGGCAGGACCTGTGACTGGCGGAACTAGTATATTTAATATTAATTGTATTAAATAATATTAAATATAAAATTTTGTCCGGTGTGGGGTTCGAACTTGGGATTTCCAGCTTGGAAATGATGGATTTGTTTAATCTCCATTGAGCTATATTAGTCGAACTGTAATGTTTGTAAAAGTTCGTGATATAAGTTTTTGTGTTTGCTTGTAACGTGCCGTTACACATGATTAGAAAAAAATTATTTTTTCCTTTTTAAAGGGAACAGTAGTTTTTACAGTAAGGTGTGCTTTTATACAGTCAGGGTTTTTTAAAATTTTTAATTTTTATATGCAATAAGTTGGTACTTAATTTAATTCAAGTGTGAAGACGAATGCATATATAATAATTTTATTAATCAAAAAAGTCATCAACAGATAATTTTCCAAACATTTAACAAATCTTGCAATTTAGCTATGAACATCAAGCATGTTACTATAAACTTAAAAAATATCGAGCGTTGAAAAATGTCGGTATTTCAAACAGAGAAGAAAAGTGTCAAAACACAAATTTATCAGTAAGTGCGAGAGCCGACGCAACGGAAGAAACTGAAAACATTGAGCTCCAAAAAGTATCGAGGAAGACCGCTATTTATCGTCAAGCGAGAATGAACAATTTGAAGAAAATCAGATCAGTCAAGACACTACTGAAAATAGTACAATTTACTTAAGTGAAGATGGTGATCGCAGTCAGTACTAGGATGAAGATTATCTACTGCCAGAGAATAAAAAAAAAGCCTTAAAGATAAATTAATTGAATTCGCGTTGAAACATTCTGAAACCCTACGCCACATTGTTCTCTCTGATTTGTTAACCCTTTTGCGATCTGAAGGGTATGTTAACCTACCACCATAGATAAGAGAGAGTAATATAGATGGCCAACTCTCCGTATTTTTTTGGGGACATATTGCAGCGCCAAAGTGTGTGGGGTGAGAACTAAAATTGAAGCGAGAATTTTGGCGCGCATTTAAAATATTATATGAATGTCACTATTAAACTTAAAATTTGTACATTGAAATTACAAATATTATTTTTAAGTTTGTGAAAAACTTATTTCATTCTTTTTATTTTCTCCGATTTCTTCTTAAATTTGAGGTAGCGTTTGTGTGCCAGTGTCCTAACTTGATCGGTATTATTTTTGAACTTTACCGATCCCAATCTTTTCAACGTCTTATTAATTTTCTTTATCCAAATTTTAATAAAAAAATCTGTAATTATAGTTTTAAAAATTTTCGGTAGATCATGATCATTACACGTTAGATGAGAAAAGTCAACACTGGTTGTTACATATTGTAATAATTTCTTTTTTACATTACCAAATGAGAAATCTCAGGTAACGTATTATGCAAAACATAAATGGAATTGTTGAATATTTAAAAAAAATATGAGGATGGATATAGTAATGACTTAGGCCCATATGCTCGACCTGTAATAATAAGATGCTCTGGTAGCTCTTGTTCTGCAATTAATTGGGATTTGCATATTTTGCACGATTTTATTATTATAACTAGCTGACCCGGCAGACGTTATCCGATTCGTTGTCCTGCCCATCTTCATTATGGTCATTGTTTGTCATTGCAGCTTATTTTATGGTCTCTCGCAAATGCCAAACGTATTAAAAAGATTAAATAAATAAATGATCAAAAAATAAAAAGTAAGGTTTCATTCTTATATAGGTTTATAGATAGATGTAAGTATTATTTAATAATTTTTATTAAGTGAAAACCAATTAGATCCCTACTTCGTCTTCGTCTTCTAATGATGAATTTTCAAAATCTTTCAGCGCTTTTCCCAACTCCTCTTCTTCTTTCCGTTCATTTTCCACTTTTAAATTGGCCCTTGTCAACCAAGTAAATAAAGTTGCATCAAAAACAAATGCAATCCGAAATGTCCTACTTAAATCTATGAATCTGGGCGTAAAGTAAAATATATATGTTACTGTAAAAGCCCGAAATCCGGTAAATCCTAGGATTTACGCGTCAAACCTAGGATTTACCAATTTGATGTGGTAAATGTCCGAAATAATGAATTATTAGTTCAATTTCGGACTTTTACCAAGCTACAACGGTAAATCTTAGGATTTACTGGTTCCTATTGGTAAACGTACGAATACCATGTTAATTGAATTTTCAATTGTGCTTTATTAAGTTCCTGTTTATATAAACGTCAAATTTAATTATACAGGGTGGTGCAAATCTGAATGATTTATTCCTCAATTTCAGTCTTCAGATCATTCAGGGTCTTTGGACGATGTTTGAACACTTCGGCCTTAAGGTAACCCCATCACAGATTATCAAAAGGTTTCGTAATCTTTAGGAATACCAGATGCAGGGGCCTTTACAAAAAATGGAGATCTTCAAAATGCCTTCCCACCCAGGCAAATCCAATACACAGCGAGAAACACCCAAAGCGAAGTAACTATGGTGCAAAACTTGGTGAAAAGCAGATAAGAAAAGAAAGCCTCAACGTCGAAGAGACAGACAACAGGTTGAACAGGAAGAGCTGAGCCTACTCAAGATAATTTTGTAAATTTGAAAACCGACAAGCTCGCAAAGCATTGGAGGAGCAGGCAAATAAAATGAAAATGGTATCAAACAAAAAATTTCCTCCTGCAACACTCGGACAAACAGTTAAAGTGAAAATACCGGAGGTAGATCGATCTAAAACAGACCCAAGAACTCTCTTGGCTGCTATAATAGATATTCAAAATGATGAATTTTATCAGCTTGGAACAAGTGTAGGAACTCTTACACAATTATTTACTAGGAATCAAATTATCATTTTTAAAGAAAATTTTATTGATACCTTGGATGTTCCGGCCAATGAAATAAGTGTAAGAGGAGCAGTGCGACAATTGTCTTTATCTGGAGGACAGGGGTTACAAAGATGCAACTGCACTAAGAAATGTTAGACCAAGAGATGTTTGTGTAGATCATCCGGCAAATTATGCAATTCTAAATGTCGTGGAAGTTCATCATGTACCAACAAGTAAATTGAAATTATGTATACTTATACGCAATATTTTAAAATTTTTTACTATATTGAATAAATAATTATAATATACAATATTTTTCTGTTTTTAAATAAACGTTTCAGTTGTGTTAATATAAAAATCTCTTTGTTTCAATCGTTTTATGTGTTCTTTTACAGCACAAATAGTAAAGCAAAAACCTTTAAATGCAATTCATATTGATGCTTTCTTTTAATTATTTATTTCACATTTTGTGTCATTAAACATAAAATTCGTACTTTTACCAACAGGAACCAGTAAATCCTAAGGTTTACCGTTGTAGCCTGGTAAAAGTCCGAAATTGAACTGATAATTCACTATTTCGGACATTTACCAACCTCAAATTGGTAAATCCTAGGTTTAACGCGTAAATCCTAGGATTTACCGGATTTCGGGCTTTTACAGTAACATATATATGTGTAAAATAAATAGCATAACAACACAATACTTAAGCGTCGTTCTCAGCCAATTAAAGTGACATAGCATAGTTTAACACAAAAGTTACATTGACACTGATGTGTGTGTTCAAATTGACAAATGACGAATTTGGCATAACATATAACATAGCTTAACGATTTTACGTTGTGCAAAAACTCTTTTAGGTAACGTTCGGTGCGAAACTGTTCAATTGATGATGGGTAAAAAAGCAAGGTAGGAAAATACACATATATTGGTATAGAAAACCAAATTAAGAAAAAGATATTACCGGAAATTTACAAAGATGACAAAATTAAGATTTTATTATAAATGTTGATGGCGTGCAAGTTTATAAGAACTCCAACAAGCAGTTTTGGCCGATATTAATGAAAATTAACCACGAAAGCTACGAAAGTTCACCATGCGTTGTCGGAATGTACTTGGGCGAATCAAAACCGCAAAGTTCAATGGATTTCATGGCCGATTTTGTTACGGAAGCGAGAATGTTAATAAAAAGTGGCGAGGTGATAGGTAAAAAAAATACACTTTCAGAATCAGCGCCGTTATATGTGATAGTCCTGCTCGATCGTTTTTGAAATGCTGTAAGAGCCATAATGGGTTTCATGCATGTTGGAACTGTTTTGAGCAATAGGGGGGGGGGAATATTTCGAACGACCTAATCTTATATCATTCGATCAACCCAAATTAAGATACGGCTATATAGCTATTAGTTTATTTGTATGGTTAGCAATTATTTATTATTGGAAAAAGGTTTTGAAAATTTCTACAACAAATAATTAAATAAAATAACATAACATAAAAGGTAACAATTTAGTACTTACAATTACTGCCCGACTGCCCCTACCGCACTTGCCATTTTCACTGTTTTTAACTGTTATTCTTTTTCTTAAATTGACCGCGTATTTGTACTAATTAGATATATTTGTTTAAGTTGGTAGAGGCAGTATTGTAAGTACAGGGGAGTATTCAGAACCACATATTAAAATATTATATACGGGGGTAGCATCAAAATATTGTTTCTGTTTTCTGTAACAATGCATGTGAAAGATGTATTGTCAAAGGTGTGACAAATAATAAGAAAAGAGTGTATCCGGTTATCGATTGCCAAATTCGCACAAACAAATATTTTCGTTTACAGACAGACCCAGGATACCACCTACCGGATCTTCCTCCGCCATTACTCCGTTTATCGAAATTCGATATCATTAAATCAGTTCCACTCGACTCAATGCACTAGTTGTATTTGGGTGTAACAAAACTGTTACTGAAAAAGTGGGTTTTGAGGAAAAGTCCACAACGTCTGAAGCTACAGAAGTTGAAACTTTTGAAAACGCGATTGAATTCATTGGAGGGAAAAATTCCGTGTGAATTTCAACGGAAAATTTACGATTTGGATGATATGGTACGATGGAAAGCCACTCAATATGGGTTTGTACTTCTGTACTGTGGTGCTATTGTTTTAAAAGACATGCTACCTAATTGGCATTACCAACATTTTTTGTTGCTGGCGATCTCGTGTCGAATACTGTGCAATAAAAAATTTGCGGTGAAGTATGTAGATTACGCAAATAATTTATTGCGCAAGTTTGTGTATCTTATGCCGTCTTTCTATGGATGCGATTCACAATTGTTAAATATTCATAATTTAATTCACTTATCAGATGATGTAAAAAAATTTCAACTACTATTAACTGAAATCTCTGCATTTTGGGCGGAGAACTATTTAGGAAAATTTAAAAAACTTGTGCGAACCCCAAAAAATCCACTAGTGGAAGTGGTTGTTAATAGATTGTCAGAACTAGACGCCATCCCCCATGCGAAAATAATTCCTCGAAGAAATGTAGATGTTACGTACAGAGAAGATGTTATTTATGAAATTCGTTTAGAATGATGATTAAACCTTTACCGCCAAATAACATCGTATAATTAAATAACGGCAAAATGATGAAAATAAGAAATATTTTAAGAAAGAATACCAGCAATAGTAATTTGGACGATTTTGTTATAAAAGGATTTGTTGCGACCAAAATAAGTGATTTGTTTAATATACCTACCAGATTTATCGCGAGTATTTGGAATAATTTCAATTAAAGAGCTGTCTTGTGAAATAAGTACTGTATCTATGGAAGATGTGTGTGCCAATTGTGTTGAAATCATGGTCGACGACGAGCGATATGTAGTAACTTTGGTAACTGAAATCTCTGCATTTTGGGCGGAGAACTATTTATGAAAATTTAAAAAACTTGTGCGAACCCCAAAAAATCCATTAGTGGAAGTGGTTGCTAATAGATTGTTAATAGATTAGTTACCTACAAAATGTGCCCGTCAGTTCAGCACAAAAAATCCACCCAAGGTGATAGCTGATAACTGACAGCACCAACAAGCCAGGTCGGAAAACAAACAATTCCTCTTCCCCTCATGGGGCCTCCAAAATTTTCCTCCACACGCTGGGAAACGATCAACCAGCTTTTTTTACTGTAGATGCCCAAGATGTTAATCTAGCTGTAATTATTGCGGAAAGCGAGAGACGTAAGTTCCGAAAAAAGATATCGATAAAACGAAAAATAATCTCTGCAAGAAGTATGTTGCCAAGCGGCAATTGCAACTGAACACCAAAAAGTCGCAGCTACTCGTCCCAATTATTATCCTTAGGAGAAACATAACTAAGAACGAGCAGCGATACGCTAATTGTCTAACTCAACAATTGAATAAATTTAATTTTTTGAATAAATTTAATTATAAAATAAAATTCTAAACGTTGTTAATAATATTTAAAGTTGGAAAATAATCGAACGTTGAAAATTTGCGAGCTATGATATTGCTATCGCAAGCAATGCTCGATAGCGGTTCCTATAAATTAAACAATACCTTTGTAAATTATTTAAAATTATTATATGGCAATTCGGAAGCAAATAAGAAATTCCCAGTCAGTACCAAACATCAGATCAAACGAGTTAAAAAGAATATTGTCGAAATTAGGTGTCTTTCCACGAAGTTTCAAAACAAAAAGGAAAACAACTTACTCAAATTCAACGAGCACATGAAAACACTTTCACACTTACCGAAGTTCACATCAAAAGTCGCGGAAATCGCGTCTCACGTTTACAAAACGCAAACTCCGATCCCTCCCTAGTCTGACTATAGACAAGGGCGCACTCAGTAATTAAACAAATTGCAAAAATTTGTTACAATTAATGTGAAGTTCAGTTATTAAATTTCTAAGCCGACCCTGGTCTTGCCACGTGCAATAATTATTGATGTTATTGTTATGCCATGTGTTTTATATTTTGTAATAATAAATAAGCATTTTTAATTTAATATCATCTTAATCTAAAACAATGTGTTTTTTAGTTAATTAATGAAATGAACTTTATTAATGCAATAATCTATTCTAAAAGCACAACCAAATATAATTCTCAATTATTTTTCAATAATATAATAATATTCTTCAACTTGTACTTTCCAACTAAAAGTATTAGTACTATTATGAAACGTGACCCTGCCTACAGGGCCGTATCTGAAGGGGGTTTTGGGAGTTCACCCCCTCTCAGAAATAAAACGCGAGATAAAATCCCAGAATATAAAATACAATAAAGGACTATACTGCAATTTAAAAGACGAAGTGCATGATGAAAGAAATATTCAACTATTATTATAATTTATATTTTTAAAATTTTTTTGTTAAAAAGTTAAACCTGTTTTATTTTTTATTAAAATGCATTCGAAAATAATAGTTCTTTTAAACAGTAAAAATTAAAAACTGCAGTTTATATTAAAAAATAAGTTGAATAAAAAGTACTCTTTTGTATTGTGCGTATTTCTTTCTAGTAGATTTCAGTGCGCATTTATTTACAGATAAGTATAGTTAATTGCAGTTTTACAATGAAAAACTGCGTATATCTGAGGCGGCGCTGAAGAAATATTCTTGTATCGCGATTTTCTAACTTTCAATTAGAACGCTTAACCTTAAAAATTTCAATTTCAACCCCCCCCCCCCCCGGTGTTTGAGCTGACGCATCACATTATTTATTTATTAATTTATTGTTCAAACCCCCCTCCCGCCACCGAACCAAAGTCCCCGATACGGCTCCGCTGCTATATACTTTTATTTAAATAGAAAATAATAAAGAAATAATAAGAGTTTCAATTGGAAAAAAAATTATGCTTTTTAAATTTATCGAAAAATCATTTCTTGCAATTTGAATTATTGGCTACTGGTACGAAACTTCATTGGGCCAAGGTCGGTTTAAACAACAAAAACCAATGGTTGGCTGCCAGTAGGAAACCGATACTGGCCCAGCACTGTTTATTCATTGTATGCCAAAGCCTAACTGACCACTGGCAAATCAAGGGCAAACTGCATTGGCCCAAGGTCAGTTTGAATACCGGATACCAATGATTGGCTGCCGGTATAAAAATGATACTGGTCTAGCACGCTAGCACTGCTCATATATGCATTGTATGCCGAAACTTAACTGATCACTGGCAAAGCAACTTTAAACAGCATTGACCCAAGGTCGGTTTAAACATCGAACACCTATGATTGGGCGTAGGTATGAATATGATACTGGCCCAGCACTGGTCATGCATTGTATGCCGAAGCTTAACTGATCTCCAGCAAAGCAACGGCAAACAGCATTGGCTCAAAGTCGGTTTGAACACCGAACACCAAGGCTGCCGGTATGAAAATGGCACTGACTCAGCACTGGTCATATATGCATTGTATATGCCGAAGCTTAACTGTCCACAGGTAAAGCAACGGCAAACAGTATTCGGCCAACGTTGGTATGAATACCGGTCGCCAATGATTGGCTGCCGGTATGAAAATGTCACTGGCCCAGCACTGGTAATATATTATATACCGAAGTTTAACTGATCTCCGGCAAAGCAACGGCAAACCGCATTGGCCCAGCACTGGTTATACATTGTATGCCAAAGCTTAACTGACCACCGGTAAAACAACGGCAAACAGTATTGGGGCAACGTCGGTTTGAACACCGACCGCCAATGATTGGCTGCCGGTACAAAACCAATCCTGCCCCAGCACAAAAGTTTAAAATTATCGAATTGGCAACGTTATTTTTAATGATATATTCTAATAATTCAAAGTTAAATCAATATAATCAAGAACACAACAATGATAGACATGTTTCGACCTTATTAGGTCTCATCAGTATCATATAGTTGCATTCTTAAAATATTGATTTGATTTTTTACCTTATATAGCATTTTTCGCGTAATGCTATATGTTGGTATCGACCCCCGATTATAAAATCAAAATATAAACACAGGGTGTTCTACGGAGCACTTTCCGAAGGGGTCGAACTGACATGGCATAAGGACAGTACAGGGGGATGTAATAACATTTCCTATCTATTTTGAAATCTTAAAATGTCGTTATCGGGCGACAGAGCTTTTTTTGGGATAAAGTAAAAATTCGATATATGAGGAATATTTGGCAAAAGAATTTTTATTGCCAAATTATTGGAACAAGATACTTTTATTTATTTAAAATATTATTTTTTACATTTTGAAACTAACATTTGCTGGGATTTCATGTTTCTTATGTAAAACTTTCTGAAAAAAATCAGCTAAATCGACGCTTATACCATATGCTTACCCTATGATTACCTATGGCTTTGGTCAAATTAGCATCCGCTTCCTACTACGTGTTACAACAACAAAAATTTTAATTTAAAGATACTGCTTTATTTCTTCAATAAATTTCAAAACAAATTTTGTAAGTCATCCAAAAATACTAGGTATAATGATAAAATTTTTAAGGAGTTAGAAACACCTAATATACACAGTCATATATTATAATCACATTAATTTCATATAAACAATAATTTTAAATGTAATTTTGACACCTTCAATAAAGAATCAGTAAACCAAATCTTGGAATCATTCAGTTACTGCTAAGCTAAACATTTTTTTAATTGTAATTTAAATCCAAGTTTTTATTGATGTTTCCCAAAAATTAGACTTCATTGCCAGTGCCGTTTTATTAATTTTTTTATTTTGCTTTTCAAAAAAGATAAATTTCTTCTAGTAAAATACAGCATAATTATTATTTAAACAGTTAAATATATATATGTAGTATATATCAATATTGAACAGCCATGGAGTAAAACACAAATGATTAAAAACATACATCCAGAACAAGAACATTAATATATCATATGGTACGTGCAGAATACAAGAATTTCAAAGAATATGGTACTATTGATGGTCTTTATCCCGGACACCCTGTATACATACCGAGTTAAAATCAAAACAGATAGTCAATAAATTTATCTCTAGTTATTAGCAGACCCACGATTTCGACTATTTTAAAATAGCAAGAAATACTAATTTTTTTTTCATTTAATCCAATAATGCGGATTTAGTAATTATATCATATTTTTTTAATCTTCAGAAAAATATAAAAAAATTTAGGATTTCTAATATTGTTTTTTCAATTAATTTATATTAAAAATAAAAAAATTTTAATTTGTGTCAATTTTTCTTCTATTTTAAAGAATTTTTTGAAGATTTGCCTTAAGGTCAGTGAAATCCGGACTCAAGCTTAACAGTATGATTTTTTAAACGTTATTTGCTTCTAAAGTATACATATGCTTAGAAAAATGAACTTATGATCAACTCTATGCACCAACTTTCTAATGAGTTTATTTATCATTTAGTTAGGTATTTTAGGGCTGAAAAGTTCTGTTCAAATTTATACCTTTAAAATTAAGTTTTTATGTAAACATTCAATTCTTCTTCACAGATCTATCTTGAGCATTAGATCACAGCAGTGTATTCGACACGACTAGAATTTGAACGAGTTACCCGCTTCCCGGTCGGCCGGTGTAGGCTTTACTGCTGGTCTAATTATCCAATTAAATAGTTTTAACCTAATATTATTGTAAGTTATGAAATAAAAATAATTTTAATCCAGAGGCGTAGCAACTATGATCGTCGCCAGTGTTCATACTTGCCAAGAAGGGCCCCTAAGTCAAAACATTACGTAATTTACTAAAATTGAAATTTGTTCTAATCGTTTGGGAACTAATTAAGAATTACAAACTATCTCTTGCCAATTTGATAATTATAATTATTATTAATTTTGCAGAAAAACAATAAATTTAAGCTAAAAAATAACCAGCCGTTTTTGTGCCCTCTATAAACTTAATTAATTACTTAAATACAATAAATAAAATAATTAATTAAATGTAATTATTGAAATTGCACTATTCTTGCTTTTATTTTAGAAAATTTATTGTTTTTAATACATACATTTTATGTTGCATTTTATGTTAATAAATACAGTAAAAGCTCTCGTATCCGAAATAAACGGGACCCATTTCTGTTAGGATAGCTAATGTTTCGGATAAATGGTTGGTTAAAATATAAATACCACAACATGAAACGGAAGTCTGCATACTCGTTGACCTCGCAAGTATCTTTCGGTTGACGCGATAAATTCTAAGAATTTTCGGATACGAGGGCTTTTACTGTATTAATAATTTAATATTATTATTTGGTTTAAAAATATATATAAATAAATGCATTATGGACATATAGGGGCTTCTTTGAAACCCATAGTTTTGGGGCCCGCGCTTTCTGAACACCTATAACACCCAGTTGTTACGTCGTTGTTTTAATCTAACGTAAAATTTTAACTTATAAATATTATCACATGTTAATAACCATAATTATTTATATCAATATTTTTAGTACTACTACAAATACATTTTTGACTTACTTTTCGTTCCGGCTGTAATTAAATGCATAAAAAATTAATTTTCTTGAGCTGAGTAAAAAAATGATCGCTTATATGTTGACCTCGGTGCCGTCAGGGCTACAACATATGCAATTCTCAACGATAATTGTGTGAATATTATTATCCACGTAAGCTTCATCAGAACTGCTTGCTTCCGATATGGAAACTGATTGTTGTGATAAACCAGTGACATCAATTTCTATAGTATTCGAATTAGACGAACCATCAAATTCGACTGATATATTCAAATTTTCATTTGTTGGTTCATTTTGAATGCATGCGGTTTGATTTTCAATTAATATGGAAGTTAGTGAATTATCAATCTTTGATACATTTTCAGATGAAGTGCATGACGATTGATCACCCTGCGACATATGTGATGTTCCTGCGACATTCTTATAACATGAATTACATTCCGTAGTAGGTGGATTGCTTTTTTGACGTTTAATACTTGGACCAGACGTTAAAGTTTTATCAGTTTGTGTAGAAGGTGGTCGTTTATTAATTACGATTTTCTCTGCATCTGATAGACTGATGGTATTATTTTCAGTAGTAGACACAGTAGGTTCAGTTCTACGGCATCCCAAATTAGGTACACTTTGGGATGTTTCTCTTCTACGACCACCTTCTGTTGCATTTTTCGACCTTCCTTTATTTTCAGTTGTTGGTCGTCCTTGACTTGAGGTGCCCGGCTGGAGCTCTTCAAACATAGCGACAACATCAACGTGATGTTTTTCTTTAGCTAAGTTAAGAATGGCTTGAACAGTATTTCTAAAAGTAACAAAATCAATTTCTTCGTTACCAAGCCTATCTAAATCACCAAAACTTAAATTAAAAATGCGATCGATATCGTCTTCTTCCTCTGTAGCAGAGGGGTCATTTTGAATTGGCTCTGGCTGTGAGACAGCAGTTGGGACTTCAAAATCGTTTGAAAAGGTACCATCAATTGTAATGGTTTTGCAGAGCTTATGACTGCAAAACTGAATTTTTACACGACAAAAGGGGCAGCAACGATCATGTACAATCCATTCGTCGATACATTTACGATGAAACTTATGTAGACAAGGTAAGGTTCTTGTATCTTGACCAAGATCATAATTGCAGATGCAAATGACACAACGGTTTGAAAGATCTTTCTCTGTTGTTACCTTTCTAACTGTGCAACAGTCAATAAACTTGAGTATATTGGAAACAATGCTGCAACGAAATGCATATGGATAAAAGATTGTTTTGAGACTTTCTACTTTGAACTGTTTTGTATTGGCATCTAGAAATTGCAATAATAAGATTGGTATGTATAAGCAAGTGTTTATTAAAATACCTGATTCTTTAGATAATTGCTGACAAAGATCTTCAGTCTCGGGACATTCGACAACGTTCAACACAAAATAATTATCAAAAAAACTGTTTCCACTCTCGCACATAATCGTAAATAATTTATCTATCTCCACCGTCTTTACTATATCTAATCCATTGGTTTTGATGATATTTCCTTCCTATAAAATCCTGTCTTATAATTTCAGATTTATTTATATTAATACATTATTCATACTTCTTCATTGAAAGGATTCGCAGAAATTCGATTGCCTGGATAAGAGTAAACTTGGCCCACATAGGGCTCCGAAACTGAATTGCTGCTATTTGTAGACGGGTTTATGGTGGCCTACAACATCAAAAATTTAAACACTATTATTCAAAGAAAGCCTAACCATCATACTCTTAATCCAATTGTAACAGGAACTCGTACTTCGCTAGTAGTCCCATCATTGTTGTTAACAGTAGTTTCCCGTACAGCAGAAATACGAAACTCCATTTTAGAATAAAAATTGCAGAGAAAAATGTTTTTCAGAAACTGCAATGTAGAATTTATTGAATAAAATCAATAATCGAAAAATTATATTAAATGATTTTGTTTTTTTCATGAAGAGAGGAACTTACATCTGTACCTATCAAGTCCACGATCTAATAATAAACTCACCTACCAGTCTATCAATCGCGTTACCCTGGCAACGCCAGCCAGGACGCACCGGGATAAAACAGAACAGACACATCCACGCAACAGATGACAAAAGGAATAGTGTTTAAAATTACAGAAACCTAACCATAACCTTTGCAAAAATGAGTAAAACTTTACATAATATGTGCAATTTTGATGATTTCAAAATGATTAAGGAAAGAATGAATTTAAAACCATAAGTTATTTATGGTTATTTATCAAGCGAGACAACCTCGATGTCTCCGATTTTGCTACATAATTCTTTTACATACTCTAGTAACAAATAAATTAACCATATAAACAATTTTTCTTTAACAACCCTCGTTTGGAAATTACAAAGGGTTGAAGTTTGATAAAATAAATCGAATATCGAAAATATGCTTCACTTAAATAAATCGTATCTGGAGTACTTCTACAAAACACACTGTATACAATATTTATAAACCTCATACAAAAATAAACATACCCGCACAATGCAAACACTTTTAATCAACCGACGCTTAGCAGCTTCTCTCTTTCTTTGAAAAATTTTTGCTCTTGCTAATTTATTGCTTTTTTTTGGCTGCATATTGTTCTATAATAATCAATATCATATTGTAATAAAAGAATGAAATTGATACTTTTACTATCAAGGGACTGACGACAAGGGACTGACGATTTTCTTAAAAAACTAACTATAACTTTTGATTAAAACGAGATATTGTTTATCTAATATTTCATACAATTTACGTTACACAAAGAACATTGGAATAAACGATGATCTAAAACAACAACCAATAAATTATGCCAAAAATACTCACCAAGGGACTGATATGTTGACCGTCACAACACGTGTTCTTTACAGAATCATGCCAATACTAATGAATTTAAAAAGGCCTACTCGCAAATACACACGTTTAGCGTTAACTTCAAGTGATTGGTTTATGTTTAACAGATTCTTAGGTTTTCAATCTTATCAATTACCACAAATTTTAAACTTTTATAATATGTGACAAGAGACTGATGCCCGATGTTGAGTACGCTACTTTAACTAGGAAGATATTGTTATTAACTTACTTACATTTAAATTCTATTGATTTTTTACATTTCATACAGTATCCTAAAATATATTGAAACTAAAAATATCCATTTTAACCTAATAAATAGTTAGAAAAATATGATCATCCTAATGTGGAAATATGTAATGCGTACACGACAAGGGACTGATATTTTACACAAGTAAGGACGATTTTTCCTATTATTTCAATTTAATTCACAATAATTGTTATTATGGCCTTATAGTACTTGTTTTTGTGTATCATTTATCAGTAAGAAATATTAAATATATACTTGATAATTGTCTAAATTACATATGAACACATCAAATTACCCGAGTTTTGTAGAAGTACCCATCTGCACTTCTATTTATCTTACACGTTTCATTAAAAAATCAGTTTGAAGCTATTTGTTAACTCTTTCGTTACATATTTATTAATTTTCACGATAACGAAAAATTCTATTTTTTATAAGCAATTTTATTATTTAGAAGTGATTTTGGAAATTTTTTTTAACCCTTACTTGCCACACTGGGGTGTAGAATACCTCAAGCCCAGTTTTCGTTAATTTCAAGTAAGGGAGATGTACCAGGTATGAGACGGGTTTTGTTTTCAAACCAAAACTTTTTATGGAAACCAAATATACCGAATATCTTATATACCATTTGAAAGCTAATGATCATACGCTTTTTGCTGTAGAAATTATCTTGATTCCGTCAACCCAAAAAAAGTTATGAGCATTTCTGTGATGAGTTGATTTTTGACCGAAAAAAAATTTTACACCAGATATGAGACACCCGGAATACACCAACCATGAATACGGAAAATATCAATGTTTATTCATCATGAAGGCCTTCAGTGACCAAAATTACGCAAAAGAATGACACTTTTTTTCTATAATTTATACATCATATTTTTCGTCTTCATCTTCAGCTCATGTCCAATTCACAATGTTTACACGTAAAGATGCTGGCACGCATATTTGCACACTTCAAAAATTGCGTTCGATGCATTTGATCGAATTGGCTATAGTCCTTTAACTGGTATTCTCGGCTGTCTCACACCCGGAACAAGACGCCATTTTTTCAAAACGCATAAAAATTTATGTGTGAACATAAATCAGTCTAATCGACTACTTCATCGTAAAATATAAAAAAAATGATGAATTTATATGCACTGTAATTTCATTTTTTCGTTGAATAACTAGTAATAACAGCAATTACAAAAAAATCAAATAAAACTTTTTTGATGAAATTTTTACTCGATGTTTGGATCACATACAAAAATTGTGACTATTGACTCCGGCGTCTTAAAAAAAACTAGCTTCCAAGATGGAAAAATGTTGACACTAGTCAAAGCCGGAAAATTGGCATCGCAATATGAAAAAATTTGAATGTCTCACATCTGGAGCCGTCTCATACCTGGTACATCTCCCTTATGTATACCAGAGAAAAGCGGATTTAAGGCATCATCTGTTATTTTTGTTATTTTTTGTAAAAAGTTGTCACTTGATCACTTTCTCGATAATTTAATAGTATTTAATTTTATATTTTTGCCATATAACCCATATCACTAAAAAAAATTAGCTCTTGAGAAGTAATAAAAAAATTGGCAACTTAAAATATTCAATAGATTGTTTCAAATAACACGTTTTATCGCTGGGGTGCAATGCACCCCAGTGTGTCAAGTACGTTACTTTATATAAGTGTGGCAAGTAAGGGTTAAATATGAGTTTATTCGTCACATTATTTTCTATAAGATTGTAAATTTTCAAAACAGATATTTGATGAACACTAGAAAAAAATGATTTAGAAGCGATGATGCGCTCGTGCGGAGCCTGTACATTAAAAAAATTAAACACTATTATGGCAAATCAATACTGGCATATTATTTTTCAAAAAATTGCAATAAGAAAACCGTAAATTTAAACAAAATTTTATTGGAACATTATTACGCAAAATTATGATATAAAAAATAATAGTAATATAATAAAAAATCAAGAGGTATTATTTGAACAACTAAATAATATTGAAAACTTCGAAAACGAATCTATATTGTTAAAATTAATTACGAATTTATGGAAATCGAAAATTTTATTCATCAGATACTTCCACGATTAATTTTGCAAGATTGCATTTCTTTACATCCAGTATTTGTTATTTTAAATCCAATAGGTACTTGTTATTTTAAACGGTTACGTGTTTTATTAAACCCAGTACGTGTTATTTTAAACCCAGAACGTGTTATTTTAAACCGTTACGTGTTATTTTAAACCGTTAAGTGTTATTTTAAACCTAGTACGTGTTTTTTTAAACCAGTACGTGTTATTTTAAACCGTTACGTTTATTATAATCCAGAACGGGTTATTTTAAATCCAGAACATGTTATTTTACACCAGTACGTGTTATGTTATATCAGTACGTGTTCTTTTAAATCTAGTACGTGTTATTTTAAACCGTTACGTGTTTTTTTAAAGCAGTAAGAAAAGTAACGAGTATTGAGTATGGAGTATGGAGTATCGAGTATGGAGTATGGAGTATCGAGTATCGAGTATCGAGTATCGACGATCGAGTATCGAGTATAGAGTATCGAGTGTAGATTATAGAGTATAGAGTATGGAGTATGGAGTATGGAGTATGGAGTATGGAGTATGGAGTATGGAGTATGGAGTATAGAGTAAAGAGTATTGGGATCCGTCAAATGAGCATATGACATCTGGTGGTAAAAGATGTTACTAGGTTGAGGGAAAATAAACACATACTCTATGTTAACAATGTAAATTCTAGCTTTTGAAGACCTTTTTGACACATAAAAATTAATTTTACAGCAAAACTTATTAAAAACTTTTTATTGCAAATTTTATCCTCTTAATTTTTGTTTATTTTCATTTTTTCGATTTGTTGCACCGTTTACGTTTTGCAGTGACTTAAAAATATTTTTATCTGTATTTCAAATTTGGTTCTATGAAATAAAAAAATGATTAAAAATGTATTATTGTAAATTTCATTTCCTATAATTTTGTTCATATACATTTTCCTATTTTGTAGCAGCGTTTCTAAGATTCAGATGAAAATATTTTTTGTATTTTACACAATCTTTTTTAAGTCACTACAAAACGGAAACGGTGTGACGAAATGTATATAAACAAAAATTAAAGGATTGAAATTTCCAACAAAAAGTGTCCGATAAGTTTTGCTGTAAAAGTAATTTTTATGTGTCAAAAAAGGTCTTCAAAAGCTTGAATTTACATTGTTAACATAGGAGTATACGAATACGACTGTGAGTGACTGTACGTTTCCACTACTTTCCGATGAAAACGAATGGTTTTGTGCGCTCAAAAAATTTATTTGGACAATTTGGATAATTTCGTAGGGATTTTCTTTTAATTTTGATGCTTTTAAGCAATACGCCGTGAAACTAACCAAGTCTTGCCGCTCATATTTATGTCTATTTTTACCACATTTTATGATATGATCGGCTTGCAGAATCCGTTCTGCTTCAACAAAATTCCTTTGTTTAGGATTAGTACCAGCCCAATCACATATTTCACTTATATGTATCATTATTGATCACTTTGAAAATCACACGATTACACGTAAAACTCTATCTCGTATTTGAAATTTTCCCTTAAGTCTACCATATTTTTAGGCTCCTCCCATTTGACGGATCCCAATAGAGTATCGAGTATCGAGTATACTCTAAAACCAATAGAGTATACTCTATAGAGTATAGAATATAGATTATAGAGTATACAGTATAGAATATAGAGTATAACCGTTACGTGTTTTTTTAAACCAGTACGTGTTATTTTAAACCGTTACGTGTTATTTTAAATCGTTACGTGTTATTTTAAATCCAGTACTTGTTATTTTAAACTGTTACGTTTTATTTTAATCCAGGACGTGTTAGTTTAAACCGTTACGTGTTATTTTAAACCGTTACGTTATTTAAAAAAAATTTTTTTTTACAGTTTGCAAGTACCATTCAGGTCTGTTTTTTCTGTTCCCACAATGATGTTAATTTTGCAATTTTGAAGCGTCTATTATTATTATTTATTAGGCTTAGACACACTACAAACAGTTAAGACTAATTACATGAAGTGTGTATAAAAAATATTTATATCTATATATATATATATATATATATATACATGCAAGTGTATCGTACTGGACTCCGTACGTTAATAGGACGACAGTTTCTCCGCCTTTAAAAGCAACTGTAGATGTTAAGTAAACGTATATAAATCTATTAGACGATTAGAACTCCTGCAGCAACCGTAGAGGGGAAAGGATTTCTCGTATTTTATGATACAGATAATTGGTATACTGGCATTACGCTTTGGTCTCCATATACCGATACGACGTTATAGACACAATTTGTATAAATTGTATATACATAAAAGTCGTGAAATACTCCAACAGTGTTGCCGTATGTAATTGCTGATAAAACGAGATGGAATAATGGACACAACAGAGATGAAACACATCCGCTAAGTTATCGTATTATTTGTGTAGGTAGACCACTCATGCATCCACTGTTAAAATTATTATGCAATATTTATTAAAGTAAAAATATAAAGTTTTATACTGCAAGTGTATTATAGAAGTATTTATACTTGGCACCTTTATGCCAATTTCGACAAAAAGAAGGGGCGGTACATACATTCTATACCACGACTAATAGTCTAAAAATAATTTTCTCTATATACAATCAGTAGCTGCTTAAAATATGATAAGATCGATCGTCTTTAGAAATCTTTAGAAAAAGTTAAATGGATTGCCAATAAAAGGCCTTCGGGCCTCGTAGACTCGGCGTTCAAGTGGTAATCGGAGTGGTTTTCAATCGAATTTCATAGTACTATAGTTTTATAAAATATTTTTTTCAGCTGATAATAACAAGTTCAGTTCAGTTGCTTGCAAATAACTTGGACACCTAATCAAATTTTAATAATTTGCATGCAATTAAATTTTTTATAAAAACAATAATTTTTTACGCCTTGTCGTAAATACAACAAAAAACTTCAATGTTGTTCACATTCTTTTCACAACTTCAAAAACAATTATGTTACGATACAAATTGATATACTTATAACTTATAAGATTGTACTAATTAAAATTATTATTGTCAGGGCCGTGTGGTAAAATTTTTAAGGGCGAGGCAATGCATTAATGTTTCAAGTGCCGCCTTTTAAAAGTGAAATTTATTAACCAAAATAACAAGTAGTAGATACATCATAGGTACAATATTAAACTCCTATTATAAAAACAAATTTACAGTTTTACTCTTTTTACTTTTTTTGGTAAACTCATGTATTAATTCGGAATAATTTAAATTACATCCTAATTTACAGTGTATTGAAATTTTACGTTTACGCTTAAAATCCTAAGTTAAGGAACAACTAATAATATAACTTTTAGATTTTAAGGTGTGCAATAAAATGTTTATAGAAAACACTGTAACATAATGTAACAATGAAATGTAACATAATTTTATCTTGTTAACTGATACTTTGTGGACGCAAAATAGCCGTTAAGATTTTTTGTTTACTTAACATGCTGTTTTTTAAAGAAGTACGTTAAATTCATTATGTATAATAGCTAAAATACAAATTATTTATTATTAGCCAGGGCCCGTTCTAGGGGGCGGACAACCTGGAAATTTGTCCAGAGCGACAAATGAAATGATCGGAATTTTGGCTATCAGGTAATGTGACAAAATATTAATAAGTTAAATATTCAATTAATCGAAATTTGTAATTATTTTTTGAAGACAATCACCATGCAATTTACATTTCGTATTTATTGTTTTTGCCTAACAGCTGAAAAAATATTTGTATAATGGCGGCAAGCTGTCCTTTTGCCCGGTGCGACGCAAAAGCTGGAGCGGTATTATAAGCTTTATAACTGCCTCGAGCTCTAGTTGTGAATTGCTAGGATCCACTAAAATAATTTTAATGGATAATAATATAAATAACATTTTTAATAATTATTAATATTAAAACTGTTCTCAAAGAATGATGATTTAAAACTTCATGTTTATGTTTTTAAACTTCAAGCATAAAATTACTTAAACTTCTCGAAGAGAAAATAAACCAGTTTCAAGTAAAAATCGATTTATTTGCTCAATTGCTTTCTCTGGAACTCCGAGCTAGTAGCGTCGAAGTATTTATGGTCTGTATCTGATAGCAAATGTTGCGGAGAACCTACTAAAGTTACTTTAAATGTTTATCCAGTTTTAATTTATTTAGTGATTAGGGTTAAGTGAATTAACATATCAATACGACCGTAATTTAATAATTAAAATTAAAAAATTATTTTAAGAACTATAAATCTGTATCGAAATTCTAAAAATCGTTTAATTTTTTGGATTGTTAATAAAAAAAATTATTATTTACTGGATATTGTTATCTTTGAAAGATTGCAAATAATCATCAAACGTATAGTGCAATTGCTAACAAAGCAAAGCTCCCCTCTATATCCCATAAAAGGCGCGTAAATTTTATAGTGCCAGCAAGTCTCTCATATAAGAAATATAAAATTTACAAAATTGTTAACATTGTTTACATTTCTCTAAGGGGCGTCCAACCAGGAGCTGCAAATCAAAAGGGCGGAATTTTGGCTGTTAATGTGACAATATTGATAAGTTAAATACCGAATTAATCAAAATATATTTATTCTTTTTTGTTTTTTGTCCGGGTTGTCATTAAAATTAGAGCGGTATAATAATTGGTAATTGAGGTGGCATCATAGTATAGTTTCATAAAATATATTTTTCAACTGACATTTTAAGTTTTCTTTGCATGCATTAATTTGTTTTTAATTATAATGTTTAATTTATATTTTAGCATTAGCTTAAAGCAAAAATATTAACAGATAATAATATTAAACATTTTTATAAGTTGATCTGTTACTAACCTGAATTCTGAATTATAATATTATAAAAAATGAAATACTTTGTAAAACGCCTTATCAAATAATATAAAAAAAAAACTCTAATAATTATCTTTGTTGCTTTCAATGTCTTATAATATTATGTGGGTAGTTAATACGGTGTGATAATAAGAATAATAATCAAGGGTATTAATGTCACGTTGTACTTTTGTTGTAAATATCCTAGATTGCGTTTTTCGCATGCTTTGTAGAATTTTTAATACCAATTTAGTTACGAAATTTTTCTTATGTAGTTTTGTACATTTCAAGAATAGCCTTTTCCGCAAGAAAATCTAATAGTTTTCATAATCTAGATCAGAGTTTATCAAATAGTGGTCCGGGTTCGCTGCATTTTTTTCGGGGTCAGCGAACCCAAGACATAAAAAGAAAAAAATAGGCGAATAGGCAAAACTACTTTAACAATAAAGTTCTTCTGAATTTTTAAGATCCTTAAAATCTTAATGGTATACACTCACGTATCAGATTATCTGCAGATGCGGTCTGCAGATTTAATATCTGCGGTTATCGTCAGATCGGAATTTGCAGACTAAATAAAGCGATTACAGAAAATGTTTGTATGTGCAAACGATCTGCAGTTTGCATCTGACGATCGTAGACGATTGTCATTTATAAGGCCCATCAGGGCATTTTTTTAAGGTACATTTGCGTATCCAAATGGATACGCAGGCCTATGGTGTGGATACACAGTGCAGTAGGAATGGATACACAAGCGGGGGCCTTCGAATTTGAAAATTCGAAAAATCTTATATAGTAAACAGATATTCGATATATATAAAACAATTTCTCTTTTCTTATAAAAACCCCCAAAAAAACTCAAATAAATGGGGCCTAATATTTGAATTTTTAGATACGCAGTTAAAAATGCCCAAGTTTAGTGTTAACTTCGTTTTAGATGTTGATGTTAATAAAAGTAAAATTATAAATTTAGCTACGCTTTTTTTGTTCGCTGGAGACATGTTTTCCATTGAGTGTAAATTCATTAACTGCAGACTAGAACTGACATGTTGAACAGTGGAATTCTCTGCAGATTTTCATCTATCAGTTCTAAACTGAAGATAAAAGCTGTAGATCCGCTCTGATTAATGGGTGGCCGGCACAAATCTGATCTGCAGTTTAGATCGTTATACTGGTATCTGCAGATAATCTGATACGTGAATGTATACCATAAAGGCCGTTTACATTATAAAATTTAGCTTAAAATTTTTATAAGACAAAAATTTCACTGTGTACACTTAAAATTTTCGTTAAAATTTTCCTTAAAGGAACTTTAAGAAATTTTAACGAATTTTAAGGACATTGTCAAATAAATTTGACAAATTTATTTTTAGTGTTTTAAAAGGCCTCTAATATACGGAAAACAGACGTATTAAACTTTTTTAATATAGTGGTCGTGGTAAAAAATTAAATTGCTTTCGAGTCGAGTAATTACTTATACAGTTTGTGTATTGCTCGGAGCAACTAATCTTTTTCGGGTATTTGTTTGTAACCTTTTTGATTTTAGTTTGTATAGTAAACTTTTTTTTCATAAAAATTTTAATTTGTTGCTACAATAATTAAGCAACAAAAACAATAAATATGACAATAATATAACAATGTAATAATGAAACGTAACATAATTTTATCTTGGTAACTGGTAACTTGTGGAGGCGAAATAACCGTTGAGTTTTCGAGACAAAAAAAAGTCGTTGAAGATTATTTTAAACAAAATATAAAATCTAAAGTAGCCCCGAAAAAACAAGAATGTAACGAATTAAAACATAAATATGAAGCACTTCTCGAAAATTTAGACTGGGTTAAAATAAAAACTTACGTGTATAACATGTACAAAAATAATTGAATTTTTATTAAGTTTAATCTTTTTTAAGAATTTCAAGTTTTTTAATAAATTTAAATCTTTTTTAAGAATTTAAATTTTTTTTATGAATTTTAATTTTTTTATGTATACCTTTATTTTAACTTTTTTTGTATTTTAATTTTTTTTATAATTGATTTTTTTTAGGATAATATACAGTTTTACGCAAAAATATTAGAAACTTTTCAAAATCACCTGTTATGGAAAACGTCAAAAATATTTTGATAACATAATTTTTTTGTGATTTGTTTTCATGTTTTGTTAAACAAAAATATGAAATATTCAAGGATTTCCAGCTTGATACCGTTGAGATTTTTTTGTCATTTATTCATACGCTAAAATAGATCCGAAATTTTACGTAAATTATGGAGTAGTACTAATCTTTAAAAACAAAAAAGATTCTGCAATATTTTTACAGAAACTTGCCGTTTTCATGAATACTGATTTTAATGAAAAAAAAATTTTCGATAAATAATGAAGAATGCCGACTTGACAAATTATAAGTTTAAATTTAAGTGTTTTTATTATAACCACTATTTTCATAACAAGCTACTTGAAATGTTCACTATTTATGAGTTACAGAGCAAAAAACATTTTGTTTGTATTTTGAATTTTGGGTATAACTCGGAAACGATAACTTTTCTCCAAAAATTTTTCAAATTATTATTTGTTTTTAATGATTAGTAGTACTACAAAATTTAATATGTAAAATTTCGTATCTATTTTAGCGTATGAAAAGTGACAAAAAAAATCTTGACGTTTAACGAAACATAGAAACAAATCACAAAGAAAGAAAGATGGTGTCATATGGGTTTCAAAATTTTTTTGATGGTTTTCATATCTGGTGTTTTTGAAATGCGCCTAATACTTTTACACTAAGCTGTATTTCTAATAAATTTGATAAAAATACATAAGCGTTTTTTTACATTTCCTAAGCTACATAATATGATGTAGGTAATCTATTTTATCAATTATAAAATAATTTTTGACATATTTCGTTAAAATTTTAGCATTGCTTATATGTTTTAATGGAATAATAAGTGTTAATTTTACATTTTTGATGTTAATAAATTATAAAACCCATGGAGATACAGAAAACGTGCCAACAACAGTATAAAATTCATAAATGCAAATCGACAATTTTGTTCGTCGCCTACTACTAACTAAGAATAGTATAAAGCGCTGTTGCCAAAGTATGGAAAAAATTGGAGGCCTAAGAGACCTACAGACGTGTGGAGGCACAAGCAACCGGCAAACATATTCTCTTATAATCGTTTGAAGCGGTAGCGAACCTAGCGGATTTTTCGTACACTACGCTGTATAAATGTATATGTGTATAGTACCACTTGGACTCCAGAGTAAAATTGGTTACGGTAATCCAGGCGATGCGGAGAACCATAATTTCAATTTTTAATGGGTAAACGTTTTCGACTCCGGTTTCGGAGTCGAAGTAGTAAAATCGGAGTCCAACGAGATACGCTTGTGTACTTTTTGGAGGCGTATTAGTACCATTTGCATCTATATATCTATATATATATATATACTAGCTGACCCGGCGAACTTCGTATCGCCTCAGAACTTGAACCATATAAATTATTTGTAAAATTCTAGAACATCGTACCGCCTCAGAATTAATATACCAAGTGACTCGGCGAACGTTCTGCCATATAAATTATAGCTGGATACCCGGCTTCGCCCGGGGTCTCTTTAAAAATAAAATACTTTGCATTAGTCTACGTACTCGAACGTTTTCCAATCTTGCTTTCCGTTACTCGTTTGTTTCATACGAACGGACTTCATCATTGCGTACACACAACAAAACAGTAATTTTGGTTTTTCTTTTGTCTATCTATATATAGTTATGGATCTGTTGATCCGATGTGTTATGTTTATTATGTTATAGTTTATTATGTTATCCAAGTCTTTACGTTGGTTCCATTTAGGTATATTCCATTAGGTTATCCAAGTCTTTAGGTTGGTCCTGTTCTGGTATACTCTATAAGGTTCGAGGTTCTAGGTTGCTAAACCCTAAGTATTATTTTACTTATATAGATAATTATAAAGATATCGGATTATCAGATTATCTCTAAATTATCTATAACACGATGAATAGGCACTATTTGCCACATATTTTATTAAAGTTTGTTGAAAGCCGTTCTAAAGTAGCCTATCTTCTTCGCAGCATCGTAATTAGCTTATACACCAAATTTCATAAAGATTGGTCAAGCGGTCTAGGAGTCTATAAGGAACATACATACATACATACATACATACATACATCCATTTTTATATATATAGATACATTATATAAAACAAAAGAGTTGATTACAATACTATATAAAAATATAAACTACGTAGGACCATGATACCGCCTGTAGCAGACCTCCGCAATATCCTTCAGGCTCGCGTGGTTGATGTCGGTATCGTCGGCGATGATGTTGTAGTTGCGGCAACAGATGGAGACAGGAGCTGAAGTTAGGTAATTCGTATGGCAGATCTTACAGTAGAAGAGGTTGCGCTGTCTAGAGCAACCTCTAGGTACGAGGAAGTTTATCTCAGCTATTAGAGAGGGACAATCGATATAGTTTCTCAAAAGTTTACATAGAAACAGAACGGATGACACAAAACGCCTGCATTCCAGAGACATTAGATCAAACCGTCCAAGAAGAGCACGATGATCGAATCCCTGCGCGGGGTACACACCGTCCTGAAGGAATGCCAGGAATTTTAGAAATCGGCGCTAGACCGTCTCAAGCCGTTTGATGTGGTTTGCGTTGATTGGATACCAGATTAGTGCGGCATATTCTAGCCTTGATCTTACAAACCTAAAAAAAAGAAGTTTTAAACATTGGTAGTTGCAAAGGTCATGAGCATTTCGATAGATGAAACCATACATGCGGGAGGCAGTACCTAAGGCACCACTGATATGTTCGGTCAAGGTTAGACGTGAATCTAAGGTGACACCGAGGTCGCAGAAAGAATCACATCTCTCCAAAACGGTACCCTCACAAGAGTAACGAAAATCAATAATAGTCTTGCGGTTGGTGAAAGAGACTACCTTACACTTCGGGATTTGAAGTTGCAGCCGATTACGTTTACACCAGGAATCTATGGCATCCAGATCGGCTTGCAGACGATAGCAGTCTACAAGTGAGAAGATACGTAAGTAGATTTTAAAGTCGTCAGCATATAACAATTTGCGAGATGTTATGTATCTAGGCAGATCGTTGATAAATAATATAAAAAGTAGAGTACCAAGATTGGTCCCCTGAGGAACACCGGAACTAATAGAGAAGACCAACGACTTGTGACCACGATATTCAACAAATTGCTTGCGCTCGAACAAATAGGAGCGGAAGAAATCGATTAGCTAATTGGAGAAACCAAACGATGACAGCTTGCTAATTAATATGTGTAAGTCAAGTTGGTCGAATGCCTTCTGGAAGTCTGTGTATATTGTATCAACCTGCCCTTGGCAGTCTAGAGTTTCAGAAATGAACTGTTTGAAAGTCGCCAGGTTGGTGACGGTTGATCGACCGCTCATAAAACCTGACATGAGCATAGATGTGGTCATACAAGATCCGTTCGAATGCCTTGGACAGGTTAGACAAGATCGAGATCGGACGGTAATTATTGATTTCCGAAGGACTGCCCTTCTTCAGAACCGGACAGAGACGTGCGATCTTCCAGGATTGTGGGAAAGTGGCTGAAGTTAAAATCAAGTTAAAAATGTGCAGTAAGGGATCTGCAAAAGTCGATGCACAGTCCTTTAGTATGAAAGCAGAAATCCCGTCTATGCCACTGGTAAGTTTAATTCTTGAACGTTTCAGAGCAACTATGACATCCCAACTATATGACAATATAAATGAATTTAAAGTTTTATTGGTGTAGTAAGGTATTTATTACCCGGATACGGGACGACAATTAGGCGACGTCAAATAAGCGACGGTCAATTGGGCGCTCGTATTTTAGGCGACCCCAACTAGGCGACGGCACAAATTAGGCGACGGGAAATTCCATACATTTTCTTAATTAAAAATATTAATAAAATAATACTAAATTACAAATTCTTATAGTATTACTTATAGTATTAGATTCTCTTTTTTATTATTATTTAATACTTTATTCAATATTATACTATATAATATACTATAGGTACATGCCTATACAGTGTGTTCACGATAAGAGGTAACAGTGAATAATTCTTATATCTTACTAGATGCAAAAAAAGTTTAAATAGTTTTTTATTCAACTCGAAATTTGCCATCGGAAACCTCGGAGTATGTCTGTATAGAGAAAAAATTGCAGATTACGAAAATGCTAAAAAAAAGACATGTTGCCATTTGAAAAAATAAATTCTTGTTTACTTCCGGCTGAGTTTGAAGTACAAAAAAATTTACTTCCGCAGTTTCCGATGGTAAATTTCGAGTTGAATAAAAAACTATTTAAACTTTTTTTTGCATTTAGTAAGATATAAGAATTATTCACTGGTATCTCTTAGTTTGAACACACTGTATATACACTTAAAAAATGAAAAACTTTCAATCCATGTTATAATAATTTATTGTATGATAAACCGCGAAAATATTAAATTACCAATCGCAAAATCAATATTTAATTCGATTAAATTATCGATAAAGATGAAAGAATTAAATTTAAAAATAATTTTATAATTAAATAATAAATATTACTTTTTTAATTAAAAAAAATGAATCGAATTTCCCATTACCTAATTTGTGCCGTCGCCTAATTGACCGGTCGCCTAGTTGGGGTCGCCTAATAAGCTCGTCACCTAAAATACCAGCGCCCAATTGACCGTCACCTAAAATACCAGCGCCCAATCGACCGTCACCTATTTGACGTCGCCTAATTGTCGTCGCCTAATTGTCGTTGCCTAATTGACCGTCGCCTAATTGACCGTCGCCTAATTGACCGTCGCCTCAGTGACGGTGTCCTTTTTTACTGTGCTAATTAGTTTTTTTCACCACACGGGTTAATTTTCCTAAACCAGGGAAATCCATTTTATCCAGCTTATGGGGGAAAAAACTACTACTAGTAGGGGAGGTCAAATATCTGGGTTTAACTCTAGATAGCAAACTGACCTTTACACAACACATTAAGAACACAACGATCAAAGCGACTAGACATGTGGGCCTGTAGGAGAATGATCGGAAAATCATGGGGACTAAAACCGAAAATGGTTCTTTGGCTATACACCAAAGTTGTGATACCCACGATAACGTATGAATCCCTTATCTTGTGGCATCAAGTCAAGAAAAGGGGTAGTATTACAATACTAAACAAGTTGCAAAGACTTGCCTGTCTAGGGATTACGGGGGCAATGGGAACAACGCCTACCGCAGCCATGGAAGCGCTTTTGGGGCTTCCTCCACTACACCTTGTGGTGGAAACGGAGGCTCTACTGGCAGCATACAGGCTAACCATTAACGATCGTGGAGAAGTGATCCCCAGAGAGGGCTATCACACCATGATCTTCAACTCTATTAAGAGCAACAACATGCTGTGCATGCAATCTGACAGAACCAGCACTGTAAGGAACTTCCAAAAACCTTTCAAGGTTCTCATACCTGATAGGGGAGCGGAAGGAACCAAGCAGGAACAGGGAGCTCGATATGATACCATCTGGTACACAGTTGGATCCAAAACGGATATTAGTACTGGAGCAGGGATTAGTGGGCGTAGAACGGAAGATGCGTTTTGCATTAACCTGGGCTGCCACGCTACTGTGTTTCAGGCAGAAATAACTGCTGTAACAGCCTGTGCAGAGGAAATGATAAGGAGGGCTTATGAAAATAAGCAGATCTGTATCATGACCGACAGCCAGGCAGCTATAAAAGCCCTTGAGAGAGTGGAAACACAATCCAGGGCTGTAAGTCACTGCCTCGATGTGCTAGTAACACTTGCACAACAGAACAGCTTAACACTGAGGTGGGTTCCGGGACACTAAGGAATAAAAGGCAACGTAAAAGCAGACGCCCTTGCTAAGGCTGCAGCAAAACGACATCTAGTAGGATCAGAACCTACTTGAGGGATAGCATATCTGACCGCAAAAGAGACTATAAAGGAACTACTAAGGAAACAACATCTTGAGTACTGGAGAGACCTTCCGGGATTGAGGCAATCGCGGATGTTCATTGGGGGACCCTCCAGTAGCAAAAGAATATGCGAAATCTTTAAGATGAGTAGACCACAGCTGAAGAAGACAGTAGGTCTACTTACAGGACACTGCTGTTTGCATAGGCACCTCAATATAATTGGGGTTGTAGAAGATCCCACACGTAAGAAGTGCGGTGAGGAGGAAGAGACTCCACACCACTTGCTGTGTGTTTGTCCAGTTCTAGCCTCGCTGAGGCTAAGACACCTCGGTTGGCCATATCCGACAACTGAGGAAATAACTCAAGCTGTATACTCAACTTTATTGAGGAAACAAAGCTGATAGACTAAAACCTGGAACGCAGGGTACAATAAGCTTCAGTGCAAGTGGGCATGGAACCACAACCGCTCAGCAATAATAATAATAATAATAATTCCCTAGATTTAAAAAAAAATGTTTAAAAATCCTTTTTTCTCTTTTCCACTTCTAAAATCCCAAAATTCGGGGAAAAAATTCGGGGGTGCAGTGGCAGCTGCACATAAGGAAAGGGTCGCCAAGGTATCACATTGATAGCTAGGAAGCTAACGCGTCTTCATCTTGGGTTAGAAATAAGAGTAGAAAAACAAGTTTATTTTCTTTCAACACACTGGTTTCATATTTTACAGAAAAAATGTACAACTTTTATAAACAATATTTATCAATACAAAATAAATAAAATATCCTATTATGTAGAGTAGATGATTTAAGTACAAAATAATTTAGCTATATAAAATTTTTAGGTTTATTTGGGTTAAAATTCAAATATTGATACGAAATCTTGCCAAATTGGTTATGGAATTAAGTTTGTTAACTCTATTTGATATAATTTAACTTTATATTTAAAATTAATCTTCTATTTCGTTGTCAATACGACTGCTACGAATACCAGTGTTTCCAGTCCATGGATAAATATCTGGACATGGTTGGCATGTTCTCATATATCTTACTCCTGTTTTATGCCATAAATTACATACTTTTGGGTTGTTACATCGTTTTGGCCTCTCCTAAAGGTATCGTAAAGATTTATTTATTAAGCATATATGATTCCGTAAAAAACACTTACCGGATAATTACATCCGAAAGGTTGGAAAGACGATAATCTGGAAATTGGAGTTGGATCTCTTACCCATTGAATTGCTTGCCAATTTGTAAGTAACCATACATCATCCATTGTGTTAATTGTGTCTAAGAAGTGAATAAAACCTTCCTTGTGATGTGGTTGAGTAAACCAAGCAGCATGATAAAATAAACCAAAAGGTGCTCTAAATTTCAAGTTTTAGTTAGAGATATTTTATTAATTCCACAACAAAGCTTTACCTGTTGGTGGTGTAATGTCTTTCAAAGTTTTTCATTAACATTTTGAATACTCCATCTGCGTCTGAAGGATTACTGCATGCATCTCCCATCGAGCATCTTCCTCCATTCAAATCTTGCCACATCACCATGGGAACTTCCCAAACACCGGGATATGACCTTGTTGGACAAGGTGGAATCATACAATCGTGGAATAATTTATAATCTAAAGTATATGGCCAACTAGGAGGTTTATTTTCATAAACAGGCAGTGAAGAATCGTACGTAAAATTTGAATCGTATAACATTTTGAACATCTTGTTTCCTCCAACCTAAAATGATTTCCTTTCATAAAGACAACAATTTGCCAATCGAATGATAAATTTACCGATAAGAAAGGTGCTCTCATTCCTCGAACATCATCCAGTCGAACTCCACCGTATGCTGATAAAATTTCACGTTGTCCGGCTATCTCCTTGGTCCATTTTTTCTGCGAAAATTGTTCTCCAAAACTATGCCTATATTTTAAATATAAGTTAATAACTTTACAAAGTACTAACATTAAATCCAAGATCCCATAAAGAAAAAACCATAAAGCCTGCTTCAAAGTAAATTTAATGTCATTTTAATTATTTTTGTCAAGAGTAACGACAGATTTTTGAAAAAGCAATTTAGATGTTTTACGGTGTTTTTCGAGTGGTAATCGCAAAACTTGGAAATAAATTCCATGGTCAGTTCTGAGTAACTATATTATAGAATTGTAAATATGCTTGAGGTGATTCCGGTTCAAATAGCCCCGATGAACATAATATATATCCTAGACCTAGAGAGCACGGTTTTGGAATTACATACAAAGAAATATTTCAAGTTATCAAACTGAACAAGTATAGCATTTTGTTTATTAATAATGTCAATTAGTGTTTACAAAAGTAACTGGTCATTTTATTTAACCATTTATTTTTATTTTTTTATATAAATTATAATTATCAAATTGAGCTACAGGACAAAATAAAACCATATTTAGAACGAGCTTTCGGAAAATGACATTTCCTTTTTCAAGTTTAATATGAATTCATATGAATTTTGTCCTGTAGCTCAATTTGATAATTATAATTTATATTATTTTCAAGAGCTAATAATTTTTAATTAATTTTATTTTTTTATAATACTATTTTATCTAGAATAACTTCAAAATACGCGTATTCACTTATAGCCTTTGAGTTACGAAGCACCCCGTATAAACATTAAAAGGAAAGATTTGTAGTTTTAGATAGTGAAGGCGAAGTAAAATAAAATTTTAGTTTACTTAGCAAAGAATGTTTATAAAAGAAAGGAACTTTTCTCGAAAGTCAAAATTGCTAAAAAAGCATGATAAGCTTCGTAATAAATAATGACACGTTCACACAAATGAAGGTTCACAAATTCTCCAACATAACAATCATTAAAAATTGAACCAATAAATATTGCTTACTCAGACATGATCACGGAATTTATTAAATTTGTAAAACTGTTCATTAAAAAACAACCACCTTAAATTAATACTTCCTGAACCAAAATGGATATTAATATCAGAAAAACCACAAGATTATAAATTACTGTAGTGCAGCGTTTTGTGATGTATTTCAAGGTATCAATAGGGCATCGAATTTTAAAACATGTAATAATTGTTTTAATTTACTTCACATCATATTTTTCAACATATTATTAATTCATATTTTTAATCCTGACACTTCAAGTGATAATTATGTTTTTTTTGATTTTTGAATAATTGATTTTTCTTTTCTTAATTTTTTTCTTAACTTCACACTTAAAATTGATTTGTTTTAAGGTTTTTGTTAAGTTCTGTTAAATGTTACTATTTACAAATACATACTACAATACTACATACCACACAAATCTACTTGAAATTTTATTTTGGATTTATTTTCTAATTTCTAATTCAATTTATTTATTGCCAATTGTATGGTTATGAAGTGATTGAAATGTAATGTATTTAAGACGTATTTTTCCTGACATCTATATCTCGTTTCGTTCAGGTTTGATTGTTTTTAAATGAACATGCTGTGTAAGGGTTATTCGGAAGGAAACTACAATATTTTGAAATTGTTTTTGAAAGTGTTTTATTTATTTGACAAATTATTAAACACATCTATTTCATTCCGAAACACCCTGAAACATATAGGTAAAAGTGGGCCAATTTCTTATTTAAAAAATTAAGATAATTTTGAAAAATATTAATAGTGCAGTTAATAAATTTTATGTACAGTGCATGTTAGACAGTCTTTAGACTTACGACACTGTATGAGATGCAATTTCGTGGCCATCAGAATACAAGTTTTGAACTTGACTATAATCGGTCCACTCATGAGATACATAGAAGGTAGCAGCAATAGGACAACCATTTGGATTAACTCTGCCTTTTTCAAAGAGGTCGCTGTACAGGCCTTTATTCAAGTCATTGACAGAGTCATCAAATGTTAGCAGCACTAACTGAGGTACTTGGACGACTGGCAGTTCACCTGTTAGTTAGTATGCGCAGTAATGAAAAGAAGAAATACTTTAGAGAATTTAAATAAGATTGACAACTTAGCATAGTTATTATAATGATAGACACAGATAGAAAAAAGCAACCACATATTAGCAAGAGGCAGCTCCTGATTAGAAACTTGCCACTTACGATACGGTGTGAGATGCCATTTCGTGACCATCTGCATACAAATTTTGAACTTGGCTGTAGTCTGTCCATTCGTGGGACACATAGAATGTCGAAACAATTGGACACCCATTGGGATTAACACGCCCCTTTTCAAAAAGTTCGGAATAGTATCCCATGTTTAAATCATTAACGGCATCGTCGAACGTCAATAGCACCATTTGTGGAACTTGACTGACATCCAAATCTCCTAATAGTACAAAATAGATCTAGATATGTTAATTTGGACCCTTCCTCTGTATTGGTTCTGAACTGAGGATCTGTAATTAACCGTTCGACGCACATCCAACTTACTTACCGGGTATTTCTTTTCCGCCACAGGAGCAATCGGGAAGTAAACAAACATCTTTACGGCACTTGGCGGCAGTTTTGTCAGGTTGAGGTTGAGGATAAATAGATTCAGGCCTGCGAGGTGGATTTTTGTAGATATCGATAAATTCAGATGCCTTTGATACTATTGAGGTGGAAGGCTTTAGGGTTGGCCGAGAACGTCTGGAATACAGAATTAGTTAAAAACAAACAAGAAAAACACGGAAGACGTCTTACGGAGGTGAAGTTCCACGATTAACAACGACACTTTCTTCGGATGGTCCCGAGTTACTGTAGTGACTGGAACCTCTTCCGCGGTTATTAACTCTACAATTTGAAAATAAAGTTATTTAAAATTGTCCGTTAAAGTTTGAAATATTGAAAATACATGTTATAATTAATTCTACTTTGATCCTTTACCACCATGCATATCAAATAAACTCCCACATCGTCGATGTTGTCACTAAATAAGATACCTATATCGTTATATTCACCGATTAAATTGGGTTATTATCTAAGGTTAATAATTGTGCATTATTACTTCATGGAACAGTCCAGTCAACCTCCAGTCTCTTAAGGAATAATGGATTTACTTGGTGTTTATAGTGTTGTCTTCGTTCTTAAATCGAGCACATTGTGTAAAATATTAATTGCCTAAAGCGTGTAAGTTAATGTGGAAAAGTGTGCAACCAAATTGTGATCATGCAATTATATTTTTCAGCTTTATTTTAAATTTTTGAATAAATACCTCTTCTTAACTTGCTTGCATTTAGCATTTGGTTCTTGGTCGTCGCTACATTTCGTATATGATCTTGGAAGTCCACCAAATGAAACTATTGACTTAATAGCCATATTCACTCGTGAAACTCGGGTAGGATAATAGGATAAGGTGGGGGTTACTTTTTTTGGAATATTTTTTGTCGGATTAGGTCGAGGAGAAATTTCTAATTGCTTAGGTATCAAACTTAATGTATTATTTTCAGTTACGATATTTTCATTTATGACATCATTGCTGTTTAGATAATTCAAATTTTCGTTAGTAAATGTGGAAGTGGAGTTTATATCAAAAGGAATGGATTTCTTAAGTTCACTATTTTGACTTTTTTCTTCAAAATCAGGCGTGATTTGGACACCTCCAAAATTATTTTGGGGCGTTGTAACGCTTTCGCGTTCTTTTTCGCTTTCTTGCTTAATACTTTCTTGTATATTTATCGTTTCGGCAGGCTTTTCATAACCTAACTTTTCGTTAACACTTGACGGTGTTTCTTGGGTACTGACAAAATATTTGAATGGAGAAGTTGACGGAGAATAAGTAGTAGGAATTATAATTTCGCAATTTATGTGATCGCAATTACTGATTTGTTTTTTGGAGCTTGGATTTGATGTCGAGACTATAGAAGTTGACTTGGACAACTTAGTTACGTAATGAAATGATTGTGGAGTAACTGCATCTAAAGGCAAAGCAAATGGAATGGGTTTTTCGATGAAACTTTTTTGTGGTGGTGTCAAATTAACGTCTAGTGAAATTGAAAATGGCCGAATTATGTCGGAAGCGATTTGTGTATCGTTAGGTGTGTGAGTTGTATGGATGTATTCCGAGTTTCTTTGTAGTTTATAATTTGGTAATGTCCCTTGTACCTCATGTGATTCGGCACTGTTGAAATAAATATCATTGTAAGTATTGTCGACATAAGTTTTGGCTTAATTAGAATGAGGATATTTTTTAAACAAATACTACAATACAAAGCTTTGATGAATTCTAAGTTTCTAGGTGATCAAAATTTACTAAGCGCTCCACCCTATTTTTGTACCTTGACGAAATCTTAGTATTCTTTAGGGAAGAAAACTGTCGTGGAGTCGAAACGGTGGTTTTAAAAGTAGGAATTCTTTTAGTAGATGTTGGTTCTTCGATATAATTTATTTCATTTTGATCCCTCCTAGGATTTTAATTTTTGGAAAAATAATTTAGAAAAGTTGGTAACTTACCTAGAGGATTGTTTGTTCGTCTGCTGATAAATACCTTGCCCATCGTCCTATAAAAAAGCTTATTAGTAAATTTCTTTTCATTTTTTTTTATTACTATTACTTGATTGTTGTTATAACGTTCATCTTTATCGTAACTCGAAATTGAAGATGGACGGTAAGTATCCTGAGTGCTGTAACTGTTTTGGGTATATCCCGAATTTCCTCTTTTAGGGATCTTTTCTTGAATCAAAACCTGAGTTGGAGTAGGGGCGGTGGTACTTCTGTAGGTTTGTTGAGAAGTTGGTGGATCGTTGTTATAATGTTGGGTGTATTCTGCAAAAATCAACTAAAGCACAAACGAATTATTTCAAAACGTCCCTCTTACCGACGCTTTTGTATAATTCAGGATCTAATTCTTCATAAAGGTCGTAGTACGGGTCATATCGTGAATCATACGGTTGGCTGTTATTGTATACTGGTTTAGATCTCACAGTGGAATATACTTGTTCTAAGGGCCGATTGCTTTGACTTTCCACCCTTAAAAATTTATTACAATTTCAATATTTTAACAAAAAATAAAAGTTTAATTATTCCTTATTTCCTTTGTAGAAAGAAAATTATTTTTGTCAATATCTGTTGAAACAAGCAGACAATTTTCGTTGCATAGCTCATGTTGAAAAAAATTATTGAATATAAGTATTTAGAAAAAATCTGTTTTGACTGCGCCCACAGATTTGAGGGATCATATTTTGTTATCTAATAGTTAGCCGCTTGAAGTTAAGTTTTCACAAAATGAAATTTTTTATATAACCTTTGATAAGCGCTTCCCACGCTTTAAGATAAATTTTTAACTTTAACCAATATTGCAATCGTGCAATACTTTAATTTTTAACATCATCAGCGCATGAGATGGCCATTTAGAAACTTTTAATCTACATATTCTGTTCTCTCATTGATTTGTTTATTCATATTCAACCAATCAGATTGAACAATTCCAGATCGGTGTTTCAAAATTGACTCCCTGAGGGTATCCACCATATAATTTGCACAATCCCAATACTGTTTTGCAAAACGCAAAAACTAGAATTCCATCCAAATCTACATAATCTGCAAATCTAATGTTAACAAACTGTCCATTCACTGAAAGAACTTCTGCACGATGGTGACTACAGATGTTTCAGTCATAGCATCAGCTTAATGTTTCTCAATGACACAGATTCACTCCTTTTAACGATTTGTTATATTCTCTGTTATGCACAATCAAAGAACCATCTACTTGCCAATTAATAATTACTAAGTTTATTGAAATTCCAGAATTTGTTTACTCTGTCACTGGGGATGAGAAAGATATAAAAATGAAATCGAAAATGAAAGTAACAATATGTGAAGGCAAAGCTTTGAGTTTCTTTTAACGCCAAGCGAACTGAAAATCATAAATCGATGTGCAAGTATTTTAAGTTGCAAACTTAAAATCACCTAAATTTGGAAAACACATGATAGTGTTGTCATCAATAATGGAAAAGCACTCAATCATTTCTTCTTGGCACATCATCTTTTCTTTGTCTTGTGCAAGTGGTCTTGAAACAACTTTATTGGTTGTGTTTACGTGTTCTTTTAGCTGATTGATGGAAAATGGAACCGGCGTTGAAGAAACCATAGATAAACTACTTTCAAAGTCAAAATTTGAAATGTTTTGTGCTGGATACTATTTAGTATTTTCCACAAGTGACAGTATCGGTATTTCTTGCGGAAACCAAAACATCAAAAGCGTTGTTGTAAGTTTCCACCACTTTTATTTCGTCATAGATATTGTGTTAATAATACAAAATTTGTATCTCTCATCGTGTTCTCCAATCCTCTCTATCAGTCCAGTCCCCCACTTCTAGGCCTCTGGCTTCCAGCGCCTCTTTCACTTCCCGAACCCAGGTTCTTGCTGGTCTGCCCCGTTTTCTTCTGAAACTTGGAGTCCATTTCGATATTCCTTTTGTCCATCGAGATATGTCCAATCGCTGCATATGGCCAAACCACCTTAACCTCTTGACCTCTATTGTGTTCATTATCAAGCCAGTTATCTCCATTTTCGACTCGACTACTCGACTTTTTCCGAGTACATACAGCCCGGGGCTGTTTATCCGAGTACGGCACGAAAAGGCTCAGAGATGGCAAAAAAGGTGAGTCGGAAGGAAAAATTCTCGGTGGAATATCGTTAATCCATTCATGCGCGTAAATGTGGGGGCTTGTACTTGCAAAATGTCCCGACTAGTACTCTGCCATTGTTGAAATCCTATGAAGATACAATATGGATACAATACAAGGCAGGATACAATATGTTACTTATAATTACTCCCTTTCTAGTTGGCTACCAGCCAGCAGAACTGAAACAGACGTCCAGCTCCACCGACTGATGGTGGAATCGTGATGGTCTCTAATATTTATTCATTTAATTCCCAAAACACGAGGAAGATATTGGTATCAGTATTTGCTCAAGTTTAATTTCGATGTGATCAAATGTTTATTTAAAATAAACCGCAAAATGAATTGCGATGTTATGGAATGCATACTCCAAAGTATCTCTTTCCCACAAATTTTCCTATGCAAAGTATTGATCATTTGATTTCCACTTATTAGGAATATGGAATATGGAGATAAGATAACATGGTTTTCAAGCAAAATTTTTACGTTAAATGTTACATCAGATGCAAAATCATCTCTATTAGAGATTATGAAGATGTAGAATAATAAAGATCTTACAATTTTCAAATTATATATCCTGTCCATCCAAAACAACATGCGTTTATGGTTTTTTGACAAATTGTAGACAAAATTAAAATTTTTCCATTTAACCAAGTAAAAAAATTTCAGCATTATTACAATTGTTAATTTGGCCAAAAAATTTCAAGCTAAATTAAAATTTTTTTTATTTAGCCAAGTAAAATTGGGGTTAAATGAGAACAAACGGAAAAAATTTAAGCAAATTGTAATTTTTTCATTTATTTCCATTTGCCCCAATTTGAATTGATTTCGTTTTGACGTTGATCTCGGTTAGCCAGTTGGGCTAGTCATCATACCATCAACTAGATTAAAACAGTGTTTCTTAAACTCTTTGTTCCCTTCCCTTTAGCACTTAAAAATTTCAATAGACCCCCCCGAAGTATGTATACGTAAAAAAAAACACCCCGAATGGAGGTTTAATTAAATTCAGAAGGTTTGTTGTTTTACGACCCGAAATTTTTTCTCGGCCCTCACTTTGGGCATCACTGGATAAGATGTGATCTACACAAGAAGATCTACACAAATGGTTCAATACTAATAAATTTAGCTTTAATACCAGCGATTAATAGTAAAACTTAGCCTTTCTTTTTAACCATAATAAAAAGTTCCATAACGGCACACAACTACACAACAAAAAATGATCGATCAAACCTGTTTGTGCAATTTTTTAATTGAAACATATGTAATGAGCTTTTCTAGAAAAGCAACAAAATTTGTCCACCCAATACAGATGGTATGAAAGTGATTTATGACGTGGGGGAGATATGAGAAAGCGTCGTCTAGTTTTCAGTCCATGTCGAAATAAAACAAGAAATTGTCTATCTGTGCCAAAATCTACTCAAACAATTTTTCAAGTTTATTTCAAGTAAAATGATATTGTAGAATGCGAAACAAAAAATAAGACTGAATTCAAACAGGTCAAGGCCAAGTTTGGACAAGTGGAAGATAGACAAGAAAGTTACAGATTTATCCAATGTAACTCGATCAGTTTTGTTTTCTCCAATATTTCATGTTAGTTTCAATATGTTAACACAATAATATTAATTACATGCAATCTTTTAGAAGTATTGTTAATTACTTTATGTACAAGTTTTAACGTAATTAGTAAATAAAGTTGTTTAAATATTTATTTACCTTTTTGGAACATTTTTATTGTATGGCGAATAATTTGATGAATGATTGTTATATCTGTGCCAGTTAATGTTTGGAATTAAATGTCTATGTCGGTAGTTATCGACGTTGTGTCTTATATTTGGTACTGGCATTCGAATTGGTCCAGTAAAAGATGGAGGTAATTTTCCGCTTATTCTTACTGTTGTGGGATAATAAGCTGGTTGGTTTGGAAATTTGGAGTTTTGGATGAGTTTTGAAGTTGTCGTTTCGATAAATAAGTGGTTAGGTGTGGAAGGGTTAATTTTTTTGTCATTTTGCGTTTCGTTGTATGCTGTGGTAATAAGAGGTATATATTTTGAAGTATTATTGGATTTTGTTTCTTTGATTGTTATTTCATCATCTACATCGTCGTCGTCGTCGTAGTAATAATAAGCATCATCAGTGTGAGTGTAATTTTGTTTGGTTTTGTTAATCTTTTCAATGTTTGTCGGTGTGGTTTCTTCTACAGGTTTTGTGATATTTAGGTTTATTGTTTCGTTTGATTTTAATTTTGGAATTAAAATTTTGTTACTATTTAGAGTATTTCTGGGCGTACTAGTAAGTAAGGGCTTTTTCTCAATTTTTTGGGATTCTCGTAAAAATAATTGTAAGTTTCTGAAATTGGTCAACGCGTCAATCAATTGCTTAAGTTCATTGATGTTAGTATCGGAAGGTTTATAGTTGTGAAGTCTGACTGTGGGATCCCGGTTACTCTCTTTTGGAAGTGTCGCCGGACGGTGTTGAGATGTGGCTGGTCTATACTTATTGATTGAAGTTCCATATTCCGCGGTTGGAGCAATATGGTGATCGATACTACTTGGGGTTGCTCTTATATGATACGAAATATTTAATTTGAACGGATGGTGAATTTCTGGTATCGGTAATGGAATACGAGAAGGAGAATTAAAAATAGAAAAATTCGGCTTATCACGATATGAGAAACTGGTTTGGGAAGAATCGTATGGATTGGTCGAGTTATTTAATACATTTGAAGATGCGTTAACATTTATGCTAAAATTTACATTCGAATATGGCACATAGTGTGGTGTATTGTTATGATTAGCGCTATGTATTTGATCTTGGTAATGTGGGCTTGTTTCATATTGATTGTGGAAATTATTTAATCTATTATTACTGTACGATGATGAATAGGGTCGAACATTTAAGGATATTGGAAGTTCATATGGAAAGATCGGTTGTCTCACGTTTGGTTCGAAGCGATGATGACTAAAAAGATTTGTAATTGAGATTTTGATATTTTCATATATCAATAAATGTCAGTAATTGTAATTTACCTTTGCTTGATTTGTCTCTTACGCCGCTTGAATGTCAAATCGTTTGTTAGAAAGTTGTCAATGTCGTCAGTCAAATTTCTATTAAGAATGGCATTTTAACATTTTACGATCATTACTATTATTATCATCCTTATTCTTACCTGTAGTCTTGTAGGGATTGTTGTTGACTTCCAAAAGATATAACGCCAATTTTTTCAACTCCGTTGCTTGAGGACTAAAACAAATTTGAATTTCATTATATAAACGCAATATCCAGGTTTGACTATATGTAAAAATACATCAGCCGTGTTTATAACGTGTTTGTATACAAACTTGGCTTTTTGAGTGCATCAAACTTGATTTTATAGGAAGCATTACCGGAATTGCATTGGTGTGATGTCTTAAGCCATCTCTATCCTTCTGCACTTGACCAATTGTAGATGGTTGACCTCGATAAACTCGTTGTTGACGATCGTTTTCGATTTCTTCTGCAGGTGGTAACGCATCATCAGCTTCGTCATACAGTTGCTGCTGTTGCTGTTGCTTTTGCTGAATTAATTTAAAATTAAATTCACGAAAAGAAATTTAATCATAATTATTAACCTTAATAAGATCTTGCTGATTATGTTGCAATTGCCTTGGTTGACCCCTCGATGTAACAATTGCTGCCGGTTGGGCAGGAGGGGGTGGAGGTGGAGGATGTGTGTATCTTACTTTAGGTTCTTGTACTCGAATGGAAGAACTTGAAGAATATGTACTTGATGGTGTTGTGGCTGCTTCAGCACCACTATCGCAGCCCACGTTCCGTGGCCAATCACATGTTTGTAATTCATGACTAAGAAATTAAAAAACTGCGAAAAGTTCCTTTCCAATTTTTTTACGCATTACCTGTACATAAGACCCCCGGTACATGATTCTAACAAGGCACCTCCAAACACACACACGTAGTATTGTGTGCAATCATTTGGATGTGGATAATAACCAAACTCTTCTGGACAGTCGAAGTTCAAACCGGGTTTTACATCTGCAGCTACTGGAAAATTTCGGCCGTGTTTACGTTGTCCTAACGATATTTCTGAAAATAAAAGTTGAAATCATGAAATCGAATAGGATTTCCAGTTTTAAATTATAAGTAGAAACTTTTAATGTTCCGATTAAATTTTTATTTCTATATCAGCTATCGAACATCTTTCAACCTCAGTAGGTAGATGTAGTGTGCAAATGGATGCTAACCATTAGAATAAATCCTTCATTGTTGAAAGATCCAGATCGCTAATCAACACCCACTGCTCCCGTTTGTAAACTTCTTACAACTTCCTTTTAAGTAGGTTTATGTTGCCCACTTTCGTTTAATTAAATGACAATCAAATTTACAATGCAAATCATTATTTATCACGCAAGTAATTATTTATATTTACTTTAGTATTTATTAGTAAGTTAGACGACCGGTTGCCTAATTCAAGGTCACTTAAATTGTTTAACCAGCATTGAAGTTAATTAATTTCAAAATTATTTGATCAAAGGAAAGCAAGAATTTTTAAACTTTACTTAAATTTTAAATTTAAACAATTTGTCGGTCTTTGGCCTCACTAAAAGATTAGTCAATCACAGATGCATTACATATACAGTGACCTTTTAATAACCAATCACCTATTTTGCTAAATAAATTACTCCCCAAGTAATATGTCGGTCCCGAATCAAGAAATTTGGTAAACATGGAAAAACTGTACCATACCTACTTGATTTATTGGTACAGTTCCATTATTTAAGTATACCCTACGGTTACTGTTATACTGATAGGCATAAAAATAATTTTCTATACATGCTTTATGATGTCAGATATGGCCAGGGCCTGGATATGCCATCCCATTATGATTTTTACTTTCCAATCCACTCAAAAATAAAAAATTGAAATTTTAGTATTAGAATGTTCTTTATCATGCCCCGATAAGAGTTTGATGAATTTTAGTTGGATGTTCGTCTAGTTACAGGACAATTGGCCCTACGATAACTAGTCCTGGCAACAATAATTGGCTTTTGCGACAATTGGCTTCGCGGCAATTGATCTCCACGACTGTTGGCTTTAATGCAATTGGCCTTCATGATAATTGATCTTTATAATCTTTAGCAGGGTTTTGGAATGCTCTCTGCTTTTGCTACAACTTTTAATTCTATATTTTCTCTTTTTATGTTTTCCCATTGGTGAAAATGCTTGAAAATAGGAAATTATCTAAAAGCTAAAACGTAAGTTTAGTGATGATTTTTGGAATGCTCTCCTACCCATTAATTCTATATTTTTACAATTTATATGTTCTTATTAGTTGAAACGATTATTTGCAATAATTACGAATAATTTTCTTATATCAAGCAATTTCACCAATAAGAACACATAAAAAAAGGAAAATATAGAATTAAAAGTTGTAGCAAGAACAGAGAACATTCCAAAAAAACTATTCACTAAAACTTATTTTACCGAAATCGCAGCCGTCACAAAAATTAATTATCATGGAAGCCAACAACTGTCTTAGAGCCAACTGATCTGGGTGTATGTCAGTCTGTGTGTATGGTTATAATATAAAAAGAATAGTATCAATCGCACAGGTTCTCATCATAACTAAAGTTAGATGCCAGCTGAAAATAGTGAGAATTCTTTGAAAATTATGAAAATGATAAGCAAAGTAAAAAATGTTCAAGGGTCAATTACTTTTGGACCAACGCCCTTTTTAAATGTTTTATTCAATTTGTTTGACATAAATTAAATATTTAGTTTTATATCGATGGTTCGAAATAAAGGAAAGCTTTACAGTATGACGTCTAAAAGTTTATAAAAAATAAAATGTAAAAAATGGCACTTGATTTAAAATTAATTAAGTCTACGAAATAATTTTGAGTATTATATTAAATTAATGGTCAGATAATGTTTTAATATATTTTTGCTGACAATCTATTTAATTTGTGTTAAATTAACAGAAATTTCTTTTATTTTTCAATTTTCATATATTTATTTCATATTTAAATTATATCCTTATGATCGGAAGGGAGCTTCCAGATAACTTATATAGAATATAATGTTATGACATTTTGTTTTCGTATTTTATGTATTAGTCTTCATTGATTTTGCCAAAAAATTACACTCTTAAAAATTAATTATGAACTCAAATTCAATGGGGAACAACGGTTCGATCTCATGATTTCTTCTGTAAAAGTTAATGAGCTGAAGGAAATTAGGACATCCGAAATTTAAGCCTGAATGAATTTGGGGAAGTAATAAGAGAACTATATGCTGCTAATAGAATCGAGTTTAATTGCCAAACAATGATGTTTTTGTGATATATAGTAACAAATAATAATTTTTTCCAAACAATTTGAAATAGCATCACTGACAAAAGAATAATAGATAGATCGCGCGTCATCAGCGTCTGATGACATCCAAAATATTTTAGGAAGTAAACTCTCCATTGCTTTTTTCGCATGTTTGAACATTTATCATGCTTTCCCAAAAACTAGATAATTTGTTTGAAATGCTTATTACGGCAATATGTCGGCACATGTTAGTACTTGACTTTTTCAGTTTATGCTGTAAAGTTCATAGTTATTTACCATAATAAGAGTTTTTGTTTTAAACATAATTACTGGGATACTAAGAGTATTCCTTGCTTCCCAAAACCCCCGGTTCTAAAGGTCAATAGCTGGTTTGTGTTCACTCTGTGAAATTGATTTTATTAAATAGAAGCCTTTCGTTCTTTATCTATACAGGGTGTACATTTAAAAACAATCCATCTTAAATTTCTCCTGAACCCCACTAAATATCGAAGAACTATAAAAGAAACTTTTAGGATGATAGGAAAGGGGAGACTAGAGTACATACTTTGCGTTGCGCTAGAACCCATTCCTTCACCCTCAGCTACCCCAACTTACAAAATTTAGATGGCACCACACCCTTTCTGACACCTCAAATTAAAGGTCTTTCAAAATGATATCTTTTTACATAAAAGATATTAAAATTTCCCTACTTGATTTTCGTCAAATTTTTCACAAAATAAAGCAATAAAAATTAAAAAAAATATCTTCTAATACAAGAAAAATTAAAGTCAATGATTCGCTTTGAAGAAGTTGCTCAAAAATTGTATTATTTGGGAAACCAAAAAATATTAAATAAGATTAACGATTTGTAAAATAAGGTAATGATGGAAGAACATTAGTTTTTGACAAATTTTTAATTTTTCCACAATATAATTCGCACCAGCTGTATGTATTTTAGTATCATTTGGAGAATATTCTGTGGTATTTTGTGAAGCAAGAAATAGATGTACTACTTAAGGAAAAATCAAGCTATTTAGTTTCTAGTTTCTATACCTAGTCTAGTTTCTTATTTCCTATCTATAGAAAAGCTTCTTTTACAGTTTTTTGATATTTTGTGTAGTTCAGGAGAAATTTAAGGTTGATCATTTTCAAATGTACACCCTGTATATTGCAACAGTAGGTACTAACTATATATGATATGAACTACCCTCAGTATCTGACCAATTGTTTATTATTTTTTTAAAATTATTTTATAATAATTAATTATGCCGCCATCTACAGAAATATTTGTTCTAAACGAGCGAAAGACTCTTCATTAATAAATTCGGTCACTGGACAGGGACACAAATCTTTGTGTTTTAAAACCAGGGAGCTGGGAAAATATGCAATATCCCGCAGCATCTCAGCAAATGTGTTCAAAAGAAAAACTTTTTTATTGTAATAACCACACTGTACATTATGAATTATCATGATGAAGATCAGGCAATGTGGGCCTGCATGAAAATGATCAGCAAATCGTGAGGACTAAAACTAAAAATTGTTCTTTGGCTATACACCAAAGTTATGATAGCCACAGTAACCTATTCCAGCCAAGAAGAGGGATAGTATCACGAAACTAAACAAAGCTGTAAAGACTTGCCTGGGGGTAACGGAAGCAATGGCAGCAACATCCACCACAGCCATGAAGGTGCTTCTGGGGCTTTCTCTACTATACACTTGGTGGTTGAAATGGAGACTCTACTGTCAGTATACAGGATAACAATAAATGATCGTGGTGGAGTAATCCATAGAGTAGGTCATCTAACCATGATCTTTAACTCTATCCAGAGTAACAATATGCCAGAACCAGCAAAGTAAAGAACATACAAAAACATTTTAGGGTTCTCATAACTGAGAGAGGGAAGAGGAAGGTACCAAACAGGAGCTGGAGACTCGATATGATACCATATGGTATACAGAATTCAGTGGACGTATGGGTGTCGCCTTTAGCATAAAATTGGGCTGCCACGCTACTGTTTTCCAGGCAGAAATAATTGTAATAGTACCCTGTGCTATTAAGCGAATAAGTGGATTTATATCATGGCCGATAGCCAAGCAGCATTAAATGCATTGCAAGGAGTGGTAACACAATTCAAGGTTGTAAAATACTGCCTCGGTGTGCTAGTAGCACTGGCACAACAAAACAGCCTAATGCTGAGGTGGGTGCCAGGACACACTGAAATAAAAGGCAACAAAAAAGCAGATGCCTTCGCCAAGAAACTGCAAAACAACACCTAGTAAGACCAGAACTAACTTGCAAGATATCATACCTGACTGCAAAAGGGACTATCAAGGAACTACTAAGTAAACAGCATTTTGCGTACCAGAAGGACCTTTCGGGACTAAGGCAATCACGGATGTTTATTGGTGGGCTCTCCAACGACAAAAGAAAACACGAAATCCTCAAGCTGAGTAGACCACAGCTAAGGAAGACAGTAGGACTACTTACAGGATACTGGTGTCTAAACAAACACTTAACAATCATTGGAGGAGTTGCAGAAGATTCCACATGTAGGAAGTGTGGGAAGAAGGAAGAAACTCCACATTGCATAGTATGTATGTGTCCAACCATAGCCACGCAGAAGCTAAGATACTTCGGTTCTCCATATCCGACAACTGAAGAAATCACCCAAGCACCCATCAGTTATACACTCAATTTCATTGAAGTAACTAAGCTGATGGAGTTCAGCAATAATAATAACAATATTAGGTACTTTTTTCTTTTCATAGAGATGTTATAAGATTCTGTAAGCTAGTGATTATTTTAATTTCTGTAGAATTACAGAAGACGTTTCCATCACAACGTTTCATTTATGCCATAATATTTTGATATTGAATTCGAAAACTGAAATTTTATGAAATATACATAGTATAGGATATTTCTAAAAAGTGTTTGCCTAATGGAAAATTATGCAATCATGCCTGTCAGCTGAGAGGAAGTTTATTGTATATATCACTATGTTATTATTTTATGAATCCCATGACTTCCGAAATTTTTCGAAATTCGTTGATAATCAAAAACAAAACTCTTAAACGGTCTTTTATCCTACATAATGTTAAAATATTGTTATAGATATCATCCATATTCTAAAGATGTTTTATTGTTCGTTTAACATAGTAGTTTCTGGGGATCATAAAAATACACACTCATCTACAAGAAATATTTGGAAAACTCTGGCTGTATAATTATGGGATGCAGGGACATACCCATTTTCTTCGGTAATTGGCAAAAGTTGTGAAAAGTTGGTAATTCATTGAACAGTTGGCAAAACTACTAGTTGTCACAAATCGCAAAAATTGTAGCATTTTCTTGAAAAAAAAGAGAGCAAAATACTTGGCAATTTCAAGACTGTTGAAATTGAAGATTCGCCATTTAGAAGCAGAACTGCCAAGGGACATTTTATTGAGATTTTATTTCTAAACAAACAACTACAACTTTTTTGGTGAAGGATAAAATAAAAAAAAGTTAACAAAGCAGTGTCACTCACATTATAAATAAGAATTACATTAATAGACTCAAGTTTCATAAAAATTGGTCAAGTATTAACAGGATAATATGTGCAGTTCTATGACGTCGTAATGGAAAAATTGTGGAGTAATACTACATAGTTTTCCAGACCGATGGAAAATATAGCATAAAATCAATTTAGATTTTGATTTAAAACTATGCAATAACAAAATAAAATGATGAAAGAACTGAACAACAATGTTGTTGTTTTAACAAATTTGATCAGTTCATTTCTTCTATTATGTACAAAATTTATTGGTGAATATTTTAAAAGAATTAAAAAAACTTCGTTAACAACTTTATCTATGGGAGAATAACTAACAGCTCCACCTAGAAACAGCACGTTCTGCTTTTGATCTCTTGGTAAAATATATAATCGTATATCACGTGTTCATCCATTTCCTGGTAGTCGCTTTTTTGTAACTTGGTTATTCTTATGCCTTCGTTATCATAATATAGTACATAAGTATCTCAGGGTCGGATTTTTCCGGAAAGCAAGCATTTTTGTAGTAAAACTAATGTTCGCTCATGGACTGAGTACAGCATTGACGAAGTGCGATGTCGCAGGTTTAGTCGCATCTTGCGACATAATTTTACGTGTGCGGCCTCTCAGACGAATTAACCCACACCATATTAATTTTATTTAAATTATAACACAATACGCATTATGCTCTTTTTGTTAAATAAGCGTTATTTAAAATCGACAGTTGTTTACTTACATAAATTTTATTATAATTGCATATATTATAATGACATGCATTTGTATTATTTTTAAATGCCGCATTACATAAGAGCGACCTATTAAAGCGCTACTTATAAATGAACGGTAAATTTAAAAGAAAAATATAGGTACCTATTCAAGTTTACATCCTGAAAATTGTCGAGAGAAAGAAAAGGTGGTCATATTGACAGATCTTGACATAGTAATTAAAACTTATTTATGTGTTAAATTGTTAATTACTGAACTATATTAACGCGCCGCACTATTCAAAGTTATAAATATTAGCAAAATTAAGAAAGTACTTCGTTATAGAGAAAGTTTAGAATTGAAAGTGCACTGAATTTATTTATTATATTGAAATAACATATTTAATAATCTTGTATAATATTTATATTTAACTATCTATAATAATTGATTATCGAGTTTTACTATAAATACATTACTTTACAAATATTTTTTTTACTAATAAATGTAAATTGAATGAAGTTGACATTTACAAAGATATTTCATAATAAAATAATGAAATTGTTTATGCAAGATTATGTCATTATTCAAGTGATGAGATATTTTAAGATGTTTACTTAATTATACCTAAAATTATTTTTTGCACTGAAAATTTTTTTCTCATATATATTTTTTAAAAGGTCGTTTTAATCAATCTTTAAATAATACTAAGGTATATTAAATTTAAATAAATGTTAATTTTAATAATAGAAATTACTACTCCTATTCAAGGTCAACTAATATTTTGATATTTAATTAAAAGTATGATTTCAATCTAAAAATTTAATATTAATTAAAAGATTAATTCTTCTAAAATTTACACGTTCTAAATTGAAACAATAACTGAATTTTTGTTAATGTTGTTTGAGGTTAAGTAATTGCTTAAATATTTAGCTCTGTGAATTCTATTTCACCTTCCTCGTTTTCCGAACAAAAATACATTTCGAGTGTAATTCAAAAACAATAAAGAATAATTAACAAACACTGATTAGGACATTGATTGCATTGCAGAGCTAAAAATACCTACTGTACCTAATAGGTATGAAAAACCATACTCTAATTTAGCTTCCTGTAAAAGCTGTATTTTGCAACATTTACTAAATGACTTGCCACATTTTATTTAAGTTTAAGATCAAGTAATTTTACGTAAAGACATATATTATAGGTTAAAATGTGACGACTCGCTTTGATCCGATCATCCGCTGGCGCTGTATGAACAAGAATGTTTGCAAGATTTCGTTTTTTAATTGCCACCGAGAAAACTTATATTCTTAAATATTTTATCTATCTTTACAATACCACCGATCGAGAAATCTGCAATTACGTTTTCTTTTATTGTTGTCAAGTAGTACCCATTTACCTAAGCGTCCCATCGTTTCTTTCAAATTATTAAGCCACACTGAAGAAGTATGGTCCCTTATTAAAGTAATAATTTGTTTTCGTATCTTTAATTTAACGTAAAAATGGAAAGTTACCACTTCAAATTTTAAAGTTTGAGTTCTGCCTAAAGAGTTGTGTTGCTGAAAGGATGAAATTATTGGTTAATTATAAGAAAAGTAACATACAGTAGAAAAGTGAGAGGGAAATAAAGTACGCCAACTGCAATAAATAAAAAAGTAAAGAAAGAAACTGCAATCTAAAATGTCTTTTAAGGACATTCAGTTTTTCTTAAAATCTAAACTCTAGATATGTCCTTGTAACATAAACTTGGCATCTGACAATCACTTGATGATCAAGAATACTGGTGTACTTATATGGAACAAATGAATAATTCATCATTGCAATCTTCTTTTTGAATTTAACTAAGTATAAGGAGCACCTACTAAGAAGCAATGTATAAATTCTTGCATTTATTACAAAACAATAAGATGAATGTAAACAAAAATGAACTACATACATACATACATAGTACATAATAAAATACAGTGTTGGGCGTTGGTGACGTTCTTTCCATAGCCTAATGTCTTTAATTTAATAAGCAGGAAACAGAAAGTCTTATTTCTCTTTTCTAGTTTATATATTTTTACAACCGATCCCTAGCAATATTAGCCGCTGGGTTTGAATGATCATGTAGATAATAAACTTAAGTGTGGTTTTCATTGCAGCCCTCTTGATGTATAGTTTGTTTCAATTTAAATGGAATTAAAAAAATTTTAAAAATTAAAAAAGATTATAATGTATCAAATGATTTTAATATAAAACGTATAAACTTTGCCACAAAAACATGTAATATAGAGATAAGGTGATGTTTTTAATCGCAGGCTAGCCATATTGGCAGTAGCATTATTATGTTTTAGCGGAAATGTCCATACGTTCTTATATCAAAGTAATTTAATATATTCTTTTTTTTAATTCCATTAAAATTGAAACAAACTATACTTTGAATGATATTCGCTTGGCTATGATGCACTTTTATTTAATAGTTTTAAAATTGCAATTGAAAAACCAGTTTCTATTTTTCAACTTAATTTTATTTAATTTAATTTTAAGCTGATTAATATAACAATGGCACGTTTTATTTGCTGGAGGAGTTTTATGTACGTTATCGACAAGTGGTAGGTGTTGTTACTTATTATGCTCTTTACAGAACTTGTTGTGTTGGCAGTACAAGAGATTTCATATCTGGATTAAATTTTTTTCTTATATAAGTGCATGCTCTTTTTATTTAAATATAACAATTTCTTGAGGCGTTGTTCAATGACCAGGTAAACTAGTACTCTCCTTAAATGGTAACTTAGCTGTCACAACTAGGAAAAAATGAAAAGTCGTAAAGTTGAAAGTTCTAATCCGCCACCATCATAAAATGTGGTTGTCTACGCGGATGACACCGTTATATATACTTTTGTCTAAAACTTAGACTTTGATTAAATTCAACTTTGGTCGATACGTGGGTAATCTAAGATTTTTTTTATGTTATTGAGTTTTTCAATGTTGACAGACGGCAATAAAGCTTGGAGCTCCTTGAAACGTTGGTCGTATCCATAATAATAAACTACTTTCGGAAGTCTATATCCGTTCAATCATTGTGTACTCTAAAATAATAAAATTTAATTTCCTATTGCAAAATGTTTTTCTATATTAGCATACTATTTAGTGAGCAGATTTCGCATAGATTAATGGTAACTTTTAACATATTGACATAACAATGTGTAAAATCTGACGGTTTGTTAGTATAACGTGTACTCGTAGTTGAAGGAACATTTAATTTTAAGGCCAAGATAATTTTTCGGATTTTTACTCACTCAAAGAAGTTGCGTAACTTGAATAGCAATGCATATATAGGTTAAGAAACGCTGTCGCGTACGTATTTGTCTGGTAGTCACAATTTATAAATTAATTGGTAATTATTAATTATCTAACTGCTATTTCGTAATAGTAATTGCAATTATTTTACGATTTTTATGTTTAATAAATGATAAGTGAAATTCCAAATTTAATTAATTTAAAATTTATTACCATATTAAGTTAACCATCAAACTAAAATTTAATTTTATTGCTTCTACTGTTGTGTATTTTAGGCTAAGGATCTCGAGTTAATAAGCGAGTTCGTCACGACTTTTTCTTTTTTTATGTTATTAAAATTTACTAAAAAACTTTGAAAAATCAAGGAAACTTCAAAAATATATGTTGGTTCGAGCATTTTTGCCAATAAAAATTGTATTTTCAGTTTTACCAACGACAGGTAAAAGCAGTCAACCTTAGATATATAACGAAATCACGGCCAAAGTGATCATTGGTACAGTATTATGAGAAACTTAAATTTAAAAAAATATTTTGTTTTATACTATCATGTCAGCTTACTGATTTTGGAAATTAAAATATATTTCGAAACGCAGTTTATGGTACTAAAATATGTAATAAAATTGTCTTAATTGTATCTTCAACAGTTAAATGATTATTTTTAATAGTTTTTTATTGGAATTAAATTTTTCTTTTATCAGTCGCGATAATATTGATTAAAACGAAGGTTTAAATATTACAAACGTGAATGTATGTACCTAACTTTACGGTAGTGAAAGTAGATATACTACCAGTAAGGTATTATGTAGCTGTTCCCCTTTATTATAATAATGTTGTATGAGTAATAAAATCACATACTTAGTTGTTCTCTAATTACTATGATTTTTTTATTTTTTGGTAAAATGTATTAGAAATTCGGTAATGGATATCTTATATGTTAAGCATGGTGTGGCATTATCAATAAGTTACGTGGGTTGGTTAACACACTTGAGTGTTATATAATATACTCGATATTGCATTAATTACTAAAACATAAGAATTAATGCTTTACAACGATCAAAGATTAAATGTGTAATTTATTGATTCTCAGTTTACCAAATTCTTTACCATTGTGTAAAAATTACTAAAAATCAACATTGCAGCACAAAAATCATAAAAACTCTTACAGACTGATAACACCCAAGTTTAGGATAAATTAAAAATTTATTTAAAAAAAAAAAAAAAAATTTAAAAAAAAAAAAAATAAATAAAAAAAAAAAAAGTTAGAACCTAAACAACGCCAGTTTTTGATTTTTCTTTGTAATAAACAATAATCTGTAAATAAATTTTATCAAACTTTTTGTATGAAATTAAAATTAATAAAATGTCATTCGAATGAGATAAACTGTATTCATTTATCTCAATTAAACTTTTGATATAATCATCTTCTGCAACATGGTTAAATCATGAAAAATACTTTGATCTGTGGTCTTTTTTATTGATTTTATTTGATTGATTGATTTTGATTGAAATTAAAATCGAATTAATTAAAAAAAAATTTTAAACAATGGAACCGTATAATACATAAGAAAATCATCCCAATAATGTTCTCGAATAATTATTTTGCGAATCGCAGTACGTTTCCGTCTTATTTTATTTCTCTGGAATTCTAAAAGCGATTCGGATAATCGGCGATTCAGATAGTAGAAGTTCGGATAATACAGTTTTACTGTATTAACTATTTTAGTCAAATGCGTGCGTTGAATTAGTCGGTTTTTAGAGCAAGAAAATACTAGAACATGTTCTTTTTCAAAAATTTCAAACATATGTATGTTTTAAAACATTCTATTTTGTTGCTCTAAAAACCGATTAATTCAACGCGCGCATTCGACTAAAAAAAATAAAGTAATAGAAAACCATTAAACAAGTTTTTTGCTTAATCCGTTCAGGTTGGATGCATTTCCCAATAATCAGGACTCAACAAAACTAAAGAATACGGCGTTTCTGAGTTAAATTCTTGAAAATAGTAAAAAAGCCCATGGCCAAAACTTTTATCTCACAGCTTCCCAGCTAAAACCATATAAAACCGAAAGGTTATATAACCCTAGATCCAAAAATGCAAAATTCAGACTCTTGTGTGGTCCATCTGATCCGAACGAGTTTTCAAATATGTCAACAAATCCGTCCTAATTAGCTTTCCGTTTGATTTCTAAAATGTAGTTTGATGATAGTCCTGAAATTTACGGTTTTCAAACGCCGATAGCGGTTCGTGCACTCAAGAGAAAGAATTATAGCTTTTTCGAAAATGTCAACGCATCTGACCTAACTGTGTATCATAGCTTTCCGTCTGAAAACTGTTGGATATGATAAAATAAGCAACCCAGATGTAGAAAAATATATCAGATAAATTTTTGATAATCTAAAATCATTTAAAAATCGCGTAACGATAACACAGGTCAACAAAAAGATTATTTTTTTTTGAGTTTCTGTTCTAATGCTTAAATTCTGATTCTAGACATCGAAAAACACTTAAATTTCCATTTTTAGTTTTTAAAGTTTGCTTTTGTCTGATTCACGCCGATAAGTAAGTTTTAAAGATTTTAATTGATTTTATGAGCAATACATGGTAGCACTTCGATTAACCCGATCGCAAATATCATATTATATGTGAAAGGCACAGTAGTGAGTGTTTACTTGTCTATTGCAGCTGTAACAACCACCATTGTGTATTACTAAGTAAGAAAATGGCATCAAGACAGTGTAAACAAGATGCTGTTTTATTTGGGGTGATTTTATTCAAGTAAGGAGTAAAAAATTTGCTTTAGCTACAAATGTGAAACTTTGCGAAGCCTATGAAGCCTATTTTACCTCAAAATCGGGAATCAAGATAAAAATTGGGTACCTCACTTTGACTGTATTAATGTCCCATAAACTGCACTTGCTGCATTCTCACTTGGACCAATTCAAAGATAATATGGCTGCCTACTCAGAGCAACAAGGAGAACGTTTTCACCAAGATGTGATGGACTTTGAACGACGTTACCAAGGGCAGTACAACGAGAATATGATGGGAGATTACATTTGGGGTTTAATACGAAATAGCCCATATAAATATAAGAGCAACACTAAAAATATTCATTTTTGAACTTGAATTTTTGTTATTTTACATTTATTTGCTATTGTTTATCACAAATCTTGAATAAAAACAAGTCTAGTGTTCAGTTTTTTCTAATCTTTTCTAATCTAATCGTAATTTAAAATAAAATTATTGAACAAAATCTATAAATCTAAAAAATTGCTCTAGTTTCTACAAAAGCAAACTTTGATCAAAAAAATTATTTTTCCTCTTATTTTTAACGTTGGAGAAACCAAAATTTCATATGCAGAACCCAGACCCAAAAATCGTGTTGACCTGTGTAATTTAGCATACCTGTCTACCAATTTTTTGACGAAGTTGGACTCGTTCTGATTGTTATCACCCACCTAGTCGGGTCTAGGGTCATTTAATCGATCGATTTTTTTGGACGAGATATGAGACATTGTTTTGGTCGTAGATTCTAGTACTAAAATCTTTTTTATTGATAAATAATACTCCAATTATTTATTCACATATTTCTCTTAATTTAAATAACAATTAATATCTTAAGTTTTTTAATCAAAATTGATTTTTTATTTCTCACGGCAACGAAGAAACATCAATCAACTTTTAACACGGGACTTCGCTTGATTGTAGTAGGGATAGGGGAATAAACCCTAAAATATTATGATGGGCAGTCTTTTTCGAGAATTTGAAGTTGAAAGTCTGTGGGACTGCTAATATCTCTTTAAGGTTTTAGAAAGAACATAGTAACCATAATAGTCGATCGGTTATCCCTTCGGATTCCTATCAAAGTATCATCAAAAAGGCTGCAGCAACATGTTCAACATGTTTGCGCCTCAACATTGAAAAGTCAAAATGTATACCTTTTGGAGTGCCTCTCATGCCTAAACTTTTAAATGAAAATATATATGCTCTTTAAGACTTTTTTGTTGACATTTTGTCTGTAATAATACCTATGATGTTTTCTGAAATTGTCAAAAACATGAGTTCATATCATTAAATTTTCCAACTTCAATGAAGAATGAAAGAAAAAAGATTCCAATAATAGTAAACTCCCCATATGAGACAGAGGATATGGTCAGCGTAGTAGTCATAACCTCATAACCACTAGAGATCGAGTATAAACCCAATTTTTGTAATATTTAACTCGAAACCGAGTAAATATATTACAACCTGAAATATGAAATTTTGTAATTTGATTTTGTAACTTAGAGGTTTTTAATGTAAGCGCGGCTTGGCTCATACATATTAATTTCCACAAAGTTGGCATGAGAGCAGCGATACGCTGTATTCTTAAATCGGTTACCATGTGGTCAGAAGGTGCGATTGGAATTACCCGATAGAAATAAAATTTATTAGGAAATTTTGCTTGTCTTTCAATGATTAAATATTAAATTCAATGATTAAGTCGATTACTTATAATTCAAAATTATTAAATAGGAGAAAAATGTTGCTGACTCTTAAACCTTCAAGTTTAGATTTTAATTTGTTGTCACAGTGATAAAATCACTGTAAGAAATGTTAATCTTAAGTGTTATTTGTATTTTTGTTAACCAGTTGTTTATTGTGGGAAGCAAAGAATAAATGTTAAGTTGTAAATTAAATTGTTTTCTGTTTATTTTTTTGTTAAATTTGTCATTTCCTTGATGCTTATATGGGTTAAGCGTTTCATCAGAATCTTGCAATATGCAAGCAAAGGTAAGATTTTTAACCGATATAGTAAATCGGAAAAATATAATTTAAAGAAGAACAACAGGAAGGAAAAATAATAAGAAATAAAAAACTTAAAAGTAATCTGCATAAGAACTTGTAACGGTAACACATAGGTAAGTTTGTAGTGGTATAATAAACGGACAGATCCGTTTTGGGACTGGCATGTTCATTAGGAGTAAAACAGTTGAAGTTCATTCAGAATAAGATGGAACTCGGATAACTGTCGTTTCAGTTTTCTGTACAGCTATTTTGAAAAGTTTCTGGATAGTTATTAAGCTCGTTGCTTAATTGAAAGTTGGTAGCAATTATTTTTTAATTGGTGCGAAGTTAATTTAACATGTAAATAAAACAAATATTTTTCAAAAATATCCCAAGAATAAATTATTAATCTCATTTTATCTCACATCACGCCCACCTATTATAAATTGCTAATTATTTTATTTTCAGAAGCAAAGAGAATGTACCTACACAACATGTAATAAACTCGTTATTCTGTGTATAATGTATCTTCGGGAGTTAATACTATTTTGCGTTATAGTATTCATCAAATCAATATGATATACAAAATGTTTATAAGTTAGACATAACTTTATGCAGTCTATATAATAAAAAATATACAAAATGATTATTTTTTTTACTGTTCTAAATTAACCATGCAAGGCCTTACTTATCCATTGGGATAATCGGGCTATAACCCAGGAGCGAAGGGCAATCCAAGGAAAAATGTATTAACCTAGAGCACTCAAAGTGGATAAGAGAGCCCTCTGGATGTGTTGCTTTGAGAAGAACTGGCGTTTACTCTCTGCTCCCGGTACACAAACTCTTGAGAACGTCAGCCAACTTAAAAGAAAATCCAGAATGGGTGGAGTAAAAGATGGTTTATCCCTGGTTGAGAATTCACGTTTTGTTGTAGATATTATATTCGTCACTCATATTTTAGACATTGGTAGGGAAAATCAAATGATCGATAAAATTCAAAGTTTTTCTTATAAAAGGAAAATTCTTTTAACACATTCCTAATTTGTGTAAGCATCCGGTTGTGATAAGATGTAAGGTCGATTATGAAATATTACGTAATTAGTAATTATCGTGAACTTTAAAGATATATTACCGGTATATTTCAGATAAATTATATAAGTAACAGGACCGACATTTAGCAAAAAACTTTCTTGTACTTGAATACTTGAAAGCTTGTAAAACAAATGAAGCTTGTATAAATTTATTTCGTTGGATTGGTGTTGGAGAATGGATTACATTGAGTTATTAAAAAAGTTGTCTACAGAACTGGAAACACATAATAATAAGTGGGTCTTTTGCAAATTTTATGATAGTACACCTATACCCAGCCTGTAAACATTGTAACATGCGAGGTCGTTCTTGTAGTAAGTGACTATTAGGGCGTGGTTGTCAAATGACCTTCCATTCGCTATATCCTTATTCCTGTTAGGTTTTTATAGTGCATGGATTTATTATTTTAGCCAACTTGGAAGTCTATGGTTTTTATCGAATTAATGGCATAGTATTGTGTAAAGGTATAATTAAAAAAAGAAAATAAATTTGAAGGTAATTCGAATAGTGGGTGCAGACTGATAATAATTTAACTTAAATGGATCAAGCTTCAATTATAATATAATCTATTTATTATTTACAAGGATTAAGTGTTACAAAATAGTGCAAATCTAAAGGTCTTATATTATTAGCCAACGTAAATAAACATTTTATTATTTGTGTTGCTATAATATTTTCTAATTATTTTAATAAATAGGTATCTTTAGTTTTTATTGTCAATATTTTATCGTGAGAATTTTTTTTTGTTACCGCTAAAATTAAATAATAATTTATACAAGTAGTAACGATCTAGTTCAAAAAAAAGTTCTTGCACCATTATTTATGGGCTTTTATTTAAATTATGTAATGTTAATAAACACAATAGCGAAAAAAGTAAAGAAACTACACAAAGAAGTAAAATAACGTATTAATTCACAAGAGATGTTAAGTGCTATTAAATAACCTTCAACCTTTGGCATCTCACAAAACGTAAATGTCAAATGAAAATTACTAAACTTACTAGACAATTTGTAATTCTTACATAACAAATATTTAAAACTTTTTAACAACTGCAAGCAGGTAATTATATCGCATGTAACAGAAGGAAATTAGCAAAAAAATACTGACGAGTGACGCTTTAACAATTGTGACCCTTCTCCACTTAGAAAACCACCCCGGACGCTTTTCTTCGGCCATTGATCCGATTCTGCAAAAGTTTAATATTGCAACATTCAATTGGCTTCCCTGATTTTGTGAATCCTAAGTAAGCTAAAAAATGACAATGCTACACCCATATTACATTTTATTCAAATACAAAACGTTAATTAATTTGTATAATTATGTACATTTTAATTAAAAGTAGTAATAATACAGTATTCAAGAATTCCAACAGCTGTTGGAAGAACCCGTGATGGTGTAAGTCAGGTTTATCGATTTACTCCCATGAATTAGTGAATATTTATAAATCCAAACCATGGACTTTTGTAAAAACTTTTGTTTTTATAAATATCAATTAATTCTGTTTTACATCTTGTTAATTATTTGGAAAGTTGAAAACAGAAAGTATTTCTAATGTATGGATAGTGTAATATTGAAATCAAGAATTGAAACGAGAATGCTAATATTTCTAAATAATTTTACTTTCATATCGCAAATACGTTAAAACTTAAAACGGTGCCCGTTAACAATATTAATTAAGACTTAATGCAAAAAGTTTAAATTATATTCAATAATAATTATGGGCACCCGACTTTTACATTTGACATTCAAAAATTCTCAGTTTTTAAAGCAAAATTATTATAAATATTTATATATTTTCAGATTATTAATTATCTTATATTTCAATAAACAGAACAATTATCAAACATTTTGATAATCTGCATATGGTATGTTTACAACATGGCATAAGTAATTTAGGAGTAACCGAGATTTGAACTTATAACCTTTAAATCAGGAGTAAATTTCATCACTGTAGTCCAGTGCAAGTAACAATTTACTGCAATTTTCGCATGGTAATATTAAATAACAGGCCTGCTCACAGAATTTATTCTGAGCGGTCCAGCTGAGCGCAGCGAGGCTAAGAGCGCCCGTCAGTGGTTCTATAAATAAATTGTTAGGGGTATGTCTAATTTAACGGTTTTCGATAAAAAGTGAAGTATAGCAAAATTTTCTTTTTTATTTTTACCTTGAAGCTTTTTCAATCACCATTCGTATTCAGAAATTTATTTTTCTTAAGTTTTTGCTTCTGTTTTATTTTTGTTCTTTTTTACATTCTAGTATATTTCTCAATATATAGTAATAGTAAATATTATACATAATTATATATAATATAAATACTATTATAATGAGTCAAACATTATATTATAGTACACAGTAAATATTCTAATATATTATGATATTATGATATATTATGATATATTATGATAATATATTAAAATATAGACGAACCGGACCTATTAGACTTGTGATATTTAAGTTATACTCTGCAACTTATGGACAGAAATTTAAAAATATATTTTGTTTATTTAAGGTGTTTCTGTAAAAACTAACAACATACAATTACCATATTGTTTTAAATAGGTCGACCTATACCATCTGAACATAGGCAATTAACATAGGAAATTGATTTTTCTTTAATTGCTGCTTCCCATCACAACGGATAAGAATGAAAATGATATCAATTTAAAGAGATTTTTATTCCGCTTCTAAAGATACCTAACACTTGATATTTTGTTTTTTACTTACTGGTAAAAACTTACTAATAAAATCCAAAAAAGGGATTTTAAAAATAATTTTACCATTTTACCATTTTCATTCTTATCCGTTGTGATGGGAAGCAGGATTTAAAGAAAAATCAATTTCCTATGTTAATTGCCTATGTTCAGATGGTCGACCGGTCACCCGGTATAACTTATATAATATCTTCCTTGAATATTATTTACAAAATACAAAAGTACCAACTTAGGTTCATAATAATTGTTGAAAGCAAAAGTATTATCTACATTTAATTTTTTTTTTTATATTTTGATTGAAGAGAAAGTTTTTAATAGGTAATGATTAAAATGCATCAAGATAATATGTTATATTCGGTAGTTTGACGAATTTAACATCCAATTACAACTATTGCTTGTTTGAAAACAATACTCTATAATTTTTTTAAAAATTTTTATATAAATAGTTACATCAGATGACATTTAAACATTTAGAGTTTATGACACGTGTTATAAGTTTATAATGAAAATCTGTAAAAGAAAAAGAATGATTTATGTTATTTTTTTAATTTATTTATTTCCATGAAGTAAATTTTAATACTTAAACATACAAAACAATGCTAATAGCGATAGATCGTTGTGATTTACAGAGTAGCATATTATATCATATCACCAAAAGCAACGTTACCCAGGACCGTCACACAAGAAAATCATAAAAGAATAAGGTTATATGTTGGGAAATTACAGCCATTCAAAATAATAGTCTGTTTATTTTGTGTTAATCTTGCAGTGAAGAGTGGATAAAATCATTAATAAGATCGGAAAGTGTTCTTTGTTAAGTATTTTTAATTTTCTGATTTAATTGCTAGCTTTTCTTTTGACACGGATTCTAAAGACGACCCTGACTGCCGATGATTTTGCATTGCATGCCATGTTAGAAACGTTTTTTGCCTATTTCTCAACTATAATTTTGTAATTAATTAAAAGGTCAGGCGACCCCTCGGTCGTCTTAACTTTTTAGTACCACTTGAATATTTGCAACTGGATTCCGCAGAATTAAGAAGAGCTTTTTATATTAGTAACTTCTCAAATCATATTTGAATATTTTTTATAAATAATAATAAAGATCAGAATAAATCAATAGACTACTTGCTAATTTTTACACACACAACCACAAGACTTTAATGATTAGGGTATAGTTTTTAGATTTAATTTATAATTTCTATTCGATAATCTGGGTCCGATGAAATCAATTCCAGAGGTAATATATTTATAAATAAATTTAAACCTTTTGTCATATTCAAGATATTATTTTATTATTATCAAAATAAGGTCAACCATAATATATGTTAAATAAGAATTTTGAAAGTTTTTTAATATAAAAAAATTTAGCAATTTTTTATAAAGATGAGATCAGTGATTTCATATATATTTAATTTGTGATTTTTACTTAAAATGTAAATGAAGTACTTAAAATGCAACTGAATGCTGTGATTATCCGAGAAAATTATCAAATTATTCGATAGTTAGTTTTCATTTCAATTGTCGATAGCTAGCTAAAATATTCGAATAACTTTTTAGTTTACAAACAGCGCTAGAACCCAGAGTGGGTTTTGGCTAACCACTTTATTTTATGAAGGGTTTCCAAGGCAGATTACCTCGGTGGCTTGCCATTGCCTGCCGAGGGAGGACGGTCTCTACTCGGGCTTGAACCAGGATTCACTCCTTAGTAATCGACGCTTTAAACATTAGACCGTAAACATCATCTTTTTAGTTACTAAAACTATATCAAATGAATTTTTAGTTACTAAAATTACTAAAGGAATTTTTAGATAGTCAGTTAGTAATACTAATTATAGTTATTAGTACTGATTGGGAGTAGTTTTTACTGATAAAAAAAATTGGGTTTAATCCGATTATCCAATTATATACCTATAATTTATCGTAACCATTTTATCCTTAACAGTTTTAATAATTAATAATTTTTTTAAACAATAAGAATAATTGTTTATTATTTATTGTTTATAGGATATTTTTTATTCAATAGTTTTATTCGATAGCTTTTATTCAATAGTTTTATTCGATAGCTTTTATTCGGTTTGGTGTTTAGTAACTAAATGTTTAGTTACTAACTATCGATAGTCAAAAAATTTTGATAGTTCCCATCACAACTTGTAATGTTTTTGCCTTAAATACTATTAAGGAATTAAATGTCTAATTGATTCTTAATTAGTCAATCACAATGTTTTGATGAGTGAGCTAGTCGAGATTCTTCTATCTATATAGAAGTACTTATAGTACAGAGACTACATAGAATGTTAGTTTAATACTGACCATTTCATTAAAAATACTGACCAAAAATGTTTTTAAATACTGACCAAATAAATACAAGCCAATTAAAAATAATAATTATTATAAATGAAGAAATCGGGCACGCCGTAAATTTACAACTCGTGAATTCCGATGGTATAAATTAACAATTGATAATCAATAATGAAAACAGACTCCAATTGCTAAACTAAACCAAGACATATGTTATGTTTAATACTAAATATTATTTTTATTACAATTTTATTTTAGCGCAATAAATCTCTTGCTTTCATTTAAACACATGTTAAACAGTGTCCGTTTACCTTAGGAGGGAAAGTCCAAGCGATTCAAATAAATTGAAGTGGAAATGTTTGGTTTCTTTAGTAAAAATTCCCATTGAAAGAATAAATGAAACTAATTTTGTTGAAATTATTGCAAATATTTTATAGCCGAAAACCTGAATGAATGTAAAATTAATTTAAAATAAATCATTAAAATTTAGAAAAAGTTTGTTCAAATTACTCGTCGTGAATGAAATTGGTAATAAGTAATTATCTAGGTGTCGTGAGTGCGTTAAAGACATCATATATAAAGTAATTGTCTTAAAAAGTATTTATAAAAACAAATTAACTTTATTCATGTAATTAAGTCAAGGTGAACAATTTTACTTTTGTTATAATAATATTAGAATACATAACTAAACTATTTTATATAACTTCTTTTGCATTTTAAAATATTATCGAAACTAATGTAATTTAAATATTATAAAGAAAATTGAAGGTTTTTGTAAATTTTCAACATTTTTAAGGACATCATATTTGGGCTTCACAAAACTTGTTTAAGTGCATGCACTTTGGTTTAAAATTAACGCAATTATAATTTTTTATGCTAAGATATCATATTGGTTACCTTTCTTATCAAGTTTAAATTTTGTAATAGTAGTAATAAGGAACTAAATGACATTGAAAGCATTTAAGGCTGTAATTAATTAATTTCCTTGTGTTAAATGAGATACCATTTTCACATTTTATTAGCGTTTTGCAAGAATGCATGACCTCTGTTTAAAGTTTTGTAAAAAAAAATCTCAAGAATTTTATATTTTCTCACATTCTTTTTGTTTTATATTCAACGGCCCGATTTTTGATCAAAAACCCAATCAAGTTATAAAAAATGTAACAACCACCTGGATACTACATAATATGGGGAATTCCGTAATATAATTGATAATCAATATATGATGCCAAAAATATGGCAAAAAGGACAGACGAGGGAACCAATGAACTTGCAGTGTCGCGTCGCGTCTTTCCATAAATCTGTATGTGCCAACAATATATAAATTAAAACAATTTAATTGTTTATGTTTAACAGTTGCTTGAATTGAAAATACAAATTACTTCTGGCAAGCAAATATTTATAGTTCTTGTTTTTTATGTATTACATTATGTACAGTGTGGTTTTATTTAATATCAACTTTCTTAATTGACTTGTTTAGTGATGCATAGTACTAGTAGCCAAGTTAACTAATAATGTTTCTGGGTTACCATACTAAGTAAATAAATAAAAACATGCTTAGTTGCAATCGTATGTACCTACACCGAGACTGTCGTTATTTGACTGTATTAAAAGTGAAAGTCTAAGTGAAAGCTGTATATTTTAGTTGCTACTATTTGGCAAGTCTATAAACCTACATCAAAAATCAATTAAAATAAATAATTTAATAACATATTCATAATTTGATTCTAACTTTTTCAACTGTCTAAGCATATCAGTATACCTGGTTGGTAACTTTTGAAAATTTTCGCGCTCAATAGTCTCATAGCTCAATAAACAATTAAAAATAATTTTTGAAACTTTGGGGTGTTCGATCATATTTTTAACCAACCACTTCCTGATCATCTCCAAAAACATGGTGCGAACACCATGTAAGTGTTTCGATACACTCTAATTAATATGTACAAATTAAAATGATGAACTATTTTAATAACAATAACTAATAAAAGTTGTTTATACAATTTAAATTAGTCAACTTCTTCAACAATAAAAATTTACAATAAGGAATAATTATGTGTAGGATTAAATTAGATGTTATGAAATTGCAGCCCGCGGGTTTAATTAACCGACCCGCAGCTTGCTATGCCAGCTTAATTTTTTCCCGCCGTGCTTTCAAAAGAGGAATAACATAAGTTAATTACTTAAAATAATAATAAATACTTGTTATTTGATAACTGAAAAAGTTACATAATAATTTTGAAAAAACCTGACGTAGAAATTTAAACTACCAATATTGGTGTCACATATCCATAACCATGGAATGAATGACATTCTATGGTTCATGTTAATTAAGCTTTTTTGTGGACCCCACTTAATTTGATGCAATTATAATTTTTCGATTTAAATACTTGGTAAGAAATCGATCACTATTTTTGTAATGCATATATATATATGTATGCGTAATAATCAACTTAATCAACAATAATTTTCGTAAAGTAGATCAGTTGTTGCATAAATGAAAACCTCAGAATAATGCAATAAGTTACTACAATAAATTTTTCTTATGTTTCTGAAATATATGCAATTGTAGAATTACATCAAATAAATTTCCTTTAATTATTAATTGCATTCGTAATTAGGTCTATAGCTATAACTTTTAAATTGGGAATTATTTTTAGAAATTTTTATTACCTTGGAAAGCGGGTATAAGATAGCCGAGAAGATTGAGACGATCTGCTTTGATAATCATAGCATTTAGTTACAAAATAAAAAAAAAAGATTTGAAGAAAAATGATACTGTAATTGCAAAAGTTCTCGAAAAAAATTATATAAATGAAAGTTTTTTGGGAAACGTAAATAGAACTTATTGTTTTTCAAATACAGCACCATGGGAGACGATCCCAAATTGACCCAAAACATTTAAAACAAAAGAATGTTGTTTCGGGTGAGTTACGAATATTAGTAATAGCGTAGTTTGAAAAAAAATGTTTATTGTGTCAAGGTTAAAATTTTATTGCGGTCCCTTGGTAGAAAAACGGCCCTTCATATTTCGGTCACTTTACCGACCAAAATGGTCACAGTTTGTCATTATCTTGAGCGATTTATTAGTCTATAAAAGTAAAAGACGATGCATTTCTTCAAATAATAGTTGGATTATTAGCATTTTCGCTAAGTTCCACATACATAAATAAATATTAATTATATTAATTACCTTTTTGATATTTAAAATTAATGTATATTTACTGATATGTATATTTATAAATTTTTTAGAATGACGTTAACACATTCTTCGCGAGTTAAATAATTCTAATGCACGAAGTAGGTTTATCCTCAACTTCCTCATTTAAAAAATACTAAAGCTATATTAACCTCAAAATAATATAAAATATGCAATTATAACCTGGTTTATATAAATATTGTATCACGAGTTTGTTGGTTCAGATATAGAGCAGAAATTTTTAGTTGGAATTTCTTATCTTAGACTTCCAGTTAACATTTTCCCATTACTTGCCATTCTAATCAAACCGAAAAAAAAAATTCCCTAAGTCCTAAATACCAATGTGGATTTAGAAAATAATGGCCCGAGGAGATGTTATTCCTAAGGCATTCGAAAAGGAAAAGTTAGATTGACCAGGCTTTCGATGAAGTTGCTAAGTTAATAAAAATCAGATATAAACCGCTTGATGACCTTGTCCAGAGAATGTTTCAGATAAATGTCAGAAACTGCAATATAGACTCTACGCCATAGAGTTCGGTGTACCTAAAAGTAGAATTTTGGGACCAGTGCTTTATTTAAAATTAACAATCGACATGCTTACGGCAATAACACGTTCGCAGACAACGCCGTAACCATGACTTCGTACATTGAATAAATGTATCGTAAGATTTCATAACATTTAAAATTACTTTGTCAGTTAATTAAGAGTTTATTTATGATTTTTAATTTCAATAATGTCAAATAAGAAATTTTGTCCGTTTATACTTTTAATTCATTTCAAGTCCATGTGTTAGCTAACCTTCAGAATTTTTCAAGGTGAGAAGTTGCTTAATTGTTTTGATTATTTCTATTGGTATCTAGAATTTTTTGGTAGTCTGGTAAACTGCAACACGTAGCCCTATTTTGCCAAAACTGGTTATCCTTTATTGCGAAAATTAAAGTCAAATGGCATATCGGTTCTATTTTAGTCTATAGACTATATAGTCAAAGACTATTATGCTTGGATATATGTAGATAACCCAAAAGATATCCACATTCAGTGGAAACTTCAGTTCTTATTTGATCTGCTTCTTTTTTTTCAATTAAGTTCAAATCACGACTTCCACGCCAAATTCAATGACATATTTTTCTACGGTGCGTAACAAATCAAGTTATCTAATAATGAATCAACTGGCTATTAACCTTTTCGGCAGCACTAAAGTACCTTTCAAGTAAGCTAGATTAAACTTTTGTGTTTGTTTAACAATGAAGCAATGAAATAAATAACTCAATTCATTAAGGCCGCCCGTAATTGGATTGTAACATACCGTACTTATTTTTATTTCAAAACTAGCAAATTTCAATAGCTATCGATTTTGAGTATTACATTCGGTTCGTCGTTAGAAAAAGTATAAAACTAATATTGATTGAATTCTAAGTTTTACCCCTGACGCCCCATGCGATGTTATTTCTAATAATATTCCAAACGAGAACTAAAAACATACTATTTTTTAAATTAAAGAATATTAAATTATAATAATAACTAAAATTCAAATATTGGTTTTTGATCTTCTCCCTTAATCTTTAAATAAAATTATTTTAGTTTATAAATTCCACTAAGTTTCAATAAAATAAAAATAAGACGGCTTTAGAAAGTATGGAACCAAAATAATTAATTTCTAAAATTAACGAGAAATCCTAATCAAAAATCTAATCATTGAAAATATTAAATTATTTATTTTCAAAATAAATTAATTTAAATTTTGGTAGCTAAGGGGCGGGGTCGTTGCATAATAATTTTATAAAATATATTAAAAGAAATTAAAGAGAAAATTACAGGTAATCTTTTCAATTTGATTTATTGTCTAGGTATACCACGTGCGTATAGTTTGTTTCAATTTAAATGGAATTAAAAAAAGGAATATATTAAATTACTTTGATATAAGAAGGTATGAACATTTCCGCTAAAACATAATAATGTTACTGCCAATATGGCTAGCCTGCGATTAAAAACATCACCTTATCTCTATATTACATGTTTTTGTGGCAAAGTTTATACGATTTATATCAAAATAATTTGATACATTATGATCTTTTTTAATTTTTAAAATTTTTTTAATTCCATTTAAATTGAAACAAACTATACTAATAAGCGAAACGGTTAAATTATCTGATGGCAAATGTCACTTTAAGATAAAAAAAAGTTAATTGAATTTTTTAATGAAATCGGGGCAAATGGTTTTTATAATATCAGGGACGTATTTAAAATTTGAAGGATACTCCAATTAATTAATTAACAGCAAATTTTTTAGGAGTGCTATTATAGTAATAATGTCATATTCAGATCATATGATATATTGGGGTATTAAAATTTTGTTTTACGATTATTACACATCCTGTGTTTTTATATAATCTTAAATGTTCAATTTATTTTTTCTCAAGTTGTGTAAGAGAATTTACTGTAATTTAGATTACAAATGTCATTTAAACGACATAGGCTCTGTGTACCAATTTCACATGCTGCTGATTGCTTTTTTAGTGCATTTTAGGAAATATCTATTTTATATGCAAAAAAAATGTTATAGCAAAATCCGAAAATAGAGTCAATAATATCAAACAAAATATTTATTTTTAATGAGAAAGTCATCATTGGAAATATGTCAGGTAGTGGTAGCCTAGATGTTCTTTAAACAACTTTTAAAATGATTAATATTGTATAAGCGATCATAATAAAAATTGTTTTGTTTTTTAATCTAAAATATAGTTAATAAAAACTAGTATAACATAAAGTATTAAAAATAGCTAGGTATACATATTAGAATCCGGATAGAGAGATAGATAGTATTAAATTTTTTGTTAAGTCGAAAACACGTTCTTGAATAATGAAAACATTGAAAGTAAAATTTTGTTAAAATTTTAGAATTTTTAATTTCTTTTGTTGATATTTGGTGTAGCACGAAATTGCATAGTGTTTATCAAGATAAATGAAAAACAGCACTTTTAACGCTTTAGTTATTATGAATGGACGCTATTTTATTTTTGATTAAATAAAAATGTTTGGTATTTAAAAAAAGAAAAAAGTTAATTAATTCTTTATTTGACTAAAAATTAAATTGTAAATATAAAAATCAACTCGATTACACTTTCTAATTCGACGACAGATTTAAATTAATGTTAGGTTAGGTCTTATATTTAAAAAATTCTTTGATATAGTAGACGTCTGGGAGGATCGCGAAAGATGTTTCTTAACGCATCGATGCTATATAATTTAGTTTTTTTTTTAATGTTACAGTAAAGTAGGTATGTAATAAATTTTAATAGTTGTTATGAAAATTGCAAGGGACTTGCTTCATAATTCGTTTAATGCTAAAACGTGAATAGCCTTTTTGATGTAAAATTTTATTGGCAAATTAGGCAATAAATAATCGAAGCTTATAATATCTATAACATTTTCTTTTATGATTGGGTAGCTATTTGAAATAGTGTATCCGTTAATTGTAGCGGGCGTGTGGACTAACCAGCTATTTATCAAATGTCAGGGACTATTTGCAAAATAAGAGAATTATAAATTAAAACTCATGGTCATGTCGAGCTGGAGATTTAGGTTGTTGATTTGAAAACTCTTGTTCAAGAGATTGATTTTTCTCAATACTACTGTTCCTGTGGGAACCTCTAAACGTTATTTAATAGAACATAACAGCATTGGCACACATGTGAAACTTGAGGCACACACGTCCTTGCTTTCTAACAAGTACGTTGTTGTATTGAAATGAAAAGAAACTATTATCGAAAGTACAAAAGATTTTTAGGTGCTATATTGATGCAAGTTAGTTAATGCATAATAGTTAAATTTACTTTCTTCTTTTTTATTGAATTTGCGTTTGGAATTAGTGTAAAGTTCAAATTAAGTAACGCGACTATTGTGCGCATGCGTGCGTCAATTACGAAATTCAAATTTATATTTTTGCAAAAACAGAATAAACAATATAAGTGAATGAGAGATGCGTTTTACAAAATCGAATGTGTGTATTCAAAGTTTCTACTTTACACAACACAACCGATGTTTGTAAAAAGAGCGAACCGTTATATTTTGGTAAATTTAAATAACGAATTAAAAACAAATGAAAGTAGGTTCAAAACAACTTACCAGAACTAACTAACGTTAACAACACGATACGAGTAAAAAGAGCCATTATAAATTGTAATCCACAAAATCACACGCAGGAGCTAAAACCACATTTTTATTAAAAACTTTTATTAAATCGACAATCTCCTCGATTGTGATTACGAGAATACACGGCCGCAAATGCAGTGATAACTCGTATTCACGCAGACTGAATCGCTACTTAGCAAAAGCGGTTTCTTAAGTGAAATGTTCCAGTGGGGGCCTTCAGAGAAAACTAAACCCCACTTTGTAATATTTTCCCTAGATATCTTAAAACATTCACTATGAAAAATCCTTGAATTGAAACACCTTAGGGTCTTCTAAGGTTTTCAACAAAACCCACGGACCTTGCAGCTCAACGTTAAAAACATTCTCTTTCAAAAATATCTCTAAACTCGAAACAATTAATTTTAACATTTATTATAACAATCACGGCATTATTTCAGGATATGAAGGAAATAAAAAAAAAGTTCATTGAAAACAACAATTGTAAATCTGTAACGATTGAACTTAGCCATATTATAACAAAGCTTCATATATATTTACTCAATAATTACGTATTACCGGTTATGAAATAATGTGCGTTACGCATGGTTTGAATGTAATAATTTCTGCTTTTTTCTATTGTCAAATTAAACAAATTGAAAATTTTAATTTAATAATAAAACACTTTCGATACCGTAATGTTTATTTTATAATTTTTTAAATCTTAACTTTCATTTAAAATTTATAGATATTAAAATTTTGATGTGACTTTCTTTATCCCATCATAAATAAATTATTCAAAATTCGCTAATACGGTTCTGTTTGCAAAACATAAACAATCAAGACATTTATTTAAATCATAAGTTATGCCAAGGCGTAAGCAGTAAAAGCTAATATAGAAATATTATAAATTTATGCTTGCTTTGAAAATGAATTCAATTTTAAATTTCCACCAAGTGAACAATACTTAGGAATTAGAAAAATATTTTAAAATATTAAATTTTTAAATTGTATGAATAACAGGGGCGAAACAAAATAAATTATTAATAATTAACTTTGGAGATGTATTCAATTTGCATAAACAACATTAGAAAATAGTTTACCAATAAGTAAAATCTTTAAATTAAGTAAGTTTCGGGGAGGTAACTTAAAAAACCTTCGCTAAATGTTCTTTTGTGGTCATTCCATATCAAGTGGTCCAACCCTATGGTTTGACCATTCTAAAAAAATTGATTTTTTTTTGTGTAAACGTCCTAACATATGTATTATATAGTAGTACTAAATGACCATTATTTCAATTTTATTGTCTTTTGTTTTCGTGTGAGAGCCATATTTGCTTTGCAATAAGCGGCATATTTTGCAATTTTAAGGGTATACGGCAACCGAAATATTTCAGCTCTTAATTGTCTTATCAAGATGAAAAAAAAGAAGCAGACTACAATATTTTTTATTACAAATTTTTACCTAAAAGCAATCCTAAAGGGTAAAATTGCAGCCTCAATTCTTATCTAGTTTTATAAAAAAATGGCTTTTTTAAAGAGAAGTTTATGCATGAAGGGAGAATATCTCAAAGTTAAATTTTTTTTTACAAAGAGATGATAAGTACAGTGACGGTTATATGAAAAGCGCATGGTTAATCTTCAAAGAATATAGAGCCGTATCGGTAATAATTTTAGGGGTAGGGATTGTAAATTTTAGGTAATTCAGTTATTACCTAGTGCCCTTAGACTGTTCAGTTCTTTTAAAAATTAACATAATTGTGCCAAAATGCCAAGAAGTGGATATTTAACAGAATTAGAGAAAAAACTATTTTAGTTTTGCGCGACGAAATAAATGGCAAAACTACATAAGTAAAAAGGTGGGTTGCCATAGGTAAACTGTAAGCCGATTTAAAAAATATAATTTTAAAGTGAAAGTGAAATTCTCTAATTCTGTTAAATATCCACTTCTTGGCATTTTGGCACAATTATGTTAATTTCTAAAAAAAACTGAACATTCTAAGGACATTAGGTAACAACTGAATTACCTAAAATTTACATCTGCTTTTGCAAAAAATCCTTTCCCCTAAAATTATTACCTGTACGGCTCGATATTTTTTGAAAATTAACCATGCGCTTTTCATATGACCGCCACTAGTTGAAATCACACACTAAATATTAACCCTAAGATTTACTCCCTTTTTCTTCTAAAAATTTGCAAAGTTTGAAAATTTTAACCAAACGGCGAATTTTGGCACTAAATATAGCTGGTGGGGGACCAGATAAAAATCTGAAATTTCTTGTCATAACAGTACTACATACATAATGACATTACGCAAAAAATTTTTGAGTTTTAGATTTAACTATAAGCCGAGATATAACAATTATAAAATGTCAAAGAAATGAATAATTTTATACTATATAAAATCAATTTATATTACAGAATACATAAAAAAGGTACGAAAACTGAAATAAATAAAAGAAAAAGTGTAGGTATTTTTTCATAAAATGCTTCGGTAAATAAGGAACTATTCTTCAACTAGCTGTGATATTAAAGAGCTGATTGATTTTTTGTCTTTAGATAGGTTTTTGACACCTGCACCTCATCAAAGACCTCAGAAAGTGAAGTGAATCTTATCATTATATTGTTCATCGGAACATATTTATGATACGATCTTGTTTTAGGAACAGGCTGCTGGCACCAGACTTGATAACCAGCAGTTATCAAAACGCTTTTTCAGATTAATTCCGTTCGGGACAACCTCCTCACTTTTTACATAAATATATTTAATTCCTGGAAGGTTTTCATTGCAAAAGTTGAGCATGTCTTCTGGGGTCAAAATATGAATATTTACAACAGTTTCATCTGTTCTTAAAGCAAGCAAAATTTGATTTTCTTCACTTAATTCACTAATTAATTTAATATCTCGTGACACTGGACCATACACACTTTTATGACAATCTTCGCCAATCAGTTCACCCACATTACATTCCATTTTTCAAGCTTTCAACGCCTTAAATACAAAAACACAACCTTCCTATGTGGTTATTACAATAGACCTTATGCTAGAAGAACATATGTATCTATATGCATAACATCTATGTCCGAACAATACCGTCCTTGAAAAAAAAAAGCAATTATATGTTCACTGAAACGTGTACAATTTTTAACATTTTGTGATTGCTATATCTCGGCTTGTAGTCAAATCTAAAACTCAAAATTTTTTTTTGCGTAATGCCATTATGTAGTACTGTTCTGACAAGAAATTTCAGATTTTTATCTGGTCCCCCACCAGCGATATTTAGTACCAAAATTCACCGTTTGATTAAAATTTTCAAACTTTGAAAATCAAACTTTGAAAATTTTTAGAAGAAAAAGAAAGTAAATTTTAGGGTTAACATTTGGTGTGTGATTTCAACTGCTTATCATCTCTTTGTAAAAAAAAAATTTAACTTTGAGATATTCTCCCTTCATGCATAAACTTCTCTTTAAAAATGTCATTTTTTTAAAAACTAGATAAGAATTGAGGCTGCAATTTTACCCTTTAGGATTGCTTTTAGGTAAAAATATGTAATAATGAATATTGTAGTCTGTTTCTATTTAAACAATTTCAAATTTTTTAAATTTAAAGGATAGGATAAATAAAAGCTGAAATATTTCGGTTGCCGTAAACTCTTAAAATTGCAAAATATGCCGCATATTGCAAAGCAAATATGGCTCTCACACGAAAACAAAAGACAATAAAATTGAAATAATGGTCATTTAGTACTACTAATATGTAAGGATGTTTACACAAAAAAAATCAATTTTTTTTAGAATGGTCAAACCATAGGGTTGGACCACTTGATATGGAATGACCCTTTGGTCTAAGAATCTGTGGTTAGTCGATATCCCCTTACTAAACAGTCACCCTGTAAACTTCTACGGCTGCAGGATAAACCGCAGAATAATTTTGGTGTACAAGATCTAGAATAGCAAATAAATCGCAGAAATTGCAGAAATTGATATTCCTGATATTGAATTTGCTCTGCACTCTCCGTCGTCGCGAAGCACAAGAAGCACAATAATAATTAGTTATTTTTGATGATTCTAGGACTAGGACGTTTCATCAAATGGATTGTTCATTCTGGAAGGATTCATCCACTAGAAATACCAGAAAAAAACCAACGTAGTCATAATTAAAATTGATATTTTTTAAGAATAATATTAAATGATTCATACTAATAATAATTAGAGTCCGGATTTGTAGCTAAAATACTTTTCTTGAAAATTCGAAGCAGCTCAAAAATTTTAAATAATCTAAGTGATTTAGGTTTTGGACATAACGTAGTTAACTGGCTTGCTAGTTTTCTATCGAATAGAAGTCAGAGAGTTCGTATTTACAAACATCTTTCGAAGAATATTTTGGTTCTATCCGGGGTACCTCAAGGATCCATTGTGGTCCCATCCTATTTTTGTTATTTATAAATGATATAGGACAGTACATAAAGCATTCCTCTTTTTTACTGTTTGCTGACGATTTGAAAATTTTTAAGGCCATCGGTTAAATTACTTCGAGTTGAAGTTATCGATGATTTAGGGGTTCGTCTTGACAAAGGTTTAACCTTCAAGTCTCATATAGATAAGGTCTGCAAGAATGCACTTCGTACTATTGGCTTTATTTGACGACAAAGTCGTACAAAGTACTCTATTCTCGGCTAACACAGTAAAAGTTTTATATTTTTCACTTGTTAGACCGCATCTGGAATACGCATCGGCAGTATGGTCGCCTTATTACCAAATTCATGTTAGCAGATTGGAATCAATCGAACGGAAGTTTTTAAGGTATTATAATTTCAAGATATGTCGTACATCAGAGGAATTTTCATATGCTCCCAGTCTGCTTCAAATTAAAAGCAAATCCTTGGAATATAGAAGATTAGCTACCGACCTATGTTTCCTTTTTCGATTGTTGAACGGTAGAATCGATTGCAAATTGTTATTATCACGCATTCAACTAAATACTCCTATGTATCCGACAAGGAATTCAAGATTGTTTTGGACTGCCTATCATGCCTCAAACTATGGTTTGCATAGTCCAATAACGAGAATGTGTCGACTGGCCAACGATTTGATTGATCTTGACGACTTCGATCTTTTTGACCAACCGTATTATAGGTTTAAGAAGAACATAATGTGGAATTTAAATATTAAACTGTAATGTATGTTTAATGTTATTTAAAATGGTTTATCCGTATAATAAATAATAATAATAATAATAATTTATTAAAAAAGGGTCCATTTGGCACCAAGTTTTATATGTTTTTTTTTGTTTTTTGGGTTTTTGTGCTTTTTCTTGAATTTTGATGCTTTTTGTGCTTTTTTTTTAATTATTACATTACCAACTGGAAGGAGATGCATAGGCCGACCGAGGAAAAGATGTTTGCCGAAACAGGCAATATAGCCTAATCCATGAACCGAAGAAGAAGAAGTAGAAGAAAACATTTTTTGTACTTTTTTCAAAGTTTCGTTGCTTTATTTAAAAATATTTTTATATATTATATAATATTAAAAATATTGAATAAAGTTTTAGAAAAAAATTACGGTTTAAAAATATTGGACGATATAGCCAAAACAATATCTTCTGGAAAATCAATTTTTAATTTCGAAATAGATCCCTTGGTTGTAGCAAAATTCAAGTTTGCACTAAGCCTAGTTTGCACCAATCACTAGTGTCGACGTTGAAAGAAGCTTTTCAACTTTCAAAATCTTTTAAGCAATACAAGAGTGAATTTTACTCCAGAACATTAGAAATAATTTTAAATAATCAATTGTTTTAGAAATCAAATTAATGCTTTTGATAATAATAGCACAGCCCAAGTAACATTTTTAATCTATCAGACATCTGCTAGATCTCTTGCATGGAAATCTCGCAGGGCTCTGTCCCTGTGATGGGATTGTAACAGGGCTCTGTAACATAATATGACGCAGAGAAAATGGACCCTGTAAACGCTTTGTAGCAAGTATTGTAACAGAGACCTACCAGGGTACCTGCACAGAGACCTGCAACAATCATCTGCCAGACCTATCTATTAGAGACCTTACAGGTTTCCCTGTTAGATACCTTACAAGTTTCACTGTTAGATACCTTACAGGTTTTCCTGTTAGATACCTTACAGATTTCCCTGTTGGATACCTACCAGGTCTCTGTCACAGATACCTACTAGGAAGTTGTTGCAGGTGATTGACAGAGTTAACTTTTATCATAGGTTTTTACACGTGTAAAAAAATATTCAATACCTATAATTAAATTTATTCAATTTTTGAAACAAAATTATTTTTATTTTCTACTTGGATTGTGCTATTAATAATAATAATAAGGCTTTATTGTCACGGAAAATTACAAAAAAAATTCATGGACAAAGCATGACAAAATATTTACAATAAATATTTAAAAGAAAAAAAAATATATTTTTTACAAGAGTAAATAATATATACAATAAAATTTAATACAATAAAAATTTGATATAGTAAACATAAAAATCAAATGACGTACAAAGAAAAGCAATTTCCACTGCCTTTGGAGCCAGAGATTAAACCGAATACAGTTGTTTTTCAATTAGATGCGATTTGATTGCTTTCCGGAACTTGTAAAGCGAGGTTTCAGACTTGATATGAGGTGGTAGATTATTGTATAATTTTTTTGCATTGTACAATATCGAATTTTTGGTAAGTCCCGAGGTAGGAATCTGTAGATATATGGAGTCAGATCTCCTAGTATTGCAGGCGTGTTGAGGACCCGTGGGAAGTTCCGACATATGTTTGTAAAGCAAGCAGACAGTTTCCAGTACAAACAGAGCTGGTAGGGTTAGTATTCTAAATTTTTTAAAATCTCCTATACAGTGGTCTGTGCTTTTTAATCCAAACATGTATCGGATAGCTCTCTTCTGTAATTTGAAAATTTTGTCAAACCTCTCGCAAGTACATGATCGCCAAAACGGAAGAGCATATCTCAGGTGCGATTCAAAGAGAGCAAAGTAAACTGTCCTAGTAGTGCATGCATCCAGTACATCAGCTATCGATCTTAAAGTAAAGCATGCCGAGGATAGCTTGTTGGCAAGTGCATCAATATGATGGGACCATTTAAGAGTATTATCCATGATTAGTCCGAGAAACCAAAAGACATTTTGAATGATAGCATTTCCGAGGTTAATAGGTTGGATGTTACCTTTACTTTGGTTTTATTAGTGTTAGAACAAAGACCATTTGCGTAACACCAAGATAAGATTAAGGTAAGATCAGATGATATTTTGTTTTGTAGAGAGTTTGAATCTAGCATAGACCATGTTATGCTGGTATCATCAGTAAACAGTGTTATTTTCCCTTTGATGTTCAGAATGGCAATGTCGTTGATAACAATAACAATTATTTCGTATTGAAGTTTACAATTTTAATTATATCTATGTTTCTATTCTTATAATTATTATTCTTTTCTATTATTGGCTAAATTCCATTCTGTCGAATGGCTGGCACCTATCTGAAAATAAGATTTAAATTTTGTAATTTTTTTTACCATACCGGGATTCGAACTTATACCGGCATCCATTGATTGTTTCGAAACTCCTCGCTCTTACCATGTACCTACGGACCCTACTTATATAGTGAACAGTGATTCTGCGGTCTGAGGCTTATGAGTCAATTTTGTGTAATTATGGTCTCCTGAATGCGAAAAAAATTTTAGATTTGTCGAATTGACTCCAATTTTTGAGATAAAGATAACGCTTTTATATTGAAAATAAAATGAAACAAAAATATTCAATATATTCAAAGATTACAAAAATTAATAAAACTTGTGATTTTAAAAAAATCAAATTGATGCTTTTTTAATTAAATTGATGCTTTTTTTTGGTAATATTAGATGCTTTTTTAGATTTTTTATGGTTTTTTATCCGGACTCTACTAATAATGGTACATAATATGATACATAATCATAAGTAATATTAATAGATTATCATGAAAAATATTGCAATGACCCGTGGCTCATTAATTTTAAATTTAATTAATATTTATATAATTATGGTACAACTTAATTCACCATTTCATTCATTTTTAATAGCTTGAGACTTTTATTAATTTTTATCCAAATTCAATTTTAATTATATTTTAAAGCCATAAAACAATTATTATCAAAATCCAATTAATTAATTAATGAGCCAAGGGTCATTCCAATATTTTTTATGATAATAATGTATTAATAGTATGTATCATTATTATTATTATGAATCATTTTTAATTATTATTATTAAAAAATAACAATTTTAATTATGACTACTTTAGTTTATTTTTTGTATACATATATTTGGATGATAGATGAATCAAGTGGATGAATCCTTCCAGGATAAACAGTTCATGGGATGAAACGTCCGCAGAATGAATCGTCCGGATACCATTTTTGATTTCAGTATTAGCAACTTATTTTATATTATTTTGTTATTTATTTATGTACTACCTACTAAATAGGTAATAATAGAAAAAAATAATAGAAAAATACGTTACTTTTTTTTAAATGCTCATAACTTCGCGAATAATTTACCAAATGGCAAGTTGTTTTTTAAAAAATGTTTCTTGTAAAATGTACTTTCTGCAAAAATTATCGAAAAATATTTTAAAACAATATTACTATTGTTAGATTTTCAAGTTTTAAAAATAAATCGCCATTTTAAACAATGTTTGTACTGATCGATTTTCTTAAAAAATTTTTGTAAAAAACTGTTATCCATTTAACAGATTTTAAGCCTAGTGTCATCGGGCAAATGATGGGTTCTATTTCTTTTTTCGAATTTTTAATTGTTGAGATTATATAAATTTTTAAAAAATTACGTTACAAATTCTTGAAATGTTCATAAGTCCGCAAATAATTGACTAAATGGAACGTTTTTTTTTGAAAATATTTCTTTTAACACGTACTTTCTATAAAAAATATTGAAAAATTTTTAAAAACGATATTACTATTTGATTTTCATGTTTCAAAAATAAATCGTAATTTTTAACAATTTTCTCTAAAAATTTTTGGAAAGAACTGTTATCTATTTAACAAGTTTTAAGCCTAGTCTTATAATGGGCAAGCAATGGGATCTAGTTTTCTTCGAATTTTTAATCTTTTTATTATCCGTGTTTACATACATACATATTTTTCAAATGCTCCAGAGTATACATTTTTTAAGGATATTTTTTAACATAAGTAACTAAAATCTTGAAAATTAAAATTTTTTAAAGAGAATTGATCAGTACATACAATGTTAAAAATTAGGATTTATTTTTGAAACTTGAAAATTAAATAGTAATATTGTTTTCAAAAATATTTCTATATTTTTTATAGAAAATACGTTTTAAAAGAAACATTTAAAAAATGTGCTCTTTGGTCAATTATTTGCGGAGTTATAAGAATAGTTATATTAGAGTTATAAAATGTTAGAGCCCATTGTTTGCCCATTATGAAACTAGGCTAAAAGTTTATTAAATGGATAACAGTTCTTTACAAAAAAATTTAAAGAAAATCGATCAGTAGTACATATAAATTAGAATTATCAATGTTGAGCTACAGGACACAAATAAAACACATTTTTAAACAAGCTTTCGAAAAATGACTTTTTCTTTTTCAAGTTTAATATGAATTGAAAAACAACAACAATTACAAAGCAACTATAAATTATATTATTTTAGAATATTGACATTCATCCGACAACTTGATCAGAGTGATAATACGAAAACCCGGTAATGAAAGAAAATAAAGAAGACGAATGTATTAATAATTCTAATAAGTTGTAGTGGATTAAGAAAAACCAATGGTGAAAAACTTAACCCCAATATTCGCAAAGAAGTTAAATCAGTAGTGGACTGTAAATGCTACTCAGGCCCTCGATATCAGTCTTCCTGTTCATTGAATTCTTATCCTTCTTTATCTCAATCATCTCATGTAAGATACGTTCTTTGTAGGACGGAATTGCCTTCAGAATGGTGGTGTTTACAAAGTCCATGTTATGGCCATCTTCTAGTACATGTTTTGCAGCTGCAGTGGAGTCGGCTTTGTTACATCTTATTGAAGAGATGTGTCTACTCATTCTTTTTTTCAGCCATTATATTATTATTATTATTATTTTCAAGAGCTAATAATTTTAATTAATGGTCAGTAGTACATGCATTGTTAAAAGTGGTGATTTAATTTAGAAACATGAAAATCTAATAGTAATATCGTTTTTTAAAACTTTTCAATATTTTTACAAGAAACATTTAAAAAAAAAGTTCAATTCGGTCAATTATTTGCGGACTTATGAACATTTTAAGAATCAGTAACGTAATTTTTTAAAAATTTATATAATTTCAACAATCAAAAATTCGAAAAAAGAAATAGAACCCATCGTTTGCCCATGATGAGACTAGGCTTAAAATTTGTTAAATGAAAAACAGTTTTTTACAAAATATTTTAAAGAAAATCGATCAGTACAAACATTGTTAAAAATGGCGATTAATTTTTAAAACTTGAAAATCTAATAGTAAGATTGTTTTAAAATATTTTTAGATATATTTTGTAGAAAGAACATTTTACAAGAAACATTTTGAAAAAAAACGTGCCATTTGGTAAATTATTCGCAAAGTTATGAGTATTTAAAAAAAAAGTAACGTAATTTTCTAAAAATGTATATCTCTTGAATGACATGATAAAAAAAATTGAAAACAGTTATGGAGGCTAGTCTCAACTAGTACTGAAAGAAAAAAAATTTTTTAAACGATCAGAGATGCAAAAACAAAATGGTGTCCGATTTGGCGTGGAATGCCCCAAATATTGCATAACTTTCCTCATTTAATTTGGGTATAAAAATTTTCATTCAACCTCCTCTTCCCGGATACCATTCGATGAGAAACATCGCGAAGAAGCCACAGTTTGCATCAAAAAGTTAATAAGTTGAAAAATTTTAAAATCCCAATAAATTAAAGGTGCAGATTTACTTCTTTGCACACATAATTAGAGGGTAAATTTTCTTCCACCGCCCTCTTGCCGGGTACCGTTCGACGCGGAAGACCTCAAGGAAGCGACGGGTAGCATCTGCGGCGCTCAGCAATCGTGCTGCGCAAGACGACGCGGGGCGTAAAACCAAAGTACGCGGCTGGTTGCGAATTTTTGCGAATACATCGACACGCATGAATGAATGGAATGTGTTCCAAACAAAAAATAATTCAATTTTCTGCAGAAAACAATTTTTTACGCGCACAAATAGTTTATTTTGCCATCTCTGTCCGTTTCGTGCCTTACTCGGATAAACAGCGCCGGGCTGTTACCTACGAAAACATGTCAAAATTTAATAAACGTCAAACTTTAATTAATTTCCGAAAATTTTTGGAATCGAGTTGCGATGCGACTCACTCTCAAATTCCTTTTAACTCAATTTACGTGCTTTAGAAAGAGATGCGACACGGTACGATTAAATAATTTGACTATAATAAATGGTGGTCCAAAAGTAATCAACACTTGAACTTTTTTTATTACTTTCATCATCACAAACTTATCAGGGTATAATAAGAAACATTTTAATACCAAATTTTCGATTTTTGAGTGGATTACAATAGGTACTTTCTCTTATATACATGTAAGTATACATATGGGTAAAGTAAAATTCCCGTTACTTTTAGAGGTAGACACACATACAGACATTCTTTGGAATTGATGATTTTCCGCTTCTAGGACCCCCAAATGCCTAAATTCATCAAAATCTCATTTTTTTTCCTGCACGATTACAATATGAAAAAATATGAAAAAAAATAAGAAAAAGAGTTTTAAGTTTTTTTGGGTAAGTACAGCCCCCACATTTATGCTCATGAATGAATTAACAAAATTCCACCGAGAATTTTCCTTCCGACTCACCTTTTTTACCTTCTCTGAGCCTTTTCGTAAAAAAAACTATTTTTTAAGGGCATAATCTCACCTTTTTTGCCATCTTTGAGCCTTTTCCCTCCCAACAAAATAGCCAACTTTACAGGAGACGCAAAAAACATTTTTTTAATTTTTAATTATGAAGTTACTAGGTTATAGCCACTGAATTTATATTTTGAAAATGTAATTACTGCCTCACAAATGTATAAACACCGTATAAACTGAACATATATTGTTTAATTGCTATTTTTAATTTAACTTATTTCCTTAGTGCAGAAATATTCTAACTTGAGTTTAACAATAAAGATATAAATTGACCTATACAGTATTTGCAGACGCGTATATGTGACACTTTTATCGTTTGAATTAAGGTTATATAGTAAAAGCCAACTTACTAATATGAAATAAATGTACATATACCTTTTAAGCGGCAAGTTAGTTAAAATAATTAATATATTCTAATGTATATATGTCCATTTATTCCCCTATAGCAGAATTTACATGTGACCACAGATTTATTACTAAATGATTGAGTGTTATTTTTAGTACTTAGAGCCCGATGCCTTCTAAACGAGCCACGGGTCAAAAATCGATGATTTTGACTGCTCAAAGGCGTTGTAATTAATACTTTTTTTTAAAGAATGGTTAGTTGTTGCATTTATGTGTTTATTGATTTCAAATACCAAATAATATTACATCTAATTTTATTATTTAAGTAGATTAAAGCCATAGGCCTTATTATCATACCATAATTTAAATAAAGCCTATTGGCAAGGTTTGTAAAAATGTTTAATTTTCTGTTTGTCTATTCTATGGTACAAGTTTTCGTTTATATTTTGTAGAAAATGTGCCAAAAATATGATTATTATTAAAACATGTTGATTAAATTCGATATTTTTCATTATATTTCAAATATCCCTTAGCTAGGCCTTATTACACATAGGTACCTTACTTTATAAAACTTCTTTTTTTTAAGTATATGGCTACTTTTCTACTAATTGGATACTCGACCATACAAAAATGGCCATACATGTTTTTTCTTTAAAATAAATAACAAAGTATGTACAACGGAAGACTGCATAATTATTATTATTAAGTAGCGTTACATTCTGAAAAATCTAGCTGCCCCTTGGGCCTTACAAAATCCTTTTTTGAAGAGGATTGGTGCTCTTACAACTTAAAGTATTAATTCTTTGCGTGTTCTAAAGATTGCGATGTTTTTTCGCTTCATTTATTATATTCCTCCATCTCTCTCTCTCTCTCTCTCTCTCTCTCTCTGTAATGTTTATCAGTTGTCTCAATTCGTTTATACCCATCTTCTTCGGGTCATCCATCACGCAGTCCCACCATCGCAATTTGGGTCTTCCCTTGAATTTTTTCCCATCTGGTCTCTACGTCGTCAACACTTTTATCGGTTCATCGTCGTCGCTTCTCATTATGTGTGCTAGTCATTTAATTCTTTGTGCCTTCATGACTCTCACAATGTCCTCTCCGGTCATTTGAACTCACCCTCTGCTTTTTTATTCTCCCAAGATTGCTCTTAAAAGTTTTCATTCGAAGATCCTGAACATCTCTTCTTCTCTTTGCGTAGTGCCCAAGACTTCTGATACGTATGTGAGTACAGGTCTTATCAAAGTTTTGAGTATCCTGATTTTTGTGTTCTTTGCTATTCTTTTATCTTTCAAAATGGTTGTTTGCATAATAAGCCTTATTAGCAACCCATATTCTTGCCTTCACTTCAGTGCTTCCTTTGTTTTTACTGTTTATTTCAACTCAGAGGTAGCTGATTCTTTCGACCTTCTCAAAATTGTGTTCCCCAATTTTTATCTATTATCTGGTATCGTTTGACGTTCTCTCACATTTCATATATTTTGTTTTGTCACAGTTTATGATTAATCCCATTTCCTTTGCCGCCTTTTCTACAGTTTAGAACACCTCAGTCATAGCCTTTTCTGTACTTCATACTATCACCACGTCGTCGTCTGCATAAGCAATTAATTGTGTCTCCTTATTTATTACTGTTCCATTGCAATGAATTTGTTTAATTATACTTTCGAGGACAATATTAAAATACTTAGGTTTGCAAACAGTGCGTCGCGTCGCCTTGTCTTATACCACAATTCTCATCAAAGTTATGTCTCTACTCTTGATTTCACGGTTACTGATGTTTGTTCAAGCGTGATTCGGATCAGTCTTACCAATTTAGATAGTATTTTCATTATTTTCACCAACTCATATCTATTCACTCTATCGAAGGCCTGTCTAAAATCAAGAAATAGCATAATATCAAAGTCCATATCGAATTCATAGCTTTTTTTCTCCGATCTGTTTAATGTTGTGTAAGGCGTTAATTGTAAATCTGACTCTTCTGAAGCCATATTGATAGTTATCGATTATTTTGTCACTATATATGGTTGAATCTGTTGTTTATTATTGTTCAGTGTTTTGTATGAGACGTTATGGAGTGTAATGCCTCTATAATTATAGCACATTTCTGCATCTTCTGAAGCCTTCTGATTTCGCTTTAGCAGTGCTAGTTAAGAAAATCTCTGTACAAATTATTTTTAAAGGGTTATTACTACACATGACATCCCTCAAATTTAATATTTTTGTGGGTTTTTTGTAAGTCATAGTCGTCCATTTTTAATATTTCATTCAGTATTTATAGATTCTTATTAGTTTAGTTCGAATATTTTTCTTATTTCTTAAATATTTTTTTCAAATTATTCATTATATAATATATATACCACCGACGATCGGAAGTAACCGTGAAATAGGGAACTTATATCGTATTATGAATTTTTAACTTTTAATTTTACACTAATATATTTTTTACGGCATATAATTTATTTATATTTTATAAATATTTTTAATCCTGACCTGTTAGATGATTATTATGTCTTTTTCGATTTTTAACCGACTTCAAAAAAGGAGGAGGTTCTGTGTTCTTCTGTATTTTTATTTTTTATTTATGTATGTTCACGCATAACTTTTTTGTTTATGAACAGATTTTAATGATTTTTATTGCGTTGGATTCAGCATAGTTCCAAGGTGGTCCCATGTTAATTTCGTTGGAATTTGACCTTGAACTTCGAAGATACAGCAGGAAACTGATAAATTTATAACGACTTCTTTGTATGTTTACGCATAACTTTTTTGTTTATGAACCGATTTTAATGATTTTTATTTCGTTGGATTCATCATAGTTCCAAAGTAGTCCCATTACAATTTCGTTGGTATTTAACCTTAAACTTCAAAGATACAGCAGGAAACTCCTCAATTTTTTGTATGTTCACACATAACTTTTTTGTTTATGAACCGATTTTCATGATTCTGGTTAGGTTGGATTTAAAATAGTTCCAAGGTGGTCTCATGTTAATTTCGTTTGTATTTGACCTTGAACTTTGAAGATACAGCTGAAGCAGTATCATTACAGGACAGCAGCATTTAATAAAAAATGTAGAGTGATTGAGGTATTGATAGTTTATAACAATCCCAGAATAATAAGGTAAATATCCAACTATGGTAAATGACATGCGGGACTGGACTGGACCAGTTGTGAAGGCACACAACGGAACTCCAAATAGCAATGCTTGCTAGAGTTATAATTTTAAAAGTAACTTTAGGTGTATGACAATCCCAGAATATGGTACATAGTAGCTACCTAGTGTTTCTGTCTTCATCTTACGTTTCAACTAGCCATTGTTCCCTGATTAGAGAAGCATCTTTATTAGATCGACCCATCACTTAAAATTGTAAAATAAAAAATTTTTTAATAAAAAAGAAAACCGACTTCAAAAAAAATTAACTAAAAAGTAAAAAATAAATATTTTTTAATCACAATAATTTAATACTTACTATTTGCTATTCCGTTTAACGTAATTAAGAAATTATTGTTTATTATATAATTATTAATTGCTTTATGATTATGAAGTCGGTGCCAAGTAAAACATAATTCGCCAGTAACTGTAAGAGAAATCGTCGGTTTAGAAGTAAAAGTAACTAATGCCCATGCCTATAGCTAATGCTTGGTTAGAACAAAACTTAAGCACGACTTTAGGTACGAAATTGTTTATTCTGATTGGTCGATTTTGTACATAACTCTGATTCAAGTCCGAGCTCGGACGAAGTATAGACTACATATACGTATGGGCATAAGTACATAGGATTCCTATGTACTTGCTACTGCTGTTACTTGGCACCGACTTCATAATTATAAAGCAATTAATAATTATATAATATACAATAATTTCTTAATTACGTTAAACGGAACAACAAATAGTAGGTATTAAATTATTGCGATTAAAAAATATTTATTTTTTGCTTTTTAGTGAACTTCTTTTTGAAGTCGGTTTTCTTTTTTAAATAATTATTATTATTATTTATTAGGCTTAGACACATTACAAGCAGTTGAAACTAATTACATGAAGTGTGTATAACAAAAAAATATATATACATAATGTATATAATAAATGTATATAATATACGTATTGTATTTTTTCTTAACTTTATCTTAAGGCGAGATTTTAGAAGCTGAAAATATAATATGTTGAAATCGATGCTATTATTAAACCAAATTTTAAAGTTATTGCTGAAATTATAAGTTTCATATTTTTACTAGACATTGAAAAGATGTTAATGTAAAGTACCAAGAAGAGATATTTGCATTTTTTTTGTTAGAAAACAATTTAAAAAATTCACAAAGTTCATAAAAATAAGCAATGTTTAAAATATTACTGCACAAACATAAGTAAAAAATTGAAAAATCTGACTTTGTAGTGCTTTCAAGACAACTTTTAACTGCTCGGAAAAAAATTTTCATTGTTATCCGTGCTTTAATAATTGCGTATTTTATGTTAGAAAATGTCTTGTTTTAAAAATTATTTGCGTTATTCTTAATATTTCTCTGTAGTGGTTTACAATAACATATTTTTGATGTCTACTAAACAAATAAAAGTGATAATTTCAGCAATAACTTTAAAATTTGGTATCATAATAGCATCGCTTACAATTTCCTTTCGACTGCTAAAATCCGGCCTTAAAACGAAAACATAAAGTTTGCATGGTACATCAATTTTCCAATTTATATAGAGAAGTACTCATAAATTGAAAAATTTGTAATGCGATATAACCGCCTATTTCAATGCACTAGGGGGCAGTGCCTTCAGTGATTTCAATCTGGCAGTGCTAGTTTTGAATTTGTTTATTCATTAAAACTTTCAAGAAGCCATTTCAACACGTGACTTTCCTTAGATTTGATATTTTTTGTGTTGTTATTGATAAGTTATTTTCGTCAATTTATAATATTTTGGTCATAATTTTTATTTAATGAAATATGAATATCAATGGTGAGCTAAAGGATACAAATAAATCTTATTATATGGATTTCGCAATCCTATACAATTAAATGTTGTAAAAAATTATTAATGATTGAAAGTGCTTACTGTTCATTAATCCGAAAAATATGCAAATCAAATGAATTAGTTTGCGACACGTATGGCATAGATGTTTCGAATTTCGGATTCTCATCAGGCAAACCCGGAAAAAAATTACTAACGCGCACAGTATTCAATTCAATATGATAGAAAAAAATAAAAATTCAAAATTATTTGACATTTCTTTAAAATAAAAACACAATCCTACCTAACTTGATTCCAAAATAAATAAAAACAAAAAATTTTTTTTGAAAATGTATAACCGAGCAAATAAAAAAATAATGAAGGCGAACCTAATTGTAATTAAACTATCCCAAAATGGGATGTGAGTATTTTATTTAAAATCTTTTTATTAATAATTTTGTACAACATTTAATTGTAATTATTATTTATAATTATTAGCTCTTGAAAATACATTAAATATGAATCCGAAATTCGAAACACCTATGCATACGTGTCGCAAACTAATTCACTTAATTTGCATATTTTTCGGATTAATGAACAGTAAGCACTTTCAATCATTAATAATTTTTTTCAACATTTAATTGTATAGGATTGCGAAATCCATATAATAAGATTTATTAATACCCTTTAGCTCGTTATTCATATTTAATAACATTTAATTGTATAGGATTGCGAAATCCATATAATAAGATTTATTTGTATCTTTTAGCTCACCATTGATATTCATATTTAATTGTATTTTCAAGAGCTAATAATTTTAATTAATAATTTTTATTTAGTTGGAATACTGTTTGTCTTTCTTATATAATTTTTTTTTCACTTTCTTCGTTATATGCGGCTGAAGATCGGAGATAACCGTGAAATAGGGCCTTATATCGCATAATGAATTTTTTAATTATTTCTTTTTTCAAGAAAATTTTGTATACGTATAATATTCATTTATCTTTTTTTTTAAGTAGTTTAAACCACGGATCAGAGCCTGGTCGTACCGACTACACTATCTTGAGCTTATGGAAAGGCAACGGAAAACCACCTCTTAAAAAATATAAATTTCGTAGATCATCTCGGCTTAAATAGTCGAAATGATCGCCGACATTCGGGGGAATGAGCATGGCACATAGAAGAAGAACCTTGTCAAGTGATAAATAAAGTTTTTTTGTTTTTTTTTTTAAATATTAATTTTCTACGTAAATCATATTCAATATTACATTTTACAAATACATGTAGTAGGTACAATATACCACAAATCTACTTGACATTTTTATTTTTATTAATTTTCTAGTACTGCCTAGTACCTACCTAGATTCATACAAGTTAATAATTTTAATAATAAATTTTAATTACAAATTAATATAGTACTTAAAAAATATACAAAGCTACCTATTCATTTTTATTTTAGTAATATGGTAAATATTTACATCTTAAATTCTTTGAATTTAAATTAAAAAAAAAAATTAAAAAAAAATCGCTTAAAATTAAATAAAGCAATAACAATAGAAAATGAACCCAAAATAAAAATTTTAAGTAAATTGTGGTATGTAGTGTTTATGGTTAAATTAAAAAATCTTATATTTTTTTAAATAAAACAATTGCTTAAATTGGCAAAGGACCCCGCACCATTCTTTAGGGAAAATGCCTTTCTGTAGATTTTGCTGAATTTTGGATATGTTTTACTTCTCATCATTCTGAACAAATGTCTCAATAGGCACAACTTGATGTTATGGGCAGTATGGGCATTTAACATGAAAAATTTACAATTATTTTATTTATTTTTTATATTATTTACATTGCCAACGAATTAATAAGTGCTGGTAGAAATTGGAAGTAAACTTCAGAATGTAATAATTATATGTAATTATAGCGAATTTATTATTTTATTATAATTACAGTAAAAGTTTAAATTTTTACATGTTCAAACATGTCAAATAAATCGATACCGTTTTGTATTGTTGTGCTATGTTTTATTTTATTGACACACACATACATCCGCATTCATATTTGACTGGCGATCACACATATCGAGTCGAAAATTAATTTTTTTCATGTTACATCTGAAACTTTTAGAACTTTTAACTCGAAAACTGCACATAACATCAAGTTGTGCCCATTGAGACATTTGCTCAGAATGACGAGAAGTGGACCAAATATATGCACAAAAAATATGCATCATTTGCTCAAATATGCACCAAATGTTAAAAATACGTTAAAAATGTTAAAAATTTCATTCGTCCAAATTTCAAAACAAATCTGTTGGCAGGGCCTATTTTTTAGGCAGGCCCTGAGTTTAATTTTAAGCAATAAAATCTGGTAAAGAGTTTAACTCATACATCCTATCAGTGATGACTTATGGAATGGAGACTATTTCATTAACGGTTAAAAGTACAAAGTGTCCAAATAACGCAAAGAGTAATGGAGAGCCGCCGAAACAGAGCGAGAAATGAAGAACTGCGAAACCCAACAAAAATAACAGACGTACTCAAAAGAGCTTTGAAGTTAAAGTGGAGCTGGGCAGGTACGCAGCACGAGAAGAATTCAAGAAGTAGACATGTAAAATTGTGCTGTGGCGGCCAAGAACTACAAAAAGAAGCATTGGAAGACCCAAAAAAGATGGTCTGATGACATTAAACAAAAGGCGGGCAAACTCTGGCAACAAGCAGTGGCATGGGAATGGGACAGAGAAAAATGGAAAAGTATGGTAGAGGCTTATGTCCAGCAGTGAGCGGAAAAGCTTCCAGTTTATTATTCAAACACCAAATTCCAGTTTGAATTTGCTGTAGTAAACATTAGCAGCCCTATGCATAGTCAACTCAGTAGCTACTAACACGCTACTAGTGTTTTAGATAGTAGCCAACTAAGCAAACTGTATGCAGTCGAGTTAAAAGGTTACTATCCTTAGTGGGCTACTAAAACTTTTAGTGACGGTCTTAGAAATGTTTAAGATCATTTTAACCTAACTTTTAACTAAATAAAATTATGTAACGTGATTAACTAGGATATAGGCAATTAATAAAATTAATTTAATTACTCTATTAGCTAGGTTTGAATTAACAATTAATTAAATTAAAAAGAAAATTTGATGTTTTTGATATAGGAAACCAAAAGTAAATGTGGATTGTATTATTATTTATTAAATTAATAATTTTTTAAAACTAAAAATGAAGCAAAAATTTAAGAAGATGGACTTGAAATCCATTGGGTTATTTAACCCCCACAATTTCGAATCTTATCCGCAGCGCTTCTTTTGTATAAACAATAAACCATTTCTTATTATTTATAACCTCGATTACAAAATTTATACAATAAGAATTAAAAATTTTTTTATCATTTTTAGTTAAGATCGGCTTTGGTGAGTAAACGAAAAATTCGTATTTCGTGAATGAAATTTCGTGAAATAATCGCGAATCATTTTAATTTTAATACTTGAGTTAAAAATTTGTGCTTCCAAGTGTTTTTTTATAAAAATTTTCATTCGAAATTGTTAAAAAAATGTACAAATTTCCGGGTTGGTAAGTTTTGGACGATGGAAAACCGACGATGATCAAGAGGAATAAAGCGAAAGGCCTACAGTGTTAAAGGTAATTTCGCGAAAACCATTCGCATCTGAAATGATAACTAACTTTGAGAGTTTAGCAGCAATTTAGGTTAGTAAACTTTTCTCTCTGAATGTGAATTCAGAAAGACTTTAAAAAGTAGTTTTAACAAAAAAATAAATCTTTAAATTTTAATTTCGTAACAAAAAAATTAACGAGCCCAGCACATGTGCGTGAAGTTAGCCCCCCTTTTTTCGAAAACTAAAAATTTTTTTTTTTGTATTGTGTTGTATTCAGTTTGTATTGTTTGTATCGTAAAACTTTTTTTCATTTCGCGAAGCAGAAAATTGAAAATCGCGAAAAACCATTTTTGGCGCTAGCCCCCCTTTTTCGAAAATTTTGAAAAATTTTTTTTGTATTGTGTTGTATTCAATTTGTATTGTTTGTATTGCTAAAAATTAAAATCCTAACTTTAATATTAGCCGTGTAAATCGCAAAACAAAATTTCGCGTTGGCCCCCCTTTTTTGAAATTTTTGAAATTTTTTTTTTGTATTGCGTTGTATTCAATTTGTATTGTTTGTATTGCTAAAAATTAAAATCCTAACTTTAATATTAGCCGTGTAAATCGCGAATCAAAATTTCGCGTTGGACCCCCTTTTTTGAAATTTTTGAAACATTTTTTTTGTATTGCGTTGTATTCAATTTGTATTGTTTGTATTGTTTAAAATAAAAGTCTTAAATTTAATATTAACCGCGTAAATCCCAAAACAAAATTTTGCTCTGATCCGCTGCCTAGCTGGCTCAAAATTTCAAATTTGTTTTTGTATTTTTATGAAGTGTTGAATTATAATAATTAAAAAATAGACAAACTATGTAATAAGTCATACCAAAGCAACTATTAGTAACTAAATGGTTTTTATTGGTTAAACAAACATAGTGAAAATAATGTTTCAATATTTAAATTTCTACATAAATACATAAATGGGGAGATTTTTCTGTAGGCTGATGAGGTGGACATGCAGGTTTCTTCAACAAGTCATCAAATTCAATCCAATTCATATCACGTTTTATCCATGCCGTGTAGTGTCCAATAGAATTAATATCTAAGCAGCTTTTATACATAACTATCCCAGAGAGTACATATCGTTTGCTATTTAAATTTATTTCATCTGGAAATTCTTCTAAAGAAATTTGTTTGCCCATCAAGTCACATTCAATAAAAAGTTGCGAACCATACGTTACGGTGACTTCAAATAATGTATCACAGCATTTTCTTGTGGAAAGCCCCCCGTTTTTCAGCGCTTCAGTTAATTTTCAAAAACCATCTTTCTTAAGGATTTCTATGTTTACAGGAGCGATCGTTTTTCTAAAAGTTTTTGGTTTTCGGCATTTGTTGCATGTAAAATTCTCCATGGTACTCCAGTTGAGGTAAAAAATATATTCACACATGTTTGCAATGTTCGAAGCTGCATTGATTTTGATAACATCTGCCGCTTTTTCACTACTAACAAAATATGTTATCTCTTTTAATATCTTGGCGCGCATTTTATATATTGCTAAAGAAGGGCCATCTTTTAAGAAACACTTCAGAAAGGAAAATGTTTCTGTTTTGCTATTATTGACCACTTGAAAGAACTTTTCATTTTTGCAAGCTACAGCTAATATTTGAATTATACTGTCAAAACAAACAATACAAATTGAATACAAGGCAATACAAAAAAAATTTTTCAAAAATTTCAAAAAAGGGGGGCCAACGCGAAATTTTGTTTCGCGATTTACACGGCTAATATTAAAGTTAGGATTTTAATTTTTAGCAATACAAACAATACAAATTGAATACAACGCAATACAAAAAAAATCTTTCAAAAATTTCAAAAAAGGGGGGCCAACGCGAAATTTTGTTTCGCGATTTACACGGCTAATATTAAATTTAGGATTTTAATTTTTAGCAATACAAACAATACAAATTGAATACAACACAATACAAAAAAAATTTTTCAAAATTTTCGAAAAAGGGGGGCTAGCGCCAAAAATAGTTTTTCGCGATTTTTAATTTTCTGCTTCGCGAAAGGAAAAAAAAGTTTTATGATACAAACAATACAAACTGAATACAACACAATACAAAAAAGAAATTTTTAGTTTTCGAAAAAAGGGGGGCTAACTTCACGCACATGCCCAGCACTTTAAAAATAATTTACAGCGTTCGCCAGCACTTCCAAATTACGCAAAAAATAATTCTAAATTCAAAAATGGAGAGGCCAACTTGACGAAGCGCCGTTATAAATAATAATTTGCAACATCTTTTAAATAGAACACCGAAACCCCCAAGAATTTGAACTGGAACAAAAAGTTTATTTAAATATTTCTGTTAGAAAAGTAGGTTCTAGCACCACTTCGGGTGTTCCTTCTTGGTCGCAGTGATACCTGTATATAGCTTAAAAGCGAACAAAATTATCTATTTTCGTAGTTACACATTTTTAATATGGAGCAGGCAAAGGGGAGAAAACTAGAAACTGTGTAAATAAAAACAGAAGCGAATGTTTTATTTATATTAATTTTTCAAAAGTATTTTTATATACCTACCTAAGTATTTTATGTGGCTAGAAATTTCTAACATTAGATATATAGCTAATGAGGCAACTATCAGGATGAGACTTTCTCTTCTACCGTCGAAAAGTACGACATTATTATTTTTCCAGCTTTGGTTTCTTATAATTGTGGAAAAGTTTTGGTTATTTAATAAAAATAAATAAAAATATATTATTTAGCTTATGTAGATATTTTATTGTCTTTTAGTTGCACAAAATAAATGAACAAACAACAAATACATATACGTATTGGAAGATTCTACAGATACTATTAATTTCGTTTGATATTTTGAAATAGTATCAAGAAGAACATATTATTTGAGTTGATTATTTATTTAGTGTGTGGTGGTAATTCGGCCTCATTTTGAGGTGATGTTTGCTGCTCAAGCTCACTTTCCCATTTTTGTAAAAGATCAATAACAGCTGTGTGTCCAAAAGCAGCAGCTTCTCGTAATGGCGTATTTCCCCATCTATCGTGGATGTTATAGGGCACGCGACAATATTTTAATAAAAATTCCACACAATTGACATGCCCCTCCGCTGCCGCTAAATGAAGAGCAGTTCGACCATCATAATCTGATAAAGTCATATCCATTCCAGATAGCTTGTGCCTAAAAAATGATGTGGTAAAAAAAATACTTTCATTGTTTCAATTATTACCTTCTCAATGCTGTAATATCACCATGGGCTGCACAGAATAAGAGATTTACAATATTTAAGCCTCTGGTTTCAAATTTATGACGTCTAGGATCGGACTTATCTGTTGCGTGTTTCAGATTATCGTATCTGTGGAAGTTAAATTTTTTCACAAGCTCCTAAAATTATCAAAACTGTGATAATAGCCAATTAGTTTTAATGTAAATTACCTCGCAAAACTGGACTCCTCTACAGCTGTTTCCCAAAGCATCTAGAGGAGGGGACCACATACAGATACCCATAACGTTAGGAATGACCACTATTAATCCACCACATACTCCCGACTTCGCTGGTAATCCTACCTAAAAATGTTTTATAATAGTAACTATTTACTTCAATAATAATTTTCCTTGGATTACTTTAAATGCAAATTGACCTGAGTAATCGTACATTCCACAACTGTGCATCAACGACAATACATCTCTCACACTTTCTGGACTTAACACTTTTTCTTCCGTGAGGGGACATATACCACCATTGGCTAACGTAGAAGCCATAACAGACACAACATCAGAATTTGTTTCCATAGAACAACACTGGAATTTCCTTATTAGAAAGCTATTGATACGAATTTTCGATTATATTCACCTGAAAATAGAAATCCATACATTCCCTAAAGCTAGTTTTTTCTGGATAACATTTATGCTCTCTCATATAAAACCCTAAAGCATAGTTTCTGTCTGCAGCTTCTCTTTCTGATAAAAATACTGCGTTATTAAATCCTAAGTCTTCTCCACCTGCAAGTCTCTGAAAAATAGCATATTTAGTTATGGGATATCCGAAAAGTTTGCCGGAGTTGCTCACCTCAAAATAATTCATTGTAAAGTCAAATTTTTCGGCTAATGTCATTTCGGGCCTAACTAGTGTCTTGAGTAACGCACAAACTAAAATTGCTCCTGCATTAATCATCGGATTATGAGGTTTCTCTACAAATTGAAAATATAAATTAGAAAATATGGATAACGAGAGAATACAGACTATTGTGATCCAATATTAGCTCATTAAAGTTTCTTCCACTCGGTTCTTGTCCAACATATTTATGAACTTCTTTTTCGCCAAGTTGGTGTAAAGCTATGGCGTACGTCAGCGGTTTACTGCACGATTGTAACGTAAATGGTATATTGACATCTCCTATTGAAAATCGTTGGCCATCAATTGTACAGATACTTACACCCCAGTAATTTGGACTCATTCTAGCTAATTGTGGTATGTAACTAGCAACCTATAAAGTTCTAAATATATCGTCATATTTTATTAACACATTTAAATACCTTTCCATCGTTATTGCTTTTACATTTCCAATATATTTCTTCTATATCTTTTGCGAATGTTTGGAATTCGGGAATGATAAATTGATGTCGAAACGCTCGTGATATTAGTCCAATATTTTGCGATACGATACTAACCAAAATATGAAAAAATAAATTGTTTCAGGTAAACGGTCGAGAAAAGAGGAGAGAGCTTTTAAGAAAAAGCACCTTATTTGTAAATACTTATTAAATAAAAATAAATATAAATTTTGTGCAAATATAGTACCTTCGAAAAGTTTCTAAATTTAAATTTTGGGAATCTATCATCGCACTATCTATATTAGACTTTTTCTGTAAAATTCTCAAGTTATCCATCATTTCTTTCAAACGTGGATCTGTTTTTCGAAGACCGGTCATCCTAAGTGCCTGTAATATAACATTTTCATTTCTACAAACTTGAAAATTCAAACAAAGTTACGTTTAAAAATTTTCCCATAGATAGCAGCCCCGTATCTTCACTCTTAAACATTTCAAACAATGCATCTTCTGGATTGTTGAAATCGGCTGACCTATAAAAGATTATTATCAATATTTGGTTAGTTTTCCTAAAATAGTTAATTGTAATACAAAAAATGGAAACTCATTTTCTTGGAAGTCACTACAACACCAAAAGTTATGTTATATGAATGGATAATTCAATGAGAAACAATTGAATTGAAGACGATGAGTTATTTGGAGATCGAATAGGGATAGTTCCATTTATTGTATTTTAATAAAATAAAACAGTGATAACTAAAAAAACAAATAAATGAACACAAATAATTATGAATAATTTGCAACGAGTTACAATGTATGATTTTAATTATTCTTTGAATAAGCGTAAAAAGCATGATAGAGAAGGGCTAGGGGCAAAAACCCCATATTGTCTTTGCATGGAAGCTTTTTATTATTTACCTTTGTGGCTAATAAAAAACGCAATAATAAAACATAGGTATTTAGAAAATTGACGAAAGTAAACATATAAAGGTATTTAGGAAACTAGAAAAACAATATTAATTATTAATAAACACTGGTCATTATAATTTAATTTACTTAATCAGGTTAGGTAGTTTTGAATTTTTAATTTCTAATAGATTTTAAATTACCGCCTAATGTTGTTTTTTTGAAGAAAAACAGAATGCATTTTCGTATATACTATATGTACTTATAAGGAAATAACATCAGATGTTTTTATCGTTGTAACTTTCTTTATGTACCTATGTGGGTTCTAAACTGATCCACTAAAAGCAATCACATTTGCTGATCTGAAATTAATAATATCAGGTTTCAGCGTCTCCGAGTATTGCTTGATAGCGACAGATATTGAACATTATTGAAAATTGGAGATATAACTGCACGATAACGATAATTAAAAAAAAACAGCGTCGCTAGTAAACTTTGAGTTTAGAATCTTACTGCTGAGCCTTAAGGCTGCAAGAAAATCGGGCGTATTGGAATATCTGCAACCATCACACAGATTTTGAAAACGGAAAACTTTGAATATGTTTTCCTTGAGTGCATTATCCCTGAAAGCCTCTTTTCAAGCAAAAATTTGACTAACCCTTTTTCTGTAATAGAACACAACTGTTGAGAATTTTGTTTGATTGCATGACTATAGAACCTGTACAAAAATATCCTGTCAAAATTATCCAGATCAAAATTATCTCCAGGACAAAAATATTCTTGGATAGATATCTTAAATCTACTCGAACCATAACGTTAACCTTGCTCATGGCGTGTTTTTATTTTATACACGTATTTCTAAACATAAATTGTACTCGAAAAGGCGAATCTGCTTAGACAGTATATCTTTGAGACGCCATTAAGTGGCTCTAACTTAAAAATTACCGATCTAGAAAAATGGCAACTTCGAGTCACTCCACTCATTAAAAACATCCCTGATCATTCAGGCAATCATTTGTGCCGGGATCATTCGATTGTGGTTCAAAAGCTATTTTTGCAAGGATATTTTTGTACAGATCCAATGGTCGCGTCACCCAACTGTGGAGTATTTTGCTTTGGGCTCCAAAAGCATTAAACGAAAAACATTATTTTAGGAAAAATTCTAAAAAGGCAAAGTTCCAAGTCCAGGATACTTTTACAATACTAATTGACAAAAGGGTAGAAATAGAAAGAAATTTGTAAAAAAATATTTTTGATGAATTATTATCGGTAGATTTCGATAATTGTATCGCAGAGCTAGCAACATGTCAATTTTCGGATGAATGTGTGATGCATTGCAAATCTACGCCAAATAATGTTTAGTTCATGGATTTTTAAAAGTGACCTCGAAATGATCAGTTTCATTATTACACTAAATATTAACACATTTCACGTGCAAACTTTTGATATTTTGTTTTGTGAATTTAAATTGATCAAAAAATTAAATAATTCGATGGATTAATTTATTATTTTTAACGCCTTTTATTAAAACCGTAACTGTAGCTTATTTAAAAATTGCGTAGAAACAATTTATTGTGCCCCCTCCCAAACTTTAAAATTTAAATAGGACTACCTTATCCTTTGTAATTTTAACTCTATAACTAGAAGTTTCCCCAATTCAAACTTTTTTGGTGGTTATAATAATAAAATTCTCGTCCAAACTTTGATAATATGAAAATTAAATATTGGGCTTAGTGGACTAAAATCAAAATTCAATTTTTACGAAATCGACGTTTCGAAGATCTTCAAGACTAGTAAAAAAGGATGTCGAGCTGTTTGACTGTATAAAATTAAAAGGTAAAAAAGGAGCCACAAATAGTCACAGATAAATTCTTAAAATATTATAACATGAAAATATGAACTGAATTAAAACTTATAAATAAATCTATATAATTAAAATAGTGTCTGTCATTAAAATGACATTAAAATTGTGAATCAAATTGAGTTTGATTTTAGTCCACTAAGTCCAATATTTAATTTTCATATTTTTTGGTGGTCCCTTGAGATTCGAGTTAGGGAAGTTTGACTGTATTATTATTCTAGATTAGATAGATAAAACCGAAGCTGGATCAGTATTCACAATACTTCAGAACATCCTTATACAAATAAAATGACTATTTTCGCACTTTATCAATTCAAAACAAATTTTCAAAAGGAATTACTTGATACGTATTAACTTCCTGAAAAATTTTAAACTATGCAAAATCAAACTTTCCCACAAAACTGGAGCTACACTAAAAAAAAAATTACATAAAAAATTTATCATTTTTGCGCCGATGAAGAGAATTCATCATATTGATGAAAAATTCATAGAATTGATGAAAAATTCATAGAATTGATGAAAAATTTATAGAATTGATGAAAAAATCATTGTATTGATAGATTTTGTTCATCAATATGATGAATTTTGTTCATCGGCGCAAAAATGATGAATTTTTCAACAAATAGTTTGACTAAACAGAAAAAGGTTTGTATTTTTAAAAGCTATGGAAATTACCAGATTGAAATATTCAGCGTTTCTATTCTAGTTATCTCCCCCTTCACCTGAGAAGATAACCATTCAAAGCATCAGTTTCCTTTCTCTAATCCAAAAAACCCACCGATCATCCAAAATTCTCTCCATTTTAAAGCACATTTCTTAGTCTTACATCTCATTAAATGTCATTTAAACTGATGTTCTCTAGATTTTCACTTTAATTCATCACCCGATGATGTTCAATAAATTGATGAAAATCAAGTAATAATATCATACATTTCCAACAGGAAAATTCTAATTACACCCAACAACAGGAAAGACTACTGTTGTAAGAAATATAGTCAAAATGTTTTATTTTATTTGTGAAAAGTGTGCATTATGGTTCTAGTGTAGTGATTTTCTCGAAATTCTGATATGGCTAGTCCATATTGACATAATATAAATTATTAGTATAATATATCATTGCAGGTTTTGCAGCATATCGAAAAATTGTGGGTGACGAAGAAAGCTAGTGGCCGTTTGGTTAAAGAAATTTAAAAAAAATGTTTTAATATTTTTCTTTTTCAAAATAAAATATAAATTTAGTTAAATTTAAATGAAACTTTTTTTTTAGATGTGACGTTCCTTTTGGATAGAAAATTTGACTATAAGTTGTGTCTAATAAACTTTTTGGAAACGTATTATGTATATTTCCTAGAAAAACAAAAATAATGAAAAATTAAGGTACGAAAACCGCAATAAATTTTCAAATAAAATTTTTGTCGAATAAAATTAAGATTAATTTAATTAATTAATTTTAGTACATTTTCAAATTGACTACCAAACTATGAATTTTGATAAATTTTTGAATTTAATATTTTTGGATTTGTACCGCTCTTTTCTGTAAAATAGATTGAGTTTTAAGTTTAAAAAACGGGGTTTCCAACAACAATAATAATAAAACTGCAAATTTTTCAACATTTTTTTACTTAATTTAACCCATAAATCAAAACCTGTCGAGTTTAGACAACAAAGATATATTATTATAGATCATTTTGCGGTGGTGAAGAAAACACCGAACCATTTACATTATATAATTAAGTTTTGATTCTATGGCAATTTGAAAGCGGAAATTAACAACATTGCTGTTAAGAATCCTACCAAACCAATAATAAATTTTCAAATTGATAACATCGGTTATGAAGACGGTCTAAATCCAGACGCTATCCGCGACATTTGAAAGCAACCTGCTCGCATATAGGTTTTACCACCTGAATGTTAAACTGAATTTAGAACGACTTCTTCGTGCAAGTCACTCGACTCTTTCTCCAGTAAAACAGGATAAATATTCTATATTGGCAACAACGTTAAAAAACCATTAATGATTTTCAATTCGTTTATTACTTCCGGTTTACCACTAATAAGCCCCAACTTCATTATGCTTATTGACTGCGTAACTTTTTCAATAGCATTTTATAGCTGAAGTCTTGAATTTTAGATAAATTAATTTTTGAATCATATAACCGACAATATATCGGAATTAAAAGTTTGAATCACCTGTAGTTGTAATTACTTGAAAAGTTGTAATATACTGACTCCACTGATGCGATCAAGATAAATTGGAGCAAAAAACTGTTTAAACCTTACGAAAAGATTTCAAAATTACAAAAACGAAACAAAAAGTTAGATGATTGTTGTGTTATTACAATTTAGTTATTAAGCAAACTAATGCGTATCGTTTAGTGACAAAACTACTTAACTACAATAACTAAATATCGTGGAAGGCGGTTTGCATTAAATGTTTGCTTTAATTAACAAAGTAAATCGTTACTTACAAATACAGGTAATTTGAATCATGGATAAAAGAGAACCTCCGTCTGAAATAACGTTTCAATTTTGAATAAAAAAATTTAAATTAAAAAAAAACACTAACACTTGTTAATAAAAATTTGTTGACTACTAAATTTATACCTCTGTTGATTATTTCCATCGAGATGATTTTTTACCTAAAATAAGTTATTATAAAATTTTGATAATTAGCTTAATGGATCACTTACTTCTTCGCCAAAAGTACGATCACATAACGCTCTTATTTTATGTCGGAAATTTACAAATTGCTTATTTAAACCAATTCGATCATAATATCTTAAATTGGACAAAATTTGTCTCATTATGGTATTATTAAGATCAATAACGAAACGTCGAGCTCTGACAACTAAAAACACCGGCTACGTACCGCGTCGCCCCAATAACGCACGATCTATATAAGATACTTTGGCTAACTAAAACGCGCGCACTCAAAAATTTTCTCATAAAATCAAAACAAAAAAAAAACAAATCCATTATTTAATATATTTTCAATGCCGTGTAATTAACAATGACACGATAATAAAACTAGCCAAAACAAATTGTTTATTATTTAGTTTCAAATTACAAAAATATACAAGACAATTTTTACTATAAAATACCTTAACAAAAATAATTTGTGATGTAACACAATTGTCCTAAACACACATACGTACGTAACTGTAAAATCGCCCATAGACTTTAGACTAGATCTACTATAAATACAAATTTTATTCCACTACTCTACTATACAGTATGTACAAAAATAAACATATTAACAAATAATTTACAGCCTTATTAGTTTAGTTTACAAATATATATATATATTATAATCAAATTATTAAAAGTTAATACACTAATTCGTTAATTTAAATAAAGTATTATGGACGGATTTATTTATTTTTTCGGTGTACATAACGGACGTCATCTCGCTTATGTAAATTGACCGCTCTCGTGATTTGTACACTCCAAAAGTCCTCATCAATCGTAAGAATAAGAAGCTCTTTGGCAAACAATAATGCCAGATTTCACAAAGGCGACTTGAATTAAGTTTTAACTTATCTTTATGAAACTAGGCATAAAATTCGCTTCCCATCCCATCTTAAACGGCAAAATAATTTACTATGCAACCTTTCGTGACACCTACCGTTCTATTCTAGTCGCCGTGAAAACATCTTAAATGACAAAGGCTAAGATAGTTAAAATTTTATTTTTTATTATTATTTTATTTTACATTTTTAATAAAAACATTTTGATCCACATTATCACAAGTCGTAAAATTTATAAAAATATTGCAACCTATATTGTCGTTTCTGAGTCCACTACAGCTTGGTTCTGCGAACTGTAAGCTGGTGGTCCACTATTCAAAAACACCATAGAATGTGTACTTTGAGGTTTACTCGAATTTTGATTTCGCTTTTGAGGTACTTGTGGTGTGGCATGATTATTATATTGCTGTGATGCTCTGTGCCCAATAAATCTAGCTCCATGGAAATTTGAGTAACTTGATCTAACAGAAGCTGGTCTATTGTTATACAATTCATCTACATCGTCTGGGTCGTTAAGAGATTGCAAAGAAGATTGCTGATACGTTGGATTGCTATGCCCATTATTTTGCCAACTTTGTTGCAACACGCTATTGTTATTTAAACTATAAGTGGAGAACGAGTCTACCAATGATTGATTGATTGAATCGTTGTGAGCTTGTGCTTTTCGTTGTTGTTCCATTAATTGTGTGACAGGATTTTGTACAGTTCTTCGAGAGCTTCGTACAGAAGAACGAGAATTATTGTACCTTCTGCTACCAGAACTTTGTCTGGTAGAAGACCCACGCGTCATCACGCTTCTGCGTTTTACCCGCCTTGGAGTCATGGGTTTTGGAGACACCGGTGCAGCAAATTGATTATCGAATTCAGAATTATCCTTCCGATCATACTGTTGGCTAAATTCGATTGAATATAAAGATTGCCTTTTGTTGCTCATTTGTTGAGTTTTATTAACTGCAAAAAATATTTTGACATATTTACAAAATTAGTTTTGATAATGTCATTAACTGACAACTATATAATGTATATCTAATAATTGTCCTGTTAGACTACGAAAATAATTTTAGTGTGTTGATGTATCTTTTGTAATGCCATAATTTTGTATTGTATTATCAGTAGAATTATATTAGTGATAATCTAACAAGTCCTTAGGGTTACCAACCGTTCTATTTTCAGTAGGACAATCATACTTTCGCATTAAATGTCCTCTGTCATACTTGAGCATCAAATAGAACAGCAATTTTATGAAAAATTGAAATTTTCTAGAAATCAAATGTATTTTTAAATTTAAAAATGTAATTATATTAAAAAACACATTAATATCTTAGAATCCCGTTAGACCACTCGTGCGCGTCACATGGAGACAGATAACGGAGAAAATCCAAAATGTCCTACTTCGAGAATTTACAAAATTGGCAACCCTAGTTATCCATGTTTCGTAAATTTTTATTTAAAAACAAAAAACCAGTTAGACTGGTAATATAAAAATAATTATTTTAAATTTTTACGGTTGTAAAAGTATTGATCAAGTGTTAATTGAGAAAATTACAATGTAAAATAAATTTGTAGCAAAAAGATCGTGCCTATTAGAATGTCGCTGCAAAACGGAGCATTTTCCTTAAAAAATAAAATGTTGAAATTTAAATAAATAAAAGTTGTAACTAAATATTGCAAGAATGTGAATGAAACTAAAAATGTTTTTGTAATAATTCATTTTTTAAATTGTTTGCGATAATGAGCTGGTATTTATCTAGAAATATAATTTGAAGAAATTCTTATGATCAGGCTAATTATACCTCATATAACAATGTAAACATAAAATTAAGAAATTATAACAAGACCATAGTAATTGATGTGTGAATGAATTAATGAATTCAAAATTAAATTAAAATAATTACACGCTTTTAAGAATTTCATAATGAGAATCTCATCAAAGTTTATGTGATTTAAATTTTTATATCTACAGTTATTTTTAATTTTGCTCTCATCTAATCCCATCTAAAAGCAAATTTTATGCTTTTTTTACGCGACAAAATTAAAAAAAATTCAAGGAAATGCAATTTATAAAAATAGAAACAATACTGTGAATAGAATTTTGTTCTATTTTCAACAGTCAGTTAATCAATTAACACGCATTGAAATTAAATACAAAATTAAAATGCTAAAATATTAGAAATAAACTTTAAAAATAAGAATTTCAAGTAAATAGTATGTATCTAGTAACCGTAGAGTGAAGCAATCAATACATACGTAGAAAATTTTTATATTATAAAACAATGAAAAGAATAATTTACCACATATTATGTATGACAGATTAGAACTAACCTCCGTCCTGCAAGTCACTGATTTCAAAGCCCTTTTGGGGGAGAAAAGTACTTCGTAATAACAAACTTTAGGCCAAGCGGCAGCACCCACATCTCGAAAAAAAAGAAGTTTTTGAAAAAATTTATTACGTTTATTCGTATTGGTAAACTGTATGACTATCACCCGGTCGGTCAATTTCAAAATGGAAAAAATTTACTTCTGGAGGAATTGAAACCTGGAACCGACCGGGTGATATTCGTACAGTTTACCTCGCGACCACCGCGGTTATCTGTTAATTAATGCAACCAAGCAACACTACATATGTATATATGAATAAACGTAATAAATTTTTTCAAAAACTTTGTTTTTTTCGAAAGGTGGGCGCTGCCGCTTGGCCTAGAGTTTGTTATTACGAAGTACTTTTCTCCCCCAAGAAGACTTTAAAATCCGTGACCCGCAGGACGAGTACCCTCCTTGTAAAATTGTAAAATTTAAATAAGGAGAAAAACTAATATTACGTTATGAAAAGAGATGAAACATAAAAATAATACTTTTCTATGTATGCATTTCTTCGCTTTACCGTTAATTCTATTATTTTAATGTTGTTTACTTTGTTAAATATTATAAAATGGTAAATCTTACAATAATTTTTATAAATTATTTGTTTTTCGGCAACAATTTTCATTAAAATTGGTGGGAAAAACTTTCTCTTTCCTTTCACCGTCATTCGGAGGGTAATATTACCAATAAAACAGGGTTGCAGCATTACAGGCACATTAACCAATCCAGCTTAAGCAGTCATAAAGTGTAAATGCAAAAACCTTTATTTTAAAAAAAAAGCAGAAATGAATTAGGAGAGAAATATTAGATATTTGTATTCTGTAGATGAAGGCAGTAAATGTATAATTAATTTTACGAAAGTAATATGTCGCACCTCCACTAGAAAAGTGTTTTCCAAAAATTGTGACTTTGGGTTAAACATATAGCATATAGCTAGAGTCGAGACGTCGGATTCGAAATCGTCACTTCTCTCTCTACTTGGTCCACTCACCACTAGTTGTTCGAAGCGACTCTATAGTTACTATGTCTCATAGTTACTCTAATGTTACTAAATCATTATTCTCTCGAAACTTACTTTCTTGAGTGGTGTAACTTTTCTTCTAGCGGGGGTGCGAAGTGGTATCGTTAAGCTGTAAAGTCGGTAGACCAGTAAAAAAGTTACTAGTTTTAATAAGTATAAGAAATTTAAAGATAGGACTGCAGATGGAGGTAGATGAGGTAAACTGCCTTAGAGCCAAGTGTGTAAACATAGTTCAAGTGTGTGACATTGATTAAAGACAGGAGACCTTTAAAGTGGGTTAAAGGTTACAGACATACGTTAAAAAGAAGGAACTAACCAGGAGAATTTTAAATGAAAATACAGAGATTATGATCGAACAAGGGAAATTTTTAAAAAGTACACCCAATTTACCGGTATTAAGATCAGATAAGGGTAATAAATAAGAGCCCGGATTCTAAGCATTTTGCTTATTGCTCTAAATTATAAGCAGAAGATATTCCTTTTGGATCTTGATGTTTCTTAAAATTTGCAGTGATTTGACCCAATGCTGATGGTATGATGGTGCTTTTTTTGCTTTTTTTTCAGAATTTTGCTTAAAACGAATAAAATTTTCCCGATACACCTCTTTCTCCCGAATTATTAGATATACGACAGATTTTGAGAATTTTAAAAGATTTGTTTCTGAATTGTCAGAATCGTCGTCGGCAGCAATAAAAGAATGTTAAGAAATTTTTAAGAATATATTAATTCGACAACATAATATGTTCGTTTCGACAACATATCCATCGAAAATATGAAGGAAAAGATATTTGCCTTTAGTGGAATATTTCATACACTTGAGAAAGTTTCAGAAATACTATTAGGTGTAAAAGTTCAAGAAGTTGATACATGTATACGAATCCATATGTACAAATTTGCTTTCATTACGGCGGTTCATGTAGATTGTAGAGCGAATTTTTTCGATTTATCAACGACAAACTTTCAAAATGGAAAATTTGGAAAAATTATGGAATTAATTATTATTAATTATGGAAATATTATATGATAATTAATTTTTTTTAATTATAAAGCGAATGTCTAATTAATATTTAATAAAAATTAGATTTTAATGTTTGATTTTTAGTGCTTTTCTTCAAATTTATAGAACTTCTTTTTCTGTTTTTTGAAACTTTTTCAAGTGCTTATTTTAGAATTATAAGTGCTTATAAATCAGGGCTCTAGTAATAATACAGTAGTTGTCATGTCATGTATAAGTGGAAGTGTATTAAAAAAGAATGGAAGAGTTATTGGAGAATGGAAATTATATTAAACTCAAAAAGACCCAACTTTTATGTACCAGAGACGGGTTGCTTAAAAGATATGAAGAAAGTGGCAGAATCCAGAATGGTTACATACAAAAAATTAATGAGAACTAATTCCCTTAGCCTCCATACTATATAGATTAAGAAAAATACATAAAACAGAAGTGGTTTATATCTATAATATTATAATAATCCCTGCACGCAATTTTAATCACTTTCAATAAGCTTCGTGCCATAGCAGACTAAATTCAAATTTAATTAAAAATTAATTTTATTAATTTAATTAATAATTTTAATAATAAATAATTAATTTCAAAAAAAATTAAAAATGCAAATTTTGGAGTGATTTAATTTTATTAATTATAATTTATTAATTTTATATGATTATTCACGTCCATATTTCAAAGTATTAATTTGGAGTTTTTTTGTCCAATAACCCATTACCTTTAAATATTATTAATTTTGTTTAAGTTGAGTTTTATTTAAATTTTTAAATATAATAGTATACTACTAATAATGTTATTCTATAAGAGTAAATTCAAAGTTGCCTGTCTTGCAGACAGAATTGTAGTTTCGATAGGTTAAAATAGAAGTGTTACGACAATTTTTACAAAATATTTTTTAAAAAATTGGAAAAGTTTAATAAGAGAATTTGTTTTTAAATTCTCCAAGAATGAATAATCCCAGTGACTAAAATAGTCAAGATAAAATGTTATCCAAAAAATAGATGGTAATTGTCATATATAATAATCTCATAATCCTAGCATATTATGAATTAGTAACTATAATTATTTATAAAATGATGCAGAATATTGACCCTATAGCTTAATATAAATATTAGATGGAAATATGTATTGGGTTTTTGGGTCCTTAAATAAAAATACCATTAAATAGTTGCTAACCGGTTTCGGCTTTCAATATAGGCCTTCATCAGAGTCTAAAATTATAAACAATCATAAGATAGGACATCAGAGCAAAGAAATAAAATATTACATACCAACGAGTCTACAGCAGCGCAACAGTAAAACACATAACAAAAATTTTAAATTTTCAAAAAACATTAGTAAAATATGTAGTCAAAGATTTAAAAATACATAACGAAATTTTAAATCTTTGTTATGTTTTTTACTGTTGTGCTGCTGTAGACTCGTTGGTACGTAATATTGTATTTCTTTGCTCTGATGCCTTATCTTATGATTGTTTATAATTCTAGACTGATGAAGGCCTATATTAAAAGCCGAAACCGGTCAGCAACTATTTAGTGGCATTTTTATTTAAGGACCCAAAAAACCCAATACATATTTCCATCTAATATTTATATATAATTATTTATATAAGAGAATCAATACTTTAGGTACAGCAACCAACGTAAAGACTTGGATAACATAATAAAAAAAAACTTAATAAACATAACAGTAAAATTTTTCCGATAATAATGCTTTCCTTACTAATGAATTTAGAAAGTAAACATGTAGTACTTGTCATAAATAATCTTATAATATTGTGAGTTGGTATTTGTAATTATATATTAGAGAACCAATACTTATAAGAGCTCACTACATCCAATATATCGCCAATCGAGATCCCAAAAACCTAAGAAAACAGATGGTGCGTCTTTAGTGCCGATTTTTGATGGTGGTGTTTGGGAGGTAACGATTGCAAGAACATGTTCCACGTTAAAAATATTGATTGCCGATATACTGGATGTAGTAAAGACTGAGTAAAGCCCTTGTTGGATAACCAACGTAAAAACTTAGATAACCTAACATAATATGGTGTCAGAAGTTGAAATAAATGAAAAATTTTGTCCATATACATATTGATGAAATTGTTTACATCCATAAACTATTGCTAACAATTCTTTCTCGATTTGAGCATAGTTTTGTTGACGTTTGATTAATGTACTTGAAGCTATCAGTTCATCTTCATGTATGATAAAAGCTCCTACAGCAACTTTTGATGAATCCACCATCATAATACTCTTCTTGTTATCAAATTTATCTGAATAAAGGAGCGTTAGATATCAGTTCTTTTGATTTACCAAATTCCTTCTGGTGTTGATATTCCAATTTCTAATGACATACCTTTTATGAATGTGCTCAAATATGTTACCAACCCCAAAAATCATTGTAACTCTTTTACTCATTTAATTTAATTTTATTGTGGTCTGGTACCACTCCATTCTTGTTGAATTCATAATCTAAAAATTTTATCTTGGTGAGACCGATTTTACATTTTTCCTTGTGAAATTTAATCCATATTCTTGTGCTCGAATCAATACTTTTGAGAGGGTTTCATGTGTTCTTGCATATTCCTTTCATATATCATAAAATCATCAACATAAATAATAATATTTTCATCTTAAATTTTTGAAATTTTATGAAATTTCTACATACGATGCATGTACACAGCTTAAAACGTTTTTAGTTTAATTCCATCATCCAGAATCCTTTGTTTACATCCAATGTTGAAAATACTTTAGCACCAGGTAAACAAGCTTCAACTTCTTCTAAGTCAGAAAATTGATAATATGGTCTTTTAAATGCTTTATATAATTTTCTTTAGTCTAGGCATGCTCAAATCTTATCTGATCCTTTGTTCACCAAGAAAGTTACCCACTCCATTGGTTCGTTAACTTTCAATTTAACCATCTACTTGAATGGTACTCTTCTCAACATATCTATTTGAGGTGTGGCATCATTTCTTAATTTATTCTAGATTCAATTGACTAAGAAGTTTTTTCCAGATCTTCAAATAATGTTTTGTATTTGCTTAAATCAAACTTGTTCATACTCGGTTCTTTAAGCTCAATAATTGTTTTCCTTTCTGTTACTTGTGCCACTCTTTGAATTAGATTTAGTTGTTCACATGTTGGTAACTCAATGGTTCGGCGACATTTATTTCTTAGTATATAGAAATCCACATTTGTTAGTTCGTCTTGAATTTTGCACAGAAGTCTACAGTCGTCCACTATATTGATTTTTCGCCACTATACGTCAATATGCTTGCAGTTGTCTTCTTAATCATGTAAGGATTTACTTTCACTTCCAGATCTGACGCCATGTTATGTTTATTATGTTAGGTTATTCAAGTCTTTACGTTGGTCCCTCCTATCTAGTATTATTCATGTCAAGAAGTTTACGATCAAAAATACCTACTTTAAAAATAAATTCACAACCAAAATGAGTCGACAAAAAAAGTATAAACAAATCAAGGAAAGAAATATAAAAAGAATGAAGAAGTATTATAATCAAAGCACCCCACCATTAAGAAGCATAGAAAGAAAAAATAATATATCCAATTTAAAATAAAACCTACAGAGAGGAAAAATTAAACAAGAAGTGCATGACCAGAAATCATTGATTATAGAACCGCCAAGGAAAACTATTAGTTCGTAAAACAGGCAAAACAGACAAAGTAAATGAAGAAAACAAAAGTGAGGATGAAGAAGAAAATGGAAATATGATAGAAAGAAATAAAATAAAAAATTAAATAAAATTCAAGAAAGTAAATTTAAGTGCAAAATAAATGCATGGCAAAGATGGCATTGGAAACACTCCATGAAAATGTTTTTCTAGAATTCCTTAGGTAAGCAATATTTCTCAAAAATTTTTTTTAAATACTTACAACTATTTTCCTTCTCCAAAAATACTTTAATAAGGCACATACTTGTCAAGATTCCCAAAATCTAAAAACAACTAAATATAGAAAGAAAACTAGCGTAATTTTTAAAAGTGCCAAATCCTAGTACACATGAATCGGCAAGAAGTTTTAGAATAAAATAATTGAGCTTACTGCAAGTAAACATTGCAATCCGGCTTGAAATATTTCTACATGGCGATAATCAAACAAACAATCGGTGACATTTTCCCATGTAGGAACAGGAGAAGTAGTGTTGAGAGTTCCTTTACAGCCTGGTCCATGTTCCCACCAGCTTCCACTATCGGGATCAAGTTTCAAAACTGTACTTTTCTACAAAAATGCTCTAAATTAATGAAATCACAAAATTGATAATTTTCGACCTACCTTGTGATCCAAAAATCCAATGTCTAAATACAAACAAATTAGAAAAGCATTCCAAGATAACCACACCAAATTCCATAACAAATACTAAAAAATCTGTATTACAATAACAAAAAGACATTTTGAAAATCTTACCCAAGTAATATACTTGGCACGGTATTGGAAAGCCCCAAAAAATCCAAAAATAACAAAGACAATTTCAAAAAAGTTGAACAAAATAGGTATCCATAAAAAACCAAGAAAGTCGAAGATCTGCCGTTGTATCACAGATAACTAAAAAGGCAAATATAATTATTTAAATAAAATGAAAAAATATAATCTTACCATTTGTAAAAAGCATATCGATATAATAGCATATCTGGGTTTGCAGATTCCCATTATAATAAATTACTTATAAGTATACTAAATTAACTAATGCAAGTTATTAAATTATTCATTTTTCTTTCATCACAATAAAACTGGACGTTTCCTTGTAAATTTACATTGTGAGTAAATACAAACAAAACCATTTTATACAACTTCCATAATTGCATGTGAACTTGCAGGTTATTATTAAAAATTATTTAAACACTAACAGATCTTCGTATAAAAAACATAAATAAACAAAAAAGTTGACACTATTACATTTTTATCACAAAAAAAACAGCAACATGTTGGTTACTCTCCATGAATGAACGATGCTTGTAAGTAGAATATTGTTTAGTCCAATGAACTTCATTGGTTAGAACTTTTGCATCTTTCAGTGTCATTGGTTGCCTACTATTCCGAAAATTTAAAACAACGAATTCCACTTGTATGAGTGTGTATGAGTTTCCGACAGACAAATTCCCAATGAATGTGTAAATAGCCAGTGGTGGTACTGGCTGTAGCAATCTTGAAGGGCTCGCACTACCTCTTTGATAAAATAATTAACAAGACAATTTAACGATTTTGAATTTTTATTTGTCTATTGACATTTTTTAATAATTGTATGCCAATTGATATGCCAACATACAGTAGAACCCCGATTATCCGTGAAGCGGTTTATCCGTGGATGCGTTAAACATCGATTACCGTGTGCGGATTATCCGTGCGGGCGGTTTTAGTGTATCTTTCTGTGTTATATTATACCTACTATGAAATTTCGCTGAATTTATTGTTTTGTAAAAATGACTTCTACAAATGTACATAAAGCGTCAATTCGTCTAAATTTTCTGCTTATCTACTTTACTTAATTTAACTAAAAGTCAAAAACAAACAAAATTATCTGATTTTTTCAAATAAAACTTTTTAATTAATATGTTTCTTGTTTAAAATCTACTATATGTATAATAAGTATATTTTGTAATATTAAAAAAAAAACGTCAATTATTATTATCTGTGTTTTTCAATTATCCGTGCTGAGCACGGTCCCAGTCGACCCGAATAATCGAGGTTCTACTGTATTTTGCTCTTCACATTATAGGAATTCGCCTTTTTTTAAAGCCAATTTTAAAAATTGCATAATTTGTGACAACCACAGAACATATTATTTACAATAAAAGGGAAACTCGTATGTTAAAATTGAAAATCGGCTTTCAGCGCCGCCACACCGCCTGGTCGCCAAGTAAAATAGTTCAGAAACCAATAATAGATGGCGTTCTATAGAATCAGAATACTAAAATCGCTTAAAAAATTAATTTAATTTCAAATTACTATTTTATAACTATTAATGTTTTATGAATTCATACAATGATGAATCCACAAAACATTAATGATTATAAACTAACAATATTTAATACAATCTTTAAAAAAATATATAAATTTAATATAATTTTATTGTTTACATTAATTTAATTTCAACATTGTATTGTTTTTCCCTAAGACAAAATTATTTGAAGCATGAAATGTGGAAAAATAATAAAATTTTTGTTAAAGAAACGACGATCAAATTTTTCATGATTTTCTTATGTCCATTAATCCATTAAGTACCAACGTCCTCATTTGAGGACAGTAACTTATTGTAGGCCTTAACAAAGTATATCTACTACTTTCTACTTTCGTAAAATATGCTTGGTACTTAATGGGTTAATTATAGTTATTTAGTTAAACACCTTAAACACAATCTCCTATGATGGACAGAAAAAAACAACTTATAAATTTAGAGGTTATTTTGATTTCCAGTAGGCGTGTTTTAAAGTAGATTTCAGAATAACGCCATCTATCCGTGTGGTCGTCTAATAAATTATACTATTTTGCTTTCTCCCACCAGTTTCATGAACATGAACCATGAACTTAAATGAATAAAACCAACTGAATTATAATTTTATTAAAACCTACATGACAACTAATCGACACTCTTCTACTTTCGCGCCACCTAGTGGTTCAATCTGGGGGGTATACGGTTAAGCGCACGCAAAACCAGGTAGAGTTGCCAGTCCTCTCTGTCCATGGTGACAACTAATGGTTTTGCCAACTGTTCAGTAAATTACCAACTTTTTATTGAACTTCACAACTTGCCAATTACCGAAGAATTGCGTTCGGTCAAAGAGTATGTATATATAGAGGGACAGCCATTAACAAATATTTGTCACAAGTTTTTGTTAATGGCTCTGCTACGCCATCTAGTAGACGGTGTGATCTCTACGTTTTAATTTTTAATTTATGGCTGATCCTTTGTATACAGAGGGTATTTTTACAAAAATAAGTTTTTACATGTTAATTTCCTATGTTCAGCTAACTCATTCAGCACCCTGTATATAGAGGACCAAAAATAAAGACGTAGAGATAACCCCCTCCACTAGATGGCGTAGCAGAGCCATCAAGAAATACTTGTGACAAGTATTCCCATAAGAGCCATAGATAAGAGATATAAGAGCTGTCCCTCTATATATACATACTCTTTGGTTCGGTCTAATAAAATAGATAATCTTCAAAGAAGCAAATTATATTTTAAATGACCAATGACCAAATATTTAATTCATGTCATATTTAAAAAGTCAATAAATTCTGTTTGATTTAAAAAAATATAATCTTCATGGCAAAAAATTTTGTTTAAAATTTCCAAATATTTTGTTTCAATTGATATTTCTAATAATAATAAATTGTTTTCAATTCAATAGCTAATAATCTTTAGATATAGAAAAAAATTATGTTTTGAATGACCAAATATTTTGTTTCATTTAATATTTCGAATAACAATAAATTGTTTTTGAAAAGAAGATGGAACTCGGATGACCGCAGTTCTTTCTGGTTAAACTTGAAAAATATCATTGATTAGAATAGTATAGATACAGAAAAATTCAAAATAAAGCCAGCATTAAAATATCAAATAAGTGGCTCCAGAAATTATTAATAAGATTTACATGTAAGTGTGTTGCTGTCAATTTTGGAGGTTATCGATATGGAATTTTAGCGTGGTTTTTCTGGGTGAATTTAGTGCAATACAAGTGTTGGCAATTTAACCCAGAAACACCTCTGAAGTTGTTAATTAATGTACGACTAACAATTTCCATGTAAATCGGCCAATAAACCTAAATAAACTATTGTGTGCACCCATCATATGGTCACCGGCCATTTTGTGACGTAACCACTTGGTGAGTCTATTGTGCACGATCCACGCGAGGATCAATATGTTCTGTGATCAGTACCTACTCGACGGAACACCATTATGAAGCGACGTGCTTGACACAGTGATAATAAGAAATCTTAACCCTGAAACTGCACACTAGGGTCTCAGAAACCCTGAACGTCATATAAATTAATTCCATATGTGGATGTGCTGTAATGATTTTGTTTATAAATCTATTCTTGTAAATTAATTTCAAAGTTATCTGAGTAGGTGTGAATATTCGTAGGTGCCTTTTAGCAAAAAGGCACCTCTTTAGTCCAGTAACCACGTCGAAAAAAAGGGGTCTAGCTGACTTTCTGTGGCAAAGGATTGAAAACTGATTCCTATGTAATTTTGGTCGTAGAATCCGAATTTGAGGTTTGCGAACAAAATTTCTTTGTCCCAAAGCCGCCATATTAAAAAACGTTTTTTTGCAAAGAAACTCAAAATTTTAGGCAACCTCTTAATTTTTTTAAAATGAAATGTATCATCAAAATAAGTAGATACAATTTCCTACAAAATAACTTTTTGGTTGATTTCCTAGGACAAAAATTAAAGCCGGAGGCGCCATTCGCGTTTCTGCTGGCGCATTTGCTGGTTTTTTGAAAAAATCAAATTTTATGATTGCTCGAGTGAAATAATGTCTTCCATGCCGACAGTAACGGGTAAAAATATAGCCTCTGGTCAGCTTAGAGTTTAAATTTTTTCAAATTTTTAAAAAAAATTTGAATTTTTTGAAAAACGCGAATGGCGCCTGCGGCGTTAATTTTTGTCCTAGGAAATGAATCAAAATGTCATTTTGTAGGAAATTTTATCTACTTTCTGATTCATTTGATTCATGTTTTCGAAAAATCAATAAGGTGCCCAAAATTTTGATTTTTTCCAAAAACACACAAAATCTCTTGTTTTTGCAAAACATGGGCACCCTATTCTGCCGTCCTAAGCTAGAAAGCAGCATCTCCCTTTCTTAAAAATATTATTTATATCGCTTTTGAGGATTATTGCAACAATATTGGTTATCCTGCAACACTAAAAAGCAGTAAGACTACTAATTATTGCATATAACTATTAGTCTTACTAGTTTTTAGTATTGCAGGATCACAGATATTGTTGTAATAATCCGCAAAAGCGATATAAATAAAAATTTTAAGAAATGGAGATACTGCTCTCTAGCTTAGGACGGCAGTATTGGACGTAGTTATGCAGAAACCTATCAATCCACAATTTTCGAAAAATGAGTTAATTATTACGAAAATGGGTACTACTATTCTTTTTTTGGAAAAAATCTAGAAAAAATTCAACAAGCTAAAATGGATTTTTTGTAGCTATTTATTATTATGCATAAAACTATCAACCCACATAATTTGAGTATTTTCGTACAAAATCAGGAAATAGTATTTTTGGCTGAAAGATAACTTAGAAATAATTGACTTAAGGATATAAAGCACTTTTACAACTGTCTTTCTGAGTATTCTATCATTGACTATAGGAGTTATCAAGACACGCAGCCATATATGTTTTAATTAATGCAATACTAAATTGTCGCGACAACTAGATGGCGCTAATTTTCAATGTAAATCCTCATTAAACTCCTATAGTCAATGGTTCTATCCAATACAATTTTTAAAATTAAATCTTATTTATTTATTTTCTCAATAAGTGTTTTATTGGGTTGGTAGGTTTCTGCATAACTACGTCCTATTGATTTTTCAAAAAAATGAATCAAATGAATCAAAAAGCAGATAAAATTTCCTACAAAATGACTTTTTGGTTTATTTCCTAGGACGAAAATTAACGCCGCAGGCGCCATTTGTCGGTTTTTCGAAAAATTCAATTTTTTTTTAAAAATTTGAAAAAATTCAAACTCCATGCTGACCAGAGTTGCCGTCCACCCGTTGCCGTCGGCATGGAAACCTTTATTTCACTCGAGAAATCATAAAATTTGAATTTTTCGAAAAACCAACAAAAACTCCAGCAGAAACGCGAATGACGCCTGCGGCTTTAATTTTTGTTCTAGAAAATCAACCAAAAGGTCATTTTGTAGGAAATTTTATCTACTTTGTTTGATGACACGTTTCATTTTTTCGAAAAGTTAATAGGTTGCCTAAAATTTTGAGTTTTTTTGCAAAATAACGTGATTTGGCAACATTTTTTTTCAATATGGCGGCTTTGGCACAAGGAAATTTTGTTCGCAAACCTCAAATTCGGACTCTACGACCAAAATTACATAAGAATCAGTTTTCAATCCTTTGCCACAGAAATTTGTCAGGTTAAACTACTTGGTTACTGGACTAGAATTACAATAATTAAAAATAAATTTTTATGGGTATCTCAGACCCCAGTGTGCAGTTTACGTATACTTTTAAAATCTAACATTAATTTAATTTTATGGAATATTAGCTTTATTTGCCGTAAAATAATTACTGATTTATATCCAAGTGAGTTTTAAAGATATTATGACTTCATTATAAACATATTTTGACAAGTTTTAAAATTTTAAATTAAACAAAATTAAAAAGCTGTGCTAGCTATATATGTAGGTAATTATTATTTTTATTAAGTCTAACATAATGTTGTAACCGCCTGATCAATTCAGGTATATGCATAGGGGCAGGCGGGGTCAATCGGTATGGCAAGTAGAGCGACCGCTCCACTTAGCGCATCACTGACTACGCCACTGGCCTGAAGCTTCAGTATCATTAGTTGTTAGGAAAATCCGTCACTGAAAATGGTATAATGTTTTATTTAAATGTTTATTATACAAAGTTGAAATCGATCCAATAGTGGTATAACTGAACATGTATAAATAGGAAAAATATACTAAACTAATTGACTACTTAATTATGGGCACTGTTGAAAACAGCAATTATCTGTAACTGACTTAAATTCTTCTATTTGTAAAGTCATTTCAAAAAAGTCATATTTCTCGTGAATACTTTTTGTTGCTACTACAAGTACACTCTGAGGATTAACTCCAGGTCCTAAAACAATTTTCATAAATATGTATTTAAAATTTTGAGTATTAAAAATTTACTTATATCCAGATGAGCAGACAATGCAACTTTATCTAAACTCAAAGCCCAAATATGTAAGTTGTGTACTCTCAATACTCCATCGATTTTCATAAATACAGCATTAACGTCGTTGAAATGAATTCCTTTTGGTATTCCTTCCATTAATACCAATAATGCATCTTTAATAATACTAAACGTTGTTATCAGTACCAATATTGAAAATAAGAACGTACAAATTGGATCAATCAAATTCCATTCTGGCTAAAAAAATTATTATAATTAAAAAAATACCTAAAATTTTGAAACTATTGATTTTTAATAACCGTTGCAAACAAGTTTACGTTAACCAAACTAGAATCAAAAACTTTTCTTCATTTCTCATGTTGATTTTCCAGATGAAGCATATAAGCCTAATAATATTATCAATCTAAGTTGTTTAATACAAACCTTATAATATATTACAAGTGCAGCAACAAACACTCCAAAACTTTGTATAAAGTCTCCAATTACATGTATAAATGCAGCTCTAACATTAAGGTTATGTCCGTGTTCAGATTTTGATCCATGAGTGTGACCATGCTGGTGTAACGTCACCCCCATTCTAAAAGAGATACGTTAGAGGGATCAACAATATTTTTAATAGCTTACAGAATGTTAACTGCTAAACCAACTCCTGATGTTATTAACATAACACTAGGATCGATTTCGAAATCCCTTTGCATGACTCTTTGGATTGCCATGTAAACCAAAATCCCAGTGACAACCCAAATTAAGAGGACCGATATCAAAGCACCTATAACTTCTGCTCGATACCATCCAAATGACATCTTTTTTGTGGCTGGTCTAGTCGCGACCCAAATCGAAAAAAGCGATATCATAAAGCTGGCAAAATCTGATAACAAGTGAGCAGCATCTGTGGCTATTGCTAAACTCCCGGACATGTAGCCACCTAGAAATTTTTATTAAAAAATTGAAATTGATATAGCCATTTTAACAATGCGAACCTATAGCTTCTCCTATCATGAAAATTACACATAAAATACTGGCCCATATCAGTTTTCTTCTAGCTTTACTATCCACTTCTTCAAATTTTGATTTATGGCAATGTTTAAGAACTGCAAACAAATTTTTATAAATTAAATAAAATTGATTAGGTTATCAAACTCGATGACTCATGTTGGACGTATGCAATCCCAATGAATTCAAAACGTAAAATAATTTAGATTTTACCTAAGCTTGTGGTGTCTGCATTTTCTTTGGCATGGTGAGTTATATCGTTTTCAATGTCAGGTGTTTGGTAATTTGATTCTAATTCTCCTTCTAATACTGTACAGCATCCTGAATCCACCTTCCCATGAACACAATAGATCATACGTTTGGGAGAAGAAGTTTTGATTGGAGTGAAACTTTCATTATTTTCAATCGACCCATAACTTTTTTGTCCCGGAAAACTAAAATCAAAATTATTACAAAATTGAATAAGTAATTGTTTTCTATTAATTTTTGTGACTCAAAACTGATAATCTTGACATTTAGATTTATATTTTTAATTTAAAAATACCTACTTACTTAATACTAACGTAATCCTCTGCTTTGTTATCCATCTCCTATTTTCACTGTATTGTCACTACTAAAACAATAAATTAAATAAAAATACAAAATACCAATAACATTATTGTTGTACTCTGCAATAGCTCAATTTTGCAACGTAGATGTTTGTTGTAAAATGAGAGATAGTTCACTCGAACCCAATAATCATTTACTTATCATATTTAAATGACCTGATAATAATTTACACCATAACAAGTTTAAACTTTGTTATTTATTTTAAAGTGGGGCGTTATTAACTGCTTTTTTTAACGAATTGAAAACTTCTGATATGCTGGTGTCATTTATATTTTTGACTGTATTGAAATAGATAACATAGGCTTTTAAGAAATAGGTAGTTGTGATAAGCAAAATATATTCAATTCCAGTGATTGTATATAATATGTATATTGTTCACGTAGTCGTGTAAAAATTTTAATTTTTTATTTTTTTTACTTAGGAACTACGCTACGCTAGAATTCAAAATATCATTTAAGTAATCGGGATTTCAAAGTTTGAAAGTTTTTCTCTAAACTAGAAAGCCCAAAAAGATAAGATCGATAAGATAAGAGGGCGTAGAAGATTCCTAGGTCGGCTTTTGATTAGCTATATAAATAGATCGAATGCTACTCAACCAAGTTTTTCTCTAGTAACTCGAAAATGGTATAATACCTCCTATATCAGCTTATATCGAAAAGGGCGAAAGGAGCCAAAGTATTTTGAACAAAATTACGAATAATTTTTATTTAAAACATATTTGATCTCTTTTACTGTTTTCGAGATAAATGAAGATCCAAATGAGATATAATTTACCCCTATATATATGGTAGTCGTAAAATTAGAAATCAGAATATTATCAAACACTAGTGATGTTGCAGCCGATTATCTTATTTTTATCAAGTTGTAAATGTTTACCTGATGATATTTAAAAAAATTATTGAATTAAAAATTTAATGTTTTTTTACTAAATATAAAGATAAATTATATTATCCTCACCATATTTTGAAAAGCCAGCCACCAGTTTTCTATCTCTTTTATTATATCTATAATATATAAATATAATTTTATTTTATCAATCATAAACTATTTATATTACTTAAGTATACAAAATGGGATAGGCTGGTGAGTCTAATATATATAATAAAAGTTTCAAAATTATTATTACATTATCATTATTACATTATAAATAAAAATATAAAAATATTTAAATAACTCAAATTATTTTTTCAATCTGAAATCCAAATCCAATTTTAATTATATTTTAAAACTATGAACTAATTGTCAAACTACAATATACATTAATAAATTAATGAACTACGGGTCATTGCAATAGTAAGTTAGTATGAGTCATTGAAATACTTAATTTTCGGGGGGGGGGGGGGGTTCTCCAAACATACATAATATTATATTCAATATTATAATAAAAAGTCCTTCCTTAAAACAGCTGAATTCTTCGATTGGGAAACTGCATACAGCAAAACTACTAGCGTTGAGTCTAGTTCCTTCAAAGTTTATGGAGTATACTGAGGGACATAGCAACAGGTGGTGCAAGTAGTGCCGCGCACCAAAGCCTGGGCCCAAAGGGAGCCGAGCGCACCTTTCATCATAATTTTAAAATTATTCAATCAATCAGTCCGGCCCCTTTGCACCAGGGCACTGCTTAGCCTTGTACGTCCCTGTGTATATACTTTACCTATTTGCTATTGAGTCATCCCATATGAAATCATCAAAAAACAAAGAAAATTGTTGCTGCACCATTTTAGTTTTTGCTTAAACTTGGTGGAAATGTTCTTTAGGGTTTCAAAGACCAAAATCCAGAAATATTTAATTTTTGTACTCGCCACTTCCGATCGACACCAAATCAAACAATTGAAAAGTCTTATTTTTATGTTTTGCGGTTTTAGCTGTAAACGTTTTTTTATTAGAGATGTCTACTCAACCAAGATGGCATTTTGAAGCTGAAAGATGATAGTTTCTAGAAAAAAAAAATAAACTTTTACATAATTCATATACCTGAAAAATAACATGTTACTGAAAATACGTGTATTTTTTTATTGATTTTTGGTGATTTTCAATTGACTCTAGTGTCTGAGCTGTTGAATATAAAAGTCTAATCGTACTCTGATATCAAAGTTCAATATCATAAGAGAAGAAAAAATTAAAATAGACCCGTTCAGTCAACTATAGTTATGAAAAAATCTTTACTTGAAATTTTGAAATTTTAAGAATTTACATATTTCGGACTACAATTTGAACATGTTTAATAGAAGATAAAAATTTGAAATTTACAGGATACTTAGTTCTTACCTTCAACTTCAAAAAACTTTATGGCTTTTCCTGTTATTGTTGATATTATATATCAATACATTGAAAATTTATGCAGTAAGAAACAAATTGCTATATTTTTTGCTTCTTTTTAAACGCCTGTACATCCACGTGAGATGAAATTAACAAAACGGGCCTTAAAGATTTTTAAGCTAAGGGTAAAAACTAAGTAGGTATCCTCTAAATTTCAAATTTTTATCTCTTATCAAACACATCCAAATTGTAGCCTGAAATATGCAAATTGTTAAAATTTTAAACTTTTAAGAATTGGTATATTTCAGGCTACAGTTTGGAAGTGTTTGATAAGAGAAAAAAATTTGAAATTTATAGGATTCTTAGTTCTTAACTTTAACTTTTAAAAACTTCAAAGTTCTTTTTGTTATTATAATATATGTACAGTGACTAGAATAATAACTCGAACAATCTTATGTAACCATTGTAAATTGAACATTTTGAAGCCGCTTTCTTTCATATAAAAATGAATTTTACAGCAAAACTTTTTAAAGATTTTTTGTTGCAAATTCCATAAGCTTCAATTTTGTTTGAAAGCATTTTTTTATTTTGTTGCGCCGTTTTTGACTGAGAGCGGCTTAAGCAAAACTCTGTAAAATGCAAAAAATATTGTCATCTAGATCTCGAGAACGATGAAAAAAAATTAAAAATTTAATAAGCATTTTTTCTTATACATTTTATTCTCTACTTTTGTGTTCCTATAGATTTTTCTAATTCGTCGCACCGTTTCCGAGATATAGTGGACAATATTTTTTGCATTGTTTAAGTCGCTCTCAGTCAAAAACGGCGCGACAAAATAAAACAATGCATACCATATAAACAAATTTGAAGCTTATGAAATTTGCAACAAAAAATCTTTAAAAAGTTTTCCTGTAAAATCGATTTTTATATGAAAGAAAACGGCATCAAAATGTTAAATTTACATTGGTTACATAGGAGTGTCCAAGTTATTATTTGAGTCACTGTATATAGTACATATTATCAATACACTTAAACTATGCACTATGCGATTTATCATAGGATTTCTCGTACGATTTTTCTTAGGATTTCTCTCATGAGTATTACCCATAGGGGTTATGCTGGTTTTCAGTTCACACCATAGACTAAGAAGGAGAGGACTGGTAACTGCATTGTTATAATGCCGATTCTCGCGTGCGCTTAACCGTATACCCATCAAACTAAACCACTAGGTGGCGCGAAATTTGGAAATTTTAAAATTGGCACTTAATTTAAAATTGGCACTTAATTTAAAATTAATTAATTGCAGGAAATAAATCGAATTTTTAAATTTTATTAAATTAATGTTAAATTAAAAAAAAATTGCTTTAATTTTTTTATCTCATAACTATTCAGAACTTTCGTAAAAATAATATTTGGATTGGCAATAAAATATGGTCAGAAAATTGGAACCCCCAAAAAAAATAAGAAGAAGAAGACCAAAACTAACATGGCAGAAGGATGTCCAAAACGCAATAAACTTCCGACGGCTCGCAGACGATGGTTGGGAGAACCGAAAGGCTTGGCGCGAAATACGATTAAACAAATTGTAAATAATTCGCTAAAAAATTCGTAGGGGAGAGTGGGGGAATATCGACCTCTTAAGCGCCATTAAAGATTTCCAGTAGTAATCTTTGGAATTAGATGCTCAAAATGGTAAAATTGCTTGATCACTTTATCTACTACGAGATTCTTATAGTGATTTTTCAAAAAAACAAATGACTTTATTTTTACGGAACATTTTTAAAAAAAGAAAAAAAGTCGGGTAATTTCGACCGGTAGGGTAATATCGACCATGGAGGAGGGAAAAATCGACCAACAGTAATATTTTGAAATAAATCTTATTTTAATATGTTAATGTTGATTTACCCTTACATAGGTCATGGTCACGGCCTGGCACTTGTGTGCGTCGACTGCTAAGTCGAAATCTCCGGTTCGATCCCGGTCGAAGTAAGAACTTTATTTTGATCGTCTTCCCTTTTCTAAAGAAAAGAAAGTGGTCCCTATGCTGTTTCGTAGAGCGAAGGAATCTGAGAGAGAAATGAGAAAGAGGTCACAAATATACACTAGGGTAATATCGACCACCGTGATCGATTTTATCCGAACACGTATACTTATCCTTATAAATTATGTTTACGAAAAATATAGATTAAAACTGCACCAAATCCGATTCAAATTATGGAAAAATATCCATCGTATCCTAGCAATGTAAAATTCAATACATTCTGTAAATATGAAACTGTCCCAGCCTTAATAAAAGCAGCACAATTTTAATAACAAAAGTCTAAAAACGAGAAAAACTGACAGCATACACACATGAAGAGTGATGGCACCATACTAACCTAATAAATTAGGCACATACAAAACTATCTTTCGGCTGGTAGGTAAAGTTCGCTCCTATGACGCCAAGTTTATGAGATTTTAAGCTGGTCGATTTTTCCCGACAGTCGATATTCCCCCACTCTCTCCTATATATATATTCGTCAATATAACTATACTACTATAAGTTCGTGCCAAATAGAAATAGAACCGTCAATCATTATAGTTGGTAACATTATTTTTAAAAGACATACTGTTGCATATTCTATGAGTGCATACATATAAGCGAGTTGCATTGCCGCTTAATATATGATGAGTCGAAGTAATAATTGAAACCACCCATAAGTCAACCAGTTCAATAGTCACGAATATAAGGTGAAAAGGTGTTTAAAATTCATCATGTCAATTGTTTTTAAAAAGATAACATGTATGCAGTGTTTATATGAACACTGGCGTACAAAAATAAAATTATTTTAGTTATTTTAAAATCTCAATTTGGTCTTTACGCGTATCTATAATACTTGCTTGTTTAAATAGCAAAGTAACAAATAACAATTAATAACAAATGTGAATAATTCAAGTTTTAATTATAAAACAATTTTGACGACTTGTAGCTTTGAAAGAAAATGCAAAACTAAAACAATTCGTAACATTTGTAAGAAATTTATGGAGCGCTAATGATTGACTTAGTGGTCTTTAATTGGTTGGAGATATTTTGGAGGTATGGCCTATGATGATTGACGGTTCTATTTCTATTTGGCACGCACTCTAGTAGTAATATTACTAGTAATATTAACGAAGAACGTAGTACATATAACGAATATATTCGTAAATATTACTACTGCTACCGGAGTAATATTAACGAAGAATGTAGTAAATATTACTAATATATTCGTTACTATTACTACCGTAGTAATATTAACGAAATGCTTGTGGTAATATTAACGAAAAGTTTCATAGGATCAAAATGTGGGAACGGTACGATTCGCCTCGACACGATTCGCCGTGAGTTTTTTATTTTTATCCGTTCAGTAACCCCATCTATTGATAATCTTTGATAGATTTTTAACCCATAAAAATGAATTAAATAAATTAAACAAATTAAATAGATGAATTTCTCAAAAGTTAGAAAAAACGACAGTAGTTCTTTATTATATTTTCATGTATTTCCAATTTTATTTAGATTAAGCAACCAATATTTCGAAATTGTGGGCCAAACTACGAAGGTATTCTAATATATCCCGATTCTCAAAATCATTGACTAACGTCAAGATTCTTTGATCTGTAAGGATAAACTTTTTTGCAGTAAGGTTCCCGGCAACTAGGCTTTCATAATACATGTCTCTGCTTTTTTTCTTAACTTTTTTTAATTCGTTTATGAAACGCCAAATAGGCGGTCTTTCGATGCTCAACTGCGATTGTAGCCTCCTATGAGCTGCCTCCGCAATATTATTAGTTCTCTGTAAATAAATTTAAATCAGCACTGGATTTACTCGAAAACTAAAAGTTTTGTACCTAGATATTATTGATAGTTCTTTCGTATAAGTTCCATGTCTCCGGAAGAAACATTGGTCTCTACGATTTCTTTCGCCCATGTAGTACCTTTCGAACCAATTGGCTAAGGAATAAAATACAGAAAACAATGATAAAAATACACCATCTTATCTATTGAAGAACTTGAGAATGAATAAATTAGGAAGTGACGGTTGGACATTTAAAATTGTTTGGATTTTTCTTCTTCGAAATGGTATAATGCGATTGGTCAATATATCGTTACCGATTAGAAATTGGAAATTTATAACGGTGAATTTTAATCCTAATCCATGGAAGATAAAGAGGTATGAAAGATAAAATTTGAACCATATTAATTGACCTGTGTATTCATGTAAATACAAAAGGTCAACACATCGAATAATTTTCTTCTTGTTTAATTCCGAAGATTATTGATATGTGGCGCTAGAAGCTCTCGGCGAATCGTGCTTGGCGGCGAATCGTGCCGGCGGCGAATCGTAATGCAGTAATATTAAAAATGTAGTAATATTAACGACGAATTTCGTTAAATACACACCACTTTTGTTTTCTGTGAGCGATTCCAATCAAAAGTGCTACGCAACATCAGCGACTCCCCCTGGTATGGTCCCAACATAGTTTTGCACTCCGATCTGAGGGTTAAAACAGTAAAGGAAGAAATCTCAGCCATATAAGCTCCAACTACCAGACAAGATTAAGCAACCACCCTAATATTTTAACACCGAACCTTCTCTTAGCCCCAACTATAAGAAGACTGAAACGATATGATCCAATAAACTTAACTCAACGTAAATGACGGCTTGAAAATCTATGATGGGTCTGATGCAGCTAACAAGAGTATTGACTGGTCTCAATAGAGTATAAACCAGTATAAAGAGGTAAACCAGCTAATGTTATGGCCTCTACTATGTCTATATAATTAATTAATAATACAAACATGTTGCTTGTTATCCCGGTAGGAATAGATTGTAATATTCATATGGAGTCAAATAAAAAAAATAATATATATGTTACGGTCAATGACGTAAATTGGGCATTGACGTCAATGGCCGGGCAATGACGTCAATGCCCTTTTACGCCGGTCATTAAAGTCATTGACCGGGCAATGACGTCAATGCCCTTTTACGCCGGTCATTAAAGTCATTGACCGGCCATTGACGTCAACGCCCGTTAACGGTGGGCAATGATGTAAATATTTTCCAAAAAAGATTGGACAAAGATGATATTATGGAATAACTACTATAAAGAACAGCAAAATGACAACTTTAATTTGACAGCCAACTGGCAAGTAATATTTATGGACATAATATATTATATTCATTCATTGTATTATAAAACAATCATTTATTAACAAAAACAATAAAAATTAAAAAATAATGAAATAAAATTTTTTAAATTAATCATTTTTGATTACTGATATCTTTCTGAATAAACTAAAAATAAATAGATTAGCATATATTATGTAAAGGGTTTTTCAATATGCGCAATAGATCTTTAAAATGAAATATAGAAGTAGCCGTGAAAGATTTTTACGCTCTCTCCAATCTCACGTGGGAGAGAGGGGGGTCTCGACAAATATCACGTAATTTTTTTTATCTGCAAGAAACTGTAAAATTGCGAGAGCACTGGGTTAAATTATATTATTTAAGTAATTAAGTAAAACAATCCCACGTAAAATTAGAGGGGGGAGAGTTGAGAAAAATCTTACGGGGGGGGGCGAAACATTGCCAGAATCGCCTCACGTAATTAATGGGCGTCCCCAAATGAGATAAGAACAAACAAAGCAACCTGAAAACATTGATATTAAATTGTGAAATTCATAGCCCCACGCTTTTTTATATTGATGATTTCAGAATGCTTTTTTTGTTTTTATTTCAAAAATTATTTTTTACTTTTTAGTGCATTCTTTATTTATTTATATTTAATTTCTAAGAAAAGTTTTGCTTAAAAAGTATTTTTTAATATTTAGTAATATTTAGTTTTAATCGTTGTTTATTTATATTTATAGATAAATATTTAGTTGGTAATAATCCCTTAATAACCAGTATTAATTATTGCAAAGGCATATTTAAAATGTTACTTTCAGATGGAATGTATAGAATAATAGTATCATCATTGCGCACCCTGTATTGGGCATTGACGTCATTGCCTAACCTGTATTGGGCATTAACGTCATTGCCCGGTCAGTGATGAAAGAACCACACATAAAATTTTAAATGTCAACATCGCCCAAAATGCAAGGTCATTGACGTCAATAGCCGGTCAATGACGTCAATGCCCAACTAAGCTGGGCATTGACGTTAATGTCCGGCCATTGACGTTAATGACCGAATTGTCATCATTGACCGTAACACATACACTACTCTAAGTTGGGTTTTTCCGCACAGCCACTCAATTATTACGATTGAATATTTAAATTTACAAAAACATAATGTAATGAGATGCATTATTCTATTTTTGTATTATATTAAGTTGATCGAATATTTATGACATTTATGTGAAATGAAATTATTAATTACAATTACCTATTTATTTTGTATGCAATATGCAAACTGTGTATTTTTAATCATGTGTGCCAATGTGCCATGTTCTAATCTAAAGTATGAACCATGGCGTGAAATATTTAGAATTTAGAATAAATAAAATATTAAATTTAGTTTATTACCACATAGATGGATGGCGCTATTCTAGTAACCCATCAACCCTGTAAAAAATATATTTTAATAAAGATTAAATGTGATTTTAAATATTCGTGCGTTTTCACAATTCTTACAAAAGTGTGTTAGGTGTCTTGGTTCCTTAGAGTTCACCAGTTTGTTGGTGTGGGATAGAACCAAAACTATAACTTTTATCTGTGTTTTACTTTAATAAAGCATTGTTCAATTAACAACAATATAATTATAACCTCGTATACATAAACTTTGAATTTAATGATTATTTATAACACGACAGCACGTGTTGTTCTTATTAATCTTTGGCTCATACTGAATTGTTCCAGTTAACAACAAAAAGCCTTAACAACACTCCGCATTTGCTTTTTAACGTTAACCGGAAACATCATCTTTATGTTCATGGATTTCCAAATTAATCTCTAATGGCCAAGTAATGCCATGGACTGTTACTGCAGTGACATTGTCCTGCATGCGTGTGCATGCAAGCATGCATGACTGTGCCACCACAAGTGCATTGTTCAAAAATTTTAATTTATGCACATTTTTAGGGGCGGCATTTTGCTTCTTTTTGTACAAAAATATTTTTATAAAATTATAAAAAAATATTTAAAAAATTCTTTTTATAAACAGATATTTAAAAAAAATATTCGAGGGGGGTGTAGGAGAAAAAAAATTTTAAGACCGTCCCAGACGGCAAAAGCTTTAGGTACTCCAGTGACTAAATGAGCGCTTATAATTATAAAAACTAAGGACATAGAGAAAGAAGCATGATAACAATGCCTCCTGGGAATATGTAATCACCAGTTTGGGAATAGTGATGAAACTAATGAAATCCTGGAAGTTTGAGATCTCAAAATCAAAAAATTATGAAAAAAAAATTACTCAGGAACCGCTTAATAGATTTTGATACAATTTTAATATGTTATAAAGGCTATCTCAGGATCGGAGACGACAAGTTGCGTTCCACGGTCACGGTCAAGGGTACGAGTAAATTGCGTCCCATCTGTATCATGGTTAAACGAAAGAATCTCTTGTCTTTTCTCGAGTGAAAAAACGAAGCATTCTCTACAGGGGCGGATCCAGAATTTTTTTCTAGGGGGGGGGGACACAAAGGGCCGAGACGGACAAAAAAAGTTCTCAGAGTTAGGATTGTCTCCGCCTATGATGCTGTTAAGCTCTAGTCACTTAACAAGTCGACTGGTAACGGTTTTCATTACTGGTCGCTTCTGTCACTTGAACGTGTCGAATCAAAATGCTATTAAAAAAATTTGACTGACGCGAGGATCGAGCTCACGATTTCCAAGAGATATAATTAATTATGTTTCAAGCACACAAACCATTCCGCTATGCTGGGTTGACTTAATTACATTGTTTTAATTCGTCTTATTTGTTTCAGATTAAATTTTTTCGCATTTTAAGCAAATCTAATCTAAATTATATAATGAATATATTTTTATGCGCGCGATCGATCTGAATTTTTGCATATGCTTTTTTGCTGATTTATTCGGTATCTAGCGCCGTTCTTGAGTAATTGCTAATTCAAAATATTTCATAGTAGGTGCTTGTGTAGGATTTTTATTTTTGGTATGTAAAAGCTCGTGGTTTTTTACTTTTTATTATTTTTTGATGTCCTAACTCGAAGTTTAGAGATGCTCCGATAATTAGGACCAAATACCAACGCAGAGGTTGAACCTCTGCAGAAAAGGAAGAATATTTATATTTGTTATTGCTGCCACCACTTCCCTTCCTACAGCGTTATTGGCTTTCCCCGTTGTCGATACTTGTAACTTTTGATGTTTTGGTAGCTAACTGAAATTCTTGATTTTTCACCTTTATTGTCTCCTCCAAACTGACGCAGGAAAACGGCTAACCGGTTGCTTAAAAGCCTTTCTGCGTTTATTACTCGGTCGAAATGATTGATTTACTTCAAACTTTTGCACTAAATTTAATAAGGTTAAAGCCAGTTTGAAATTGTAATAAAATAGTTTATTTAAAGACTTAAAAATTCCATTAACAATTACAAACTTTAAGTCACTATTCTCATTCTAATAAAATGGTGATTTTCATTTGAGAAAAGATGAAAATCAAAACATCTAGGTAAACTAATAAAACAAAATTCTATACTCTAATAAATATGACAACTAATAATATGATTTAAAAATCATAGCAACTAACTACTTCATAAAATGAAGAATTTGTTTTTCACAAATTCTATAATAAACACACAAAAATCCAACCTGAAAAAATATTAATTGCTTGCAGCAATTAACCATAAAAATTATCATAAAATTATGATCAAACATACAAAATTCTAATTTCTTTAAATAGAAATTTTCCAATTCAAATCATTATAAAGAAAAATTATCATGGACACCATAATAGAACATTCAAAATCTGGCAATGTACCACCAAAAATACAGTATAATTCAAAAACACCCAACTTTAATAAAGTTTAAAAAACGCTTACCCTACAAATTATTCTTTTGGTGAAACTTAAACAGTTTAACCGAATATTTTAATTTAAACCGTATAACCGTTTTACTGATTTAAGATTATTAAAATCATTAATTATTACTTGGGACTGTTCAAAAATCCAATTTAGCAATAATGAACAAATTTCGCTCTTCTGTTTCCCCTTGGTAACCAAATAAATTGTTTATTCAACGCTTTAATTAATAACACCGAAATGTTATTTATTGGAAATTAATGGAATTTCCGCAAGAAAATCACTTCACTTTTCAAATTTTCGTTTTAAATTTTATAGTAAAATAAACGAACTCGATTCCGATTTTCAAATAAATTATTTAAAATCGCACAACAAAATTTAACTTGATTTAATTGCCAGCAATTCTATTTGTTGTTTAATTGCAATATTAACACTAACCGAAGTCTGCGCAGAAAATCTTCAGATTTTCTTACAAACTTATAACAAAAATTGTCACTTATAGTGACAATAGGTATAGGTAGAGCATAGGTACCCCTTTGAATCGCAAATTGGCAATTACCTTTTTAAAATTCAGTTTTTCCTTTTATGTGATTCATCCCCCTACTTAAGTTTACGGGACGCGGAAAGATGCGCGAGAAAATTTAGACAAGGAAATTATTTCTATGAGAGAAGGAAAATTCTTTGCACGTGCAACCCGGATTTGAACTTTTTGTTTTTCCTTTTTCAGTTCCCACACGAATGCGACTTACTTTCGTGAGAAGTGCGTATTGTCCACTGTCTGGAGGAGATAGCCAAAGATTTGTATTTCATTTTTATCTTTCCAAAGCTACAATGTAACACCACTAATTTGTATTTTTCATCAATAAATAAAATCGATAATCAACATCGAACTACTTTAAAAGAACGGCAATTTTAAGCCCCATAATTTGATATAAAAATCAAAATAATTTTCGATTTGTCGACATTTCCCACGTTTAAGTTATTTAAACGTTTATCTACAGAATGTTCTTTTATGTATGCCAATTAATATTAAACATTTTACATTTATTTTCATCTAAAACACACTGGAAATTTATTTAACATTTCCGGGGCGTAACACTAATATTTTTGTTTTCCGATAAAAAAAGTATACTCATCACCTCTACTCGAAAAATGATTCGTTACTGGGTTTACAGCTTTAAAAAGCTCGCTTCCGCTCGCTTTTCAATATAGCTGCGCGCCCAGTAACGGATCATTTTCGAGGCTCGGCCAGTAAAATCTACTAAAAAAATCTGAAATAACAAAATATTATTACCGCGCGAAAATATGGATTGGTTATGTAGGTCAAACAGTCAAACTTCCCAAACTCGAATTTCAAGGGATCACCAAAAAAGTTCGAATTAGAGAAACTTGCTATATGTTGGTATCGACCCCCTGATTATAAATTCAAATTCAAGCGCTACGGAGCGCTTTCCCAAGCGGTCAAAATGACATGTCATAAGGGGAAATGACAGTACAGGGGGTGTTGAGGATAGAAGCTCACTCATAACCTTAAGGTTATTATGGCCGTAACTTATTCTGGCTACTGAGAATTCCATAATTCAAAATTAAATCAATATAATCAAGAACCCAACAATGATAGATATGTTTCGACCTTATTAGGTCTCATCAGTATCATGTAGTTGAATTCTTGAAAATATTGATTTGATTATTTACCTTATATAGCATATATAATATGACACTGTATATGTGTATATGACACTGATGAGACCTAATAAGGTCGAAACATGACTATCAAATCATTGCGCGAATAAAATGCTATATAAAGTAAATAATCAAATCAATATTTTTAAGAATTCAACTAGGTATATGATACTGATGAGACCTAATAAGGTCGAAACATGACTATCATTGTTGGGTTCTTGATTATATTGATTTAACTTTGAATTATTATAATTCTCAGTAGCTAGAATAAGCTTCGGTCATTTTATCCTCAACACCCCCTGTACTGTCCATATGACATGTCATTTCGACCTTTTCGGAAAGTGCTCCGTAGAACACCCTATGTTTATAATTTGTGTTAGAGATTACCCCTAATCCGATTAAGGTTCAGAACGCAATTTACACGTACCTTATTTTGATCACTTCAAAAACCGTCAAAAATAGTGACCACGGGACTCAATTTGCATGCGCCCCTTAGGATATAGATATTTTCGATACAAGGTAGGAAAACTTACAATTTTCCACGAGTATCGAACAATATTTTTTCTAATTATGTTTCAAAAAGAACCAATAACCTAAATTAAAATAAATTTGCTAAATATTTACTCAATTTACTTTTAAAAGTGTGCGGAAAAGTAGTACTTTTCTACACACTTTTAAAACTGTACGGAAAAGTAGTACTTTTCCGCACACTTTTGAATATCACAAAGTAAGACTTTTTGAAACACGATTAGGAAAAAATAATAGCCGTATAGAATTTCATTATCTAGTAAAAAAAATTTTTTTTGTCCAAAAATCTTGTTAATTAAATACGATATGACTACAGCAAAATTATGAAATTATTTTTTTTCGAAGTTTCATACCCTTAAGCGCCCTTCACACTATGCGATTTATCCTAGGATTTCTCGTACGATTTTTCATAGGATTTCTCTCATGAGTTTTACCCTTAGAGGTTATGCTGGTTTTCAATTCACACTATTTGTTTGCTTACGATTACGGATGAACACGAACGAATACGGGTGAGCACGATCAAATATTTCAAAATTTTGAGTTTAGGTTCAGTGTGGTCAGATTGGTTGATTTATTGTAATTTGGGTTACTTTTGCCCAAATTTTCCCACCAGTTTTTAGCACAAATCGCAAGTCACCAAATTGGGCGACTTTATGTTATTGCATGGGTTATTAATATTTTTTAATATTAAAATTTTAATTTTCAAAATTTAAAAAAATGTAAATACAGGGTTCGTCACATTTTTTTATTTATCAACTGCATATAACCACATGTAACCTTAAATTTAAAATGTCAATTTTAACAATATCGATAAAGAAGGTTTTAGACGTTAACGGCAATCCTATGCAAACTCGTATGAAAATAGACACCACCCTAATCGTAGGATTCGGTTAAGATTTTGTTATGAGTTGCTTACGAGTTCAGATGCGAGTCTTTCCGTACGACAAATCGTACAATGTGAACTGAAAAATATATGCTTACGACAACTCATACGAGAAATCATAGGATAAATCGCATAGTGTGAAAGGCGCTTTATATACTTACATATTATATAGTAGGTACATATAATATTGAATACAATATGTATTTTTACTTTCCCCATACATATACATAGGAAAGTCGGGTGGTTTGAGGCATGTTTTCTTTTTTAGCTATAAAATCTCACTGGATGAAGATATCATGAAGCGGATGTTAGAAAGCTTACCTCAATATCTACACTTCTGTATCATTGATTTTTTGAATTTAGAAAAAACCTTAATCTTTTTTCCATTTTACAAATGGGTTAAATTTGGACAAAAATAAATTTGTCGGGTGGTTTGAGCCACCTTAAAAAATCTTGAAAAACAGTAGAAAACTGCAGAAATGAAATAAAAACGTACAATTCACAATATCAATGAAAATTAGTAATAGGGTTGGGACATGAGATTTTTTGTTGCATATTTGGAATCTACGTATACGACTTAGTTATTAAATTTTGTTTCTAACGTTTCTAAAACCATTTTTGAAAATGCTACAGCGTTTTGAAAACGCCGAGTTTTAAAACGCTTCCGTGAACTTGGACGTCTGGACACTAGTGGACCTCTGTTTCCAACAGCTACAGTAGGAGCGAGCACGCGTTGTGGCCGCCGCCGTTGTTACAAAATTTTATTGTTTTATTGTTCTCCTGTATTTATTTATAAAAATAAGTGTATAGTGTAAGCATATGAAATATTCTCCATAAAATTCTGCCTTTTGTCAACTGTTTTTGTGAACTGGTTACCCTTTCCTAATTATCCATTCCGGAGACTGCTCTAATTTATTTTTATGTGTAAAAAACTGTAATTGAACTGCAATTTTGCACGTATTGCATGTGATGATGTGTTGTGACTATTGTTGCAAGATGACCTTGATGTTTGTCTCATCCTCTATACGATTTTTTGGCTTGTGATTTTGCCTGAACTGGAACAATTTGTTACGTAAAAGAAAACGTAAACGTCGCAAAAAAAATGAAAAAAATTTTGAAAATAAAAAAATAAAAAAACTGACTTTGAACTCAAATAAAAAATGTAAAGGTATTGCCGGCTGCTCAGTCTGCTAAAGAACTCGCTCAGGGTCGTGAGGCGGGAAAACAAAACCGTAATTAGATTAACGACTGTGAGTGTTAATCCAATCTCATCTACGGTCAAGTGTGTCGATAAGCTCGCTGTACATTTAATATACTATCTGAAAGAAAAGCATAAGACAAAGTAAATACAAAAATATAATAACGAAGTTTAATTTGGCATAAATAAGTTTTGGTGAAATTCAGAAGTACAATGGTTGGTACTATTATCTAAAAGATAGTGTCGACACCTGTCATGCATTATATAGCTTAAAATTAAAGTAATGTTTAATACAAAAATCGAGCGACAAAAGCGTCCATAGAAAGAGCGACAAATACATCAAAAAATATAGGTTCACTTCATCCAGTGAAAAACGCATCTGACGAATCGGTAGCCGTTGATAATTACCGGGTCCCATGAACACTGGGGTAATCATCCGGCCTTTAATTCTAAGGATCCTTCCATAAGGATATGACGTAAACTACGCACTCTTAATTCTAAGTCACTTTAAAGATGAAACATTACTCACTACTTTTAGCTGGCTTGTAGACACTTTGACTTGATGGTGTGCTGATAAAGATGCGTGTCGAAATAGATAACAAACGGCAGGGTTGCAAAGATGTTGACAGAATCGGTATTGTACAAAAATGATGCTTTAACTTGAAATTATATTCATAAAATTGGTATTTTCTTCTCGAGGTTTGGCGTACTTATTTTCCGGGAATAAGCACCGTCGCATAATAATTCATATTTTACTTCGTAAGGAAGATTGGATGCGTAGTCGAATTTGGCTTTAACAAGCCCTGGCTGCGTCACTAAACGCAATTACGCTTAACAAACGTTAATTCAAAATCTTGCGTAACCTATACGCACGTAGATTGGCGCAAAACAAAATCCAAGAAAAAGTGCGTAACACAAAATTTACGCATAAAACGGCGGCTCTCACAAAGCCTTAGCTGCGTCACTGAACGTAACACTAAAATTTACGCAAAAACGTTGAACTTCACGCACCTGGATAATCGTGACTTCACGACAATATCTAGTAATACAAATAATTACGCGTCACAAATATTCGCGTAACAAAACGTAAAGTCAAAAACCTGCGTAACATAAACGCACGCAGTAAACGGTAATTGTGCGTAATCTTTACACGCACTTGCGCATTAAACGGAAGTAAGTAAAATAAGTAAGTAAGTAAGTAAAATGAATCACAATACTTAAGCATAAATAATAATTTCAACATGACCTACCCCCGCGCGCGAAGCGCGCTTGATTACGGCTGGGGGCAGAATGAAGTCTCTCACTCGGCCGTTCCTAAAGCTAAAAATCCACACTCTTAGATTTTAACATCGCAAACTTGCAAGAATCGGTCGCAGCTTGCATGGACTTGCTCGTGATATCTATCACATTTTAGGCCATAAAGATAAGGCTTGACATTTAACGACAAAATTTATAGCAAAATTTATATTCAATTTGCTCAAAAGCAAATCGTAACAAATTTCAGTCAAAATCGAAAAGGGGCTAGACTTTTAGGGGAATTCTCTATCATTTCCAATCGATAAATATTTATTGGAATGCGAAACACGAAAAAAAATGGCTGGCTCAAACCACCCGAATGACGCTACTATTTGAAACAAAATTACGTATGGTGCAATACTACGAAAATTTTATACACGTGAAAATTCATCAAATTTATAACACATTAACGATGCTTCCATTGAAAAATCGTTGGAAAATGCTCACTGAACAAATTATTTACAAAATCGAACAAAAACTATTGTGTTAATGTTTGGAACACGTTGTCTGGCTAACATAAAGTAAGTGCGTCTTTTGTTTACAATTCACTAAGAGCTGTAACTGTCAATGGACCGAAACATTGCGGTGGCTCTAACTACCCGACGGCTCAAACCACCCGACTTCCCCTATGTATAAGGGGAAAAATCGAAATTTTGGTATTAAAATGTTTCTTATCATGTCCTGATAAGTTTTTGATGAATTTTAGTTGGATGTTCGTCTGTATGTCTGTATGTATGTATGTATGTATGTATGTATGTATGTATGTATGTATGTATGTATGTATGTATGTATGTATGTATGTATGTATGTATGTATGTATGTATGTATGTATGTATGTATGTATGTATGTATGTATGTATGTATGTATGTATGTATGTATGTATGTATGTATGTATGTATGTATGTATGTATGTATGTAATTTGGCATAAATGTACATCATAGTTAAACTTAGAGGCCAGCTGAAAATAGTAAAAATTCGTTGATAATTGCGGAAATGATAAAGTTTAAGTGTCGATTACTTTTGGACCACCATTTGTTATGCCCAAATTATTTAATCTTACCGGGTTGCATCTTTTTCAAAAGCACGTAAATCGAGTTAGACATTCAAAAAATTTTGGGAAATTAAAGTTTGACGTTTATGAAATTTTGACATGTTTTCGGGTTTTACGCCCCGCGTCCCGCGCAGTTCGATTGTTGAGCACCGCAGATGCAAACCGTAGCTTCCTTGAGGTCTTCCGCGTCAAACGGTACCCGGCAAGAGGGTGACGAACGAAAATTTACCCTCTAATTATGTGTGCAAAGAAGTAAATCTGCACCTTTAATTTAACAGGTTTTAAAATTTTTCAACTTTTTGACTTTTTGATGCAAACCGTAGCTTCCTCACGGTCTTTCTCATCGAATGGTACCCGGGAAGAGGAGTTTGAACAAAAAATTTTATACCCAAATTAATTGGAGAATGTTATACAATGTTTACATAACCAATTTTTTTTATTATTATATTTACTAAGAAACCTTAATACGTATACTCATATAAAAGGCCCTAGGGGTAAAGCATGGTGATTCGGCCCCGGAAAGATATTTAAACGATATTCATAGGATATGTTGGTACTAATAAAATACTAAGATACTGAAAGTTTCAGATCGCTAACTCAATTGGTTTTCGAGAAAAAACAAAATATGTAAAAAATGGAAAAAAATTATTTTCTCTGGAATGGCTGAATCGATTGATCTAAAATTGTGATATCTTATGGGGGCTGATAGGGGCTCTTAAGAAAAAAATTAACACTTATATAGCTTGATAAATTCTTTGAAAAAAAATTTGGTTTTTCTTTAATTTCAGTTTTTAACTATGGTATAAGTTTTGTAAAATTATGAAATTTTTTTTTTCAAGCCTCATATATTACCCCTAAACTTCATGAATTTTTCAGATTTTTAAAAAAGGTACGCCATAGTAGAAAAAATAAAAACTATTTTTCGGCTCAAATAATGCATTTATTTAAATGTTTTGAGCATTAATTTAATTATTTTTATGCATATTTTGATGATTTCTACCTATTTTAAATAATTTTTCATATTTAAAATAACAACAATAATTATATCGTGAAATTACAAAATTAAAACTGTTAAAAATAACTAATCATTATTAATGTCAATACAAATATAATCAATATTAAAGTTCAATTTGGTATTAATGGAAAAAGAACATATTTTTTCAAATTATTAAGTCAATTTTCCATAGATCAACAATAAAGAAAAGAATAAAAAAACGAAGTATAATAGCTAAAATTTTGATTAATATAATTTTCTCAATCTTCATCGCTGTCTTCTTCAATCACAGCTGAAATATTTACTTTATCAAATAGTTTATTGAATATTCCAGCAAACCTGAAAATGTTTGATAAATATCTCCCGTTTGACAAATAATAAACAATTGCGGCAGCATAGAAACAACATTTAATTTAACAAAACTTCTCAGGTCTGCTGCAATATTAAATAGACTATTTGATAAAGACAATATTTCAGTTGTGATTGAAGAAGACAGTGATGAAAATTGAAAAAATTCTATTAATCAAAATTTTATCTATACATTTTGTTTCTGTATCTTTTATTCTTTTCTTTATTGTTTATTTGTGGAAAATTTACTTAATAATTTGAAAAACTATGTTATTTTTTTCATTAATACATATTGAAGTTTGGTTACCTATATTAATAGAATAAATTTATAAAAATATATTAATAATCAAGCTAAGTAATAAAAAAAAACGTTCCTCAAAATATTTATTGACATTAATTATATCAAGATTAGTTATTTTTAACTGTTTTAATTTTTTAATTTGACGAAATAATTATTGTTGTTTTAAATATAAAAAATTATTTATAATAGTTAGAATATACATAAAAATAATTAAATTAATATTTTTAAGCAAATGTTAAGTTAAATACAATACGTAAAAAGTCAATAGTTCAAAAAATCATAAAAGACATAATTATCACTTAACAGTTCAGGATTAAAAATATTTAACAGAATATGAATATAAAATGCTGAAAAAATATTATATGTGAAAAATTACAAGATAGAAATTCATAATACAATATAATAAAGTCACTATTTCACGGTTATTTCCCATCAGTCGTATATAATTAAAAATTGAAAAAATAAGAAAAATATTCAAACTAAACTAATAGGAATCTATAAATAATGAATAAAATTTAAAATTAACGAAGATGATTTACCTATAAAGCATAAAAATATCAAATCTGAACGATGTAACGTGTGTAGTAATGACTCATATAAAAATAATTTGATTGGAGATTTTTTAAACTGCCGCTTCCAGGTTGAAATCAGACGGCACTGCCACCCATGTTGATTTCTAAATATTTTGAAAAAATTCAAAATTACCACGTTCTTTTAACCGTAAGGCGATAAACTAGAAAATAAACCTAAAATAAAAAATTTTAAGTATAGATTCAAGTAAATTTCAATTAAATTAATGCTCAAAACATTTAAATAAATGCTTTATTTGAACCAAAAAATGGTTATTTTTTTCTACTATGGCGTGCCCTTTTTAAAAATTTGAAAAATTTATGAAGTTAAAACGATATATATGGGGTTTGAAAAAAAAAATTTCTTAATTTTACAAAACTTATACCATGGTTAAAAACTGAAATTAAAGAAAACCCAAATTTTTTTTCAAGGAATTTATGAATCTATATAAGTGTTAATTTTTTTCTTAAAAGCCCCTATCAGCCCCCATAACATATCAAAATTTTAGATCAATCGATTCAGCCATTCCGGAGAAAATAATTTTTTTCCATTTTTTACATATTTTGTTTTTTCTCGAAAATCAATTGAGTTAGCGATCTAAAACTTTCAGAATCTTAGTATTTTATTAGTACCAACATATCCTATGAATATGGTTGAAAATCTTTCCGGGGCCGAATTACCATGCTTATACCCCTAGCGCCCTTGTATTTGCAAATCACAAAAGAACACATTTATGCAATTCATTCAAAATGAAAATATAAAACACTCGAATAATATAAATAATTATAAATAAGTTATAATTAATATAGATTTTTTTTATAATGCTCTTATAAAATTTATTAGAACATTAAGATTAACGCTCACTGTACCGAAACCGAGTCAACTCTGACCCAAAACTTACATTTTTGTAAATATTATTTACAAGAATTGTTTTAATTAAATGTCCTTTTTAAAATTCATGCAAGTTATTCAGCTTTTATTAACACGGATCATCACACGTACCTACTTACATATCGGGTGATGATTTAGATAAAGAGGGGGACGTTCAAAACCAATACTGTTTAAATTTGAAGTTCTACCCTTTCACCCCGCAGCTACCTTAAAATTTTAAATGGGACCCCCTACCTTGCGATATATCATTTAAAGATGAAAACTATCCCCGTTCATCCATATTAAAAAAATTGGATTTGGAGGATTCCTCGATGAGCTAAAGGTAAAAACTGAAAGATAAAATAAAAAATAATTTTATTCGAAAATTATTTTATTTTTAGAAAATTACGTTTTCAAAATGTGCTTCGTTATTGGCCAAACAATAGTATTTTCAAACTCTTCGCAGACTTACTGAAATGTTTCTGCACTAATTCGGCTACATTCTTGAATTAACATAATTTTCAGTTCCTGAAGATATTTCGGAGGAGATTTATAAATTACCGATTTCAAATGACCCCAGAGAAAAAATCCAGTTTGAATTAAATAATTTCCAACAAAATTCTTACTTTTTCTAATTTTTTTTATAACATTTGAAACCATTAACACCGTCCAGATTGGTTCTAGAATATTTCGCTACTTCTTTTAGTTGATTACTAAAAAATCTTTAAAAACTATAGCTAAAAACAAAAATAGAAAATTAATTCATAATTAATCTAATGTATATTTTAGTAAAAATTTAAGGAGTGGTAGCGAAATATCTGGTAGCTAAATGTCTTAGCTAAATATCCGGGAGCGAATTGTCCGGAAAGAAAATGTCTGGTCTCTGTCCAGACATTCTTTCTTCGTCGAAAAATATTGTATTTTTTCACTCTTCTTCCCAAGAAGCATTTTGTCATCTGATTATTGATATAGGTATCATTGATATCATCGAAATATAACTTCTTTTTAAAGAAAGCTTTTTTCAAAAATTTATATAGGCCGCTTATATAGATTTAAAGCTTTCAAAATTACAAAGAATAAAATCAATCTTTTCTCCAAGTTTTTTTATATAAATTTAATTAAGACGCGCTTCGAGAATTTTTATCGCATTCCGATCATCATTTCAAAATTTGTTGAATTTATCTTGATAAAGATATTTTAAATTTTTACAAAATAGCGATTTGCAAAGAAAAGATACTAATCGAAAAAAGAAGATTTCAGTGATGTGTACAGTTATTTTTCCATTAATTTGTTATTTTTACATAAATTAGCTATTTTTATTACAACAAAAATAAAATTACCATGTTTTACATTAAATTTCTGGTTTTTATACTGTTAAATATTTAATTACTTTAAATATGGAAAAATTATACATCTTCCAAATCTTTGAAAAAAATATAATATCTATGCTTTAACATAAAAAAAAGCATTTTAATTTACAATGAAAGATTAAAGATATACATAAAAAATTGTTTACAAAATTTCTATAGGTCATCGATTTAAAAATTATAGGCAAAAAAACTCCTTTTCAACCCCACCTATTTTCAAAATTTTATTCGGAATTCCAGGCGCCAAACTTTTCGATACGATTTGGGGAAAAACTTTTCAAATGCTAATTTGCTGTTAGATTTTTTTGTGTGACTCTCGTGCTGAATATTTTTTCTTGAAATCTTCACCATTGTTTTGTACACAAAAATCCACACCTTCTTAATATAATTTCCTGATAATGGACATTTGGATCCAACTCCAACCTAATTCATAAAATTCTTTTTATGAATTTGAAATTTGAAATGAAACGGCTCAAGCTCTTTCAACTCTGCTGAATTCGTTGAAAATGATAAGATTAATGAAGAATTTTCTCCTCTTTCCATAAGTGTTAAAATATTTTCATTTGAACTTCGCGTTCTCCGCCCAAATAAAACATAATGTTTTACGGAATGTCTTTAATCTCACAAGACATAAATTTTCGATTCTTTCTTCAAATATTCGAGGATTTCGGATATAAAGTCCCAAAGTAGTTCATTCCCGAATTATTTTCTTCAAAAATTACTCTCAAAAATTTACTTATTTTGCTTATTACTTCGGTAAACTATAATCTTCCCAAATGATTGCCACCTTTTCACCGAAATACGAAAACTTATTTACTAAATTTTATTCGAATTTTATTTAACTCATAATATACAGCAATATGTTAAAAAATTATATTTCTAGAGGTCAAGGGCACCAAGTTTATTCAAGTATTGATTTTCCAACGAAAATTCCAAATTCCAGCATTGGAAAAATATCAAACATTGCAATATTTGATTGTCCATCTGAACTAACTGCAAACACTCACGTTAACAAAGTTTTTACCGAAGTTTTACCAACAAATTATAATTTTGCCCCCGATAATTTTTTCTAATATTAATTAGAGTTAAGGGTGGATCCGAGGTTTACCATGGTTGTTTGGATTTGCCGTGTACTTACTAAAAATATTCCCATAGACCGATCCTCTCGGCAAAGTGAGCTACTAGGAAGGAGGTGGATTTCTTTTGATGTGCACTAGACGCTGTGATATTCGCAAAATAAAAAATTTAAATAAAAAAATAAAATAAAACCAATAAAAGAATAAAAAATAATTTTAGTATTTTGGAGTGCAGTTTATATTACTCCTTACCAATAAGGTGTTAGCGTATCTGACACTATAGATTTGTTCCAACGAGCCCTGAAACTGCTCACTATAAGGCTCAAGCCCTACATTTTTGTAATAGTTAATAAAATACAGTAAAATAATATAAATCGTAACGAGGTGAAATTATTGGGGGTCAAATTATCGGGAACGAAATTAATCTGGAGATGAAATCACCTGGTGACTAAATTACCGGGGGTAAAATAACCAAAAAATCAAATTACCGGGGACCACATTACTGGGGGTCAAATTTCCGTCTACACAAAATTACACAAGCTATTCTCTTCCTCGGGTATTCTGGAAGTGGACATGGCAATAGTTATCTCCTTTTTGATTTGTTTCAAAAAGTTTTCACATATTTTGAACTTTTTCATTATATCTTCAATGTCTGCACTGAGGTTAGGCCAATAAATTGATTTCTCATTGCTTGATACGGTTGGGACGACAATTTTGTTATCCAAGAAAACAAAATGATCACAAATATTTACTTGATGTTTCATATTCCAATAATGAGTGACATTTCGGGAAACGTTTCCCTTTGTGCTGGGCCAATCTTCTTGATAAATAGTATCGAATTTTGGGAATATTGGATTTTCTGGTGTAGCTTTCCTAAACGTTGCTTTCCTCTCGTTGGACACAGGCAAATTATTTGTTAAGCTATGGATTTTGAAAGCCAATCTTTAACATTTATACTGTACCTCATAATGCTAAGTAACATCCTTTGCAGTCTCCGAGGTATCTTGTATTATATCCGTTTTGATAGCAGAACTCTGCGAGTATTTATATCAAAAATAATAGCTTTGTTTGTAGTATATCAATAAATAATTACTAATTAATCAATAATAATTAGTAGTATATTAAGACATCTAGACACAGGATCTATCACAGTATACACAGGTTGATACTATACACTGATATTATAACATTTGTCTGAAGCATCCTAGACTAAATAAAATAAAGCAAAACAAAATAAATTTATAATAAAACTAACTAAACCAAAAATTAATTAAAGAACTCAGTCAATATTATGTTTCAACCAAAATAATATATTAATTTTAAAAATTTATAAATATCTAAATTTGAAAACAATTTAAAAACTTTTAAAAAACAAAAAAATTTTGTTTTACAAAAATTGATGAACAACGCAAGAGAAGGAAACAAAAGGAAAACTGCACTAGATATTTTAAAAATAAGATAAATAGGGAATGAAATAAAAGGAATACAATCAGCAACAATATAATATAGTATGTATGGTGGCATGGTACACATTAACTAAAATTTATAAATTACAAAAAGCAAATTAAAGGCAAAGCATCTACATAAAACATTAGAGTCACCAAACACCAGCCTCAACAGTGAAGAATGTTAAAAAAAAAGATTTGTTTTGTTGTGTGAAATATTTTTTTAATATTGAATTTTATTTTAATGGTTTTGAATTTGTTGTGAAAATCTGAATTTTAATTTAATTGTGTATTTAAATTTGTTTTGTAAATAATTTCATGTAAATATTGTAAATTTTGAATTTGTGCGTCTTTTCGCGCCTACAATTTTTAAGTTGGCACGAAATAGAGCGATAGACGTGGTCTTTCAATCTGGTCCGTCAAAGTTATCGGACGCTTTTACGGAAAGTTCTCGTAGAAGTAATAATTTTGTTGTTATTTATAAATTTTTATTGACGTCAATTACAAATGTTATTATTTCAGAATAATACACAAACATATAGTATATTGTATAAACAATTGAATTTGTAACAAATAATAATACGTCAAACTATGAATATTTGATACAAGGTTGTTTTCAAAATATTTTCCTCAATCTGGATTTAAACCCTAGCATTTTTTTCTTTTTTCTCTTAATGTTTACCGGTTTGAGTGTTATTTAACATATCACTTGCCCTGTTTGGGACTTTTAGCCTTGTTTCCATTGAAAAGTTGGTAAGGAGCTGTTACCCTGTTTAGTTGTTAACGGATTAACTCATCGTATTTCTTCCAATAGATTGAGGCGATTATACGAAAGTTAGCCTCTTTCCGGTTACTAGGAGAATCTATGTAATTTTTGGCAAACTACAATTTTCCAATTTCGCTGTCAATGCGATAGGTCTTTGTTAACATGTCAAGTTGAAAAATTAGATTTTAGAACAGAATCGCTATTTGATGTTGTATCCGGATTACCAATATTGAAAAATGAAAAATATGAAAAATATTTAATTTAATCGTATTACCACCTATTTTATCAGTAATTTCTATATTTCTTACTAATTTTTGAACCACCAACTGATGCTGCAATTTAATGCGGTTTCAAAAAAATTAAGAGGAACCTACAGTTTATCTCTGAATAGGCATTATTACTGAAAGAACTGAGCATCGAGCTTTTGTTAACAAAATTAAACTAAGTGTCCGGCGGTCTACCCAATCCAACTTTCCGTAGGAAGGACGTATAATTTTCCCGTAAAGCAACTTATTTTCTCAACAAATAGTTGGATTCGAATTGCGTTCTCGGGATTAAATCAAGTAGCCTACATCTAAGGAAATTTCGTTTTCAAATTTTTTCAAAAAAAGTCTAAATTACAGAATAATACAAGTAAAAAAAAATAAAAATTTAATACTTTATTAATAAAATAACAAATATATTTGACACTATGTATAACACTATAAAAATTAGTTTTATAAAAAATAAATACATACTGCCTAAAACTATCAATAATTAGTCTAAATATAAAAGGAGATTGACTTTACTTAATCTAATATCGCATTGGTGTATTTGGTCTTGTTTTTTTAGCAAATTACCTGATCAGTATTGGTTAATGTTGCTAAAAATATTAAAACTTAATGAGATTTTATAACTTATAATAAGTACAAAACTAAAACGTCGATGGTAAGGGTTTCAAATTTGCTACAGAACTCATTCGTCTAACTTTCAAACCTGCTAGCTTTCTTTCTATATCTTGCAAACTTTGTCCTTGGGTTTCTGGAACCCAAATAATTACAAAGCCTAAAGATATCAAACAAATGCCAGCATACATCCAAAAGGTTCCGTGAGGACCAATAGCGTGAATTATGTCTACAAATGTTTTTGTTACAATAAAAGTACATGCCCAATTAAAGGCCGTTGCTAAAGAAGCAGCCGATCCACGAATTTTTGCTGGAAAGATTTCGCCCAACATTAACCACGGAATTGGCCCGAAACCAAGAGAAAAACCCAAAACGTATAATACAAAACTGACTAATGGCACCCATCCATATTCGTCAACGGGCACCTCAATCGAAATTAAGTAAAAGTAAGTACCAAGGATTCCTAATGTTATAACCATAGATATGCTTGAAATGTATAAAAGTATTTTACGCCCTAATCTATCTATAAGTACAGTTGCAATAAACGTAGATATAAAGTTAACTGCTCCTACTATTATAGTACATAGGTTTTTGTTAAGATCAGAACCAGTCATTTGGAATATATCTGTAGTATAAAAAATCACTGCGTTGATGCCGCTCATTTGTTGGAAAAACATCAACCCCAAAGAAATAAGTAAAGGTTTTAAGTTATTTCGCCTAAATAAGTCTAACACGCTTGAGTTCTCATCACTGTAGGATTCTTTTTGGGATTTGTTCAAATTGTCAAATTCTTCTTCGATGTCAGCATTCTTGCCACGTAAGCATTGTAAGGAATCACGTGCACGTTCTTGCCTATCTTTTGCAATATACCATCTGGGTGATTCAGGAATAAGGAACGTCAACAAAAGGAATGGCATTGGTAGTGCAACTCCTATCCAAGCCAGATTGCTCCAAGACAAGTATGACCCACATGCAAAACATAGTAAAATTCCAATGTTTCCGAACGCAGTAGGCAATAAACCAAGAGTTCCTCTAACTTCAGGTTGTATAGTTTCTCCTAAATAAACGGGCAATGCTAGCGAACCAATTCCAACACAAAATCCAGCAATAGCTCTCCCCACGAATACGAGCCAGATATTTGTTGCTAATGAAATAAACAACCAGGATAGGATAAACAGTAAATCGGTTATTACGATGGTTAGTTTTCTGCCCAAGTATTCAATTAGTTGACCACCTACTAGACCTCCAAGAAGAGCTCCAAGAGGCATCAAACCAGCAACCCATGATAACTGAAAAAAAAGAAAACAATTAAAAAATCAAATTTAAAAATTGTAAACAAACTACAATCATTTGTTTACTTTTCACGAGAATCTTATATTTATGTCGATTAATGAGTGAACTAATTAAGACGAAGGTTATTTTTATTTAATCAAAACGATTGTGGAAAATTCACGAGAGCGTGCGTTACGTTTCTACAAATAGAATTAGTAAAATAAATATAGTGTACTCTCGCTAATTTGAACTAAATGGGTTTTTTGGTAAATAATATCAAGTATAAATAGAACCGTTATTCCTACAATATTTGAGGTTTCCAGTTCCGGTCTGGTTTTAGCTTTATTGGGGGTCGACAACTTAACATCACGTCGGGTTACAAGAATATCACGGAGATGTTTTTGTTTCACAAAATACTCGGGGATTTACCAATTTTGAAATAATGTGATTCTTTCGTTCTAAGTATTATTTTGTAACAAAATATTTGTCTTATGAAATCAATTTCATATTTTTAAATTATAATTTAAATTTTAAATTTTGAAATAAATTAAATACGATATAAATACCTACAAAAAACTATTTTTTCTGATTTGAACCTCGAAGAAAACAAACAGTATTACCTTAGGACACTAATGGTAAGCAACTGATATTACCTAGTACATTAAATTCAGGAAGTACTAATGAAATTAATTTCCTAACCTTTAAATTTAAAACATAATAGGAAAAATTCTACTTGGATTGACGTCATAAGATGTCATGTTAATGTTTATTAATTAGTGCGTAGTTTTGCATTACAATCTTTAGCTATAATAATTTTCACTAGTATACAATATTTATAATTCATTTAGATTTGTTAGATTTTACATTAAACTTAATTAACATACTTTCACACCAATTAAGCAAGTTTTTTTAACTTCAGTAAAAAATTAGCACTTCGTTGGGTAGCATATGAACTATTCCCAATAAACGCAAGGACCAAAAGTGTGATTCTTAAAAAATTTATTTTAAAACTACAAAATGCTTTTTATTCAAAATTTGGAGTTGCTCAAAAGAAATGAAAAAATTTATTTATAATTTAAATTCAAAAAATGCAAAGTAATTAAATGCGTATAATTTTTCACTACAAATATTCAAATCAGTATAAATAGTTTAAAAATTAATTGATTTCTATTAATAGTAAATAAAAAGTTACTGCATAAGAAATTTTAATAATTTGTTTTGTGATTTTCCACTTGCGAAGTAGGAAATATGGTACGTATTTTCAACATATATTTCCTATACAAGAGCGGTCTAAGAGGAGGGCCATAGGGGCCATGACCCCCTCTAAGTAAGTGTTTTATACCAATGTCATTTGTATTAATAAACTATATATATGTTACATTTCTAAATACTTATAGTTTTTTAAATATCTTACTTATTTTTAAGAAATGTATCCTCTAGAAAGTAAAACTATACCCCCCCCCCTGTTCTCAGATTATTGATTTCTAAGTTAATTCTAAAAATTTTTAAACATCTAACCATTTTTAAGACCATTTTAAAACCATTTTTAAATTTCAACTTACAATATTTGAGTCGCGCTGTTTCGTAATAGATCTCGAACGTAAGTTGTCCGCACTAACTGGTTAATTTAATTTTATATTTTTAATGTAGGTACCTCATATATCAGGGTACCTCAAAATGTTTACAGAAATCGGGTCGATCCGTGCAAAAAAAAAACAAATAATACAGATAGACATAACCTTACTTTTTAAAAAATTATTTAATTTAAATAAAATATATTTCATATTATTCAAAAATCTGCAGTACTAGTTAAAAGTTCTTTTTTGATTATATTATGTCCACATAATATGCAATAAAAAGTTCTAAGTAAACTAAAATTTAAAAATTTACAAGCTTAGTATTTTTCATTATCTTTTAATATTAACTTTTGTAGGTTAATAAATTATGCAGTATATTTTATATAAAATTTCTAGAGAAGATTCAAAACTATAGTATACTAAGAGATAATTGCAGACCTCCTAATAAGTGAATACTGTGAAACTCGATTGATATGTAACTTATTTTTACCGATAGTTGGATATATTTTTTGGTTGGCAGAAAGTTAAGCAGTGAGTGAGTTTTGTACATAATTCTAATTTATATAAGACAATCAACCTCCTTCTTCGAGAGAAAGGTTTCAACATTAAGACCCTACCGCAATATATATAATAATATGCATATTAAAAATAGTAGATAGTATATAGTAATATTTTTAAAATATTAAATTCTAGTTTACTAAGAAAACAAAGATGTCAATAATAACTCTAAATTACTTACTTCATTGTCGTTAATGTCAAGCTCCTTCTTTAGTGAGTCTGAAGCTGGAGACGTATAAGCCGAAACGAAACCAATTACCAATGATACCAACGATACTGATAGAGCAGTTATTACCTATAATTAAAGAACACATTTCAATAAAACGAATAATACACATTAATGTGTAATAATTGTACCTGCGAGAGAGTACACTTAGCTTTGGGTTCTTCATCTGGTAAATTAAATGTTACATGTGTATCTGCACGTAATAAAACTTTCATGATACCGATTAAATTTTACAATCGTTTACTGTTAATAGACTATTATTAACAATACAAAGTCGTCATAAACTATACACACTTGGGCATTTATGATGGAATGTCTTTATATTGACTTTTCGAATCCCCTCCGAATTTATTACTAACTTTGCTTACGTTCTTTAAAAACAATTGCCATCATCGTAAATTAACAATTACAACCAAATAAATATGCACGTCGATCGATTGATTGAATAATATCAGCAAAGTTAATTTATATATTTTACATATTAGTAAAGTCTGTTAAACCCAAATTACGAAAATTGTACTCTAAATTGTAGAGTAGGTTCGGGTATTATGGCCTAGTTGGCCTATATGGCTCAGCGCAGTTTCTCGGAAACGCAGATTAGTTTATTGACTCAAGTATGAACACTGGTAGATCTCATAAACTATGCATTTTATTACAATTAAAGCTTATGGTGTGCCATAATACCCTAACATACTCTACTATAATATATGCTGTTTCTAAAATGAAAGACAAAAAAATTATGACAGACGTCATACTTCTGATGTGTATCGGTTGAAGATTTTGAAACCCATAGGTACTATACTACAAATATCAAGAAAAGAAAAAAATTTGAAAATATCAAATTCCTATCATTTATTTAAATATATCTATATTATAATATTATTAGTGCCCGGATTATAGACAATAGGGAACCCGATATTTAGTATGTGGCATATAATTTATAATATGTATAATATCTTGTGTTTATGCATAAATTGTATGCCGCATACCAGATATCGGGTTTCCTATTGCCTAGAATAGGGCTCTATATATTATAATTCAATATCCACCATCACATACGGTACAAAGACTTTTTTGTTCCACTTGGTAGTATACTTATTTCTTTATATACACCCAACAAACTATATATTTTCTTAAATGGGAGAATATTTATTATAATAATTGATTAAAAAAATTTTTTATTTAAGTGTTTTTGAGAAATTTTCGTTAAAAATATGTATATAGTACTATATTTTTCTCACATCAAAATACAATTTATTAATTTAAAAACAAAAAACAAAATAGAACTTTGATTCAAGAGTAACCTAAAACAATTTTTTGAAATTATATGATATTACTGCGTCCCATAATCTTTGATTTTATGCTATTAAAAAGACATTTTCAAAATACAATGTTTTATTACGAATATAAACATTTGTATTATGTTTAGACTGTCATAAATAGTGCTTTAAAGCTAGTAATTTTCCAAGTAATATTATTATAAACCAATCGTTGAACTTGAAATTAATTAAAACGAGAATGCAATGTTAGATAGTCGTTAAATTTTCTTAGAATTTAAAATCAAAACATTTTAAATAATTTCTCCTGATATTTGATACAAGGAACATTATGGAATCCCAACAATTTAATTCATTCTCATTTAGAAATAAATTATACTATATTTTTTATAAGAGCTTGCAAGAACCAGACAACTTAAAAAATATCTACTTCAATTTATTTGAATTTGCTCTTGCTAGTTTTTCCGATAATTAAATACAATCCTGATGATGGATTAATAAACCGAAACCAGTTGACACTAAGCTTGAGCTTTATTTGCAAGAATATACTAAATTTCCAGGTTTATTAATTTTTATATGAATGCTACTTATAACTGTGCAATTGAATATTTCAAATATTAGAAAATAATTTTCATTTCTTTCAAAATTTGGAATATATAAATGTTTTTTTAAATACTTGAACTACTTTGGGAATATCTAAATTCAATAAAAATTCTGATCAATTGTATAAAAAAATCAATTTGCAAAATTTGGACGTTCCATGTACCAGTTTTAATTTCAGTAAAATAGAGAAGTCAGAACCTTTAGCTTCCGTGTACATATTTAAATGCAAATAAAAAAAGTAACATACCTGATATATTACAGTAGGTTTCGCAGTTGTAGTGGTTTTATATATATCAATCCTATGCTGACTGCTATTAATGGATCCTTTTGAATTTGGAAGTTCATGATTTTGTTTGTTTTGCAATGGTTCGATTTCTGGTTGTGCAACTTTTAAATTTTCTTTGAGAGTATCCATTCTTCTGTTATTTCTAAATGGTATCAAAGGTAGAACTTCTAGCGAAGATAAATTTGTTGCAGTTGTGGATGCTGATATAGTTGGAGTGTATGTCGTTGGAGTTAAGCGATGTTCTTCGTTCTGAAACAAAATTATTATATTATGTATACTGTTTTTTAATTTAAAGTTGATAACATAAAAGATGATACCAAGTGAATGTTTTTGACCTATTGCACTTAAATTCTTTATGAAATATATTAAAATTAATATTAAATATTAAGTCTATGCTAAAAGGAATAAAATTGGTCCAAATGCGTCATACGATAACTTAAAAAAATCAACACGTGAATAGTGTTTGGAGAGAAGGTGATTTTGTTCATGCTCCACTAAGAAGTGTTATTATTTGTGGAAATTTAAGTCCAAAGTCAAAGCATGCAAAAAATACACTCCATTATAAGTTATAATATATTATATTTTGTTGTTTTTCGCAACTTCTAAAATTGGCTACCATAGAACGTATATTGATGCAAACTATCAATATTTTTATTTGATAAAAAACTTATAAAACACTCAACTTAATCTTCTAGTGCTAGTTTTAACAAGATTATGTTATGTGGTATATATATTTTGACCTTTTAATGTCAAATTATTCTGATGAAAACTAATTCGTTAAGTATATTTTACAGTTAGAAAAATTTAGATTTTGCCAAAATACTTCATTCATAATTTTTGCTATAATCTCGAAAACAATCTCGTCGAAAAAAACAAGCAAATCGTGTTATAGTATTTGTTATAGTTTTAAATTTTTTATTCCACACAAAGAAATAATTCCGATAAAATTTTCTTAATCTATAACTGGTGGTAGTCGGTTTTTCTATTTTATTATTCTATATATTCAAGCAACGTCAATGCGAAATACAGAGAACGTGCTCGTGTTTTAATTTAAAATTTTTATATGATTCTAATCAAAAAGTGCATTTTAATGTAATAATCGCATGAAATGTTGAGATCTGCAAAATTTTCCACCATAATATTATCACAAAAAAATTATAAAACACCTATCGATTTTTCCACTGTAGCATTATCTCAAAATCATAAAATATCTATCGATATAAATTGAATCAGACAAGAAAAGAAACAATGAAACTATTAGAAAAACAAATGATTAAAAGAGTAGATTTCGTAACTTGCAATAGTTATATGTATATTTAAATTTTGTTGACCGAAATACTATTTTCGAGGTTATTTTGCAATTATTCAAATTTATATTTCCGAGAAAAATGTAGAGAGAAAATTTTTTTACCTTTAAATTAGATGAAATTAATAATTAAGTTTTATTAATCAATTTTGCCCTAGGCTCTATAAAATAAATATTAAAGAAATCTAGAGTCACGCTATTTGAAAATTGTTCCATTTCTAGCGCTCGGGAAAACTATTTTTTACGAGGTTTTCATTTTTGACGATTATATCAGTCAATATTTTCAAAATTGCCGCGATTTGCAAATATTTCGTCTTGAAAGTGTTCTGATTTTAAAATCCAGGCCAATCCGGCAAAATTGATATTAAGGAAATCGCAATCGAGCGATGATACACACCGGTGTCATCTCTATTATTTAATGTTTCAGGTTTGTAAATTTAAGTTCTAGGTTGTTAAAAATTTTATATGTAAGTTATAGATTGTTTGACCTTAGCCTTGTTTGTAAATGGGTAACATCTTGCTGAATGAAATTCCTTTTTCGATTTTGAAATTTCTAACATTGTTTACTTTTTCTACGTAAAAGTTATTTTAATAAATTGCCATGTTATCGTAAATTTTGAACTGCAAGTACAATAAAGTAATTTATTATTGATTCTATGATTTTGGCATAATAGGCTCTGCACAATTGTTTGATTTATCAACTCCATGTCTGGCTCAATTTTTGTATTTATCCTAGAGTGAATATAAAAACAAGACCTCACAATCTTTGGTAAAATATGAAAAAGTATAATTTAGTGAAAAATTTCAAAGGACCTTGTAAAAAATATTTAATTTTACACATCAGCACCTCTGCAGTTATTTTTTTTTTGTTATTTTTTAAAAACAATTTGCTCTAAAGGAGTTAATTATTGATTATAGCATTATAAATATTTATATAATGATAAATTTTTCTAAGACTATCTCAATGCTTTCATGGTGTTCCGCTTTTTATAAAGGTCAACAATTTTATGGGTAAATAAATTATTAAATATATGCATAAGAAATTAGCTTACACTTCATGGTTGTAATATTCAAAACTGAAAAATTTTCACGTTTAAGTGAACAAAGGCAAATAAATTGTTGACAAATTATAAAAGTAAAATATAATTACAATAAATAACGAAAACCGCATTAGATTACTTATATAGTTGTTTACAGGAATTTCTGATTTTTCTGTTCCAAGTTTTTTGATTCTCATTTGTATGTTCAGAACGTATGAATTCAATTGTAAATAACAATTTTTTACTTGATTTTATTATCGGTTATTAAAAAACGGCAAGTTCAGTGGCGCAACAATTAATTTTTAACATACCTAAAAAAAGGGGGCCACTTCTACAAACTATGTAACTGTTGGAAAAAATGACAATGAAACAAGGAAACCTTCGGTCACGTGTAAATAGACACAAGATTTGCAGACATTATTATTTTAATAATACTCAATATGAGTAGGTGTTACGCCAATGCAAATGAGATTTGTGAAGAAAACAATTTTAATTGGTTTAGTTATTATGTGTGAAAGTTTGCAGCTTGCAACATTTATTCAATAGTTTTGATGTTAGCACTTGCAGTTTTCAAGTGACTCTTTCTCTTAAAATTCTTAAGTAATTCCCACCTTATCATAAGACAAAATCTTGATCCATAATTACCATCATCGCTGCAAGAAGGTTAATGGTATTGAATAATTAATTTCCGCTGAACTTGCAGATGGCGCTTATAAAATTTGAAATAAAAATTCCACTCACGAGTAAACTTAAGCATAACATGTTATTCCAAAAATAAAATAAAATAAAGATGCAACAAGATAATAATGCAATACAGTGTCTACTCACGGTCACCGGTAATAACAAACAACTTTGCTACCCTTAACGATTTGCTATTTCTAGAAAAAGATGTTTTGCAACCTTAATAAAGGTGTATACAATTTATTCTTGTTTGTAACATCTCTCATTAAATTTTCTTTTAAACTAAAATAATCACCACTAAATAGTGAAATGAGATAAAACAATAAGAAAAAAATTATTGACTTATTTTGCTCTTTCAAAATACGTCGCCAATCTACTACGTCAAGGGAGGCAATATAATTACAAATGTTTTGCGTATTCTCATAAATTTTTATGCCGGGCAATTATCCATTCTTCACGTCATCATCCACATTATTTGTTAGCTAAATAATGAACTCAAATTTTCGAATAATATTTAGTAATGGATTGTTACCTTTCCCAAATTTTTATTTAATCTCACCTCAACATCCTCACTTTCGACACTTCTTGCCTCTTGATCCTTGCTAGTACCAAGGTTCACAACTCTTCCTCGCGAAATTCTACACAATTTTTTTTTTTTGAAATTAATTCAATTAATTTTTATTAATTTTTATTAATTATTTTAATTAATTTGTGAGTCTTCATTATAAAATACTCATCTTTAAAAAAATGTACAATTTTGAGATATTATTATGAACCACATTAAGGAACACGATAAGCTATTTTCAATTTTTGGATTAAAAAAAAAGAAGTTTTTGTATGTTCTAATGTTTGTTATATATGAGGGGGCTAGAATCAAAACCGGCAATCTCCACTTCGGACAGTTTCGAGTAATTGATGAAAAACTGTTTTGTGTACCTACTTAGTTATATGTACTAAGGTAACTTTCAAGACTCAAAATAAATAGGTTATCACCGAATTTGTTTCACATAATTTATACCATATGATAGAGTGCATCAAATACTACAATGTAGCATAAAAATCCATTCTTGCCAAAAATGGAGATTGCCGGTTTTGATTCTAGCCCCCTCATATACTCTCAATCTCAGATAGCCCAGCTGTGAAGGTCTAGGGTCTGTGCTGTGGTCACGTTAAATGTTTTTATTGGATGATCTCCATTGCACTTTTGTAGTAAAAATACAGATAATGTTTACAATAAAATATTAAAAAACTATTGAAATTCCTAAAATCATCCGGATTATTCAACAAAATCTAAGTATTTTTATAATACTCTGATATAACCTAAACCAGTCACTTAATCCTCGTACGAAAATGATCCAATATTTTAAATACGGTCCTGTTGGAAAAAACTCTTTTTGTTATGCTATAGATGAAGGTTATATATAATACTATAACTATAGATACCTTTTGTTTAATCAATTTTCTGATAAAAAGCTACGTTTGCTAAAACTGCAAAAAAAACTACTTCCGGTTTATCGATTTCCATCGTTCATTAAGTGACTTTACCTTTATTTTTCTAATAATGTTAACATGTAACATCGTATTTATTACAAAAAGGAAAGACATTTTCACGTAACCTTCGTGACATAAAGTCTGATCGACCGAAAGGCAGACATATTTTAAAGTCCGAATTTAACAGCGGCGTCGCCAAGGGGTGGGCTAGGTGAAGCGTATAGTCCACCTAAAATTTATCCGTAACACCCTTCAGCCTACTATAAATTAATAAAATTATGCATTTGCATAATAATTTGCATAATGCATTATTACATAGAATATATTGGCTAAACTTCTATATAGAAAAAGATTCATTAAGACAGAACAGAGCGTAACGCAAATATTTTGAAAATTAATCGGGTTCATACTTAGATAGGTGACCGATTCGGGAACACCGTTTGTCGGTGCCTTTGTTTGGGGTTAACGCATAACGCAGGTTTCTTGTTATTCAAGAAACACCACTTACCAAAAAAGATTAGAAATATCCCACGGTGACAACTAGACGAGAGACAACCTTGCCAGATAAATTATAGATAGGTACTAATTTATTTTGTGCTCAAATTAGTGATAATAATAAAATTGTCAAGTGATCGAGTTATTCTTAAAAGGTTAAATACATTTTTGGCTAATACATACGGGTAGTTGGCTCCATATATTTGGAGTAGTTTGAATATCAAAATTAAAAATAAATGAACTGCTATAAAACTGCTGCTGTTTAACGTGGAATTTAAACCACGCCGCAACAATACAAAGTAGCGGAGTCAAACTCGAGATCATTTATTTTTGTATAGAATACCATATTCTATAGCCTCTACAATATAAAATAAGGTTTTCAAAACGATACAAAAAGTCTTAGCCCGGATCTGAAACTTACTTTAAATTGCTCTATTAATTATTATATTGCATAATCATTTTCATTACTATATAAACTTTAAAATGTTAGTTGATAACGAAATATTAAACAAATATTTTATACAAGAGTAAAATAGTTAAAATATTGTAATAAATCATCTATAATATTGTTTTCGGTGGGTTTTGCAATAATGATAATAATTCAGCACTATTGTCTTTCCAGGCTATTTATTTGTATTGCAGGCTAATTAAAATAAAATTTTATAAACCTTGAAATGTAATTTTCTGCAATTTGAAGTATTATACATAGGTTTTAATTTATTATAAACAAAAATTGTTTAATTTATTGCAACTTTTTTATTGGCACAAGAATTTAGGAAAATTTGGCATGACTGTTAACTTCCTCTGATTTTGCCGAAATTATCATTACACAGTGCTCGAGTAAACATTGTCGAGGGGGAGGGTCCATTGTATAATTGCCGTGACATTGAAAACGTTACGTTAGATTTTCTTAAAAAACATTTGTTATGTTTTCAATTAACAAATCGATTAAACATAAATCTCAATATTTACATTTAAGTGTCATTTACTTAACCGCATCGGTAATTCCGGTTTAAATTATATGTTGGTCATTTGGGATGTGAACCGAGATTTTAGCTGCTAAGTAACTGCGCCACAGTACTTAATCAAGTATTAATGTTTTTTGTATTCTTGTGAGCAGTTCAGTCGACCATAGCAAAATCAAAATGGGCGTGGCTGAATTCGAAAGGATTTGATGAAAAGAGAAGTAAAGTTAGATTTTTAACTATTGGAATCTCGTTGATTTATTCGGAGTTAAGAAATCTCGTTAATCCATTCACGACCGACCTACTATTTTTTATTCTCCCTATTATGGGATAATTAAAAAGGTCAAAATAGCTTGATTACATCTAGGATACAAAATCAACTTATTAAGTTGGTATATTAACTCTAAAATAAAATTTTCTTTAAAAAATAATCAATATAATGCTTTTTCAAAATAAGCATTGTTCATTCTTTCTTGTTTCATTTCATAATTCTATTTGTTTATATTTACTTTTGTATTGATGTAACTGACATCATGAAATTTTCACTTTACGTGTTTTGTCAGTTCATATGTTTACTAGTCGATTAGGACCATTTAAAAAAATGTACCCGTAGGTGGATAGGTGCGGTTGTGACTCGATTCCAGATCAAACAACTGAAATATTGGCAGAACTTATGTATATTCTATATATTCATTCATCACTTTTTTGGCTCTCGTTTCAAAAATAGATATACATATTAGAGAGGGATGCCAACGTCACAGAAACCGGATAAGACACTTAAATTATGCAATTATGTAAATCCATATTAGAATGAGAAATCTCGCCGACTTGAAAAACTTTACATAACCGTAACAGATAATTTAAATTGCATCCAATTTTAGATTGAGCACCCACATGAAATTTAAACTATTTTTGAACCTACTTACAGTTAGTTTTAAAACTTTTAAATCACCCAAAAGTTATATCGAGAAACATTATAATTTATATTTATGATAGATCGTCCTGCTGGAAGGCTTTTCCGGAGTTTCTTATGGCGCTGTCCTTCCAGCAGGATCGAGAGTCCATTTTCAGTAGCGTAGGCATAATAAAACAGATTGGGGTTAAGCGTGTTCGGTTTCCACCAAAATGAAAACATTATTATTATCTGTCTGAATATGAAGTGTAGTTTTCTTCCTGCAGTTTGGATTGCACGTTAAACACTGGGTTCCCCATGTATGTGAAACATGATTACAGAGATATAAAGAGAATACAGTATAAAATAACCGCACGCTTATGAACTTTGTTCAAGACAAGTGAAATATAGATAAACACGCGTAACTTTTATGTTATTCGCGTTATAGTGTTGAGATTGACACTTAGATAGGCAGCTTTTTAACAAGGATTTTAATAATGGAGGTTACATTTATTTGTTATGGCAATCTAAATAGCAAAATATTTAAATTAGTGCAAATTATGAGTTAAAGAATCTATTTATAGACGGAAAAATTTGCAAACGAGTAAAAGGTGGAGATCAGAGCAGGTGCTGGTTTTCATCTCAGCGCCGGAAGAATGCGGTAGGCTATTTAAAGGCATCTTCAACATTGTATAAAACCCTTTCGATCAGAAGTTCTTTCACCCAATCTTGAACTTCGTCAGTGTTGGATTCTTAATGTCTTACGGCATTGTATTGACTTTCTTGTCACTTAAGCTTACTCTAAATATTTTGTGGTATTTTGATATTTTTCCCCCGCCATCATCTATCACTTTTATTATTCTAACTAATACTCTATGCCGCTTTTTTTCCTGCTATGTTCTTATTTCTCTTATTGCGCATGTATCCCAAAGTGGGGAATTGGATGTACAGTGGTTTGGATTCCACGTTTAACTGTAGATACATATTTCTTTAGGTTGGCTGGGCTACGTAAAAGCTATTGCAATTGAATGAATTGAATTTAAAATTGTAGGAATTAAATTCTTTTTAGAACAGTGTTTATTAAATGGGGGTATAAATTGTCTGTTACGGTTATGGCCAAGTTCCTTAAATGATGAGATTTCCAATTTCATAAACTTACAAAATGAAAGTTTTTTAAAGGTTAGTCATATTTTTTTAGAAATGTTTTAAATTAATTTAGTTTGCGAATACATAAATTAAAAAAATAAATATGTTATTATCTACAGTGCAGTGTTTTGGCCTTTTATGTTGGATTTCTCTCAGATCGGTTGGGCTTTGATATTTCAAGTTCGTTTGCCAAAATATCTTGAAGTATGAAATTTTGAATCCCATCAAAATTAAAACTCCAGGAAGTTGTGGTTTTTTGATTTTACTTCAGTATCTTTAGGATGATAAAGTAGATTTCACATAATAAGAAGATTGAGAGTCTTTTTATATCAGCAGTTGCTGATTCTCGTTGGTTTCAAATGTTTGACCAACGTCACGAAGTATCCTTAGTTTGGTTTAAATTTGAAGAGATCTATGTTTGAGATTTACTCTCATCAGCTATTTTTTACCGTAGTTCAGATGTTTTCGCCAGGCATTTGTGGTTAAGACATAGACTCAAACAAACATTCAGAGTAATGTTCGATCTAAATAGTATGTATATGTACGATATATAAGAGCATATACATATTATGTATATTCAAATATTTGTGCAATAAGTTGACGATTAAACCAGACAGTTTTAGATAAAAACTTAAGACTGCGAGAGGCTAGTTCACCGTAAAATACAAACGTTAAAAAGTTGCTTTCAAATTCAATTTACTTTAACATCGAAATTAATAAAATTAAAAAAGCTTGTCTTTTTGCATTCCATTCTATTAAATTGCTAGCAGCGCAGCGGAGCAAAATTATATTATTGTTAGTTTTAAATATTATAAAAATTTAATTAACACTAAAATCTTTTATGAAATATTAAACAAACTGTAAATTGATTATGAAGAAATACAGCATTATTAATAAAATAATAACAAAATTGAATTAACACAAACAATGTCGTTTAAAAAAAAGAAAGTTTTTATTTAATTTTGTGAAAATTTATGAATAAATCGTGAAATTTTATTATCGAAGAAGGTAGGTAAATAAATTTTGAAAAATTGTGATATAAGTTTTATGCTAACAGACGCAAGTATATATAGCGAAGAGAGAAAATTCCAGAACAGCTTATAGCTATTGCAATGCTGTAGCAGTATAACTTGTCTAGTATTTTTTAAATAAGTATAATTTTATGAATTAAGGTGGGTGTTTTAATTGTTTAGGTTTAAGATAACAGTTGAAAAATGCCCAAAACGGATCGATTCGTCAAGGATTTTTGAAAAAAAATATGAATACTTTTCAAAATTAGCAAGTTTAAACTTACCCAATTCTTCATATTGGCAACTTGGTCCCATAACGGTGTTTTCCAACTATTTTTACGTTGATCGTGTATTAAAGCCATTCCGGCATAAGCAAAACCACTTTCGTAATTAGTCATTTTAATTGGTATCTATCGTTTATAAAAACCGTACACACCGGTTAAGCTACTCATTCAACAAAGTAAAAACATATACGACGTTTACAATACAAGTATGTACATATATACCTGGCAGTTTTATTCTGAGTAGGGGGGCAAACGTTATAAAATATATTTTATAAATTTCAAGGAAAGTGCAAAAATTATTTTGATTGATTAAAATAATCGATAATTGTGTACGAAATATGGACTTCCACCTTTTAGACAATAATAAACCACAGATTAAACAAAAAAAAATGCGAAAACAAACTCTAAAAATTATTCAAAAACTATTATTACTATTATTATTTCTTACAGTGGCGATCTTCATGCAAGTTAATTGAAGATTTTTTTATGTGGCTTTAGTCACGTGCTACACGGTACGCAAACACCTAAGAAGTTGTTGTTGAAATAACCACCTTTTACACAGTTAAATAATATTAAGGTGTTATATTTATTAATTTGCTTCTTTCTTCTAATTGCAAAATCTAACGTGACTAGTAGAATTTGCTTGCAATACAAACAAATTGCACGGAAATTTCCATAGCACGGATAAGCGGGTATCGACGATTGCAGATCTATGGTATGCAAAAATTAAAATTTGCTAAAATTAAACCAAGAATGTCATTATCAGTTAATTTTGAAAAAAAGCAGTTTTAAACGTGAAAAACACCAAGAACTAAAATTAACCCCAAATACCACTACTGGGCGCCATTAATTTTAAAACATGTTAAAAGATAAAAAGTAACCGAAAAAAACACTTCCTTATTTATAGTCTGGAAAAATTTTGCAATAAATTGCAATTATAATGAATTAATGATATGTCGCCACAAGTTTTGTTAATATTACGGGAGTAATATCTAAAAAGGAGATGACCTTGGAAATAAGCCATGTTTGTATTAATTTTAGTATATTTGGAATTACAGCAGGCTACTTTGTGTTACCATTTAATTAGCATTGATTATGGTAATTCGATTAAAAAGTTAACCATCGTAAGAAAACTTGCTATTTTTTTGGTGTTTATAAACTTTTATTATTAATGATGCAATATAGAATTAGGCAACGTAAGGTAAATAATTGGGGGTAACGACAGGCGTGTGGTCTATCGACCAATCGCAAGCTAGAAAAAAGGGGCCCGTCTCTTACGTCACAAGACCTTGGCACTTGCAATTTATTCAAAGATTGGCTACGATTATATCAATTTGTTAAATATAGATAGATAAATTAGTTGAATGTACTGACGTCACACACCTCTTAAACATTGCTGCCCGTTCAATAGTCACGTATAGGTTAACAATTATTTTTTAATATAGAAAACTGCCGAAATCTCTACCATAATCGTGGATATCTAAATCCAAAAGTCCAAAGTCTCTAATTTCCGATAATCGGCTATTATTATGAAAAACCAAATTAATCATTTTAAAGGATAAATTAATAATATAAAATAGCGGCAACTTAAATTTTAGCAAACTCATTGCACTCTCGTCATTTCGTTTTAATCAGCGTGACGTCAAGACACACCTCCATTAAAGGCACTCAACTGTTGAAAATAAAAATAAAAGTAATAACAATTATTGTTCTGCTATCTTTCAAAATAATTATTTAATGCAAAATATTTATGTTACATAACAATTTATTTTAATTTTGTAAACATTTTAATTATACATCCTTGTTCTATACATACATTTTCAAATTTTAAAAATCCAAAAATAACTTTGCGAACATCCTTTTATTTACAGTACAACTTGGTTGTCACGTAACCCCATATGAGGTATAAATTCAATGCAAATTTATTGAAAATACTATTTAAATATTTCTTTGCATATTCAACATTTTTAACCTACTTTTTTATTTCCTTAAAATTTCATATACATCGGGAGTACACAAAAGACACAAATTTTAAAATAAATGAAAATTCATAATATTAAAAAAGAAGATTGATTTTTTAGAAAATTCTCTTTGTCCCATATAAGATCTATACACGGATCTATATTAAAAAAAAAACTAAAGAAAAAACAGCTTCGGGCTACCCCTTCGGGGGTAATTTAACGTCTTCCCATTGAAAGTATTTGTGGACATTCGATCCCGGGTTCATCGACTGCTGAAAAAACGAAGCTACACACTGAAAATGTAATCTGCCCTGCAAAATTGCAGGTTTTGTGACTTACACAGACATTACTAAAAGTTCAGGAGGCCTTGAACCGTCTGACCTTATAGCAATAGCGTAGCGAGTGTTGAAGAGGGTCCCCTGTCCTAAAATAAAGTGGTTAAAAAATTATTTATAGCTTCAACAAATAAATAAAATATAATTTTACAAAATCTTCCATTTTTATAAATTTTGAAAATTTAAAAATTTGATTTGTTATGTAAAATAATTTTTACGATTTGAACTTTATTTTAATGATTTTGAATTTTTTCTGTAGATATGGGTATTGATTGATTTGTATTTGAATATGTATTATAAATAATTTATTGTAGATATTGTAAAATTTTGAATTTTGTGCATCTTTTCGCGCTAATAATTTTAAGTTGATACGAAATAGAGCTGTCAACAGAATGGAAGATTTGCATAGCGAAGTAGTATGGTTCGATCTTCGACTAAGTATAAAAATTTATATAGATTTATTAATTGAATAATTTAAGAATTTAGACTTCCAAGTTTGTACGTCGAAGTGAGCGGACGCTTTTGCGGGACGGTTCCGTATAAGTATTAATTTGCATCTCCATATTCAGATTTTGATTTGATTTTATGCAATAAAGTTATCAATTTGAGTGAATGAATTTATTAGTTTTATTTTTATTTGGAAGTTGTCCGAAATTTGGACAATATATAATAAAATGTATTTTTGGAATAATTGAATTGGATGGAATTTTTGTTAATTATAAATTGTAAATTTGGAAGATTGGAAAAACTAAAATTAATTAATTGGATGCTAATAAAGTAATTTAAAGGCAGACAAATTTTAAAGTCCAAATTTTAGAGCGGTGTCGCCAAGAGCTGGGCTAGGTGAGGTGCAGTCTACTTAAAATTTATCCACAACACCCTTTGGCCTACTATAAATTAATAAAATTAATTATATTATATAGTTTCGTTCATTAAAAATGCATTCTTTTCTGCTTTATTACATAGAATATATTGGCTAAACTTTCGTTGTTTTTTGAATTTTACACTTTTTTTACGACTGTGTTTACACTTAATTTATATGCCCGTTTTTAAAATTAGGCATTTATTAAGGCAGAAACACAGTGCAACCTAAGTATTAAGAAAATTAGTCTGGCTCATACTTAGATGGGTGACCGTCTTGAGAACAGTTTGTCAGTGTCTTTGTTTAGGGTTAACGCATAACGCAGGTTTCCTGTTATTCAAGAAACACCACTTACCAAAAATGACTAAAAATATCCCACGGTGACAACTAGACGTGAGACAACCTTGCCAGATAAATTATAGATAGGTACCAATTTATTTTGTGCTCCAATTAGTGATAATAATAAAATTGTCAAGTGATGGAGTTATTCTTAAAAGGTTAAATACATTTTTGGCTAATATATTATACGGGTAGTTGGCCTCATATAATATGTACAGTAGTTTGAATATCAAAATTAAAAATAAATGAACTGCAATAAACATACATAAATCTATGTGAAAAGATTTATTAATTGACTAAAATAAGAATTTGTGGTTGTTCTGCACTTAAGAATTGATTTCCGAATTTTTCACTTATCTTCATATTTTTTAACCGTTTAGGGATAGTTATCCCTATTATTAATTGTTACTACATTTCCTTTCGATAGGATTGTTTTATTTAATATATAATTTTACTTGTATAGTAAACTTTGTCAGTTGGTAATTAATCGGATTAAAGGATTAATTATTATTAAAGGATTAATTAATTATGGATCACTACATTACCCCCTTCCTAGTGAGATCGCGGGATCGAATGATATGTTGAGAGCGGTTCGAGATGGATTTCGGGATCGGTTGAGTTAACGTTTGCGATCGAGTTAACGGTTGCGTTTTGTTAAAATGAATTCTGGTTAACGTTTGCGGTCGGGCTAACGGTTGCGGTTGCGGTCGGGTTAACGGTTGCTTCGTGTTAAATGAATTCTGGTTAACGTTTGCGGTCGGGTTAACAGTTGCGGTCGTATGTGTAGTAGATCAGCTCATCACCATTGGTTAGTTTATTGTCGTTGGCCACTTTGTAACTTTGTGTTCGTTCTTAAATCGTCGGGTTTTTTTTTGTAACCTTATATTGCTCTTTTGTGTTCATATTTTTTTTCCGTAGGGGTCACCAATTTAGGGATAGTTATCCCTATTATTAATTGTTACTACATTTCCTTTTGAAAGGATTGTCCGCGGACCGCTATTTGGGAAACACTGCGCTAAGGAGTATTCCATACTCCTCAGACACCCCTAATTTCAGAAGGTTTTTGATTTTTCACGGTTATCTTGAAAATCTTTTTTTTTACAGAGATAGTACTTGAAAAAACGAAATTTTTAATGTTTTACTCGAAAACTAACCTTTTCTTTATGGGCGTGCAAGATTAAAATAGATTATAACTGAATTCTGAATCCTCAAGAATTGTTGGTGACTTATTTGGTCATTATTTGGTGAATTATATTTAAATCATTTGTTGTAACTTCGGCGGAAATATAATTAGGGGTCTCACAATAGGTTTGTTCCAACAAGCAATTCGATTATCGACCCCGACCAGTAATTTGACCACGTATTGCGCCTGCGTTAGGAACATTAGTAAATTAACAAGTTGTAACGAAGAGCTGTGTTGGAACGTTTAGCGAATTGTTTTCGAACCGAGATTAACCTCATATAATTGACAAGTATCATCATAGAGAGCGGAGTTTCTACGATTTATGTTATGACGTTTTTTTTTGCCTTTTTGAGCATTTTGCGCCTATATTTTCAATTTTTGTGCTTATTTGAAGCCTGAAGAAGAAATGAACTCACAATAAAATTATTATGAACCAAAGACATAAAGAGTACCTTATTGTTGTTTTCAGGTACAAATTGTTCCAGCTTTTATATTTCTTCTTAGAATTTAAAAATAATGGAAAATATGAATAAATAATCAGTTTTGCAATTCCCAGACTTCTTCCTCCATATGCCGAAACAATTCAGCACCGTACCCTTTATTTGAACCTTTACATATAGAAGTAGTAATATACTTAATATGCACAAAAAATTAATTTTTATTACAATTTTAATTGGATAAGTTAAAAGTTGTCTAGAATGACCAGGTAACAGCCCGAATTTAAATCCGATTGAAAATCTTTGGGGCATTATGAAACGAAAAATTACCGATAAGAATACAAAATCTATAATACAATTGCTTAATTTGATAAACGTTGTATGGCAGATGGCAGAAAGTCATTACAGACGAAATTTTATAACACTTCGTTAAATCAATGCCTGCTCGGTTAAAAAACGGTTTTAAAAATTAATGCGGGTTCTAGGAGGATGCTAATAAAATACCTGTAATGTGGAGACATTAAATATATTTTTGATTTCATATTTCTATGGTTTGATACACTTTTTAATAAATATTTTTGAATCCTCGTTTCCTGTCACCATCCATTTATTAATATTTTTCTGTTTTGTAATGTGTACTTAAATATGTCTGTACTTTATCATTTCCTACTAAAAATTTCTCGATTTTATTACAAAAATTACAAAATAATTAATGATAGAGAAACCACCTGGGCAATAACAACTCTCAACTAACATTTGCGCATGGCTATTCATGTTACGAACTACTGATACTTGCTCCTTGGCAAGTATCGTTTGAACCGCAAATGAACCAATTGGATCCGTTCAACATAGTTGTTGGAACAGCGGTTTGTTAGTAATCTAGGATTGCGAACTGGTAACTTGTGTCTGTTGGAACGACATTTTATTAATGCGCTTGCGTTGTAGTAATATTACTGAAGATACTCGTTGTTGGAACAAACCTAATATGTTTGGCTTCTGGTACCGGGAAACCTGGATCCGCCACTGAATGCTTTCAATGTATTTTTACCAAATATTATTCCTATAATATGTAATAAAATTATACAGGGTGTTCCCAGATACACTTTACATAATTTCAGTGGTGATAGAGGACACTATTCTAAGAAAAATATTAACAAAATTCTTTTTCTAAAATGAAACCTTTTGTGAAATTTTGTGAATTTAATTTTTTGTTTTGTGGCTGCTTTTTTTATTATTTTCTGATTTTTTGTGAAATGGGTTGGTTTTTCAAAAATTTCTACAAGACAAAATTTGTAAAAAATTTTCTATCCGGAATGGCGCGTCAGATTTTTTGTAAAATGTTTCGTTTAGAAGATACAGCGATTTGAAAAAAACCAAGAAAAACAAAAGTTCAAAATTTTCTACATTTTTTTACTTACTTTTTTTCATAACTCGAAAGCCGTTCAATTTAGACAATAAAAGGTTAAAACCTAGTTTGTAGATTATTTCACGCTCTTTAAAAGAGCACTTAATAATTTTTACTGAAAAATCAATATTTTCTGAACTATGGCCATATGAAGGTGGAAATAAAAAAAAATTCTTTAAGGAGGCCCAACTTTTGAAGGTTTCAATTTAGAAAAAAAATTTTTCTTAGAATAGTGTTCTCTATCACCACTGAAATTATATAAATTGTATCCGGGGACACCCTGTTATAAAATTTATTTTTAATAATTAAAGTATATTAATTATTAATTTTTAAGTTCAGATTTTTTTAAATTGTAGAAAATAAGAAGTTGGTTATAGAAGAATTTCGATATTTAACAATAAAACACCTGACTATTCCGATAATAGCCATCTATAAATTTTTCTTGTGTGGAAGTGCCAAAATATTATAAATTGTCAATATAATTTTAGCGTCATTTTAGTCATTGAAACCTGTAAATTCTATAAATAAATCTATAAAGTAATACAAAATCGATAGATCTTATAAAAGTCATCAAAACACTTTCTAAAAATAAAGAAAACACCTGTATGCCAAAAAATAATGTTCATGTTCAAGAAGCGAAATATGAAGGGTTCCATAATTTATCCCAAATCTTTGTAAAAAGAACTAGACATTGAAATATGTATATAATTACATTTTACAAATTTCAAAAAATCCTACTTATTTGGTGCTTACGTCATGGAAAGAATACACTACCTAAATTTCATGTTTTTAGGTCTAGGAGTTCGGGCCGCGCGTTGATGAGTCAGTGAGAACATTGACATTTTCAGAGGTATACCGATCGTGATGCCAAATTTACCAAAAAACAATTAACCAACAAAACTAATTAATCAATCGGACAATTCATCGAATCGCAATCTTTTTTATCATTTTTTCGTGTCTATGGCCTTGTTTTAAAATAATGTATACCTACCTATGATCAAATATCAAAGTATATACTCTGTCATTTGTTTTAATGTAATAAAACAATGTAAACAACATAAACAATACAAATTAGTAAATAAAAATTATATACAGATAGCTAATAATTTATTATTAGTAGGTACATATTTCGAAAACCCACGCAGTTAATAATTTTTGCCAAGATTTGCTTACGAAATATTGTTGTCATATATGTACATATTTAAAAAAAAGTGTGAAGAACTTTAATATTCCTTAATTTTTAGTTTAAATAATGCATGTTCAATCAATATTTTGTAAGCGCAGCATGGTATAAAGCACATACAATTATGTGTGTGGGTTGTGGTGCTGAAGGTACAAGATTTAAAACATATGTACATACAGGGTGCTAAATGAGTTAGCCGAACATAGCAAATTAACATGTAAAAACTTATTTATGCAAATTCCAGCTTCCCTAATTATTTTAGAGAAAAAATGAAAGACACAAAAATAATGCAGAAATATAAATGACAAATGATAAAAGCATTAGATTTCATTTAGCTTCTACTTAAAAAGTCAAAGAATGCTTTTGAAATTTTTAAAAGTTTCATTTATCAGACTACCCATGTAAGTTTCCATGGTAATTACTTTTGAAAATAAAAATTAAATTGAATTTATTACATGGCTAGTATACGATAAATGAAAATTTTAACAATTTCGAAAGCATTTTTTGACCTTTTAAGTAAAAGCTAGATAAAATCTAATGATTTTATCATTCGTAGTTTATATTTCTGCATTAGTTTTGTATCTTTCATTTTTTTTCTAAAATAATTAGGGAAGCAGGAATTTGCATAAATAGGTTTTTACATGATAATTTCCTATGTTCGGCTAACTCATTCAGCAACCGGTATATGGCGAATAATACAATGTATTTGTATCGAGAAAATCACAAAGGACTTATATTATTATTATTATATAGTAGGTAAAATGCATGGAATGTCGTTGGTTTGCTATCTATATTTACATATATTTCGATTTCGAAAATTCCGATTTGATAAATTGTTTTGTTCAATTATTTTTCGATAAATTGCATTGCTTTAATCATTTGTAGTAAACTTTTCTGATTGTAGAGAAAGAAGAAAAACAACTTAAGCTGAAACCAACATAATTTCTTTCCAATTGTACAAAAATTATCAAATGTAATTATTTAATAATTTAAATAAAATACAAACTTTAGAATTTAAATTATATTAATAAAAAAATTATGGGAACTTTTATGGGAACCTTTCGGATTACTTCCGCCCGGGCCTCCTCAGGTATAGTTACGCCACTGTAAAATTATTAGATAGTACTAACTGGTCTGGTTGACTGATTGATATCACAAGCTAACATACTCGGGTAGACTATTAGATATCTTCTAATTCATCTCAAAACTCAAAAACAGAAGAATACCAATAAATCTCCCCCTTCTATTTAATAATTTAAAACCCTTACGAGAAAATTAATTAAGATGTTGAAGACTGTCTCAAACGTTAAATTTGGTCTAAGTTGCCCAAAGATAATCTCAAGTTTCTTCTCTAACGCTAGAGATTGCACCCCCGAAAGAGATATTTATCCAAAAAGGAAACTGGGTGTGCGTCCAAAGTGAGAGACTTAGTACATAGTTTTCTCAAAAACAATGCACACGCATGATTACCAATAATCACGTTCAAATGCCGATGATATTAAGATCCGCGATTATTGTGAAAGAAGCGTAAGTAAGATAAACGAATCAATACATATTTATCATTAAAATGAGTTCATATATTTCAAGAAAACGCGTTCTTGACCTACTGGATCCAGTGTATGATTACCAGACATCGAGCAAGTCTGGACTTTGCGTGCCTTGTCCGAATTCTGCAGAGAATTATAAATAGTTCAAACTTTTTGAAAATTAAAGATTGCAATCCAAATGTATTGCTTACATAGCTTTATCTAATTGTAGAAAGTCAACAAAATAGATTATAGAAACTTTGGTAAATATTTGCTACAGTGACTTCTTGGGAAAAAAAAGATGGTTCCTTTTTGGAAAGTTTTCCTCTTGGGAAATATAGGTGACCAAGCTTACTTTTTCAAATCATCATGAGATAATATTGATTAAATCATTTTCAAAACTCAGTTGTCCGGTATAAAGAGAGCTTTTTTGACCTATTACACCATGGCATTTTGTCACCAATTTTTAAATTTAAATAATTTACATATTTTAAAAGCACCTAACAATTTAGAATTAAAATATTTCAATGTACGTCATGAAATTTTGTGTAAATAAAAAAAAATGTATTCGAAATAGGAGCTGATTAATAACAAAATGTTGTTGTTTGGTGTTGATAGCAATTTAAGTCTTAGCGAAATGAAAATTAAACATTAATTAATAATAAATAATAGCATAAGTCATACGCGTATGCGTAGCTATGCAAATAAAACCCATTTTTTACATAATATATTAATTGTATCAAAATTTAATTGACAGTTTAATAATAATTGTAGCACATAATATTAGTGCAAAAAAAATTGAGAAAAACAAAACCGGCCTTGAGCTATTTTTCGAAGAAATTCAAACGCAAAGTGGGGCTACTTTACATTTAACAGAATTGGCTTAAACAAATTCAGCCAAAATGCAAAAAAAATTTAAAGTGTCAAAATAGACCTAAAATCGGAGCTACTATAGTTACATTTATTTAATATTAGATTGTAGTAATTTGAACGTATAAGGTATTCATTCATGTTACCCCGTAATTTAGAGTCATAATATATTTTTAACAAAAATACTTAGAATATTGGATCAGTTTACTTGGGATCTTCTTCATTGGGCACTCTGGGCAACTGCCCAGGGCCGCACGATCCATGAGGCCCCCTCGGCCCCAAACTCGGTGAAAACTTCAGAAAATTTAACATTGTTCTTATGGTAGTTTTAATAAAATTTTTACAGGGACTTCCCCTTTTGCCTGTTGTTAATAAAATAGTTGTCTGTCATATTGCAGTCATAGGGGCCACATTATCCAAAAGTGCCCAGGGCCTCTAATAGGTTAAAGACGCCCCTGTTTGGGATACAGTTCTAATAATATAAATATTGTTGCGAATCAACAAAATCAGAACCTGAAATATTTTCTTTAAAAATACGTACTTGTTTTTCTTGTTTATCAAGATATTTTTTTACAATATTCCAAATATATACGCGAATCTCAGAAAATTCCCAATTTGCTACTACATCAAGGATTTCAACAAGGACGAGGTCTTTATCCTTATACTTAAAACAGTCGAATGTCTAAATTCTAAATGGTCTAAAATTTGGTCAAAATATTTTTCTTATAAGCTTTGTCTAAGGCACTTTGAATTTTGGGCATCCCTATGGACATAACATGTCCAAATAGTCTTAAGGTGTCCAGTCCAAATAACTTCTTTTTACAGTAGGTAACTTTCTGTACTTTAAAGCATTAAAAGTTACCATGTCAAAAGCTTGAGCAACTAACCGATTTTAGAGTCTGAACGTGGAACTCCAAATGAAAAGTTAAAAATTATGAAAAATAAATCTCAAAAATGTTATGGCTTCAATCGAAATGACTTATCCTCTTATGTTGTTAGATGGGTGACCGTTTCGAGAACACTGTTTGTTAATGTCTTTGTTTGGGGATAACGCATAACGCAGGTTTACTGTTACTCAAGAAATACCACTTACCAAAAAAGACTAAACATATACTGCCCACGGTGATAACTAGTCGTGAGACAACCTTGACAGATAAATTATAGATAGCTACTAATTTATTTTGTGCTCAAATTAGTTATAATAATAAAATTGTCAAGTGATCGAGTTATTCTTAAAAGGCTAAATACATTTTTGGCTAATACATACGGGTAGTTGGCTCCATATATTTGGAGAAGTTTTAATATCAAAATTAAAAATAAATGAACTGCTATAAACATATTATATATAAATCTAAGTGAAAAACTCTATAACTGTTTAACGTGGAATTTAAACCACGCCGCAAGAATACAAAGTAGCTGAGTCAAACTCGAGATCATTTATTTTTGTATAGAATACCATTCGCTATAGCCTTTGCAATATGAAATAAGGTTTTCAAAACAATACAAAAAGTCTTAGCCCGGATCTGAGACTTATTTCAAATTGCTCTATTGAATACTTCCCTTCGTATACCCAACCTCAGCTTTTGACATCAAACATTAGTAATAGCCAGTGATTTTCTATATTATAGATACCAAAAGCCGTATACCTGCCTTAAAGAGCAGTGTTCTTAGGACTACGCGCCATATGTTTATCTGCCCATCTCTTTCTACTACTTTAGTTAGATAGCAGTTATCTCTTTTGTAGCCTCGATTTGCTCGTATTAGTACGCAACAATTGTGGAATTACGTTTTTGTTAGCTGTCATTATAAGTTTTTGAAGGTTATGTACATATTTTATACATTTTTGAATTTAAAATCGCAAAGAAATACCAATTTCTTTCTTTCAACAAATCGTGTAAAATACCAACAATCATAAAGAAGTACCAATTTAAAATTTTGTTAGTGTATCAAAAACCTGCACCGATATCTATATAATATAATTGTAATTTATTTATATTTATCATCTTTGATGTTGTTAAAATAAATGTATTATTAATATAATTTGTTATAAAAATAATAACTAATAAGTTTCATTTCACATTATTAATCAACGGAATCGGCAAGGTCCACTCATCAAAAATCCACTAATTGCACAGAAATAAAAGCATTTTTGTATAAATATAAATCTTGATACTATGTACTAAATTAGAATTTGAAATTTAAAAAATTTCGAGGTTAAATAATGCGTTGATTTATTTGCCACTTTATATTTTTTCTGAAAACTGTATAAAAGCAATATTAATAATTGTAAAAAATTTATTTTAATAATATAATAAAAATATTTCCATATTTTAACAATTTTTAACAAAAAGGCTGTCAAAATTTAAAATATTGCCTCCTTATATGGCCGTCTGGTATTGGTTGAGGTTCGTAGAGAGAGACAACTGAAGAAAATATTAAAAATCTAGACAGAGCAGAAAGAGATGTCCGAAAATAATTTGTCGTTGATATGTAAAGAACACAATTGACGTATGTCTTGGTATCTATACTATAGAAAATCACTGGTAATAGCCACCCTATATGAGATGTAAATGCAGGTAGTTTGACAAAAACAAGGATGGTGATAACTAAGTTACCACTTACTTAAGACACTGTTAAGAATTTGTCTCCTCAGATGAACACTGCTAACAACGATACCAAGTCTTTTCAAGACGCCACCTCATAATTTGAGGTGGTGCCATGATATAGAAAGAATATGGAGGATATGCAGGCGTCTTAGAACTAGGTAACTTTAATGAATTTCGCATAGTATTTCTTTTGCAAAACATATAAGTCGCCATTGGCAATTGAATTTTTTTAAATTGCGTGTTTCAGCAAAATAAACCCCATTATATCGACAGGTTTCAAGTCATTCAATTCTAAGAAGTGTATCGATAAAATAATATGTAAAGCTAATATTATTAAATTGCGCATAAGAACAGACTATAGAACATTAAATATTTTTTATTACCTCGTATGATGTAATATTTTCTAAACTTGTCTAATTAAATTTTAATGTACTTTATACTTTGTTAAATTAAAAAAAAGTTTTGCCAGCCCGTTGTTCAAGTGATAACTGAAATATCTATAAGCATAACAATAGCAATAAATATTAAGAATTCACGATCTATAAATTCTTGCCTGCTCAAGAATAATACTAGTATTGATTTTTTTTTATTTATATATTATATTAGGTACAGACTCATGAATAAAACAGTGCTTTTTGAAAAATGCAAATAGCAGTTTTTATAGTCGTAGCATTTGATTTAAAGTACTTTATGAAGTAAGTAATGAAGAATCATAAACCGGCGAAAAATGAAATCTCAATTTCGACACAAAGCAAAAATCAGGTTTTACCATGTTAAAAATGATCAATTTCATAGCTCGTGCCAAGTAGAAATAGAACCGACAATCATCATTTTTCAGCAATAACTTTCCGGATTTTTGAGATACAGCAAAAATTGTAATATACAAATTTAAAGAACTAATAAAATTCTTTAAGTTCGTATATTACAAATTTTGCTGTATCTCAAAAATCAAGAAAGTTATTGCTAAAAAATGATGATTGTCGGTTCTATTTCTACTTGGCACGAGCTTAGCAGGTGAAGCGGCCTATTGGCCTCCCTGACCTCCTAATGCATAAACTATTTTTGGAATTTCCTTTTGGCATGGAATGACTGCTAGTATTTGAAGCTGGCTGCATCAAATCGGATTTATTCGCAAGTGATTGAGTGATATTTTCAATATTACTACAAATGTTTTTCTGTATAGTATATTATAATTAGAAAAATACTGCTAAAACGATTTTGAAAAATTATTTCTCTAAGCCAATTGCTTTTAAAATTATTTTGCAAGTTCTCAAGTAAAGTATCACTTCACTTTCTTGTGTAATAATGAACGAGGATAATTTGATATCACCGGTGCAGGAAAACGAGTGCCATACTTACACACTTCGATTATATGATAGCCATCTATAATCAGATTTTTTCTGGAGAAGAGTCGCAGATAAACTTTGTTGCACAGGTACGTAAACAGCCTTCCATATTGTGTAAGTTGGTGTATACCAAAACAAGTAGAGTTTTTGGCCCCTACGGTCTTTGGTATAACGTTATACCAAAGACTCTTTTAATATAACGGCAAAATATAATGAGGTGGGACACCATCTTAAATTAGTTTTTTTTTAATCTGGAAAAACCTTAACACCTAGATGTTAAAACATGTAGTAAAAACAGGGTATGCATATCATAATTCGTTTCCAAGTTACTAAGATGGACCGTTGTGGTTGAGCCACCCTGTATGTGAAAAACCGTTTTGAAACTGACTCAACACTGAAAAAAATGGTTCATTACATTGATGAAGCATTCATCATTTTTGTTCATAAATTTGTTGATTTTTTGTGAATACTATTAATTTTTCATCAATATGATGAATTTTGTTCATCGGCGCAAAAATGAAGAATTTTTCATCAATTATTTTTTTCACTGAAAAGTTGAGTTTTAATATTCAAGGGAGTTTCTTAAAACTGAAAATATTTTAACAAATATAACGATAAGTAAGAAAAAAATACTTTTGGAATAGGGAGCGGTTTTTTAAATAATATATTCTTTATAATAAAGTGAAATAATACTCAAAACGTCGACGAAAACTTAAAGGTTGTGTTTTATTTCATAGTCCAATTCCCAATAAGTTGTATAATATTGAAGTTTATGGACGATAAAAGGATAATGGATATTTTTTAACCATTATTTTAATTTTTTAATTATTTTTAGGCAGAACGTGAAATATATTTATTTTTAATTGTTATATAAATATACTACTCTGTTACTATAACAATTAATATTTTAAATATTTCATTTTCAGATCATCTCCAGATTATAGTTTGCATATTTTTAGCTCCCCAACACGTCTACTAATGCAATAATATTTTTCTTATTTATCATTATTATTGAACACACGGTAAGAAAAATTAAAAAACACCAAAAATTGCAAATATTTTATATTTGGTGCTCTTAAACACAAACTTATTACCTATATCTTACCGGTAGCAATCGAAACTTCTGTCACAGGTCTCAACTGACTCTTAACACAAAATAAAACTTCATACATATCCACTCCATTACATTGTTTATTCACCATTCCCTTATCAGTTTATTTAACGGTGACTACTGCATTTAGTCAGCACGACAATAATGAACATAATAATTTAAACTTTTAGCCGATAGGACCATAGGTATTCAGTCTAAATATACTTGAATCACTTTTATACTCCAATACAGAACGGCTTTCATTCCTTCGGAATATATTGTTTCGGTACTTCTTTCTAAGCCTTAAGATCTTCTTCGTAATGTGGATCATTCTACTTTGTTCTTGCTTTTGTCATCACTATTTCTTTCTTTACTTTTTGTTTTCGCATTTAAGCAAACAGTTAAACAGGATTTATCCTAACCTAAAAGTGGAATAGTAGAAGAAGAAGAAGAAAAATAAAAGAAGAAGCATTTACTTTTCCAGTTTACCACTTTAACTTTTCTAAGAACTTTTATCCTGCTCTCATTTTTTCTCTACTTCTTACCTCATCTGGTTTCCATTCCGACATCACTCTCAAAATATCATTTTTTGCAACTTGATACATTTTACAATATTCTCATTTCCCATCATATCCAGAAGTTTGCTATTCTTTACAGATATGCTCTTGGAATGGGAAGATTTAATAGATTTCCATCTTCCAACGCTCAAATATTTGAATTTTCTCAGTTCTTCGAAGGTATATCCATCCAATCTCAAGTCACTTCCTTGACACCTTCCTTGACAATCACCAAGTCATCAGCATATGCCAGCACTTGTTTTTCTTTTGTTACTTGTGTAATTAACTGTGCCTCCACGATCTGTCTTTCTCATAACGCTTCTATCTCATCTACTTCTTAACATTATTATTACATTATTAATACATTATTATTTCTATCAATCTTCTTAGCTATTCTGAAACACTCAGTTTGTGCGTCGCTTTGTACCATTTCTGACAGTTCCCTATGTCAAATGCCTGTTGGAACTCAACAAACAGCGGTTGTAGCTATGTCTCGTGTTTGTACTATTTTTCAGTTATCTGTTTTATTATTAACTTCTTAAACTTCTAGTTTATTTTTTAATTTATTGTATGTGAATGACGACAATGCTTTATAGATTACCTGGAGCAGCATTATTTCTCTGTAATTTTAACGTTTTTCAAGATTTTATGTATTGGTATTATTTTACCTTCCATTTTTTTCTATTTCTCCACTTTTAGGCTAGGAAAATTCCTGTTTGCCTGGGCCTCGTTTGCCTTCTATCAAAGACAGAGCCGAAGCCACATGTCTGTGAGCATTTTAATTGCTTTATATCTAAGGCTGCTTGCTGAGCTCGTCTCAGAAGTGCCAGTAACCCTGAATTTTTTGTTGATGAGGGCAAATCATCAACCCAGGGGGACCGCCGGATTTACGTGCCCTCTGAAGCACGGAGAAATCATAAGAAATTTTAAACTCTTTCCAGATTCGAACTGGGTACCTTAGTATCAGCAGTTATTCAGCTAACATAGTAGGCTAATGACCATCCCTAATATTTATTATTTTACTAATTCCCCAAACTTTCGGCATCATCTCTTTCTTTCATATCTCGCATATGAGGTCTTGTATTCTTTGATGTACTTTTGTTCTTACATACTTTATCAACTTACCATGCATCTTATCACAACCAGGTGCCATCCCATTTTTTATGTTGTTCTTCAATATGCTACTTCTTTTTCATGACCTGGTTCCGGTATCATTGTCTCTTCTTCTCTTGTTTCTATTTTCTCTTGGGTGACTTTATTTTTGTCACCATGATTAGTAGGCTTTCAAAGTAATTTATTCTTTCTTTATTATTTTATTTCTTCTTTATTGTCTCCTCTTCATTCATTCTCATGCATCTTTCATAAATCTGATCTTCACATAGCTTTTCCTTTTCAGGCTTTTAATCGTTTTATAACACATTTTCGGTTACTATCAGTTAAAAATTTGTACCGGGAATTTCACTTTTTCCTATATACAATAAATTGGAAAGAGGAAAATTTTTTAAGTAGATATATTAAAAAAAAATTTTTGGTGGATTATCCATTAGTTTTCGAGAAAACGGCATTTTAAAATCAAAATTTTCTATATGTTTAACATGGGAGTACATAGAAATTGCTAGTAATGGGTTTTCTGTTGGCGGTACGTGTACTCTGAACTAGTCTTAGTGATAGCCGCCATACGCGTGTTACCCACCCAGACCGCCGTAAATAACCACGTCAAGTGTAATTTCTAAAGAATTCAATGCAATTTTTTCAAACACCAGATGGCACTAAATGTTTTGCATGACATTCAGCTACGCTACGCTATACGCATGTTATACCTCGCCGAATTCGGGCTTCCCAGTCGAAGTGAATTGAGTTCAGGGATGTTTCTAGCAAGTTAAGCAACAGTTAAAACGGCCCGGAGCGCTCGGAGCGCAGCAAAAAGCTGCGAAGGGTCAGTTTTGACTGACGCAACCACGGCAAATCACGGATCCACCGTAAAATGCATGAATTAAATTAAATTACTTTGGCTCCTCCCCAAAAATAAATGCATGTTATTTTATATGTAAAATTTTCGATCTTTCAATGCCGTTTTTTCGAAAACTAATGGATAATCCACCGAAATTTTTTTTTAATATGGGCATAGGAAAAAATGAAATTCGAGGTACAGATTAACTGACAAACCCCACATTTTCTTGTTGTTTTTCTAACAGTCATCCTCTATGTCACTCCTGAAGTCATTCCAGATTTCACCACTTTCGCGTAGACGAAATTTTGTTCGGAAAAATTTCTTTCGTTTTCGAAATAATCCGATTTATACATATTTTTTTACACTTTTTTTTATTTTTGTCGTCCGTTGCGAAAAATTGGTTTTTTAGGCTTCTATACAACGTATAGGAGAAAGCCTTATGATCTGGCTCCGTGTCTGTTTGTCCGCATAATTAAAAAAAAAAATTTGCCGTTGGTATCTACCTATTTAAAAGATTAACGCATTAAAATTTCTAATAAAATAAAGCCCAAATAATTTAATCTAAGAAAAAAGAAGATGTATAGAAGCCTAAGAACTGTCGCAAAAGCGAGTTCCACTTTGTCTTTTCGAGTTATCGCAATTTTTCGGGAATCTCGTTAATCCATTCGAATTACGACTTTTTTGGAATTTCGACATTTTTTTTTGTTCGGTTTTTCGTCATCTCGTACCGTTTTCGAGTTATCGCAATTTTTTGGGAATCACGTTAATCCATTCATGCGCGTCTGGAGTGCAATACTCGATATAATCAAATGTCCGTAGTTCTAATACAACTACCTTTCCAGTTTTACGATTATGATCACAATTTACCTATGTCAATCCACTATTGTGTGTAAGCCTTCCCTTTTTTGGAGAATGGTTTTAGGATTTAGACCTCACTGTTGCTAAATCCGGATTGGAGAATGCCTATAATCTTGTTTTTAATAGTTGATGACGGCAATCAACAACCCATATGAAAGCTTTTAGATTTACTTCGGATTTGAACCGAGTACCTTAGAATCAGTAGTTGTTCGACTAACCTACTAAGCTAATGACCATCTCCATTATCAATATATGAGTGACTTAACAATCGACATTTTCTTGAAAGATGTAGTAATTTGAAAATATTTAATATTGTATACGTCTGGTTTGTTTTGGAGAGTCTTTTATTGTATTTTATTAAACCATCGATGAATTCATTGCGAATAAAGATTTCTACAAGAAAACCACAACCATCGCAAACCTTCTGTAGTCAACCAAATAAAAAAAAAAGGTTCCCAGAATTTCAAGTAAATTTTCCGGAAATCTCGTCAATTTTTAATGTTATAACTTATAAGTGTTAACCCTACAGTGCATGGTGATGCATATATGAATCAACCGCATTTTAGGCTTATATAAATTTGTTTTGACAACATTTTATATTGCAAATGCACGCTGTATCTAATATGAACCTGTAGCCACCTAATGAAAGCATGAAAACACAAAATTAATGCAATTACCACCAATTTATGACCATACCAACGTGCGATGTACAAATTTATGAATTCCAGCTATTTTGTGCTATTTTGAAAAGTAATAACACCTGCTGTGTATTAAAGGTATGTATATTTTTTACTTCCTTGCTTTTAACGGCAATCAAAACTGTTTTAGAAACTTTCATAAAAGTTAAATATTACTATTAATTCATGTCCTACAGCATAGGGAAAAAATTTTTATCGCCCAATGTTTTTAATAAAAAACTATGAAGATTTGAAAAAAAAATTTTTTTTTATTTCTCCCGTTATCTAATCAATATTTCTTCCTAGTTTCTAAATATTATTTTACAAAATAAATCATGCATTGTAGGGTTAATGAAAATTAATTAATGTGTAAATTCAAATTTAAAATTAGTACTATGACATAAAAAATTTATTAGAGTATACCAATAAATTATCAAAAAGGCTCAAAAAAAGTAATTAAAATTTTAGATTCTGTTAATTAGTCTATTATTGAGTAATCTTTACCTAAATTACATTTAGAATTAATTTTCATTTCTTTAACTGTTTTGAATTTTTATTTTTTTTTATTCGAATTTTACATTCGAATCATTAGCGGGCGATTTTTTTTATATCATATATTTATTTTACAAAGTTATAGACAACGTTACTCGTCGTCTTAACAGAAGTTTGCAATTTATTTATAAAAAATAATAAATAAATAAAATATAATAAAAAAAGTATTTATGAAAAAATAAAGAACCAATGACGCGTACTACCGTTCGTAAACTAGAGCAAAATGTTTTGCAAACTGCGAAATAAAAAATCATAACCAGTTTCAAAAACTTTCTTTTTTTCGCTTCAAGATCGTAGTGGTTTTACATTTCGTACTCAAAAAATTGTGATCTATCTAAAATCGTAAAAAAAAATAAGGGTTTCCATTTAAAAAAATTTACAACGACGTCATAGATCAAAAACAAAACACAATAAATAAATGTCGATGGCAGAAAAAAGTGATATTTAAAACATAAGGTTGAAGTGTCCGAAGATTTTCCGAGAACATTTCTCTAAAAAGTTTTTATACAATTTGTTCCATTTTGACGAGCTTGCAGTATGATTTCGTAAAACAAAAGTAAATCGTTATATCGATTTAGTTAGCGATAATATTTTTAAACTGCACTTGCAGTTTGCAAATAAATAATAATTTTTGAAATAAATAGGGGGGACAAGAATTGGATTGTATACATTGATAATGAAAACAATAGAAAACGATAAAAGTATATAAAAAGACAGGATGTTAAGTATTAACCGATATTAAGCATTTGCAGATAAGTTATCGAGAGGTTTTTTTCCCGTAGTGTTATCTAAAAATTTGTAAGACGTGTAATCGCAATAATTTATATCAAACTATATCTAAAAGTTTATACACAAAAATAATCAACAATATCTTTTTAATAAATTAGCATTTTTATAAAAAAATTAAACCATATTATCTTAATGAACATTCTGATTTACAGACTTCGCGCTCTGTATATCACTAGCAATCACATCAAATCGCTTCTATGAGCAAAATGGAATTTACGTAAAGTATTTTATTTAATGTAAAAGTGAACAACTAAAATGAGTTTATTTATGTCTTTTGTATAAGGTTATTTACCAAAAAACGTTCAGCAATTTGATTGAATAATAATTATCATTTTATCCATTATCCATTATAGCTTTTTATTTTACACAAACACTATATTATCTACCATTTATAAAGTATCGAGTACCTATAGTTTATCTGTAAGGCCCGGATTTCTAGGCATTTGCCTTTTTTGATTCCATACAGGCTTTAAAATTCTTTTTGCAGCAAAATGTATTTTGCGACTTTGCGATCATTTTAAACCGCTCTTTAAAATGCCTAAAATGCATATTTTCTACATTTAGTGCCTTTTTTCGTAAATTGCGCCTAAATGGCTTTTCTCAATTGATTTTATCCTATAACTTGCCTAAATGAATATTTATTTCAATTATTTTTTAATTTTAACCATCGAGTATAATTCAGAAACGGAAATATATTTTTTATTTTACAGAGTCTTGCTTAAGTCGCTGTCAGTTAAAAACGGGGCGACAAAATAAAAAAATGTATAGGTACAAAATTGAAGACAATGAAATTTTTAACAAAAAATGTCCAAAAAGTTTTGCTGTAAAGGCGATTTTTATAGGTCAAAATACGGTTTCAAAATGTGCAATTTACATTGTTAACATACACTCTGAAAAAAGATTTGTCGTCGCAACAAAATCTTACTAACTATAGCCTTAACAGAGTTTTTTTGCTGCTACAACAAATTTTATGCTGTTTGGAATAAAAATTTTGTTCTGAACACAAAAAACTTTGTTGTGGCAGCATAAAATTTGTTGTAGCAGCAAAAAACTCTGTTTAGGCTATAGTTAAGCGCCCTTCACACTATGCGATTTATTCTATGATTTCTCGAACGAGTTGTCGTAAGCAGATATTTTTCAGTTCACATTGTACGATTTGTCGTACGGAAAGACTCGAATGTGAACTTGTAAGCAACTCATAACAAAATCTTAACCGAATCCTACGATTAGGGCGGTGTCTATTTTCATACGAGTTTGCATAGGATTGCCGTTAATGTCTAAAACCTTCTTTATCGATATTGTTAAAATTGACATTTTAAATTTAAGGTTACATGTAGATATGCAGTTGATAAATAAAAAAGTGTGGCGAACCCTGTATTTACATTTTTTTAAATTTTAAATATTAAAAAATATTAATCAACCATGCAATAACATAAAGTCGTCCAATTTAGTGACTTGCGATTTGTGCTATAAACTGGTCGCAAAATTTGGGCAACAGTAACCCAAATTACAATAAATTCGCCAATCTGGCCACACTGAACCTAAACTCAAAATTTTGAAATATTTGATCGTGCTCACCCGCACTCGTTCGTGTTCATCCGTAATCGTAAGCAAACATATAGTGTGAACTGAAAACCAGCATAACCCCTAACGGTAAAACTCACGAGAGAAATCCTAAAAAAACTCGTACGAGAAATCCTATGATAAATCGCATAGTGTGAAGGGCGCTTTACTAAGATTTTGTTGCGATGACAAATCTTTTTTCAGAGTGTAGGAGTGTCCGGATATGTTCGTTACTCACTGTATTCCATTGCCTCCAAAGCTTGTGCTGACGAGATGGGGCATATGGATCGGGGCTGAAGTGTTTTACCATAAAATTTTTTAAAATGTAAGAAAAGTCATTAATAGTTGTATTGATTTTAATACTGCAGACTGCATAGAGAAAGCACAAGAGGCGTCTAAGGCTTCTAATCTTGAGAAAAATTTAGTAAAAATTATCTTCCTAAGAGCTAAGAAACTAAGAGAGAAGCATTGCTACCAATATTAGCAAATTTGAAAATTTGCAACAACAATTGAAAGAAGCTCCAGGTAAGATTGTAAAACTTATTTCTGCACGATTGGATGCTCTTTTGGTGAAAAACCTGGGCTACTCGGATTTAATGCAAATTAGCAAAGTATTATCTGGAGATTCAAATAGTCTCCCAAATAAAATTGGAAGTTTAGATGGCTCCAGATTTTAAATATGCTCCTGTTACTTCTTGTGACGTAGAGCGGTCATTTTCTGCGTACAAACAAATTTTAACGGACAACATAAGAAGTTTTACTCCAGAATATTTGGAAAATGCTTTAATTTGTTATGTAAATGTTGAAAGTTAATATTATTGTTAAATTAAAAGTTAAATTCAATAAATTAAATTTTTTGTACATATTTTATATTTATTTTATATTCTTTATTTCAATAATTTAATTTTTTATTTTGGCCTATAATCTAATTTTTTGATGCCTGCCTATTTTGAAATTTTCAGTGCCTAAAAATCCGGGCCTTATTTATCTGTTTAAAAATATCTTATAAATGTATAAAAATAATCAACTTATGGTTTTGACATACAGTATGTATTTAAAAATTGGAAAAAAATAACAACACTTACACTCTTATTATATATTGCTATGATTTTTTTATGTTATAAATGAATGCAATTCCTTCTCGCAATCGTAACCCGTTCTTATCAAAATATTTTTTCGTTCATGTAATAAATTTACTCTGCTATTTAATTGCGAAATTAAATGATTTAAAGAAATTCCCATGAAGAAATTAAAAAGAATTTATTGTGTAAACATACCTACCAAATTAAGTGTCAAACTTCGAACAAAAATATATAAATTATTAGTTCTACAAATTAAAAATTAACATGCAAAGCAATAAATACAAGTAAATTCAATTTTTTTTGATAAACTTGATGCGATATGCTTTTACCAAAATGCCTTAGTAAAAGATGATTCAAATGTCACGCCTTGATGCTTTTCTTAGGGAATTACATGGGTTTAGAAAAAAGCATATTTTCTTTAATATAAATAATAAATAAAATATTTTATTCAAACTTTTCAACATAATATCAAAGATAAACATTAGAAAAATATTTTGTAAAATTTTATTTAAAATTTTAGAAAATTTCCTCAATTCCTGTGACTCCTCAAAATAAAGTTCCCTTGGCGTTATCAGAATAACTCATGATAGTTTCATCTGAAATTAAAAAACCATATTATTTCTGATAGTAGATAATATTATCGTATTACAAAATCGCCTTTTTATAAATTTTGAAATTTTAAAGATTTGGTTTATTATGTTTAATAGTTTGATTTGTTTTTGTTTTTGAAAGTAAATATTGTTTTGTAATTTTGAATTTTTTATGTATGTATTTGAACTTGGTTTTGAGATTTCTGTGAATTTCTGTGTAAAGTTGTAAAGATTTGAATATGTGCGTCTTTTCGCGCCAACAATTATTAAATTGGCACGAGAAAAAACAGCAATTGTTGCTGGCTGAAGTATACAGACGCTTTTGCTGGAGGTGCCGTAAAAAGTATTAATTTTGCGTCTCAATTGTAAGATTAATAGTTTTGATATGTAAAATAAAGTAATGAGTAATTTAATAATGTTTAATATTTAGAAGTTGTCCGAAGTTTGGATGAAATTTGGGGAGATTTGAGTCGATGTGGAAATTTGGAGCCGTTGATTAATTTTAAAATAACAATAAATTGGAAATTTTAAGCATAAAAATTGAAAGCAACCAGCGTCGCATCTGGTGTGGTGTTGCAGGCATTTGGTGATCCAATTTGGATGGTAAATTTTTTGTTTAAACATTTATTCTTTACACCTCCAGTACATGGCATTTATTTGAATTTATCTCGTTTTTGTTGATTTCATATCGCAAAGGGTTCCTTGTGCAGGATTGCTTTCTTGACAATTTCATGCCTCCAACTTTTGAGCTAGCTGAAAGCCTTTTAAGTTTAACGTCGAAACTTAAAAATCTAAAAAGAAAAAAATTTTTAATTTGAATTTTTGGCAGATTTGTGTACAGAAAGGTACAAGTTTTGGTATAATTTGTACCACGTATTGTCCTGTAAAATTTGTTGTGATAAAAAAATCCTTCGTTCAAACTTTAGTCTTATATCTTATCTTATCTTATCTTGAAGAAGTGTGCAAAATTTTAACAAGATCGGTTAATTATTTTTTGAGAAATTATGCCAACAGACTTCAAAAATAGAGTTTTGAGAAAAACGCGATTCAAGTTTTCAGTTGAAATAACACACAGAAAAAAAATTTTCAACTTACGTAGAATCGTCGATTCCAGTTCCATAAAGCAAAGAACCTTCAGAAGCTTCAATATCCAGGGCATCCTTTTCAAACCCAATGTAAATCTTTCAAATTTTTAAACCCATGTAACCCCTTAAATAAAAGACTAAGGTCCGGTTCCACCATCTAATTAAATACCTTGATTTTGGTTAGTTGGAGTCACGGTGAAATAAAAAGAAGTGCTCCACCACATTTTTAATCATGGTTAAAGCAAGTTAACAATGGTTAACCAGTCTTTACTAATCGACCAATTTTGGCTGGTTAAATGAGTTTTGTCACTGTTAATACCCAATGTATACGGATTGGGCATGCGCAAACGTAAAAACGTATTTTCATATATATTGATCTCATGGATTTATGAATATGCACTGGATAGCTAATGCTGATCCCCACTATTGTGTCAATACCGATGGCCGCCATACTGTGCTAAATTCTACCTACCTACTCCAACAAAGGTTTATATATAGTTATGTTATAACCTCACTATACTTTGAAATTGACGACTTAAGGTGTATTTTCGCGAGGGACCGGTTGGTTGTTTGCGGGTACGACTGGTACTTCTCCCACTACTAATTTTAAATGACCGCGAAAATGGAAACTAACCATATTTTTTTTAAAATGAAACAAGTAAAATAATTTACTTTTTTGCGAGTATGAAATGTAAATAATGTATCAGAATTCACAAAAACTTCATTCTAATTAAGATTTTAAAGAAAATTGGATTTTAATACGATGTGTACCTACCTAAATTAAAAAATGTTTTAAAACAATTTAACCGAAGCAGTAGCTTTCCTGGAATTGTTTAATTTTATTTTTATCTTTGCCGATATTTAATTATTAATTTTGCAGTTTACCTTTACCTTAGAATTTTTAATTTAAAAAAAATAGTGGTAATTATTAATAAATAATTTTACAGTTCTTTGTCGGATGGTAATGTGCAACATTTTATGCTATTTGTGATTACTACCACGTGATTATCTTTAGGAATTTAATATATTTTTGAAGAGTTAGATAATTTATTTGAAAAGCTATTATTGTACCTACAATTTTTGAATTCACAATCTAAATAAATGTAATAAGTAATAGTAATAAGTATAACATAAATACAAAGAAATGTGCTCAATAATGTTTTTATCGTAGTTAAAGTACTCGAGAAAATTTCAAATTTTAAATGTAGCGGGCACTTCACTACAACCGCTATGTGTAACCACTGCCTGACAGCGGTTGCTCCGGTTAGGTAAATATTTGAACGTAAACTACCTCCCCTACAACCGTTTTGTCGCCAAAATAACAGCGGTTGCAACCGGTTACTTTTGGTACCTCGCGAAAATACACCTCAAATGACATACTTAGAGTGACAATTTTTCGTAGCTCCGACAACTGTAAGGCATTAAAGTTACTGAAAGTTACTAAAAATTAGCACAGTATGGCGGCCAAGGAGAGGGTTGGACATAAATTGTGTTGGGAATTTTCAGTAACTGGCTATCCAGTTAAATAGTAAATAATTAAAGTTAATAATTAAGTTAAAGTTAATAATATGTTCTGTGATCCAGTTTATATTCATAAATCCGTGATGGACCTGTAAGTAGCTTAGGGGTGTACAAATTTAAAAAATTTATTTTTTTCAAATTTTTAAATTTATTTTTTAAATAAAATCCAATTTTTCATAGTCAAATAAATGTTTGTATCGCTCCGTCCAAATTTTAATTTTGTCAAAATGAGCATTATAATGAGTCAGATAACGACGTATACCCTGTATTACTTGTACGAATTCTTTTACCGGACAAATCGATCCAAATAATTAAACAATTATCCACTTACGTCAAATTAATTTTTATTTACAAAAACTTTCGAACTTTTAACACAAATTATAATTTTTTATTGGACATTTGGCATTACGCTTTCATCTACTTCGAAGGTTACGACAATAAGCAAAAAGTATTGTTCATTTTCGTGCCAACTAAATTGTAGGCGCGAAAAGGCGCACAAATTCAAATTTTTACAATATGTAAGGGAGTGTCGTATAGGTTGGGACGCCGTATAGGTTGGGACAGCTGAATATCTGCGTTGTTGGAAGTGATGATACCTATTTTATGACTGTCGCAGTAAAGTTTGGTTATAACCTAACTTTTCATTTGCATTAGAACAAAAATTTCGTGTTCATTGTGTGTATGCCAAGCAAGCCATAAATTTTCTTTAAAAAAACATCTTTAAGGTAGTTTCTACGTGCTGAAATTTTACAAAATTTAAATCAATTATTTCAAGTAACTATGTTCAATGTGTCTTGTATTTACTGTATTTTCATTGTGTGAAAGTACAATTTAAATGTGGTGTTGCAGAAAGTAATTTTTAGACTTTTTACAAAATGGCTATTTTGTAAAGGTTGGGACACTCATGTCGTATAGGTTGGGACACCACTTTTTTCTATTCCAAGACACTGCAATGCCATTTAAATGATATTTTTATAATATTTGATTAATGTCCTGCAAAGGCCTATTACAAGAACCAGTGCAATGTTTTGCAGAAAGCAAACGCCAACAAATGTATTGAAATTCGTCACATTACCAGCTTGGTACGAAATACATTGGACTTGGTGCTTTACTCCCCGTAATATCTAAGCTGGGTTTAAAACAATGGGCATTTCACCATTCAACCCTGATATAATCGTCGACTCCGACTTTATATAGGCGGTAGATGGTGAGAATCAGCTAGTTCTTGCAGCTGAACCAGAGGAAGTGAACGTTGAATTTCAGATTCGCATTATCCACATACCAGAAATAGCTGCGCATGAAATGGCCAGTACATCCGCAACATCATCAACTTCAATATTGCCACATAAATCTGACATAACATCGATTTTATCTTCGATCGGACCTTTGAAAGCATCAACTCCAGCCAAAAAATCAAATCGTGGACGAAAGCCGATGAAAAGTAGTATTTTGACATCGCCCGAAAACATTTCCGAATTGAAGGAAACTAAACTAAACGAATGAATGCAAAAAAAAGCCGCGGCGAATAAAGAAAAGAAAGAATTGAAGAGAAAACTGAGAGGGAAACAAGCTGCACCAAAACGACCAAAGAAACAAGCCCCAAGTTCATCTTCATCATCACATGACGATACAGATTATGATAAAGATGTCGATTTTTGAATAATTTGCATGAGAGCAATGCCACTTAAACTCAGCCGTTCAAATTCGTTTGAGTGCAACACGTGCAAACGTGTTGTACACTTGAAATGCGCTAATATGTGCTGCAATTTTTTCACTTGTGCAAACTGTGAATCAGATTAAGTGGAATCATATTTTTTACTTAAATTGTTTCTTTGTAAGTTACAATAAATATTGTAATCAGAATACCATGCAGTTTTACTTCATCTTTTACCTTATTTTTCAGATTTTTGATAGTGTCCCAACCTATACGACAAATTTTTTTTCGGCTAAAAAAGTTGCCTTCATTAAAATAGATATAACTTTTGACTCGTTTGCGATATCAATTAACTTTCTACAGCAAAGTTGTAACCAATGATTATACCTTTTTATTGGCTTACAGAAGTTAACATTATTCCCATCCGTTTCAAAACTACACACCAAAAACTAAACCCGTCCCAACCTTTACGACATTCCCTTACACTAAATTATTTTCAAAATTAATTTTCACAAACAAATTCGTATATAAATTAAATCAAAATTTCAAAATAGTCACATAATAAAATTTAAAAGCAAAATCTTTTCACAATAAAATTCCAAATCAAAACAGTTAATAATAAAATTCAAATTTAAAAAGTCAAAATTCAAAATACGATTTAGGAACACGACAGTATGTTTGAAAAAGTGTTTTTAAAAGTGATTATTTGTTATTATTTGCAATTAATAATAATCATGTTGTGTTGCAATAATATTTTATATGCAGCAGAAGATGAAAATTGGATATAACTTATAGTAGACCGCGAGTATTAAATCCAAGACCTGATTATCATGAAATAATCGATGATTGAATTTTAAATATATTGAATATTTTTTTGAATCAAAATTTGAATTTATTTTTTGAATAATTTTGAATAATAATTTCAAAGTTTTAGTTTATAAAATTTGATGTTATATTTTCTGTTTGTTTCACTAAACCACCGTTACGACAAGCTTTACGTGGCTCTATCAATCAATCATAATATGTAGTTAATAGCTTTTGCAATCAAAATCAGAGTATGCACGAAATCGAATAATTAACTAATCATAACTACAAAACGCTTGGTAGAAAGTTTTAAAATTAATATTGGTTAAATTCTTCTAACCTTGATTACTTGATTAATAATTGAATTACAGCTGGTGGAACCGGCTCTAACTGTTTTGAAATTATTAGGTAGCAATAATAGTATCGTGTCAGGGAAACAGCCCCTAAGGAAATACGAGAGCAGCATGAAAAAAAAACCGGACGTTATCCTAAAATAAAGAAGAAGGAGAAAAAGAAGAAGAGAAAATACTAGAATTTTAAAAACATAGTTTTGATTACAATAACATTTCTATATCAAATGTAGACTGGGTATGTAAATCAGCAAAACCAACATACTGAATCGTATCTTATTATTGTATGCTTTGTCAGCTTTGTTTGGTAATACATCAATTCAATAAACTAAGAACAGCGGAAAATAATCTTATGTTTTACAGTTTTATTATTATTTAATTTGATATAATTTGATGTACAAAAGCAGATGTACATAGTATAACAGACAAACTCACTCTATATACATACATACAATATGTAATTTCCTCGTTATCTGCTTCTCTAAAATTCTTAATAAAATTTTAATTTATATTTTCTACTAAAAATGTATCTAATTGTAATTTGAAATATCAATCCAATTGAAAATATATTTATGCTTGTATGATTTATTATTTTGGATAACCGGTTTCGATTATTTAATTATATTTAGATCTTATAGCTCCAGAGCTTATTGAGATCCAACAATGCTGATTATGAATTTCTCCAAAATAAAAATAAAGCATAAAATAATTTGTTTAAATTCTAAAAATAAATCACTCAAAAAAATTCTATATTTTATTTTTTATTTTAACTTCATATACAACTATAAAATAAAGAAATACAATTTATGCTTATTAGTATACTTAATATTTTTATTAGTTTACTTAGTAAAATAAATAAAACCACGTAAAGAAACTCAATATAGAACAACTGATAGACCACACTGATAAAACACCCTGTATAAAGTTATATATATATATATATATATATATATGTACGTGACTTAGGTCACACAATGAAAGTTAAAAGTAATTGTCTGAGATTTGCTAAAAACTATTTAAACATTTTAAAGAGAATGAAGACATAAATCCATAATATTGTGAAATGTTCAAGATCTATAATAGAAGTATATCAATACATAGAGAGTTCAACATACTTAGAGAAATTTTGTTTTTCTATTTTTAAATATTCAAAATTACAGTAAAAGATAGTATAATAATTTCATAACAATAAAAATAAAAAATTTAAAAACTCTCTCAGAATACTAAATGAGGTAGGTACCATTGAACTTCTCTTAAATTACAAAATTATTATGTTGAGAAGGTCAGTTTCGTTTTAAATAAATGCCATTCATAAGCAAATAAGTGTTTTCACAATGACTGTAATGTAATAAAACATTAATAGAAAAAAATTTACACAAATTAAATAAGTAATATAATTTAACCTTCTACGGAGAAAATAAATATAAATTCATATTTGTTAAAAATATTTTCCAGTGCTGACTCTTTCAAGTTTTTACTCATTTGTTCAATAAACATTGCATTACAAATTGCATATTAATTTATTACCAATACATATCAGATAAATAACCCAAAGGAATGTTCCTCACGGTGTTAGTTCTTTCCTCATTCATACTTCATATAAAAATACAAAAAACCCATCGCCATCCATGATTGCAATGGCTATCATTTTCACGTGCCTTTTGAGCAACACCAACCAACTGCATCTTACCATGTACCTACCATCAAGTGAGTTTTTGAGATAAGGAGTTTCAGAGTGGTCATGATAAATACAAACTACCTAATGAGATTTCTCCGAAGGTAATCAACAGCAGAGGGAGAAAGTCTATAGTGTAACTGTACGACTAACTCAAGATTCATTTAACAATATTGATTCAGTAACTGAAGAATTTTTAGTCATAACTTTATTATAACGGTTAACGCACACCTTAATATATTAGCAATACAAGTTTACTTCTAATACACCTGACACCTTCCTACGTGACAAAATTAAAAAATTTCATATTTTGCTAGCAAAACATCATTTTAATTTTATTATTAATTTATTTGTTATTTATTTATTTACGATAAATCAATTTACATATTGGAAAACATTGAGAAACAATATAAAAACAAAAATATAGGTAGCTCTTTATTTGAAACATTCAAAGGCAGCCAAATTTTACATAATATTCCCTTTGAATTGTTTATACAAACTCCCCAATAAGTTTATACTTTCGAATTAATTTAATTTATTGGCAGAGCGACACATTCTTAATCACGTAAAACTTCGCAATTTACCCTTCCATTCAGCAACCGGGGGGCAAAGCATTAATCAGCAGTAATTCTTCTATATTGCAAGGACTTGGTCCTACATCAGGTTAGAACACCCTCTTGGGAAAACTCTTCTAGCACTACACCGCACTTGAAGTGATAGTATTTAAGAACTTTCGTTCCACCTTGTCAAACTTAAAATATTTATTTCATAGTGAGAAGACCATACGCAAGTGCGTGTACCGACAGCTACGATCGAGTTGAAGTATTGACGTACTTGCGCGCTGTTTCTCATTTGTCTCATTCTTAATAAATAATTTTATATACTTTTATTGCTTTTGTTATATAACTAGTTTGCCTTTACGACTAAAGCCAGTAGTCCAAGGGCCTATTGTCGCTAGGACCAATTTTCGCCAGAGCCAGTTGTCACTACGGCCAGTTGTCACTATGGCTAGTTGTCGCCGGGGCCAGTTGTCCAAGGCGAGTTGTCTCAGGGTTAAGTGGATCAGGGCTAGCTATCACCAAATCATCAGAACCACAATTAAAACTATCGGGTAATTCGAATAATATAGCATCAAAAATTTCACTCAACGTGATTTTGAAAATGTCGCAATAAATCACTTTATTTGAAAAATAAACTTTGATCTTTCATCAATCAGTCGGACTTCTGAAAATACATTCCACTCCATGGTCTGGAGTCAAAATTTTTGGTCAAATTTTCACCCTACAACTCGACTAGCGATTGCATTACGCCTTTGTGGTCATGATTCAAAACCCAATGCAGAATCCCTACATCCACTTAATTTAAATTTAAATTTGTATTTTTAATTTCATTTCACTATTAAGTTATAATGTAGTATATATATTTTATTTTTGCAATTTTAATCTTTGACTTTAAACAATGTTTCTTGAAAAATATATTTGTAATATTTTGCATTAAACAATATTTGATAAAAGTAACATGAAGTTTTCATAGTTGAAACACGATAGTAATAATAATTGTTATTGTTATTGATTTTTCTTTTGATTGCACTCGTCGACAGTGATTTTGTTGCCCTGGATTTTTGATTAATTTTTGAAAGATTTTATGTAAAAAACACTAAGGGTATAGCAATATTTTTTCCAAATTGGCTCTAGTTATTTATTTTTTTGATATTTTTATATTTGACTCAAAATGCATTATTTCAATGAAAAATTCGATTTGCTTTTGTAATATGAAAAGTTTATCAATAAAACACTATTAATGGCTTTGGTTATACTCAATTTATTCAAAAAAAAAATTTTTAAATATAAAAAATTCAGAAACTTTTTTGAAAGATTGTTTTTTATGAGAATTTTGAGTATCATGTCTTTGTAGAGTCCAGCGATAATCTGCCATCATGTGACTATCTCATCGACCTTGATATCGTTCCTCCATCACTCTTAAATCTTGGTGAAAGCGTTATCCCTGTTCCTCGCTGTAATCTCCTAAGTTCTCGGGGAAATTGTCAACATGACTATGGAGAAAAAGAATTTTTATGCTCATATTTGCTCCAAGATTTTTGAAACTTTTCAGCATTCTTTCAACGATTTCTCTGTAGGTTTGCGCTTTATGATTACCAAGAAAATTTTCTACTACCGATACTAACCCACTCCAAGTTTCAGCTTCCACGTTAGTCATAACTTCTATAAAAATTTTTATCTTTCATCAAGGTTCGAATTTGAGGACCATCAAAGATTCCAGCTTTTAGTCTTTCCATATTCAGTTTTGAAATTTTTCGGCAAATATAAGTAAAAAATGTTATGTTCAAAGGCGGTCATAAAGAGGGGAGCATGGGGGCCATGGCCTCCTCCAAACTAACATATTACCGTGTTTCAAACTAATGTCCTTACTAAATACCTAAATGTTTTTCAAGATTTTGGAAATTTTTTCGGAAATGGCCCCCTCAAAAACTAGAAATATGACCGCCCCTGGTTATGATGCGTTTGAAAAAGTTTGGATCTTCAGGAACTTTGGTTAACGATTCTTGAGAGATGATTTTGCAATTCAGTTTTTGTATAAAATTTAATATGTTTGGTTGCCACTTGTTTCAAATCCAAAATGGCCTTAAAAATTGGATCACATGACCCACTTGAGAGTCCAACTTCTTTTGCGACCTCTCGAATAGTGCTTCGGCAATTTACAAAAAAACGTTTCTTTGGTTTTCTAACGTTTTTATCGCTAATTGATGTGTTTGTATGCTCATATGCTCAAATCTGCACCGATTTCTTGAAAATGTTTGTAAACTTTTGTATTTTTGGACCTAGTTTCTACACCAAAAATCTAGTCAACATTTCTTACTTCATTACACTTTTCATTACACTTTTTAATTAATTTTTAACACAAAATTTAATGCAAATAACGTTTTAAAAAAAAATTATGCAATAAACAATAATTTGCTAAACACAAACTGTACAACGAATATGGCTAAAAATTGACATGTGCATTACTCATAGTTGTATCAACTTAGAAAAAAACTTTTATCTTATTTGGTAACTTACACAGTGCGAAATGCAAAAATTTTCAATATATTTTGAACATACCTCGTATATTACAATAACATAAAAACTAGAGCCAATATTGGCCAATTTTCGTTATATTCATAACTTTTACGTTCTTAATCTTCAAAATTCAATGAAAAAATCAGGGCAACAAAAAAAATGCTTTTTTTTGTAGACCTGTGTTATCAAAATGACTGCCATAATAGTATATTATACTATTATAATATACTTTTGTGTATATACTATTTTTCACAATGTCGCTGAAAATGCTGAATTACATTGGTTAATAACTAAATTTGAGATTTTGAAATTGCTCGAAAACGGCGCTAAATATCGAAAAACCGAGCAAAAAATTTACCCCCGTTACAGTAGCCCCTCAGCGATTTGTCGTAAGAAGCCATATGCAAAATTTCAGATCAATAGCGCGCAATAATGGCGCGGGAAAAAAAGTATTACTTTAGTCCCGCAAAAGCGGGAGTAAAGTGAGCACTTTACTCCCGGAATTGTGAAAAAATATTTATGATATTACCATCAGTTATAGTTTAGTGTTCTATCCCTGCAATCGTTATCTTTGTCCAAAGAGCTGTAATTACAATTATTGTTTTCTAGACATTAAAGCAGTGGCTTTATTTCAGCTTTTATCAATGGGGCTGAAAGCAATGCCCTAACAAAATTATAAACAATAGCATAATTATTAATTTTGATTAATCTTCAATGGGTCGTAATATTATAAATATTACAAGGATAGATTAGAAATTTTTTCAACCTAGTGTTCAGACGACCGGCCCCATTATTGATGGCCCATTTTAAATATTTTTTTATTTTTTGCCAATAGGTTCGCCAGTACTTGTTATTATTCTGTTAGTAGTAAAAATTGGTAAATTTTATTTTATTGTAATTTCGAAATGACAATCATTAAAAAATAAATGAAATTATGTTAATGTGTAAACAATGTGAATTATGTTAAAAACATAAAAAATAAATAAAATAATTTAAAAAATTTATTATAATTTTTTATTTTTAATCCAATTTTTTAAATTACCTATTGCAAAATTATTAATACTTCGTAAAATCATTTTTCAACTTTAACGGTCTTGTTTTGTTGTGGCACTAATGCGTAAAAATCGGGGACAGAACTACCAGAGTGCTGTAAAGGGCTCTGAGTGTGACACTCACACGGGGAAGAGGTTCCCGGTTCTGCTGTGATTTTCTCAAATCTTTTAAAAAGGGCGGAAGTCAAATTTTGTCAATTTTGAGTGAAGGTTGGTTTCTTAGGTAAGAGATTGCGCTGAATCAAAAAAATTGGTATTAAGTCGCAATTTAGCCTGGTTTAAAAGTTAGCAAAATTAAATATGCGGTAATCCACTGTATATTACAATAATTTCAAAAAGCCTAATAATGGACATTCGACTTTTACAAAAATTTTGAAAAATTAAAAAATTAAAAATAGTAGTCCTATATTACAATAATTTGAAAAGCCACATAGTGGACATCTGGCTTTTTCAAAAGTTTAACATAGATCCCAATCAATTTCTAAACAAAGAAACCAATACAACCCTTTATGATTATCTGAATTTAACAAAATTTTATTACAGATGTTTTTAATTCTTGTCTTAACATAAGATCAACCAACGAATCACAAATCTGTACGGTTAAATTTTCAATTTTAATTTAAAGCGTAATTATTTCAACGTGCTATTGAAAATTATACCGCAATGATTAACTTATTAATAAAAATTTATAATTTTAAAGCGTACCGTCAAACGGGGTGAGACCGGACAGGTTTTGGTATATTTTGAATGGCTGAATCTTTTCTGTCACATTTGTAGGTCCAAGTATTTAACCATGTTGCAATTAAAGCCTAAGCTACAACTTGAGCTAAATACTTTAGCAAAAAATTATCAACATTGAGAGAAACCATTTTTTGTTTGCCGTCCCGACTCACCCCAGTGTTTGGGGTGAGTCGGGACATCGCTTTAAAATGCACAGTTTGGCCGGTTTTTCCCATGTGTGGGGAGAGTAGAGATATATTTTATGACTTAAACAAAACATACACATCACCTTTAAAAAAATGTGCTCCTTTTGGTTTAACAGACTCTATCTAATTAATAAAAAACAGGGAATTTTTTAAATATTTTGAAAAACTCATGTTATTATATGTAAATGTAGATAATCCTCATCAAATGTTAATAAAATTTTAATAACTAATATCAGTTTGTTTGGAAATTAAATTCCTGTTAAGAGTTACTAAAAAAAAAAACTATTTATGATCATCACGAATTTGTTTTATTAGCAAAATAGAATTTTGTCAACACTAGGTTTAGGACTCATTTTTGTATATTTTTAGTCTTAAAAATGGAGGAATAAATTCTCCGAAACGTCAACACAAGAAGTGTTCCAAACAAACTGATATTATTTATAAAATAATATTATTTTTTAAATAATCAAATTTTAATTATTTGCGAACACGTACGTGATAAGCACGGATAGAATCCAAACATTCACTATAGACGACATCGGTGAGTAGGTTTTGAAACTTGAAATTAAAATCTACCGCTATTTATCAGCAAAACATGTTTGTCCCGACTGACCCCCTATGTCCTGACTCATCCCGTTTGACGGTACGTTTATCGCAAAGTTTGAAATTTTATCACAATAATCAGCTCACCCTGTACATTGAAGTGGTAAGTAGCTTCCAATGGTCATCTGGTGCTGTTCGTTTGCATAGTTTGTGAAGAAGTGTTACCGGATTCCATAAAAAAAACAAATTCTCGGTACCAATAATTTCGATCTTCCAACTTGATTATTCTTCTGCGATAATAATTAATGAATTTTCTATTTATTCTAAGGTAGATAGATTGCACTTAGTTTTATGTTATTACGATTGCGACCTTTTATTTTAACTAATTTTTACAATCACCGGTTAAATTATTATAATTCATCAAGAGACACCTATTTAACATCTTGCACGTCTTGGTCGTTATATCGCAATCTCTATTTCCGTCTCTCTCTTTTTCTCATTTTCAAAATTACCAAACTTTTAAAAAAAAACGACGGCGCTAAATTCAATTGGTGAGTAAAATTAACTTTGTCTTATTTAAACTTTTTAAACACTTTTATTTAAAATTTTTTTAAGCCCTAGCTGATGAATTATCATTTACAGCTTTTGACCATCGTTGATTAGCATCTTCTCATTTGAAGCTTTGTGATTTAAAAACATCTTTTATTTCAAACAAATATGAAGTGACCTCAGACAAGTCATCGGGTTAGTATTTATTCCCTTCTCCAAAAATTTAACCAAACTCAATAAAATCCACAAAAAAAATAAAACATGACACCATTGGTGTATATGCAGTAATAGAAAAAAAGAAGAAGGGACTACCAGGAATGTCCATTCAAATTCCTAGAGAGTGAGTACAATTTGTGAGAACGTGCCAAGAAAAGAATCTTTATAGTGTGCACGAAATGGCTCAAGAAAATTAAATTGATTGAACCAGACCTTTTAAAGAATTTTTGTTGCAAATTTCATGATCTTTAATTTTGTTTATTTACATTTTTTAATTTAAAAAAAAATTTTTTTATAAGAAAATAACATTTTACTCAGTGATTTTCTATGGTATAAGGATTCTGCCAAGTCAGAATTATTAGTGATTCGGAAAGTAAATACTTTAGGAGAACCGTTTCTAATCTTATTTATCTCTAATCTTTAATCTCAAAATTACAATTTTACAAAGTTTGCTTTTATAAATTATACCTTTAAAAACTATTGTCTGTCAATAAAGATATTGTAAAGCCCAACAAAAGAGAAACGGAAGTTCATTTTTTAACGATATTTCAAATTTTTTTGAAAAATTTTATTTGTATCACAATCGCTTATGACTTATGAGTATACTTGTCACAAGTATTTTTTTATGGCTCTGCTACGCCATCTAGTAATTTTTGGTCGTCTATACACAGGGTGCTGAATGAGTTAGCCGAACATAGGAAATTAACATGTAAAAACTTATTTTTGCAAAAATAGCACCCTGTATATAAGGATCAGCCATGAATTAAAAATTGAAACGTAGAGAGCACCCCGTCTACTAGATGGCGTAGCAGAGCCATCAAAAACTACTTGTGGCTGGGCAGGGTGCGAAGTACATATTGGGGGTATTAAAACCGACGCCAGCGAACGCTGTGGACAAATTGTGCAAAAAAGTGGCAACTTTTTAAGTTGTCCTATGTTACCAGTGTAAATTGAACATTTTAAAGCCGCCTTTTTTCATATAAAAATCGATTTTACAGCAAAACCTTTTAAAGAATTTTTGTTGCAAATTTCATGTTCTTTAATTTTGTTTATTTACATTTTTTAATTTAAAAAAAAATTTTTTTATAAGAAAATAACATTTTACTCAGTGATTTTCTATGGTATAGATACCAAGACATACGTCAATTGTGTTCTTTACATATCAACGACAAATTATTTTCGGACATCTCTTTCTACTCTGTCTAGATTTTTAATATTTTCTTCAGTTGTCTCTCTCTACGAACCTCAACCAATACCAGACGGCCATATTAGGTGGCAATATTTTAAATTTTGACAGCTATTTGTTAAAAATTGTTAAAATATGGAAATATTTTTATTATATTATTAAAATAAATTTTTTACAATTATTAATATTGCTTTTATACAGTTTTCAGAAAGAATATAAAGTGGTAAATAAATCAACGCCTTATTTAACCTCGAAATTTTTTAAATTTCAAATTCTAATTTAGTACATAGTATCAAGATTTATATTTGTACAAAAATGCTTTTATTTCTGTGCAATTAGTGGATTTTTGATGAGTGGACCTTGCCGACTCCGTTGATTAATAATGTGAAATGAAACTTATTAGTTATTATTTTTATAACAAATTATATTAATAATAAATTTATTTTAACAACATCAAAGATTATAAATATAAATATAAATAAATTACAATTATATTATATAGATATCGATGCAGGTTTTTGATACACTACCAAAATTTTAAATTGGTACTTCTTTATGATTGTTGGTATTTTACACGATTTGTTGAAAGAAAGAAATTGGTATTTCTTTGCGATTTTAAATTCAAAAATGTATAAAATATGTACATAACCTTCAAAAACTTATAATGACAGCTAACAAAAACGTAATTCCACAGTTGATCCATACTAATACGAGCAAATCGAGGCTACAAAAGAGATAACTGCTATCTAACTAAAGTAGTAGAAAGAGATGGGCAGATAAACATATGGCGCGTAGTCCTAAGAACACTGCTCTTTAAGGCAGGTATACGGCTTTTGGTATCTATAATATAGAAAATCACTGATTTTACTGCATTTCTACAATGGAAAATTTAGAACTAACGGTGGCGTTATGTGGTGGCGCTGATGTTCGCACCCTGCCAATATTCATAAGAGCTGTCCATCAATATACCGGGTGCTGAATGAGTTAGCCAAAGATAGGAAATTGACGTGTAAAAACTTATTTATGCCAATTCCTGCTTTCCTAATTATTTTAGAAAAAAAATGAAAAACACAAAAATAATGCAAAAATATAAACTAGGAATGATAAGAGTATTATATTTCATCTAGCTTTTAGTTAAAAAGTCCAAAAATGCTTTTGAAATTGTTAAAATTTTGATTTATCGGACTGGCCATGGAATAAATTCAATTTAATTTCTATTTTCAAAAATAATTACCTTGTAAACTTTCATGGCCAGTCTGATATATGAAACTTTTAGCAATTTCAAAAGCATTTTTTGACTATTTAAGTAAACCCTAGATAAAATCTAATACCCTCGTACATAGTACATTTATTCGACGGTATTTTAAATTATTTGATAGCTCTGTCGAATTGGAAATAAAGCTAGAAAGTATACTAACTAAAGAAAAGTAAAAGTACTACAAAAATAAATAAAATAACAATTCAAATTAGTTGTCTGTTAAAAGGTTGTGAGTTTCAACAGGTTGACCAGACGTGTAATTCTATCGGGAAAAGAACAGATAATGTGTAAATGTATGCATACAAATAAAAATTGAAGTTATAATAATAGGATCTTTCACTTGTAAAAAACTATTTAAATAATTGAATTACATTGGCAATAAACCATTTACAACTTTAAATTTACAACAGTATATTATTCTGGCAAAAAAAACATCTAAGTGAATACATCAAAACTGCTATGAGCGTGGAAATAGATCGAGGGAATTAAAAATACGTTATAGAAATTACAAAGCAGTTACAGAGCATTAAAGAATTTTCAGAAGAAACAAAAATGTTTTCTGATTCCCAACTATAGAAGAGTACAAACACAAAACCATCCAAAATATAAATAGTATAATAGAAAAGAAACAAGAAATACGCCCAGAAAGGAAAGCAACAGAAAGAAAGAAAGGAAAAAATGAATCACCTATAGGTATTGCCAATTTTATGACTAAAATTAAATAACCATCTAAGAAATTAAAGATGTAATAGGGGACTTTAAAAAGCAAATAAGAGAGGTCAAAATTCGACAATGAACTGCAAACGATGAAGAGTGAGAATAAACAAAACTCAAGAAACTAAAAGAAGAAGTAAAAACTGAAAATGAGAAGTGCAGAGCTGGAATGCAAACTTGTTAGAATCGAAAGAGAAAAGATAAGATATACCTAACGTCATAATTAGTGATATTTTAATCAACGAAAAAGATCCCAAAAAACTTGAGACAGCTGTAAAGAATCTTGTCAAGAATCAAACGGACAGTAAATAAATAATAAACAGGCGAGAATAAAAAAAAACAAATAATGGCAAATGGTAAAAAACAGGAGGAGGAAAAATATAAGAATCAATACATGCAATGTGAGAACTAAAAAATTAGATAGAAGAAAAGTAAGATAGAAGTAGCATAATTATAGATTATAGAACAGATGGAAGTAACAAAGAGAGTTTAATACCAGAGAGAAATATGTGTAACTAATCCACACAATGACCACAGTGGTGGCTTGATGTGATCGCTAGTTGAGTTATGAGCAGAAATTCTGGGTTCAAATCCCGGACTCGGCAGAATATCTTAGCTTAGCCCTCGAGTGAACATCAGACTGTAGATCGAAATACTAATAACTTTCCTTCGGTACAAAGTGGGCATTGAACCACTACCCATGCAGCTAATACGAATACGAATCCACACAATTGTGCAGTAACACATATTTCTCTCTGTGATGAAGGATGTATTGTATTTTATATTTGTGGTCTACTAAGCTTGAGAATTTCGTGTTTTATGTTGTAGTTGAAGGGCCCATCAATAACAACAATAACATCCCAATACAATACAGCCCAGGTTCATGCTAAACGCTTCATCTGTTCTACGTCCACTGATCCCTACTCCAGTGCTGATTTCCGTTTTAGTCCATTTGTATACCAGATGGTATCATATTGAAAAGTTTCATATTCTCAGGTATGAAAACCCTAAGAGGTTTTTGGAAGTTCCTTGCAGTACTGGTTCTGTCAGATTTCATACACAGCATGTTGTTACTTTTGATGAAGTTGAAAATCATGGTAAGATGTCTCTTTCTAGGGATAACTTCTCCACGATGACTTATTGTTAGCCTGCTTACCGCCAGTAGAGCTTTTATTTGCATCACCAACTGTAGTGAAGAAATCCAAAAGCGCATCCGTGATTGCGGTAGGCGTTGTTACCATTGTCCCCGTTATCCCTAGGGATAACAGTCCAGATAGGCCAGTGTTTGTTCTTTGTTTAGCATTGTAATATTTTTTGGCTTTGTGCCACCAGATAAGAGATGAATACGTTACTGTGGGTATCACAACTTTGGTGTATAGTCAAAGAACCATTTTTGGTTTTAATCTCCACGATTTCCCGATGGTTCTCCTACAGTCCCACATTTGCCTAGTCGCTTTAACCGTTATATCTTTAACGTTTTGTGTGAAGGTCAGCCTGCTGTCTAAAGTTAGACCCAGATATTTAACCTTCTCTAAAAAAATCAATATAAAATGTGAGAGATTAATAAGTAATAATAGAAATAAATAAAGAATCAACAAACGGGTGTTTGAAAAGGTGTGTGAATAGATAGTAGAAATAACAGAAGATCATAAGTTAAAGCAAACATACAAGCTGGAAGTACAGCCTACCCTACAAGTAGATTTATTCCATAGATGTTAATATAGAAGGCTAGATGACTAACTGGAGCGCAGAAGTGAGGCCTGTCATCTATTGTAAATGTATGCCAATCCGCCTTACCTACAAATGGCCGCCAGTTGACATTGAGGCTTTATTTCTGATAATATTGCATGTATTAGGAGTTGCGTATCTGATAATATCTAGCCTTTAGATAACCAACTCGTGTGCAAATGTGAAGCCTGTCATACATTTGTCATATTTGTGAAATCTTATTACTAATTTGCCTTTCCTACAAATGGCCGCTGGCCTCACTTTTATTACATTGCATGTATTGAGTGTTAGTCATCTAGCCTTCTATATTAACATCTATGATTTATTCTGAAAGATAAAAATTAGCAGAAAAGACAAAAATCAGGATCTACAAAATACTGATAAGGCCGGTGCTCACATACGCAGCAGAGGTATGCATAACAAAAAAAAAGAAGAAAAATTGAAAATTTTCCTTTAAAAGAAAGTTTTTTAGAGCTATCTTGGGCTCAAAAGAAATTTTCAGCTCTATGAGATATTGATTAACTAAAGTTGTAATCTATTAAATTTTCTATCCCCACCTTAGCCATTAGCTATACTTCCTTGTAAAAAAGAAGTAAGTACCTATTGTAATTAAGATTTTTTTGGTTTTTAGATTTTGACGGAATTATCCGTTTTGACTTTCCCTAAATTCATTTTAACTAGTTTCGTTGTGACGTCTATACGTACGTACGGAGTTGAAATTTGAAGTTTAAATTTTGTATTTGAGACTCTTATAGCATCTAGTTGTACACTTCCAATTTTTGGTTGCGATTGTCTGTGCCAAACGGCCATTCATTCATGAGGCGCACAAACGGATTAACGAGATTCTTGTAAGATGGTTACAATTATATTAAAAATGACAAAGAAGTCATGTGGTGACCATAGCAGATTTTTTTGTAAACAATTGCGTCTAGAGCTGTGCCAATAATTAAAATTATTGGACCACGGCCCTATAACTGATCGTAGATTTTAGGTACGTATCGGCTAGCAAAATCAGAAATCCGGAGCAAAGGTATAGCCAATGTTCGCTATCGTGGATTCTTTAAAAAAAAGTGGTACGACGTTACGATGTTTAAAAAATGGGCGCCAGGAACTCCAAAACGAAACACTAATCCCAAGAGGATTGAAGGGGCTTCCACTTGGAACTCCACAGAAATAGAAAAAAGATTAAATATCGAACAGAACTCCTTTAATAATACTATTAATAAGATAAACCATCGACAACCACCACAAATTTGCAAAGCACTGATGTCAATCACTTAAATCAAATTCCTTTAAAAATCAAATTTTATTTCGCCGAGTCAAAAACCGCGACCGCACACCCTCGATAAATTATCAGAAAAGCCCCGCTCCTTCCACTCACCCAGCCTTACCAACCCGCGAAGGTACCAATTTTCTGTTTGATACCACGTACTGGGTTAAACAAAAATTTATGGATTGCTACAGGGCTTTGCAACAGGATTTGCAAAAAAAATACTTGTAATTAACAAATTATTTCTTGAAACAAGCGACAAAGGATATCAAAGATGTCTACATTAATTGACTCATCCTATATATCTTATTATTGTTTGTATCCTTAAAATTTGAAGCCCACATAAGTTCTTTTATTATAAACCGTATAATAGTTATCGTTTAACCTTAATTTTTTAATCGCCTGCGGCTTCTTTTTATAAATTAGTGATTGGTGATTCAAAAAATTAGTAAACATTACAATTGTTTTATTTAATTTGATTTTGTGAAAGGCGCACACCTTATATTAAGAATAGTGGAAAATGAAAATTCAGAAAACATATTGACTAAAACTTTTATAATTTAATTTCCTTTAAATATTTTTTTAAATAGCTAGGGAACTGTCCCCATAGCGGTATGCAGTTTTCGCCAAAGTTTTATTTTTTTGGAGTTTTTGGTTCGAAACTATTATTTTTCAAAAATTATATCCGGAATTAGTATAATAGAATTTAAATCTTCCTATTAGAAGTAAAAGTAAATTTCACTCAATTTTTTTATAATTGGTAAGGTTTTGTTGTTGTTTTTATTTTTCTGTGACTCAAAAACTTTTTGTGATTTATAGAAAATGTCCTTAAATTTTAAGTAGTTTATATTTCCTTGAACCTTCAAGGTTTCTACTTTTGCCTTGAAAATTAAAAAATATTAGATGATATTTTTTGCCAATTTTGTTTGGTTTATCAAAATAATTAAAATTTATTAATTGATAGTTTGTTGACGTAAGACTATTTTAATATTTCAGGGTTTTGAATTCTTGTTCTATAGTTTTCGGTAATCCCCATCAACCCAATAACAACATTACCATTAATAGAATGATAGTTTTTCAAAATTAGAAGTTAAGTGAAAAATTATGTTTAAATAATTAAAAGTTGTTATTTAATTTAAAATGTTAATCGTTTTACAACATTCTGTAAAATATTTATGGCGAAAATAAATGACTTAAAAACTCATTTTAAATATGAAATAGCCCCTTGTACATTTTTAAATAAAAAAAGTGATTTCAAATTCATCATGTTGTACAATCATAATCAAAAAATTCCTATTCGTTCATTGACGTCATTCGAGCTCATTCAAAATTATTTATCAAATTTTTATAAAACACAATAAATATTTAATTCAAATCGCATCCATTATGATGTTGTGTTTAACTTGATTTATGCTTTTATAAATCGTAGTATTATTTAAATAAATATGATAATAAATCTGTATTTGTATATCTATTTTCATTTCACCCAATTCCATCTATTCATTTTTTAATACCTTTGGAATCAGTTTGATTATATCTACATTTTCCACCTAAATATGTAATTACATTGGATAGAATTGGATTTGGAAAAATGAGATAGAAAAATTCCATAACTACCTGTTATCCGGCAAAATTAAATTAAATTAAAACATTTAAAATAAAAAAGGACGATTCTTTCAAAATCTTTCGTGTAATAGCGTCTATCTAAAACAATATATATATATATATATTTCTTTATCTCCAGTGATCTAATGGCGTAGCTTGTAAAAGGTTTGAAACGGTGAAAACTAATTTTCATTGTAAAATTTATGTGCACGTCGAGCAATTGGATTGATTACCGATACTTACAATTATCGTTGCATTTCCGATATAAAAATTTATTTCAAAGTTAAATTAATAATGTGAATTTTAATTTTGGATATAATTGAAAAATTTAAAATTGTTTTAAGGGTAGGAAGCAAAAATTTGAAATTTGGATTGGCAGCGCAATGTGTAAAAAGAACCCACTACTGAGAGATCTTGCTTCCGACTGTAAAACTAGCTGATGAAACAAAGGTAGAAAATGAAGTTATGGAAAGTTTTTTTACGTTTGACTACAATATGTAACGTCAAACACAAACATACCAATTTTTTCAACAACTTTTATACCCAATTATTAAAAGTTTAACCTGTATGTTGGTATTTTGGTATGTTGGAGTTTTTATTTCAACAACCTATATGCTTAATTTTCAAAAGTTTAAGCTGTGTGGTGGTAATAATTAATAAACAGAAATATTGTTGTATCAACATGTTATTTATAATTATATGAATTTATTAACCACATCTGTTAATTTATAAACTTCAAACGTGGATGATTGGCCTATGTAATTACCAAATTATTTAATTTTAAAATGTGTGAAATTTTTGTTTTGAACCGCTTGCAAATCCGACTAAAACCACACGGCATAACCAAGAAGCACCATTACCCAAAAATCAATAAAGCGCATTTAGTAGCCATGGAAGGGTTTTAAGAAACAACAATTGCGATAACAAACCATTCTAATTAGTCAAATTTCACCACAATTTCTAATCCAACAAAGAAACTTTTTGACCCCAAAATCTGAGGAATTTAAATAGTGGCATGTTCATGCGGACAATCGACAAATTTATGATCAACTTAGGGATTCCTATTGATCAATGATTCTAGGACGTTTCATCCCCGGACGATTCATCCCGGACGATTCATCCAGCATACGATTCATCCAGCATACGATTCATCCTAGGATGATTCTTCCAGCAGACTGTTTATTTCGGACGATTCATCCCTGACATTCAATTATAAAGCAAAGCGATACGAGCGCAACATGTGCATATATGTTATGATTTGGTGACATGTGGCCCTGCGACAACTCGCCTTGGACAACTGGCCTTGGTGACAAGTGACCCTGGCGACAACTAGCCTTGGTGAGCACTGACCCTGGTGACAACTGGCCCTAAGTCACAACTGGCCCTGGTGATAGCTGGCCTTGTCGACAACTGGCCCTTGGACTAGGTACTAATCTAAAAATGTTCACGAAAATATAGTATTTCGCTTCTTGTTACATATTTTATTACAAATTTTCACTCGATCAGTGAAATTTCCAAAATTTACTCTAAAAAATTTGGCAAAAACATAAGATATTTAAATTAAGTCGAAACTAATTATATATTAACAATAGCAATAAGAATATAATTATTATAAAGTTATTTATTAAGAATAGGACAAATGCGAAATAGTTCTCAAATACGTCAATACTTCAATTCGACATTGAGCACCCGCAACTCCTTGAAGAAATGACGCTACATGTATCTAGCTGTCTTTGTGAAGACCTTCTAAAAATTTCCAAAGATTTGGATGATAACACTATAGAATAGTGTCTACAGACCGACGTGCCATCCTTCAATAATGTTTACCGTTCGTGCAATTCCGTCAATAGTTATACTAACAGAAACAAAGAAACATCGTCTTCACTATTTAGAAAATTTTGGAAATTTAACTAATCGAGCGAAAATCTGTAATAAAATGTAACAAGAAGCGAAATAATATATTTCCGTGAAAATTTTTAGGCCAGTAGTGCAAGGGCCAGTTGTCGATAGGGCCAGTTGTCGATAGGGCCAGCTGTCGCCAAGGCCAGTTGTCCGAGGCGAGTTGTCGCAGGGCCAAGTGGCTCAGGGCCAACTGTCGGTACACCATATGTTATATTGTTATAGCGCACATTTTGTTAACAATAATTGTAGATGGGACGTTGTACAAAAGTTTGTTTTAATTACTGGAAGTTAACTAAAATTAAGAAAATTTGGAAAATTAAATTTTAATCATTGGTTCATGGTTTTAAAATATAATTAAAATTAGATTTGGATAAAAATTAATAAAGAGTCTCATGCTATTAGCAATCGCCGACGAATTAAGTTTTACCTCACATAAAAATGAATTAAATTAAAAATTAATAAGCCACGGGTCATTGCAATATTTTTTATGATACTCTATTTTATTATTATTATTATAAATAACAATTTTAATTATGACTATTTATTTTGTATATAGTATTTGGATATTTTGGATGATAGATGTCCGGGATGAATCATCCTGGGATGAATCGTCCCGATACCTGATTAATAGCAAAGGAACTAAGTGCTCCCAAACTACAGTCAGTTTTACTTTTGAGTTTTTAATTTTCAAGCAGAAGAAAGTCGCGTGAGTCAATCGTAGTCCAGTGTTGTCGTTGTCTGACACCCAGGATCATACACAATCGCCGGCGTCGGAAGTTCACCGAAAGTTCTAAGTGCGAAATTGTGTCGACAGGAGAGGGTTTGTAAGCGGCTGACTGAAGAAGATTCAACATAGGTTATTCTAAAATTTAGATTTTACACTTTTCAACTGCTTTTTTTTTTGTTTAAGTTTTAATTTGTTATCCTGTTTATATTTGTCGTAGTTTTAAGTACACGCAACCACATTACGCTAATAAAACAAAATTTAAGGTCAAGCTTATACAGTACACCATAACTTTTTAGTCCGGGAGCCAGCGTGCACGTTAACTAAACCATAAGGTACAAAATTTTTGACCACACAGGCTGAAAAAACATTGAAAATTAGTAATAAAACCACCCGTCTGGCACTCGTCAGAGCAGCGTTAACTTGGGAGCGGCGCGAGAAAAGGGGCATTTTTCGGTTGAACTAAACCATAAGGTACATGGAAAAACTTGATATGAAAAGATTCCTTTTTTTATGTAGATTTCGAATATAGTATGACAGACGGTTTTAAGTGCAGCACACATAGCCGCAGACGCGTTTGAAAATACCGAGCGAGCGAGAGTAATGCGTGGAATAGTATAACAAACAGAGATAGACATTCGTCTTGCTTTCAAACGTTATTTGATAAATATAATTCAATTTAATACATGCAATAAATCATTAATTTATTATAACATAAGTCATGAACTATAAAATTTTGTTTTTTGAAAAAGTTCGTATGAGAAACGAAAATTACCTGCTTTTTAAATATATTTTTACAAAATATGTATAGAATAAAACGTATAGAAATACCAACCATGAAAAGTGACTTGAAAAAACCTATTCCAATAGAAACTTCATTTGTAATATTTTTGTCTCTAGACTAAATAACGTTAAAAATTGTACTTACTACCTATACTGACCAAATTACAAAAATATTTTTTAAGTCAATAACATATTTTTTTAATAGATATTACTTAACTCAGTAATCAAAGGCAATTCTACTCCATATGTCGTTACTTTTTGAACCAAAGTGTGAATCTGCTGCTTTCAAACAAAGCTATTCCGAGAAAACAATTCAGCTATTTTGTGACTACTTAAATTTTTACATAATAATTCTACATACATTACATTATTTAGGTTAACCGAAAAATCGGCAGTTTGAAAGCATTTTATTTATAGTAGATACTTGTTAATGTTACCGAAAATAGATAAGCTTTATTGCATTCAGAATCATTTGTTTTATTATATTAATTGTCGCAAAGATCGTTATAGTATAGATGAATTTTTGCAAACAATATATTTATCAGAGTTGGTAAGTTCTTATAATAATAGTGGAAGTTAGCATAACTAATGATTTTTGAATGAATTTTATAAATTTTTGCCTAATTTTTAATCTGTCTTCTTTTATAAGTTGAAGTAAACAAGTTGATTTTACTATAACAATTCCTGTACGATTTTCAGTTCTTCCACTTCAACGTACTCTGCATGATAGAAATCCCTTCAGTTTCTTTAAGCCTAATATAAAGACATACAGCTTGGCCAAAAGTTAGGAGCACTTTTAAATGTCGTTATTATGGAAACTGTTAAATAATTTTCTAAAAACAGGCATGGCACTGCCTTACTAGGAAAAAATGATTTACTGTTTAGGTATGATTAGGTTTAGGTAAAATTTAGGTTTAGGTAGGTATGTTTAGGTAATTAAATCAAATATACGAAATTTTGATTAAATTGTCGATATTTTCGGCAACTTTTATGAGCTAAAATATAGTAAATTTTACTAATCATTACAAAGAAAAAAGTCAAATAAAATTTTTCAGAAGCGTATCGTTTTTGAGTCATAATAAAATCAAACTTTTTCGGTTTGTATAAAAATAATGCTGACTTGCTAAATTAAAAGTTAAAAGTTTGAGATTTTCATTATAACCGCAATATACGTGTAACAGTTTTAATTATTTCAGTTTTTGAGTTGAATTTCAATGTAAATTATCAGTTTTTTGAAGAATTTGCATTTTGAATTTTGCGTATAAGGTATAACTCCAAAATGGTACGTTTCTGAAAAATCTTGTTTGAGGCTTTTTTGTTTGTAGTGATTAGTACTACATAATCTAAGTAAAATTTACTATTTATTTCAGCTTATAAGGGTTGCCGAAAATATCGAAGATTTAATCAAGGCCGTAATACTTTTATATTTCGTATTTTTGATTTAATTAAAATTTTTTAATTTGATTAGCCCATTAAGTACCAAGCATATTTTACAAAAGTAGACATAAATTTTAGTTAACGGAGGTTTACGGGCCGTTTATGAATGAACGAAAGTTAAACAACTCTGTAAGCCTTAAAACACGTTTTAACTAAAATAGGTTTAAAGAGTATTTTAAGATATTTTTATGAATACGGCTGTAAATCTTATATATTTTGCTAAGGCCTACGATAAGTTACTATCCTCAAATGAGGACGCTGGTACTTTTTGGGTTAAAACAAAACAGCTTTTTAGTGCTCCATTGCTCCACTCCAAAACAGTGCTTCATAGTTTTGGCCAATGCTGTATTATGCAAGATTGGTTCAAGTTGGTTCAAGTCTTCAAACTTGCTAGTGTGGTTAACAGACTTTAAAGAATAAAATTTCAAATAAAAATCTCAATATGTGTGAAGTTCTAAAATCTTCAAATTTTGTTTAAATATATTTAGTCACGTCAAGCATATTTTTAAGAATATAATAATAAATTTTAATTATTTTAAATGTTATTTTAAAAAAAATGAAAACATACACACACTTAGGTTGCAGAAGAATCCACATATAGGAATTAGGAAGTATGGGGAGGAGGAAGAAACTCCATACCATCATATACTGACTATGATGTGTCCAGCCAGATTGTTTAAACTTTATAATGTTTTCATATATTGAATTATATTATAAAGGACCCAGCAGAAAAGTATATGGAAATTGGATTTCGGTTAAATTGGCTGCTTTTTTCATATTTTGTAGTTCAGATCATTCTGAACAAAAGTTGTCATGGACACAAACATTTTCTATGCACCGTTTTCATTTGGCAGCTTGTTAAATGTTTAGATCAATTATATGGGATTTCCCTGGTTTCGACGCGAATTAGTGTGCATCTATTTCCACGTAATCCAAAAAAGACTTTGTATTTTTAATTATTAATATGTAATAGTATAAATATAATAATTTAACAATAAACAGTTATTAATTAAATAATAAATAAATAAATAAATAATAAATTAAATAATACTATAATATTAATATTATAATAATAATATAATTACATAAAATTAAAAAATATAGATTTTTTAATACAGTTTTTAAATTTTAAAAACAGTATTAAAAGTTAATTTAAAATTAAATAATTAATTAAAATTTTGTTTAAAAATTAAAAAAAAAAGCATTAGTTAAAATAATTAAAAATTATTTATTTATTTAATTATTTATTATTTAATTAAATAACTATTTGTTAAATTATATATTAATAATACTACATATTAATAGTTAAAAATACAAAGTCTTCTTTGGATTACGTGGAAATAGATGTTGTATCGCACACTAATTCGCGTCGAAACCAGGGAAATCCCATATAATTGATCTAAACATTTAACAAGCTGCCAAATGAAAACGGTGCATAGAAAATGTTTGTGACCATGCCAACTTTTGTTCAGAATGATCTGAACTACAAAATATAAAAAATGCAGCCAATTTAACCAAAACCCAATTTCCATATACTTTTGGGCTGGGTCCTTTCAAATTATAAAAAATATTGGATGTTTTGTACCACTGACGGCTTTATGGGGGAACACGTGCCTACCCTGTAGATTGGAGTGCCCAACCAAGTGTCCACCCAAATTATAGGAATTTAAAAAAATTTATTATAGAAAATACATAAAAATTGTCAATATTATTCAACTTTCGGATATGTTAAATAAATATAGATTATAACTTTTACCGAAATTCATAAATTGTGGTATAAACCCATGTAGAACAAATGTTGACGCAATATTGCTCCAATATTAAAAATCAATATTGGGTCAATATTCAAATGTGAACATTTTTTGACAATATTAAAAATCAAAAAATGTTCTTTATCTTTACGTAGTTTTTCAATTGGGGTTTCTAATTAAGTTTAGTAGATTTTATTGGGTTTAAGTTTATTTGTTTTGTAAATTATTGCTACCTATATTTTTCTATACTGTTATCGGTATATTATTTTCTTATAAATTACGTGTAGTAGGTACCTGTCGTAAGTTATTTATACAGCTTCATAATTAAGTTGTATCTGATATTAATTTGTGTTACAATACCTACTACATTACATCAAGTGCTGATGCCTGCGAATGAACATTTCTCTATTTAAAGAAGTTAAAAACTTATTTTTACGGGATCGGACAAAATCCCGCGGCCATAATCCCGTGGCCACAATCCCGCCGCCAAAATCCCGCCGTACCATAATCCCGCCGGACCAAAATCCCACCAGACCAAAATCCCGCCGAACCGAAATCCCGCCAGACCATAATCCCGCCGGACCAAAATCCCGCCGGTCCGAAATCCCGCCGAACCGAAATCCTGCCGGACCATACGTACAAACTCAAATTACCTTAATATCTATCGCAGGCTTAAAATTTATTATGTTTAAGTTAGTAGGTTAGTGTTAGTTTATGATTTTCTTTAGCGAAATTGTCCATGAAAAGAGATATTTGTGCGTGAATATTGATCGGTTATGTAGGTTAGTGTTAGTTTATGATTTTTCTTTAGCAAAAATTATCCGTAAAAATGAGTTATCCGCACGAATTGTACTCCTACTAATACTTCATAATCTACCCTGAACCAAATCGGTGGAAAAGTCTGCCGTCTATTTGGAGATATCACCAGTAGCTTGGTCTTTATTTGGGAGGAAAAAGTAAGATTTGTTTAAATAGTTAACCAGCGAGCTGAAAAGTTTAAAGTTCTAAAACTAACCGAATATTATTCGCACAAGAAATCTATCACACAACAAAAATGGCCCAGCTGGATTATCGTTCAGCGGGATATCGGTTCGGCGGGATTTTGGACCGGCGGGATTATGGTCTGGCGTGGGATTTTGGTTCGGCGGGATTTTGGTCTGCGGGATTTTGGTCCGGCGGGATTATGGTACGGCGGGATTTTGGCGGCGGGATTGTGGCCGCGGGATTATGGCTGCGGGATTTTGTCCTAGACCGTTATTTTTAAGATATCGAATGAGAAATGATAATATGCTAAGTAATTTAATCATTTTAGGTACTGAAAAACATTAGGTAGTACTAAAAATTTAGATTTATCATAGATGAGATCATTACAGAATGATCTCTCAAATTATTTTTAAAATAAACTTTTATGATTATGCAAAATTAATTCAATTTGTATTCATTTCAAAAAATAATTACTTGACTCTTAGAAATTTTTAATTCGATTTTACATCTGAAGTTGTGAGTTTTTTTTGGAATTAGAAAAAAATTGTAATTAGTATTTCTTATTATTATTATTATTTATTATTGTTAATATTATTATAATTCTTTATTTTTAGAATAATATACAGTAACTCTCAAAAGAGATGAAGCACTCATATAGAAGGCAAATTGTACATTTTAAAACTTTATTTTGTCAAATAAAAATCTGATGTGGACACCACATAACTTCCTTGTAATTTTTATAATGATTGTACAAGAATCTCGTTAATCTATTTATGCACGTTATGAATTACAACTTTTGGCACGGACAATCGCAACCAAAAATAGGAGGTGCACAACTAGATGCTATAAGTGTCTCAAATCCAAAATTTCAACTTTCTACGACCTACCGTATTTGAGTTATGCGACATACAGACGTCCGTACCTACGTACATACATACGTACATACATACGTACATACATACGTACGTACGTACGTACAGACGTCACAATGAAAATTCAGGGATGCTCAAAACGGATATTTCCGTCAAAATCTGGAAAACGAAAAAAATCGGGATTACAATACTTCTTTGTTTTACAAGGAATTAAAATCAATTTTACAGCCAAACTTTTTATACATTTTTTGTTGCAAATTCATTGCTTTCAATTTTTTTTATATACGTTTTCGAGATACAGATGACAATATTTTTTTGTATTTTACAAAGTCTTGTTAAAGTCGCAGTCAGTCAGAAACGATCCGATAAAATAGAAAAATGTATAAAAACAAAATTGTAAGCAATAAAATTTTCTAAAAATGTTTTGCTGTAAAATCGATTTTTATTTGACCAAAGAAAGATTCAAAATGTAAAATTTACATTGATAACTAGAGTTACCCATCTCTTATGAGAGTATACTATATATTTCATATGTTTTTATATATATTTCATAAATGCTGACGCCGTCACTGTTCTATGTTTAAATATCTTTTATATGTTTAAATATCCCTAGGGCCAGTTCCACCAACTCTGGTTAAATACTTTAATCATGGTTAGTTGGGGTTAATCATGGTTAAATGTAAAAGTGTGTTCCACCATCTATTTAATCATGGTTAAAGACGTTTAATCATGGTTAAACAGCCTTCAAACTCAGTGCCGTAACTATAACTTTTGGCGCCTATGGCCAACTACGAAAAATGCGCCTTACGGAAAGGGTGGGAGCGGGGTTTATTCTCTCTTCTTAAAGAGGGACCCGGGGTTTCCCCGGAATTTTTTTTTGAATTTGGTGCAAAATGGCGAATTCTGAGACATACTCCCAGTTAAAATTTATTAAATTTAAAGTAACTTGTATAGTTATTATAATTTTATAGTTATATAGATTATAATAGTTTCGCCAACAAGAAAATAGGCGCCTTTATTTACTCATCGCCTATTTTTAATTTGAACTTTTGAATTTCGGCGCCCTTATTTAAACGGCATTTTTGTTCAAATGGCGCCTATAATAAATATAATACTTTTAATTTGAATTTTTTACTTTTGGCGCCTTTCGGCGCCTTCATTCAAAAGGCGCCTATGGCAGGGACCATATTGGCCATACCCTAGTTACGGCACTGTTCAAACTAATCGCCAGATTTTGGGCGTTTAGGCGAGTTTAATCACGGTTAATGGTCAGTGCATGCGCATTTCTTTCAATTTATAGTAAACGATAGGTAATGTTCACGATACACTTATACCGGTATGCTGTTGCGCATCTTAGCTCCATTTCTTTCGCACAATGTTGACGCTGTGTGACGTCACTTGGATTACAAACGAAAGTTGTTTCAATAGGTTTTATGAACAAAAATTGACTTATAAGGTCAAAAAAGCTTTAATTACTTAAATAATTTTAATATTTTAAATTATCAGTACTTTTCACTTTATTAGATTGTCTTAATAATTGCAAAATTTTATAATTACTATAACATTTTATATCAAATATTCAAAAGGCGTAAAAATTAAAAAGAAACAATTTTCGAAAATAAAAGCATAATATTGAAATAATTTAATTTTATTTTTATTTAGTTCAGTCACAAAAGACAGAATAAATTAAAAATAATTTTACATGAAATTTTGTTTCATAAAATATGTCAAATTATTTCCTAATTTATCGAATTCTCGCATTGGTATTCGATTGACTATTTCTTTACACCAAGTCAAGTAATCGGGAAGACTTTTTCAATACCAAATTTGTATTTTATACAACAGACTTCAAATGAAAAAAATTGGATGTGGCCATCACATAACTTTCCGAATATTAAAAATAACTTCCAATTTACCTCGGATAGAAAAAACTAAATTACTAAATCTTATCAGAGCATCAGCAATAATCGTCAAAAACATTCAGGAAATCGAAATAATAAGCAAAAACCAAAATACAAATTAAAAAAATATACTTATGACAAACAACTAAAATTTTATGTAAAAAATTTTGTTCTTATTTATAGGCAATTTAGAAATTTTATAAAAACAATTTTTTTAATTTTTAATTTTTTAAATTTATAAAATTAAAAATTATTTTTTTACTTTAGAAAAAATTTTATAGAACAAAAGTTGTAGGTAATTTTATACGGATAATTTTTGTCATAATAAACTTTTTCCTATTTCATTGCGTTTCGGAGTTATGATGGATTATGTTTTATCGCTTCAAGTAAACCTCCCGTTTCCCCCTTTCGATTTCATCCATTTTCAATAGGCTTCGTGCCACAACAGATAAAAACATAAATTTAAAATTTGGAGTGATTTCGTTACTTCGTTTGGCTACTATCGTGTTCACAGACATACATACACACACACATACATACATACAGACATTTTTCAAAAATAATGGAAATGGTTTAAGGGAACCTCAAAACATAAAAATTTGATAACAAAATGGGGGGTCAATTTTTTTTTTCAATTTCGGATTACAATACTTTCCTTACTAAGGAGTTCGGAAAGTAAAAATATGTTGATATTCAAAAACAAAAGGGAATAGTACTTTGATTATTCTCGCGGCAATAAATGTAAATAGATTATTCTAGCTCGTATATTGTTTTGATTGGTAACTTTGACTTAAATTGAAAGTTTCTATTATGGTTTTCAAACATGAAAAATAAAAAAAAATCATAAAATAGTAATATGTTGTTAAACTAAGAACAATCATACTTTAATATATGAATACGACTGTAATATAATAATTAACGAAATGTTTTTAATTATTATTTCTTTATTCTAATTTCTAAATGTCAACTATAAATGTAGACGCCAGCGTCGGACGTCTATGGGTGTTTTTATAATTTACACCTGATGGGAAGGGATACCTTCTGCACGTCACCAGGAGTGTTGATTTTAACGAAGGACCAGTTTGAAATTCAAACACTAAATTTGTTTTGAGTTTAACTATGTACTGTTTATTAAAATTAAAAAGAAAAAATGCACTTTACATATTACAAATTTCGGATGTGCTACATCTGCACTTGAGTACGAATCTGTTAGAACTAACTTTACACAAAATATAACAAAAATTCACTTTCAACAAAAAAAGTCAAAAAAAAATAACAAGTTATGGGAACAACCCCATTTACTGGTTTCCCACGACTAAAAAAGGTAGCAGTTCGACACTTCAATTTATTGCCCACTTATCGCACCATAAACAAAAATATGAACTGCTAAAAATGTTAAGACCTAATAAATAACAAAAAAAATGGGTTTCTTAAAACTACTGTAATTGAGGCGATGTACGCTCAAACAATAAAAACTAAAAAGGTACTATTTAAAAAAATTTTAATTTCTTGAAATTTAAGTATTCTTTTTACCGTTATATTTTTAATATTTAAATTTACAATTTTTTATGTTTATCTTATCATCGACAAAGAACAGTACGAAAAACAATACTAGAAGTTCAAAACTTTTTAAAATAAACACAGAAAACAAAAGTCAGCTGTGGTTAACTGTGTAACCATTTGAAAATTTTCATCCGCGTGACGTCGTGCGCAGAAATTGTTCAATTTGGTTATGCTCTGTACTGTTGACATTTTGAACATACCTAGCCTAACTAAAATGATCTCTTTTGGAAATACATTTTCGATTTGATTTTCGAAAAGTATAAAAAAAATATTTTATAATTATTTAAACTAGTAAACCTATAATATTTTTATTTTTATTATAATAATTGTTTATTTAATAATTCGGTTTGCAATTTTTCATAATTAACCTTTAGGCTAATCTTAGATGTTCATTTTACTTTACTAATTTAAAATAAAAAATTGAAATAATAATTTCCAAGTTTAGTTTATAAAATTCCAGGTATATTTCTGTATTTTTCACTAAACCCCTACTAGATCTAAGTTTCACGTGACTATCTATCAACTAACCAGAAGTGCTTTTGCAAGGAAAAACCGAGTATACACGTAATCTAAACATTTAACCATGATTAACTAATCATAAATACAAAATGCTTGGTGGAACGCTTTGAAGTTAATGTGTCGGTCAACTAATCATGGTTAAGCATTAACCGTGATTAGTTAACCAACGATTTAATCAGAGTTGGTGGAACCGGCCCTAGATCTAATATATACCTACTAAAGTGTTCGGGACACCGTATAAAATATGTCATATTTATAGATATCTACCAGCAAGGCCGGATTATTAATGTATGCGCCCCTAGGCAAAAGTTTTTAAGCCCCCCCCCCCCCCAAATAAATGTTTCTAGAAAATTTCGATCTTAGACTCAATATTCCTAAATTTTTGAAATTTAACTTGAAATTCTTGTCCTACAAATACATATTCATTTATCTTAAAATCAGATATCGCGGAGGCACCAATTCTTTTAAAAATTATTTAAAAATCTAAAATTATTTTCAATTTTGCTATAGTCAGTTACACTTTTTTTCAATTCTTCTTATAATCTGTCTATAATTGCAAATAAGTGTTAATTCTCATTTCATAGTTTTCCCACCAAACCCGACTTCACCATACTTACTTTTGCCAGACTGTCTTCGTTTTTATATTCATAAATATTCGACAATTCGTTTTTTATAAGAGTTTCTCATACGAGTATACTGATCTCTTAGAGAACGAAAGTATTCTAATACTGAATTGTAGAATTTGGTTGAAACAGCAATTAATTGATAAATCTGTTTCTATTTTTTGAAGAGATTTGCTGACTTTGCCACATTTATTCAAAATGACGGACCAAAATTCAGTTAAAGTTCAATAATCAATGGATTTCAATAATCCAAATTTTTTTTAGTAATTTATTTGCTTAAGTTTTTAAGTGGTTTTTCAGTTTTATTATGAGGTCAAATAATTTAAGCGCTCCTTTCCTACTCGGCGCCCCTAGGCAGTTGCCTAGTTTGCCTATTGGTTAATCCGGCCCTGTCCACCAGTTGAACTCCTGAATACCCGAAGAAATTAAAATATCTCTTTAAAGGGAATTAGCTCTTAAGGGTTTGAATTTAGAGAAACATTTTTCCAAAGAAAGTTTTCTATGAACACCTACTAAGTGTTTTATTTAAAGTGGATTAAAATAAAATTTCAATGTCGACTCCGAAATCAACCCGTATGTTTCATAATATGGTGAGTCCACCCCTGATTCCAGGTTTACTGGATACTTTCTTAAATAATTTATTGTACGATTTTATAATAATATTATTACCTTGCAAATAAAGTTATATATGTATATTATGTATATAAAACAAAATAAATAAAATATTTAACGGTACGTATAAATTTAATATTATTTAATTAGTTTCACTAAGAAAGAAAAATGTCCTTGCAAAAAATTTACTTTCTTCAGCAAAGAAATTAATTTTACCGTAATTATAACTTTTAAAATAGTGAGTAATTACATACATGCAATATGTAATTAAATTAAACTATTAATATTTAAATTCAAAATATTTTATTTTTTTTCAAAATTTGAAGGTTAGCTAATGATCTTATAGATGGCGCGGGCGTTAATCGCTTTACAATAACAAATGACATCACATAACCAAGAAGTCAATATTTAAATAATTATTATTGAAGTATGTAAATTTTTTGTTTTCATTTAAGAACACTATTTAAAATACATTTCTAATTAAATTTTAGTTTAGCAAACTTTCCAGTATTGAATGACATAGCAGGTATTTAAATGTTTTTATTATCTTTGTTTATCTTAACAATTATTTTGATTTCCACTAAATAGGACAAATTATTACTTACTTTTTTACTACATTACTAAAATGATTACCCAACCGACTCCAGAATTGAGTGATTACAACATTATTGAAAAAATTGGAGTAGGAAGTTTTTCCGTAGTATACAAAGCCGCAACAAAGGTATTCTAACTTTCATTATACCTGTTCTATATTTATATCTACCTACAATTTTAGGATATTCCTCCTGAAGTGGTTGCTATAAAATGTATCGATAAACAAAAAAAGCGAACTAATTTTGCCAATAGTATAATAAAAGAAATAACGCTTCTGAAGTTTGTTAATCATGACAACATTGTCAGATTAATTGATTTTTCGTACAACGATAAATATATTTTCATTATAACGGAATTTTGTAACGAAGGAGACCTTGCACAATTTATAAGAAAACACATTAAATTACAAGAACCTATGATAAAAACCATTATGCAGCAGCTGGCATCAGGTATTCAGTTTTTAAATGAACATTCCATATGTCACATGGATCTCAAACCCCAAAATTTGTTGATCCATATCAAAAACACCTTCAAGTTGAAAATCGCTGATTTCGGGTGAGTTTTATTCAATATTTACTGTTATGTAAGTTGTTTATGGGTTCACTGTGATTTGCTGTAATAAGGGTAGAGGGAATCATAAATTTGTTTCTGTGCACCCTACTTGATATAAAAATAACAAAATGTTTTAATGCTTTTTGACTTAAAATGGTTTTTCTTGAGTATCTTTGACTAAATTAGCTTAGGATTTATTAGACCTAAGGTAGACTATAGACATAAGGAATAGAGATTGGGAATCGACCGCCCCACTGTTTCATAAGTTTTGAAAATGCATTTTTTGCAAAAATTTTGGATTACAATGTACACTCTGGAACTAAATTATTAATAGCTCAAACTCAACGTTATATTATTTACTTTATAATATGTACATATATGTAATATCCTTTGATTTAGACCATTGCACTGATGAGATTGTTGGAATCTTAATACACTTATGTGTCGTCAAATTTTCGCTTACTTGTTTGTAAACCACTAATGTCAAGTTTAAAATCTTGAATTTTACATCCTCAACTCTATTAGAGTTCCATAATAATCATATTTGACTGTTTATGTTATGTTAAGATATTCTCGTTCTTAGTGGCTATTGTTGCTTCAAAAATGTAGTTGAAGCCTGTTCTTATCAAAAACGTGAGCTTTTAGCTTCAGCCAGAAGAGTTGAGTAGTAGCTGGCTCATTACAAAAAATTTTTTTTAGTTATCTATTATTATTACGAGGTTATTCATCATTTATGTACGTGTTTTATTTTAACTTAATGAATTTCTCCCAGTGAGATTAATTATTTTATATTTTAATTAAAAACAATGTAATTTTCCTCATTTGTAAATAATTTTTATTTTTTATTTTAATTTTTATTTATTATTTGACGAAAGTTTTTTCCAAGGCACAAAGGTTTAGTCCATTGAGTTTAAAGGACAATTCAGATATACCTGACATGCACAGACCTGCAACAGCACATACCGGATCTACAAAATATTAAGCATGGATTTTAAATGGTTTAATTCACACTTAGTCGACCGACACAGCACGGAACGGACCGACAACGGTGGACATACTTTTGAGGAATGTTTTGCAGGTGCCGGTACGTACCTGTATGTATTGTATGTGTATAGCGGGCTACAGACTATATGCACATGTGTGCGTACGTACGCAAATGTGGGGTATGTGCGAATGTGTGCTTCATTTACCGACTTCCATCCGAACGTCCACACATGCCACACATAGACGAAGTTTGTGATTTGTGGTGCTATACACACTACGTACACATATACGCGTTGTTCCCCAAGTTTGCGTACGTGCGCACACGTGTGCACATAGTTTGTAGCCGGCTTATGACATATATGTGTAATATGTCGTGTACCCATATTCTCTTTCTTTTCTTCTGTTCATCATCTATAACAGCTAATATGGCCAAATCTTCCGAAAATAAATGTTTCAACATTTTCACATCAGAATCTTTACGATACCTACACAGCTTCTACGTACATAATGTATGTACGTTTCAAAAATTGTCTGTGCTAATGTGAACACTCGCCAATTTGTCGGTCCTATACGTGCTGTTGCAGGTCTGTGCATATCAGGTATATCTGAATCGACCTTAATTCTATACAGGCAGGACCAAAGTGGTTAAAATTTTAAAATAACAATAAATATTATAAACTAACAAAAAGTTGACAGTATGTTATCATGTCTTTAACTTTTAGTTTTTACTCTATCATCTACCTTTGTCAATATTTATTTTTTTTTATATTAATAGTTACCATAAAACGTGGTGACTTTGGGACAGTCAGGTGGCTTTGGAACGATTGTAGGTAAAATAGTCTAAGGAAAAATAGTCTAGGTAAAATAGTCTACGGCAAAATTCAAGGAAAGATTCCTTGGATTAACTTTTTAATAAAAAGTTGCACTAATCCAGACCTTGATTCTGGAGGGTAATTGAGTTTTAGAATCCAATCTATTCATGAGGGTAATCCCTCTCCCCCTCTAGTGTGGATTCGAACTTGGGAAAATATATGTTTACACGTTTAAAACAAAAAATTCTATATTATGCTTTTTCTTCAAGTGCCATACATTATGTAGTGCGTAGGCGAAGATGACGTCTGGGAAATTTTAATTAATGGGGTGGTTTCCCGTTGCTTTCCTCACAGATCCATCTTGAGCTTTAGATCACAGCATTGTATATGACGGGACCAGGATATGAACCGCGGTTACCCACTTCCCAATCGGTCCGTATAGGTTTTACACCATATTGCTGTTTGGATGGAAATATAGACTTTTTTGCTAGACTATTTTACTTAGACTTTTTTTTTGTAGACCTTTTTACCCAGACCAATTTACCTTAGACTATTCTACCGATTACCATTTGGGACACAATGTACTTGTGTTTTAGATAACTACTCGATTTTTTGTGACAAGTACATTGTGTCCTAAAGCCACCTGGCTGTCCCGAAGTCACCACGTTTTACGGTAGCTTAATAATGAATTTAAAAATTATGTTGATTTTCACGAAATTCATAAAAGTGCTAATATCACGGAAAACAAAAGACTTTTTACTAAGGTCATATTATGATATTAATGTCTTCCTCCAAGGGATGACGTTGAGTTTTGGGACACCCTGTATATCGAAAAACTATTAGTGTACAAAAATTAAAAACCTTTTCTTTTGTAAATATGTTAATGTGGGATACAAGAAGTTTTTTTCGTAAAATGTGGGTTATGACGTATTGCAAATTCACCATCAATATGTAGAATTGCTTAAAACTCCAAACGAATTTTTTTTCTAACATTTAAAACAAATTGTTTTAGAAGGAGGGTGCACTAATTTAAAGGTTTAAATATAATTAAAAGGTTTGCAACAGTCTTAACTTTTGTAGATACAAACTGAAGTAGATAAGCTAAACTAGGGTACCAGATACTTAGTAAAATCGAAATTTTAAATTTGTTCAAAAAAACAAATAGTGTTCTCTTTCTTTAAAACTTATCTAGCATTTCTGACTTGATATACTTATTTTACATTTACAGATTGGCACAAGTATTAGACACAAAGAATCTAGAACATTGCAGATCTTCGGGTACCATAAGTTACATGGCACCTGAAAAATTATTATACCAAAAATTTGATTCGAGGATTGATTTATGGGCAATTGGAGCCATAATGTATGAATGCTTTGTGGGAAGACCGCTGTATTCGCGAACCTTGTCAGGTAGAGACATTATAGATTCTATGGTTAGGCGGGAATCTTTTACGGTATGTTGAGCATTTGTTTCATTCTTTGATTTTATTTTTGAATTTTAGCTTCCAGGGTCCGTCAAGATATCTCCAATTCCTAAAGATCTTTTATTTTCATTATTGAAATACGATCCCACTGAAAGACTTGGATTTGAAGGTTTCTTTAATCATGAATTTGTTGACCTAGCACATATGCCAACTCCTGATAATTACTTAAAAACTGTCCGTCTGGTTGAAGAAGCTATTGCTTTAGATGAAGCAAAACAATATAGTGCTTCTTTACCCAAATATAAGGAAGCTATAAAATTTCTGGATGCCTTTATTAACATAGAAACCAGAGAAGTTGATAAATCTCTTTTGAGTTCAAGACGCACTGAATATTATAATTGGACTCATATTTTGACTAAATTAATTAAGGGATCTGGAAGTTCCTGTGCAGAGAACACAACATCACAACCATTACCGAAACTAACTGGAAATTTTTATGAACTGACAAAGGAAAAGATTACCGATAGTACTGCATTGCAAGCTTTGGAATTAGGACGCGACGCTAATAACTGTCTTACCCAGGGAAATAAAGCATTAGCTTTCGAAAAATATACAGCAGCGCTTTCTATTTTTATTCCTTTATTAAATCAGGAAGTATCAACCAAAAGGAGAGAAATTATACATAAACAGGTATTAAAGCAATTATTTTATTATGCTTCAGGTCTTACAGAATTTCAAAAGGTGACTTTGATGTTTATATGAAATAGCAGTATACATAGTAGGGAAACTTTGCTCACTTTTTGTCATTTTGAGTTTTAAAAAAATGGGATATGTAATAGCGGATTTAAGGGGTCTATCCGTTCCCAAAATAGATAGTAATCGAAAGTATTTTACTCTGATTTATATTTTTTGTACCTTAGCTCCACCCAATCACTAATCCTAGACGTACCTTCATTTGGTATTTTTACCTGGAAAGCTTTCCGGGAGTTTTGAAAATTGGTGATTTTATAGATTGCGTCATGTTCTTTCCGAATTTCTACTTTGCCACCTCGTATTTTTGCCGCTCGCGCCGCCATATTGAAAAAATGGCGCTTAAAAACAGTTTTCTGATAATATCTCCTTTCTGACTCATTTTACAATGAAAATAGTTATGTAATAAATTAAACTAGAGAAAATTTGCTATAATTTATGTATTTACTGTTTTTTTGTAAAATGAATAGTTTCAGCGTACTAGTGCCACAAACCAACATACATCTACACCAACAAGCGGTTTTCGTACATACATTATATTAACGAAAAATATTGTATTGTTATTAAGCCCCTCGAAGTTATTTATAAAAATAAAATAAAAGACACTTTCGTCGAGTATATATTATATATTTTAATGTAGACTAGTTTCGACAATCGTCTTCGTCAGCACATCTATTTCAAACAATATGAGCACATAAATTATCTTTTTTTGACAGTAGTTAAACTTATTTTATAAAACAAATAATACGAAGTTATTAAGCTGTGTTTTAACTTTATTTTGTCATAAAAAATTTTAAAAAATATTTATTATTAACTAAGTCATTTTACTACTTCATCCAAAATCAATCAACTAAAAAATAATCTGTAGTTTACTAGTTAATCTAGTGCCTGATTAAAGGTTTTTGCTTTTTTCTTGAAAAATAACAAAATGTGGGCCACTAATAATTAACTAAAATAAATAACTTAACTTATTAAAAAACAAATTCCTTCGTTCATGCACTAGATTTTTATGTTTTCAATAAACTGTATAAATTCTATTCAAATCCATTGAGTGGTTTTTGAATTATAGTGGTCACCGATTTTCAAAACGTAGTTTTGAGAAAATCAACTTCCAAGTTTTACACTAGATTTATGTACATATTATATTTAAAAATATTTAAAAAACTATTTTACGACGCATTGAAAAACCGGCTCTCTACAGTCTACAGCTTGTAGAGTCCTTTGCAGGAAATGAGTTTTCTGGCTATAACTCGTGTTGGAGTAGATTTGCGCCGCCCGTACGCTAAAACTATTCATTTTACGAAAAAATGGGGTTACTAGATAAATTATAGGAAATTTTCTCTAGTTTAATTTATTACATAACTATTTTCATCGTAAAATGAGATCGAACGGAGATATTATCAAAAAACAGTTTTTAGACGCCACTTTTCACATATGGCGGCGCGAGCGGCAAAAATACGAGGTGGCAAAGTAAAAATTCGGAAAGAGCATGTCAAAATCTATAAAATCACCAATTTTCAAAACTCCCGGAAAACTTTCCAGGTAACCTCTTCTTTGAGCACCAAATGACTGTACTACTAGTGATATGGCTATATGTTTATCTAGATTACTCTGATGATGACTGCAAAATAAATTTAAAATTATTTTCTTTAAGTTCTTTAAAAACCAATTTAATAATATTGTTTAATATGTAATAAAATAATAACAGCCAAACAAACATTAACTTATCGAAAAGTAAAGTGTATCAACGATCAATCAGCTGTATGTAAGTAGAAACCAAAAAAATGTACAAACTTTCCCTTCTTGTTATACTGTGGTGAAACTGCATGTGAACATTAAATGAGTTTAGATTTTTTAGGTACAGAAATGGCTTCGGGTAGCTGAAGCTTTGAAACGTGAGTTAAGCTAAATTTTTTAGATAGATAAATTAATTTATTGAAATGTATATAATTTGTTACTGCTTATATTATTTATTAGAAACTGTACACCGAATTCTTGAATAATTTAAATACAAATTTATAAGTTCTTCATGATTATTGGTTTTATTTATCTTTTTATTATACTTCACATAATTTTGGAAATTTTCAATTATTTATAGTTTATTTGATTTGATTTGTTGCATTTGGTCCTTTAAAGCTAAACTATTGATGTTAGAATATTTGCATTTTATTTTCAAGTTTCATCATTGTATACAACTTTTATGTTTTTAAATGGGAGGGATGGGATGGAAATAGATAGTGATGAAAGAAGTACAGAAACCTGTATATAGATTATATTAACTAAGACAAAAAATATGGGGACTGAATCACCTCAAAAATAGATTTTGTAAATTTCTATGAAAATAGATATATTCTAATAGAATGTAAAGCTATCTAATAAATAATGTTATGTCTTCTCATCAAGGGTAGATCACTTGAAAAAAAGATACAACTGATTACAGTAATTTGGTTACATTATGGTTCGAGATTAATTACATAATATTACAGAAGAATATCGAGATTATTATTATTAGATACAATTACAAAGATTGTAGTCTCTCCTCACTACTTTTACCAATTTCATCTGAGAACATGTTATAACATTAGTTATAATTGAGTAAGATTACTGATGAAGAAATTGGGATGGGGTTCTGGAAATTAACGGATTTATGTTGTAACTTAACCAACTTACACTTACTACAATTCAAAATCAAAATTTTTTCTAATCTAACCAGATCTTGACCTACATTTACTAGTTTTTCATATTGAGGTAGGTCAAGATTGCTGATTTTCTGAATAATTATACTGCACAGGAGCAGGTTTTAAAAATATGGTAAGGAAGAAATACAATTGAATTTCAATCAAAATCGGTCAAGTTAGTGTTCTCAATTGAAATAAATATGCTTCAGTGACATCTTAATGTTGAAAGATCAGTTTTGGTGTACCAGCATATTTTAAGAGACAAACAAGGGTCGATTTTTAACTTAAATTAAATTTTAAAAAATTTGATAATTATTATTTATTATTTAGTTATTATTATTATTATTATTATTTAGTTATTTAGTTTATTTTTTAAATTAACCCGCTTTTCGTGCTTTCTACAAAGGTTTATTTTGATATTTGTTAATTTTTTGGAAACATAAGCAATAATGCCAATAAATACAAACATATTTTAATTACATATAATATAAATAATATTGTAATTGCACTATTATTGCTTTTATTTCACATGCCAACTTTTTTTTGCATTTTTTGATAATAACAAACGGCAAAAAGTATGTAAATACTATATATATACATACTCTTTGCAAACGGCTATTTTCACAATAAATTTTAAGTCAGAAACGCAATTTGCTAGTATCTTGACAAAGCATCACTACTTCCATTTGTGAATTTATTCAAGTCTCTGATACTATGAAATGAAGAAATTACATGGGGGCAACGGGTACAATTGCCCCCCCCCTTTACCTTACGATCGAAGCACTTTATTTTGACCAACTTAAAAATTTGAAATCTAATAACGAATTTTCTGGAAGATCGGTAAAATAACAAAAATTGCGTTCCCCAAATAAAATCCTGTATCCGTACCTGCCACTAGGGGGGAGCTAAACATTATTTTTGGTTTGACTTGCTACGTTACTGGCTTTAAGGAAAATACTAAATACATTTTAGATAACTTGCTGTTTTATTTATATAAATAATATTATATTTTCTTATTTTTAATTTTATAAAAAGTGTTCAGCTTTACATGCCAATAAGTGTGAAATTATCACATTTACCACCCATAGAAAGTTGCCAGTGCTGGAGTAAAACCTGGATTCTGGATAGGATGTGGAGGGCAAACCGAAGTTCGCATGCACTCAGGCCACAAATCGGGCCCATTATGCTACCTCCGAGTTTTGTAGCAGCCCACCTACCCCTCTATTCCTCGAGCCATCCCACACTTACGATAAACTCGAGTATTTTTGAGGGCGGTGTGCCGCTAATACTGGCCATGCTAGGCCAGAAGTCCCCCAACATGGATCCTCTTTTTGACGCTAACGCTGGGCAGTTACAGAGCACATGCTCCATTGTTTCGTCTGCTTCTTTACATCCTCGACAGGTTGGGCTATCAACTAGCCCCATTGTGTACAGGTGTTTATTTAGCTTACAGTGTCCCGTAAGAAAGCCAGCAATGGTACGCAGGCTGTCCCGGGACAGCTGTAGGTAGTATTTTGCATGTTTCTCAGAGGGAGAACGCATTGTTGCCCGCGCCTGCCGACATCCAATCACATTCGTCCATCTTTCCGCATACCGTTTATGTGTTTCTTTCTTTATGATGGCATCTAATGTTCTAACGGCCGGCGTTATGAAAGGCTCGGGACCACAAGGTGGATCACCCGAGCCCAGCCTCGCCAACTTGTCAGCCCTCTCGTTGCCCTCATTACCTTTGTGCCCTTTTACCCAGCTAAGGGTTAGAGCATTGTGTGTTGATATTACATTCAGTGCCCGGATACATTGCAGCACCAGGCCCGAGATGATCTTATGACGACCAAGTGCCACAAGAGCAGCTCTACTGTCTGTGAATATTTGAATTGTTTTGCCCTGGATATTTCTTTCCTGGACTATTTCCGCACAGTGTAGTATGCCCATAAGCTCCGTTTGGAAGACGGAGGCATATCTACCTAGCGTTAAACTTATATCCAGCTGAAGTTCAGGGGAGAAAATCCCCGCCCCTGAGCCAGTATTACTTTTGGAGCCGTCCGTGTACAGACAAATGTCCGATCCGTCGGCTCCTGTTGCATCTGGCAAGATGTTGAACTTCTTGTCAAACACATATTTGGGAGCAATTCTGTCGGCATCTAGACCCAAAAGAGGCACTCTTCTTGAGCATTCCTCAAGGATCCGTGCGTGCCCACTGGCTCCCTGTCTGTGAGTCCAAAGACCCCATGCCCGCATCCTAAGAGCAGCTCTCACCGCCTGCTCCTCCACATAGAAATCCAGCGGAGGAAGACAGAGAAGAGTCTCCAACGCTACAGTCGGTGTCGTTCGCATCACTCCCGTTACAGCCAGGCAGACTGATCTCTGCAGCCGATATAGAGAGGACGCTGTTGTTACCAGTCTGGTCCTGGGCCACCAGACTAGTGCACCATAGCATAGCATTGGTCTTATTATGGCCGTGTAGAGCCAGAGGGCAATCTTCGGGGAAAACCCCCACGATCTTCCCATTGCCCTTCGACACTGCCAAAAAGCCATGCCAGCCTTGGTTATTTTTGAGGTGATATGTTTGCCCCAATTTAGCTTCCTATCCAGTATAATTCCCAGATACTTGACTTCGGATGCTAATTTAAGAGGGGTTCCTTTTAAGCTAGGCATTTTCATGTCTCTTAGCTTTCTTTTTCTAGTGAACAGAACAAGCTCCGTCTTGGTCGGGTTGACCGAGAGAGACTGCTCTGTACACCATTTCTCTAGGATTCGTAGAGCATCCTGCATCAACTCGCACAGGACATTCTCGAATTTTCCTTTAAGCAGTATGTTTATATCATCAGCGTACCCAATGGTATAATAACCGCTTTCATTAAGGAGTCGCAGAAGGCTGTCTACCACAAAGTCCCACAAAAGTGGGGAGAGTACACCTCCCTGCGGGCAGCCCCTTGTAACAACACCTTTTATGCTCACATCTCCTACCCCGATCATAACAGCCCTGGTGCTCAGCATGGAGCTGATCCATCTTACGATGGTACCAGGAACGCCATGACGCCGTAGGGACGTCGTAATGCTTTCAAAGGTGGCTTTATCAAAAGCCCCTTCGATATCTATAAATACTCCTAGAGTACATTCCTGAGACTCTGTAACGATTTCTCGATACATTCCACCACTTTATGAAGTGCGGACTCAGTAGATCGCCCTGGAGTAAATGCTTGCTGATTCGGATGGAGTGGGTTATGCACCAAAACACCATCACGAATTTCTCTGTCGCACAGTCTTTCCAGTGTCTTTAAAAAGAACGAGGTAAGACTTATTGGCCTAAAGGATTTAGCCAGTGAGTAATCAGCTCGGCCTGGCTTGGGTATGAAAATAACTTTGACCTTCCGCCACTCTTTGGGTGTGTAGCCATGCACAACACATGCTTTGAACACCCTCACTAGGGGACAGAGTAAGCAATCCAGACCCCACTGAAGTAGAGCCGGATACACTCCATCCAGCCCCGGCGATTTGTAAGGGCTGGAGGTTTTGATGGCCCATGCCACTTTGATCGGAGTTACGATCTGGTTTGCAATTTCCCAATCCATCTCGGTCGGTGTCCGGGCTGTACGCTCGGTCCACTCGTAGTCCGAGACGGTTTTGCTATCAGGAAAGTGTGTTTGTAGCAGTACTTTGGCAGTCTCCTCGAGGCTCTCTGTATAGGAGCCGTCGTCCCGGAGAATCGCTCCAAGCTGCTGGTTTGTTTGTTTGCGTTGTTTTTGGCGAATCATCTTCTTGTACTCCAACTGGAGGGCTTTAAATTCCTCCCAGTCAGACCCATTCTTCGATTTTTTGGCCTTATTGCAAAGTTTCGTTACCGCTTTCCGCAGCCGATCCAGCTCGTTGCACCACCAAGGTGTTGCACGTCTCCCCGAATCAACCACAGTCAGCGGGCACGACGCTTCGAAAGCTTTAATGAGAGATTTCTGCAGTACATTACTGCATATTTCAATCTCCTCAGTACTGTCTAAATTGACCTTCGTGGTAATTGGCCTTGGCATATCGGTCTCCAAGGTGCTTGACAGGACGTCCAAAAAGACTTCCCTGTCAAGCTTCCTAGGATTCCTAAACTGCCTAGGCTCCACTTTGGTTGCTTTAATTTTAAAGCATATCCATCTGTGATCTGACATGGTCAGCTGTTTAGACACATGCCAGTCAGTTATTCGTGTTGAAATTTCTAACGTCGCCAGAGTGATGTCAATCACTGAATGGCGTTGGGGCGACACGTAGAACGTTGGTGTATCCCCTTGATTGAGAATTTCTAAATTTGTACCAATAAGGTATTCAAATAAAGACTTCCCTCTATTGTTGCAATATCCACTCCCCCACGAGCTATGATGGGAATTGGAGTCGCAACCTATAATGAGGTGTCTCTTATGTTGCTCGCAATAACTCACCAGGTCCACCATCCTTTGTGAAGGTGGCAGATCCTGGGAGTCAATCGGGAGATATATAGATGCCAGAACGACATCTTTCGGACCTTCCCCAAAGTCACAGCTCAGTCGGACAGCTGTTAAGTCACGGTCACCGAACTGCGGTAAGGGGTCTGCTCGAATATTACCAGGTATGAAAATACATGTCCTGGGTTTGTTTGAAGGGTTGCCCGTGAAGACATTGCCCTTCAGCGCTGAAAGGCCTGTGACTCTGCCTTTTGCTAAATGTGGCTCTTGTATTAGAGCTATAGTTTCCCTATAACCAGCCAGGCGACGGCATAGAGTAGCCATCGCCGTTTTGCTGTGTTGTAGGTTTGATTGTAGGAAAGTCCATTCCCCCAAGGCAGCCATCAGACTTCCTTGGTGGGGGGACCCCCTACTATTGGAGCAGTCAAAGCTGCCGCCTGAGATCCCTCTTGGATGCCCAAGAGTAAAAGCTCTGCAGCTACCTGCTCCACTGTTTGTGTCGGTGCATCACTCTTAACGATGCGCTGCACCTTCACTTTAAGGCTGGAGAACCTGTAGCTCAGCTTCTCCTTCTTTTCTTTGAGTGCTTCAGCATCCTTCTCATTGACACCAAAGACAATGAGTTTCCCCAAAGGGTCACTCCTGTCAGCGTCAAAGAAGACACACCACTCATTTACCTTTACCCATGGGTTTTGGGCCCCAAGCCGTCTAGTCACCTCTCCAGTTGGTTCAGGTTTCCCCGGAATCCAAACGGTGGCTTTAGACAGCCTAGGTAACTCATCCACCTGGGTTACGTCCAGCTTAGCTCCCTCCCACAGTTGCGGGAGGTCTGCTACCGTGGTTTGTAGCCACTTTAGGGAGCCGTCGTCATCGCAGGTGATCCGAAGGATCTCCCCAGAATAACGAAACCCCCCAAAAGTGGGCACTATTACTCCCCTTTCCTGGGCCACCTGGATGGTCCTATCAAGGGCTAAGTTGAGATGTGTTTCCACAATCTCTTTCTGGGCTTCGGTAAGTTTGCCCAGAGGGTTGGAGCGGTCAATCACTGCTATTCGGAGGTGCTTAGTAGCTGCCTCCTTGTAGGTGATCGTACCCACTTCAGTACCTGGCTTGCGTCCAGACACCCTAGCCTTCTTCCTCTAATCGCTCAGAGGCGATGGCTGGGAGTCCTCATACCTCACCCTTTTTTTCGCATCACCTTTTTGAGGGAAACTGGTTTCACCTCTTTTTGGTGGTGCTGGTCTTTTCTTTATTAGTTTTATCGACCGTGAGCCGGATGGTGTGCTATCTTTACCCTGAGGTTTGGACAGCCCAGCCCGTTCGTGCTCGGTCGTTGCCTTTTGCAGACCGGCTTCCTCGGCCGCCTTCTGCATGTTTGCTTTCTTGCGGCGTTTCCTCTCAGCACCCGCAGAGCCTTTGCTTTTTAGGGCGAGACTCCGCAGTGTTGCCATCCAGCGGGGCATCTCCTAGAGACGTCCCCACCTTAGCTCCGAGAGGCACGACCGCATAAGCATCTTGAGATGGCTCGTCTTGTAAGGACGGTACCATCCCTTTGACACTGGTGGGTGGGACATCAGGGTCTGACATACCCACCGCAGCGTTTTCATTCGACAGTGCATCCCGGGGGAGTGCAGCTGTCTGGTTTTTCGTGTTTGTTTTGTTATCCATATGAGAAAACTATTTATTTCATCCTCTGAAGCTCCCCACCCGCCACGGAGCCCCACAGGGGACGTCACCAAGGACGCCAGGGCTACTCAAAGGATATAGCTTCCGGAAAGGCAGAGTGTTTGCACACCCCGTCCTTACCCAAGAACTCGTCCTGCCAATCCTCTGATAGAGGATGGCGCAGCCGATTGATCTGGGTGGACTAGTCCAGACCGCCTGTTTAAGTGGAAATCGAGGCCAAAGAGGAGTGTTGCCGAACTCAGAGGAACTACAACCGCCTTCAAGTCAGCTCAGCCACCAGGATCCTTTCATCCCACCTTACGGGTTTCCACGCACGGCAAAAACACGCGGGTACCTGTGATTAGTCTGGTTTCTCCACGACATCCGTCATCCCGATTTATTGGTCCATGAAAGCCCGAACACAGAGGGTTTTAGACCTCGGCCCGGACCCACAGAGCCAAAGCAGACCGAGCACAAGAGAGTTTTACGTCCCTGACCCGAATCCTAGCAGGTACACGCATGCCGCTTCATTAAAACACGCAAGCCCTATTAAGTATTCAAACAAATGAACATGAAATTGACAAGTTTAGTGGCAAATGTTTTTGTCATTGCGCATGTCAACAAGAAAGAAGTCGTAGTCATAAAGCAGATTACATGCAAATAAGACGCTCTTATTTTTGTTCATCAATGTTATGTGTTATTCATATTCAGTCTTGTACAGTTATTTAATAAAACATTCTTTATTAATTCGTTATCGTTATTAATCTTAATAGGTTATGCGCCCAGTGAACGCGAAAAATTAATAAAAGAAAATTAAGTGAAACGTCGTGAATCAGTTTTAGGCGTGGCAAAAATGGCTGACAAGATTGAAATGGGTTCAATAAATAAGTTCGATGGGAAGAACTACCAGCAATGGAAATTCCAAATGAAGTGTGCTCTACGTGCAAAAAAATTGCTACGATGTCGCAATTGGAGAGTCCATAAAGCCAAATTCCGAAGATAAAAAGCAGCTTGAACTTTGGAACAGGACGGACGCCATAGCTATGTTCACCTTGACATCGGCAATGGAGCTTGCGCAGATAACACTAGTGGAAAATTGTAACAGCGCAAAAGAAATCATGGATCGCTTGGACACCATCTACCAGCAAAAGTCGGAAATGAACAAGATGATGCATCAAGAACGTTTTCATCAGTACCGAATGGATCCCAATGATGGCGTTGCTTTACATGTTGCCAAAGTTGAAAACCTAGCTAAACAAGTAAGAGAAGCAGGTGACGTTGTTAGTGACGTAGCGGTGATGACTAAGATGTTGAGCTCCTTACCAGAAAAGTTTCGAGGAGTAAGGCAAGCTTGGTTATCAGTCAACGAGGAACGTCAAACAATACAAAATCTTACTGCGAGATTGTTAGATGAAGAATCTAATTTAACCAAAGTCGAACAAGTCGACAACGCGTTTTCAACACAAGTAAAGTTGAAAACAGCAGCAAATGGAAATTCGAAAAATTGGAAAAAGAAGATCACTTGCTACAACTGCCAGAAGAAAGGGCATTTCGCAAGAGATTGTTCCAACCCAAAGAAAGCAAGAAACAACCAAAAATATGTCAAACCAGATGAAAATGGACCACAAGGAAATGTATCGGCTTTCACAACAGAGGACAATGTTGTCCATGTAACTGAGTCAAGAGATGACGTGTGGACGCTAGACAGTGGTGCATCGGGACACATGAGTTTCAAACGCGAGTATTTCCATACATTTAAAGAAAACCAAAACGAGAGCTTAGTCACTCTAGGAAATAATAACACTCTTGAAGTTAAAGGAAAAGGAACAATAAAGATTCGAAAATTGCTGAATGATGAGTGGCATGACGCGACAATAACAAACGTGTTATATGTTCCTCAACTAAGAAAGAACTTATTTTCAGAAGGTGTCATTACGCGTAAAGGAATGAAAATTGTGAAAGAGAACAAACATGCATATATTTACGAAAATGATAAAATTACGGCAAGTGCGGTTCGCGAGACAAACAATCTTTATCATCTACAGTTTAAGACAGTGATTTCACACCAAGGAAACGTTGCAACGGAAATCGATAAGTTGAAAATGTGGCACAACAGACTTGGTCATATCAATTTCAAAAAAGTGGAAGAAATGGTGTCGAAAGGACTAATTACGGACGTAGACTTAAAAAATGTTAAACACGAATTTTGTGAGTCATGTGTTTACGGAAAACAACACCGACTCACATTCGGGAGTGTAAAACGTAACTCAAAACCGGGAGAGGTCATTTACTCAGACTTGTGTGGGCCGATGACTTTATCAACCTTAAGGGGAGTAATCATCAGCTGTTCGTGACATTGGTTTTAATTAGCAAACCATTTCTACAATTTTCATTTTTATGCTTTCAAATTTTGTACCGAAGTATAAAACAATAAACACTATTGAGGGTAAGCGTCATTTTTAAAAAATTAATTTTAAAAATTTATATTTTTGAATTTGCAATTTATGGCGCTTAAGCTCAAAACATATTGACTTGATTGTTAACTCATAATTTTTGCAAAATGGAATTATGTATATTAACAACAAAAAACGAAAATTAGATTCTAATATTTATCAAATTTATCATTTAAATTCGTTATTGCACAGTGCTGCTTAAATTTTTTACGTGGAGGGTAGAAGAAACATGCATCTCGAATAATTTTTGCATTACGGTATACCTTTTTTCACTACGTCGGCTTTGCAAAGGCGCAGTGTTGCAATAGCATATTGCGATTTCTGTTATCAGAAATTCTATTTTTATCGCTATTTGTTTAATGCACATATACGCAGCATTGCTTTGGTCAATTTATTGTTTGAATAATACGAGCATAGCTGATTTTATTGTTTCTAGTGTCATTTAGTGAATTTATAAACTTTATTATAAAATAAAATTTATAAACCGATATTAAAGTGTTTAGTGTTTTAAAATGTTTTAGCGTCTTATTGTTTCAAGTGTCATTTAGTGAATTTATAAATTAATTTAAAACTGATATTAAAGTGTATAGTGTTTTAAAGTGTTTTAACTTCTTATAACGAAGTGGTCTTAGTTTTTTTACAGATTTCCGTGTTTAAAATCGAAATTTTTCAACATGCCTAAGGTTACATCTCAGTTACCATTAAGTGTAAAAAGAAAAAGCATGAAAAATCGAATGAAACATGCTCGTGCTATGTAAATTGCTTTTTAAGTTTTAAAAAGTTGCACTATTAATTGTGAATTTTTTAGTGCTGCTGAAAAAAAATCCAACCAATTATGTAGTACATTTCCGACGTAAGTACCTACTATTTAATTTTAATTACGATTAGATTTTAATAATCCAAACTACATTTTTAATAAGGAATACAAATTTTTGCATTTATACTGGTAGTGAAATAATAATTAATTGTTAGTTATTCGATATTAGCGGTACACCAAAAAATTCTGACGCGCTATAAAAGTTCATAAAACTATTTTGAGATTTGAAAAAGTACAATAAGTAAATATAATGCCAAATCGCTTACTTTTAAAATTGGCAAATCAGCGGGGAAAAATAGCAATTTGGTACATTTATAAAGTAATACTTTTTATTTTTAGACAAATGATGGTGGACCATGAAGAGGTTGTTTGTGACTTGACTAATCTTGAAATTCCCACACAACAAATTATTGTAACAGGTGAAGAAATTATTGCAGGGAATTGTTTCATGGATATAAACGAAGAAGACATTCCAGTGGAAAATACAGTAGCAATTACAGATGAATCGGGCGAATGTTTACCAGGAAATTCTTTCATGGATGAAGAAAATAACGAAGTAGTTATGAGGTAATTTAATTTGTAACAAAATTAATTAAATTTCCATTTTAATTTTTACATAAATTTTAGAGAAACACCGACAGAAAAAGATGATGGTATTGTTGGAAGGAGAATTATTGACGTCAAACATTTATTTAGTCAAATTTGTAATGCAGAAAAACACGAAACTTTCGATTGTACAATAGCCGATATGAAAGTGGTTAAAGAGGAAAACTATGGTTTACGCTCCAAATTTACTCTCCAATGCCAAATGTGCAAAATTATTAAAATCATCGAGACACAAGAACCAACCAAAGATACCATGAATATTAATCAAGCTGCTGTTCTTGGAGCCCTATCGATTGGCATTGGATATTCACAATGCGATGAACTTCTATCTACAATGAATGTTCCGTTTATGTCTTCGGGCACATATCTGGAAAAACAAGAGGAGGTATCGACGCTATTACATGACACCTTATTATCTGTTATAATCGAAGCAGGAAAAGAAGAATACAAACTAGCCAAGGAATTGGGCGAAGTTGATGAAAACGGATTAGCACATATAGCAGTAATTGCAGATGGAGCTTGGTCGAAGCGTTCGTATAATGTCAACTACAATGCGCCGTCTGGTGTGGTAACATTTATAACTTAAATTTTATTTTATATTAATCTATTTATTACTTATTTTCATTAGGCCTGCATCATAGGAGAGAGAACTGGCAAGATATTGTTTTTGGGTGTGCGTAATAAATACTGTTCAATTTGTGCGTATAACGAAAGTAAAAATGTAAGCAAAGAACATATTTGTTTCAAAAATTGGACTGGAGCTTCGACAGCTATGGAAAGCGATATAATCGTAGAAGGTTTCAAACAGAGCATAGAAATGCATGGGCTTGTATATATACGTTTGGTTGGAGATGGAGATTCGAGCGTTGACAATAAATTAATACAAGCGAAACCATATGGTAATCTACGTATTGAGAAAGTTCAATGTAGGAATCATTTGTACAGAAATTGTTTTCATCGATTGCGAAAATTGGATGGTATTCACCTGCTTACTATTAATATATTACAAATTATTCTTTTTTTCTTTTTCAGAAAGAACAGCAAGTAAATTTAATAGTAAGAAGATTCCGAAGAACTTGAGAAGGCATGTAGTCAATTCTGTAACAAGAATCATAAAAGATATAAAAGTGGCAGTGAAATACAGAAATAATGAAGAAACGGAACTGAACACAAAAATTTCTGCATTACAAGAAGATATTAAGAATGTCCCGTCACATGTTTTTGGGGAACATAAAAATTGTGCACAAATAGGATACTTTAAATGTGAACCGCAAGATAATGAACTAAATTATGTTCCCAGCATGACCGAATGTGGATTGTATAATGATATTTTGGCTGAATTACATCGATTGATTCACAATGCATCAAGTTTATTACTGAATATGACTAATAATGATGCAGAACGATATAACTCGGTGTTGTGTAAATTTGTTGGTGGGAAACGAATTAATTACACCACCAGAAATTCATATAATATGCGTTGCGAAGCAGCAGCTATATCATTTAATTCCAAGGGTAATTACCACAAAGTTGTGAATCAAGCATTTTCTAGAAAGCCAAATACTACGCCACATTATACCAGCAAATATGTTAACAAAATGCTAAGAAAAAGATTGGCAAATAGAAAATCGAAGCGTAAGTACAAAACGCCAAACAAGCGAATTGTTGGTCCAGATGAGGATTATGGATTAGTACCCTCACCGCAACCTTCTCTAGCACCCGAGCAGTTCGAAATCGAAAAGAGCAAATTTATTGAAGATCTACAGTTAACCTCCGAACAAATTATAGATTTAGAAAAAGCTACAAGAGGTTTGTATACTTATTTTTTTCTATCTCATCTTTAATATTTATGTTTAACTAAATATATTTTTTAAGGTCAATCCGATAATCATCAATGGAAGCAACAGCGATCGCTTCGTTTAACAGCTTCAAATTTTGGCACCGTTTGTAAGATGAAAGCTACCACAGACCCAGCTAAAACGGTTACTACTTTTATAGATAAACCATTTAAAGGAAACGAGAGTACCCGATATGGCAATAAAATGGAAGCATATGCTATAGAAGAATTTGTAAAATTACATGGAAAAAATGTAAAAAGGTGTGGACTATTCATTGATGCAGAGCATGGTTTCTTAGGAGCAAGTCCAGATGGCTACATAGAAGAAGAAGATAGTATAATAGAAATTAAATGTCCGTCAACGGTAAAAGATATGGACCTTAAGGAAGCTATTAAAGAGAAAAAAATTAAATTTGCTTGTTTGGATGAAAATTCTAATATGGTTTTAAAAACTAATCACAACTATTATTACCAAGTGCAGGGACAATTACATGTAACAAATAAAGAATTTTGCTATTTTGTTGTCTATAACCAAAAGGGAATATTAGTTGAGAAGGTAAAGTTACAAAAAGTGAAAAATTATAGTTTTAACGTATCTGTTCTTTTAGATTGCACGGGATCGCGATTTTTGGGAAAAAGGAATGTTAAATCGATTAGAAAAATTTTACATTGATCATATGCTGCCAAAATTAGTTCTTAAAGAAATCCAAAATAAACGATGAAGGAAAAGTATTCAATTTTTTTGCTAAACGACATCATCATTGAAAATTTCTACGTCTTTTCAAAATTATTTGGAAATTTGGAAGAAATTATCAAACAACCTAAATTCAGTGCACACATATTATTTATTGACAAGCTAAAGTGCAGTTTACGTTATGCGATTTTTCTTGCGATTTTGCTTACGACTTGGCTTCCAAGTTGTCATGAACTCGCAAACGCAGTCTTGAACAGAGAACCACCAAACCCAATCATACAACAGATACCGTACGTAAAATCGTAAGCAAAATCGTATGACGTAAACTGCACTTAATCCAATAAATTGCACATTTTAATCACTACGTCTTAAAAATTATTTGGAAACAATATTTAGTGTTGAAATCATCAAACAACCTAAATTCAGTGCACACATTATTTATTGACAAGCTAAAGTGCAGTTTACGTTATGCGATTTTTCTTGCGATTTTGCTTACGACTTGGCTTCCAAGTTGTCATGAACTCGCAAACGCAGTCTTGAACAGAGAACCACCAAACCCAATCATACAACAGATACCGTACGTAAAATCGTAAGCAAAATCGTATGACGTAAACTGCACTTAATCCAATAAATTGCACATTTTAATCACTACGTCTTTAAAAATTATTTGGAAATTTGGGACAACATTTATTATAAGTGTATAAATATGATTTAAGATTAAGATTTTTCAATTATTAATTTTTCTAACATTAATGCAATTATTGTATTAGTAAAGTTTATAAATATGGCATATAGGGCTGCCAAATTAAGTAAATGTTTGAATAACCTTTATTTAATTTGGATGCGAAACTCACCATAGAAAATATGAGTAACGAGCCTACGAATGGTATCGCATATATTCTATTACAATACCAAATTAGAATATTACGATGGTCTGGAAAACTGTTCGATATTTATCTTTAAAAATTTCATAAACCAATACAATATTGCAAAAACTGTTAATACTTAAATAATATAAATAAATATATTCAATACTTCAACTTTAAAAACAAAAAATAATTTTTCATAATTTCATTTTAAATTTAATTAGGTACGTAATTGTATTATTTAAAAAATTGTATTTTACTTTAATTTTCTTCTGTAGACACCTGAAGATGTATGATTCTTCATACGAAACATGTTGTGATTTGAATAAATTAAATAAATAAATTATGATTTTTCTTTAGCAAAATCCACCCGTGAAGATTTGGATCGGTAATGTAAGTTGGTGTTAATTAAACATATTTTTCTTTGCCAAAATTGTTCATAGAAAAACGATATCACCGCAAAAATATAAAATCCATAAAAAATCGGAAAACCGTTCTTTTCAAAATTGAAACTTCGATTTCTGCATTCATTTGATTATATGTATTTCTACCCAAGTGTTGGTAACACTGCATCGCGGCATTGTTTCTTCCTAGTTAGCTAACATACATCATTAGTCTGAGTTTTCTTCCAGGAGCAGGTACGTACAACATTTATTATTTATAATAAAAATAGTTTGTATTGGTCACAAGCAATTAGGGAATAATTCAGCATAGATTCTTATATAACTACTTATTCGCTTATTCCTTGTGACCACAGAATTATAATATTTTAATATTGTAAAAATTCCGACGACGCGACGTTGAGACATGAGAAGGACGTGCATTTTGCAAAAATGCACATGCACGTGCAAAACTATTTTTAACTTGAAATAACAAGTGAAATTCAATAATATAATGGATTTTTATACTTTTTTTATTAAATAATTTTTTTTTACGTTTACATAAAGAATGCAGGAAGAACAGAATAAGCCGCCGACGTCTCAGCCTCCGACGTCTCAGCCGCCGACGTCTCAGCCGCCGACGTCTCAGCCGCCGACGTCTCAGCCTCCGACGTCTCAGCCGCCGACGTCTCAGCCGCCGACGTCTCAGCCTCCGACGTCTCAGCCGCCGACGTCTCAGCCTCCGACGTCTCAGCCTCCGACGTCTCAGCCGCCGACGTCTCAGCCTCCGACGTCTCAGCCTCCAACGTCTCAGCCGCCGACGTCTCAGCCGCCGCCGTCTCAGCCGCCGCCTCAGCAGCCGCGGTCGTCCCGACGGCCGCGGTCGTCCCGACGGCCGCGGTCGTCCCGACGGCCGAGGTCGCCTCGACGGCCGAGGTCGCCGCCGCCGCCTCAGCAGCCGCGGTCGTCCCGACGGCCGAGGTCGCCTCGACGGCCGAGGTCGCCGCGACGGCCGAGGTCGCCGCGACGGCCGAGGTCGCCTCGACGGCCGAGGTCGCCGCGACGGCCGAGATCGCCGCGACGACCAAGATCGCCGCAACGGCTGCAGCCGTCACGGCTGCAGCCGCAACGCCCGACGGCATCGGGCCCAATTTTCTATTTTCATTTTAAATAAAATAAATTAATATAAATTATTAAAGTTGTTTTACTTATAAAATAAACACGCGATGTTTATTTTATGTCGAGACTGCACTTTCATTATATTAAGTCTAGTTTGAAAACAATGCAAATACCAATGTCTCGAACAGCTGAAACTGCTGTGCCTTTCAAATAATATGATTTCGATTTTTTTTGGTAGAAAATACTGGCTTAGAGAATTAGTGGTCCATTTTTGCATTTTAAATAAATCATCGGCATACAAGCAAAATTGACTAACTACAAAAGTCGAATTTTACAGGAAAGCAGCTTTTAGGTTAAATATCGCTTATAAAATTATAGAAAATTAATGCTAAATTTCAATAATTTTAACCATAATACAATTAATAATATAGTTTATTATATTAAAATTTTAATTATTCTTTATTATTATATCGTTAATCAACTCAATGTCAAGTATGCATTGGTCACTTCCGCTTGCATCCATTCATGGTCAAATACTATCTTATCTATGAAATGTGACGTTTCGGAAATGAAACAAAACATTATTTTCTCTCCTTATTATAAATTTCAATACAATAAAGAAATCTGCATTAATGGTGCAAATTTATTATTATATAGTACATAATGATTGCGTATGGTGGCGCTGTCAATCATTGAAAACTGTCAAAAAGCAAGACGTAAGACGTATGTTTGTTTTGATTTTAAAAAGTCACGTGCTGCTGTAGCGCCTTAAACGGTGCAAATTACTTCGTACTATTCAAGGACGAAAGCTCAGGTTATCGCGTAGTATTTCTTATCAAGCATAAAGCTGACACGCTAGAATGTTTTAAAACTTTTGTAAACCTATGTGAAAACAAATTTAATTACTCAGTAAAAACTCTACATGTGGACAATGGAACGGAGTATATCAACATAAATTTTCGGCAGTTTCTAATCAAAAAAGGAATTGAATTAGAAAGAACGGCACCCTACACACCGCAGCAAAATGGACAAGCGGAACGAGAAATGCGAACAATCGTTGAGTGTGCACGGGCGATGTTATACCAAAAAGACTTACCGAAAAATTTGTGGGGCGAGGCTGTCAACACAGCCGTATATATTCTAAATAGAACGTTGAACAGCAAAACAGAAATGACGCCATACGAAATATGGACGGGAAAGAAACCTACTTTAAATCACATCAGAACCTTCGGAAGTGATGCTTACATGCACATCCCAAAAGAAAAAAGGACAAAGTTGGATTTCAAAAGCAAAAGACTGATAATGGTTGGGTATGATGGTAACTCGACAAATTACAGACTTTTAGACCCCGAAACCAAACGGATAAACATTTCCAGAGACGTAATCTTCAACGAGGATATAGCAACGATAAACTCCAGAACCAATACAACAAAAGCAAGTGTGGAAGAAAACGAAGAAAGTAGTCTTGATAATGAAGAGAATGTTCCACAAGAAGTTGAACCAGAACAACACGAAAAGGAAGAAATGGAACCGTCAACCTCCAAGGCAACTCCATACAATTTAAGAAGACGTGAAACACTACGTGCTCCTAACAAGTTCCAAGATTTTGAAGCAAATTGTGTAGAAATGGATATCCCACAAAGCTATGAAGAAGCCATGAAGAGCAAGGACTCGGAAAAGTGGAAAGAATCTATTAAAGAAGAACTAGAAGCATTGGACAAAAACGACACTTGGAAATTGGTACCAATGCCAAACGACAGAAACATAATAGATTGCAAATGGGTATTCAAAGTAAAACGAACACCCAACGGAAACATATCACGTTACAAAGCGAGATTATGCGCGAAAGGATTCACACAAATAAAGGGTATAGATCATGAAGAGACTTTCTCACCCACGACAAGGTACGATACCATACGAATTCTACTTGCAATCGCAGCAACAAATGATTTCGAAATCACCCAGTTCGATATTAAAACAGCATTTTTAAATGGTGATTTGGAAGAGGAAATTTTCATGATGCCGCCAGTAGGAACAAACATTGAACCTGGTGTTGTGTGCAAATTGAGAAAAGCGCTGTACGGTCTCAAGCAAGCGTCTCTTAGGTGGTATCAAACACTGAATAAATTTTTGAAAAATCTTAATTTTGAACAATGTGAAGCAGATCGGTGTGTCTACAAAGGTGAATTTGAAAAGAACAAAGTTATTATAGTAATTTTTGTTGATGACGGTTTGATAATGAGTAAAAATGGAGAAATGATCAAAAAGATTCTACAAGAACTAAAGAAAAGTTTTGAGGTCACTGTAAGCGATACCTTGAATTATTTTGTTGGACTTGAAATTTTACGAGATCGTAAAAATAAAACTATTTTTATTCATCAGGCAAACTACATCAAACAAGTCATTCGCAGATTTAGGATGACTGACGCAAAGTCATCAAATACACCAGCAGACAAAAACACAATACTGACCTGTCCCAATGAACAATCGCAGACAGATGAAATTCCATACTATCGAGAAGCAGTGGGAGCTTTAATGTTTATTGCTATTGTAAGCAGGCCTGATATCATATATGCGATAGGATTAGTCAGCAGATTTTTGAACAATCATAACACATCGCATTGGAATGCCGTAAAACGAATAATAAGATATTTGAAATGTACCCCAAATACAGGCATTAAATATGGTGCAACGGATTCAAAATATCCAAAATTAATCGGCTATTCTGACTCAGATTTCGCCAACGACCCAGATACAAGAAAGTCAACTTCTGGCTATATTTTCAATCTAAATGGTGGAGCAGTTACTTGGTCAAGTCAACGACAACAAACAGTTTCCCTCTCCACAAGCGAAGCCGAATATATCGGAAGCTCAAACACAGCAAAAGAAGCGATTTGGATACGTCATCTTCTACAAGAAGTAGGTGAATTAGAAGAAGGACCAACAACTTTGTGCGTGGACAATCAAAGTGCTATACGATTGGCAAAGAATGCAGAACACCACAAGCGCACAAAGCACATTGATATCAAATACCATTTTGTGCGCGAGAAATGCGAAAGCGGGCAAGTTAAAGTTATTTTTGTGCCGTCTAAAGAACAATTGGCCGACATAACAACCAAACCTATTAGCAAAAGCCAATTCGAAAACCTGAAGTCACAATTCGGCATGATCGAAGGTGAAATGATATGAAATTTTTATTTATGTTTTATTGTTTTCAAATTTAAAAATTTTCCTATGTATTAGAATTAAACTTTCAATTAGTGGGAGTATTAAGTATTCAAACAAATGAACATGAAATTGACAAGTTTAGTGGCAAATGTTTTTGTCATTGCGCATGTCAACAAGAAAGAAGTCGTAGTCATAAAGCAGATTACATGCAAATAAGACGCTCTTATTTTTGTTCATCAATGTTATGTGTTATTCATATTCAGTCTTGTACAGTTATTTAATAAAACATTCTTTATTAATTCGTTATCGTTATTAATCTTAATAAGCCCCCTCACCACGACAAGGTTCAGGTACATTAGAGGGGGAGTAAAACCTGAAGTGGATTGCTGTTCTATGGAACTGTTTCTTAGCTTGAACGTCTATGGAATCTTTAGTGTTCCATGCATTTATTTTTTAGGTTAAGTTTTCTTTTTGTTTGTTAAAATAAAAATCAAATTTTTGTTACATTAAATATTTTAAGTTTACGTTTGTTTGGTGGCCTTATAACTTGAAAATGTGGAAAGGAATTTTGATTTGTTTGGGTAAAGGTATTATATGTATTTTTAATTACTACATTTTGATAATTTTAGTGTTAATGCAAGTAACAATTTCGGTGTCGACCAAGTATGATAAATTCACAGACGATGACACAAATAATGGTAAATGTAATTTCCTATAAATTATATTAAAATCTCATTTGGGGATTTTCATTTTTTACCTTACAGCATCCACTGCCTCAAAAGATCGTGGAATCTCTGCATGGGCTTTAATCTTTCTAATTCTTTTATTTATTTTTATAATCGTCTCCATATATTACACGGTGATGTTTTATCCTATTTTATGTAAGAAGGAACGGAAATACGACAGAATGGAATTGACTGTGGTGTGATTTTACTTATTGAGAGAAATTAATTTGCTCATATACCTAGACTGATATTAATTTTGTAAAATTTTCAAATTTGTGATAATCGACTATAAAATAAAACAAATCTTTTATACAAAACAGTCTTATTTATTACAGAATTTCAGGTTCTTAGTAACTTACTAACACAGGAATAGAACATTCAACGTAACATACAAATCTAACATTAATTTTACGAACTAGAATAGAAAAAGTAATACAAATTTACAAAATTAAAGTAATTACAATTCATCTTTCTCATCTAAATCTACATCCGATAAATCTAATTCTTCTTCGATGGGTAATTCGCCATCCTTGCCGTCCCAAGGACTGGTTTCCACAATTTTTGGTAATTCTGCACCTTTAACTGGAGCCGTATTTCCTCGTCCATATGACAAATCCCTACAATGAATCTGTTCAAGCTTCATATTATGAAAGGTATCAAAATTATCTTACCTCAAAAACTCATTAATTCCGTCTTTTGAGAATGCTCCTCGCAGTAATGAGTATTTCATTTTTTTAGCATTTACGACTGCCATAGCGGGATAACCAAAACCTCCAATATCTAAAGCATTTTCTAATTCCAATTGAGCTCCAGCTTCACTCCAAGTCCATCTACAAATTGAAAACAAAGAAGGTCATAACTTATAATTCAATCTAAAATAAGAGAAGCAAAAAAAGTGAGAATTCCAAGTTTTGAAAAATAGTATCTTTAATTGTTACTAGCCAGTCAGGCAGCCTATCGGCCACCCTAAGCTTCTAATGTTTGAATGATGTGAAAACTCTTATTTTCATAAAATCATTGATTAGTTATAATTTATTGATAATATCGTCTCAACCTTAAGCTTTCCCTGAACACAATTTTTCAGATTATAACTTTTTAATGCATAATGGAACAGATAAAAAGCTTACAAATCAAAATCTGTTAAGAGGTGTAGGAGTATTTCGGATAAACTTTTGATGTAGCCTATTAAATATATAGAAGATTGTAAATTATCGGTTGTACCTAATCGGAAAATAATTAAAATCAATCAATCACCCCAGTTTATTTCTTGCTTTGGTTGATTTACGATATTGAAGAAACAGTACTGTATTCAACTATCAGTGCCATATTTCAATTTCTTTTAATCAATCTGATTTCTACATTATATATTTTAAATTACATCGGGTTTTTGTATAAAAAGAACTTACCCCCAAAGCTTCTTCTTATATTTTTCACCCATATCTTTTAAGATCTTCAAGTAACCATCCCTGCATTTACTCTGACAATCCAAAATATGAGGTAAAACGGAAACAACACAAAGTGATTTTTGTTGACAGTCATTATCGAAAGATTGTGCATCCAAAATCTGAGTAATTTCAGGAGTTGGAACATTTTCAGCGACTTTATCCAATGCCCAATTGATGATGTCCTTAGCTGTACGTCCTCCATCATATTCTTCAACACTATCAGAAGTTTTGGGTCCAGCACCGAAATATTTAATAGTGGGATATCCACGAACTCCATATTGAGCAGCTTTGGAAGAATGAACAGTGGCATCTAATGCCCCCAATTTAACTTTACCTTTAAGTTCTGAAGCTGCTTCAGCCCAGTGAGGTTCTAAATTTTTACAATGACCACACCAAGGTGCAAAGAACTCAACCAACCAAAGATCGTTCGATTTTAAGACCAATTTATCAAAATTATCGTCAGTTAATTCGACAACGTCTTTACTATCTCCTCCGGATTTTGATCCTCCAGATTTACCTCCCAACTTTTGGTTAACCTTGTTACGAGCAACACTTAAAGCTTCGTCCACTAACCCTTGAGCGGTTCGTTGTCCATTATAATCTGCCGGTTTATTTTTGTTGTCTCCAAATATCTTGATGGTTGGGAATCCACGAACACCGTATCGTCCACCCAAGCTTTGATGTTCGTCAGCATTAACAGCACCAACTTTTATTACACCCTATTTTTAAGCCAATGATTAGTTTTGAAACAAAAATATAACCTATCGTTGACTTAGTTAGAATCCCTCGTAAGTCCAAATTGCACAATTTTACAGGGGAAACAAAAAACTTTGTTTTAAATTTTTTTTAATTTAAAATATCATTTTCGACATATTGTGGACTTACGACGGTTTCTAACTAAGCCGACAATATGGTTTTACCTTCAAAGCAGTAGCAGCTTTTTGATATTCGGGAACAAGTTGCTGGCAATGACCACACCAAGGAGCATAAAATTCGACAATCCAAATCTCGTCACTGTTGATTACTAATTTATCAAAATTTGACGAATCCAATTCAACCACATTGGAACTCGGGGTGTACAGACCTCCCCAGGAACTCGAAATTAAAATCGTAAAAACTAAAACCAAAGTCGTTAAATTCTAGTATGAATTAAGTTTTACAGATAACTTACCTAGTAGTGGAAACATTGCACTCTTATTTTTGCGGAGCTTAATTTACAAATGTAATGTAACATTAACCGGCTCGTTTATTATACGAAAACTTATACACCTACAATCACAAATTCGTGGTTAGATTTTATTGGACCAACACGACTTTGGAAGGGGAGTTCAAGTTAAAGCTTGAACAACACCAAAAATGCGATAACTTCTCGTATGTCAAACGTCACTATATTAAATAAATCCTGAATAGAGCCACGTTGCTACGCCAACGCTCTTGAAGCAATGGTAGTATCCAGTGGCGGAACATTTAATTTTTGTTTAATGCCCGAATATTTTTTATCTTTCACTTTTTTCCTAAACTTTTAATCCAAAAATTATTAATTCTACTAGTGCGTAGTAACAATTTCTATTAGTGCGACCTGTTAATATAGTAAATACTATGTTTTATCATCTATATTTTGAATTTACTAAAAGTCAAAATATAAACAAAAAAATCACTTTTGGCGCAGACTTGGATCGAAAACGCAGGCAATACGTTAAGTACTACTATAAAGAATTAAATTTCCTACAAAAAAAGTGATTGATAGCATATATTATTTACCTTTTATGGTTTAAGCGTGAAAGGTATTTGAATGGCGCAATAAATTTTGAGTTTTTAGAAGATACGCACGATTTTGAATGTCTTTCACGCCTAAACAATAAAAGATAAATATATGGTGTTGATAGTTTTATTGTAGAAAATTTAATTCTCTACAAGTTATCTCTATAAAATTTTGTTGTATTCTTTAGCGTTCTTTCAGCGTTTTCTATTTAATGTTGCGGAGAGGTGTTTCTGCATGTTATAAAAAATTTTATTGTTACGAATTTTAATTGAATAACTATTATAAATAAATAATTATACTATATGGATTTCAAAAAATCCAAAATTCAAAAAAAACTCCAGAAATTATATTTTCGGTAAAACTAAAATGAGACGTCCTCATTTTTGTGCTGCCTTATTTTTTTTAGTTTTATGTTTATGAAAGCAGCGGCTTTCACTGCTTTGCCTTTTAAACTAATGCTATTAATTTCTAACATTTCATTACAATATCATTTTGCCAACTTTTCGATTGATTGGTCAACTTTTGCCAACTATCGAAGATATTGGGAGGGGGCACCCTCTCTGCTCACATTTACAGTATACTTTATATTTAACCATCTCAAGCACCATGCCACGAACCGGCACTGGCTATATAAATTATTTTCCCTCTTTCGTATATCGGGAAAAAGTGACACTTTATTTCATAAAATAATTCAAATAAATAATTATTAAATGGATTCTCGCGAGTACCTAGCCATGCAAAAATGAAATATTTTGAATAATTTGAACTACTTTTTTTTCTTGCATAAAATTCGACACTGACTGTATGTATTTATTAGTTCATTTAGCGAGCATATGGATTTTATGTTCGTAAATAGAAAATAGTTTGTATTTTTGTACTAACATATTTTTTATTATTAAAAATGTTTGTGATAAAGAAATACCAACGTATTGGTAAAACTCAAATTAAAATCAAATAATGGCTAAGTATTAAGTGATGGTATTTTTTAATAAAATTGTTTGGAATGGCGGTTGGAAATACAAGACACTTTCAAGATTCTTTGTTCAGGGAAATACATAAAAATAGCTGGTTGACTCACATTTCGTTGAAAGATTCGAGAAAGGTTTGTTTGATTCTCTTTAATTCCAACCATACGATTTATTTGTTTGTTTTAGAAGAAACAAAGATTTTGGACTGTGTTTTGTGTTCACGATGAGATGGATGCATACTTGGAGACTTATAGCGACAATAAATTGGTTATATTACATAAACCAATTAATTTTATAACGTTAAGCGAAACTAAATATGTTTCACCTACCATTTGTCCCCACGAACATGAATTTGAATTTGTGATAAACTTAAAAAATGAGTTAATAAGACTGGCAGCTTCAACTAGAGAACTGATGTTGGATTGGGTGGAAATGCTTAGAGTAAAATTACATCAACTACAAATATTGAAACCCAAAGAAAACTTGTATAGTAAATTACCCGAGTTGAAAAGCACACCGCTACTTCCTACACGTGATCCTAACTCACCGTTACCACCACCTCCTTCGATACAGTTAACTTTGCCACCTGGAGTTGAACATGCCACTGGTTTGGAATTACCTGGTGGTAGCTCCACTTCTGCAGATTCAGGGTATTATTTTTTTTTGTTCTCGTGCCTTTTTTAGCACTTTTCCCTTTTTATTTAGGACATTTATACATTTAATCAAAAATTATTATAGTCGAGTTCTCAAAATAACCCAAAAATGGTAAAATACTATATCAAAAAGCTTTTTTTTTTTGATTTTATAGTTTTTTAAATATTTTTTTTATATTCTTAACATCTTTTACTGTTATTAAATTATTAAAAAACTGGAGTGCATCGTACTTGAGGTCATGGGAACATGATTAAATTCAAAAATATTCGCGATTGAAATTTATTTTCCCACCAGTTAAGGTTGCAATAATTCTGCTTGTTTGTTGACGTGTACATCTCACTTGCAGATAATGCACTTTTAACAGAAGAATATAACAATGGGGGAAGTGCTTAACACTTTAAATTTATGTCAGTTCAACCCAATCGTCTTGTGTTAAAGACTTGTGCTATTCCTTTTCTTTTTTCATTTCTATCGATTTAATATGAATTATCAAAGTTATTACAACACGTAAACAGATATGGCGCGATGTTCAATTGTAAATGCTATGAAATTGGTCCTGAATTGAAATCATAAAATAGTTTTTCGCATTTTGAAAGGACCACCCCTTTGGGCGACTCACAGTGTGGAAAATGGGGTTTTTGTGGACAAATGGTTGCTGAGCCTTCAATTTTAGAGCAAAAAATCTGAAAAAAATCTGGAAGATGTCTTACTATATCCTTAACCTTTAACTACGCGCGCACTAAACTATAACATAACTACGTTCGCGGTGTATTCCAAGCACCCGCCCTTAAATGGCACTAAAGGATTGCTGTTTTTAATAAATAGTATACTTATTTTAGAAATAATGTATATTTAGACACATTAGGCGATAATATACAAAAAAACATAAAGTGTTATAATTGTATCACCAAAAAAAAATTCTTAACTAAAAACACGTTCTTGCAAAAAATTGTCACAAATGTTCCTCAACTGAATGACTACTCACTAATATTCTCGCTATCACCACCAATAGTACACTCTTCACTAGTTAAGATTGAATGCCCTTTACATATAGAAGTGTTACACGTACGACATGACATGGTTGTCACCCTTTTTTTTTGTCTTCCAGAATAAAAACACCGCTTTCGTTTTTTTTTTGGAACTTCCTCATTCTGCTCTTCTAGAGGACGCATCTATAATAGGTTAGGTCGATGCCTCAAGTGCGTACATCTTTTTTGCTAAAAATGGTGAATGGTTTAGTCATAGTGGTGCCTCGAATACACCAGCGCGAGCACTTAAAGGTTAATAGAATAGAACAAAAAAATAATTAAAAACGAACGCCAGAATTTAAAAAAATTAATTTTTTATTAAGGGGTTATGCGCACTTGCAAAATGCAAATATTTGTTATTTTTATTTGGAGAAGTGCCTATATTGTTTTATTGCACAATAATTTCAGTATTTTAGATATAAATGTAACTTTTTTGAAAAAAAAATTGAAATAATCCATTGACAACCGACGGTCTACAACCCTACAACCCAACCCAAGTCGGTGGGCAAGATATTTCAAAAAGTACTGCACCAATCCTTTCCAAATTTGGTGAAGGTACTTGTTTTAGACATCAAAATCTTGTCCTTAACGGAGGGATTTTTTATTTTAATATGTATTTTGTATTTTATGGCTTTAATGGGTGAAAAACATTGCATTTATTTTTTATGAAAATCGATATTTTAACTTTGAACATCTGCCATTTTGTCAAAATTCAATTTTTAGGAAAATTGCTCCGTTAAGGACAAGATAAACTTATGTGTTTACTAGGTCTTTTTGAATTTTTGATTTTGAATAAACTGATTCCGCATAGAATTGCCCACCGCAAAATGCTTTTTAATAATAGGGTCGTGAAACATTGGATGTAAATGAGTTATTTCTTAATATTTTTGTACAAAAAAAATTATATGGTATTTCTAAAGAGCTGTTTTCAATCTAAAAAATTGTTGTGCAATGATATATATATACACACATTTCCAGAAAAAAATAACAGTCAGATTTTCTCGACCCCCTAAGTGCGCATAACCCCTTAAAAGATCCTGTTTTAAGAGACTAAAATGCAGTCAGCAGCTGGCGCGAAATTCTTTAAAATATTGTATCCCAATATTATTCCTCTTCCTCTGGATCCAAATTCTGGTGTTCCAACAATTCTACGGCCTCAGGTGATAGTGACAAATCTTTTTTGGGTTGCAATATTCTTAATTTTGTTATTTCGAATAACACGAATAAAGCTAAAGCTTCTTTAACTTCATGAGATATTTCATCTGAGGTATTACTGCTCTTACATTTCTTCATGGATCGTCTTGCTGCATGTTGAATTTGATCCGCTTGTTATATCTTTAAAATGTCATCACTCCTGATTTTCGTCTTCTCAGAACAATTTACAAATTCTTTCTTCGGATATTCAGGAGATGTTGCATTTTTATATAGAAATACTGTAAAGTTTTTAGTCTGTGAGCTTTTTTCCACATTTTAGAGTACCGAGTTAAAAATTTAATACGAATGTTATGTTTAATTTGATCCAGCTGCTGTTCAGTAAAATTAAGATTGCTTTTTGCAATTTGCGTAATAATTATCCGCAGGTTTGATTTGGAAGAAGTTATCTTTTCCCACAGAATATTGCATAAGTCACGATTCAAAATGCTAAAGTTCGTTATTTTAAAATAGTTTTCAATTGTTTATAATATCTTTCTGTATCATCCATTTTGCTTATATAATTTCAAAAAATATATTTTCGATAATGCGATAATCCATAGGACAAGTCTCAGTAAAAACGCTCGTGTGGTCGCATCTGCAAGTATCTGCAGCTGAAATTTGGAGGGCAAGTACTAGAGATATCCACAATACCACAAAATAATTTCGTTGAGTCATATGCATCATTATACAACTAAAAGTTTAAGAGAAGTCAACATTAAAAAAAAAATTGAGTTTTTTACAAATTAGGTCCTACAAACCGTTAAAATGTAATTCTTTGTTCTGTTTTCGCACTTGTGTGTTAGTAAAGAGATACAGAAACAACATTTCAACTTGAAAACTTAAAAAAATCAATGTATTTCCGATTCGGGCAAAGTTAAAGTACCTATGTATATCACGATTTTTTGCAATAGTAAAACAAAGATGACTTTGCTATTTTTTTTCGACACCTTCCGGGCACATTTTTTATATTTCTTTAGTGTTCTTGCATCTTTGGAATGTTCCTAGCAAGTAACTATTTTTTAACAGACCAAATGAATTACTTTAAAAATCACCCTTTGTCCGCCTCTTCCACACTATGCGACTTCCTTACTTTTCTCAAATTAGAGTTGCTAGGTGAAATGAGGCACTTTAGTCCTCAAACCAGAAGATAAATGTAAAAGTGTAAAAAATAAATAATGGGACTTTTTAATAAACTTGACTTGAAATTTGAAAATTGAAACTTGAAATTTTTTGTTACTATCATAGATAAGAGATAATATCGACACTCCCAACGAAGAAGGACGTAACTCATTTTTACCTATTTTGCAGGAGAGCAATTTTAAAGTTTTGAAATGTACATACATGCATAGGAGATACAACTTTTCTTCGCTGATTATTTCTGGAATTATTGGTCGTAAGGTAACGTTTTTTTTACCCAATCAAAGGTTTTTTTCTCAGAATTACAGCAGTAGTCATAACTCAAATTACTAGTAACTCGAGTTACGTCCTTCTTCGTTGGGGGTGTCGATATAATACTATACTATTATCAATTTCGTACATACACTGATAAAAAAGAAAGTATTATTTCAAAACTTCTTTGCAGTTTACAGTTTTTTGTATCAAAACTTCATTTTACTTGAAAAATTTCTTATTTGAAATGAAATTTTCTGAATTTAAATTAAAAGTAATTTTTTTTTTAAATTTTGTTGCATTTTAATTCAAAACTAATGTTGTTTTAAACAAAAATATTAATTATTTCAATGCAATGAATGTATTTTTTAAGGTAAAATTTAAAACAATAAACAAAAGTTTCTTATATTAGCAGCTGATGTGTTTTAAAGAAATGCATAGCAATTTTCATTTCAAGTTGTGTTTTTTCAACTGCAAAATTTTGTGTTAACTATAATTTTTTAAAGGTCAATGAAATTTTTTTATTCTTTTCTTCCATAGAATGCATGAAACTCTTGGATCAAAGTTTTTCCTTTTGAATTAAAACTGCTTTTTATTAGTGTAAGATACAGGTGATGTTTGGATACATTATGACGTCATACTAATGGTTCGGATTATATAAAGTCATTTAGTTTAATCAATTAAAATTAAAATACTAAAATTTAAACCATTAAATCTTCAGACGTGAGATTAAAGATTACATTTTTCCTCGATAGACTGCATCCACCTTTGCAAAGGGGACTTTCTCTTCCTGAAAATGGGCCTTCAAGTGAAGAGACAATAACTTCAAATGTAAATAGCCGACAGACTGATGTATTTAATTTCGATTTAAGTTTGGCAACAACTTCTAATTCCAGTAATTCCATGGATGACCACTACGACCAAGTGTTTCAATTATCAGGTATTATTAAACAGAGTTTATTTAGTTTTGTTATTTAATGAATTGACCTATTTTAGATCGTTTAAATGGGCAAAGAGTGCAAAGATCAAATAGTTCGCCGAGAAGACTCCAACCACCACCTCAACCATGCAGAACGTTACGAGAACAACAAGTACTTGAATTAAAGAAGGAAATCAATCATCCTGCAGGAGTGAGATTACAAATTAGAAGAAAAGACTGTGTCAGTTCGATAGCTTTAGGAGATGCAATGGGAGCTGTTTGGTAAGTTAAAAAAATTCAAGAAAATATTTTTGTCTTAATAAAGTTTTGTTTATAGGGTGTGTGGTTGGAAACAAAAAGAACATCCAATGTTGTATAATTTTTTACATATTGGAGATCAATTACTAACAATCGAAGGAAATGAAATAAGTAACGCTAATGATGCTCACAAAATTTTGCGTTCGACAAGTTGCGGACTCTATGTAAGCACATAAAATGAAGTTGCTTGCTTTAGTATTTCATTTTAAACTTTTACAGGTTAATATGATAATAAAACGTGTACCATTTGGTCAGGTTTTTGTAATACGGCGAAATTTAGAAGGTCAATCGTTAGGAATAATTCAAGAAGGTAACACGGCTGTTATTCAATCCGTCGAACCTGGAAGTTTAGCTTCAAAGCACGGTTTATCCTCAAGAGCACCTACTTGTGATGGCCTTTCCTTTACTAACTGGGTTTTAACTGAAATTAACGGGCGTCCATTAAATTTATTTTATAAAGAAAATCAAGTAAAAGATCGTTTAAACTCAGTTGGTCGTGATATTTCAATTTTAGTCCAACCTTTAGATCTAATTAAACAAATTAAGAAACAACTCAAAAATATTAGAAACTATAAAGAATATATTTTACAATAACGCTTAAATGTACATAAAAAGTCATTATTAATAAAATAATAACGTATTTCGAGTCATAGATTGGTATTTTCTCTATTGGTTTTCAACGTTAAATTATTATTATTTGCACCTGCATACATAATATGGAAATTAACACGTAATGCGCATAGTTGATAAGTTGACAATAAAACTCCTAATTGTTTCAATCTCATGTTTCCCCTTTGAAGATTTAATTAATCCACCCAAATTAAACATACTCACATACCTTTATAAGAATTTATCTGTGCTTTTATCAACATAATATTACGTTACCTCATGACATCGCCTATATTCTCAGATGTCTCGTGTGCATAGTATATCACTCGGCTGCACTATATGATCCACCTCGCGTTTAATAAGCCATTTAAATTTTTTGTTAAATAATACACTATTATTTAATAAATTAAATATTGTTCACTGAAAACTGGATGCCTTAGTATTAAATATTACAGTGACTTTATAGGGACAGTGGCGACACGAGCCCCTAAATCGGCCAAGGATGTTGCAAAATCCCCTTATTCGGCACAGGATGTTGCAAATTCAATCAAGATATAAATGCTCTGGATCAGTATTGTACCCCGATAATTCCTACCTATTAAAAAAAAATAAAATGATCTAAAACGTACCTTGGATCTCAGGGCTCATGGGATTTTTGTAGCTACAAGAAAAGGGTACAAAAATATTCCCTGGTCTAGCTCAGTGGCTCACCTGTCGAAAAAGTTGATAATGAGGGCGCCAAGTAATTATAGAATAAGTCACCAGGTGAGATTAGGAAATTACTAACCTTGGTACTTCAAAAAAATAAAAAAGTAGGGAAATTAAAGTCAATATACAGGAGCGAGAACAGAGTTTAATGTAAATAATGTAAAACAAATTTACAAACAAAGAGATTAAATCGAAGTTAATCAAAAATAGATAAAGAAAAATTATAGTAACCGAACGTAAACTGAATGGAGATAAAAATTCAGTCGGTACGCAAAATGTTAATAACTAATGAATTGTAAATAATAACAATTTACTACGGTAGTTGTATTTAACTGAAAAATAATTGTCGCACCTACCACGAAGAATTGCAATTCCTTTATGATAAGATCACCACACCTCGACCGGGTGTGCATGGTTACTTTAAATTTTAATAAGATCCGAAATTTTGCGTAACGCTTCACAACTAAAATTTAAACTACGTATCGGATTACTTCCTAAATTAAATTAATTAAAAAAAATTATTCACTCCTGAATCAGCAATTTCAAATTTACAATAATTACTACCACTAACTCAGTAATATCAATGACAATGAAAATTTACAAAATTATCAAACAAACACACGAACATAAATTGATTATTCATAAATTGATAACATAATAGATTATTCTTCCTTCTTGATTTCAAAATTAATCTTCCCGTCTTAATAGAAATTAACGGATGACCAACGATAAACGGTTCGACAAATAAAATCTCTCGGAAATAATTTCAAAATTTCAGGTAGATGTATATCCACATGGGTTTATGAAGATAACCAGAATAAAGTAAAACTGAAAAGTCTGACCTTTGGATGAGATGTTGGGGTCCTATGGTCGTTTGATTTTGATTCCAAATATTCCCCTTTGAATCCCTTCTGGTAACAATATTTACAAGAGGATGAACCAATCTTTCAGGAAAAACTTCAGCAAACGGTATTTCTTCCAGGAAAGTTGCCAGGTGTGCTCGTAAAGGTGCAAGGAAAGATAACAACCCAAAATTTGCAGTCTTCCAGAATGGAAGCAAAACAAGCCACACAGAGGCTATTGATGACCAAAAAAAAATCTTCGTGGGAACAACAGGTAATCTAATTAAACCAACTCACTAGATTTTCGACGTTACTTTTTTAAAAATGTTTCAAAAATCTCCCTCTTTTTTTTTTTTCCTATCATTCCACATTTTTCGTTAGATAAAATTTAAAACAAAATAGTAATAAGTACAGTGACGACACGAGCCCCTAAATCGGCCAAGGATGTTGCAAAATCCCTTTATTCGGCCCAGGATGTTGCAAATTCAATCAAAAAATATATGCTCTGGATTGGCATATTCTTTACATTAAAAGAAATTCCATTTCTTATGTTAATAAAATGCACTAATGAACTTAAAAAAGTTATTTTTATTCTGTCGTAAGCCGGATATTATCAAAACCATTATAGCCAATCAAAAATGGGACATCACTTGTCGTCACTGTCTTTATAAAGTCACTGTAGTAATAAGATATAACCATCGCCATCTATATTAGTCAAATTAAAAGTTATAGAAAAATTTCTACCAATGAAAATTAAATTGGTTCCAATCCCAAATAGTTAACGACGTATAAACAAAATTTCTTAAAGAAAATCAAATAGCACGAAATTCTTGTAACAGTATATTCTTTCAATTGAAAGATTTTTCGTTTCTCATGTTAATAAAATGCACTAATAAACTTTAAAAAATTATTTTTATTCTGTCGTAAGCTATATATTAACAAAAACATTGTAACCAATCAAAAATCGGACATCACTTATCGTCACTGTCTTTATAAAGTCACTGTATTAAATATGTGCCAGTGGCGCCAGGTGGCGAGTGCCGCAAACTTCAAAATACTGAGTTTAATTCATAACAAATCACTAGGTCTGTTTGTTTGCTTGTACTAACTTGAACTAAACAACTTAGTGCAAATAAAGACATTCATTAATTGGCTCTTTGCCTGCTCGGTGCAAGCAAACGAACAGACCTATTCTGCCGTCCTAAGGAAGAAGGTCCTATCTGCAAAATACTGATTCTGAGTTATACTTAGACTTTTACGTATCTTTCAATGCCGTCGTCCGTTTTCATTGTACCAAGTACAAAATATTTAGTTAAAAAAACCTATTTCTGCTATAGTTAGTACTTTCTTTTTTGGTAAATAGATAAAATACATTGCATATAGCATAGATAGCATCAAACATCCCGAAAACGTAAATTTTGCAGATAGGACCTTCTTTCTTAGGACGGCAGTATTGTCTTGATTTGTAAACCATAGGGGGTTCTTCAAAGCATTTTTTTTTTAATATTTCATCGTGACATTCTATTAATTGGCCAAACTTTAATAAATATTCAATTCTTAAATCCATATGTTGATACACACTGAAGACTAAGCTAAGAAGTTCTGTCAAGTCTGAGGCAAATCCAGAATTTTCCTCTATGTAACTCAACCAGCGATCACACCGATCCACTGCTGTGGTCAAGCTTTGTTTAATTTCTCACTTCAAATGACCATAGTACTGTAACTATTAATTTAGCATAAATGGTAAACTTTAAAGAAAATATTCTACAAACTACATTATTTTATAATTAATTGTATTAAGTATAAAAATGTTAAAATATTCAGTTTTAGCTTTGTTTCTTGCAAACCATGTATTGCATCTTTAAAACAACGATCGACAGAAATTATGAAAATATTCCAGGTAGCAAATGTAATTTTCTTGATTTTTATTGACGGTGTACGTTAGTTTCCGATGTGTTTTTACTGTGCATTAATTGTAAACCAAATTTTATCATACATGCCTACAAACGAGTCCAACGTTTACCTGTTTTGGCTCTTATAATCAATCCTTAAAGTTGTACAAAATATTGTCCTAAAGTTTTAGTGCGTACCCTACACAGTTTGTACAACTATTAAAAATTGTTAATGTTTTTCTTCACTAAAACTAAAATTCAAGCAAAAAGTTATTTGGAAATGTTGTTATGTATTATGATTCTCTATCATAAAAAAAATATTTCAACTCAAAATATTAAATTTGATCCCATGTCCCAAATAATGACAATCGGGACCGCTTACATTTTTGATTTTCTAGAAAAAAAGTTTGAAAATGTGGTTTTTTTAATCGATTTTTAGCTTAAATAATTTTTTTGACCATCTTAATGACAAATTCAAGCAAAAAGTTATTTGGAAATGCTCATAAAAAAATATTGAATTGAACCCATGTCCCAAAAAATGACAATCGGGACCACTCTGTGTGCCGTCCCTAAAAATGTGCCGCGGATAGGAAATTTAACGGACTACAACTTTTGTCTAGTAAAAATTTTTGAAAAACTAATCTATTGCACAGAAAATCAGAAAATAATAAAAAAAGGAGCTACAAAACAAAAAATTAAATTCACAAAATTTTAATTTTTATTGAAAAATTATTTTATTAATTAAGTTTAAACTTATGACCTTATACCTTACGACCACCTTTATTTTTAATTCGCACATTTTGGGCTTGAATTAAGAATTTTTTAAATGAAGTAATCCTGAAATGTTGTTTGGAAGAGGTGGAACAACATCTGTTAAAACGATCACGATTGTTCGATACGGGCTGAGTCTACGTTTGACGATAACAAGCTTGTAAGATACCTGATATCAATTTTACAACTTTATATTTTTTTATATAGTATAAGGGTGTCCCCGGATACAGTTTACATAATTTCAGTGGTGATAGAGGACACTATTCTAAGAAAAATATTTAACAAAACTTTTCTTCTAAATTGAAACCATCGAGAGTTAGGCCTACTTAGACCACAGTGGTGCATTGATGTGATCACTAGTTGAGTTATGAGCGGAAATTCTGGGTTCAAATCCCGGAGTCAACTTAAGTAATTTTATTTATATAGAAAAATAATTACATTATTTATCCGGCAAATTGGCCGGATTATGAGATAATTAGAAAAATATAAATTTTAAACCATGTTGGTGTTTGTAAGTAACTCTTTTCGAGGGTATAACCCTGTAAGTTTCTTGTTCATGTTTGTGCCTTGGGGTGTCTATTCTTGTTTTTTGGTTTGTCTAAGTTTCATTTTTGTTTAATAGTGGGCCACTTATTTCGCGCTAGGGCCCTTCCATTTACAGGTTGTTCGTGATGTTTCCTTATTTGTTTTGTTTCTTATCCTAGTTGGTTCATTTGATTTCAGGTTTGAAGGGAACTTGTTATCGCTAGTTTTGAAGTCTAGACTTGTATTCAAAATTCTTCTTTGTTTTCTGAGGTATTTACTAGTGTCTTGATTTGGAGGAACCCGTGCATTAGTTCCTCAGGTGCTCTGCTGTACAGATCTGAGAGGTTGAGGGGTGGGTCTTCTTGGTAGAAGTTTTCCACCGCCTGTCTCTCTTCTCTGTACAGATCGCAGTCTAGGATTCTGTGCAAGGGTTCATCCAGTATTCCGCATTCTGAACACAGTCCGTCTGCCGACTTCCCTAATCTTTTAAGGTGTCTGCCAAACTCGCCGTGTCCAGTGATTAATTGAGTCGTTTTGAAGCTTGTTTCTACTTCTATTCTTGGAAGTACATCCGGGATGAAGTAGTGAGTTATTCTTCCGTATGTTGAGTTGTCCCATCGATTTTGCCATTCGTTTTTTATTTCTGATTGAATTTCTCTTTTCATTTCAGCCCAGGAGCTGAAATATTCCGGGAGAAAATCTCTTCCTAAAAAGATTAATCTTTCTTTCTTTTTGACTTTTTTCCATAAGTGGAGTCTTTTTATTTCTAAGTCGAGTGGGTGGATGCCCGCAATTACACCTGCTGCAATTGCTGATACAGTTCTGTAGCTTTTCGTGATTAGTCTGCAACAGAGCCCGTAGCAGGCCAAGAGCCTAGCTTTGGTATGTCTTTCATCTATTCTCCATCACCAGATTTCGCTTCCATAAGCCACGATGGGGACTATTGCCCCCTTGTATATTCTGGTCATGGATTCTCTTAGATCGACCTCCCAGCTTGCTCTTGCCTTTCTCTGGAGCCCCGTTATGAGATTGGTGGCCTTAGTGCAAACCATATTAATATGGGGTTGGAAAGATAGTTTCTCATCTAGGATCATTCCTAGGTATTTGTGTTTTTTAACTACCTTGATTTTCTTTTGATCTATAAGTATATCTTGATGTCGGTGTTGGATATTCTTACTGGTTCAAAGCATATAATTTTTGTTTTTTCCGCGGATAATTTCAGTTTCATTTTTCGGCACCAGTTTTCCAGCCGGTTGACTGCCTCTTGGATTTTTTCTATTAATTTTTTCCTAGATTTGGCATGGATTATCTTCCCTATGTCATCCGCATATGCTTGTGTGGATTCATTGTCTGGGTTGGTTGTGATTTCTTCTTCTTGGAGAAAGTCGTCCAGCAGGATGTTCCACAGGATTGGTCCGAGAACCGAGCCCTGTGGGCATCCCTTGGTGCATACCTTCTCCGTTTTTGTAATTCCTGAGGAAAGGGTTACGTGCCTCCACCTTAGATAACTCCTCAGTATCCCAATGATTCCCTGCGGCACCCTTCTTTTACACAAAATATGAAAGAGGGCAGGCCACCACAGATTATCAAAGGCCTCTGATATGTCAAAGAAGATGGCCGCAACAAAACCCTTCCCTTTTTCTTTCTTTTTATTTTCGATGAATTGGACCACTTGTTTCACTGCGTCGATGGTTGATTTCCCATTGACAAATCCGTATTGCAAGGAGGAGAAGAACGGGGTTTTGTGTTCTAGTAGCCTATTTTTAATTATTTTTTCAAGAATTTTCCCGAAGACTGGGAGGAGCGTTATTGGACGATAATTCTTGATGTTACCGTTGTCCTCATTTGGGTTTTTAAGGATTACCTTTAAGACTCATTTTTGCCATAAGGTGGGAAAATGGGATGTCTTGAGGCATGCATTGTATATGTTTCTGAGAATGTTCCTGATTTGCCCGTAAATTTTTTTCAGAAATGACCCTCGAATCAGGTCAAACCCAGGTGCTTTTTTTGCTTGCGTAGTCTTGATTAGTTCGTCCAGTTCATCTTCCGAGACTCTCCTAATGTCCTGGTTGTTTTCTATTCTGATGTTTTTGTAGTCATTTCTCATAGTTTGGTGTTGTGCTGATTCGTTTTCTTCTGAGTCATCAGGTAGGAGTTTTTCCATGAGAAGGTTAAGGGTATCTTTGGGGTTTATTGTTTCTTCTCCATTTTGTTTCTTGAAGGCCATTTTATATGTGATTCCCCATGGATCCTTGACGATGTCTTCTTCGACGAATTTCTTCCAACTTGTTAGTCTAGCCTTTTTTAGGTATTCTTCGAATGTTGTTTTTTTGTTCATCATTTTGTCGTATAATGTCTGTTTAAGTTCCGGCTCTTTATTGGTATATAGTTCTTTTTTCCCCTTTAGATAAGCCTTTCTTGCTCTCTCTACGTTGTCATTCCACCATTCAGGTCTGCCAACGTAGAGATTTTTTATTTTGGCGTGGGTGTTTATTAGTCCGTGTATACTCCTGTGGAGGTTATTAACTATTTCTTCTGGATTTTCTAGTTTTTCAGATATGGGTTCTGTCGCCTGTACCCAGTTTTCCAGGTATGAGTTAATGGTTTCTATTGGGATAGTATCAGGGTTCGGATTTTTTTCGATTTTTACTTCCTTGTTGGTCAAGGATGATATGTTATATGTAATGGCAAGGTGGTCTGTCAAGATGACTTTCTCGGAGATGTCCCAGTTTTGGATTGAGTCAGCCGTATTGGCTGTTCCTAAGGTAAGGTCAATATTGCTCTTTCCTCCTCTGGAATTCTGGAAAGAGGAGGGTTTTCCTGGAAGATTGTGGATTATGAGGTTATTCTGAATGATAAATTCTTCTAGAGAGATTGCCCTATCATTGGAGGCAACTTCATCGTGCCATAGGCGGGATCTACAGTTTAGATCCCCTCCCAGGCAGACTTGGCTGTCCCCGCAGAGTCGGATTATTCTCTCTAGCTGTGAAAGGTGGGGCTCGATGTTGTCTAAAGAGGGAGGAAGGTAGATACTGATTAAGTAAATTGCTTTCTTATTTGGAAGGGTGATAGAAATGGTGGTGATAAGGTCACCTTAATCCCGGAGTCAGCAGAATTTCTTAGCTCAGCCCTCTGGTGAACATCAAACTGTGGATCGAAATACTAATAACTTTCCTTAACATCTTAATGGAAAACGGGGTACAATAAACCAAGAGCTTCAGTACAAAGTGGGCATTGAACCACTACCCGTGCAGCTAATACGAATATACGACGTAAAGATTTACCTAAGACATTACGTGAATTAAATAGTAGCACTCTATATTATATATTATTATTTATTATCTATATTTTCACTCTATAAAATCGAATTTAAAAATCTGAAAACCATTAATATTTTTTTTATTTATTTTATTTTATTAATTTTATTTTTATAATAATTTTTATTATTAAACCATTTTTTATTCTACATTTTATTTAGATCAGTTACTTAGTACGTCTTCTTCTTCTTCTTCTTCTTCTTCTTATTACAATTTGACATAGTTCTGTTTGAACTATGAACCCCCGATTGATGCCTTTTGCCGCTAGGGTCTTAGGAGATTATAGTTACTACGGCGGTCATTTTAAAAAAATAAAATTAAAAAAATTTAGAACTTGTATTTTAATATATCGGGTGCTGAATGAGTTAGCCGAACATATAAAATTAACATGTAAAAACTTATTTATGCAAATTCCTGCTTCCCTAATTATTTTAAAGAAAAAATGAAAGACAAAAATTATGCAGAAATATAAACTATGAATGATAACACCATTAGATTTCATCTAGCTTTTAGTTAAAAGGTCAAAAAATGCTTTCGAAGTTGTTAAAATTTTCATTTATATTTTCATATATAAAATAATTTCTATTTTCAACTATAATTACCATGGAAACTTATACCATGGCCAGTGCGATAAATGAAAATTTTAACAATTTTGAAAGCATTTTTTGACCTTTTAAGTAAAAGTTAGATGAAATTTAATGCTATTATTATTCGTAGTTTTTATTTTTGCATTATTTTTGTGTCTTTCATTTTTTCTCTAAAATAATTAGGGAAGCAGGAATTTGCATAAATAAGTTTTTACATGATAATTTCCTATGTTCGGCTAACTCATTCAGCACCCGGTATAATGAATAAACGAACTGAATTTAAAAACGATTCATTCATTCTATCCTATTTAAATCAGCCTCTAAAAAACGGTCAAAATTTAGGCGTTTACATGTATCGCCCCCCTTAAGTAAATGTTCAAAATAACCATCCTCATTTTCAATTCACAGTCGTGATCGTTTTAAAAGATGTTTGTATATTATTATTTATAACAATTCCTCTTTCGTATTTAGTTTTATTATTTATTATTATTTTATTATTATTATTATTTATTATTTTTAGTATTTAGTAACGAGTATTCGTTACTCTGTCTATTATAATTCGTCTCTGGTATCAGCCTTTAATCTGTTGCTGTACACCAACGCTTTAACAGCACACCAAAAAAATTTTTTTAATAAAATAGAAAACCGTCTTCAAAAAAAATTAACTAAAAAGCAAAAAATACATATTTTTATTCACAATAATTTAATACTTACTATTTGTTGTTCCGTTTAATGTAATTAAGAAATTGTTTATTATATAATTATTAACTGCTTTATAATTATGAAGTCGGTGCCAAGTAAAAGCAGTAGCAAGTACATAGGAATCCTATGTACTTATGCCCATACCTAGTCGCCTATAGTCGATACTTCGCCCGATCTCGGACTTGAATCAGACTTAAGTACGAAATCAACCAATCAGAATAAACAATTTAAAATACTACCTAAATTGATAAGAATGATTTCAATGGCTATGGAAAAATCAAGAGCCATGGTAAGAACGACAGTGGGAGAAACAAACAGCTTCGAGGTGAATGGAGGAGTAAGACAGGGGGACGCCTTGTCAGCGATGCTTTTTAACATTGCACTCGAGAAGGTTATCAGAAGCACAGGGTGTACAGGCACAATAATAAATAAAGAAATTCAAATAATAGCCTATGCGGATGACGTAGTTATTGTGGCAAGAACAAAAGAAGGTTTAATAAATATTTAAAAAATATAAGAATAATACATACGTAAATATCATATTTATTGTATTTTCAAGAGTTAATAATTTTAATTAATAATACATACGTAGTTATTATTCTTATATTTTTTAAATTTAACCATAAATACATACTACACATACCATAAATTTTTACTTAAAATTTTTATTTTGGGTTCAATTTTTAATAAATATAAAATAATATAAAAAGAGAAGTTAACAAAATCGGGCTAAGCATTAGCCAATCGAAAACGAAACACATGAAGTGCACAAGAGAAAAGAATGAATTCCGACCTAATTTAATGATTGACGATGATATATTCCAACATGTACAGGATTTCAGCTATCTTGGTGTACCAATTAATTGCTAAAATAACAGAAATGCAGAAGTGAAAACTAAGATTCAGGCGGGCAATAGAGCCTATCATGCAAACAAACAAGTACTAAAGGATAGACAAATTTTAAAAAGATCGAAAATAAACATATACAAGACATGTGATTACCTATGCAGCTGAGGTTATATGTATAACAAGAAAGGAGGAGGATGAGTTTCGAGTGTTTGAGAGAATGGTTTTAAGAACGATATTAGGCTTTAAAAAAGTTAATGGAGAATGCCGAATTAGAACAAACTGCAAACTTCTTGAAGAAATGAATGGCGAAGACGTTGTGAGGTACATCAAGGCGCAAAGATTGAGATGGTGGGGTCATGTGATGAGAGCAGATAACGAGGAAATAACAAGAAGTATGATGGCATGGAAGCCCTCTCGTTGCCCTCATTACCTTTGTGCCCTTTTACCCAGCTAAGGGTTAGAGCATTGTGTGTTGATATTACATTCAGTGCCCGGATACATTGCAGCACCAGGCCCGAGATGATCTTATGACGACCAAGTGCAATAAGAGCAGCTCTACTGTCTGTGAATATTTGAATTGTTTTGCCCTGGATATTTCTTTCCTGGACTATTTCCGCACAGTGTAGTATGCCCATAAGCTCCGTTTGGAAGACGAAGGCATATCTATCTAGCGTTAAACTTATATCCAGCTGAAGTTCAGGGGAGAAAATCCCCGCCCTGAGCCAGTATTACATTTGGAGCCATCCGTGTACAGACAAATGTCCGATCCGTCGGCTTCTGTTGCATCTGGCAAGATGTTGAATTTCTTGTCAAACACATATTTGGGAGAAATTCTGTCGGCATCTAGACCCAAAAGAGGCACTCTTCTTGAGCATTCCTCAAGGATCCGTGCGTGCCCACTGGCTCCCTGTCTGTGAGTCCAAAGACCCCATGCCCGCATCCTAAGAGCAGCTCTCACCGCCTGCTCCTCCACATAGAAATCCAGCGGAGGAAGACAGAGAAGAGTCTCCAAGGCTACAGTCGGTGTCGTTCGCATCACTCCCGTTACAGCCAGGCAGGCTGATCTCTGCAGCCGATATAGAGAGGACGCTGTTGTTACCAGTCTTATTATGGCCGTGTAGAGCCAGAGGGCAATCTTCGGGGAAAACCCCTACGATCTTCCCATTGCCCTTCTACACTGCCAGAAAGCCATGCCAGCCTTGGTTATTTTTGAAGTGATATGTTTGCCCCAATTTAGCTTCCTATCCAGTATAATTCCCAGATACTTGACTTCGGATGCTAATTTAAGAGGGGTTCCTTTTAAGCTCTTAGCTTTCTTTTTCTAGTGAACAGAACAAGCTCCGTCTTGGTCGGGTTGACCGAGAGAGACTGCTCCGTGCACCATTGCTCTAGGATTCGTAGAGCATCCTGCATCAACTAGCACAGGACATTCTCGAATTTTCCTTTAAGCAGTATGTTTATATCATCAGCGTACCCAATGGTATAATAACCGCTTTCATTAAGGAGTCGCAGAAGGCTTTCTACCACAAAGTCCCACAAAAGTGGGGAGAGTACACCTACCTGTGGGCAGCCCCTTGTAACAACACCTTTTATGCTCACATTTCCCACCCCGATCATAACAGCCCTGGTGCTCAGCATGGAGCTGATCCATCTTACGATGGTACCAGGAACGCCATGACGCCGTAGGGACGTCGTAATGCTTTCAAAGGTGGCTTTATCAAAAGCCCCTTCGATATCTATAAATACTCCTAGAGTGCATTCCTGAGACTGTAACGATTTCTCGATACATTCCACCACTTTATGAAGTGCGGACTCAGTAGATCGCCCTGGAGTATATGCATGCTGATTCGGATGGAGTGGGTTATGCACCAAAACACCATCACGAATTTCTCTGTCGCACAGTCTTTCCAGTGCCTTTAAAAAGAACGAGGTAAGACTTATTGGCCTAAAGGATTTAGCCAGTGAGTAATCAGCTCGGCCTGGCTTGGGTATGAAAATAACTTTGACCTTCCGCCACTCTTTGGGTGTGTAGCCATGCGCAACACATGCTTTGAACACCCTCACTAAGGGACAGAGTAAGCAATCCAGACCCCACTGAAGTAGAGCCGGATGCACTCCATCCAGCCCCGGCGATTTCTAAGGGCTGAAGGTTTTGATGGCCCATGCCACTTTGATCGGAGTTACGATCTGGTTTGCAATTTCCCAATCCATCTCGGTCGGTGTCCGGGCTGTACGCTCGGTCCACTCGTAGTCCGAGACGGTTTTGCTATCAGGAAAGTGTGTTTGTAGCAGTACTTTGGCTGTCTCCTCGAGGCTCTCTGTATAGGAGCCGTCGTCCCGGAGAATCGCTCCAAGCTGCTGGTTTGGGTCTTTGGATATGATCTTCTTCAGTCTGGCAGCATCCGTAGTGGACGCGATACCGCTGCAGAAATCTCTCCAAGACTTGCGTTGTTTTTGGCGAATCATCTTCTTGTACTCCAACTGGAGGGCTTTAAATTCCTCCCAGTCAGACCCATTCTTCGATTTTTTGGCCTTATTGCAAAGTTTCGTTACCGCTTTCCGCAGCCGATCCAGCTCGTTGCACCACCAAGGTGTTGCACGTATCCCCGAATCAATCACAGTCAGCGGGCACGACGCTTCGAAAGCTTTAATGAGAGATTTCTGCAGTACATTACTGCATATTTCAATCTCCTCAGTACTGTCTAAATTGACCTTCGTGGTAATTGGCCTTGGCATATCGGTCTCCAAGGTGCTTGACAGGACGTCCAAAAAGACTTCCCTGTCAAGCTTCCTAGGATTCCTAAACTGCCTAGGCTCCACTTTGGTTGCTTTAATTTTAAAGCATATCCATCTGTGATCTGACATGGTCAGCTGTTTAGACACATGCCAGTCAGTTATTCGTGTTGAAATTTCTAACGTCGCCAGAGTGATGTCAATCACTGAATGGCGTTGGGGCGACACATAAAACGTTGGTGTATCCCCTCGATTAAGAATTTCTAAGTTTGTGCCAATAAGGTATTCAAATAAAGACTTCCCTCTATTGTTGCAATCTCCACTCCCCCACGAGCTATGATGGGAATTGGAGTCGCAACCTATAATGAGGTGTCTCTTATGTTGCTCGCAATAACTCACCAGGTCCACCATCCTTTGTGAAGGTGGCAGATCCTGGGAGTCAATCGGGAGATATATAGATGCCAGAACGACATCTTTCGGACCTTCCCCAAAGTCACAGCTCAGTCGGACAGCTGTTAAGTCACGGTCACCGAACTGCGGTAAGGGGTCTGCTCGAATATTACCAGGTATGAAAATACATGTCCTGGGTTTGTTTGAAGGGTTGCCCGTGAAGACATTGCCCTTCAGCGCTGAAAGGCCTGTGACTCTGCCTTTTGCTAAATGTGGCTCTTGTATTAGAGCTATTGTTTCCCTACAACCAGCCAGGCGACGGCATAGAGTAGCCGTCGCCGTTCTGCTGTGTTGTAGGTTTGATTGTAGGAAAGTCCATTCCCCCAAGGCAGCCATTAGACTTCCTTGGTGGGGGGACCTCCTACTATTGGAGCAGTCAAAGCTACCGCCTGAAATCCCTCTTGGATGCCCAAGAGTTCAAGCTCTGCAGCTACCTGCTCCACTGTTTGTGTCGGTGCATCACTCTTAACTATGCGCTGCACCTTCACCTTAAGGCTGGAGAACCTGTAGCTCAGCTTCTCCTTCTTCTCTTTGAGTACATCAACATCCTTCTCATTGACACCAAAGACAATGAGTTTTCCCAAAGGGTCACTCCTGTTAGCGTCAAAGAAGACACACCACTCATTTACCTTTACCCATTGGTTTTGGGCCCCAAGCCGTCTAGTCACCTCTCCAGTTGGATCAGGTTTCCCCGGAATCCAAACGGTGGCTTTAGACAGCCTTGGTAACTCATCCACCTGGGTTACGTCCAGCTTAGCTCCCTCCCACAGTTGCGGGAGGTCTGCTACCGTGGTTTGTAGCCACTTTGGGGAGCCGTCGTCATCGCAGGTGATCCGAAGAATCTCCCCAGAATAACGGAACCCCCCAAAAGTGGGTACTATTACTCCCCTTTCCTGGGCCACCTGGATGGTCCTATCAAGGGCTAAGTTGAGATGTGTTTCCACAATCTCTTTCTGGGCTTCGGTAAGTTTGCCCAGAGGGTTGGAGCGGTCAATCACTGCTATTCGGAGGTGCTTAGTAGCTGCCTCCTTGTAGGTGATCGTACCCACTTCAGTACCTGGCTTGCGTCCAGACACCTTAGCCTTCTTCCTCTAATCGCTCAGAGGCGATGGCTGGGAGTCCTCAGACCTCACCCTTTTCTTCGCATCACCTTTTTGAGGGAAACTGGTTTCACCTCTTTTTGGTGGTGCTGGTCTTTTCTTTATTATTTTTATCGACCGTGAGCCGGATGGTGTGCTATCTTTACCCTGAGGTTTGGATAGCCCAGCCCGTTCGTGCTCGGTCGTTGCCTTTTGCAGACCGGCTTCCTCGGCCGCCTTCTGCATGTTTGCTTTATGCGGCGTTTCCTCTCAGCACCGCAGAGCCTTTCCTTTTTAGGGCGAGACTCCTTAGTGTTGCCAACCAGCGGGGCATCTCCTAGAGAAGTTCCCACCTTGGCTCCGAGAGGCACGACCGCATTAGCATCTTGAGATGGCTTGTCTTGTAAGGACGGTACCATCCCTTTGACACTGGTGGGTGGGACATCAGGGTCTGACATACCCACCGCAGCGTTTTCATTCGACAGTGCATCCCGGGGGAGTGCAGCTGTCTGGTTTTTCGTGTTTGTTTCCGTAATCCGTTTTGCTTAAAAATTTTAGCTTTCTTATTGTTTTAATGCTTGCTTTTGTATCTTAAATATTGTATCAATTTGTCCACTTCCATAGAAAATTAATCCATATTTTACTTTTGACTGAAACGTCGCCTGGTAAACCGTCTTCAGTATCCCACAACTTACATAATTCGATATTGCTCTCAATCCATGGACAATCGCATTCAAGCTTTTTGCAACCACTCAGATGTCCGCCTTCCATGTCAGCTCACCGTCTATATGCAATCCCAGGAATCTCGCACTGCTACACAATCCATATGATTCTCCATTTATCTGTACCTTCTCAGGTGTTTCAAGCCCAGAATGTGGAGTTTTAAATAATATTAAGTTTGTTTTCTGCTAGTTCAATGTCATTCCATTTGAAGTAAACCATTGTTCTACCCTTCCAAAAAATTTGCTTGATGAACTTATCACTTCGGGCCATGTCTTACTTCTTATTAATAGGTTTGAATCATCAGCATAGTTGGTAAGATACTGTAATTCAGTTGTTTTTATTGTACGTGGTAATTTGTTTAGGTATATTATATAATATATAGTGGCGCTGCAATACTACCCTACGATGCATCCATAGTTACAATTTTGCTTTCCGATTATATTCGGAAAATTTATAAATTCGGCTAATTATGGAAACAAGTTCAAATTTTTACGGTTGTTTGATTGGTTATACTTAGAGTTATACTTATCCGATAGATATCTCAAGGTGAAAAAATCAGGCATCAGTAATTCATAATTATAAGTACTAATGAATAACCAATAAATTTTTTTTTCTTTTTTTGTTATCAATCGGTTATTGTTATCAAAAACTCTAAGTCCCGATGTGATCACATTAAGCAGATTCCACTGTATAATCACTTTGTGTTTTCTTTTATTTCATTGTTAAATATTTTCTTCATTTTTTTTTTAAAGTGTCCAAGTTTCCATTTCTGTACACCGACATACATATCAATTTCGTGCCATTCACCTCACATTCTACTCCTGAGCAATCAAATTCTTTTATTTTTTAACAGCTTGTAATATCTTTTCTATCTTTACATATGATACCTTTTTTTTCATACACGGCAGTACTTCCATATTGATTTTCATCTCTGCAATAACACGTTATTAAGTTAAAACCATGTATTCCATTATTCCATAATGCTACAATTCTACAATGTTCATTTTCCTGCAGCAATGTAATGCTAAATTACAATTCTGATGGATGACAGTAAGATTTCTAGATAGCACATTTGAATCATTTGAATAAAGGTCTAGTAGTCCTGCCAGCAATAAGCTTTTGCATTCAGAAAAATATAGACGGTAACTTTTAATAATCTGTCAAAAGTAGTAGAGTAGATTATCTGTAAATTTGTTGATTATATTACTACATTGCTATCATAGGCGGATTTAGGGGGTGGGCACGTGCCTCTCCCAGACGCTTGAAATTAACAAGGAAACAAGGAGACAATCCCAAATCTGAGAACTCTTTGTGCCCGTCTCGACCCTTTGTGCCCCCCCCCCAGAAAAAATTCTGGATCCGTCCCTGATTGCTATAAAGAGAGAACCATTTTAGTAAAGCACAATATTAAAAAAAAAAGTTGATTAAAATATTTGATTATTATCCGATTACTAAATATATATAAGGTAAAAAGGAAAGCAAAAAGTAAAGTACTTATGGTGTTTAATAAACTTATCGATTGTTTTATAATTTCATTTTGAATAAAAGTATAATTGTGTTTTCCGTGGTTGTTACATCATAAATTTTACATAAAAGAGGAATCTTGAAAATTATTATTAGTTTAACGAATTGGAATTTGAAAGATGCGGACGGATCTAACTAAGCCTAAAAATGTAACAAATATTTTTATAATCTAGAAGGAATTATTATATTTAAACAAAGGGGAAACAAGGGAAACTTAGGCATTTTCTTTTTTAGCGGCAAAAATTGACTATTTTCAATTATAACTCTTCTCTGTGGGGGTACGATATGTATACTTAGTACTAAGTAAATCTTAAAAGAAGGAAAAGAACTGATGGGATTTTTTAATTTCAGGAGAGGCAATCCAATTGGACCTATTTTGACTATCTGCTCATTTGGCTCCATCAGACTTCATATGCGGATAATGGTAGGTTAACCACAGCCGTTAGATGGCGACTACGCCACACGCTCTGAACTCCCAACAAACACGGGCATTGCAAACCAATAACTTTCGCTTGGTAACTCAACTATAGTGATCAAATCTAAGCAAATCATGTCGGTATTTATTCGAAGTTTGCACTTTAACGCTTTGTGATTTGCATCTCACAAATGTCAATTACAACCGCAGTAGTTAGGTGGCCTCTGGATTAGATCTACCGGGCCGAAGTCCCATAACAGCCAATAAAGGTGGTTTTTGTACTTATTGGTATATATGAAAAAGTTAAATTCGTGGTACAAATTCCCTGACAGTTCCCGAAAAACTTCTTTTAAATAAAACAAAATACATTTTATATTTTTTATATTAGCAATATAAAAACGAAAATATTTGAATCTAGAAATATGAAAATTGGTTTTATATAAATATGTAAAATTTTATTTGTTTTTTAAATTTTAAAATTCATCTTCATGTTTGTTTTCATCCGAACCAGACGAAGTGCTCGGATATGCAATGTCATCACGGGTTTCTGGTTCTAAAAATGACAAAAATAACATATAGCCTGTAGGAGAGTAGTTTAAAAACTTACCATGGTGTCCTAAGTATCGTATTTCTTCAAGGGAATAGTGCATTGGTAAATTGTCAGTCATAGTCGATATGCTGATGGGTTTTTGGCTGCAGTATTTTGAATGGATATTGTTGGTTATATCTAATCTCGTTTTGAAAAAACCTTGAACAGTATTCAAAGTACTGTAATATTCTGAAGTTTCGGCTTCCTTTTCATAGTATATACTACAAGGGCAATCGCTATTTTTACGCAACAACTGGTACTGTGAATTGGTGTCGTTGCAAGATTGGCTTGTGATAGCTGAACCAATTCTCATAGGAGTATTTAGCATTCTATATCGATTATGGCACGAATTGGATTCCTGTTTTCCTGCAGAAGAAGGTCGTTCGCTTATAATATCACAAGGTCTCTCACCTCTTCTGCCAGGTGGTCTTCCACCTCTTCTACTAGGTGGTCGTTCATTAAAAGTATGGCTATTTCGCTTAGCGTCAAGTTTCTTATGGAGTTCCTCCTCTTTATATGAATTTAACAGTGCTTCTTGTTCTTGTAAATAATTTTCATCATCTTCTTCTTCAAAATCACTCATATTGCCTTCTTCTAGATCATCTTCATATTGTTCTAAAGCATCGGTATGTGCTTCTGCTATGAATTTTTGTACTTTTTCATTATCTGAAAATAAAATAAAATGTAAGTGAGAAATGTAAAAAAAATTCAAAACCAAAAAAATAGCAGTACTTTGGACAGTCAGACTCATTAAGCACAAATTTTTATGAAATTAGTGATTCTCGAAGCAAAATTATTTTTAAATTAATACGCCAGTGTCTGCTAGTTAGATTTTTAATTATTGAATAAGTTACTTTTAGAATCAAGTTATAAATTACGTTTAAGTTGCATTCACAACTTAATTTTTTTTTTATTTCAATTAATATTTACAATCTGTTTATATATAAACAATAAGTAAATTATTTGGTTTTAATTACTGACACGTGGAGAACATTCCAGTGAATGTACTCATTAACTTAAAATTAACTAACTATTATTTAGTCTGGTTTTAGCCGATGTGGTAGAATTGTTGAATCATATTTTTTATTTAAGTAATAATTTTTAGTCAAATTCTACTATTTATTGGTTGAATTGCACTACATGTTTCAGGTTATTGACCCATTATCAAGTGCTAAAAATAAATACAAAGACAATTGTTGACATTACTTAAATAAAAAATATAACTAACTATTACTTAATAACTTCAAACAAATTGTGTTGTATTGGTTTCCATACGCTAATTTTGAAGTAGTGAATGCAATTTTCGGGTACACTACAATCATTCAATTTTGTTATTGCATCTTCTTCTTCTTCACGTGCCTATCCGTTACCGGATGTTAGCGATCATCTTGGCTGAACCCACAGATATATTTTGGGCTTTAGATCACAGCAGCGTAAAGCTTTAGGCTTTACGCCATACTGCTGGTATTCAAACCAAGATGACGTACTAGGAAATTTAATTAATGGGGTGGTTTCCCATTGCCTTTCCCATAGCGCACAGATATATTTTGTGCTTTAGATCGCAGCAGTGTATTTGACGGGACCAGTATTTGAACTGCCGTTGCCCGCTTCCCAGTCAGCCGGTGTAGGTTTTACACCACACTGCTGGTGGAATTGCATAAAAGTTTTAAAAAAATCATACCCAATTGATTTTGTCTCCATGGTGATCCACCATGAGCTGGTGGTGGTACATCCAGATCTTCTTGAAGTTCGCAGTAGTTTTCTGGAGATTCCTCATTAATACATATTTCTTCAGCCAGAATTTCTTCTAACCTATCAAGTTTATTTTGTTTTTTTGCTTGAGGTTTAATATCTTTATTTTCTAAATTATTTCCTAGTGGATTGGAAATTTCTTCTAAACTGCAACTGTATAGATTATGGTATCGCTCATGCAAGTTATCGCAACATTTGATTTTTTCTTCATAGTTTTCATCAACTTTTGGAGAATGTTCTATGGTCGTATGAATTGAATATGGAAAATCATCAGATGTGTCGGAATCAAAGTTCAGTGTTGGAAGAAAAAATTCTTTATTTTGTAATTTATTTGTAGGATGTCTAGATGGCGATGAAATAATATCTGTTTCTGTACGTTTCACATCTAGATAAAATTAGAATAAGATAAAATTTCTTTAATAATTAAGGGTCAAAAATTTGTTTTTATTATTAAACTGAGGAAATTACTGTAAACTGAATGTATAAGTATATTTTTATTTATATTGATAATGAAATAATTAAGAAAGATGTTGAGCACCGATAGCACCGATCAATAAATTATAATTTATTGATCGGTGCTAGTAAAAGCAGTTGTATCTACTTAAAAGCCCTACTAGGTCTGTACTAGTGCTGGGACATTGATAGAAGAACATCGATGTTCGATGTTATTGTCTATTAGTTTAAATCAAGGAAGAAACATCATGAAACACTTAAAACGGTTATTTTATTTAAAAATAAACAACACTAAGTTACAATACATAGTAATTTTTACAAAATTACAATTACTAGTCCCAAAACTTTTTATCATTGCCGACAAAAAAATTGGTATAATACCAACTGTCGTTTATTTGACGTGAATTTATTTTTCAAATTCTCTGTAACATCGCATGCAGCGATAACAAAGCAAACATCGATATATCGATACGTCTGCCATTGGGCAAAACATCGATCGGGTAACATCGATGTTTTGATAACATCGATGAATATCGCCCAGCACTAGTCTGTACTGCCCTCATAACTGAAAACGCTGTATCTGCTCATATAAACCTATGTAGATAAGGAGTTTTCAGTTATGAGGGCAGTGTAGCTCTGAATTATTACTTGTAATTTACCCATAATTTGTAGGACATTTTTAACAAGGTAGCAAGGTACTTAGTTTCCTAAAATATATGGACTTTCTGAAGCATTTTTTTTTGTTCACCGAGGTACACCTTGGTGGTTTTGCATGGTTTATAAAAAAAATTAAGTAAGCTTTAAATTCCTCAATTAAAATTACAAGGCAACAGTATTTTAATTTTTGATAGCAACGACAAGAACAGGAATTAATTATTCAAGTAATCAATTTTCCAAATTTTTTATTAATTTTTATGACTTACTGTCATCTCGTGGAGTTGTGTTGTTTAGATTAATTACTTCATTATCTTTTGTATCAGGGGGACTTTGGGAATTCCTGGGATCCATTATATACAAGTAAAATAAATATCTGAAATCAAAAGAACAAAATAAATTAGTAAATTTAGAGAGGTCTCAAAAAACGTGCATACCACGGCTTTTATGCTGCTAAAATGGCGAATTGCGCGAATTTTGTTCTGTTTTAAAATCAAGTAGGTTGGTTATTTTTGCTACCAACTTAAATTTTTTACGCCAAACGATATATTATTTAATTACAAATTTTTGAGGATTTTCATTAAAAACGTATTTGTTCCATATTTTATACATATTATATACAAATTAAGATGCTTTAAACCATTTTTCTTACAAAAAACTTCACTTTTATGTGGTTGTTTTTCGACAACTTCTTGCAACTAAAATCCCTAGATTTTTAAAATTGAAATTTTAATAGAATTTTACCGTTATAAATCTGTAAATCACACAAATTCACCTACAATAATAAGTTTGAAAACTCATTATTATGTAAAGCCTTTGTGAACTCATTTGCTGATTCACGCCAAAATTAACTCATAATAATAAAAATGCATAACCCAAGGTCATCACAATGTTTTTTTAAACAAATTTGCAAAAATACTTAGTTTAAGGAAGCATTTGGCAAAATTTGTTATTAACTTAACCGTTGAATGGAGTCGGTATATGAAGCACATATCCACAGCATATCTCTTATACTTTTTTGCATAATATTGTGCATCAGAGAATTCTTCTGATGACAATTTCATTTTATAGAAATAGTACTTGAAGAATATATGTATTTTCTCAAGTCTTAAAATGTGTTCTTGATTGTAGGGAAACCAAACACATGAATCATATTCCAATTTAGCCTGACAAGGGAGAAATATAATGTTTTGATCATATCGGCAGAGAATAGCTTCGTTTGATGATTGATGAAGTCGAGAATGGAACACAGTACACATAGTAGCGCTACAACCCAGGCAGGGTTTTTGGTTACCCACTTCATTTTATGAAGGATCTCAAGGTAGATTACCTCGGTGGTTTGCCATTGGTCCGCCGATTTAATTTAATTTAATTTAATTTAATCCGACGATTTATTGTCTTATAGTTACTGACGAATTATGTTTTACTTGGCACCGACTTCATAATTATAAAGCAATTAATAATTATATAATAAACAATAATTTCTTAATTATATTAAACGGAACTACAAATAGTAAGTATTAAATTATTGTGAATAAAAATAATTATTTTTTGCTTTTTAGTTAATTTTATTTGAAGTCGGTTTTCTCTTTTATTAAAAAATTTTTTATTTAACACTTTTAAGTTATGGGTAGATCTAATAAGGATGCTTCTCTAATAAGGGAACAATGGCTAGTTGAAATGAAAGATGAAGACAGAAGCACTAGGCACCCATGTACCATATTCTGGGATTGTCATAAACCTAAAGTAGCTTCCCCATTCACAGCTAATGGAGCGTATACGCACCGAATTACAAAAAAAATTTTTTGTTTGTTTTAAAGTGTTACTTTTAAAATTGCAACTCGAGCAAATATTGCTTTTAGGAGTTCCGTTGTGTGCCTTCGCAACTGGTCCAGTCCAGTCCAGCATGTCATTTACCATAGTTGGGTATTTCTCTTGTTATTCCGGCATTGTTATAAACTTTGCAATACCTCAATCGGTATACATTCTTTATTAAATGCTGCTTACTGTAATGATACTCCTCATGCTGTATCTTCGAAGTTCAAGATCGCATACCAACGAAATTGGAACGGGACCATGTTGGAACTAATCTGAATCTAACGCAACCAGAATCATTAAAATCGGTTCATTATGCGTGAACATTCAAAAATTTGATGATACAGCAGTTCCCTGCTGTATCTTTGAAGTTCAAGGTCAAATACTAAAGAAATTAAAACGGGACCACCTTGGAACTATGCTGAATCCCAGTGGCGTAGCCAGGAATTTAGTTCGGGGGAGAAGAGCCCAGCCCCCAAACCATTAAAAACAATTTTTTTAAAGCCGAACAAAGGGTTTATTAACAGAAATTAATAATTTCGGGGGGGGGGGGCTGCCCTGGCTACACCACTGCTGAATCCAATGCAATAAAAATTATTAAAATCGGTTCAAAAACAAAAAAGTTATGCGTGAACATACATAAATAAAAAACAAAACATACATACAGACGAACACAGAACCTCCTCCTTTTTTGAAGTCGGTTAAGAAATATATCAAGAGGAGTTAAATCTGGAGATCTTGCTGACCGATTAATAGTTCCACCTCTTTCGATCAATATTTCAGGATTACTTCATTTAAAAAAAAATTTAATTCAAGCCCAAAATGTGATAGTTAACTAATCTCTGGTTAAAGTTAATTCATAATTAAATTTGAAATGTTTTGCATCGTCCATTGCAAACTAATAGTTAAGTAACTAATAGTTTATCTAGGGTGGTAACACTGAAATCCGTAACTTTGTGTTGTATAAACTAAAAGTGGTTACTTTAACTCAGTCAGTATGGTGAACCTTTTCATTGTGTTGAGCTACTTTGATAAATTTGTAGTAAACAGTGAATTACCTAGAATTCGACTAATAAGATTTATTTTACAAATTATTTATTTTTGTATAATTTATATTAACTATTTTAGACCTTTGCTTTTTTAAATTAAATTAAATTAAATTTATTTATATACAAAAATAAATTGTGAACTACGTAAAATTAAAAAAAATAATAAACAACAAACTTCTAAATTGGGGAATATAGCATTAAAATATAAAGAAATTGCAGAATTTAAGAAAAAAGTTTTTGGTTTGCAGCGGGATTATATACTTCATTGCTTGTCAACAAGGCCGTTGTAGCCGGGAATTTTTACCCCCCCGGTAAAAATTTCCTAGCAAAATTTTACCCCCGGTAAAAATTCCCTAGCGAAATTTTAACCCCGGTAAATATTCCCTAGAGAAATTTTACCCACAGTAAAATATTATTAGGGGGTAAAATTTCACTAGGGAATTTTTACCAGGGGGTAAAAATGCTCAAAATATTCTTAATGAATTTTTACCCCCTTAAGAATTTTATAGGTATAAGAATTTTTATATCTGTTTATGTATCAAATTCCATAATATTTTACTGCGAAATGTTAAAATATCTATCTCAGATATTTGAAAAATAAAATAGGATAATTTAAAAGTTTAACACATTTATTTAAAAATTACATTTTTTTATACACTTCTTTTTACCTAAATTACTACTTCAAAATGATTTGAATTTTTATGGTTCAAATATATTGCCAGATTTTTGTAATTAGGTTCATCGGAAAGGTGCATTGAACTTGGAAACCTTAGCCATGCAGGATTTTTTGAAATTTGAGTAAACGAATATATATCGGCTCCTATGAGTGCTGGAGTGAAAAGCATCTCAACATCTGTTGCCCAAATTGCATTGTTGTCCATTTTCGAGATATCCATGTAATTCTCAACACCAGAAAACAGATCAACTTCTTGTTTTTGAGTTTTCATAAATTCAGTAATTCTGTGTTGCCGGCGAAAAAGTGCTTAAGTCATGTTTTTGCGAAATTGAGGTTTCGACATATTCCCATAGAAAAAAATTCTCTCTTTTGGAATAACTGCCAAAGTCATAGCTTGGATATTAAGGGAGGTATTTAATAGAATACCTTTCGCTTAAGTCAAAAGTGGCCATCTAAATTTGTGTAAAATATCCTATGTCTACTTAAGCACTTTTGTACACCAGCATAATGCGATTCTTAACCGAGAAAAATAACTTAAATGGACTTAAGTAGTTTTACCCTGTAAATTAATTTTAAATTTTAAAGTGCAGATAATGGTATTATTAAATAATAATACCAATTAAAAATAATACCATATATAAATAAACCAGCTTTAAATATAGTAGGTAATTATAGAAATAAAATTTAAATATTGTTGTCAAAATTGTGGAAAGGTCAAAATATGTCGAGAAGTAAGAAAATGGTTGAAATGGCGATTGCTATGAAAAATATAGAAGATACCGAAAACGGTAATAACGTTGTAGCCGAAAAAAATAAGGAATTACTTCTGACTGAAGAAACTGAAGTACTACGTAGTGAAAATTTCTGTTTAATGCCGAATACTGATGGAGAATTACGTAAAGAGAATGTTATTAATAATAATTCAGTTGCATATTATCACACTCTTGCAGATGTAGAAGTTGAATATATACATAATGATGAAGATGGCAATCAACCTAGTGATCTTTACGTTGACGATGCACTTATCGACCAGGATAAGATCTTTATACCCACTGCTTCAGAAAACAGCTTTGGAGATCATTCACCATTACCAAAGCGACAGAAAACTTCACATAAAGGTTGGATACAAGAACCGAAAGAAACTACTACTCAAAGCCAAACAGAAGAAAGTTGTACTATATCTTCTGAAGATTCTTCTCTTTTAACAACCGTTCCAACAAAACGATCCAGAATTATACGAAACTCTAGAAAAGAAAAACGAAATCGTGGCGAAGAATATGTAACCGAAAATGGTAAGATAGTTGCTTCAAAATCTTGTTTAGAGCTTTCAGATTGTCGAATGAAATGCAAAGATCGTTTTGAAGATGAAGTAAGAAAAGATATATTTAATTTATTTTGGGAAATGGGAGACAGAAATAGGAGATCCGATTACTTGAATGGGCTTATAACAACGCAGGGTAAAAAACGCAAAGGTTACGTTCTTTTGGTGATGCTGTTAGAAATCGACTAATGCTTATCATTTACTTGTACAAGGCGAACAAAAAGTTATTTGCAAGGCATGCTTTCAGAAAACGTTTGGTGTAACAGATGGATTTATCAAAGTGTTATTATCTGCGCGGTCCAAGAATGTTGCTAGTGTTACTGAAACCGACCAAAGAGGTTCTAGCACACATAACAAAACTTGTATCGAGAAAAAAGAACAAGTTCTTAAACATATTAATTCGTTTCCTCGATATGAAAGTCATTACAGCCGACGACATACCCAAAAAAATTACCTAGATTCCAATTTAAGTGTTTTGAAAATGTATGCTTTATATAAAGATCAAAATATTAATAAACCTGATGTGTGCTATACAATCTACAGAGAGATTTTCAAGGAACAAAATCTATCATTCAAAATGCCGCACAACGATACTTGTAATACATGTGATTCATTTAATTTGCAGATAAAACTTGCTAACGAGGAGAGTGACAAAACAAGATTTAGAAACGAATGGGATACGCATAAAGATATCGCTGATAAACATTATATGGCCAAAAGCGACGATAAAGAACTAGCAAAACTTGACAAATCAATAAAAATGATATCGTTTGATCTACAGCAGGTTTTGCAAACTCCTCATATTCAAACAAACATAATATTTTACAAGCGACAGTTAGCTGTATATAACCTAACGATTTATGATGGGGCTGAAGGTATTGCTAGTAACTTTTTATGGGATGAAACGACTGCAGGACGAGGAGCAAACCAAATTGGATCGTGTTTATTCAAATATTTGATCTCATTGCCTGAAGACGTACATCATGTGATTATGTATTCGGATACATGCACGGGGCAGAACAGAAATTCCCATATGGCAGCAATGTGTTTTTCGGCGTTGCAAATAAATAAAAACTTGAAAATAATCGACCACAAGTATATGATCAGTGGGCATTCTCATATGGAATGTGATACGGCACACGCAATGATTGAAAGGAAGAAAAAGAGAACCAATATGAGAATTCATCATCCTCGCGATTGGTTGCAATTGATACGATCGGTGGGTAAAAAAGGCAAATTTGAAGTTACGCAAATGGAACAGCCTAACTTTTTAGATTTCAAGGCGTTTTATAGAAATAAATTGCAACTAAAGAACAAAGATTCTCAGAATGAAAAGTTTATCTGGCACAATGTGCAATGAGCAAGATTTTCCGAAGATCAGATTGGTATAATGCAATTCAAGACTTCTTTGGACGATTTGGAGTTTAAAAGTATATCTTTCCTGCGAAGACGACAAACAACAGTAGAACTGATTGCCACACCACAATATTCGGCACCACTCCCTATAAGTAAAGAGAAAAAGAAGGATCTGTTAAGTATCTTGCATTTAGTGGACTCCGTCTTTCACGACTTCTACAAAAGCCTTCCCGTCTCAGACTCACTAATACCGCAATCAGAGGAGGAAGACTGAAGAAAACAGAAGAAGTATAGGTTAAACGTTTCTGATTTTGTGCTATTTTTTTACGTTTTATAATAAAAAATGTTAACTAAAACTAGTGGGGTAAAATGACTTATGTCATAGAAAGGTCATGATGTCAATTCACTTAAGTCAAGTAAAACCCTTAATTTTCAGTTTTTTTCAATTATTTTATATTATTCTTGTAATAACATTATATTCAATAACAAATATGAAAAAAAAAATTATATACCATCAAAATTTTAGTCAGTACAAGTTCAATTTTGCCAAATTTTGTTTTCGCCATTATCTCAGTTTGGCAAATATTGACTTAAGCACTTTTTCGCCGGCAACACAGAATTATCTTTCGTACTTCCTTGTGCTGATCTTCACTTCCGGTAATGCATAACGATAAGCATCTAAAAAACAGTTACCGTCTGCCTCGACGTCTATAATAGTGTGAGGCGAATGGAGCAACGAATTTTTTGTTTTTGCAAAGTCGGAATTCTTGTCAAATGAAAGTCCAAGCTTCTCACAAAGTCATTTTTGCCAAATATTATTTATGGAACAGAAACGAAATTTTGATTTTTCCGTAATGCAATTAATTTCTTCCACAGATGATTCATGTTCTTCATTTTTGCCATTTTTTTCTTAAGATCCGTTGTAGTGGTAATGTTTTAAATTACTGATAGGATATCCTGTTTTCAAAGATTTTCCCACTTTCGACTGTAAAATGCAGTTGCCATTGCTCAGAATTTTCTCAATGGCGTACGGTCCTGTATAGGGTGCTTTTGCCTAACCACCTTTGCGATCATCTCGTCTACAATTTCGTACCAGTATCGATTCTCCAACTTTAAATTTCACTGCATTTACACGGCGCTTATCATAAGATGTTTTTTGCTTTTCTTGACTTTCTTTTATATTTTGGGCAGTCTTCTGAAATACAGACTTTTGAATTTCTAACATCGTTGCAAGATTTCTTTCAAAATCATTTTGATTGAATATATTATGTTGCATTTCATAATCTGTTTCTTTTGTCACTTCAACGTCGTCAACGTCCATTCCAAATAGCTCATTGTCAATTCGATTAATTTTATTCATTTCGTCCATTTCGTTCATTTCCTGCATCTTCCTTCCATCCATTTCAACATCAACAGGAAGTTTCGGCTCTCTGTTATATAGCAGGAAAACAGGTGAAAATTTCGTGGATTTATGACGTACAGTACGATGCGCAAAAAGAACTCCGTCAATTACATCTGGCCATTTGCTTACGTTTTCTTCTTTATATAGTGTTTTAAGAAGTTTATTTTTTATTGTTCTATTTTGTCTTTCGACAAATCCATTGCTTTGCGGGTGATATGCAGACGTTACCCGTTCCCTACCTTGGTCGTTTATTTGTATTGACATACACGAATGTCTGCAAATAAGTTCAAATAAAAATCGAGCAACAACTTCGGCAGTTTTATTCTTTATTGCCTTGATTTCGGACCACTTACTAAAGTAGTCAATTGCTACAATAATATATTTAAATCCATCTACTTCGGGAAGTGCAGCTAAATCTATTCCAATTTGTTTCATAACTTCTGTTGGTATTGGCACTGGTCGAAGTTCAGGAACAGCTTTTAAAACAGCTGGATTGATTTTTTGACAAATATCGCAATGCTTAATAAAGTTTACCGTGTCCGTGTATATAGTTTGCCAATAATATCTATTTTCGATAATTGATATTGAAGCGTCTCTCCCACGATGAGATGAGAGCGATATCGATTCAACGCTTGAGTCTGTGCCTTGGTGAACCATTGATATTATTTTCTTCCTTTCTTCCCAATCTATTATTACTGGCAACCACCTATGTTCTGTATCGCCGCCGCTCGTGGTTCTTTCACTTTTTTTAATTTTCTTCTTGTATAATAAAGTTTCGTTCTCCATTGCATAAGGTTTACATTGTTTTCGAAAATTAGACTTTTCATTTTTTCCTTTGATATAGTGAGGATAAGTTTTGTTAGTTAAAAATTGCGTAACCATATTTAAATCCAAGGCGATGTACTTTGATGATTTGGCGATATCAGGTTCATCCTCTTTGCTGAATTCATCACCTTCTCGTCGATTAAACATTTTGTTTTGATTTGATTATTATTTTTCTTCTGGATGGTTGTAGATTTTTAGTTAGGTATTTCAACTAGTTTTTTCTCCTTTATAGTGTTGTATCATATAATCTATGATAATCCTTTAAGTAGGACCAAGTATACCAAGTATAGAAAAAAATTTATATCCCAAATTAATTAATCCAAATAGATATCAAAATATCAAGAAAGCCAGAATTGACAAAATGAAGCATTATTACGATCAAGACCACTAGAAAACGTGGAAAAAGAAGCAATAATAAGGTTTAAGAAAAACCCTACGGATGTATGGATTCAAGGAAAAATAAAAGAAGAAATCAATCCAAGGTCATTCAACATAGAAACACCCGAAGGACAGATATTCAGAAGAAATAGAGAACACATACTAAAAACGAATGAGAAAAAGAGAGATAAAAATGATAACAACAACGATTGAAAAAGAAAAAGCAACGCGATAGTTCAGTTGTTGCGTTCATATTCACTACACCTCAAATTTGTAAATGCTTTCGTTACCATAATAGTTACAATCGAATTATTGCACGAATTTTCTGACGCCTTCATTAATAATTTCGAATTCGTTGAAAATATTTTAAATATTTAATTTTTATTATTATAAATAACTAATTTTGTATAAAATATAAAAAAATATTAATATTTTATTAATAATCGAATTTGATACATAAACAGTAATAAAAATTCTGATTTACTTATAAAATGTCTTAAGGGGCAGTGGGAGGGGGGGCTAAAAATTCACTGAGGTTATTTTAAACTTTTTTACCCCCCGGTAAAAATTCTCTAGGGAAATTTTACCCCCAGTAAAAAATGATTAGGAGGTACAATTTCACTATGGAATTTTTACCGGGGGGTAAAATTTCACTAGGGAATTTTTACCAGGGGGTAAAATTTCACGAGGGTAAATATTCCCGGTTACACCGGCAAGAAAAATTTAAATCTTTTTTTCTAAAAGTAAAATTGTCCATTTTTGAATTGGCTCTTTTATAAATTTGTTTAGGAATTCTATACTAAAGTAACTCTAAAACTTCTAAATCATCATCGTCCACTTATTCCATATAATTTTTTATTAATTCTATTGACAGAATAATTTTAAACTTGCTTTTTTACTTCACTAGCAATGTTTAACTACCACTTAATTCGTGTTACAAACTGGAATTAAATTTAACTATTAATTAAAGTATAAACTAATAGTTAATGCGATGGTGCAAAGAATATTTATATTTAACTACTAGTTAATTTTAACTAACTGCTTTTTTTATTATTTTGTGATTTTTTGTGAAATGTATTAGTTTTTCAAAAAATTTTACTAGACAAAAGTTATTGTCCGTTAAATTTCCTATCCGAAATGAGGAGTCAGATTTTTTGTAAAATGTTTCGTTTAGAATATACAGCGATTTGAAAAAAACTAAGAAAAAAAAAGTTCAAAATTTTCCACATTTATAGTTACCTAAACCAAAATCTCGTCCAATGTTATGAATAGAAATGTTAAAAGATATCAGGTTATTTGGAACACAATCAAACTAATAAAGTTGTCAAATCGACGTTTCGGAGGACTTTATTCACTCCATCATCATCATCATGTTGAATTTTCACTTTCATATTGAATGATCTGTTGTTTGGTCATTTTTAAATTTGCGGGAAATTTAAAATTTTGTTATCAATTGAGTTGGCCATACTTTGTAGTTGATCGACACACGGAATCTTTAATTTGTCACTTTTATCCATCTTTTCACTCGCTTCAAGATAAAAATTAAATTTTTTCTTAAACCTCTCCCAATTGGTCGCAATGTTTCCTTCAAATAACATTTCATTCGGAATTTTTACACTTGTGTCTTGCATTTTGCTTCACTTGTAAAAATAACACTTCACGAATAAAACAACTGGTTTTTGTTGGTTTCCGCTGCCACCATGTAATATCTTGTTGATAATATTAGGCTTCTAATATTATATCTAACTGAGTGCAGGTACTGGCTTCAATAAAACAGTGTTAGTTCATAACCTTTTATTGTATTCACCCTGAGTCCCCATGAACACTGCCGCTTGGCGCTTGTTCCTCGCCCGGTCAGTAAAGCGGACATGCGCTATGTTACAATCAGGATGTTGTTTGTTTATGTTCATATTTAATTTTCACTTTCGTATTGAATAATCTGTTGTTTGGCCATTTTTAAATTGCGGGAAATTTAAAATTTTGCTATCAATTGAGTTGGCCATACTTTGTAGTTGATCGACACACGGAATGTTTTGTTATCTTTTATAATTTGACAGAATTATTGTGTCGCATTATTTATTCTATTTTATTCGTTATACCCCTTTTTTGGCTTTTATAGTTTATTATTGTTATATTTCATAGATTTTATATTTTTTCATAGTGTTCATAATTTGTCGTTTACCTTATATAGTTTTTGCACCATGTTTTTGCCCGTTAACGCCATGAATCAAACAATGAACATCCTGGTTGTTTGGGTAAGATTTCCTTACCTACATTGTACCATATTCACCTTTTAATTTTAGTCCGATGATAGAGTGAATAAAGTCCTCCGAAACGTAGACCTGACAACTTGATTAGTTTGATTGCGTTCCAAATAACCTGATATCTTTTAACATTTTCCACATCTTTTTTACTTACTTTTTTTCATAACTCGAAATCCGTTGAATTTAGACAATAAAAGGTATGAATCTTCTTTGTAGATTATTTCACGTTCTTTAAAACAGCACTTGACCATTTTTACTGAAAAATCAATATTTTCCGAGCAATATGGCCATGTGAAAGTGGCAATTAAAAAAAATGCTTTAAGGTGGCCTAACTCTCGATGGTTTGAATTTAGAAAAAAATGTTTGTTAAATATTTTTCTTAGAATAGTGTCCTCTATCACCACTGAAATTATGTAAAGTGTATCCGGGGACACCCTGTATGTATTTATGTTTGTTCCTATAAAAAAGTCACACACAAACAAATAAATTCTTTAATTCACCCCATTGTATTGTAAAAAATGATTGATAAGAGTTTTTAGTGGGTTCACGCAATTTTTCAAAAGGTCAAGTCTACGTAGCCTTGAGCCTGGTCAGGTCTTTAGACGGATTAATCATCAGTAGCTTAGATCACCGCAAGTTACTTAATAATCCATCCACACGATATAAACTCCCCCAATGAATTGACAAGATTGCGAAATTTGCCATCATACCATAACTAAAAAGAGTAAAATAAAATAAATTATTAAATAACAAAAAAAAACCGACTGCGTTAAAAAAAGAGCTAAAATAAAATAGTAGTCGTAAGAGGTATTGCAGGTGGGAACAAGCAAAGAATTACAAAATATATGTGTTGTAAAAATTTACGATTAGCTTGTCCCCGCCTGAAATACCTCTTACTACTATTTTATTTTAGCTCTTTTTTTTATTTGTTATTTAATAATTTATTTTATTGGCAATGCCCTTGGCTACCTACTGGAGAAAAAACGTCAGACCGGTGAGTTCTTTCTAAAACAAACAAAAATAATTGAGGGGGCTAAATATTTTGCCCCTAAGCGCCACGTGATTTTTAACTCAACTTCCCAATAGGTATACGTTCTACTACCCAAATAACGAACAGTAGCAAAATAAGAATTCGAAGACGGAATAAGTACAAGAATATACACTTGAATTGTATGATAAAAAATTTTTTTTTAATAATAAAAGTGACAAATTAAAAAATTAACTACCCAAAACAAAACAAATATGAAATAGTTGCGAATGGCTTTTCTTCAGAAAAGCACAATTGACCGGATATAGCCATATCAGTATTTTAGAAAACCTAAAAAATGCACAAGCACTTTTTAGAACTAAAATGTTTTTAAGTTATCACAAATAAAATACACTGTAAGTATAAAATATCGTAAGTATGCTTAAACATTTTTGACTTTTGAAAAATTATTCGGAACTTTGAACCTATACCTGTAAACTAATTATCAGTTCTCTTTTAATTATTCAGATGGACTTTTTTTGTCTAAAATCTGTGGACTGTGTGATCTGTGTAACACGGAATCAATCCTTTATGGTGACCCAGAGTAGGTAGGCCATAAGACACCTAAACCACATTTATCAAAAATTCTAAATTTGGTTAATTAAAATTTTTATTTTCTTTCTAACTTTTCTCAATTAGAATTAAAAAAAGATTTTATATGGGAATATAGTATGAGCTTGAACTTAAGCTCTTAGGGACTCTAAGGTCCGAAGAATTGCTTATCTCCACTTATTGATATTATCAGCAATGAAACCAGCATTAGCTTGGCCGTGTTTTGACTTCAATATCAGCGATTATTAGCAAGGTTCTGTGGGCAAAAGAATTGACGAGCAATCAGTAGGAACTTTCCTATATCAACGAAATTATATTTTATTATCTATGATATTTAATACATTATTTATTTACTTAATGCTAATTGTAATTAAAGAAAGTAACAACTTTTTTACGAAACCTGAGTTTGTATGAAAATTAAAGTGAAGTGTTATCGATTAAAGATTTTAATTTTATTTTCGATACCGCGTGTTCTCATAATTAAGCAACACCCAAACTGCAATATTATCTTGCCGAAATGTTTCAAACATCTGAAAAGCTATTTTACATAGAGCTTTTTTTGAGTTTGATCTAAAATTTCCAAATTTGTCTTAAATTAATGCATAAGAAAGATTAAATTTACTTACCTCTTCTATCAGTAAATAATTAAAACCGATATTGATTTTCAGACCAATAACATTTTTCTACAGATTGTCCTATTTTCAATAATTGATCGACGGTGTAAATTTCGTGAAAAATCAAAGCTGCTCTAATTGGGGCTAATAGGTTTTTTTTAATTATATTAACTCGCTCTTGTTCACTTGGTAAGTAATCAAGTCTCTGAAGTAAGTGCTCCATGCACGATATGTAATATATTAATTTTTCATTTTCGTATTGGAAGCGAATACTGATGCACTTCCATATTTTTTCATCGTCACAAACTGTTGAAAAGTTTCTGACAAGTTCAGAAATCAAGTAGTCCCAATTGTGAAAAATATGTTTTCTTGATCTGTACCACAAAAGAGCATCGTCTTTGAAAAAAGTTGAAGCCGCAGCAATAAGTTGTTCTTTAGAGACTTTGTGCAATAGTCGTAATGTCTCAACGACATTTTGGAATTCCTTAGCGTCAGTGATTCCGTTATAGCAAATGCTCCAACTTTTTATGGTATCCAAAATTTCAGTTTGGGATAAATCTTCATTGGCGACTATCGATATATTATTATTATGTAATTGCGTATATTTTGGACAGCCTTCCATAACTGGCTTCTCCATAACACTTGTTGGAATATCTGGTGAATGCGTGGGTGAATTTTCAATTGATTTCTTTTCTGGCTCTTGAAAAGAGACTTTTGCCAATACATGGTCTATATACTTTTGGTTTTTATAGACTAGAGTAACTTTTTCGATTTCATATGCATTCTCGATCATTTCTAGCGAAACTAAACATAGCTGCTTCAAAAGATACAAATCTTTGTTTGAACTTTGAACTTGCACACTCATTCTACGCAAACGATTTTCGACATGACATAATCGGGTTAAGATTTGTTTAAATTTAACATGCATATTCACCGAGTTAATGTTTTGGATTTCTGCATCTACCTGTTTGAGTTTTTCCGAACAAACAGATAGTTCTTGTGAAAAATTAAGTTTAAAGAACTTTCCAGCTGGTAATTTTAATTCTTCTTCTTGTCTTAAGAGAAGTCTTAATATTTTACGCTTTTCAAGTAAAGTAGAATTCAGTGTCATACTGCGTATCCATAGTTCATATGATAATTCGTCGTACGAGAGACTATTTACTTCCATTTGAAATAAGCGCTAAAACGTTTAAAATGTACTAAAATATTGAAATCGAAAATTGATTAGCATTAATTTGTTTTAAACATTAAAACTTTAATACAACAAGTTAAATTAAGTACCTAATATATAATGGGAATTATATTTTTGAGCTTTCAGCGACTGTTATCGCCTTCGTCATAATTTTATTTAAATATAGATTTAAAAATATAATTTCCATTATATTATTTAATTTAACTTGTTGTATTGAAGTTTCAATGTTTATTTATTCTCACAAGTTAAGATTTATATATTTAAATTAATTTCTTTTATATTCAGTATAGAAAAATGAGGAAAAATTTGAACAAATCCACACTGCCCAAATTGTAAAAATGTAAAATTCGTCAATAGCAATTTTAAACTTCTATTCTATCAGTATTTGACTGTAATTTTAAAGAAAAAATGTTTTTTGAATTTTGCAAAAGTATTTGAAAACAAATAAATTAAAAATTTACCAGTAGAAATTTAACTTCGCTATACTTTCACTTCACTTAATACCGAACTTAAATTTTTTTGGATAATAGAAACAGAATAGTCTTCAAGTTTGAAGTATTTGGTGTACTATAATCTATACAATGTTATCGCTACCTTCTAGTCGAAACAATTTTATTGCTCATGTGCAATGTAACATTTAAGCAGTAATTAATAAATATTTATCATTAGCAAAAATTTTCATTTGATAACATAAGGTATTTAAAAAACGTCAGGGTTTTCTTTCCTTGTTTCTTTTTATATATTTTTTTTTGTTAAATGGAAGTTTATATTTAAGTAACCCATATAGTAAACTTCTTCTTTCTCTTCATTTAGGACTACGTCCTGTTATTACTATGAGCTGTAGATACCAAATTTACACTTGGCATTCATGGTCCTTTGAGCACTTATATTATATTCTAGTAGGCTGCTAAACTTGCTAGATGAAAGCCCCTAAGGTGAAACTTAGACTTTAGATCACAACAGAGTACTAGTCGGCGCGACCAAGCATTGAACCGCGGTTCTCCGCTTCGTAGCATGTCGATTTAAGCCTTATACCACACTGCTAGTTATATAGTAAGTATATAGTATACTATAATATAGTAAACTGAAAGAAAATTACTGCAAAGTCTATTGCAATTGTAAAAGATTTTTCATCCAAGACCATGGAAAGTATACCATTCTATGCAGTTTTAACTTATGGAAAATGATATTTTGCGGTCGAGACAGTTTTGTGTTATATTACATGATATCCCCAGTCATAACAACCGTAATGAAAATATTACTTACGTCCTTTATTTCATTACAGTTGTTATGACTAGTGACGTACATTTATTTTATTTTTATTTTGGAAAAGACTTGTCTTGGATGAAAAACCGCATACGTGACTCGCTGTAAAAGTGATCCATTCCGGATTCGTAAGCTATCAGAACGAGCGTTAGTGAGTTCTGATATTTTGCTTACTCTTCCGGAATGGATCACTTTCGCTAGCTCGTACGTAAATAGCTATTACAATAGTTGCTTTGGAGCACCAGGGCAGTTGAACACCGCCACACAGTGAGGCAGATGCCTGACCTGGCAAAAAAAGTTGTTATTTGATGTTTTCAACGCATGGGTAATTTACATAGACGACTTACTATACTAAGAATTTTACAAAACGGGAAGGATGATATTGGAGAATCAGACTAAAACGATCGAAAATAGACAAAATACCTGGTTTGATAATTTGCATAAAAAACTACTATTTTTCAAGTATTTTAACAAAAATAATTTTATACCAGTAGTTAGTTAAAGTCCTACCTTACTGAAAGAAAACAGCTTGTAATTGTGAATAACCATGCTTCTTGCAGCTTTTGGGTTACGTCTGAAGTTGGTCAGGAATCTCATCGGGGTCCTGTTCATTTCTTGCTGTACATTAATGATGTGGATTCTGTGATAAGATTTTGCGAATTTCTGGTATTTGCTGATGATGATTTGAAATTATATCGTTTGATTTGTTCCGACAGAGATTGTGAACTTATCCAGAGTAATCTTGTGAGACTGCATGCAGGATGGGTGTGATCTCAGTGATCTCAAACTGAATGTCAACAAGTGCAAAGCTGTGAAATTTACAAGAAAGAGATGTAGCGTGTACTTCCTTTACTCAATCAACGGTATGATTTTTGATGATGTTTATGAATTATGAGTACAAAGGGGTCATTCCATATCAAGTGGTCCAACCCTATGGTTTGACCATTCTAGTACTAAATGACCATTATTTCAATTTTATTGTCTTTTGTTTTTGTGTGAGAGCCATTTTTGCTTTGCAATATGGGGCATATTTTGCAATTTTAAGGGTTTACGGCAACCGAAATATTTCAGCTATTATTTGTCCTATCAAGATGAAACAAAAAAGAAATTGTTTAAAAAGAAACAGACTACAATATTCCTTATTACATATTTTTATCTAAAAGCAATCCTAAAGGGTAAAATTGCAGCCTCAGTTCTTATCTAGTTTTATAAAAAAAATGACATTTTTAAAGAGAAGTTTATGCATGAAGGGAGAATATTTCAAAGTTAAATTTTTTTTTACAAAGAGATGATAAGTAGTTGAAATCACACACCAAATATTAACGCTAAGATTTACTCCCTATTTCTTCTAAAAATTTTCAAAGTTTGAAAATTTTAACCAAACGGCGAATTTTGGCACTAAATATCGCTGGTGGGGGACCAGACAAAAATCTGAAATTTCTTGTCATAATAGTACTACATAATGGCATTACGCAAAAAAAATTTTGAGTTTTAGACTTGACTACAAGCCGAGATATAACAATCCTAAAATGTCAAAAAAATGAATAATTTTATACTATATAAAATCAATTTATATTACAGAAGACATAAAAAAGGTACGAAAACTGAAATAAATAAAAGAAGAAGTGTAGGTATATTTTCATAAAATGTGTCAGTAAATAAGAAACTATTCTTCAACTAGCTGTGATGTTAAAGAGCTAATTGATTTTTTGTTTTTGGATAGGTTTTTGACACCTGCACCTCATCAAAGACCTCAGAAAGTGAAGTGTGATAACACCTTATCATTATATCGTTCATCGGAACATATTTATGATACGATCTTGTTTTAGGAATGTAGTGTATGTGAGTACGGCTCTGTACAAAGTATATTTATGTAGATTGTATATTTGAATTTAAATAAAGTACGGATTAGGAAGGGCGGACCAGGATTGGACACAGTTAATATCTGAGGGTTGGTATGGCTGCACGAAGGGGCATATGCCAGGAGCTCAGATGTTAGGGGGGCAGTCATGTCATAGTCTTGATGAAGTAGTCCTGGTGGTCGTGGCCTTCCTATCGTAAGTAGTTTAGTAAAATTAGTGTAGTTTAATTTCCTGTGGAGTATATAACATTTTGGCGACGAGGATGGGATTAATTGGAACAATCGAACCGTTCAAAGAAACCACAGAAGAATTTGAAAACTACGTCGAACGGTTGGAACATTTTTTTACCGTAAATGCTGTCAAAGAAGAGCTAAAAGTGTCGTTATTTATAACATTAGCAGGGTCGGCAGTATATGAAACGGCTAAAAGTCTAATCGCACCAGAGAAGCCTGGTGCAAAGTCATATGAGGAACTAATCGAATTGTTACGGGAACATTACGCACCAGCAAAGTCGGAAATAAGCGAACGGTTTACCTTTAACAATTGTAAGCAAAAAGAAAATCAGACAGTTGCAAGTTACATTGTGGATCTACGTCGTTTAGCTAGCACGTGTAATTTTAAGACATTTCTAGAAGATGCGTTAAGAGATCGGTTGGTTTGCGGGGTCAGTTCGGAAAGTCTTCAAAAAAAATTGTTAGCAACGACGCAATTAACGTTTGAAAGTGCGTGCGCAATAGCACGTGCGCATGAATTAGCAGACAATCAAGTACAAGTTATAGCGGGGGCCAAAGAGGTGCACTGGGTCAGGAAGAACGTCAAACAGCAACTGAGTACGGAAAGCAAAAGTGCACAGTCAACAGAAGATAGTCAAGAACGTACACAGTTCGGAAGGAAATGTTTTCGTTGCGGAAGACAGCATAACCCGATGTCGTGCCCGGCTAGCACGTGGCAATGTTTTAAATGCAAAAGAAAAGGGCATACGTCAAAAATGTGCAGAAACAATAAAACAGTTGGAATGATAGATGAAACGGATTACGATGATTCTCAAGAGGTAGTACGAGCGATTTATCCGTTGAACGTGGTCAAGACCTTACCGACGTATAGCGTGGCACATCGAATAAATTTAACCGTAGCCGGGGTAACGATAGGTTTTGAAGTCGACACGGGAGCATGTAAAACTATTGTACCTTCAAGGTTAATGAAGGAGAAGTGGAAAAATTTGGAAGTACAGCCAGTAGTATATGGGTTGGCATCAGTAACTGGTCAAGAAATAAAAACATTAGGAGAAGCAGTGGTAGATGTCGTGAAAGAAAATCAAAGATTCAAATTACCGCTAACCGTTGTAGAAACGAGACAAAATTTTGTACCATTGTTGGGAAGAAATTGGTTAGACGTCATGTTCCCAGAATGGAGGAATCGATTTAAAATTTCGGTAATAACCAGGACGTACGTGGAAGAGGTAAAAGAAAAGTTTAACGAAGTGTTTAATGGGAACTTATCAAGGCCAATAAAGAATTTTGAAATTAGTTTTGAAATAAAACCAGGAAGCAATCCGATATTTAGAAAGGCTTACAATTTGCCGTACGCGCTCCGAGACAAAGTGGAGAAACAGTTGAAGGTACTATTGCAAGCCGGAATTATAAAAGGAGTAAGTAATAGTGAGTGGGCGTCACCCATCGTAGTGGTTCCGAAGAAAGATGGAGACATCCGCATTTGTGTCGATTTTAGAACCACGGTAAATAAAGTACTAATCCCGACCGAGTATCCATTACCTACGTCTGAGGATATCTTTGCAACTTTAGCAGGAGGAAAGGTGTTCGCAGTAATCGATCTTACAGGGGCGTATACACAACTAAAAGTGGCCGAAGAATCCCAAAAGTTATTGACAATCAATACGCATCTGGGTTTATTTCAATATACGAGAATGACGTTTGGGATATCAGATGCACCGTCCATTTCTCAATCAGTAATGGACCGCATATTAATGGGATTACGAGGAGTCCGATGTTACATAGACGATATAATAGTAAAGGGAGAAGATATGGAAGCATGTAGGATAGCTGTTCAGGAAGTCTTATCTAGATTGCAGCAATATGGTGTAAAAGCAAATCTAGCAAAATGCAAGTTCTTTGAAAACGAAATCGAATATCTAGGTCATAAGATCGATAAGGAAGGAATACATCCGACGCAAGAAAAAATTAGAGCTATAACAGATGCTCCAGACCCACAAAATGTAACGCAATTAAGAGCATACCTTGGATTGTTAAATTATTACGGGAAATTTATACCCATGCTGTCTGCGCGTTTAAAACCACTGCATAAGTTATTAGAGAAAGATGCGGACTTTGATTGGTCGAACGAATGTAAGCAATGTTTCCAAGACAGCAAACGACATATTGTTGAAAATCAAGTGTTGGTTCATTTCGATCCAAAACAACCCCTGGTAGTATCGTGTGATGCAAGTTCGTATGGAGTAGGAAGCGTCTTAAGTCATCGGATTAATGGAATAGACCGACCAATATGTTTTGCTTCGGCGACGTTGTCAAAAGCCGAGAGGAATTATGCGCAAATCGAACGGGAAGCGTTAGCAATAGTGTTTGGGGTAAAAAGATTCCATAAATTTATTTATGGTCGAAAATTTACATTGGTGTCCGATCATAAGCCATTGCAAGTTTTGTTCAATCCGGAGAAAGCAATATCAGTGATGACAGCATCAAGATTGGTCCGGTGGAATTTAATATTATCAACATACGACTACAATATTGAATATAAGAAGGGAGTAGAACTAGTGGAAGCAGATTCCTTATCCAGGTTGCCACTTAAAGATACAACGGAGGTGGATACGTCAATTAATTCGTTTAATTTAACAAATGAAGTACCGTTGTCCAATAATGAAGTAGCAGAATGGACAGCAAAGGACGCATTATTACTCAAGGTAAAAGACTATTGTTACAGGGGATGGCCCGAGAAGGTAGGGGACGTATTACTCAGACCATATTTTCTGAAACGGAACGAGTTGTCAATCGATGGGAATTGTGTACTAAGAGGGTGTCGAGTAGTGATTCCAGAAGCTTTAAGGAAAAAGGTGTTAGAATTAATACACAGCGATCATGCGGGAATGGTGAAATGCAAACTGTTAGCGAGGTCGATCGTGTGGTGGCCGAATCTAAACGAAGATGTCGAAGAAATGGTGAATAAATGTAGAACATGTCAAGTTACACAAAACAACGCTCAAGAAACCCATTTAATGTCGTGGCCAAAAACGGAAAATGTGTGGCAAAGGGTCCATATCGATTTCTTTCATAGTGGTGGGAAGACATTTTTGATAATAGTAGATAGTAAATCCAAGTGGGTCGATATCCATCACATGAACAAAGGAACGGATATAATAAGAACGGTGGAAAAGTTAAAAATAACATTTGCAATTATGGGAATTCCACAGGTATTAGTAAGTGACAATGGACCACCATTTAACTCGACAGAGTATGACAAATTTTGTCAAACCAATGGCATTCAGCCGCTGAAATCACCACCCTATCATCCGCAGTCAAACGGCTTGGCGGAGCGACATGTTCAGAACGCAAAAACGGCATTAACAAAGTACGTAGTAGATAAGTCAAACCTTCCAATAGAACAACAGATAGTGAACTTTTTGTTTTCGTACAGAAATATGCCGAACGCATCTACAGGGATGACACCGAACGATGCGATATTTAAGTATAAGCCAAGAACCAGATTAGATATGTTAAAACCATCCGGAGGCAAAATCGTAATTCAAAAGCCAGAAAAGTATGTACCCCCAAAATCGTTCGGGGTAGGAGAAAAAGTGCTAGTAAGCGCTTTGGGTCGTGATAAAACAGTAAAGTGGGAAGAAGGGGTGATAATTAAAGTGGTGAGTGGAGTAACGTATTTGGTTAGAATAAGAGACAAAGTTCAGTATAAACACGCAAACAATTTAAGAAAATCGCTATTGGAAGATCACCTTGAAGTACAACACCAAGCAGCACCTATGGAAACGATGCAACCACGAAGCCTTGGATCCCAGGAAGAATTAACGTACGATAATCTTGTCAGAGAAGGAACCAATGCAAAGAACGAAGACGAAATAGTTCAACAGCCAACCCCAGGCGCAACCGCTGACCAACAAAAGGTCTTAGAAGCTCCACCAGTACCATTAAGAAGAAGTGAACGGATTTCAAAGCCACCCACACGATTAACATTTTAAAAGAAGGAGAGAAAATGTAGTGTATGTGAGTACGGCTCTGTACAAAGTATATTTATGTAGATTGTATATTTGAATTTAAATAAAGTACGGATTAGGAAGGGCGGACCAGGATTGGACACAGTTAATATCTGAGGGTTGGTATGGCTGCACGAAGGGGCATATGCCAGGAGCTCAGATGTTAGGGGGGCAGTCATGTCATAGTCTTGATGAAGTAGTCCTGGTGGTCGTGGCCTTCCTATCGTAAGTAGTTTAGTAAAATTAGTGTAGTTTAATTTCCTGTGGAGTATATAACAAGGAACAGGCAAGCAGTTATCAAAACGCTTTTTCAGATTAATTCCGTTCGCGACCACTTCCTCACTTTTTACATAAATATATTTAATTCCTGGAAGGTTTTCATTGCAAAAGTTGAGCATGTCTTATGGGGTCAAAATATGAATATTTACGACAGTTTCATCTGTTCTTAAAGTAAGCAAATTTGATTTTCTTCACTTAATTCACTAATTAATTTGATATCTCGTGACACTGGACCATACACACTTTTATGACAATCTTTGCCATTTCATTTTTCAAACTTTCAACGCCGTAAGTACAAAAACACAACCTTCCTATGTGGCTATTACAATAGACCTTATGCTAGAAGAACATATGTACTGTAGTGCTCTTTCTCTCTGCTCTCAAACTAAAAATAGGTCGTTGGTTTTCGAAAGTAAAATGGTTACATGGAAAGACAATAAAAAACTGACAATCTAAACAACGTATTTATTTGCAACCTGAACAAAACAAGAACAATTTTATAAAAGCAAGACTTACACAGAACTCGCTGAGCAGCACGTAATCAGAGCACTTTCTTCGGATATCTCGGTATTGGATTCACCTCCTTCCTCGGATATTTAGGTACTGCACTTCTTTCCTCGGATATTTTAGTACTGGATTAACCTCTGTATTTGATACTTGCTTCGTCACAACTTGTGGCCAATTAACTTTCAATTTAATTCTTCGATTAAGGTTTTTGGATATTGGATCCAAATCAAATTTATTTGTTTGAACTCTTTCACTTCAACTTCCGACAACTTGTTTGGTTGTTCTCCTAACACGACTTGCCTCTCTGGCTCTCAATTTACAACTCTATAATACCACTTGCCTCTCGGACTCTATTTGCCACTCCCCAACACGACTTGCCTCTCTGGCTATCAATTTGCGACTGACTCTTCTCCCTTATTTATCTTTTTTTTTTATCTCCTTGGTTTTTCTTCCCGTGTTCAATTTTTATTGGTCCTTGCTATTTCCCTTTTTTTTTTTTTAAATCAAGATTAGAATTTTGTTTATTTTTTGTTGCTTGTGCTTGTTCGTGTACTGCCCAGCTGCATTCGTGTAAGTCGCTAAATAACAATAAATAAAAATACACACATTAAAATTTTTACAACAATGAATTAAATTACTGCAACATCAAACTTAAACTAAACAATGTAACTTAAACTAACGAACAACTTAACACGAAATAGAAAACAATTTTGAAAACGGAATAAAAGTCCTGCCTTTATTGTTCATCAGGTTGCAAAGTCAGTTCTTTATTTCTAAATTACGCAACTCACTTTCCATTTCTTAACAGAACACAACAGTACATATGTATATTAGGGTAGTCCTTAGTGTTATGGGTAAAATTTTTTTTTGAAATTTGATGCTTCCGCCCACTAAAATTATTTCTTTAGGTGTTTTATCACGTCAGAAAAAAAAATAGAAGCCATCCAGCAATGTTTAATGGTCGCCCAAAACATTAAAACTTTTTTTTGTAATGTTTTTTTAACTTTTTAGAAGTTTGAATGTCTTGGGCGACCACGAAACATTGCTGAATTCCTTCTATTTTTTTCTGATATGATGAAACATCAAAAGGAATAATTTTAGTGGGTGGGAGCATCAAATTTCAAAAAAAAAATTTTACCCATAACACTGAGGACCACCCTAATGTATATGCATATCATCTGTGTCCGAACAATACCGTCCTTGAAAAAGAAAGCATTTATACGTTCACTGAAACGTGTACATTGTTTAACATTTTGTGATTGCTATATCTCGGCTTGTAGTCAAATCTAAAACTTTAAAAAAAATTTTTTTTTGAGTAATGCCATTATGTAGTACTGTTCTGATAAGAAATTTCAGATTTTGATCTGGTCCCCCACCAGCGATATTTAGTGCCAAAATTTGCCTTTTGATTAAAATTTTCAAACTTTGAACATTTTTAGAAGAAATAGGGAGTAAATCTTAGGATTAATATTTGGTGTGTGATTTCAACTACTTATCATCTCTTTGTAAAAAAAAATTTAACTTTGAGATATTCTCCCTTCATGCATAAACTTCTCTTTAAAAATATCATTTTTTTATAAAACTAGATAAGAATTGAGGCTGCAATTTTACCCTTTAGGATTGCTTTTAGGTAAAAATATGTAAAAAGGAATATTGTAGTCTGTTTCTTTTTAAACAATTTCTTTTTTGTTTTATATTGATAGGACAAATAATAGCTGAAATATTTCGGTTGCCGTAAACCCTTAAAATTGCAAAATATGCCGCATATTGCAAAGCAAAAATGGCTCTCACACAAAAACAAAAGACAATAAAATTGAAATAATGGTCATTTAGTACTACTAATATGTTAGGATGTTTACACAAAAAAAATCAATTTTTTTTAGAATGGTCAAACCATAGGGTTGGACCACTTGATATGGAATGACCCAAAGACCTTGCTGTTATTTTTGATCCTGCTCTATCATATGTCATTATCACTCCATTATCACTATCACAAAACTAAATTCTATAAAATAATAAGTAAGATCTTGTACCAATAAAAGGTATTGTTTATTCAATTATTAAAAGGTATGTTATTCTCTTATTGATAATTTTGCCTCGGTGACCTGCGATTCTTATGGCAGGCAGACTAGCTTAAAATACAGTGATAGCAAGGGATGCTGGTAGGTTCTTTTTTTTGTATTTAATTTTATCCTTTAACAACTTTATTGGTGGGCGCCAAACATCAATAAACCCCTTAACATAAAAAAACTAAGTTTGAATAAATTATAATATCTCAAAATAGTGACCTACAACTGATTATCACATTGAACCATTCGTTCATATAATCGATCATTTGATTCAGAAATTTCGCGTAATAAAATCTGAGCACGTCAACTAAATCGATCTCAAATATTATGATAACTTTGCACTTACCAATCTTCCAATAGATATTGTGAATTAAAAGGAATACTTTAACAATGTCTTCGATTAACCAAGCAGATTCCTCCACAGCAATCACGAATTCGTTTTACCGTTCCTTGTAATATCCTGGTTTTCAAAATAAGACTGTATTCTTATTGTGACACAACACAAGAAAACAAAATAATTAACGGCTCTAGCCTCTGCAAAATGTAGGCCAAGACAAAAATTTACTAATGAAAAGTTCAATTGACAATCATATGCAACTCACCAATAATTAATTATAAAAAATTAATAAAATAATTGAAATCAATATTCAAGGAAATATATATAAGCGTTATCAATTTATACAAATGCGTACGTCCACAAAAAGGCTGATATGAGTTGAACCCTATTTTGGAGTGGCTGGTTTTCCTATGATAATCTTCTTGTTTTCTTTATATCTTTGATCAATCAGATTGATGTTATTTTTCTTCTACCATCCGATACAAAATTTACGTAATAACACTTTTCTTCTGCACAACGGACCAATTGATAATATAATCTACCTCGTATAGGAAAATTTGATTTTTCCCAAAATCGTAAATTATACTCCTTAATAAATTTTACTTCATATAGGACTTTCTTATCATTTCCAACACGTTGATATTTTATATCGACCAGTAATAATTAAATATTTAGTAATAATTAGTAATATATTATTATCCAGTATTAACTCAATCAATTCAATCCAAATTTCATATTATCCATACCATTTTATTTTTAATTAATTAAAACCAATTTTATTTCAAACGCAAATTCTTTCGATATTATCGTATTCAACGCCATATATCGAATCTCTCTTCGTTTCGATTTTTGTATTATCTACCTTTCGGTTTTATATACCGGGAAAGTAATAAGTTTAAAATAGAATATTTTTTACGTCAAGCGAAGTATGTAGTTAATATATTATATAAAATAGTACAACTTCGAAAAAATAATATTTTTTAATTATTACAACATGTTTCGTATGAAGAATCATACATCTTCAGGTGTCTACAGAAAAAAATTAAAGTAAAATACAATTTTTTAAAATAATACAATTACGTACCTAATTAAATTTAAAATGAAATTATGAAAAATTTTTTGTTTTTATAGTTGAAGTATTTAAAACTAGGAGTCAAAATATAGGTGTAATGATTTTTTGAAAAATAAAATGAAGGGGTGTGAAGGTTTTTTAAAATTTTTTTTGGAAATAGGGTGGTTAGAGAAAGATGTTGTAAAGAGGAAGAAAGTTTAATAGTTCGTGTTTATTAAGTAAGGGTTGGTTCATTTTAGAAGATTTTTGAATTTCGTATGATTCCCATATTATTCTTTTCAAATATTTGTCTTCATTATGTAGGATGATACATTTGTTATGATTGATTTGATGTTTTTTAAGTTTAATGTGTTTCGAGACTTGGGAAATTGCATTTAGTCGTTCATGTTCGGCAATTCTAGTTTGTAAAGGTCGTCCAGTCTGTCCTATGTGAAAAAAATCGCAGTCATTAGAATTGCCGAACATGAACGACTAAATGCAATTTCCCAAGTCTCGAAACACATTAAACTTAAAAAACATCAAATCAATCATAACAAATCTATCATCCTACATAATGAAGACAAATACTTGAAAAGAATAATATGGGAATCATACAAAATTCAAAAAGCTACTAAAATGAACCAACCCTTACTTAATAAACACGAACTATTAAACTTTCTTCCGCTTTACAACATCTTTCTCTAACCATCCTATTTCTAAAAAATTAAAAAAAAAAATCTTTTTTTTCAAAAAATCATTACACTTATATTTTGACTCCTATTTTTAAATACTTCAACTTTAAAAACAAAAAATAATTTTTCATAATTTCATTTTAAATTTAATTAGGTAAGTAATTGTATTATTTAAAAAAATTGTATTTTACATTAATTTTCTTCTGTAGACACCTGAAGATGTATGATTCTTCATACGAACATGTTGTAATAATTAAAAAATATTATTTTTGCGAAGTCGTACTATTTTATATAATATATTAATAAGTTTAAAGTTTAAATTATTTTATTGAAAATAATAAATATTATGTAAATTGACTAATTGACCGCTACAATCTTGGGGGCCCGATGCTCTAGCATCGTAACCACCCCTATAAATCCGTCACGGCAGAGCCTATTTTACCACTAGGCGTATTAGGCACGTGCCTAAGGCCCAATGGCCAGAGGAGCCCGAAATGAGAGAACATAAAATCGTAAAATAAAAATCAAATACTGATAAAATAACCCAAAAATTGAGCCTTCGATGCTATTAGTTACACTCGAATATAAGGGGCCCGAAAATTTACTAAAGCCTAGGGCCCAACTCAGTTAAAAATAGGCCCTGCGTCACTGTGTAAAAGTATTCTTTTTCCTTTCCTATAAGTCAGTGGTTCCCAAACTTATTTATGTAGCGCCTCCCTTCTACCAAAAAAAAATTATTAGTGCCCCCCTTCAAAAAAAAGGTACTTTTCCACAAAACAAAACTTTTCAATTTTCAAAACAAGGAAAGGGAGTTTAGGGAAAGTATTGAGTTCCAACCGTGTTAAAGATACAGGTGAGTATCAAACAAATAAAAAAAATTAACAATAAAAAACTACACAAGTGGCCCGCGTTCCCCTTTGCAGATCTCTGCGCCCCCCACTTTGAAAACCACTTAAAATTATATCTTGAGTCATTAAACAAATTAAATAATTACTGGTTTTGTTGCATGAGTTTATTCCGATTTAATTATTATTAAATACACATTTATATGTATATAAATTATTATTATCAAATACTACTTTATTATAAAAATAAAATATATCTAATATAAAAATTCTCCTTCGTTTAACTTTAAAGTTATCTATATTGTAAAAAATTGAATAAATTCATAATACAAAAAATTTAGGTACAGAGTGTATATTTGAAAACGATCCACCTTAAATTTCTCCTGAACTACCAGTGACGGCGCCATGAGTGGGCACGTGCCCACTCTGTTGTTCGGAGTGCCCAGTCAAGTATACCACCCGAAATAATATATTTGTGCCCATCCATTTCAAAAATGCTAGCGCCGTTGCTGTGAACTAAATAAAATATCGAAAAACTATAAAAAAAAAGTTTCCTAGATAAAAAGGAGAAATTAGACTTGTGTATTCTGTGTTACGCTAGAATTCACCCCTTCACCTTAAGTTACCCCAACTTAAAAAATTTAAATGGCACCATACCCTTTGGCACATTTCAAATTAAAGGTCTCTTAAAATGTTATCTTATTACGCAAAAAATTTTAATTTATATACTTGATTTTTTGATATCCTCTAATAACATAAAACTAAAATACTTACAAGTGGTGCGAGTTATTGTAGAAAAATTAAAAATTATTCCCCAAACCCCTACAAAGATTTTCACATTTCTATGAAAATAAAAGTTGCCTATGCTTTTAACACCCAGTTGTGGATAAGCGTGGAAATCATAAATTAATTCAAATGTGTACTTTAATCATCTCAATATACATGATTGGAATAAATAATATCTTCGATGTAATTGCAAAATGATTAGCAATGACGATGACGTTTTCGAGTTATCAAGTTTCTTGACGTTGAAATGTATAACTGCTAAGACATATATTATTTCATTTTATCTATCAATTAATGAAAGACGAGAAAACTATAAAATCATGCAAATCAAGTTTGATTCATTTATTTAACTGTTCTAATTATAAATAATAATAAAAAAATGCTTTTGCTAAACTTTTTTCATAACAAATTAAATTTTTTCATATACATGATCATTGATCATGTTACTTATTATAATTGGTATTTATATATTGGTATATAATTAATATTATAATAACAAGTGGGTTGTTATCGTGTATGCGGTACCGATGACGGCTAATAAATAATCCAGAAACACATGTCTACCACGCATCCCTAATTATGCAAGTTTACGAAAATAAATTGTATATTTGGCACGCAAAGTGCCAAATTTACCACCGCAAAATTAATCAAAGCCGATAGGTATCACTTGTAATAATTAATTTATCAGCAGTTTACGTTTATAAACAATATAAAAAAACAATTTTGATTTATTTTATTTATTATATTATGAGCACAAAACAAATACAAAATGTAAATAAAATCTGTAGTTTTATCTAATACATGTTTATTGCAGTGTAAAAGATTTCAATTTTATAAAATAAATGAAAAATTAGTTCAGAAAAAATTCACATTTATGACTAAGGAATGGATTTATATGTATTTTCATGGCGAATGGCGATAATTCAACCTACTTTTAGGGACTCAATATTTTTTTATTTTGAATATGATATGCCAGCCATATAGGCGCCGAGCCGTTAAGGCCCCGAGCCATTTAGGCGCCAGTCATTTAGGCGACAGCCATTTAGGCCCCGATCCATTTAGGCGCCGGGTCAATTGGGCGCCAGCCTTTCTTTTTTTCTTTATTTTTAAAATTTTATTTTAACCCTTTAGTGGGTGTAAAATAAAGGGTATAAATATATAGTAGTACATTATTTATTCTTTTTATTACTTTTAAAAAAATCATGTATTTTATTTATTAATTTTTTATAAGAAATATTTTATGTTTTTTATTCTTAAAAATTTTAAATTTATCGAAATCCTACAAGGATGGATGAAGAAGTGTAGAAATATGGGACTGCGAGTAGGAGACGACATACTTTATACTCTTTTTTTGCGGATGATCAGATTGTGATAGCGGAAGATGAACAAGATCTTAGTTATATGATTATAAAACTACATGAGGAATATATATACAATAATTTCTATTCGTAATTTAATTTTGAATTTGATTTATTTACTTTATTTCACTTATACAGGGTGCCCCATGACCGTGCATAACCTTTGAGGTGGTGATAAAGGACACTTTTCTAAGACAAAATTTCAAATAAAATTTTTGTTTAAGTCCAAAGTGTTTTGAATTTATGATTTCAAACGATCATACCTCCGATATTATTGAGTTTTTAGGCTTAATGGATTAGAACTTTTTTAAAGATCATTCCCTTATCTACAAATTAGCTTATAACTCCTTATTGTCTAGAATCAACGGATTTCGAGTTATAAATTAAATTAAGTGAAAAAATGTTAAAAAAACTCAGGTTTTATAATAACAATATAATAACTAAGAACAGAAATAAGACAATAGTTAAAAAATTTGGCGCCTAAATGGCTAGCGCCTAAATGGCTCGGCGCCTAAATAGCTTGCGCCTAAATGACTGGCGCCTATTCGGCTCTGCGGCTATATGGGCCGACGCTTATATGACTGGCGCCTATTTGTCCGGTTCCGGCAAAAATACATATAAATCCGTTCCTTATTTATGACATATTTTTATAATATACATCTAGTATAATATAATATAACAGATTTTGAACTTTTTAAATTCTTTAACAATGTTTATTACTTTAAATAGTAAAAGTAAGTATAGTAAAAATAAGTAGTAAGTAATAGTAAACATACCAGTTACTGATTATTACTTATTAATTAAGTAAGATAATCGGAAAAAAATATAACAGATGTTTGATCTTAAGACGAAATATAAAGAAATATCCCTTGTTGTTGCTAGAATACCTCCTGTAAAAAAATTATATTATCATTAAAATAATTTTCAGATTTCTGAAGAACCAGAAGAATATAATAATTGTATTAAAAAATTAGAAATTAGTCAAAATTACACGCAAATAAATACAAAACACATGATTGAAAAATAATGAAAAAACAATTTTTCTTAAATACATAAAATTTAATTATCCTTTTTTTCGATCTACGTCATCTATAACTTAACCCTTTACTTTAACGCTCTCGAGTCATTCCATATGAAATCATCAAATCCTTGTTGCTGCACCATTTTAGATTTTGCTTAAACTTAAAATCTAGAAGGATTTAATTTTTGTACTCGCCACTTCCGATCCACACCAAATCAAACAATTGAAAAGTCTGATTTTCTATAAAATAATACAAACATTTATATAATTCATATACCTGAAAAATAATATGGTACTGAAAATACGTGTATTTTATTGATTTTTTTGTGATTTTCAATTGACTCCAGTGTCTGAGCTGTTAAATATAAAAGTCTAATCGTACTCTGATATCAAAGTGCACATATCATAAGAAAATAAAAAATTAAGATCAACCCGTTCAGTCAACTAATTATGAAAAAATCTTTACTTGAAATTTTTAAATTTTAATAATTTGCATATTTCAGGCTACAATTTGGATATGTGAGTAATTCCACGTCAAGCGGGACGAATTTTGGTAAAATTTGACCTTCGTGTCTCCGATTCAGCGGCAAAGTTTTATATGGGTTCTACATTACTAAAATATGACTTGTAATTTTTATCAGATTTTTATAATAATTATTTTGCAAGTTATGAACAATCAAAAATTTCAAAAAATTGATCGAACGCTCCTTTTCAAATATGAATATCTCTGGTTCTATTGAACTTACAAAATCCTGTTTTAGCTCATTTTAAAGCTCTTGAATTGTACTTTCGTTGAAAATTTTCTATATTTTACGAAAGTTGAAAATTCAATGATTGTTTAACAAATTTAAGTTTAAAATCGATTTTTAACTAATTTTACCACCTTGGAAAATTTTGAAAAAAAATATGAGCGTGTTCCTCGTTAAATTTCCTACAAAATATGTAAATTTCAAGATGGAGAACAAATGGAAACTGATACAAAAAAAATAAATTCGTTGCGCCATTGATGCCGCTCATGATATATTATACGCACGAAGTGGATTATGATAGGAGATTGTTATAAGGATTTAATTATATCTCGTTAAATATTAAAGAAATTTACATGAAACTTTTTTATTTGCTTACAGAAACTGTAAGAAATTCCGTAGTGGCTGAAAATCTTTTTGTTATTAACTTTTGTTGTGATACAGGTTCTACAAAGTGTAAAGAAAGTATTCCATGCACAGTCTTCGCCCTTTCAAATCGATCTTGTAAGATGATATCTTCTTCATAGTAATTTTTATTTGTGAAATAACAAATATCGATATGTTTGATATTTAGATTATTTTCAATCCAGTCGAAGAACTTTCTCGGTGTTTTGATGGGATCCTGACGGCGTTCCATGCTGCCTTTCAATCTTTTGAGTGTATTTTGACACTCGATATTTTGACAATAACAACCCAAAAGAAAGAGCTGATAAGGGGAAAGTTGATCAATATTACCCATAATTTTTTAAACAAAAAGAAAATTGAAGCTGATCCCATTTCCGAACAAGTTTGGACTACTAAACGTTTTTTAAAAGATAACCCGGAGCTACTGGTATTAAAAGCAGATAAGGGTAACTCTACCGTTGTCATGTACAAAAATGATTATCAAGAGAAAATGTTTAACCTGCTCTCTATAATATTAATACTTATAAAAAACTAAGTAAAGATCCAACTTCTACCATTCAGGGTAAGTTTAACAGGATTATTAAAGAACTATATGATAATAAGTACATTGACTTGACAACTAAAAAACGGTTAACAAAATATAATTCACTATTCCTTAGAGCATATGGTTTGCCCAAAGTTCACAAACCTGGTGTACCTCTTCGTCCGGTGATTAGTTGCATCGACTCTCCATCTATCCCCCTAGCATGCTTCATCAACAGTATACTCAAATGCACCATTCCTGCACTGCCTTTCAATGTTATAAGCACGAAGGATGCCAAAGATAGAATTCTCCAGAGCAAGATACCTCAGGGCTTCATACTAGTTTCATTTGACGTTAACTCGTTATTTACCAACATCTCCAAGGAAGCTACCGTGGCTTCACTCATGAATAATTGGGACCTTATTGAGCCGTTTACCAATATCCCTATCAACATGTTCATGAAACTTGTATCACTGATTTTCGACAACAGCTATTTTAGCTTCGACGGGGTGTTCTATGACCAATTGGTGGGTTCAGCTATGGGTGACCCATGCTCTCCTGCTTTTGCAAATTTTGTAATGAGTGATCTTCTGTGCAATTTCTTCGGGTCTGTGCATTTTGAGTTACCATTCTTACTGTTATATGTTGATGACATTTTCACTTCTGTCCCAGAGGGTGAAGTAGATAACTGTATTAAGATTTTGGGTGGTTATGATGATATGCTCTCTTTCACATTTGAACGTGAAGTTGATGGTGTTATCCTTTTCCTTGACCTTCTGGTCAGGAAAATGGATGATGGAAGACTGGTAACCGATATATACAGGAAGCCTTCATCGACAGACAGATTATTAAACTACCACTCATCCCATCCCATTAATCAAAAAGTTGGTCTCATACACACCATGAAACAGGATAAAATTATGCGTACCTGACCATCTCGTGAACGCCAGATTACAGGATTTAAAGGTCCAACTTTTGAGAAATGGCTATCCTGGACGATTATTAGATTTAACTCTTTTTGGTAATAGGAGACCACTCCCACCTTCGATTCCTCCAGACAGAATACAAGCGGTGATACTAAATACATAAAGATCACGTATCATCCTCTTCTATCCAACAAGATACGATGGCTGTTCAAAGAATGTGTTGATGACAACAATAATTTCAAACTGGTCTTTCATAATGGTTTCACTCTAAGAAATATCTTGTTTTCTACCATCAACGCAGCAACGGCGTATATAGCATCAAGTGTTCCTGCAACCTTATCTACATTGGACAAACTAAACAACTTCTTTCAGCTCGCATAAAACAACATCTCTATGATATTCGGTTGGGCTTCATGAAGACGGGCTTATCTGAACATACGATCGAAAGTTTACATTCATTTTAACATGAAGATGTTACAATTTTGGAAGTCCAGCCGAATTATTATAAAAGAATATTTTTGGAAGCAGCACACATTTCTACGACTGACAGTAATATCAACAAACAGACGGACTATGGATATATTAACGCTGGCTATAAAGGTTTACTCAGACATTATCTACATAGGACTAAGTAGCGGTAGTTAGAGTTCTGCACCTTTGTGTTACAGTTTTGTGTATGTACAGTATCGGTTATTGTGATAATCAAGTTTTCTTTTTTCACTAATTTGTTGTTGACTGGTATATCATTACTTTAATTTTACTTACTGCATTATTTTGGTAGTCTACAGACATCAGGATGTTGTTTGTTTATGTTCATATTTAATTTTCACTTTCGTATTGAATAATCTGTTGTTTGGTCATTTTTAAATTTGCGGGAAATTTAAAATTTTGTTATCAATTGAGTTGGCCATACTTTGTAGTTGATCGACACACGGAATGTTTTGTTATCTTTTATAATTTGACAGAATTATTGTGTCGCATTATTTATTCTATTTTATTCGTTATATCCCTTTTTTGGATTTTATAGTTTATTATTGTTATATTTCATAGATTTTATATTTTTTCATACATAGTGTTCATAATTTATCGTTTACCTTATATAGTTTTTGCGCCATGTTTTTGCCCGTTAACGCCATGGATCAAACAATGAACATCCTGGTTGTTTGGGTAAGATTTCCTTACCTATATTTACCATATTCACCTTTTAATTTTAGTACTGATGATGGAGTGAATAAAGTCCTCCGAAACGTCGACCTGACAACTTTATTAGTTTGATTGCGTTCCAAATAACCCGATATCTTTTTACATTTCTATTTATCACATTGGACGAGATTTTGGTTTATCTATTATTTTTGTTTTTATATTGAGCACTGGCTCCGTCCGAGAAATAAATTATTGTTTGCACATGACGAAACTTCAATTGTATTGTGCTTCAAGCATTCTGAGATCGCGACAAAATTCTTTTATCTTATGTCTCCATTTTCATTGTAGTAAATAACAATCGGATGCAATGTCACTTGGTCGTTATTCCAATGTATCCTCTGAACGGCATCTTGGATCACGAATACATAATTTTCGGAAAAAGCGCATATAATAATTCGGTATTCTTCGGTTATCAAATGATTCTTCCAGTCTGAAAAACCTTTGATTGCTGTTCAGCAATGAATACATGAGTTACCAGTCCATTGAGTTTCACGCACAGCTTTTCCAAAAAATCACTGTCTGTAACATGTTCTAAAGTTTTTACATGAAAATTTAACATAAAATTTGAGGATAAATTTTCTGTATGCAACGGTGTTAAATATTTTCTTAAAAATTTACTTGTAAATTTTAAGTCAAATTTAACGTCGTGTCATACAGGCTTTACCAAACATGTCCAAATTGTAGCCTGAAATATGCAAATTATTAAAATTTAAAAATTTCAAGTAGTAATAGTTATTTACCTAAAAGTCAAATGATACATTACTGACGAGGAGCAATGTTGAAATACGAGGCACTTTGTGCCGAGTATTTTAAGCTCTGAGTAAAATGAGACATTTTCCTGACAAGTATGGTATTAAATTTTACCGAAAATCGTAAAAAATCGAAATTTTAAAACATTAATTGACCAACATTTTTAAAGTGAGCAAAAATCAAGTTTGTCGATTTGTTGATTACATAGTTACCATACATAGTTACTGTCAAAACAATAATAAGTAATATAGAAAAGAACGACGTCTCTTTTATTTTGTTATAATTAGTAATTATTACCGGACTAGTCATTAAAATTCAATTTCCCTGCGTGTATATAAGCAGGGAAGTATTGTTTTGATGACGATTTTCGGTAAAGATTTTTTCATAACTAGTTGACTGAACGGGTTGATCTTAATTTTTTATTCTCTTATGATATGTGCACTTTGATATCAGAGTACGATTAGATTTTTTCAGGTATATGAATTATGTAAATGTTTATATTTTTTTATAGAAACTGCCATCTTTCAGCTTTAAAATGCTACCTTGGTCGAGTTTTTTTTTACAGCTAAAGCCGCAAAATATAAAAATAAGATTTTTCAAATGTTTGATTTGGTGTGGATCGGAGTGGCGAGTACAAAAATTAAATACTTCTGGATTTTGGTCTTTGGAACCCTAAAGAACATTTCCACCAAGTTTAAGCTTAAACTAAAATGGTGCAGCAACAATTTTCTTGGTTTTTTGATGATTTCATATGGAATGACTCTCTCTGCTCTCTGGTAAGACGATTTACCAGTTCGCATCGAGCAGAAATTATATACTCTTCATGTTGAAATAATTTGAAATCACTATTTGGACGAATAAAGATTTGATAGAAAATAGTTTTGCGCGTTAAAGGGTTAATACATTACTATATATTAAAACATACCGGAAGGTCATCGTTATCTTCTTTTGGAACCTTCGGTGATTTTGGTTTGTGGGACTTATTTTTGCCTATAACACAAAGATAAATAGTATTATTATTGTTATTTAAAATGAAAAATATTAATCAGTAGATTATATAATAAATAAAAATAAAAAGAAAACTTTATTAAAATTATATTTGTTGCATTCACGCGTTTATCAAGCATTGAGATATAATCTACAGAAATTAGTCAAAAAATGCCTTAGTGCGGAATAAATTTATATTTAGGTTTTGGTGCGTTTTTAGGTATATTTTAGTGTCTGATGATTTCAATTTCGAAGATTTAGTTGAAGAGCAAAGACAAGAAAAAGGGTTCATTTTCCACATCTACATGTGGAAAACAAGTCAACTCAAAATAACGATTTCAAATTTAAAGAGGTTTTTCGGGAGATAGTTATATTCTGGAAAATTTGCCATGAAAAAGTCAATTAAATCACTGAAAATAGCCGACAAACCCCGATGAAATGACCTATTTCTGGTCTGAAGTTCTGAGTGCTATAGAACCACCTAAACAAATTTCAAAAAGAGGATTCTTTTCATTTAAAGTTAAATAGGCGTTAGGGGAACCTGCCCAATAGTGAGACACTATTTTTTTAAACCGATATAATTCATAAACCATTTGACTGATTTACTTACCACTATACAAAACTATCTTTACCTACATATATGTGAACAATGTATGGATATATTCTTAAAGTTTACTACTTTTTTTTGTAAGAAGAAACTATAGTTGCATTTGTCTCACTGTTGGACACTAGTTCCCAACAGTGACACCCAATTATTGTTCGCGTAAAAATTAAATATGTCACGTTTTAACGTTTAAAATGTTTTGTTTGGGCCTAATCTCACCCCAAATAAAATGTGATGTGTCCCGATTGTGTTAAATCAGTGGTTCCCAAACTTATTTATGTCACGCCTCCCTTCTACCAAAAAATATTATCGGCGCCCCCTTCAAAAAAAGGTACTTTTCCACAAAACAAAACTTTTCAATTTTTCAAAACAAAGGAAGGGAGTTGAGGGAAAAATAATGTTTTTTCTCAACTACACAAGTGGCCCGCGTCCCCCTTTGCAGGTCTCTGCGCCCCCCATGGGGGCGCGCCCTCCACTTTGAAAACCACTGTGTTAGATGGCAAAACAATATAGTGACTTACCAGATAATCTTCCTGATTCTCCTCTCTTTTGGTTGGTAGGAATGAACATAAGGTGACGGAAAGGATAACAAGTAAGATTGTCACTTAGTCACTATAATAATATTGAAAATGTTCCGATAATTATTCAGCGGGAGGTCGGATTGGTTGATCACAAACAAAATCTTGATATAACCGGAAAAAATACCCAAAATTGGTATAAAACAAAACTCGGCTGTTTACTCATAATATGGCGGATGGTTATCTAAACTAGCATTGCGCTTGTTTCGAGCGCATTGGGAAGTAGGTTTTGAAAGTGGCGCGAACATGTTTATTTAAAATAAAAACAAATACATTGGATTTTACATTGAAAACATGTTTTACGAAAACCTTTTTAAATTTCTTTTCAAGATAAAATAGTGCATGTGGTAAAATTTACTTTTACTTGTCAGAAATAGATTTATTTCCAATATGTACAAACTCTACCAATAACCGCGGCAAATAATCATTCAAATCCATGGCACGATGCTTCCTTTTTCCTGTTAAAAGGTGAGAGAAATTTGAGAGCACATGAAGTGAGAAAAACGCAATGTCTCACTGTTGGGCAGCATTTCTTATTAAATACGAAATTTTGTTAAAAAAATCCTACTCTTTTTCAGGTAGAGCGCACACAAAATTTGACCACTTACACACATACAGACATTTTTTGGAAATGATGATTTTCCGCTTCTGGGACCCCAAATGTCTAAATTCATCAAAATCTCAAAATTTCTTTTCTGCATGATTACAATAATTTTTCATACTTCGTATGATACCAAGCCACAGAATTATTGTTACAGTTTTGGTTAAAAAATTTAAAAATTTGAAATTGGAATAATTAGAATTCTTATTAAATTATTATGATGGTTTTTTGAAGAATAATTTAGATATGTATTTGGAGTAATTTAAAATTGTTTCAACAAGGTAACTAGACCCCCCTATGACCCATCAAAATTCAACAATATCTACATTTTGTTAAAATTTGAAAAATATATCTAAATTCTTATGGAAATACCTCTGGAATATTGATTTACCCCTTACAAAAAATTTTTTAAATTTGCTCTTGATTGCATTTCTTAAAATATCTGATAACTATATACAAAATAAAAATCGAGAAATTTCCAAAAAGTATTTTATATTATGTAATATTTATATGAACTAGAAAAAGACCAAATTAAGCTTTTCAAAGATACCAAACACGTTTTTATTTAAAAAACATTCTTGCCAATTTTCACTAAAAATATATTTTTAATAAACTATATCAATTCAAAAATTAAACTGCCAAAAAATGGTGTAAGGTACAAAAAAGAAAACAATTTATACAATTTAAACAATTCAGAAATAAAAGATGTCCAAATTAACTTAAAAATCAGTGAAACTTCTACAGTGTGAAAATAAGGACCAAATGCACCTCTGTTAAATTAAAAATAAAAGTTTTTAGAGCCCTAATAATCCTATTGACAAACAAGCAAAGGATTAAAATATAACAACCTTTTTTCGACTTAAATTTTAAGGTCAACCCTAAAAATTTTTGGCGCAATTTACGGGTAGGATTAGAAAAACCCTTGACCGCTGGCGCAATTTACGGTCCCCGACCTACATTCAGGACAAAAGAATTAAACGTTATCTCTTTTTGGCTGACTGTTATTTGTATGGGAGACGTCAAATTGCGTCCCACGGTCAAGGGTACGGGTAAATTGCGTCCCATCGGCCCTCATGGTCAGAATGGTTAAGTAAAATCCTCTTATTCCTTAAGCTGCATAAAGGTTCACAATGTTTTGGGCATTTTATAGTACAGGGTGTTACAACTATTATTACTAAATTGTGTTTCTATAAATATTTTTCTCTTATTTTTTTTTTATAGTTATTGCCTTGGTGAAAAATTAATTTATTCACTCAGGAAAAAACAATCTGAAGCAAAGAAAAACTTTGTTGTAGCATCAAAGAAAACTTAATTTTTTGAACCCCCCTTAACATATATAAGATATAATTATCCAGGGTGTCCGCGCAGGAACCCGACAGAAAAAATTATATTAATTAATTCATATAATATATTATTATGATTTATTGTTACATTTATTGCGCGAAATCTAAGAACTTCGTCAAAACGAGTCCCAAGGTTTGCTAATCATGGGCGCCCCCCCCCCTGGGAAATTGAATGGAAGAATATAAAACAATTTTTACAGACGAAGAAACAACATAATGAAATTTGGAAACTGTAAATATAATGTAGTTGCCTCCCTGAAATTTATTCCTTCCGGCGCTCATGTTGCTAATCGCACCTTTTCGACTTTTTCCCACCCGGGGATGTTTTTATTTATTTGCAGCCACCTCCCATCAATAAATTAATAAAATAAATTCATAAAATACCTACTTAATTCTGAATTCTGAAAAAGAGTTATGTATTAAGTTAGTAATAATTTAAGATATATCTTTAGCAAAATTGTCCGAAGATATGCATCGGTTATGTAGGTTAGTGTTAGTTTATGATGTTTCTTTAGTAAAATTAACCGTAAAAAGAGAGAAAAGTGTTTCATTTTGAATTTCAAGACGCATTACTCCACCCCGGTCTTCACGTAAGGACGCCCATGTGTTATGTTTTGTTTTTGCGTCCCATGATTTCTTGATACCCACAAGTAAATTATTGTTGAGATTTGTATTAGAGATTACCGCTGATCCGATTAGGGTTCGGGACGCAATTAACCCGTACCTTTTTTTGACCACTTCAAAAACCTTCAAAAATAGTGACCACGGGACGCAATTTACATGCGCCCATTTGTATAACGAGAACGTTATATAATATAAGAATATAAGAATGTATAACATTCATAAATATTGTATCTACTCAAAACATAAATATTCTTTAAAATTTAAAAAAAGATGTATTACTATTATCATCCCCTCCATAAAGTTTATCTAGATATTTTACAAATTTAAGGCGGTTCAAATAAAAATGATATCCGATTATACTAGTAACCACGACACACATAACATTGGCATTTTTACCAATAACAAAAAATATCCAAAGTACAACGGTTATAAGATAGGTATAATATTTCTAAAATGTAATAATATTGGCTTGTTTGTGCAAATTGATTGTATATTAAATATTTTGAAAATGATAACAAAACTTTGTAATTATGATTTTAATATTGGAATCATCAAATTTCTTGTAATAAAATTTTTTTAATTAAATTGGAACAATAAAAAAATATATTGTTTTAAAATGCAAATAAATTGTTCAACTTACGTTTGCATTTATGCTTACGTGCACGTTTCTTGTGTTTTTTTTCGTTTTTATAAACGGATCCAGAAGTGCCTGCTTCAGCCAAATTGCACTGTTGTCTCATCATACTCAAATTTTTTCCAGAAAAAACTTTAGGTGATGAATAAGAGTTTGTTAGTTGCTTCTGTTTAATTTCATTTTCCTCCAAATCATTATTTATTTTGTGTAAATCGCTAGAAGATATTTCTTTTGGCACAGCATTTTGAAACTCGACATCAGGACCAATATAATCTACTGTTTTAATTGTACCTCCGTATTCTGTTGAAGTATTGTCCATGGTTTGATCTTCATTTTTAGTAGCCTCATCGTTATGAGTTTTGTCCATATTTTGATCTTCATTTTTAGTAATCTCATCATTATCAATAAGAGGCATACTCGGGAGAATTTCAGTAGGTGAGCTTGAAGATTTTTGGGCTGTCATTCTCGTTTTTTTCAAAATTACTAAGTTTACTCACATTAATTTGCAAAGTGTTAATCTTTGCAGACTTTGTTAACCTTTGCTGTTTGATATTAATCAAACTTGATTCCCTCTGTATTGTTCCCCACCAAGAATAGTTCGATCATATCATCTTATCCATTTAATTTTCAAATTAATACTAAAGGTAGCGCTACATATTGTGGTGTTGTTATTTTGCCTATCTATTTTTGCAAAAAGAAGTTTGCGTATTTTAAACTAATTTTAATTACTGCGTTTAATTGAATAGCAATGCTGATGAAATAGTGTTAACATTATAATCAAATATTTATTGCTTTATAATATTTAATATGCAGAGGCGGTGATATTTCTAAAGAATAACAAAAGAGTCAGAATTGATAACTTTTTTTTTTTGCGATTATGGTATATTCTGGCGTTCTGCAGGGCTCTCACTGTGGTCCTATCTTGTTTTTATTATTTATCAACAATATTGGTCAAGTTAAATATTTCTTTATACTTCTTATTGTTTGCCGAAATCTATTATAGACTTTCAGATCATCAGATAGATCTACCAAGTTTATCAATGATTGTACATTATTGCAAGGAGATCTCAACAACTTGTATTACTGGTGTGCCAATTAAATTAATCTAAATCTAAAAAAAAAAAAAAATTATTCGAAATCATTAGCAGTGTTTAAGCAAAACCTCCGATGCATAGATTTTGCAGTGTACACCGAGAGAAATAAATAGTTAATTCAACTGAAAACACGTTCGCTCAACAGTTTTTCGTGGTTAAATATGGCGAATGCGGTTGCCACATTCTAATAACAATTAAAAAATTTCATTTTTAAAATGTTGAATTAATAAATATACAAGGTTTTCTTTTAAACAGTATCATAGTTGGAATAGTAGTACAACACTGTTGAACGAATATAAAACTAGGATTAATTTAAAACAGTATATTTTATTTCAATATTTAAAAAATGTTAAATTTGCTTTAAATCACCATTGAAAAGATCATGCTCAATATTCACTGAACATGTATTTTTGTTAAAATGTGAGTCCTAATGGCTCCCAAATGTAAAACTAATCCGTAAAAACTGTTAAATAAAAAACTACGAAGTTTGATTAAAAGTTATACATAGCAACTTAGGGCATCATTGAAATAAAACTTGCTCAATATTCACTGAATATGTGTTTTGTGTTTACAACAACGTTAAACATGAAAATGCAATCGTTATTGTTGGTTAACTAAAATATCGTCTATTTCAATGAAATGGGTAAAGAATGTAAAACTTAGCAGGAAAAATTATTGACACAACACAAAATAGTATATTTGCTTTAATATTTCATTAGGTTAAATTAAAATTAATACAGCATTTACTTATTAATAACAAATAATATATATAAAAAATATAAATAATAATTAATGATATACCAATGGCATCTAATGGTACCTATACATACAGTTAGTCTCAAAAGGAGTTGGGCACTCTTATGTTAACAATGTTAATTTTACATTTTCAAATCAATTTTTGGACACATAAAAATCGATTTTACAGTAAAACTTTTTAGATATTTTTTGTAGAAAATTTCATTGCTTACAATTTTGTTTACATACATTTTTCTATTTTGTCGCCTCGTTTCTCACTGACAGCAACTTAAATAAGACTTCGTAAACACAAAATATATTGTCATCTATCTCAGAAACGGTGCAACGAATTCAAAAAATGAATAAGCATCTTTTCTTGAAAACTGTATTCTCTATATGTTAGTTTATATACATTTTTCTATAGGAAATGAAATTAGCTACAAAAAATGTCTAAAAAGGTTTGCTGTAAAATCGATTTTTATGTGTCAAAAATGGTCTTGAAAAGGTAAAATTAACATTGTTAACATAGGAGTGCCTCACTTCTTTTGAGACTAACTGTACATACATACATACATACATATATACATAGTACATGGTTATTCAAATTCAATTATAATACTTGCATAAGTTTCAATTTGGCATCTATCAACTTTCTTAAAATGAATGGCAATTTATTTTAAAAAATTTAAATTTTTCAATAAAGATAATAAAAATGTTAAATTTAAATGCAATCATTAGGTGCGCAACCGATTTTGGATCCACACCTGAATCAAAATCTGTTTAAACGATTTAACAAAATTAAAATTAGAATCACAAAATGGACAAAGTATCATGGTACTGAATTACCTTTCAATTTACTAAATAAAGTACTGACACGAGGTAATTTTTTATCCCATTCAAAAATATATTCCTGTATTAGTAACCAAATGTGCTCGGATTTTGGAGGATATTCGGCGTTGAATGTATGGAAAGCTTTAAATACCAAGTCCATATGCATATTGGAGAACATCGATACCTTTATAAATGTTATTTTGGATAATAACGTAACAATCAGAAATGGTTTGTAAATGTTGTCCAACCTCCAACCACAACGATGTAGGGAAGGTTAGCTTTCTTGTCAACTCTGTTTTTCATGAAAGTTTCAATGTCCCCAGAAATCTAAAATCAAACAAATACATACTATATAATATCACATAATGGTGTTTCCACGAAATTCAACAATCAACAAACAAAATTTTTTTAAATTTCTTTAAAAAATGTTTTTTATTGAACATCAAGATACGAATATTACCTTTAAGTGATTATTGAGTAATTATGCTTTCACAGCATTCGATAGAAGTTGGTTTCCAAAATCTTCTTTCGCGACCTTCAACACGGCCACTTGGAGGGAAAAGAGTCGATAGTAAAGTTATTTCTATGCTCTTTTTACCATCTAAATAGAACATAATTTTAGAACTTTTCATATATAATAATATTATAAATAGGTATGTAGCACATATTATGTACACTTACTTTCTGATAAATTATCGTCGTTCGATAATAGCAAACTTAAATTTGGTTTGTCTTGTTATAATTTTTGGAGTTTCTTAAAAAAAGCTTTCTCACTTGTTAAATTGAAAGTTTTCGCATTCCATAAATTTTTTACGAAAATCCAAATTAATCTAATATAACAAAAAAAATTCAGTTAATATGTTCCAAAAGAAAAAACTGATAAATTTACCAAAGTATATGCATTTTTAATTTTTATAATGGGCCACTCTTGAATGAAGCTTTCAACGCACTGTGAATATTATTGGTTCTCCTTAATTCATAAGTCGATTCCCATTTTTCGAAAACTTCATTAAATCGTCGGCCAGAAATTATACTGTTCTATATCCTATTTGATATAGAACAGTATAATTCCTGGCAGACGAAATGGTTCCACATTATGACGTAACCACTCGCAGTCATTATTAATTGTCTCTATAAAATAGTCATTTTAACCAAAATAATAATATTACTCCAGACAATAATTATTATTGTTTACCTGAAAATACTGGTATATAGTATAATCTTGGAAGCCCCAATCCTTTAAAATTTCTTCCATAATAATTACAACAAACAATCTATTAAAATATAAAAGTTTGTCCAATGATGTAATTTTAAACTAATAGAATTTTTATAATATTTCAATTGAAATCTTCACAAATACACTGTTCACTAGAAAATCTGGACAAGCAATGCAAAGACGCGACACGGCTACAAAATAAAATGCAATCTTAAAAAATTGCATTTTCTATGTTCGCGGGGGAGTTTGCTGATTTTAACTGCAATGTCTCTACAATGCAGTTTTTAATTTATATAATATGTTTATCCAAACAATTGAAGTATTATTTTAATTGCACAGAGTCTTCAAATAATAAAGTACAATTTATTCAGTTAACATTTATACACTGTTGATTGAACAGAGTACTTTCATGGTAATGAAAAAATAATCGTCAAACCTAGCTAGATTTTATTTTGTTGCAATATAATCACCATGCCAATTTAAAACTCGAAATTGTTGTCACAATCTCAAATTTAACTATTCCCTCTAAGAAGGAAAATGTTACTTCAATTATTTTGACATGTTGTTTTATTTTCAACATTTTTATCGTTTGATTGAATGTTAAAAGCTTTAAAATTTATAATAGTTTGATTCAAACGTTTTTAAGCGGTTGTAACAAAGAGCTTAGTGGTATTTCAATCTGTCATTTATTCACTTAATGTGTAAATATTTAATCATGCAAAAACTGTTGTATGAACTATATCAGTTTTCTCGGTGTACAGACTACAATTTGATTTTAATTTTAATTGTAAATTTTTATAATTTTGTAAAATGGTTTAACCCTACAAATAAATCTATATTGGGTGTTCAATTCCAGACTATCTAGTCAAAATAACTTCTTTCAAAAAAAAAAACAACACGTAGATTTAGGTAAGGAGGGGGGGGGGTCGTCGTCGTTCAAAACTAATACTGTTTAAATTTTAAGTTCCACACCTACTTAAAAATTTTAAATTTTAAACTTTGTGATATATCATTTTAAAGGTGGAAAAAATCCTCGTTCACCCATCTTAAAAAATTGGATTTGGCGGATCCCTCTATGAGCTAGACGTAAAAATTGAAATATAATTAAACTGAATTTTTTCTCTGGGGTCATTTCAAATGTGGTTTATAAAACTCCTAGCAAGAATCTTCAGGAACTGAAAATTAGGTTTATTCAAGAATTTAAGTGAAATGTAGTGTAGAAACATTTCAGCAAGTCCGCGAAGACTATGAAAATAAGTTGTACTAATTGTTAAATTGTGTTTTCTTTAAAAAAATTGTCCTCGATCACTAATAAACCAACAATTAAAATTTAGGAAGTACTATTTTGTTTCATGGTCATGTTTGTGAAATTATGCTGTACTTACCTGCTAAGTTTACTTTATTTTAATATCTCTTTCTCTAAGATCAGGACCGTGCTGTGCTATGATGCAGAGGCGGCTTCATCAAGCGGCATCGTAAGAGGGCGGCATAAGCAACAAATTGAACAATTCAATAATAATTAAAAATTGAAGGTTATTTTAACCTGGTATATATTATACCATTTTTACGTCAAGAGGTTTTAGTCATGCAAAGTCACCCATTTCACCACGCCAAACTTACTTTTTGACAAGTTCTTTAGTATTTTGCCTACACAAGGGTCTTGAGGTCGATAATTAATTAATACTAATTACTAAAGAACTTGTCAAAAAGTAAGTTCGGCGCGGTATTATTATCTTCACTTTAAAAAATCGTAGAACGGTTTTGGAAATTTTTTTTAAATTTAAAGCTAAGTTGCTAAGTAGTATAGTGCATTTATTTAAAAGACGGAGTACATGTAATAAATTTAATTAAAATTAATAATAAAAAATAAATTGAACTTCACTAAATATTACGACGATAAAACGGAAACTACGTTAATTTCATAAACTAATAAATTTTGGATTTGACAAAAATTTGATATCACAAACCAAACAAAAAAAAGGTTGCACCGGTAAGTCCAAATTTACAAACTTGTTACGACCAAAATTTAAAATAACGATATGGATAAGTTGCATTGTAGAAAAGCACTTATGACATCAAGTTGCCACACAAGATCTTCAAGGTGAAGTGCTGACGCACTTGACGACAATTTGTGCTGACTGGCAAGGCGGGATAGCCAACGGAAAATTCCCGTGCGAACAACGGAATTGCTAAACCAAATTGGGAAGCTGACTCAAAATCGGTGATGGTGGTATTTCCAAAACAAACCTTCACTTGAGATCGGTCACCACGGACCATAATATGCAGCAAACGGCACGAATAATACTTGAGCTTAATAATGTTTCTGAAGGGAGGCTCGAATCCGCACAAGGCGATAGCCGTGCTGAATGCCTACACCGGGCATTTCAGCCACAAAACACAAACTTCAAACGCAAAAATTTCTTCAGAAAGGGTCAAGTAGCGAAGGCACCACCAAATTTTCCATTACGAATGGGGGCTGTTAATACCACCCATCCGGAGTCACGGATCTTTGAAAACTGACTCAAGGCGGGAGCGTGCAACTGATAACGTCAGATCTACTGACCTCTATAGAAAATGGTTATGACTAAAAAAATTAACTAAGCTTGAAACTATTAATTACCAGAGGGGGCTTGAATGCGCAAATTAAATTTAAGATTACTGGAATTAAATAAATAAAACGAAGAATTTAAAACGAAGGTTACAACTAGTACACTGCCTTAAGCTACAATTTCAAAAAACCCTGAAGTGATGGAGCAATTTCAAAGTCAGATTCGTTTTCAGCGCAAAAAAATCTATTAGAATAGATTCTTGAAGCTGTACCATGTAACATTGTGTTACAATGTTACGCTTTCCCCAAAAGTTTCAGTTATATGTATAACTTCATGACGACTGATGCTGAAAAGATGAAAATAGATGCTAATTGAAATTCAAGCAATGCTTAATGTAATGATTGTAATGTAAAGCTTTGGATAGGTTTATGAAAGAATTATCTATCTAAATGCTAGATCACGCCACTTACAATTTTTGATTTATCATTTTCAGACATTTTGTAATAATTAGAGATGATATTTTGGGTTGAATAAATTCAAAAAAAGGTAACAAAAAAGATACTAATAAAAGCTATTTTAGGTCAGTATTTTGTAGTTTTAGGTAAAAAATGCACTAATTAGATACCAAAATTTAAATGGACTTTTCAATATTTTCTCCGACGTTTTTGTTTTTGACCGACGGCGACATAAACAAGACTGTTAAATACAGAAGATATTGTCACCTGTTTGTATCTCAAAATCGGTGCAACGAAATAGAAAAATATATAAGTAGTTTTTGTTGCAAATTTCATTCCCTACATTTTTGTTTATATAAATTTTTCTATTTTGTCACAGCGTTTCTGAGATAGGTACAGATGATAATATTTTTTGTATTTTACAGTCTTGTTTATGTCGCTGTCAGTCAAAAACGGGGCGACAAAATAGAAAAATTTATAGGTACAAAATTAAAGACAATGAAATTTTTAACAAAAAATTTCCAAAAAGTTTTGTTGTAAAATCGATTTTTATATGTCAAAAAACGGTTTCAAAATTATAAATAAGCCCTCAAATCTTAAAATCAGAAAAATGTTTTGAAAATTCTAAAATAGACTGCAAAAATTCAAAAATAGGTACTTTTTAGCCAATTGTTTAAAAAAAGGTAAAAATAACTATGGCTCAATTTTAGTTCTAATAAAATGTAAATAGCAGCGTAAATAAGGAAAAGGTAAAAACCTAAAAATCTCACCTCTAGTAATAATACAAAAAAATAGTTTTTTTTTGTTACTTTCAGTTTCTCTCTCTTTCAAACGTATGTATGTTGAAGAAATGAAATAAAAGTGTAGTGTAAAACGTTAATCAAATGCTAGCCATTGTTTACACTGTTAAAATTGTTTGTAAAATTACAATTGTTTTACAAAACAAAATATTGAGTAAAATTACAAAAAACGTGTGATAATACGAAATACAATGCAATTCGAGTAATATTCCAAGACATGTGAAGAAACCTACTATAATAAGTTGTAATTTCCAATCGATGTTGAGTAAATTTCAAAAAATGTTTTGAAATTTTTCTAAATTGAATTGGAATTTCGTGTAGTAAATTTACAAAACTTGTGGTGCGTAAAACCTTCCTACAATTTTAGGAACTTTACTATAGAAATTTCTAACAGTGTAGCAAAACAAATCTAGATTCTAACTACTAAGTCCATCATTGAATTATAAGCAAAAAAAAGCTATTTAGATAGCAAATTTAACTTCATTTATTATCAAGTATGTATCAGAAAGTATAGATATAACATGTATGAATGTATATTATAAAAAGTTGTTAGTTAAAATTTACCAACACCATCCATCAATAGCAACTTTTTCAAAAAATTTTTCAAACACTGATTTTGGCAAAACCCCACCTACAAAAATTTCGTAAAATCTAGGAATAAATTGGACTTCTAACAAAATTAGATAATCCAAATAAGGAATCGTGTTTCTAAAAATAAAAAATAATAAGGATTATAAAAATGATTACGGAGGTTAACCAAAAGATTAAAAAGAAAAATTCTTACTTTTCCAGCTCTTGTACCAACAGTGGACTTTGTAGAACTGATATAACCAGTACGGATCTTATAAGATCAAGCAAATCAAGCTGATTTTGAATAGCATCCAATGAAATCTCTGGTAAGCTCATGATTTGAATTATATCACGAATGTCAACGTAAAATTGATTGTTAATGCGATACAAAAATATTGCATGCCCATTAAAAACTAAAAACAAAATAAGACTTAAACCTTGTTCATTTAGTTCACATAGACTCGTGTACCTGACTTTCCAATAAGTTTACCATTGGTAATTTCATTTATACCTATTTTATTGATGAATCTCATATTTGACATGGTATGGTGCGTAAAATTGTATAACTCCAACAATTTCTCAGTAGTAAGAATATTAAGCACCATAGAAACGAAATTTTGCAAATAAGTAGAAGATATTGACATAATTTCCTCTTTTATTTTATTCAAAATTGATTCCCATCGAGTATCCATTATAGAAATCTCTCGTAATAAATATTGAATATAATATATAGGAGCTATATTTTTATTGCGTATATTCATAAATATTAAAAATTCTAATTGTTGTTTAAAATTGCTCTTGACACAATTAGAATAACGGTCAGTATTTACAGATGGTACATATACTGCTGGTAAAGATGGGATTTGAATTTGCAATCTATTATTGCGATTCGTTTCACTGCAGGATTCCTCATCAGATGGTATATGTATTGGTAAGTTATTTGCAGTTACCATTTTCTTAAAGTAATGCGGAAAAATATAGTCATATTCCAAACCTGATTGTAAAAGTTTGTATGTCTCTTCTGAGGTAGGAACAATCCCTTGTTCAATTTCATTGAAAGTGGGATACAGGTAAATACAATTTACAGATGGTACAGCATCCCAAGTTGATTGTTCTTGTTCCTAAAAACAAAAAACTATGTCTTGCAAAAGTTATATTGATTTTATTATTTTGCCGAATCTTAGTTGGACAAGAAATACATGTTACTTAAATTTGTTGGAAAATTGCAGAGCTGATTCCGAATAATGTGACATCAAAATGTGGAATCAGCTTTTATTGATGGTATGATTTGTTTTGATCTTATACAAAAAATATATTATATTGCTAATCACTTTGATAAATTTTTGGATTTGATGTCAGTGAATCAAATTTGTTTTCCATTTTTGAGCCGAACTCTGAATTAAGCAGTAAAGACAGAAACCACTGTGCTGTGGTTGTGTGCTCTTTCAATCTATAGATCAACCTAATTCTGGTCATACTCACTATATAAATGATAACTCTTTTTGTTATAATTTCAATCAATTAATTTTGATCAGTGTTTTTATTACCCATCATCTATTGACTGGAGTAATTCTATGGTGGGCGGTAGAAGGAATACAAGTCATAATCGGGAACTTCACTTTAGATTAAAAAAACTGTATATACAAGTCAAAAAAGGCAACTATATTAATTTTTAAATAATATTAGATAATTTCTAAAATTATTTAAAAATTAATCTAGTTGCCTTTTTTGACTTGTATATGGGGCATTCCACGCCAAATCAGACAACGTTTTACTTTTGCATCTCGGATTTTTTTGAAAATTTTTTTTCTTTCAGTTCTAGTTGAGACTAGCCTTCATGACCTTTTTCAATTTTTTTTATGAAGCCATTCAAGAGATATAAATTTATTGAAAATTACGTTACTTTTTTTTTAAATGCTCATAACTTCGCGAATAATTTACCAACTGCTACGTTTTTTTTTTTAAATGTTTCTTTTAAAATGCATTTTCTATAAAAAAATATCGAAAAATATTTTAAAACGATTTTACTATTAGATTTTTAAGTTTTAAAAATAAATCGCCATTTTTAAGAAATGGCGATGGGTTCTATTTTTTTTTTAATTTTAAATTATCAAGATTATATAAATTTTTTGAAAATTACGTTACATTTTTTTGAAATGCTCATAACTCCGCGAATAATTTACCAAATGCCACGTTTTTTTTTTCCAAATGTTTCTTTTAAAACGTAGTAAAGTAACGTTATTTTCTAAAAATTTATATAATCTTGATAATTTAAAATTTAAAAAAAAATAGAACCCATCGCTTGCCCATGATGAGACTAGGCTTAAAATTTGTTAAATGGATAACAGTTCTTTACAAAAATTTTTTTAAAAAATCGATCAGTACAAACATTCTTAAAAATGGCGATTTATTTTTAAAACTTGAAAATCTAATAGTAATGTCGTTTTAAAATATTTTTCGATATTTTTTATAGAAAATACGTTTTAAAAGAAACATTTAAAAAAAAAAACTTGGCAGTTCGTAAATTATTCGCGAAGTTATGAGCATTTAAAAAAAAATAACGTAATTTTCAAAATATTTATATCTCTTGAATGGCTTGATAAAAAAAATTGAAAAAGGTCATAAAAGATAGTCTCAACTAGAACTAAAAGAAAAAAAATTTTCAAAAAAATCCGAGATGCAAAAGTTAAACGTTGTCCGATTTGGCGTGGAATGCCTCATATATAGTTTATTTTATCTAAAGTCAAGTCCCCGATTATGACTTGTACTCCTTCTACCGCCCACCATAGAATTTACTTAAATGATTGCTCTACGGGGGAAAATATTGCCCTCAAATACTTGAATGCTTTTGGTTGGGGGTACCCTCTAGGAATCAGAAAGCTCCTCAACTTTTGTATGGTTTTTGGCATCAAACCTCTTGTGGTGCAAATGAATCAGTCAATGCCATGATGAGTATATTACTCACTGGATTACTTCGATTTTCACTATTCTACTACTAAGCTAGCGAATCTGACCAAGAATTTATCTTAAATTTGTAAAAACAAAAAATTGCTCTGCATTTGTTATACTATATTATAAATATTGATTTGTATATTTCGATTTGATTTTCAGTTGCTTCTATTACTGTTTTTTTTTGTCTTGAAATTCTTAGTCAAAAATATTATTGCTTTACACCATTAAGATACACATCTGTAGTGTGAAGTGAAATAAATAAATAAATAAATATTAGATGAAAAACAATGCTTCTCCAAAAAATAAAATAAATCTAAAAGGCCGTGCCCATCAGAGAAGGTTAAAATTTTTGTTTAACCTATCTACTGTTGCTCACACAAAATCACATCTGTTGCTTATGGGTACGTGTGTACCCAGTGCATATTAAATGTACATTTTCTTCCAATTTTTCTTCTGAAAATTATTTCTTAGGGATGATTATAAGTTTAGGTATTATAAGCTTTTGTATATGTACGTAAAAACACTCAAAAAAAAAATAAATTTACTAAATTATGTAGATAGGATATACAGAAAAAACAAGATGCTCTTTGCACTATCGATGCACCACTAACTGTGTAAATACAGTAGAACCTCGATTATCCGGGTCGACTGGGACCATGCTCAGCACGGATAATTGAAAAACACGGATAATAATAATTGATGTTTTTTGTTAATATTACAAAATATACTTATTATATAGTAGATTTTAAACAAGGAACATATTAATTAAAAAGTTCCATTTGAAAAAATCAGATAATTTTGTTTGGTTTTGACTTTTACTTAAATTTAAGTAAAGTTGGTAAGCAGAAAATTTAGACGAATTGACACTTTAAGTACATTTCTATAAGTCATTTGTACAAAACAATAAATTCAGGGAAATTTCATATTATGTATGAAAGAAAGATACGCTAAAACTTCCGCACGGATAATCCTCGCACGGTAATCGATGTTTAACGCGCCCACGGATAAACCGCTTCACGAATAATGCGCGCACGGATAATCGGGGTTCTACTGTACAATGATAAAATAAGTTATACTTGAAAAACATTGCAGAGTACCAAATTGCCACCTACATTCACATCTAAACTGTATGCAAATATTACTATCATGTTACAGAGGTTGGGTCATTTCATGTCAAACCAACAAGTCACTCAAATTAACTATCACAGATTTCTTTGAAACTGGTAAAATATACACTTTAACATCTTAAATTCAAATATGATTTAAAAAAATTCTAACTCTTATAGTTTTTGAGTTTTTTAATGATAAAAATCGCAAAAACGACACTTTCTTGGCTCACGCTCAATCATACAAAATGCTATAACTTCAGTTCTATAAGTGCTACAGAGTTGTATTATAACCTTAGATCATATATAAGATTCTAACACATTTTAAAGAAAATTTAAAGGGCTTTAATTTGATACTAATCTTGACCTCTTTCTAATAAAAATTGATTATTTTGAAAACTTCTAAAAATGTTTTTGAAAAAAATTTTGAGTTAGTGTTTTTTGAAAATTATAAAAATAATATATATTTATAATGGTGCTTTGGTGAATACTTCATAAAAATTTCAGAGTGGGACCATGATGGGATCAGCAGTTATGATACAAAATTCAACTCAATGTTTTAGCTCAAGTACTTTAATTACAGTACTATTAAGAATATACCATAGTGGTCAGATAAAAGTTAACACTTGGAAAATACCATATCTTTGATAAAAATGTTTGGAAAATTAACTTACTATTTAATAAAATGGTATTATTTTGATGTTATTATTTACTAATAATGGGTATCATGCATAAAATGTTGATTATTACGTCATTTTGCAATTGTACTGGTTTGAGAGTAATGCAGTCAAATATGGGTCAACTTGCAAAGAAAGAAAACTGTGTAATTTTAACTACAAGCAAAAAAGAACTATCTACAAAGGTTATAGCTAATAAAATAGGTCATAGCCGTGTTACAGTAATTTAAATTTTAGAAAAATATTAAGAAATTGGTTCTTTAAATAGATAAAAATGGACTGGTTTAAAAACATACAAACTAACCATAGGGATGACCAAAGTTGGAAAAATCATTCACAAAAATAAAATTGGAGTTCCATTATATGATAAAAACAGAATTGAGTAATAAATTTGTACGACGTAGGTTGCAAACCTTCAGATTATCGACAAGAAGAACTCATGAAAACCCTACTTTGACAATACGAATGAGAATTAAGAAGCTAAACTTTGCAAAATCCTACAGACATTGAACAGAAAACGTTTGGAGAGAGGTTCATCTTTACATATAAATCAAAATGTAACCTCAATCCATTAAATGGAATTCGGTACGTTCGCCCAAAGATTGAGGAAGAATTTCACAAATATTTAATTTTCATCAGGATCAAGTTTCCACTCAGTTTATGGTTTGGGGGTGCATTTACTACTTGGGAATGGGAGATTTAACCTTCCTCACTGGATTCACGAATGGAAACTCTTATATCAAAATCATTGAAGCCCATTTAATCCCATCAATTGAGAGACTATTTCCAGTAATTTATGATCCCACATCTCAGGACAATTCTGCGCCCTGTCAACGTGTTTGGAAAGGAAATTTTGATGGTTTTGTATTCCTTACCATCATACATATTCAAAAATATGAATTGAAGTTAAACTTTTCCCGTTTTTAATCTATGAGATCAAGAATTTGTTAAAGTGACCGGTGTTACCACCCTCCTTGGCCTGAAAATAATCCATATTTAGAATCCTATCGAGAATTGCTGGATGGTTTTTAAGCACAGTATACGCCAACGGAATCTTACAACCAAAATAAAATTTAAAACTGTCAATGGATGCTTGGAAATATTATATCAAATTTAAAACTGTCAATGGATGCTTGGAAATATGATATTAAGGCTGAATACTATGGGTTGGGTACAACTCGCTGCGCACGATTCGCCGCCGTTCTAGCGCCATATATCAATAATCTTCGGAATTAAACAAGAAGAAAATTATTTTTGGCGTTTCATAAACGAACTAAAAAACTTCAAAAAAACAGAGACGTGTTTTATGAAAGCCTAGTTGCCGGGAACCATACTGCAAAATACATAAAAAGTTTATCCTTGCAGATCAAAGAATCTTGACATTAGTCAATGATTTTGAGAATCGGGATATATTAGAATACCTTCGTGGTTTGGCCCACAATTTCGAAATGTTCGAGGCTTAATCTAAATAAAATTCAAAATTTGAAAATAAACGAAAATGCTGTTTTTTCAAAGTTTTGAGAAATTTATTTAATTTGTTTAATTTACATAATTAATTTTTATGGGTTAAAAATCTATCAAAGTTTATCTATAGATGGGGTTACTGAACAGATAAAAATAAAAAAACTCTCAGCGAATCGTACCGCGGCGAATCGTGCTGCGGCGAATCGTGCTGCGGCGAATTGTGCCGCGGCGAGTCGTGTCGCGGCGAATCGTACCGTTCCCGAATACTATACATGCTTAATAAAGGCAACACCAAGAAGGATTAAAGCAGTTATACAGACTTGAGACTACCATACAAAGGGTTAATATGTTTGTTATATTAAAATAATAATTATTTTTTGGTTAATATCTTTTATCAACTTAATATGACTTAATTTTTGTAATCGCAAATTTCAAGATTTTATCTATAAGCTATAATAAATAAATTATTTTATTGTTCTGGAGAAAAATATAGTGTTTTTTTCTTTGAAATGACATTTAAGAACATTTTTTTAAATTATATCTTTATTTCATTGCGTCTGTATTGGTTAATAGTGGAATTTTCAAAAATTCCATGGGTGTTAACTTTTATCTGGCCACTACGGTCCATACAGGGTGTCCCCAGAGAGATTTTACAAAATTTCCGTGGTGTAGAGGACACATTTTTTAAAAATATTTAATAAAATTTTTTTTTCTAAATTCAAACCCTCGACACACCTCTGTCGAACAAGCAAAAACTTTTACTTTCTTGTCAATAAAAACTCTCTTCGGATATTGATAGAGGACTGTTCAGAGGCCATAAAACTGTTTTTACCAAAATCGTAAACCTAGCACTTTTTGAGAAATTGTCAAAAATATGGAAATTTTAGCCTTGATCGAGTTTTATTGGAATTTATCATATGTTTATGTTATTTTTATAATATCTAATAAGTACTCACCCTCTCTAACATACACTACATATAGAAAACAATTGGTATCGTGAAAATTCGTATCGTGCACAATCGTATAATTATCCTAATCCATATTTAGTCCAGGCAACGAATGCACAAAAAAAAGTATAGAGGGAAATGTTGGGAACACAATTTTTGACTTCGTTACTTTGTTTGGACTAGTTAGAAGATGAACATGTCAAAAGTCCCTGCCGTAACCCTTAGGCCGGGGGAGAAGGGGGGGGGGGTTTGAATGTCGCATTTTTCGGATTTTTGCTTATATCTCGGAAACTGTACGTCCTAGCTATTATACTTTGAAATGTATTTATTTATGTTATGTGAATAATGGATACTATAAGATACTACTCTTGTACCTTTATACTATAGTTGAGCTGATTAAAGGATTAAGTACCTACTAAAGGATTATCATAGATTATATGATACAACATCTCCCTTTTAAACTAACTCAACATGCTATAGATTTAACCGTTTTGGTTTAACTATTATTCTTCCAAATCGTGATCTTTGTTGACCATCTTCCTTATAGGTTTCACTTGTTATTTTATTTTCAAGTTCTCTTGTTTCATTTGGTTGCCCTTGATCGTTGTTGTTATCATTTTTATCTCTCTTTTTCTCATTCGTTTTTAGTATGTGTTCTCTATTTCTTCGGAATATCTGTCCTTCAGGTGTTTCTATGTTGAATGACCTTGGATTGATTTCTTCTTTTATTTTACCTTGAATCCATACATCCGTAGGGTTTTTCTTAAACCTTATTATTTCTTCTTTTTCCACGTTTTCTAGTGGTCGCGCCCCTTGATCGTAATAATGCTTCATTTTGTCAATTCTGGCTTTCTTGATATTTTGATATCTATTTGGATTAATTACTTTGAGATATAAATTTTCTTCTATATTTGGTATTTTTGAACGTAGCTTTCTTGACATTAGCAATTCTGCTGAAGATTCAAGTTCTCCTTTTCTTGTCGTTCTGTAGTGTAACAAGGCAATATGTTTATCTGTATTTGTCTCATCACATTTTGCGAATAATTTTTTAATTGTACCAATGGTGCGTTCGACTAGTCCATTTGATTTGGGGTAGTTTGGGCTTGATGTCTCTATATCGATGTCCCATTCTGTGCAAAAGTTTCGATATTCTATCGAATTAAACGGCGGCCCATTGTCAGACATTATTCTTCGTGGAATTCCATGTCTGGCAAATATGCTTTTTAAATGCATTATTATGGTTTTCGCCGTGTAATTTCTTAAAGTAACTATTTCTACAAATTGTGAATAATAGTCTACCACTATCAAATACGTCTGTTGGTTATATTGAAATAAATCAATACCTACTTTTTCCCATGATAACAATGTTATTTCGTGTGGTTTTAGTGGCTGTTTTTGATTTTTGTTTCTATGTCGTAAACATGCTTCACATTTGTTTACTACTTCTTCAATATCATTATTAATTGATGGCCAATATACTGTTCCTCTTGCATTATTTTTGCATCTTTCGATACCCATATGGCCTTCATGAATTGTTTGAAGAATTTTTCTTCTCATTTCAGTTGGTATAATAATTCTGTTGTTCTTAAAAACTACTCCATCAATAACATGAATATCATTTCGTATCTTGAAATAATTTCGTGCTTCTTTATCTACTAATTGTTGATGATCCGGCCATTCCGTTTCATTGTATTCCATTACTAATTGTAGAGCTTTGTCGTTTCTTGTACATTCTTTAATCTCCTTTAATTTGTTTTCTGATACTGCCAAATTTCTTATTAAAAGATTTACATGTATATTAGTTTTTCTTTCAATTTCTATTAAGTCCGTTCTGTCGTTTATAATTGGAGCCCTTGATAATGTATCTGCAATGTACATTTCAGTTCCTTTTTTATAAATCACATTTAAATCATATTTCTGTAGAAGAAATTAAACAATGAATGAAGGAATAAAGCCGCAAGCCCAAATGGAAAACATCCAAATAGAGATGAGAAATGGCTTGTTACCCCTAAAAATTACACAAAACAATATGGCTGATGTTTGGAATAATTGGATCGACGAATTTGAAATCTACCTGATTGCAACAGGAAAAGACGAAGGTGTGTCAGATCTAAAAAAGAATGCAATCTTACTAAATCTTCTTGGTTCAGAAGTAATGCATATCTTCAGAAGCTTTAACGTCAAGATTAAAGACATTAAACACGAGGAATTGATAAAAAAATTTACCGACCATTTTATGCCCAAGAAAAATTTAGAAATAGAAAGACACAATTTTTTTACTAGGCGACAGAAGACCGGAGAATCGATTGACAGCTATGTTACTGATCTTATCAACTTAAGTTTAACTTGCGAACTAGAAACTTTACGTGAAAGTATAGTCAAAAGTATTTTCATTTGTGGTCTACACCAAGACAACTCCGGGATCAGACAAAGATTACTGGACTCTGAAAATAGAGATTTTGGAAAAGCTATTGAGATAGCAAAATCGATGGAAAACTCTAGAAACCTTGAGAGAAAATTCTGCGAAGAATAAATGGTGGCAAAAGTAAGCAGACAACCAAATATTAGAGAACAAGGGCATCAGAACTACAAGAATCAAAATAGACAACTAAATGGTCGGGAATGCAAAAAATGTGGATCAACGCATGATATGAATTGTCCAGCCCAAGGAAAGAAGTGCACGCAATGTGGAAAAATGAACCATTTTGCGCGAATGTGTTTTAGTAAGAAAAGAATCAACTACTTGAACGAAGCAACGAATGGAGAGGATAGCGATGAATTTTTTATCTCATACCTAGCAGTGAATAATATACAATTTGCTGACAAATGGATGATAGATTTGAAAATCAACAATCAAGATTTAAAATGTCAGCTAGACACAGGGGCTCAAGTAAACGTACTGCCATATGAGGACTTCAAAAGATTGAAATTGAATGCCAACAACATAAAAAAGAGTACAGCAATCATATCAACATTCAGTGGCCAAAAAATGGAAATAATTGGAATATGTCAAATATCGTGTGAAATTAAGAATATATTCACGAAAATCGAGTTTTACATTATCAAAGAAAATTGTCATGCAGTAATAGGTTTGCCAACGTGCCAACAATTGAAGCTCATAAAACGAATAGATGAAATCAACAAAAATGACGTCACAAAAATAGAACAAATTGATTTAAATGATTACAAAAATTTATTTGAAGGACTAGGATCACTTCCAGGAATGATGAATCTTGAGCTAAAAAGTGACGTAAAACCACATATAGATCCTTTAAGAAGAGTTCCATTTAAACTAATGGATAAATTAAAGCAAGAACTGGAGAACATGGAAAAACAAAACGTAATAACAAAAGTTACCGAACCAACCGAATGGGTAAACTCCCTAGTATTAGTAAACAAACCGTCAGGTGAACTTCGAGTATGTTTAGATCCAAGAAAATTAAATGAAGCCCTAAAAAGAGCTCATTATCAATTTCCAAGTCTCGAAGAAGTAAAAGCCCAACTCGCAGGTGCTAAAGTATTTTCTACATTGGATGCAAGTAAGGGATTTTGGATGATAACACTAAATGAAGAAAGTTCAAAATTATGCACTTTTGGAACACCTTATGGAAGATTTCGATTTTTACGTTTACCATACGGAATCAATGTGGCACCCGAAGAGTTTCACAGAAGAATGGTAGAATGCTTTCAAGATATAGAAAATGTAATAATTTATGTCGATGATTTTTTGATCTTTGCAAAAACTATGGAAGAACATAACAAGATCCTAAAAATAGTATTGGAACGTGCAAAACAAGTTGGGCTGAAATTTAATAAAGAGAAATGCAAAATCGGGTTAAGCGAAATAAAATTTTTAGGGCACACGTTTAGCAAACAAGGTGTGGTTCCCGATGAAAATAAAATTAAGGCAATAATGGAAATGCCAAATCCCACTTCTGACACCATATTATACTTTGAAATGTATTTATTTATGTTATGTGAATAATGGATACTATAAGATACTACTCTTGTACCTTTATACTATAGTTGAGCTGATTAAAGGATTAAGTACCTACTAAAGGATTATCATAGATTATATGATACAACACTAGCGACATGACCATTCTATACAAAATGAAAGCTGATTAAATTTGCTACAAGTTTCATTCAGTCAAGTTTTTCGATATCTTGTATAGTTTTGGAAGTATTACGGTTTAGCCTGGTGACTTGCACGTTTTTCTACGTCTTCATTGGCAATTTTTTTTCTATGGGAAAATGAAATTCAATGGTTTTGGTTTTTTAGTACCTATGTTATTATTGACATCTAAAGGATACAAAAAAAAATTTTTTTGACTTAATTTTACAATGTTTTATTATTATTATTATTGTTGGTCAAAGTAAAAAGAAGGTACGCAACTGGCCCGGGTGATTTCGGCTCTTGAGGACATTGGAAATAAAAAAATCAAAAAAGGAATTAATCTATAGACTTGTCGTTATCGCTGGAACTAGGATCTCTTTTTTCCATCCCTAACTTTCCATTTTACAGCCCGATTTGTACCACTTCAGAGATTGCTTATCGTATTTGAATGGGGCAGGTTTGTAATAGGTTTGTGGTCGGAACAAGCTGGGGAATCAATTCACCGAAATTTCCTTACATTTTGGAAAAAATATAAAATGAATAGGATTGATGATGAACGGTACGGTGAAAGACTGCTTAGTGCAGTGGTAGAATTTTCTTCCCGGCATATTTGAGTTATTTTAAATTATATATTGTGTTTTTAATATAAATAATCCATTTTAAATGTACGTTTTCTTAACAAATAAAGTGTAGGTTATCCCCTTTTACTTCTGAAAAACCAATTTTTATTTAAAACTATTATATAAGATGATAAATTCCAAGAAAACTCGAACAAGGCTAAAATTTCCAGTTTTTTGACAATTTCACAAAAAGTGCTAGGTTTACGATTTTGATAAAAACAGTTTTATGGCCTTTGAACAGTCGTCTATCAATATCCAAAAAGAGTTTTTATCGACAAGAAAGTAAAAGTTTTTGCTTGTTCCACAGAGGTGTGTCAAGAGATGGGTCTTTTTTTAAAGCATTTTTTTAAATTTTTACTTTCATATGGTCATGGCTCGGAAATATTGATTTTTTAGTAAAAATGGTTTAGTACTTTTTTAAAGAGCGTGAAATAATCTACAAAAAAGATTTATACCTTTTATTGTTTAAAATCAATGGCTTTCGACTTATGAATTAAAGCAATAGTACAAAAATGTTGAAAATTCTGAACTTGCTTTTATTGTGGTGTTTTTAAAAACCCTGTATCTTTTCGACAAAACATTTTACAAAAAATCTAATGCGCCATTCCGGATAGGAAGTTTAACGGACTACAACTTTTGTCTAGTAAAATTTTTAAAAAACTAATCCATTTCTCAGAAAATAATAAATAAGGTAGATATAAAATAAAAAATTAAAATCGCAAAAATTTTTATATTTATGGAAAAATTATTTTATTAACTAAACTTAAACCGATCTTAAACCATTAAATTATTTGAGTAAGTGTTCAAAATTACAGGGTTTTAAAAAAAACTAAAATAAAGAAAGCTTAAATTATTCAACATTTTTTTATTTACTTTAATTCATAACTCAAAAGCCGTTGATTTTAGACAATAAAAGTTATCAATCTTCTTTGTAGATTATTTCACGCTCTTTATAAAATCACTAAACCATTTTTACTGAAAAATCAATATTTTCGGAGCTATGGCCATGTGACGATGAAAATTAAAAGAAATGCTTTAAAGAGGCCTAACTCTCGAGGGTTCAAATTTAGAAAAAAAAATTTATTAAATATTTTCCTTAGAAAAGTGTCCTCTAACATCTCCGAAATTGTGTAAAGTTTATTTGGAGACACCCTGTATGTAATTCTTAGTAGTGTAATTAAAATACTTGAGCTAAAACATAGTCGAATTTTTTATCTTAACTACTGATCCTATCATGGTCCCACTCTGAAATTTTTATGAAGTATTCACCAAAGTACCATTATAAATATATATTATTTTTATAATTTTCAAAAAACACTAACTCAAAATTTTTTTCAAAAACATTTTTTGAAGTTTTCAAAATAATTCATTTTTATTAGAAAGTGGGCAAGATTAGCATCAAATTAAAGCCCTTTAAACTCTCTTTAAAATGAGTTATAATACAACTTTGTAGCACTTATAAAACTGAAGTTATAGCATTTTGTATGATTGAGCGTGAGCCAAGAAAGTGTCGTTTTTGCGATTTTTATAATTAAATAACTCAAAAACTATAAGAGTTAGAATTTTTTAAAAATCATATTTGAATTCAAGATGTTAAAGAGTATATTTAATCAAAGCTTCAAAGAAATCTGTGATGGTCAATTTGAAAACTATTTATTTTTGATTGATTTCATATGGAATGACCCAGGTGCGAATAAAAACTATTTGTTGTAATAAACAATTAATACTGGGTATAATGTACCCATAGACAATATAAGTGTTGATTACATTTTGTGCAATTCTTTTTGCATGATTTTTAAAATTAATACTGGAAGCACAAAGGTATTTATGTGTTTCAGGATAACATAGGACAATGTATTTAATTGAATATTTATAAAAATACCGCATATTAAAGTAAAGTGCGGAAATGAGGTTCCTAAAATCCTTCATGGGATATACACGACTAGATAGGAAGCGAAATACCGATATTAGAGAAGAACTTAATATTTTCAATTTGAACAACAAAATAAAAGAATATCGAGACAGAATGAGAAACATTCTGATACCAAAACAACTTTTCCAATACAAACCGAAGGGAAAACGTAACATCGACAGACCTAAAAAACGATGGATTGATCAAGGGCGATGTAACAGGTAAAATTAAACCTAAAACGTGCAGAAGAAGAAGATTAAAGTAAAGCAATGGGTACTTAAGTGCGACAACTGGAAACTTAAGAATAGAACAATACGGTTTCGAAGAGGTAAATGATTTCAAGTACTTAGGAGTAAAGATTAACAACAGATGTAACAGAGATGACGAAATAAAGGAAAAGTTACAAGTGGGAAATAGAGCCTTTTATGCAAACAAGAAAATATTGAAGAATAGAAGTATAAGTAGAAAGACAAAAATAAGAATTTACAATGGACTGATACGACCTACTATAACGTACGCCGCTGAAGTACTCTGTATGACAAGCGTAGAGGAGGAACAACTGAGGATCTTTGAGAGGAAGGTGATTAGAGCAATCGTGGGACCAAAAAGAATTAATAACACACAACTAAGAATAAGAAAGAACGAAGAGATAGAGAAATTGCTAGAAAATGAAAATATAGTCAGGTTTATCAAGTCACAGCGAATAAAATGGTTAGGACATATAATGCAAAGAGAAAAAGATGAAGCAATAAGATTGGTGACTGATTGGAAGTCAGATAAGGAAAGATGCAGAGAAAGGCCAAGAATGAGATGGTGGGATAGCGTGATGAAGGACTTAAATGAGATGAAAGTCGAGAACTGGAGAGAAAAGTGTGCAAATAGAAAAACTTAGAGACTGATTGCAAAAAGAGCAAAATCGCACGAAAAGTTATAGTACAGAGTAACAACAGAGGAGTAATCCACCTCATAAAATGGATTGTGAGGACTTCTAAGAAGTGGTTATATTCCGACAGGAATGGAAGCCTTTGATTGATTGATTGAATGGGTACGTACGTACCCATAAACAGTAGAAAGGTTAAGGTAAAGTATTAAAGCTGTATATATTACTCATTACACAATTTCTTACACAACTTTTGCTCAGATCACTCTAAACACATCTGACAGACCTTAAATGAGCTACACAAAAATTGTGTAGGAAATTGTTCAATGTAGCCTTGAAGGTAGCCACTCACATTCCAACGCCGCAGTACGATTTTGTCAAATGCGATTACAGTACAATTTTGTTAGAAAATCAGATGGGACCACACATGATACGATTTTGCAGTATGAGTTTTTACTTCCAAACGATAAATATGTCAGATAAAAAATACTGTTGGGGGCTATTGCGCTTTATATAACAGAACATAAACGAAAGAAAAACATAAAACGTAGATAGTGGTGCAAAAAGTGGTTATCCATTATCTATTCAATTCTTTCAAGCTGTTTTATCGAAAATAATATAATGACGATTTTGTTTTTTAAAAACCCTCTACTTTAAATAGGTCGAAAACCTCTCTTTAAAACGAATCGCTGTAAGCCATTTTCAAACTTGGCTGGAAAATTATTTTCTTTTGCAGTATCGAAATCATTCAACGCGATTGCAAACCACAATACACGGTTAAATAAACAACCCAACCAACAGTGTTATAGTGCTCAGACTGACTGGCTTGTCTGCGATCCGATCTGACCAAGTTGGTTGGAAGGCTACAATATATGATCAAATTCAATTTGATTTCGTCGTATCCAACAGAATCGTACTGGGGTGTTAGAATGTGCGTGGCTAGCTTTAAGCTCAAAATATTAAGTTGCAATCTAATAGTTTATTTTTAAAAATAATTCATTTATTCAAGTCTACTATTTTTATGAATGTGCAAGTCACATTGACAATAATTTTCACTGTTTAAACTAGATAAACTAGAGACACTCACAAGAAAGAAAGCCATAAGTCATTTTTAGCTTTTATTGGAAAAGTAATTTTAAAAGCTAAAAAACTTCCCCAAGATTTAACTTAAATACAAAATAGTTGTTTCAAACTAAAAACAACTATTACAACAACAAAGCAGTTAATTTTATTATTTAAGTTTTCAAATCATTCTCCCAAGAAAAAGTAAAAATGAGTTCATGTTTTCTTCCTTGAGAGTGTCTATATGTGTGACAGTAAATTAGCAATTCTTATCCAACCTGTAAAAAAATTGATTACCTGTAGATCAAAAATTGCATGTTTCCTATTTACAAGCAATTGATTGATGCAAATGTTGTTCTCCTTGTCCACCAAAATGACGACAACTTCTTGTAACTAAAATATTTTTAAATTAGCTTAATATATTATTCATATATATAAATCTTAACTTGTGAGAAAATAAACAATAAAACTTTAAATAACAAATTAAATTCAATAATATATAATCAAATTATATTTTTTATAAATTTCTGAAGAAGACGATAACAGTCGTCGAAAGCTTTAAAAAAATATAATTTGATTATATTATTGAATTTAACTTGTTATTTAAAGTTTTATTGTTTAATATATTATTCATAAAACAACATTTTAGGTGCTAATCACAACAGATTATAATAGGTATACAATACTTTATAGGCTCCAGTGGCGTAGCCAGGAATTTAGTATTTAAAAAAATGTTATTAAAATGCCGAACAAAGGGTTTATTATTTTTATTTATATTATTTTTTAAGGCTGGCTACGTCACTGATAGGCTCTATATCAGTCGCTTAAATGCAAAACCCGACAAGTCCAGTGAAATATAAAACTAGATAATGCAGAAAAACTCACAAAACCTTTATCTAACCAAATTAAGCAATGATTTTTTTTAGCATAGTTTCCTACCCATAGAACTCTTTGCCATAGATCAAAATATAAAAATCAATTGATAAAATCTGGAGTAGTCAGAAGCCTTTAAGAATTAATTGCTAGAATAGAATTAATTTCCTTTCTAAAAAAGTTTTGACATGTCGGCTTTTGAATCTAAGCGACTGATATAATGATATAGGAGTTCAGTCATTCAAAATATATGCAATCTCGATTTAGATAATTTTCAGATATGTGGTAGAGCAGCGTTTCTCAAATTTTTTTTAACACGGAGCCCCTATAAAGTGGAATCTAAGATGACGGAGCCCCTTACTACAGTATCCAGTTGGAAAGAAAATAACGTTAAAATGATAACAAAAACTAGTACAAATAATACAATTTAAGTGTGCGTGGTAAGGTGCGCGCATGACGTGCGCCAGTGGCGGCGGAGCCCCTCCGAAACTTTCGCGGAGCCCTGGGGCTCCGCGGAGCACACTTTGAGAAACGCTGTGGTGGAGCATCAAAAAAATGATTTTACAGGATGTAATGTAAAATAGAGTAAAAAATAAAATTTTTGAATTTCGAAGAGAAATTTTTTGATTTCAATGAAACTAACGCCAAAATACAGCATTTTATAACTAATAATACATATAATTTTTTCGCAACAATCATTTAATACTTTTGGGGATGAATTACAGGGTGTCCCTGTATACACTTTATATAATTTTAGTGGTGATAGAGGACACTTTTCTAAGAAAAATATTTAACAAAATTTTTTCCCTAAATTTAAACCCTCGAGAGTTAGGCTTCTTTAAAGCATAAAGCATTAAAGCAAGGAAAATATTGATTTTTCAGTAAAAATGGTAAAGTGCTTTTTTAAAGAGCATGAAATAATCTACAAACTAGATTGAAACATTTTATTGTCTAAAATCATCGGCTTTCGAGTTATGAATTAAACACGTGGTTAGACCATTCTAAAAAAATTAATTTTTTTTGTATAAACATCCTAATTATATTAGTGGCACCAAATGACCATTATTTCAATTTTATTGTCTTTTGTTTTCCTGTGAGGGCCATATTTGCTTTGCAATGTGCGGCATATTTTGCAATTTTAAAGGTTTACGGCAACCGAAATATTTCAGTTCTTATTTGTCCTTTCAAGATGGGGAAAAAATGAAATTGTTTAAAAAGAAACCGACTACAATATTCCTTATTACATATTTTTACTAAAAGTAATCCTAAAGGGTAAAATTGCAGCGTCAATTCTTATCTAGTTTTATGAGAAAATGCCATTTTTAAAGGGAAGTTGATGCATGAAGGGAGAATATCTCAAAGTTAAATATTTTTTTACAAAGAGATGATAAGTAGTTGAAATCACACACCAAATATTAACCTTAAGATTTACTCCCCTTTTCTTCTAAAAAAATTTCCAAGTTTGAAAATTTAACAAAACGGCGATTTTTGGCACGAAATATCGTTGGTGGGAGACCAGATAAAAATTTGAAATTTCATATCATAACAGTATTTATTTGAGTTTGAGGTTTAACTACAAGCCGAGATATAACAATCACAAAATGTCAATAAATGTACATGTGTTCAGTGAACGTAATTGCTTTTTTCAAGGACGGTATTGTTCGGACAATGTATTGTTCGTGTATAATATAATATGTATATGCATATCATCTGTGTCCGAACAATACCGTTCTTGAAAAAAGAAATTACGTTCACTGAAACGTGTACATTTTTTGACATTTTGTGATTGATATATCTCGGCTTGTAGTTAAATCTTAAACTCAAAATTTTTTTTACGTTTTATCTAGTACTGTTATGACATGAAATTTCAGATTTTTATCTGGTCTCCCACCAACGATAGTTAGTGCCAAAAATCGCCGTTTTGTTAAATTTTCAAACTTTGAAAATGTTTAGAAGAAAATGGTAGTAAATCTTAAGTGTTAATATTTGGTGTGTGATTTCAATTACCTATCATCTCTTTGTAAAAAAATATTTAACTTTGAGATATTCTTCCTTATTGCATAAACTTCCCTTAAAAATGGAATTTTCTTATAAAACTAAATACCCTTTAGAATTGCTTTTAGGCAAAAATATGTAATAAGGAATATTCTAGTCTGTTTCTTTTTAAACAATTTCATTTTTTTCCCATCTTGATAGGACAAATAAGAGCCGAAATATTTCGGTTGCCTTAAAATTGCAAAATATGCTGCACATTGCAAAGCAAATAAGGCTCTCACACGAAAACAAAAGACAATAAAATTGAAATAATGGTCATTTAGTACTACTAATATGTTAGGATGTTTATACAAAAAAAATCAATTTTTTTAAGAGTGGTCAAACCACAGGGTTGGACCACTTGATATGGAATGACCCTACAGCTCTTTGAAAAAAACCAAGAAAAAAAAAGTTCGAAATTTTCAACATTTTTTTACCTACTTTAATTCATAACTCGAAAGCCGTTGATTTTAGGCAATAATAGGTTTAAATCTGGTTTGTAGATTATTTCACGCTCTTTAAAAAAGCACTAAACGATTTTTACTAAAAAATCACTATTTTCCGAGCTATGCCCATGTGATGATCGAAATTTAAAAAAATGCATTAAAGAGGTGTAACTCTCAAGGGTTTGAATTTAGAAAAAAAATTTTGTTAAATTTCAAATAATGAAATGATTATCACCACTGAAATTATGTAAAGTGTATCTGGGGACACCCGGTGTAGTGTAGAAAAGAGAAAACTGTAAGTTAGGTTTTTTTGGGATTTCTTCTAAAATGATATTAAAGGGTCTAGAATTTTTAAAAAATCAATTTTTGTTTTTTTTTGATAATTCAAAAGTATTGTGTTTGGAGAATATACTGTTAAATTTTTGTAAGGAAATTCAAGGTATTTTAGATTCTACAACCTTTTAACACATTACATAACCAATTCAAGAAATTGGATGCAGTTGCTATAAAAATATAATCTTTAGTTCACATTTGTTTACATGACCAATTGGAAGGGATTTTATATGGTGCTTGTATCGCAGATTAGCTATAAGTATTTAAATTTATTAAGTTTTTGATGCTAAATATCCATACTTAAAACTTTTCACTCTCGTTTATTTCAAAACCACGTTTTTGTGTATGATGTAGAAAACAAAAATACTATACAGCCGAATTATCTGAAATTTTAATATGTTATTCATAACACCATTGGCTATCGCTGGAACTAGAATCAATATTTTATATCAAAAACTGGTGAATAGAAGCCTGTTTTTAGAATTTCAACTTCAAATGCGAGTCATTCTGTTAATTTTCATTTTTTTTTGTTTTTTCTAGTTCCGGCCATAACTGCACTTATACTGATTAATAATCTTTTTGGTTTGTATTTTTCTGATAAATAGAAGAGTCAAAATCAACAACATCGTCCAAGTCCACATTTTTGAGAGGGTGTTATTTAGCGCTATTTTTGACGTAATTAAAAATTATTTTTAATTTAAAAAAAAATTTTATGTAGGGTAATTCCGGGAGAGACGAACCACGTTTTTTAAAAACGCTATATTTAAGAAAATAAATTGAAAACTTAATAAATTTTACTCAAAAGAAGTTCAACACATTATATAGTAGCTATTTATTACATCTATAAACAAAAAATTGCTTTATTTATACTAAAAATAAAAAAATAAAAAATATGACGTGTGGTCCAACTCACCCTACTGCTAAGGTTGAGATGAACCACTAAGAACGGGTAAGATGGACCCCACTTAATTAGTTTCCAAAACGTTTCTTTCCGCATTGGGAACACATGTCTTCATATTTTAAACAAATTTCATGTAACCATTTTTGGCAATCAATGCATCTCACCCACGGTACATAATATAGTAAGGTAATCCAGCGCTGCACTCTTTACGTGCATTAGAAATAAAACCATAATGTACAACGAGAGAGATGCAAAATAAGGTATCTAAATGTAATAATACGTGCACATTTTTGATCATCTTACTACGACAAGCATCGCTTGCTTGCTTATAGGTACCTTATTCTCTATCCTTGGGGACGAAAACGTTTCACGTAAACGTTGCTCGTCGGATTACCTTACTATATTATGTACAGTGATCTCACCCAATCATCATTTGATTTTTTGATTTATCTTCAATATAATTTTCTCCGCATCCTACACATTCATTTTCGTCCTAATTTACTTCTTTATTACTATCATCCTGAAAGACTGGTGCCTCATCTGCTGATGATGATGATGACACATCGATGCTATTATTAAACCAAATTTTAACGTTATATTGCTGAAATTATAAGTTTCATTTTTTTACTAGACATTGAAAAGATGTTATTGTAAAGTACTACGAAGAGATATTTGCATTTTTTTTGTTAGAAAACAGTTAAAAAAATTCACAAAGTTCATGAAAATAAGCAATTTTTAAAATATTACTGCGCAAGCATAAGTAAAAATTTGAAAAATCTGACTTCGTAGTGCTCTCAAGACAACCTTTAACTGTCCGGAAAAAAATTTTCATTGTTATCCGTGCCTTAATAATTGCGTATTTTATGTTTGAAAATGTCTTGTTTTAAAAATTATAAGCGTTATTCTTAATATTTCCCCGTAGTGGTTTACAATAACATATTTTTGATGTCTAATAAACAAATAAAAATGATAATTTCAGCAATAACTTTATAATTTGGTATCATAATAGCATCGATTACAATTTCCTTTCGACTGCTAAAATCCCGCCTTAAACATTCAATTTAGTAATTACTTGCTATAATTAGTCGGTACGCAACAAACTGAAGATTATATCACGTTATTGGCGTAATCTACAATCTAGTTTAGAAAATAGACAACTGGTTCATCTCAACCGCCGGTTCGTCTCTCCTAGAATTACCCTATGCCCAACGAGTGTTATAATATATCTAAAAAGTTTAAATATTGATATTCATTATTTTAACCTTCAAAACAAATCCTAAAAAGACCTCAAATTTTAAAGCGCTAGACCAGAAAAACCCCTTAAAGAAGTAGCTCATTTTAAAATTATTTCAAAAATCAGGAATTCAAATAAAAATCACATTTTAAATTTATTAACCCTTCGTTTCAAGATTTTCTCTTTTTTGAAAAAAAAAATCTTTTCGGTGTCATTTTGTATTGTAGAATATGGGAAAAATAATGAAAAAAATCCAAGCTCAATAGTTTTCAATTAAACAAGCAAAATAAATCTATTTTAAATATGCAACACCGAACACCATGAGAATCACTAATAGTAATTAATTATAATTTAATTTTGTAATTGAAATCCCATTAAAAATTGAATAAATAAAAACTACAACATAAAAAATTAATAATTAAATTGAATAAACCCAGTAAAAAATAATATTTCTGTAAACCACGTTTTGAACGATTACCTATTCACTGGTCACAACTAAACACAAACTATTTTAATTATCTGCAATTTTATGCTTAGCATTGCTGTCTAAGGGTACGTTTATGTTGGAGCTGTAAGCAGTGATGGTTGCAGTGATTCTCGCGAAGCAGTGAATTGTAATGCATTGATTCTTATAGGACCGTTTGTTGAAGCAGCGCGAAAATCAATGTTAATTCGTAGAACAGCGATTAGAGCTAAACAATTTCTTCGCTTTATCAGTTATCACAGCTCCAACATAGCCGTACCCTAACAATAAAATATTATTAATTAAAAATTATTAGCTCTTGAAAATAATATAAATTAGAATTATCAAATTGAGCTACAGGACAAAATAAAACATATTTAAAACGAGCTTTCGGAAAATGACATTTCCTTTTTCAAGTTTAATATGAATTGAAAAACAAAAACCATAACAATTACAAAGCAACTATAAAATTATTATATTTGAATATTGACATTCATCCGACAACTTGATTAGAATGATAATACGAAAACCCGGTAATAAAAAATATTAATATAAAATATAACATTCAATATGTTATCTAGTGTGCTCCAAATTAGTTATACCATGAAAAACTGCTTTATAATATCAATTTTTGGAATTTAAATGTCTGTTGCAAATTTGCTACAATATGAAACGAAGGGTTAAAGTGACAGGTATTTATTTAAAACTAAACAAAACACAAATATGCATAGGTTGAGAAAAGCTGCTCTATGCAATCACTATAGTTTTATTCAAATTCAAATATTGGAAAGCAACTATTGTCCCTAAAAGCGTTTATCAGGTGCTAAAAAAATTAAGTCTTATATTTTTTGTTTCTCTATAACATATCAATATATTCTCTATAACTCTTATTTTTCTTACTTAACCCTTTAATGCAAACATTAATTTGGAAATTAAAATTATTTTTGTTGATTGAATTTCAAACAATTGAATTTTTTAAAATATACATCTACAGGTTTCTATAGAAAAATTAGTAATCTAACGGGTCAAACAAAAATTTTTGGAGTAAATATAATGATCCCAGTTGATTTCGTACAAAACTGCCAGTATTACGTGCTCGTGTCTGACACGGGCAAATGCATCGAGGTTATAATAAATAATTATTGATAAACACTCAACAACAAACATACTACTCTACAATTTATAAAATACAGAAAACTAATTAGTGACCTTATCTGATTTTTTGACAATTGCAGCCACCAGGTGTTTTTCAGAAACTAAATTTAAAAATTCTTCGAAAGACTCTTCGGACCATAAAGAATTGATAAACTGTGGTTGGATTCTACCCAACCTTGCTCTAATTGCTTGCCGAGGTAATTCAGAAAATGTCTTATTCAAAAACAATAACTTTGTTTTGTAAACAGTAGACAAAGTTCCAAAATCAACAAAAAAGACCTACGATGTTATAAGACAATAAAAATACAATAAAACATATTATTTTTACTAACTTTTATGTAAGGCTTTGTATGCAGAATCTTTACCACTATCCCTCGATAATATTGATCGTCATACATGATAACACAATACAAACCGCATTTTACCGAATGTTCAGGAATCTTGTAACTGGTAGAATATTTTTTATACCACAACCTTAAAATTAAGAAATAATTAGATTCCCAATACAATGTGATAAATAAAAACTCACTGCATGTTATTGTGCATTTCCTGAAATTTCACAATTTCTGGTTGTAAAGTTATCCAGAACTTGGATAGATCATAAATATCAGTAACAAATACTTCAATTTTATCACCGATTTTCTTATCCTCTGGAATAAATTGTCGCGGAATAGCTTCATGTAATTTCATCGCATTTGGAGGGTAATTAGCTTCATTGCAAATATTCTGCTAAAATCAGTAAAACAATATTATTTGACATTGAATCAAGTTTTATTTAGAGAAACGAAAAGATAAACCAACAAATTGATTGCAGTGAAAAATGTTATACTACAAGACTTTACTTCTAGTAATTCACGTGTACTTCCTAATAAATTAAATAAATAAATTTAGGTACAAATTAAAAAAATAATAGGAAAACACAAGGGGTAAATATCTCAAAACTTTTGTGTCCACTTGTTTGTAATTTCTCTTCAAATTCTTTGGAAATTAAATCCCTAGAATTCCTTACATATCGTAAAATTTCTAGGAAATCATTGAAATTTTTGGACATCACTGATTTTTTGAAAATCTTTAGAATTCCTTGGAAATAATCTCTGGAATTCCTTAAAATTAAACCACTATGCAGCTTTGTATCTCCAAGATGGGACCTTTCCAAAATAAAAAACAAATAAAATATAACCTGAATAAAGATGAACAGAAAATGGTAATCTGAATTAAGGTTTATTCGGGTTTCCATGGTTTTCTAACATGATATTGCAAAATATCATTTTTGCAATATCCTGGCCAGAAATCCCCTAGCATGGTAACTCTTGTTGACGCTAGTGACAAACAGTGACAAAGCATATCGACACTCCCAACGAAGAAGGACATAACTCATTTTTACCTATTTTTCAGGAGAGCGATTTTCAAGTTTTGAAATGTACATACATCCATGGGAGAGATACAACTTTTCTTCGTTTTTTTTACCAAATCAAAGGTTTTTTTTCTCAGAATAGCAGTAGTCATAACTCAAATTACTAGTAACTCGAGTTATGTCCTTCTTCGTTGGGGGTGTCAATATGTTCTCTGTTTCGTCTGCTCTGTTGCATCCCCGACATTTGAGGTTACCTACAAGTCCCAGTGTGTGAAAATTTTTGTTCAGTTTCGTCGGTCTTGGAGGTAAAATGCATTCAACTTGATATGAAATTAAATAATTTGAACATCGAGTATGCAAATTTGGATGAAAAATTTTGTTCGTATGTTAACCAAATTACAATCTAAATTTGTATTGAAAACTTAAATAAAATGTAATATGCGGAACTTTCAGAATCTGCATCAACTGAAATTGAAAAGCTTAGATAATTATGATGAAAGTTGTAATAATGATACCATGTTTATATTATAAACAAATCTGAAGCAAGTCATTTCTGAATGATTTTTGCCCCAAAGAATTTTTTCTGTCACCTTGAGATATCTATCGAATAAGTATAACTATATAAGTATAACCATAATCAAACAACCGTAAAAATTTGAATTACGGTTGTTTGATTGGTTATTCTTACAATAGTTATACTTATCCTTATAAGTATATAGTATAATAAGTTATACTTATTATAATAGTTATAGATATCTCAAAGCAGTGAAGAAATCGAGCATTAATCAAACAAATCTGAAATTTCATAAAGAAAAGTGATTGTAAATTAAGATAAATAATTGACTGTTAAAATTGGGAAAGAAATTACAAATGTTATTTATTTTATTTCATGTAATTAGTACATAATCTCACTTAAGGCAGTCACCCCATGGGATTGTTAGTTTTTTTAGCTTTTCTTTGGGATTTTTTTTTGACGAACATTAAAAAATATAGAAGTTTCAACTTTTTACTATATATTTATTGACATTTCAACTAGTCAGAATCAAAAATTTTCATCACAGTGTGTGTGGTACAACTCCAAAGGCACTCATGTCAAAAAAACTGACCTCCACAATTCCGGCTGATAGGCTTATCAGAAATCAAAAATTCAAACGGCATTTTAATCTGTGACCATCGAGTGAACTAGAATCATTCCAAAATATTGAAAAGTGAAGAATTGAGATGCTTTTGAAAATTAATTATTTAAAATTCATTAATTTTATCTAATTAATTATTCGTTAATTCTTCAATTTTCAATATTTTGGAATGATTTTAGTTCACTCGATGGCCACAGTTTCACAGATTAAAATGCCGTTTGGATTTTTGATTTCAGATAAGCCGATCAGCCGGAATTGTAGAGGCCAGTTTTTTCGACATGGGTGGCTTTAGAGTGGCGCAACACACGCTTTGATGAAAATTTTAGTCTGAAAATATTCTGACTTACTATTGAAATGTCAAAAAATATATAGTAAAAAGTTGAAACTTCTATATTTTTATTGTTCGTCAAAATAAAATCCCAAAGAAAAGCTAAATAAACCGGCAATCACACGGGATGACCCCGTATATCTCTTCTAACATTACATAAAGCCCGCTTTTTATTGAGAAAATTTTAATCGAAAAAAATTTGCACATATCAAAGTCAGGTAATATTCAACAACGAAAATGAATAATTTTTTTTCAATTTGAACCATCCAGACCCCTTCTTGAACGTCTCAGATAATATAATTTTTTATGAAAATATAGTTTTGTAAAAATTTAAAAAAGGATATATGCAAAAAATTAAAAAAATGTATCAAAATATACAATCAACAACACACTAACTACAAGAACTTTAAGAGAAATTAAGCATTATTAAGATACAGACTTTATTTCGTCAACCTATCTTATAAAAATGATATCCCAATAATTATATGTAACCATCAATTATAAATTTAGGGCTTGCAAACAATATACATATAAGCATTGACTATAGTAGTTATCAAGACACGCAGCCATATATGTTTTAATGCAATACTAAATTGTCGCGACAACTAGATGGCGCTAATTTGCAATGTAAATCCTCATTAACAATTATTAATCTCGCGATCCATTCCGTTAGAACGTGTGGACAGTATAGTGCGCGGAGTGCGTTCGAGTGAGAGGGACATAGAATTTACAATTCTTCCATATGGCTGCGTGTCTTGATAACTACTATAGTCAATGATATAAGCAAGACTACGTATTTCAAAAAATTTACAAGTAGTTCAAGGACTATATATATATATTTCAAGTCATCTTGAGCTAATCCAGGGTAAAATTGAAAAATATATAGAAGAAGCACAGAAAGTAAGATTGTGTAAAAGATTAACCTCATCGTAAACATTTTCCGAAAGTAACTTGATTGAAGACTGCAGTGGCGTTAAATTTTTAATATGTTTTGCATATGTAGTAACATACTTGGCTACAGCATCATCTCTATGAAAAAGTTTTACTTCATCGTTAATTGAGAAACAGAAAAATATATCCTTCAAATCTATGCACATTTCAAGTAAACTATCATAGTTATATGTAACATAATCTAATACTTCAGTAAAGTAATTCCTAAAAACATACAATATTGACAGTAACAAAACTAGTGTTTATTTATACTTACTGATAAATAATAGGCAATCTGGTATACGCCAAACCTTTATCAAAATGACCGATCAAAATCTTAAGATTATTTTGAACGACTACAGGGATTCGACAATTGCTAGTCTCATCTTTGATTTCACTTGGTGTCGATATTTGCTTATTGTTTTCATTTCTCAATAGATCATTCAAAATTTGAAATTTTTCTTTAATTTGAGACCAACTAACGCTATTACATTGTGAATCACTGGAATCTAACGAATTAGAATCAGTGTTACTACGTCTTAATCTTCCCACTTTTACTATCGCCATACAACCGTTTCCTACAATCTAAAAAAAAGTACCTGCATTAAAATAAAAACAAAAAATTGTCAGTACAACCCGGAGGCCCGTACAACCAATTAAAGAACCCAAAGAGTTAAAAATTACAACAAGTTGTTCAGTCAGCTACTGCTACAGTAAGCTACAAAATCTTCAAGTAACATGCTTTCATTGAAATTAAAAAATTAATAGCAATTTGAAAGTGATCAAACTTTTTGATAAAAACCATATACCAGAAAACAAGATTAAATTCAATCAGCTATGTGTCTAACCTGGATTATAAAATAGAATGTTTCCAACCTCAGCAGAAGAACTTCATAATACATACTAATTAGGTAATAAGTAACAAAGAAAATGCTGATTTAACACTTTATCAATGTATTTACTTCGTACAACAATCAACATCGCCGTAAGTTTACTAAATAAACATATGGGAAGTTTCCTGCAGTGTATGAGATGTTATTGCCGTAATAAATCTTTTCAAATACTTCTTGCAATTGAAATCGCTACTTGACCTAGAGTGGAACGTCGCTAGATGTTTCCTCATTAATTCATATCTCAAGTTGTAGCGGTCTGACAGAAACTACATTTGAATCACTGAGTAGATCACATACATTTTTGTTTCAACATCAAACACCACCTAAAAGAAAGTGTTGGAAAGTAAAAAGCCCAGATGTTTTCGTAAGCCGGCTCCATAGCACTCAATTAATCACCTGTGTTGAAATTTTGTGGAATTTTTTCAAAATCAAGTTGTTGCATACATTTTAAGTAGAGACGAGAGTTGTCCAAAATGGAAATTATGAGTCTCTATTTGAGACTCTATTTCTCACTGATGAGTGCTGTTTTAGTTTTTCATGTTTTTTTATTAGGGGCCAGAAAACCATAAAAAATTTCGCGTGAACGAGAATTTCAACAATATTCAACATATAAAATTTTATGTTGTAAACCTGAACTATTTGTGTCCCCATTATAAACAACTCTCCCCCATATCTTACATATTATTAAAGTTACATATAAAATTCATCATATAAGATTCATTAAATAATAAAAAATTATTATTGATGAAGTAAAATTACTTCAAATACTGTTTACCAATTTTATAATTTTTAAAAGTTTTACTTACACTTATATCAGGAATGTTTGCAAGTAACTTTTCCAGTGACTTGTAACCATGATCTGAAAAACAAATTCTTTTTCCATATGTCTTGAAATAACTAATATCCAAGTCAAGAACGGTTACTATTTCTGGATACGATACCAACATGGTAAAGATCCTAGTTTTTATTTCTTCCTATAAAAATGTTTTGAATTATAAATGTATCATTTCAAAAATTCAAACTAAATGAATATTGATATTATAAAATTGGCTAGTTTTTTGAAATCTCAGTAGAAAACTGAAACTAAAAAACAACTCCAAGTTTTAAAATTCAAAAAATACACGCAAATATACTATTGATATGGTTCAGTAACTTCACTCTGTCGAGCAACAGATCAAGAAACAAACTTTGTTAATCTTGGTCGAGCAAACAAATATTGGATTTTATATTTGTGAATCGTATCATGTATTATTCTACATTGCTGAATAAAAATATTAAAATTCAAAAACATTAGTCAGGTTACCAAAAACATGTGTTTGCGTGAGAGTTTTACGCAAGCTTAGTAACTGCAGAAACAAGTATCCGAGAGAAAGCCTTGCTCATATGCCTGTGAAATTGAGTCGACAAGGTCTCAGTCAGAAGAACAGGGTATATAAACATCTGGCCACAAAGAAATGTTAAAATCATTAAACAGCTATGCAAGTGAAGATTGTAAGCATAACCGTTTTCACAGACTATTTGGTTTCCATGTTATTACTATATGTTCAATAAGTTTGTAAAAACTTGCTTTATCTACTCAAAAAGTAAAATTCCAATACATTCCAGCTCAAAGTTTGGGTTATCGCCTTGTTTTGAATGATTACAAAAAAATGTATTTCCCTAAATAATAATTATAATTAATTATCTGCTACAAATGAATTCTTATCAACCTCGTACAAATATATATTATTTAATAATATTCAACCCACATTCCTCTAAGTTACGCCACTGTTTATCGAATTAATTCAAAAATTGTGGCTCACATACAACCTTTTTCAGTTAAAGACAAACGGTTAATTTTCAAAAATTTAAATTGTATTATTATGAATTTTACGGTGTTCGACAAGGGTTTGCCTGTCATCCGGTTACCACTAGCAAATTAAAATTAACTATGTACTACCCCCGTATATAAGTTAAAACTAATGGTTTTATTAATAATTATGAAATTAAGGTAAGATTTTGAAGTGATTCGAGGTTATCTACAAATAACTTGCGATAATAATAATTAAGCAATATTTACCAATGTCAACATATTTATGATAATCACCAATCAATTTTAAATCACCATTCCTGTTAAATGTAATTCGCGAATAAAATCCACAGCACAAAACCAGAACAACAAAATTTTCAGCATTCGCTGATTCATAGGAAGGGTTCTAGTGTTGAATCATGGTAGGCTATCTCCTTAACAAACTTTAGTATCGTATTTTAGCGCCATCTATCCGTCAGGGTGCCCGTTTTTTAGAGGTGGGGGAGACACCGGCAATTTTAAAATATTTATTATTTCATTTAGAATTTATAATTTCTAAACTTTATAATCATAAAATTTCATTAAATCTTAAAGTAATGTATTAAATAGCACTAATAAAGTGTATACATATACATTACTATAAGAATTAATGAAATTTTATGATTATAAAGTTACATTGGAATTTTAAAATAAGACATTCCGATTTATTATTAAATTGATTTTATTACTACCTAAATCAACCTAATATAACAATAAATAAGATATAGTATAGTTATTTAACATGTGAAATATTATAGTAAAAGTAAAATTATTACTTACAGGTTAGAAAATTAAATTAAAAACTTGTTTTTAAAAATTTAGATAAAACTTTGCAAATAGTTGAAATATACAAATTACATAAAAAATAATTAAATCATAAATTACAAATTATAGCTTAAATAACCTATATGAGGAAAAAACTTAAAAATCTAAAATTAAGTTAAATAAATCATTAAAAATAGTTTTAAATACAGAGCTTTCAGATAAGTGATCGTCCTTTTACAAAGTGTTTATTACAAAACAGAGTTTATTTAACCTGATTTTAGCTTTTTAAGTTTATTCTTCATACAATTTTCACAAGTTAATAATAATATTTATATTTAAATAATCTATAAGTCAATATTAATAACTTAGCATAAATAAAGAACCATAATGTTAAAAACTTCAATAAAGCAAGTTAATTAAACATCGCTGAAAGCTTAAAAATATAATTTCATTTTTATTAGTTTAATTAACTTGCTTAATTGAAGTTTTTAATATTATTTTTCACAAGTTAACAATTTATAATATATTTAAATAAGGAATGAGTAATAAACACCGTGTTTCTGGCTTATTAGCCTTCTCAAGTACCGCATACACATTTATTAACATAATAGTTCTCGATATAGAAAAAGAAAGAAAAGAAAACATTCACATTTTCTTACTTTTGGTAAAACTGTTTTTGAAACAAATGCTCTAATGTCCGGTAATATATAGTTGCTTCAAAATCTTTTAGATTTTCTAAATTTTCAGTAATTTTGATGTCTTCATTACTGTGGAGTACTGGCTGAACTTCAACTAGATGCTAAAATAATAATTAGTAAATTAATATATGTAGGACATTTATATAATACATCTAAGTAATTACCTGCTGCACAAATTTCTTCAATGAAACCAAAATATCTCCTTCATCGTTTCAACAATTACTGCCTTTCAAACGACCCTTGCTTTAGTTATTTACCAACAAACTCTTGTAAAATGGAGTAAATGCAGCTACTGTTGGATTTGTAAATCTTACTTCCCTCTGTCTTACTTCTCCAGAAAAATTTTCCAAAACATCCTGGTTGAACGTCCTAGGAAACATGCTCTTAAAACCAAAAACTTTCATGTTTGAATAATGTCAATAAAGCCCTGAAAATTGCAAGATATAAACATTAATTATTTATATTAGAATTATTTATAAATTACTTCTAGCGTAGTAATCCAAGTTTTTATGGATGGTGGCGTGTGCTTCTTTATGAGCCCCTCATTCTTGTTTGTATCATCTGTATCGCTTAGTACTGCCATTGTCGTCTTTATCAATAAATAATACCATCGTCTTAAAAATTCTAATAGCTCTCTTCCAAATTCAATATGATCAGATTTGTCGATGACGCAGGTTCGTAACTTCTTGCCTGGAACTTCAACATGACCAATAATGCTGTCGAACAATTTGTCGAAGAAGTCGATCACTTTTGCAGTTTGTTTTGCTTTTGGTTTCAACTTGAACATTTCACCATTACACTCGTGTTACAAAACCAATACGAATATACCAATGTAATATATCACAAAATACACAATCTTACAATTTTGAATCGTTTTAAATACACGTGGTAAGTTCGCAAAAACATGAAACAAAATGGACGGTTGCTTATTAAGTGGATAATGGTTAGGCAATCATCATGCAATCATGAACAAAGAAAGAGACAAATGCTAAAAAAAAGGACAAAAACTGGTAAGAGCGCCATCTATCCCTCAGGGTGCCCATTTTTCAAGGACATCGATGATGTATCAGGAAGCTCCATAAGACTTCAACTACCGTGTGTTGAATAAAGGTGCATATACGCAAAATTGTAAATGATTGTAATTCAAAGTTGGTATCGCAGATAAACTTCCTCTAAAGTAAAAAAGATATTCAGAAATTCCTGTTTTAATCTTTTATTTCTATACTTCTATAAAATTTATGTAATAGTAAGCATTCCAATAATTTATAACATTTATTTAAATTTTTACTTTACTTTACTATGTAAATCAATAAGTAAATCAACTTATGTTTTGTTTTTGCATAAAGAAATTTTAAAAGTAGTAGTAGTCTTATCAGTCACTGGTCTTATAAATGGAACGTTAATATGTTAATAACAATAAACAATATCTATTTATATTCTGAACCAGCAGTACCTGCCGATTAGGAAGCGGGAGATAGGGTTCAAATCCTGATAGTATCATCAACGGCTAGTGGCGGATCCAGGAGAGGGCGATGGGGGCAATCGCTCCCCCTTAGAGTTCAAAAAACATTAATTTTTACTCCAAAGTTTTTTAATTTATTAAAAAACAAAATATAAATTTATTTTTATTACTACAGTAGAACCCCTCTATAACGAGAGCTCAAGAGACCAGCCTACTTACTCGTTATAAGCAGATTTTTGCTATAAACAGTCAATTTAGCATGTAAACAAAAGTTAAGGGACCAAACTTTTACTCGTTATAGCCGATTTTTCGTTATAACCGGGACTCGTTATAGAGGGGTTCTACTGTATTACTATTTATTTTTTTTTTTTATATTTTATAGAACTTTGATGGATAGAATCTCTAGTAAAGAGATTCGTCAGCATTGCGGAGATTAATCTACTCTACTCTATAATATAGATAACCAACATTAAATTAAAAATCCTACAAAAACAAGAAGTCAAACTTTGTTGTTACTTGGTAACAACCTTTATAGAGAAAATATGATCCGAAGAGACGTTGATCCGATAAGACGTTGACGTCTCACAATGCCACAATAATGATGCGTTCGCAAACTTAATAATAAAATATTGAATTTAGTTGACTGCGAGATTTTTATCCCTACCTAAAAACATTTACCTAGAATATCAAGTCGAATATTTAAATTTGTTGAATTTCCCTGGATTTTCCTGTACAAAAATTACAACTTAAAATAGAATCTGTTGTTATGTTAATTCGTAATTTAAGTATTAAGGATGGCCTCTGTAATGGTACACATCTACAAATTGTTACACTACATAAACATTCAATAGCTGGTAACTGGCAATCATGTCGGCAATCTTGTATTTATCCTCCGGTTTGTAATGGTATAAACGTAGTTTATATTTGGCGCTTAATGAACGATTTTAAATCATTTGAAATTACCACCAAATGCATACTTATTACTTTGGAAATAATGCACGAGATGGCAACCTATGGCTCTACAGCGCTCGACATAACCGAGGAAGGAACGATGACGACTAAGAATGATAGTGGGGATGAAAGGGTAGTCAACGGCAGGGTAAACGGTAGAAGGAAGAAGGGTAGACATCTTGATGAAGCTGTGTTGAAGACGTGCTTTTAATATTTAATTGTATATAACAGTTTGTAATTGTGATTCAACTTTGTGGGTTTAACCAATCTAAAGGTAATAATGTTTATTTTTGATATATTCCAAAGATACGAGTTTCGTGTAATCGAATTCAATGAACATGATTATTTAAATTATAAATTTTAATTGTTAGAGAACAATTGTTAGGAACGAGCCCTGAGACCCCAGTAGTAAAAACTCATAGGAGACCTGTGGGACTGCTAGATAGAGACAAAAATCAGGAACCTCAAGAGCCTTAGACATCTCAAGATTTGATGAAATAACATTAAAATTTCGGGTATCGTGCGGGAGCCATTTTATTATGAAAGGCACGACACGAAACTTGATTCTTTGGATCCACGTGGGAATCTTACTGACTATGTTTTAACAGTTTATGGGAGATTAAGGATGTCAATCTATTTATATTCTGAATCACACTGTATATTTTATGTATTACCAAATTATGCAAAATGCAACATAAACTTAAATGATAAAACCATTATGAACATTGACAATATTATGAATATTATGAATATGAATATATGACAAAATGACAGAATTGATATGATAACCTATAAGGTAACAAAAGCTAACCACAAGGTTGAATAGACAAATGTAATGACAACTGACAAATTATAAACATCAAAATTTACTGTGTTTAATTATGTGTTCGCTTTGCGTTTCTTTCGATTCATTTGCTTTGCTCAAGTTCATTCTTCGATATGAGAGAAGTGCTACGTCTGGAGATGTAATGTCGGGGTAGGTTCTGTGCACAACGTGGGGGTCCTAGTATTAGACGATACGGCATTGCAGGTTTGGTGGCCACCATAATTGCGCTTAGGAGGGCTAGGTTCAGATTAGGAAGTGGGGTTATTCGTGGGAGATTTGATTTGACGTTTTGACATTACAGGTTTAAATTAGATATTTTTTGAAAGATACGATTTAATTTTTACTACATAGACAATTTCCGATAGTATTGACATTCGCATTCGTATAATATAGCTATATTATATAGCTATAAATAAATCTCGAGAGCAGAACTTTAACAAAGTTAACCATATTAATATTTTAGAAAACCCAAAAAATGAACTAAACACTTTTCAGAACTTAAAATACACTGTAAGTATTCGCAAACAATTCATCGTCTGATGATGCCATAGTATGGTGAAATCATTTGCAAATACTTACATTGTATTTTACATGTGATAACTTAAAAAATTTTAGTTCTGAAAAGTTTTTAGTGCATTTTTTGGGTTTTCTAAAATATTGATATGATTAATATCGAGTTACACTACTTAAACCACGTATCAATAGATTATTTGAACAAAGTTAGTATATATATATCAATAGGCCTTTATTTACTCATGGATAGTTATATGCAGTCCCTTATCAATCCAATGGGAGAAAATATAAAAAGCCGTCATAAGTTGTCACAAATTTTAGTTTTTTAGGATGGCGTTAGTGTTTCAGTTCATACATGTCTGCTAACAGCTGTTCGTTGGTTGTGTTGACTAGTGTTTATTGTAATAATTATTGTATTAGAATAGTTGAAGAAAATGTCTGAAATTTATGATAAAATTAATTTTAAATCTTCCGCATATTTAACCTTCGGGTGGGCACGTGGGGTCTTTTGGGACCCCCGGGTGTTATTTTTGCACATAACTTTAAAATTTAAAGATATTTCACCCTGAAATTTAAGGACATCTCTTTTAAATGTTTAACAAACATAATTAGTCTATAAACGTTGAGCTAAGATTAGTACAGACATAGAGAAAAATTTTCAAAGTTAAAACACCTTAGGATGGGCACAAGGGGTCTTTTAAGACCTCAGAAATAATTTTTCTTATTAGTAGTCTGTAAAATAGCTGATTTGTAGCCTAATTAATTTATTTAGTTTTAATAAGGTTCTAATCCATTAATTCTTTAATAAATTGTTAGTATTGACAAATGTTATGTACTATATTTGCATCATAATATGCCGTAGAATTCATGGGGTCTTAAAAGACCCCAAGTGCCCATCCGTGCAACCTTTTTAACGTATCTAACAAAATTACTAAAAATGTTACTTTTTTTAAAAAAAATTTATGTACATAGGTAGTTAATAAATATTTTAATTAAATTAATGTTTGTAATATATATAAAAACCAAATTACACAACTTTTATGTACTATTATATTGTAGAATTCCTGGGGTCTAAAAAGACCCCAAGTAGCCATCCGTGTAACCTTTTTAACGTGCCCACCAGAAGGTTTACGTCACAATATGAACTATGCTACTATAGCGCCTCTTAAATGATGTGACAACATAACGCAACTTTCTGTAACATGGAGTGATAGCGGGCTGGTTATATGTAGCATTATCAAGATGTCGAGCAAAGAATGGAATAAAAATTCAAAGTAAAAGCGACATAACAAATGTCATATGGAAAGAAGTTTTGTGACTTGAAGGATTTTTCATTATTTTCGGCGAAACCGTAAATCGTCCTAAAAAATTGGGCCACGAAGCGGCCACGGGGGCGAAGCCTCCCTAATAGTATATTATAAAATCCCAACACGCTGCTGTTACAGCGTGTCTGGATTCTGGATTTTAGGTAGGAGGGTAGAGAGGTATCCCCATGCGCACTTAGGTCACTAAATACAGCGGCCCTCCGTTCTGTCATCCCTCAAGCCACCCTGTCTCCAGGATGAATTCGAGTATTTTGGCAGGTAGAGTGTCGCTGATTCTGGCCATGTTAGGCCAGAAGTCCCCTAGCATGGCACCTCTAGTTGACGCTAGCGACGGGCAGTGACAGAGCACATGTTCCGGCGTTTCGTCTGCTCTGTTGCATCCTCGACATCTGGGATTATTTACGAGTCCCAGTGTGTTGAGATGTTTATTCAGTTTGCAGTGTCCAGTTAAGATCCCTGCAATTGCCCGTAGTTAGACTCTGGACAGCTTCAAGTAATATTTTGAATTTTTACTGGAAGGTGCTTTAATCGCTGCCCTTGCCTGTCTACATTCAGTTTCTTTTGCCCATCTGCAAGAGTTCAGTTGTAGGATGTGTTGTTTTAGGAGGGTATCGATAGTTTTGACAGCTAACACAATCATCGGCTCCGAACCGCAGGGAAGGCTGTTGGAGCCGTTTCTTTCCAGCTCGTCCGCTTTTACGTTACTCTCGTTACCTTGATGCCCTTTCACCCACAAAAGGGAAATGTCATTTAAATTAGATATCTCATTATTTAGTGTCTGGATGCATTCTAGCAACAGACCAGATCTGATCTTGTGACTCCTCAGTGCCACAAGTGCCGCTCTGCTATCTGTAGATATCTGAATGTTTTTGTCGCAGATACATTTATCTTGTACTGTTTTTGCGCAGTGCAATATTCCCATAAGTTCCGCTTGGAAAATTGATGTGTGCCTGTCCAGCGGTATGCTCATATTTATAGATCAAGTTCAGCAGAGAAAGTTTCTGCTCCTGAGCCAACATTGTTTTTAGAGCCATCCGAGAATAGACATATGTCATAGTCGTTGGTTTCTGTCGTGTTGGTTTACAGCGTGTCATTTTCTGGTTAGAAAAACCCGAAGACACAGACATGATTAATGAGAAGAAAAACAAAAAGGAGAAATGGATAAACAAAAAGAAGAGTAAGTAACAACAATTAGTGAAGATACATCGCCAGTCAAAGATATAAGGTGAAGATGAAGACATGATTAATGAGAAGAAAAACGAAGAGAAGAATTGGAAAAAGGAAAAGTAACAAGAAGTTACGGCAATTAGTGAAGAGATACCGCCTGTCAAAGATATAAGCAGATAGCAAAAAGAAAAGAGAACTAAGAAATTAAATAAGATAATTAAAATAGGGAACATTTTTTCAACGAACTATACAGTTTTGTACGTAAATATATCCATTAACTATATAAATTTTATAACTACCAATACAACAGTGCTGCACATCAATGGAGTTCCTAACTAATCGAGTTACTCATCAAAATGGAGTTTCACAGTATTAATTTTTAATTGAGACTGTTAAAAGAGAGATCCACCGGTCAAGGTATACATAAAAATTAAAAAGCCGGGAAGCTGCTTCTCTTATAAAGTATCATTTTTTTTGTTAAAACAAGGCGAAGGCGAAGAAAATGTACAATACAAAATTGAAGATGTAGCAAGTCTTAATGGATAACCGGAAAATCGGATAAGTGTATAAACAGATAATCGGATAAACGGATAATTGGACAAAAAATTCTAGATAATAAAATTTATCTGAAGATAAAAATAATTGATGGAAAAGAACAAAGGGAAATTGATTCAAGGTTCATAAGGTTAGTACAAGAAAGTACTAACGCACTAAACAGTGCTAAAAATTTTATTTGCTACAATAATTTACTTTTAATTAACAAATAAAAACATTTTAATTAATAAGTACGATTTGATTAGTAATTGGGTTATGTACCTTGAGTTACATGAAACACCGGGACGATTCAACGCAAGAACGAACAATTAAAATTGTTCTTAGGTTAGCTTTAGGATTTTTTTAATTAATAGCGCTAAATAAAATATCTACCGTTTAGCTGCCTGTCCGTAGACGGGCTTTCCAGATAGTAATAGCTAAAGAATCCGTTTGATCTACTCCTCGATGTTTAGCGATATCCTATGTATACTCAACTATGTGCAAAAAAAAAGTAGTTCACTGATATAGTTTAAAAATTTACTTGTCTGTTAAAATTCATATTCTTTTTTATTTTGAATTTACCTACTATGTTTACTTAAAATAACAATTAATTCCCAAATGAGAAAACTGGTAGTGCCTCACCACAGATTCAGCCTAGGGGTATATAAATCTTAAATACGGCCCTGATCACAAGAAATGAATTTGTAATAAAATAATATTTCTCATGGGTTGCTTCGATTTCTCATAATTATCATCGCGTAAACGGAACTTATCATATCACATGTTTCATTACATAATATTGTTTATGTTCAACCAGGGTCGTACCATAATTGTTATCGTTGGCAACTCAATTAATTAGAAACAAATTAGCGGGATTTATCTTGGACAGGTCTAATATAAAACTTTAACTTTTTGTCGACGTTTCTAACATATATTTCGTTCTTTTTCAGAACTAACAACAATAAAATTCAACAACCCGTAGAAAACAACAAAATCCTCACCTCAAGTTCAGTTTAAAGAGACCAGGGCTACATTATTCTATCAGTAACTGAATGTAATATAAACATCAACATAACAGTAATAGTAAAATACAGTGAAAAACTCCAAAAAAACCAAATCTGTATTTTACTATTAATTACTACTGTTATGTTGATGTTTATATTACATTCAGTTACTGATAGAATAATGTACCCCTGGTCTCTTTAAACTGAACTTGAGGTGAGGATTTTGTTGTTTTCTACGGGTTGTTGAATTTTATTGTTTTTAATCCTGAAGAAGAACGTAATATATGTTCGAAACGTCGACAAAAAGTTAAAGTTTTTTATTAGACCTGTCCAAGATAAATCCCGATAATTTGTTTCTAATTAATAGAAAGTAGTTTTTGTTGTAAATTTTATTCTCTACATTTTTATTTATACAGTAGAATCTGCTTAATGTGATCACTTTGGGCCAAGAACATTTTGATAACATTAACCGACTGATAACAATAAGCAAATTTTAGAAAAAAACGAATTTTAGAAGAATTAGGTAAATTTGGCAATAAACTAAACTTAAATTAAAATTCATAAAGCAAAGTGCATGTTTAGCAAAATAAAAATAGAAACCCACTATGAAACGGAAAACTTCATTAGTTTTTGTATAGAAATTAAAACGAGTGATGTGTTTTGTAAAGATAGGTTGTCAAATATCTTCCTTCCGCCTTTTTGCTCTTTATTCAATGCTTTATAAAAAGTGTTACAGTGATCGGATTTAGTTCAAATATGCGCCGTTTTGTTCGATAATCTGTTTCCATCTAGACGGCAACTTCATAATACCCCCCTCGTAGAAGCCCCCCTCCTTATTTGCGAAGAACTCGGACAGCCACTTTTCACAAGCTTCTTTTGAGTTCAACTGTACACCACCAAGGGCGTTCGCCATGGACAGGAACAGGTGGTAATCACTTGGCGCCATGTCCGGGCTATATGGTGGATGCGATAAAACCTCCCATCCGAGCTCCCGTATTTTCTGACGAGTCATCAACGAAGTGTGTGGTCTGGCGTTGTCCTGGTGGAACACTACACCCTTCCTGTTGGCCAATTCTGGACGCTTCTGGTCGATCGCCTGCTTCAAGCGGTCCAGTTGTTCGCAGTAGATGGTAGAATTAAGCGTCTGGCTTTTTTTTTTTTTTTTCACCGGCTCTGAATCGTCGAAACCATTCCTCCGCGGTTCGAAGTGATAGAGTACCATCCCCCAAAACATCATTAATCTCACGGAACGTTTCTCTAGCGGATTTGCCTTTAACGAAGGAAAACTTTAAAATACTGCGAATTTCGGAGTTAGTAAACTCCATGTTTACACGTCTACAACTGTTGAACGCAATATCCAAACTAATCATGCATAGCGTCGTTTTGTAGGTTATGTCAAGACCTGTCAAATGATGTATAGTAATGCCAGATACGAGCTCTGTAGCGCTTTGTACATAGCCGCGAAATTCAAAAGACAAAAAAGCGGAAGAAAGATATTTGACAACCTATATATAAAATTTCAATAAAAAATCAGAAAAAGATACTTAGAAAAAGAGATTATTGTGTAGGAAATTCCTTGAAAGTGATAATAATAAGCGGCTTTTTGATCACATTATCCGGCCGTTTTTGTATGTAAACTAATTAACCCTAAAGTTGGCAATGTATCTCACAAGATACATAGTTTCAAAAATTCTATTTACCAGGTAGGGTTGAAAAACTCCAAAAGATATCATCTCCGACAGAAAGAATTTTATGTCGAAAAATAAGCGCTTGCCAAGTTTGATCATATTAACCGACTGATAACATTATTAACCCATTAAGTACCAGCGTCCTCATTTGAGGATAGTAACTTATCGTAGGCCTTGACAAAATATATAAGATTTACAGCCGTATTCATAAAAATATCTTAAAATACTCTTTAAACCTATTTTAGTTAAAACGTGTTTTAAGGCTTACAGAGCTGTTTAACTTTCGTTCATTCATAAACGGCCCGTAAACCTTCGTTAACTAAAATTTATATCTACTTTTGTAAAATATGCTTGGTACTTAATGGGTTAAGCGGATTCTATACTGTATGCATTTTTCTATTTTGTCACACCGTTTCTGAGATACTGATGCTAATAGTTTTTGTATTTTACAGAGTTTTGTTTAAGTCGCTGTCCAGTTAAAAACGGAGCGACAAAATAGAAAAATGTAGATCTATAAAATTGAAGACAATAAAACAAAAAATATTTAAAAAGTTTTGCTGTAAAAGCGATTTTTATATGTCAAAAAATAATTGTTTAATTCAAATAATCACGATTTTATTAACCCCTTATAAGGCAGATTATGAAAAATAAAAACATGGTATTTTTTGAAAAGAACTCGTGATTGATAGTTGAATTGGTATATATTACCTAACTAGCTGTCCCCCGGCAAACTTCGTATCACCAAAAATTGATTAACCCTTTATAGGGCAGATTACGAATAATAAAAACAGGGTATTTTTTGAAAAGAACTTGTGATTGATAGTTGAATAAATTACATAATATTTATTTTCCTAACTGATAAAATATTAATTTAGTATTAAACTAAATTAATTTTATTAATTTATAAATAAATTTAAAAATTAATATAGTTGCCTTTTTTGACTTGTATATATAGTTTTTTTTTATCTAAAGTCAGTCTCCGTTTTTGACTTGTACTCTTTCTACCGCCCACCATAGCATTATTCCCGTGTACTCTTCATAGTGTCCACATCAGATTTTTTAGTTTTATTTTTGTTCAAAATGTATTTTTTTTAAATAAAAATATATAAATGTAACTATTTTTTTTAAATATTGCGGCATTGATCGTTACTCATACGGTATGGATATACCAAAATCACAATCAAGATGAATTTTTTTCTAAAAAATTTGGTTCCTAATCGTTATCTTTTTAAAATATTAATCACAAACTCGAAACAAAACTTAATCGTTTTGACTCAATTCAAGAATATAATCTATAGTTAAAATAGTCCATAAAAAGATTAAACTCTCCGACATATACATACAGTGGCAAAAAAAAGTATTCATTGTCTTCAATTTTGTATCTATACATTTTTCTATTTTGTTGCCCCGTTTCCGACTGACAACAGCTTAAACAAGACTCTGTAAAAGACAAAAAATATTATCATTTGTATCTCAAAATCGCTGCAACGAAATAGAAAAATGTATAAGTAATTTTTGTTGCAAATTTTATTCCCCACATTTTTGTTTATATACATTTTTCTATTTTGTTACTCCGTTTCTGAGATACAGATGATAATAGCATTATCTTTTACAGAGTCTTGTTGAAGTCGCTGTCAGTTGAAAACGGGGCGACAAAATAGAAAAATGTATATAATATATACAAAATTGAAGACAATAAAATTCTTAACAAAAAATGTCTACAAAGTTTTACTGTAAAAGCAATTGTTATGTGTCAAAAAAAGACTTCAAAAAGTACTATTTACATTGTTAAGATAGTGGTGTACGAATATTTTTTTTGGCCACTGTAGGTATTTTAATTCTTATTTGGCAAATTTTAACATTTTTTAATGTACTATTATATTTATTTCTTTAGCGATATCTTTCTTATATTGTGATAACATTTTTGTACGTGACAAATTTGCAGCCAACGATAGTATTGTATTTCTTCTTTATTATCTTATGGATAAACATTTCGTTTATAAAACCACATGAGACATGACATGACGGCAAAAATTCTTTAAATACGGGAACAGAAATAATACAGATAATTTGTAGATTAACCAGGAAGCAATAAAAGATTAAATAATTTTGAATAAAATCTACATGGTGCAATGTTAGAACTATTTTTATTAAAAATTTCATAGATAAACATTTTATTGTAAACAGTGAGTTCTTTCTGAAGATCCAAATATTAGTGTGGACGTTACATATTTACTATTAGTAATCAAGAATAAGATTAAATTAATTAAAAAAAAAAAAAAACATAATTGAAGTTCGCACATTTTGTTTAGCGAGTATAATCTTCAGGCCCATGCAAGATGTAATAGTATTCCTCGATCTGGATTCCAACTAGAAATATTCGCTCTAAACCAAGAGGTTTAGGGTTTGTGTTACTTAGAAGTTTATATTATTTGTAACTAATTCTAAAACCGCTACATCACCTCCCCCTCTTGGCCTCTTGCCAAAATGCAAGGCGATAAATTTGTAAGGCACGGATCCAGAGCAATTGGTGCACCCCTGAAGTGCAAACAAAAATGTTAGCTTTGTAAATTTTTTATTGCTCCATTTTTAGTTTTTCTCAAAGACCATTAAATATTAGAACCAAGCTGCAATAATTCCTTCGGGTTTTTAAAACGACAAAAACTTCAAGAAAACATGAGTGTCTAACCCAGTGTTTTTAAACAGTTTGATCCGCGAATCCCTTTTGCACTTAAAAATTTCGAAGGATCTCCTCGAAGAATGCGTATGTGTAGAAAAACATCCCAGAGGGGGAGGTTTAATTTAAATTCAGATGGAGTTAAATTTTCGGTGACCCCTGAAATATTTGTCGCGACCCCCCTGAGGGTAGCGACCCCCACTTTGAGAATCACCGGTCTAACCTAAACACCATTAAAATCTTTTTCCACGTTTTGGATTTTTACCAAGATCTGCATATGCGCGAATGATCAATCAAGACGAGAGCGAACTTGACGAGCAGTTGTTGGCTACCGTAGGTTAAATAAACACTTAGTTGAAGTTTTGATTGACATTTTGAGTTTTCTACAAGTAAAGTTTTGACCCGTTGGGTAAGTTTTAATTTAATTTTTTAAACCTACTGTATGTATATTTATGCAGTTACAAATTTTCTTACGTTGGAATTTATTGCAAGTTTGTCTTATTAAAACATTTTGAAGCTTGAAATCAAATCTGTTATCATAATTTAACAAAAGAAACGATTAGAACAACAAAACAATTAAATGTAATATTCTGATTAGGTACTATTTTTCAAACCTATTTAAGAGGTGGTTAGGTACTACATTTCCGGAACAATGTTACAAGAAGAACTTTGACAGTTTCACGGGAGTGTACCAGCATATTTTTTCAATCCATTTAGATTGCTTTTTCATTAAGTTTATCTTATTTCAGATACCCAGATAACTTCTAATATGAAATGTTACGAGCTTCCGAACCCGCCCGAAAATGAAGATGGCCCGGAATTATTGGTGAGTAGTGATCAATTAACAACAAAATTAATTAACCAAGCTTTTTTGAAACTAAGTGCACAATTTAATTTGTTTTTATAATTACAGCTTGCTCCTGAATCTGATAGTGATACGGAGGCATGCACCACTGATGATGAATTATCGGAGGATAGTAAAAGTAGTTCAGGTGAAGAATCTGAAAAGGACGAAAATGGAAATTTGGATGGCATTGTGCTTTATTTAAGCAAACCTGGAACATCGTTTTGGGGTGGCAATAATGATAACCCTAATGGTATTCGCGATAGTTGGCGTTCATTACCTCCTACTGATTCTCTACCACCTAGTGATCAAGCTGACTGGAATCAGCTTGAATTTCCTAATGTTAATTTGGATCCGAATCCTTCTCTGTATGATTGCTTGAATCAGTATCCATCAACTCGTGTTCACTGGGATCAGGATTCTCCTCCTCGTGGGCGTTCGAGCAGACATGCAACATTTTGTGATCTATTTGATCAGAATTCTTCTCTTTGTGATCGCTCAAATCAGTATGCACCACCTTATATTTGTTGTGATCAGATTTCTTCTGCTCCTGAACATTTTAGTAGACCTGTACCATTTCGTGTTTCTTTGGATCAGGATTCTCCTCCACGTGATCACTATAGTCACTTAGTTCAGGATACTCCTCCGAATGATTACTACAACCCCAATCCACGTGTTCACTTGAATCAAGATTCTCCTCGTCATATCTTAAATTGCGATTTACCAAGACCTTTATTCCATGACATGATTTATAACAGGGATGAATTTCTAGCTCGTCAAAATAATCCGAACAATCGCAGAAATTTTGTTGCCGCTTCCAATATGTATCAATCTTACTTGGATATAGCAGAAGAGGCAGATAACGAACGACTTGCTACAAATGCTTCCGGATTCCTGCAAAATCTGATCTAATAAATTAAATTGTTAATTTCTTTGTAATGCATAACAATTAAATTGTTATTTCTGTAATTTTTGTGTAAATAAAAAAGTTAACTTTCCGTTTTTTTTATTATGATTAAAAGATTAAAATTTCAGAGCGTTGATCAGACTAAAAAATATATATTTCAGAAGGAAGCTCTACATCAGACTTGAAGACTCATTTCATTCAACATTGCTCTAGCCGGAGGAACTTTCCGGTAAGCAAAATAGTTCACAGGGAGTAAATTTAAAAATTTTAATTTTTTTAAAAGCAAATTCTACTAACTAACCTCTATGATCTAGTCCAGGGGTCTCGAAACTTTTTAGCTGAAGGGCCATACTGACTGCTCCACAAAGCCCCAAGGGCCAAGATCTAGCTAGCTCATCAGATTAAGATTACTTTTTGTTGTCTTTTGACAACTATATATTTAGTCGATAAATAAAATATCTAATTATTATTTTGTGTGATTTAATTTATCAAAATAAATCGCGGGCCAGATTGGTGGTGCTCGCAGGCCGGATTTGAAGTTTGAAGACCCCTGATCTAGTTAGTAGACAGTGGATTTTTGAAAGAAGAGAAGTTATAATTTGTGGATTTGAATTGAAAATATTGGAAATTAGAAAAATTAGTTTAAGTTTAGATTATTGTATTAGATTAGAAAATTGTAATTAAATATTTCGTAAAATTTGTCAAGTTAAAATTAAGTTGAAGGCAACGAGGAGTATAGTGGCCCATCTGGGTCGTTTTATTAATTGAATCGCTCATTTCAAAAACAGCATAAGTTAATATTTTTTCAAAATTGCTTTTTTTGTCGAAATTTGATCCTTGAGGGTAGTCAGTCACACATTATGTATAAAAATTATGTTAGTCACATTACTCTAACTATCAAAAATTATGATGTTTATGACCGTTCATTGCAAAAGCAATAGTACAATAGTATGCGGTTTTTGCATGTGCGTGAAGTTAGCCCCGCCATTTTTGAAAATTTAAAAATTGAATATTGTGCTGGGTTGTGCCCGATGTGTGCTACGTTGTGCCGTAATTTTCTTTTTTTATTTTTTTTTTGATTTTATCGAGATTGCTTATTTTGGGATAGAAGTTAGCCCCGAAATTTTCGATGATTCTAAAAATCAAAATTTTATTGGATTGTACTTGACTTGTGCCGTTGTGTGCCGTAAATTAAAAACTTTTATTTTGATAAATAAAAATTTTTTAGGCCAAAAACTATTTTATCGATAGAAGTTAGCCCCGCTATTTTCGATAATTCTAAAAATTTAAATTTTATTGGATTCTATTTGATTTGTTCAGTTTTGTGCCGTTAATCATAATATTTTATTTTGATAAATAAAAATTTTTTGTGAAAGCAATTGTTCTGTTTGCCTATAAAATTGTGTGTGCCCAAAAATATTTTATTTGTCAAAATAAAATTTTATGATTAATGGCACAAAACGGCACAAGTCGAATAGAATCCAATAAAATTTAAATTTTTAGAATTATTGAAAATGGCGGGGCTAACTTCTATCGATAAAATAGATTTTGGCCCAAAAAATTTTTACTTATCAAAATAAAATTTTTTAATTTACGGCACACAACGGCACAAGTCAAGTACAATCCAATACAATTTTGATTTTTAGAATCATCAAAAATGGCGGGGCTAACTTCTACTCCAAAATAAGCAATCTCGATAAAATCAAAAAAAAGTAAGTAAAATAAAAAAAAATACGGCACAACGTAGCACACATCGGGCACAACCCGGCACAATTTTCATGTTTTAAATTTTCAAAAATGGCGGGGCTAACTTCACGCACATGGTTTTTGCAATGAATCTTTGAAACATTATTTTCCATTTTAATAGAAAATTATTGTAAAATAGCCGACTTTTTAATCAAATTATTGAGCCTATAATCCCATTCCCTGCAAAGCAGTATAAGTATAACAAACTGTAATTTATTAATTTTTATATGTTAAACTATTTTTAAGGTAGTTTAATTATAACTACAGGGTCGAGAAAAGTTCTTGTTATTAACAAATTAAAGGTATAAAAAGACAAATTAACGAAAACAAAAGTTTAAAAATGTTGATGCTTTTGTGTAAAACAGTTTTTATTGATTCCTGTAAAATTTTAATTCTATGACTTATGCTGTTTTTGAAATGACCGATTCAATTATTGTTTTGCGTTCCATTTTATATTTGAAATTTTGTATGAAATTAAGATTTAAATTTGGATGGATCCATGGAATCAAATTAGAAAAATAATAAATAATTAAAAAAATAATAACCCCGGGTAGGATTTTTTCGGGATTTGTAATTTACTGGCAAATTGAGTATAAGACTTTTGCAGGCTGGAGAATTCTACATATCAATATACAATGTGTCCCCGGATACACTTTACATAACTTTTCTAAGAAAAATATTTAACAATAATTTTATTTTCTAAATTCAAATCCTCGAGAGTTAGGCCTCTTTAAAAATTTTTTTTTAATTTTCACCTTCACGTGGCTATAGCCCTGAAAATAAAAATTTTTCTATAAAAATGGTTTAGTGCTTGTTGTCCAATATTAAAAAATGGGTGGTGACTCGGGAGTCTCAATGAAAAATTTAATTATCTTCACCTCTTAGATCATTCCAGTGAGTTCAAGGTGTGCCAAAGAAATTATTTTGCACATCATTTGCCGAGTTATTGGCATTTTCAGGTCGAGAAAATTTATAATTGGAATTTTCGTAGCCTTAAAATTGAAGAATGATGTAATTTTTGTTTAAAAGATGTTTGGAGGAAAATTTAAATCTAAAATTTTGAATACAAATACAAATATAAAACAAAAATTGATAAATTGTACATCAACATACAATAAAATCAATTTTTATTTATCGAAAAATTATTATTTTGCAATTAAGGTATAGTATAGCAATACGAAATAAATTATTTTCGTTTGTTTGCCAAAAAATCGGGTAGGCCAAATTGCTATATTTTGTTTAATCAATTTAGAATTGACAGTGAATACTGCATGCAGTTTATCGTAGCTACTATTTAATTAAAAAATGCCATGTTATGAGGGAAAACCCAATCCTGATAGTAAGGATGCTACTAAACGGGTAAATATAAAAGAAAAAGATATTTATATAATTTATTTTATTATTTGTCTTAGAAGCCGACGCCGACGCCAACGCCAACGCCGATTTTTACTATTTCTGGCGACAGTTCGGACATTAGCACTTCTGACGACAGTTTGCTTGAAACAGATCGCAATACCAATTTTCGATATCCGGTATTAATTTCTGCTGAAGACGTTGCTTTACCAGACAGCGAGGATGGTATTGTGCTGTATTTGCACGATATAAGCTATATGCGTGAAGCCGTAAAGCAAGCTGAGATGAAAGAAGAGGTATTACTTTCAGCTACGTAAACAAACCAATATCATTAATACGACATTGTCCGTTTTCAGAATGCAACCACTATTGAAAGTTCTGATGTAATAATTTTAGTAGGTGATAATTCTGTAAGAGCCGGAACTTCGTCCAATTCCAGTCTCCAAGTAGCACCCACTGTTTCCCAAGTGAATCTACTGGAGGATGATAGTGGTGATGGTAGCACTGCTTCTCTAGCCGTAAGAGCAGCATCTGAGGGACGTTCTGCAGCTGATAATGGTGAAAACTCTATTCCCAGACCTAGATCTCGTTAACCTAATAACAACGAGTAAGGTAACCGCATTATTATTGTAAACCTTATTAAGTTATGTTCTAATTGCCAAATTATGGTATTGTTGTTAAAAGTTGAATTTGAAATTAAATAAAGATTTTTTTGACCATTTTGTTTTACTAAATCAAAAAGGATGATGCATTCATTTACTCCAAGGGGAAGAATAAAGAGATTTTTATTAGCTATAAAATTAACAGAATTTTGTTTGGGCATTAACAAAAAGGGGAAAAATATTAGTAAAAACGAATTGAAAGTGATTAAAGCAAATAATTATATGGATATACTAACTGATTTAGGTCAAAAAGATAAAACTTGTTTTCTTTTCGGTTTCAAAAGTTCAAAATTTCATGTTACTACTTACTTCTGAACTTGTTCCAGATTGACTCCATGTTTGGCCATGAGCCACTTATTTTGACTCAAAAACTGTTGATACCATTTAAGTACATAATAATTAAATGTAAACTTTGTAAATAAATAGCTCTTTTGTCGTGCTTTCTATTTATCATTCCTTCAGTAGATATTGAAAAACAGAATTTGCACTGTAGCTAAAGAAGAAATATAACAACTAAGCTGGTTGGTGGTGGCAATGTGACCGTGAAAGTATGGAACTGGAAAGCCAAACCTTTAACCTTTAGAGGCCCTAGGTACTTTTGGATAATGGGGCCCCTATGACTATATGATATGACAGACAACTATTTTATTAACAACAGGCTGTAAAAATTAGGGCCCCATAGATCGCGGGGCTCTGGGCAGTTGCCCAGAGTGCCCAATTGAGAAGACGTCTACTTTTGGCATTTCCTGGGGTATGCAAGTAGCGAGTCCTAATAATTTATTCTGGAAGGCTGCTACTATTGAAGAAAAAACGGGTTGAATGTACATATAAAGTTTTGGTATGTGGATGTCATTGTATAGATAAAATTCAAATATTTTTGAAAACCAATGCCAAAATACTTTATTTTATAACTAATATCATATACACCGTGACTCACCAGAACCCGGACAAACTTGTTTTATTCGTTCCGTGAAAATCACTGAATTTTACAGAAAAATATTGTAGTATTCCGATTCTAAGAATAATAGAGATAATAGAGATAAAATAAAAAATTTAAAAAAATCAAAATGTAAGTTTACGAATTACAAGACATTAAAAAGTCGCACCGCAATTTTAACGATATTTATAGCTGGAAATGAGCAATGTGAAATTGTTCGAATGCTGCGCATTCTTCAACAGGCATTTTCTGATGCCTTAAAACGTTACAAAGAACTTGGTAATGATGAAGACCGACCTGGGAAGAAAAAGATGTTATATTAACATTCACCGAAATGGTAACATCATCAAACTTCGGATTCAACGAAATCCGAGACTCTCAATGCAAAAAGTGGCTCGTGGAACTGTAATCTTGCGAAAGTCGGTTCGATGAATAGCAAACAATGAGCTTAAGAAGAAGCTTTATAAGATATAAATACTATCAAATAGTAATAATAGCCCAAATACTATCGGATGAAAACAAGCAAGTATGACTTCAACGATGCCGTGCTTTTCTTCATCGCACCGCTACTCAAAATTGAGAAAATTTCGTTGTCATTGGTCAGAAGAAGCACCCGGACCTTCTGCCACCGGGGTCCAGCCCCAACATCTCGAGTTTGGCATGGTTCGAGGGGTTATTTGTGCTACTAGTAAACCATCTTTAGTTTTCGCGGAAGAAGGAGTTAAAGATACCTACCGCCGAAAAATTTTAGAGGCTGTAGTAATTCCATGGGCCCAACAGCACAATTTTGACCAACATTGGACTTTTCGACAATACTTTGCGCCTGTCTATAAAGCAAACACTACGCAAACATGTTGCCGAATCAATTTTCCTGATTTTATTAGTTCCACTGAATGGTCCTCGTACTCATCAAATCTCGACAGAATGGATTCTGCAATATGGTCAATTTTAGAGAGCAGGACCTGTGCAAAACTCGACAAAAGTTTGAAATCTCTAGAACAATCCTTTCTTCAGGTATAAGACAAAGTATCCCTAAAAGAGTTACGAAAAACAGCCGATAATTTCATTCGACGCTTATAGTTTTGTATCCACGCAGAAGGAAATCACCAGTGGCGGATTTATATGGATGCTTACGATGCTGGAGCATCGGGCCCCCGATCATTGAGGGGCCCCCAAGACCTTGCTTTTTTATAAAATTTAATTTTGTTTATTTTCTACACTTTTCAAAGAACATAAAAGCAGATGCAAATTATAAATTCTTGCTTATTTAATTAAATACAATGCAAAAACAACTATAACTTTTAGTGGTGAATTTATAGGAATGCTTAAGATGCTGGAACATTAGCCCCCTGATCATTGAGAGCTCCATAGAGGCCTCCAAGACCTTACTCATTAGTTTATTGAATTTAGTTTGTTTTCTCTTTTTATGAGATTCAGTTACCTTTGTTTTGTTTTTTAGATAATCTATAAAATAACCGATTGATATGTAGTTTAGGTGGTATAACTCGATATTACCAATAATAGGTATAGGTATATTTTAGAAAACCAAAAAAATGCACACACACTTTTAGAACTGAAAAGTTTTAAAGTTATCACAAATAAAATACACTGTAAATATAAAATATCGCAAACGTTTTCATTATATTAGGGCATCATCAGGCGATGAACTAGAAAAAAATTAAAGAGAATCCGTTTAAATGCTGTTCGGGGTGGTGGCAGCAGGTATTTTTGAAAAAAGAAGGGAGTTTTTCGGAAAGTGATTTATTAAAGGTTGGGAGTTAATTATTTATTGAAAATTCTACATTTTTACTTTTTGGCTCTACATGTAAAATTTCGTATCCCCCTTGGTTGTAATTAATTACCACTTGTAATTAATGTCTAAATAGAACTAATTGATTTTCCGTCTGACATTTTCGTAACAATATATTTTTTATACTTTTAAAATGATATTAAATTTCTTTCTTTGATATGTGAGAATATTTTTTTTATCTATTACATACCATTATTTTGATATTAGACAAAAACAACCCCCTCCCCCTCCCCATAATATTCCTACCAGGGGCCTTTAAAATCTAATTAGCATCGGGCCCCAAAATATCACCATCCGCCACTGGAAATCACTTTAAAAATATATAATTTATATTGTACATACGGTCATTGTTCATCGTTATCTATTTCAAAGTTTTTGGTTTGTTGCATCAAAATAAGTTTTTCTTTAAATACGTTTTTCCGAGTTTCTGTGGGTCACGCTGTATAACTTTTTCGCAGCGATTAGTACTTATTAATATTTTCGGGGGGTGGATCATCCCCCAAATTTTAAAGCCTGCATCCTTAACGTTATTAATTTTTTTTGAAAAAAATGTATGTTGTAGCAGAGGAGATAAATCTGTTTTAGGATTTTTCCCTAAAAAAAACCGACCAAAAAGAAGACAATAACCCCAAACCCCTTTTTTAACTTTGCCATGTGTCGTCATTTGATTTACACTGATGCTGGAAAAACAAGCCGAAGGCATAATTTAAAATAAAGAAGATTGTCCCATAGGGTAAAAAAATTTTGTTTTTATTATTATACTTATTATTTAATATTTGCAAATTGAAATAATTTCCGGTCATTTCATAAAGAAATTCAAAACTTTTATTAATGAAGCGAAAATTGATTTTTTAAACTTTTTATTGTAGAGCTCAAATTTTGCAATTGTTTTTGGCTTTAGTAATTAGCAAATTGTATTTCAGCAAAGTTTGCTGAATATATACTCGTTGATTTCAGTTAAACACCATCACCCTACATTAAACCCGCCACTGAAAATTTTTCAATAAATTCGTTCAAATATAATCCGTTAGATGGCTCCATTGTAAATATCAACATTTGACGTTTACGTGTTAATAAAATATTCAACGAAATTAATTTAAACTACCGGAAAATGATAGCTTACAACGATTGTGTACGTGTAATAATTTTACAAATTAAATTTTGTAATGGTGCTAATTAATATTCTGATATCTATATAATTAGAAATCATGAAAGTGAGGTTAGTTTAAAATTGTTATTTAAATTCTTCGCAAAAATTTTAAATGGTTTTTTCGTAACAGATATGGATCCAAAAATTCAAAAAATCGGCACATTAAGACATAGAAATAGAATTACAAAATCATTAAAAATGACTCCTAAATCAACAAAGGGTATCGAGAATGAAATGGTAAATATTTATACTTCTATTTTTCTTTTGATATTTATAGAATGTCCTTCTTATAAAGACTGCACTTTTATAAGAATCTATTAGCTATTTGTTGAGGATACGTTAAGGTTATACTTTAAAAACCATTGTATCTATTTTTAATTAAGCAACTTTTTACTCAGTAATTTCTTGCGAAGCCACTTGCAATATTTTATAACATCCGCAGAGTTAATTTAGGTTTTTTTGTTATTTACAAATTTAAGAAGGATGTAATGTGGTACTTAAATTTTAAATTATAATAGACCTATGGTTGCATATTATTGAAATTATTGGTGTACCCATAAAATAAATAAATAAATCAGACATACTACAAAAAATCAAGTTTGCATTACATTTTTTAAGAACTTTTGTTTGAAATACTACACAAGGTAGTTAGAGCTTGTGCCAAGTAGAAATAGAACCGTCAATCATCGTTTTTCAGCAATAACTTTTTGGTTTTTTAGATACAGCAAAGCTTGTAATATACGAACTTAAAGAATTTTATTAGTTCTTTAAATTTGTATATTACAATTTTTGCTGTATCTCGAAAATCAAGAAAGTTCTTGCTGAAAAACGATGATTGTCAGTTCTATTTCTACTGACACGAGCTCTAAGTAGTTTAAAGTTCGGGCGAGGGGGAATTAAATGAACAATAATATTAGCAATTTGTTTCCAAGTTGCAAATTGTTAACGATGGATCTTGTTGGGCCACCTTGTATATTCCAAAAAAATAAAAGATATTATTTAATCGAACTTGAAATTTTGGTTTTTTCAAATTAAATTTATTTTTTGGTTGATTATTAAGTTTAAAAATCACAAAAATAAAGAAAAACATTTTTTCTTGGTTGAGAACCACTACTTTAAAAAACTACAAAATATAAATTAAAGATATTTTACTACATATTGTAAATTGTCTAACGTCAAATAAACAAAAACTGATTGCTTTATCTATTTCACTAAGATTGTTTTCTTATTATTGACAACAATTTAAGTATTATCAAATTTTATAAGAATGTGTCAAAAAATTGTTTAACAGAAAATTGTAGTGTCAAAACTGTAAGTTTATTTTACTATCAAATTCAAGTTATCAGTTCAAATTCATAGGTTCATAAATTTATTATCAGAAATAAGGTTGCCAACGTTCTTTTTTTTTCTTTAGTTTGAATACATAGTTTCATAGTAATCTGTGGTAGTTTTAGAAATACCTGGTATAAAAGGCTTATTAACAGAATTGAAAGGCATAATTATTGTAATTCTTGGTTTGTATTGGTATTACACTTTCCAATTTAGTGTGATGAAGTCAAGATATTGTGAATTCTATTTTTAATGTTCGGTTCTTCTCCCATATTTCTGGTGGTCTGTTTGAGAACTGATGGACTTTCTTGCGATTGCAGTTTTACAGCAATTAAAATGCATTATTGACATTTAGTTTAATCTACAATTATTTAACTCATCTTTATGAACTGGTCATAAATTTAATGAAGTAAAAGCTAGTAGCATCTGCTACGTGGGAAGCTACTCTTCAAAACCATAATATTAAATCACTATTAACTTTTAAATAAATATTTATTATTATTGCCAATTCGGAATATTTTTTAAATAAAGTAGACGGTTATCTACCATGATAAGAGTTTTTTTTTCCAAGACAGTTACTAAAGCACTGGGGAGTACTGCAGACTCCCGATTTCAAAGGTTTTTTATTAATTGAGTTTTTTATTATCTTAAGTTTATTAAATTAATTATTTAATTAAAATTAATATTTTATGAATTTGTTTTTAAATTTCTTTCAGAACAAATGCATCTACCCTAATGGCCAGATAAAAGTTAACACCCATGGAATTTTTGAAAATTCCACTATTAACCAATACAGACGCAATGAAATAAAGATATAATTTAAAGTTCTTAAATGTCATTTCAAAGAAAAAAACAAAGTATTTTTCTCCAGAACAATAAAATAATCTATTTATTATAGCTTATACATAAAATCTTTAAATTTTCGATTACAAAAATTAAGTCATATTAAGTTGAAAAAAGATATTCACGAAAAAGTAATTATTATTTTAATATAACAAACGTATTAACTCTTTGTATGGTAGTCTCGAGTCTTTATAACTGCTTTAATCCTTCTTGGTATTGCCTTTATTAAGCATGTATAGTATTCGGTCTTAATATCATATTTCCAAGCATCCATTGCCAGTTTTAAATTTGATTTTGGTTGTAAGATTCCGTTGGCGTATACTGCGCTTAAAAACCGTCCAGCAATTCTCGATAGGATTCCAGATATTGATTATTTCCAGGCCAAGGAAGGGTGGTAATACCGATCTCTTTAACAAATTCTTGATCTCGTAGATTAAAAACGGGAAAACCTTAACTTCAATTCATATTTTTGAATATGTATGATAGTAAGGAATACAAAACCATCAAAACTTCCTTTCCAAACACGTTGATAGGGCGCAGAATTGTCCTGAAATGTGGGATCATAAATTATTGGAAATAGTTTCTCAATTGATGGGATTAAATGGGCTTCAATGATTTCGATATAAGAGTTTCCATTCTGAAATCCAGTGAGGAAGATTAAATCTCCCATTTCAAAGTAGTAAATGCACCCCCAAACCATAAACTGAGTGGAAACTTGTTCCTGATGAAAATTAAATATTTGTGAAATTCTTCCTCAATCTTTGAACGAACTTACCGAATTCCATCTAATGGATTGAGGTTACATTTTGATTCATATGTAAAGATGAACATCTCTCCAATCATTCTCAGTCTAATGTCTGCAGGATTTTGCAAAGTTTAGCTTCTTAATCCTCATTCGTGTTGTCAAAGTAGGGTTTTCTTCTTGTCGATAATCTGAAGGTTTGCGACCTACGTCGTACAAATTTATTACTCAATTCTGTTTTTATCATATAATGGAACTCCAATTCTATTTTTGTGAATGATTTTTCCAATTTTTAGAGCACTGTCTTTCCAAAATTTGGTCATTTCTATGGTTAGTTTGTCTCTTTTTTAAACCAGTCTATCTTTATCTATTTAAAGAACCTATTGCTCGATATTTTTTTTTAATTTTAATTACTGTAACATGGCTACGTCCTATTCTATTAGCTATAACCTTTGTAGATAGTTTTCCTTGCTTGTAGTTAAAATTACACAGTTTGCTTTCTTTGCAAGTTGAGGACCCATATTTGACTGCATTACTCTCATTACCAGTACAATTGCAAAATGACGTAATAATCAACACTTTATGCATGATAGCCATTATTAGTAAATAATAACATCAAAATAATACCATTTTATTAAATAGTAAGTTAATTTTCCAAACATTTTTATCAAAGATATGGTATTTTCCAAGTGTTAACTTTTATCTGGCCACTACGGTATATGGCGCGGTAGTACGCACCGACGGATCTAGGAGTATAGAATAACCCTCTAGTATCCCATTAATTATATTATAGATACTCTTACTATCTACTAAATACAATTAATTCATTACATTATAAAAATTAATGATTGAAAATGCTTACTGTTTTTTTTTAGGATAAAAATATGCAAATTAAGTGGAATAGTTTGCTACACTTGGGCACAGGTGTTTCGAATTTCGGATTCTCATCAGGCAAACCTGAAAAATATTACTAACGTGCACAGTATTCAATTCAATAAGATAGAAAAAATAAAAATTCAAAATTATTTTCAATCATTAATTTATTTTTATAACATGTAATGAATTAATTGTATTTAGTAAATAATTTCACATGTTAAAACTAATCTATACTCTTACCATCATGCTAGGAATGAAGTAGTAATTGCTAAGTTAAGTCAGTTAAGAGTGTTCAGGCCACTTCTTTATTTCCAGAATGTTTTAAAATTGATTCGGGAATTTACAAATTCTAATTTTCATTTAATTTATATTGAAATGACAAAATCAGTTTCTTTTTTTATAATATACGTAATATATAAAAAATCAAAATTAAAATAATATGCATATCGTAATTAATTTTCATAACTTGAATGGTATTTATTTAATTCATCTTAGTGTTATCTGTAACCCTTGACTCGTCAAGTGTAAATAATTAATTAGGCAACGATTTGTTATTAACATATAACAAATGTATTGAGATTATCCAATTCCATTATTAAAGAACAAGTTAACTATAATATTATTCAGTTATTCCAATAATTAATGATTGAATAATCTATTCTATACTCTTAATACACACGATCGGACATGCTGTCAGGTAGGCGCGAAGGCCTACCGTGTATGCCCATTAATACTCTATAGTTTGAAATTTGCAATAAATAATAAATTAAAAATTTAAATGATGATGGCGAAGATGGAATCTTCTATATCGGTAATATTTTTCACACTACAATCCTTTATTTCAGAAAAGACGAAAGACGGGAAATTCTATTCTTTTTGTGCTATTCAAGATTCACAAAAAGCTATACTCGCGTCAATTCGTTTCATGTTTAATCTCCAACTTTTTGGTTTCAAAAGAGTTTCATTTGAATCCCAGTAGCTTCAATCAAAACTTATTTTTACCGTGATTTGGATTCCACGTTAAGCTGTTTAAAATTTATCTTAAGGTTTCCACAAAACAGAAAATTTATAGAGCGTTTGAAAATCCATGAAAGAAACAGAAGTATTTTAGTACGAACAATATTGCCAATAAGTGGAAGCTAACCAGGGTGTAAAATAGGAACAAATTTGAACTGTATAACACTGACTGCTAGAGGAACATGTTGTATGTTTATGTGATTAAACCGGGGATTAAACTAACTTACATGAAATCATTGATTCTCAATACCTCCTTGTCGGATAAATAGCTGACATTGAAAAATAATTTTAGAAAACTATACAGGGCTGATTTTATATTTAGTTTTCTGTATTTTATTTTTCTATTCATATGCCAGGCGGCAGGGCATAAAATCAATCAAAATTTATCAATAATCAATAATAATAATTATCAATAAATAATTAGACCATTAGAGTATTGACGATTTGCATTACCGTTGGTAACGCCAACATCATTAACAACTTTTACCCACGTAATATACTTACTGAGTATACTTATATAAGTATGCTTTTGGCCACGGGCACGTTTTGGACGTATAACCCTGGTTACCAAGAGAGAAACACACTATTTATCGATACAAACTTTTAGATATGAATTCACAATAATTGCAAGTTCTTTCTTAGTTGGAATTAGCACGTTTAAAATATCTGTATTTACTATAATATAAGTAAAATTTAATATTTCTCACGCTAACGTAATTCTCTCAAATTTTAGCGGTCATAGCTCTGAAAATATGGTTTCTTATGAAAAATATTTATAAAATTATTTTAGTAAAGAATTTTATTAGCTTTAAGTTTATAGAACTACTTATACCATATCTCAAAAATGTACAAAGTTATTACCGAAAACCCTTTTCTTGTACCTTTGATGTGCTTGGGAACAACCAAATTAAAACTTTAAAACAAGTACTAAGATTTTTTTATTGCTTAAATTACCTGTAGGCTGGCCTATGAGAATTGTTAATGGAGAAATTATTATTTCTTTTGCAGTACCGTATATTCTAATCAACTATGTTTAATTTTTAGGAAGACATCGAAATGAGTGATATGGATTCGTGCTTACTGCTTCCTAAAGAAAATGTAATGTTTTCTGTAAAAGAGGAAACTATTTGGGCTACTTCAATCCAAATGTTTATTCCGTTTTTATTAGCTGGCTTTGGTATGGTAGCGGCTAGCTTATTATTGGATTTAGTACAACATTGGCCAGTATATCAAAACGTATCTGAAGTATACATACTTGTACCTGCATTACTTGGACTTAAGGGAAACTTAGAAATGACATTGGCATCACGTTTGTCAACTTATTCTAATTTAGGTAAAATGGATACTTATCAACAGCAGTGGAGTATTACCGTCGGCAATCTAGCACTTATTCAATGCCAAGCACTTGTAGTTGGTTTTCTTGCTTCTTTGGCTGCAGTAATTTTGGGATGGGTTCCGGATGGTAAATTTCAAATGGAACATGGTCTTTTATTATGTGCTAGCAGTGTGGTAACAGCTTCTGCAGCCAGTTTCATCTTAGGATTAATTATGGTTGCTGTTATATTGTTATCAAGGCGTTTTAATATAAATCCTGATAATGTTGCAACGCCTATAGCTGCAAGTCTTGGCGATCTTACTACGTTGGCTTGGCTTTCTTGGTTAGCATCTTTATTTTATAGCACTTTAGACAGTAAGCCTTGGTTATCTATCACCATTATTGTCATAGCTTTACTCTTGATACCACTGTGGGCTTGGTTGGCAAGTCGCAACAAATACACTGAACAAGTACTTTCTACTGGTTGGACACCTGTCATTTCTGCAATGTTAATAAGCAGTGTAGGTGGGTTAATTTTGGATTTTACAGTATCTCAGTATAAAGGTGTCGCTGTTTTTCAATTAGTTGTAAATGGAGTAGGTGGAAATTTAGTCGCCGTCCAAGCTAGTCGTATATCTACTGAACTTCACTCTAGAGCTATTTTAGGGGAACTCCCTAAGGGCATGAAAGTATGTTTGAGTCCTTGTGCTGTATTTTGTGATAATAGTAAAAGTAATCACGTTGTGACTGCTAGAATGTTAATGCTAATGGTAATACCAGGTCACTTAATATTTTCTTACACAATTAGTTACTTACAAGCAGGACACACTTCTTTTACTCCTATTTTTATGTTAGTTTACTTAATAGCAGCCATCCTTCAAGTATTTCTATTACTGTACATAGCACAAGTGATGGTCGTATGGATGTGGCAATCTCATATTGATCCTGATAATTCCGCTATTCCATACTTAACTGCCTTAGGCGACTTGTTAGGCACATTTTTGTTAGGAGTTGCGTTTCAGTTTTTGTTTTTGATCGGCGATCGTGACAGCGACGTTGGTGACTAAAGTTTTTATTAAATGCTTTCATTTTACGGCCATACATTAAATGTAAGTTTATATTGTAGTCACCAAAATTATTTGTAAATACTTAAGTAAATATTTAAAAATTGTTAAAAGGTGCTATTTTATATATATTATAAATAAATTGTTAAAAATGCAGTTTTTGTGTTTACATACAAAATTAATATTTTTCTTATTTTTTAGTACTTCTTCGATAAATTTATGTTCTATTTTAAATTAATATTGTTGCGCAAGGGCCCTAACCATTTGAATTAAGGGTTTGCGCTTCGGGTAGTTGCTCAGATGGTGGTGTAAAATTTCAGTTCAATGTGATTACAATGAAACGGTGGTTTAAGTAAACTAATTTATATTCAGAATAAATAAGAACTGATGAGACATAATCAAACTTATAACTAAGGCCTTACTTACCATTGGTTAAGAGTTGGATCTCCACTTGGGATGCACCGTGGTTTGCCCACACACTCTGTACATGACTGCCTAATTACTTATTGAGTTTTGTTATTGATCCTCCATACCCCTACTGCTTATCGATCACACAGGATCGTACTCGCCATAATGGTCAATTGCTATACGAAGGATCTTCGAGTAGAATTTAGATTTCTTACATTGATTAATCCTTTATGAATTTCCACTTGTGATAATATTAACAATCGGACTTGACTCACATTTTTAGCTGATCTTTTACCCTTTACTTTTAATAAATTTAATTTATATGACCTCAACAGCATAAGTTCCTACTTTAGTTTACATATTAGATTGTAACGTGGACGGTTATCTATCATACTAACAGTATGGCGTAAAGCTTATACCGGCCGACTGGGAAGCGAGCAACCGCCCGCGATTCAAATCCTGGTCACGTCGAATACACTGCAGTGATCTAAAGCCCAAAATGTATCTGTGGGCTATACCGGGTGCTGAATGAGTTAGCCGAACATAGGAAATTAACATGTAAAAACTTATTTATGCAAATTCTTGCTTCCCTAATTATTTTAGAGAAAAAATGAAAGACACAAAAATAATGCAGAAATATAAACTATAAACGATAAGATTATTAGATTTCATTTAGCTTTCACTTAAAAAGTCCAAAAATGCTTTTGAAATTGTTAAAAGTTTCATTTATCAAACTGGCCATGTAAGTTTCCATGGTAATTATTTTTGAAATTAGAAATTAAATTGAATTTATTACATGGCCAGTGCGATAAATGAAAATTTTAATGATTTTGAAAGCATTTTTTGACTTTTTAACTAAAAGCTAAATAAAATCTAATGGTCTTATCATTCGTAGTTTATATTTTTGCATTCTTTTTGTGTCTTTCATTTTTTCTCTAAAATAATTAGGGAAGCAGGAATTTGCATAAATAAGTTCTTACATGTTAATTTCCTATGTTCGGCTAACTCATTCAGCACCCGGTATAGGGAAGGCAACGGGAAACCATCCCATTAATTAAATTCTCTAAATAGAGAAATATGAGAGTCAAAATATACGAAATATTATCATATCAATATTTTATTATTTGAATTAACTTGTTATATTGAAGTTTTTAATATTATTAATTCTCACAAGTTAAGATTTATATTCAATCTGTAATAGAGAAAAATGAAAATTTGGAAAAATCCCGTCCTTTTTATTAGGCAAAGTTATTTGTCTCGTAGGATATTAAATCCCGCCCGGAACCATATACCAATTATTGCCAGTGTCCACAATACAACATCGGATAATTTGGGATTTTTCCCAGACGAATGTCTTCCAACATTATATTACTGAGGTCCAGCGCCGCCCATTGTGAATTTCGGGTCCAAATTAGTTATAATAGATTGTGTATCGTTAGTGTACGTTTGTGTATTAATTATTTTAGTTTGCGTTAGCCACCGTTCGTGAAATATCGTACATTTTAAGTTGGGGTGCTGGGGAAATGCGAGCGCCGCCCATCGTGAAGTTTGGGTCAATTTTGATATCAACCGTTTGTGTATCATTTTTATATTTAATATTTTCGTTTGTGTTAGCACCATTCGCGAAATTTTCAAGATGAAATATTTCGGGTTCATATCTCCAGCGCACCCATTTTTGGATTATTGATAAATTATTGTTTAAATGTGTCGATTTTGGTATCAATCGTTTGTGTACGTTTGGTCAATGATTATTTTAATTTGTGTAAGCTTCGTACGCGAAATAACTTAAATTTAAATTAGGAAAGGGGGGAGGAAATGAACCCTGTATCAAAAATATTGGATCAAATTTGATTTCAATCGTTTTTATTAATATTATAGTAATTAATATGATACATATGCGTTTTCGTCCATCTCAATTTAATATATAAACAGAAAATCTGTTTATATAGTAATTAATATTTTATTATTAATATTCAGCTGGTATTATTTTTTTAAAATAAAACTTGTTTGAAAAGCAACACATATAAAAATCAAAAATCTCCACTTTTTGGAGTAGGTACATTTTATCAAAATGTATAGAGAAACCGAATATATGTTTTAAACCGCTTCGTGATCCAGTCAGCCGATTTGGTATCTAGCGCGAATAATAGTTAGCCAATGTATGAATTTGACCCTACATTATCTAACAAATAAATATCTAATAAATATAGTGGGGTTAGAGATGGTTTTCTGCGATAGAGTTTCTTCTCGTGGGTGAAAATTGTATTTGACCATCCAGGAACACTCTCCTGATCTTTACAAACATGCTGTCAAAAAAGTACGTCGCTACCTGTAACCATTCGGGAGATATGGTGACACAAACATATAAATACTATATAAATATTGTACAAAGTAACTTCATATACCCTGTGTTTTTGAAAAACAGTGAGGGGTAAAAATAAAACGTAAAAATGTATGAACGTTCATCACTTGAGAACGGCTACCGATTTGGACGATCTATTTTTTGTTGTGTTTAGAATTGTCAGGACAAGGTTTGTATATATTACGAAACTCCTATCCGAAACAGATTTTAGAACAGGTTTTGGTCACAGTTAAGGACGCACATGAATGGATCAACGAGATTCCTTCTGAAATATGATTGTGTGCTGTGGTTAGTAGAGAGCGACACTTAAATATGTTACCAATTATATTAAGGGCAACTGTCCGGATAAATACATTTACAATACCAAAATGGTCTATTTTCCAGATTGTTGGACATCGCAGTTGACCGGATTCATCACATTGCCCACTAATTTCTGCCAATTGGCCGAATAAAAGGAACATCTCATTAGAAGTGAAAACCATAATTGGCTGGAGACAGACTGTAAAAAAGCTTATAAACAATGGCATCGAGGCAACGATTATCAAAGAAAAGTACAAAGGAGAAGATGTTTTGATTCAGCGCATCCCTATCATTATAACGGACTTGCCAGTTGAGTTCAAACGGCTGCGTTTGGCCTTCGCGATGATCATCAAGTAGTTGGAAGTTTGGGGAATTAACTTGGAGTGTCCGTGTCTCGCGCATGGACAACTGTGTGTCTCTGTATGAGGGAGAGGGGGTTTCAGCAAATATACCTTAATTCTTTTTCCGCAAGAAACTGTAAAATTGCGAGATACCTGGGTTAAATTAAGTAAAACAAACAATATCACGTGAGATTACAGGGGGAAGGCAAATCTCAATACATCTCACCAGGGGGGGGGGTTGCAAAATCTCCAAATCGTCTCACGTAATTAATGGACGCCCCCTTATAAAGAGTTATAATCAAAACAATTGTAGGTGGTACGAAGTTCACCGGGTCAGCTAGTTTCTTATAAAATCAGACAATTAATGCTAAATTTCAATAATTTTAGTCATAATACAATCAATATAGTTAATTATATTAAAATTTTAATTATTCTTTTATTATTATAGCGTTAATCAACTCAATAAGTGAAGTATATTATTTTTGCCATTTATGCAGTTGGTCACTTTTGCTTGTATGGCGACGATAAGTAGTTAGTAATTTGATAGTGATAATTTTTTGTCATAATAAACGTTTTCTGATGGTTGAAGTTTAAACTAATTTTAAAAAAATAATGCATAATAACTTGAATTCACGATTTTCTTACTTTTGAGCTAAATAACGATGATTTGGGAGCTCAAAATGACATTTTCATTTTTTTGCAGTTTTTTTCATGCAAATATAACAAGGTGGTTACTTGGGTATTAACATAAAGCTGGCCACAGACCGGCGTACATGTGTGTCATACATGTACGTCACACCGGTTAAACGTTGATGTTCGCCGGTGTGTGGGCAAAAAAGTGACATACATGTGAGACGCACAAGTTTTCTATTTTACTTAAATTTATGTATGTCATACGTCAACGTTCATACATGAATGCCGCACAGTGATCTAGATTTGAAAAAAGTGGGACATTTTCAATTTTTTTAAACTTCGAATATTGCAATATTAATAATGAAGAACCAGAAAAGAAGGTATCTAGTAACAGAAATTCACATTTTTGCTCCTTTTTATAACAAATGACGACAGGTTTTGACTATACAAACCAAGCGTATTTTGATTGTCACTTAGTAAGGAAAGCAATACAACAAATATGCCCTTTTAGATATCAGAAAATAAAGTCTTCTTTTTCCTTAAAACGGCACCGTTTTAATTTAATCGCGTTCTATTAATGTATTTTAAAAAATTGATAAAAAACGTGATGTTTTTAAAACATTAATTTGCTTCATAATACGTTCTCTGTAAAGACATGCTGAATTTCAATGAACATACCCATGCTTGTTGCAAAATTAGATCTACAAATCGATTCGCATTACTTCGAGTCTTAAAATTTTATTAAGCAGTTTTGTTTGTTTATACAGTAGGCATATCAGGTGCAACAAAGTGCAAACATTTATTTTATCGCAACTTTTGACGAACAGTGGATAGTCGGAGAAATTGATTATTTAGTGTAGAAATATCCCTAAATTTTTCTAGTTTTTTCCTGATAATTATACTAGGAACTATAACTATAATTATTAACCATAACTATAACACTATTAGTATTAGTAATATTAATAAATAATATTGAAAATAATCAAAAAATTTTTACTGTGTAACTTGTAAAGTTGTTTCAGATTTCGATATTTTTATACTAACAACACCAAAACTCCGTGAATACAAAAATTAATGACAAAACTCAAAAAAAAAAAATTTATGTCCCATTTTTTTCAAATCTAGATCACTGTGTGCCGGTCTGTGGATCAACCGTCATACATGTATGCCGGTCTGTCGACAAATTTTGCTCTTTTCTGCTATAATTATTAAATTTTACTCGTTTTCATCACTCATGGTCCACAATCAAACTACATGTTTGACACCCAAGCATCCTAGTCTAGGGGCAACAGCACACCGTCATACATGTACGACGCACATGTATGACCCACATGTACGCCGGTCTGTGGCCAGCTTAAGAGTTAAACATAAATTAATTTTTTTAATAAATCCATTAATTTCATCTTTGGTTGTTACGATGTTATCCTTTTGTCCTTGAAGATTCATGTTTAAAATATTAAGATGTTCAAAAATATCATCTAGATTACGGTGGAACGCGAACAATTCCACGGTCCTGCAAATTGTGCTAATGATCCTAAAGGGCGAAGACAAGCTTCCAGAATTTTTCACAAAACTCTAATTTTAAGGTTTCTTATTGTATGTATTTTAAGTATTTGTTTATGTGTACCTAAATTTCGATCGGTGGGTCAAAATTTTAACAAAAATGCAAATCGCCACTATCTTAGGGGCATGAACCATCCAAAAATCTTAGAGATTCATGAAGGAAAAAGGGGTAAAATAAAGGTTTGAAAACCAACACATCAATGACAGCCAATTTATAAATGAGCATTTTAAACCAAGAAGTAATAAACTGAGCGGAAAAATTCCACCCGCGGAAATTCTACAATCCACTAAGGATGAACAATTATCAAGAATTGGAGAAATCCGAGCTGAAGAACAAATGGAATCAAAGTAGAAAGAAGTTCGTACAATTTGATTTTTGAAAATAATAATTTAAAAACAGGAAAGCGATTTTGAAAACCGGGGTTACGAAAAAAGAAAATAAAAGGGGTTAAGATTGAGATCTCAACGAGAACGCTCAAAGGGATCACAAAAAGAAAGCCGACCTAAGATAATTTTTCAAAAGTTTTTCCGAAACCATATCGCGTGTGCCATCGACGATCGACTACGGTTCGACATCGAGCTAACCGCTACGCGAAGAAAACGAAAAATGTAAGTGCCTTCGAGTTCGTGAGCCACTAGTACCTTAAGCGCTTAGATATTTACACCATGACTTAGATCAAAGGAAAATCCGTTGAGTTACTTTCCAGAAGAATCTCGAGCTGACAATAGTAAAAGATGCATAAGAAATCCATTTCTAGATACAGCAATGGAACTGGCTAATCTCAACCAAAATATATAAAGCTTGGAGAATTTCATTCACAGAGCAAAGATGTTTTGAGGGGTGAAGAGAAAGAGAGAATACGTAGGGCTTACAAGAAAAACTCGGAAATTATTAGTTCCATTCTCTACTTCGTACGTGTGAGCTAACGTTTTCGTCAATGATGAATAAAATAAAAAATAGACTGAAACTTGAGAAATATTTGATTATTTGCGTTTCAAATATACATAGAGAAACAATTTAATAAATTAATTAAACAACAATAGATTTTCAATCTTCTCTTTCTAACAAGTTGTTAATTTTCTGTTTGTTTTTGCGTTATAAACAGTTATAATCTAAAAACAGGCGCATTTTTCTCATTGAAAAATTTATTTGAAAAAAATTGAAAAAAAATAAATTTTGCTCGAATTGTTTGTATCTATCTATATTAATTTAGATTTTTTAAATAAACAATAAAAATTCCGGAAACGCGTCTTAATTAAATTTATAATAAAAAGGACTTGAAGAAAGGATTCATTTTATTTTTTATTGAGCACTCTAAAATTGAGAACCTGAGCTTTAATATAATTTTATTGCTTTTTTTATGAGATTTATTTATAATATTTATATTATTATAATAATATATTATTATAATATTTTTATATATAATATAGATAATTCTCGGAGAAAGCGTCTTTTATTTTATATTTTATACAATAGGTTGCGACCCTATTATATCTTGAATATCCCCAGTTTGATATCCAGTTTGAAAAACGCTAGTTTAGTGGTCTAGAAATTTGGGTTGATGAGGTTGTAATTTTTAGAGTAACAGTCCCCCAAGAGTAACTGTTTAAGCGGTTAAAATGACAAACTGTAACCTTATGCAGGTACATGTCAGTGGCCCCCCCAGTTTTGAATTTTTGGATAAATTTGGTGTCAACAGTTAGGTTAGAGCATCGATTGAGCCTCAATGAGCTTCCATTATTATCGTTTGAGCTTCAAAGGTCGCGAAGTTATTCGCGAAAAACTACTGGGGGGGGGGGGGCTGTAGACATGTTTTGCAATTTTCCTTCCCATTTTGAATTTACGTGTGCAAATGATGTCAATTGATAGAGCTTCGTTTGAGCTTGAATGAACTTCAATGAGCAGGATTTTAACTTAATTTTTTACAAAGTTATGGATAATTGAAATTTTCGACCAAACTCTGAGCAACATACGTTAAATCTTAATCTTACATCTTAAATAACTAACTTATTTTCAACTTTAGAGTGAAAATGAAAATAACAAAAAAGTTTAGTCCTTATAACTTTAACCCTAAGATCGATATTTGAGAGTTAGGGGTGAGTTAAGTTTTAGCAAGCTTTTATTTTTGAAAATATGTGAGCCAATGAAGATAGATTCGTCTTTGGAATTTAACATTTCCCTACAGGAAATTCCCCAAGTAATTTTTAACGAATTGAGACACCGTATATTAATGAAGAGACACAACAAATAATTTTATCAGAAAGTGCAAGACGGATAAATAGATCTTTTTTAAAAAACTATCCATAACTTTGTAAAAAATTAACATAAAATCCTGCTCACTGAAGCTTATTCAGGCTCAAACGAAGTTCTATCGATTGACATCATTTGCTCAAATAATGGAAGCTCATTGAGGCTCAAACGATGCTCTAACGCTTGACACCAAATTCATTCAAAAATTCAAAACTGGGGACACTGACATGTACCTCTTTTATGCCCGTTTGCACCATATACATTTAAAATTGAAATTTTCCTTAAATCTTATTCTAAACACTATGCTGCCCCCGGAATACCTATTATTACCAAAACGATATATTATTGTTTTACGGCCAAAACTCTAAAAAATCATTAGTTTAGATGATCCTGCACCCGATTAGGTAGATAGCAAAGATCAAAAACGTCACAGCTGTGCGGGGGCCCATTTCTGCTTTACAAAAAAAAATAGGTAGATGGTACTATCACAATACGGGTGATATTAAAAATTTACAAAGATTTTGACGTTTTATTACGAAAATGTTTGTTTTCAGACATTTTGCGCGTAGCATTTGGTCTGAACCCATTTTCGTCCAGTCAAAATAGTGAAAATAGGTGCATTCATTCCGGTAGAGCTAATTTTTTTACATGTTGTACGGGTTGATGCCTAGAACGATTTTCAGTAATTTTCCAACAAAAGTTTTTGCCGCGGGCGCCGCCATTTTCAAGAAACTGAATTTTCTAACTTTTTTCAGTTTTTGCCAAATAATAGCAGTCAAAGTAAGTGTTTGACAGAAAATTTATCTTTCTTCTTTTTGTTCGCGTGCCTATCCGTTTCCGGATGTTAGCGATCATATTGGCTATCATGACTTTGTTAACTGCGGCTCTGAAAAGCCCTGTTGTTGTTCCAAACCATGTTCTTAGATTTTTCAGCCATGAAATTCGCCTTCTTCCCGGTCCTCTCTTCTCATACACCTTACCCTGGAGTATCAGTTGAAGCAACTCATACCGTTGGCTGTTTCTCATGATGTGACCTAAGTATTCAAGTTTCCTTCTCTTGACTTGATTCATGATTTCTACTTGTTTCCCCATTCGTTCTAGCACTTCCTTGTTCGTGATATGTGCCGTCCATAATATTCTCAACATGCGTCGATACAGTCACATCTCAAATGCTTCGAGTTTCTTAAATGATGCCTCTGTTAGTGTCCATGTCTCTACGCCGTATAATAGCACCGGGAACACGTAGCATCGGAGGAGTCTGGTTCTGGTGTTCATGTTGAATTCCCAGCTCTTTAGCAATTTAACCATTTTTATAAGCGCACTTCTTGTTTTTTCAATTCTACATCTGATCTCCAAGGCGTGATCCCATTGGTCGTTTATTGTGCTACCCAAGTAAGTAAATTTTTCCGCTTTTTCAATTGTCTTTTGATTTACATACAGTTGTCCTTGTGGTATGGGATTTTTACATATCGTCATATATTTTGTTTTGTTTATGTTGATGTCTATACCAAACTCTCTGCTCTTTTCTGCCACTCTGTCCAGCAATTCTTGCAAATCCTCAATATTTTCAGCAATTATTACGGTGTCGTCGGCAAATCTGATATTATTGATTCTTTTTCCGTTTATTTGTATTCCTATTGATACTTTTCCCAGTGCATTGCTAAATATTTCTTCCGTATATATATTGAACAATAATGGCGATAGGATGCAGCCCTGTCGAACTCCTCGCTGGATTTGTATCTCTTTGGATATCTCGTTTTTGTATTTTATATCAGCTGTTTGTTTCCAGTATCTGTTGCATCAGAGTTAAACAGTTGGTTCATTAATTGAATTTCGGCGTTTTTGACTGGCAGCATTTCGATGGGGTCAAGAACGTCATGTCACAATACGTGTGATATTAAAAATGTACCTACATAGATTTTGTCGTTTTATTACGAAAATGTTTGAAAATGAAAATGTTGACTTCTCCGAGTCAAAGTTCAGGTTTAGTACCGATGCATTTTCGCAGGACTGCCTATTGCAATGTTTGAAAATAGTTGTTCACTGAAGTTCTGATTTTCCGCACCCACATGCATTTGTGCAGTTTTTCTTGCAAGTGCAGAAAATGGTCCGAAGGATCAAATCTGGAGCTGGGTCCTTCTTGACTGGCAGATGCTTTGCGAAGCGCTGACCCAGCCCCGCTCGAATAGATCCTTAGTTATTACCTAACAACGCCTGAAGCTGGTACATACGTATAGTATGTTTGCAAAACATGCACCTGAGCAGCATCCGTAGTTGAGGGTAATGGAGCTAGATTGAATTTCGTCTTTGTGGCAGCTTTTACGAAAGAGTGTTATGGAAGTTCATCGATGGTTTGTATTTTTTAATGATTTTTAAGTAACGAAAAGATGTCTGATTATAGTGAAGTGCTGCACCGAAAATAATTTTTTTTCATTGATTGACCCAAAATAAAACAGATTTTCAGAACAGTGACGGCATCTGGGGTGGGCACGTGCCCATCCTGTTGATTGGAAATTTTTTTTTGTGCTTATATCAATAATATATTTTTTTAAGTTTATTTATAAATTTTGTGTGCTCCTGCTCACTACAAATGTATTGGGCCCAATTTGTGCCCACCCATTTCAAAAATGCTGGCGCCGTCACTGTTGAAGTTTATAACCTACAATTTTTGTTTTGGATTGATTTTGACAACAGCCTTGACAGTTTAATGTTTTATTTAACATACAATACAATGTTGCCACATTTTATCGCTCCGCTTTTAAAAACCCAAGTGGAGTGGTACATGAGAATACAAAATTACCACTCCACTCGCTATCAAACCGCTCACTTTCGTGGAGCGCTCGCTTGGAGTGGAGCGAGTTCAGAATCGCGGCCCAGAACAATAAAGAAAGAAAATTATAATTTCAAAAAAATGATATTGCACTAAATTTTATTTTGCGGTTGCTATTAGATTTAGAAATTTTAGTTTTATAGAACAATTGAAAACAAATGAAGAACAATAATTGAGAACAAAATAAAAAATTTTAATTTCGGAAAAAGAGGAGCTGGCGCGAAATGTAATTTCGCGATTTTCGCGGTTATCATTAGATTTAAAAAAATCAAAAACAATCGAGAACAACCAAATAAAGTTTACATTTCTAATAAAGGGGAGCTGGCAAAATAAAAAGTTTTTTGTGATTTTTTCGATATTTTTTAGCAAAATCAAAAATTCTACATAGTAGCAGTGGCGTATTATCGCAAAAACCCATGAAGCCCGGGCTTGTAACGCAAAATTTAATTTCTGGAGTTATAATTACCTAATCGTTAATCGTCTTAATTACACTGATAAACACACATTTTGTGACAAGAAATTTTTTAAGTGTTTCTGGTGTCTTTTGGCACCCTAAAAACAGAATTTGTCTATCACCCACCAATTTTGAGTAACAAGCATTTACATCTTGCAAATATACGCCATATACATATTGCGCCACTTTGCGTAATGTATCAGCAGTGACGAATATACCGTGTTAAGACAAGGTCCTTTCTGTCTATTCTCCATTACATGCAAGAAGTACGCACCAAATCAGATATTGGACATTAGTATGCATTTGTCGGCTACAAACTTTCATTCAGAGTTAAAGTAGAACATCAAGTCATGGGCCCCTTATACGAGTATGTGGTAAAACTTGTGTAACAATGTTAACAGCTTCATTGAAAGGTACAAAACGTAAAATACGCTTTGCAATACCAATTGTGTGAAGAGAACCGAAAGACCATGCCACAGATTGTTACTTTTGCCTTACTAATACAGGGCTTTAATGAAAAATTTTGTTGAAGCATTAGAAATTTCCGTGAGGCAAACATTAAAGAAAGCATATTTGTAGGACCACAAACACGAGAAGTAATGTCATATCGCGAGTTTGACAACTTGCTGAATAAGGTTAAACTGGGTATGAAGAGCTTTTAAAGCAGTTGTGACCGATTTTCTTGGAATAGTCAAAGCTGAAAATTACAACGATGTTATGACTGAATTACTTAGTGGCTGCAGAGAAATGAAATGTAACATGCATTTAAAAACTCATATTTTGGATGCTCATCTCGATTTCTTTCCGCAAAATTTGGGTGCCGTAAGCTACGAACATAGAGAAAGTTTCCACTAAGACGTTGCAACCACGGAAAAGCGATACCAAGGCAAATGAAGTCTTGATTGCTTGCTGATTACTGCTGGACATTAATCCATGATGCCCCAGAAACCAAATACCGCCGTAAAACATTCGCAATAATATTTTGAGGTAAATGCAACATTAACAACATACCGATATTGATATATTTCTATATAACGCAAAACACTTCGTAACAAAAGAACTGTGGGTGATAGAGAAATTCTAAAGTCATTTTTTGCTTTCTGATGAAATTTTACATAACATATACAGCCTATTCTATCCATGTCACAAAAAAAAGTTGATTTTTATAGTATAGGTACCAGTGTTATTATTAAAAATAAGTTTCATTTTCTTTATAAATTTTTCTAATTTAAAAAAAGGTTAACTGGAAAATCGATGATAGGGGCGCAAAATATTAAAGGCTTGTGGCGTCACACTTGGTTAATACGCATCTGCGTAGTAAAATTGCAGTTTTTATTTAAACAAAATTTTTAGTTTATATTTATGGACTATGTATGCTTGACAATATTATTGTTGTTCTGCAGTCAGAAGAAAGTACTGAATTCAAAAATGTAAAAAATCAGTGATGTCAAGAAAAGCGAACATTGACCATCGTTTCTCAGCCATGTTAAGTTAAGGGGGATTATACACCTGGCAGGTTCCAAAAAAGCGATTTTGCAATGTTTACATTTACTTCTTGTTTGATATGTTAAGCATGTTTGGTAAAAATTTCAAGTAAAAATTCCAAAATATAACAAAGTTAGAGCCTAAAGAGTACATAGGTTTGCGCATGGGTTTATCCATCGAAAAATGTTCAAATGCGTTTTACTCAAAACTACATATTTCAAACGGTACCCAAAGTATCTCGAAAACCACCGAACCGATCAGCTTGAATTTTTTTTTGGGTATTGTATATATAATTATCTAGTTTTTGTCATAGGATTTTTTTGTTCCGACTTTTAGTTTGTTCTTTATTGGCAAAATACCAGCGATGTTTTCCTTGAAAATCACTTCTTTGAATTCAAGCGTCTGCCATTTTGTTAAAAATTGATATTTTTTAAATCGGCTATGACAAAGACTAGATAATAGTATCTAATTTAACATACTGTTTGATTTTTTGACGTCAGATGATTTTTAACAAAACGCCACTGGGTACCGCAAAAGCAGATTTTTTTATGGGACTCCGTAGACAACTCAATTACTTCCGTGATTTTTAAAATATTTTTAATGAAAAAAATTGAAAACATTCTTGAAAGTGTATATTTTTACCTAGAAAATACCCCGATCCGATAACTCCAATAGTTTCCCTGAAAAAAATTCTCTAAATTTCTCCTTTTTTCGCGTTTCCAAGTTTAAAAATGCATAAATGCACAAAAATAAATTATATAGAGGCTTAGTATTCTTTAAATATCTCTAAAACTATATAAGTTTATTATTACATTACATTTTTCATCAGATTATTTGTTAGAAAAGAATAAATTGCGCTATTTTGTCCTAATTTAATCGACTTCGTATTTTAAAGATTATCGAGATTAGGAATTATTTTTCGCGATTGCGTTTTTATAGTAGAATTTAGAAATTTTGGGAATATTTTGAATTTTTGAAAATATGGAAATTAAAGAGTTATATTCCATCTTAATTCTCATCAGTGACTTTTCAATTATTTTGTTCCATGTTTCTCCTTATTTGGATCACTATGAAGGAGTGAAAGATGTAACGAGAGGAAAAGAAATTCTCTTTAACATCGACTACAGTAATTTTTATAGTTCACTGGTTCGTTATTTGGCTCAACTTTGATGTTGTTTTTGGTTGTAAGTGCTAGCCATTCATTAGTTTTGGAAATTTTGGAGTTATTTTTCAATAAGCCATAGTTCATCCTGCTGTGCATAACTGTTTAGAATTCTTGATTAACCATGATTTAGTTCTTATTTATTACCTTTAATTCCTTACATTTAGTTTTATTAATTTAATGGATGCTGATAGTAAAATAAATTAGAAAATAGGCCCCTTATACGAACTGTTAAAAGGGAACATAGTGAAATATTTGTTTTAGTAGGTATTTGTTTTGGTGACAAAGCGTGGAAATAATTTTCTTCAGGTGCATACGTCAGGGAAGAGTGCATCCATTCTTGTTCAATTACGAAATAGATCCAAGGCTTTTGCTCATCCCAAATTCATGTATCATTTTTACGCGTAAACGTTGCTATGAGGGCGTAATAGCATAATAACCATAATAACCAGTGGCTATTGCTGGACAATTGCGCACAAAGCAGTTTAGATTAAGACGGCAGTGTTAAACAATACGAAAAAATAAACTTCGAGATACAAAAAAATTATTAAAATTAAACGAATAAGAAAATTTATTATAAACAAACATTTCGATACCTACAGTAATCTCTACATATTTTCCATTTTCCTCTTAAATACTTTAATGTATTCAAAGTGTAAAAATGGATTTTGAAGGTAACACCTTGAATAAAATAATTAATAGCAAGAAAGTGTGTAGATGACAATGACGAGGTAAGATTTGATAATATTATTTTTCAATTGTGTTTCTCGTCGGCAATTATGCGATTAGATTTTTTTAAATTCAAAATTTCGAGTTAAGAATTTTAAATTTGTTAGTGTAATTTTTCTTCCCGGTTATTAAGAAATAACGTGTTTTATTAAAACAGGATATGCACAATTATGATTAATAAAACATACACGAGTCTTTTAAATGACTGACTACCTTACGAAACTTTGGCGCCAAATATTTTTAAAACTTTCCCACGATTTACGTAAGTGCAATTGCACCAAGTGCCCTTTGCGCAAAAGCGTCACGGTTACGACGTCCGTAGTCTCTGACGCCGCGATAATCAATAAAACAGTTATGCACATGATGTAGTCACGATTATAAACAGGCCATCGAGCCTATATTAACCACAAATATTTCGCTTTGTCACATGGTTTATTTCAAAAATTCAGGTAATTTTTAATTTACTCAAATTTAAATAAAAAATTGTAGCCCTTAGTTACACAAAATACAGTACAAACTTGAAACTATAACCTACATCTTCGTTTCATTTCTCCTTCTTTACATTGTTTTAGTAAAAAGAACTATGGAACTGGAGTTATGGAGAGCCTTAATCATATCCAGCAATCTTCAAAACTTTCCGAATCGCCTAGTCCTTCAAGTGCCTTTGATTCCAGTCCAGTAAATGTGGAATTGACGTTAGGAAATTCCACCTCAGAAAGCATCGAAACTGATAATGGCAGACTTCCTGATATTATCGCTGAAACAAAAATTTACAGTAATAATGGACAACTGCGAGGAGAAACTTATTTTTCTATATCTATTCAAGTTTTCATACCATTCTTAATAGCAGGTTTTGGTATGGTTTTTGCCGGACTAGTTTTAGATAAAATACAGGTAAGTAAGTGATCTTTCATTTGTAACCACCACGCATTACTGATCGTTTACGCGCGTTAGATAAATGTTTGATTCGATTGGTCAGAGGTTAGACGAAGGGTTAATTTCAACGTTTAAATAAAATAATATATCTTAAACAGTCATTTAATTGCTAACATATCCCACATTACAAACTGATTTTAGACAAAATCCAATTATCAATTAAAATTGAACTTTGATTATAGCCCCTGTTCATACGCGGAACGGGGGCCCCTAACTTAGAGTAGCGTAACTACAATGCGCGGGACTCCGCATTTTTTACCCCGTAAAAATTACTGACTTGTTTTTTTGACGAATCTTTAATAATTTAATTTTATTGTTTACTTAAAAAATGCATTTAAATAAATTTATAATATAGGCCCCTTTGGGGACCACCGAGGCACGTGCCCTCCCCCCCTCCCACAGACGCTTGAAATTAACAAGAAAACAAGGAGATAATCCCAAATCTGAGAACCCATTTTGCCCGTCTCGATCCTTAGTGCCCCCCCCCCCCCCCCCCCCCCAGAAAAAAATTCTGGATTCGCTCCTGCACCTACTAATAACGCTGCTTATTGAATTTTTTAACTGAATTGAATTTCCCGAGTTTCTCGTTAGATTAACCAATACAATTAATTCCGGGCAACTCGGCGACAGTTAACTCGGCGATGCCACCGGTAAATTCGTAAAGAAAATTATCTATATCTGTACTTTAGTTATTCCGAAGTTATTTTAGTTATTCTGAAATACAGATATAGTAGTTAAAATCAATTTTCAGTACATATGTATACCACAAATCCATAAATTATTCAAAGAAAATTATTAATAATAATATTTGTCTTTATTTACGGATAAAACTTTTTTACAACAAGATAATGTAAGGGGTTTTCCATATTAACCTCTTTAGAACCTCTCTCACCCTTCATGTAGCTAACGTAGCTTTTACTGTGATCCCCCCTAGATGGAATACAGTTTTTTCTTATTATTTTATGTTTTCTGGACCGATATTTGTTTATATATGTATTTATATTTTTTATAATTATAAACATTCTATCTCAAATGGTGCCACTAGCCTCTCCTACAAATTATTTATTTAAAATAAATATAAAATTACGTAGCTTGACTCTAGCTCCCCCCTGCCCTCACCTAGCTCCCGTATAGCTTTCTATCTAACCCCTTCTTCCCTTCACCAAAGTACGTGGTTTATGGACGGCCGCTAATGCATATTTTCATTAAGGTTATTATAAATTTATTATTATTTTCGTTCATCTAAATTGCTAAAATAAAACTTTACAAATATTTTACTAGGTAATACGATAGGTACTACTTTAGAGTTTAGATGAATGAAAATTATAATAAATTTATAATAACCTTAAATGAAAACATGCAGTACATTATAATTTTCTTTAAATAGGAACCAGAACCATATTATAATTTTCTTTAAATAATTGATGGATTCGTGGTATATAGATTATATACCTACTGAAAATTGGTATAAACTACTATGTCTGTATTTCAAAGTAACTAAAATACAGATATAGATAATGTTCTTGACGAATTTACCGGTGGCATCGCCGAGTTCGCTGTCGCCGAATTAACCGTCGCCGGATTAACTAATAATTAATCGCCGAGTTGTCGCGTACCGGTTAATTTTTCTATAACGCGGTAAATTCGTACCGCTTTTATGAAAATCGCATTATGGGAAACCCTGAATTAGCATTACAAATCGTTGTTTACTCCGACTCCATGATTTGTAATGCTAATTCCGGATTTCTTATAATGCGGTTTTCATATAATACGGTACGAATTAACCGCGTTATAGGAGGATTTACTCCGACCTCGTAATTTGTAAAGCTAATTCCGGGTTTCTTATGATGCGGTTTTTATATTATGCGGTACAAATTAACTGTAAGATAAGCCAATAGAAATCTTTGCACCTGTTGTTTCATTTCATCCAACAAGAATTAGAAGTGAAACGGCAACGATAACAGGAACGTAATGATAAGTTGCTGCACAATAAAATCAGAACGGTAAGAATAATAGCAATAGTTATTTAGAGATATTTAACCTAACTTCGTATTGAATGTTGTTTACAATCGTTAGTTGAATTTTATTTTTTTTAATCTGTCGGTGTATACTTGATCATACGTCCCGCTTTTAAGATGTGTCCCGCTGTCCCCAAAATACGTAAAAATGTCCCACTTGAGAAAATATAAACGTAGTAGCAAGCAAGCCTTGTCATAGTTTCTAGCGGGAATGGAGCCATAGATCCATTTATGAATGGAGCTGACTCGATGTACCGGGAACGATACGACCCCCCTTTTTTAGTCTTCTTTCTAAATTATTAACCCCTCTCCCCCAACTGGGTTCTACGTTTTGCAACTACAACCAATATCACCCACATCGACGTGGTAATAACTACGCCAACGTAATTTCAAAGAATTTCAATTCCAACATTCCATCAAAGTGCGTCCGGCACTATACGCTTCGCATTTATTTTTTTTAAGGTTGTCCCAGTCTCAGAGAAAAAATAAATGGTCACTTTATGTATACCTATAAACTTTGTCATTCTAGTGGCTAGATATATCAGATGTATACCAGTACAATACATCTTCACTGATACATTTGTACTGTCTATAGTTACAGTGCAACATATAAGACAAACTTGAACATACGCATCAGTTCGTTCCCGGTTATATACACTGGGCTCCATAACATACCCTAAGAATTCCAGATTCGACTTTCCTAGCAGGCGACTTTCTTTAACATTATAGGACCTTCGCTTGAATTACTCCACCTATACAAATTTATTCTTCTTCTTTGTCTTGTTTTAGGTCTGGGACCTGTTTAGTTCTAGTTTTTCCTGGGATGCAGATGACCAACTGTCTTTTCACTTCTTGGGGGGTCTTGCCGGTGGTTTATACAAAATATGTGCTCATTCCAAGCTCTTCTTCTTGTTTTGGTCCATCTTATATTATATCGGGCATGTTACACTCTTTTGTTATGCGGTTGTTCTTAATTCTATCGACAAATGATTAGGACAAGCATTCTCTTTGTCTTGTCTGTGTCTGCTCTTGCCTCTATAGCGTATGTTAATATGGTTCTCACACATGCTTTATATTGTCATATATTTTCCTTCACCTTTTTTTCAATTCAATGTAACAGCGTTATTTTTTAACAATACTTTAATTATAATCTTTTACAAATTATCCTTCAAAAATATATCTCAATTCAAATTAAATTCCATCTGTCATCTCCAAACTTTCTGCCTCGATTTTTTTATCTTTTATTCTTAGATGTATATATATAATTGTCCATTTTTTCCATGACAATATATTCTTGATTTACTTTCAACTTTTAGGAACCCATTTTTCCAGATTGTATCTCTCAAGCAGCCTGAAGCCATCGAAACTTTTCGAACCTTCAACATGGTTTCTTCTACGAAATTTCCACGTCCTTAGATTTCTGCTCTCAAGTATATAAAGTAATATCTATTCTATTGTATTATTGTCTATGGTAAGCATGCATGTTCTTGGAATTCTTGAAGTTGTTCGGCATTTGGTCTTGTCTGTAGAGATCTTCATGTTATAATAGCCTATAAATGTTATATTAAAGATATTGAGAAATTGTTGAAGATCGTCCTCTTTTTCGGCTATCAATACCGCGTCGTCGATGTAGCCTATGACTTTTATCTCTTCTTTGCTCACACAATATCCATGACTTTCTGTCTTTACTTTTTTATTATTTTATCCATTATTAGTTTAAATAGCAGGGGACTCAGGCTATCGCCTTGTCTGACTCCATTAGGTATTGGAATTTGTTCTGTTAGTTCTTCTTTTGTCCGCACTTTTGTAGTGTTTCCATTGTTGAGGGGTGGTGTATTACGCCAATTATGTTGTGGGGGATGTTATTTTTTTAACTCTGTCAAACGCCTTTGATAGTTCCACAAAACACATGTAGGCCAGTCTTTGGAACTCGATCGATTTGTTTGTTATTATTTGTCTGATGAGATAAATGGTATCCGTCGTGGATCTATTACGTCTAAATCCCTGCTGTTCTTCTGTTATTGGTATTTTTTTCACAAAGTGTTGCTACCAGTAATAACGTGAATACTTTTAATATGGTACACAGCAGTGTTATTTCCCTGTAGTTGTTGGGGTTCTTCTTGTCTGGGATGAATTGGGATGCAAGTTTCCCAGATGTTCGGAACAGTTTGAGTTTTGAAGGATATTTTTAAAGAGTGCTGTTGCTTCTTTTGTTAGCATTCATCCTCCATATTTTAGATGCTCCATCCGGCCCGGAAGCCTTTTCTTCGTCCGACAATGTTATGGTCAGTAATAGTCGTCCATTCTAAATATTCACTTACTGGCTTTTTCCTTGATCGTAGTAGTTTCCAGATTTTGTTGAGTGCCATACAGGTCGTCTTCCATATCCTTTGTAAACCCTTCTCAATGTAATTTATTGTTTCATTTCTATTATTCTGGTATTGACACTGTTTCTTGTTCGAATGCATTCTTCTCTTGTATGTATATGTATATTTTAGATAAGTTCTCGCTTTTGCTTTGCGATCAGCTTTACGTCTTTTGTTAACCATGGTTTATTGCTTCCTGAGTAGTTTATGTTTACTTTCTTAATTTCGAATGCTTCCTCTACCGCGCTACTAGAGAAAGAGCGGATCCAGACAAAGTTTATAAGGAGGGAAGGGGGTAATTAAATTTCCTTCATTTTTTGCAATTGAATACATTTTATTAATTTTGATTTAGTTTTTGAAGAGGCATGCGGAGATGGTTAGTACCTTCAATACCCCCTTTTATACCCGCCTTTGCGCTAGGATTATTCTATATAATTAATAAATAATAACTGGTTTAGTTCAGTCCAAAAATTTAGTGTCAATTATATCTTATTATATTCTTATTATATATTTTCGTTATCTTCAATCTCCCTCCTAAAAGCCAAATCTGGAATTCCAGGTATATCTCTCATTACCGTTCTCGTTTATTGTGCATTCGAAAACACACTCTTTAACAATTTTACTGTTCCCGTTTCAGTTCTGGTTACTGTTACAGATCAACTATGCACCCGTCTTTACGACTCGCAGCCATCTGCAGAAGCCCAGCTTTAGCATCCCCGCTTGACGCAGCCCTGCCAAGATAGGGTTACACTTTGTTGTTTAAAGCGAGGGGTAAGTCACTCTGAAAAATTGTGTACACTAAAATTCCAGAAAATTTTCTCAAAAATTTCGATAAATGCCAACAATTTTACAAAAATTTCTCTTATCTGTTATACTACACTAAAATTTCACAGTGACTTATTTCTTGGTTTAAATGGATATTCCTTGGAATATCTCCTGCATAAATTTCTACACTTTCTGTACCGGATTTTCTGAAACCCGCATTCTTCTATTGTCTTCCCCATGGCCGGTGTATCTGACGAGATCAGTATTTGAACCTCGATCTCCCGCTTCCTAATCAGCTAGTGTACGTTTTACGCCATACTACTATTGATTTATATACAACCAACTAATATCGTTTTGTACATCACTAAACCGATATTCCATCGGCGCAAAATTCTGATTATAATAAATCAATTTTTTTAATTTACATCAAACCCAAGGAATAAATAGTAAATGTTTTCATATCTTGCACATTCATTTTTTCTAATTTTTTAGTAGAATTGAAATTGATAAAATTTACTTTGAACTTTTTTTAACAATAAAAGTTAATCAACTGAAATTGTAATGAAAAAATATTTTCTATTTGTATTGTGACTAATTAAATCTTTTAAATGGTGTTTTATTAGTTTTTTACGCATTTACGCATATATAAAAATTTATACCAAGGTACAATATAAATATTTATAAAAATTGTACAACACTGCTCTACTAAGAAAAAATCTGCAAAACAGATTGCCTGCAAATTTAGTTGCTTTAGTAGCTATAGAAGTCGTATTATCAGTAAAATTGTGATTTCTAATTTAGTGGTATGTACAAGTCAACATTGTCTTGATTGCAATAAAAACTGCAATTAAGTGTAAACTTTTGTTTTTGTGGTACTCGTTTTTCTTATCTCGTTTTATTAATTTCACCTGGCGCCTAGTAACATGTTTTTTTATTTACGTGAAAAGCATCTGAGTAAAATATATTATATATATTATATAAAATATAATAATTTCAGTTTCATCACGGGCTTTCGGAGTATTTCTGATTTTAATTTTTTTTTTGTGAGTTCGTAAACCAAGGATTGATATTTTCTAGCTGTTTTAACACATAACGATAATAAGAAATAAATAATAAAAAATCTAAATACTATATATATATATATATATAAATAATAAATATATTATATTTATAATATTTATTTAAACAGAAACAAATAATCGTAATATGAAATCTGGGGGGGTAGCAATTTCCTCACAACAGTGAGATTCTTCTTTCAAAAATAATAAATCCGAATTCTAATTTATATTTAGTTTAAAATAAATTTTCTTATAATATCTTTAATTTTAATTTTTCCAGTTAAGCTAGTACATAATTCCAAATTTTAATTTTCTCTTCTATTTTTAAATTTATCCATCAAGCCAAAAAATCTCTCATCACTTAGAATCGATACAAATTTATCCAAATTTTTGACAAACAAATTTTAAAAATATAATCAAAAATCTTGACTTACAAATCAATTCTATTTTGATTGTCCAAAATCACAAAAATCTTAAATAAATTTCAGTAGACAAAATTTTATCTCAACCGCGTATGGCTGCCACTGTTCACAAAATACCTCGGCTCCGCTACTCGCCATTATAATGCCAACTTGACGGAAAAGCGAGAAAATATAAAATTATTTAGAAAATCAAAAACAACAAAATATTCACAAAAATTACAAAATTTTCGAAACCAAAAATCAATGGGAATTATGGAATATGACAATTTAAAATTCAAAGTTTGTATGATGTCCGTCTTGTCAAAATCTCCGGAATGGAAAGCTCTAAAAAATTAAGTTTTTACTTAAGTTTCTACTAGAGGAGGTTTAAGGTTAACGCTACTATAATCCAGCTCTTACGTCATCTCTTCGGTAATAAGAAAACATCCAAAACATTCAGTAAATTTTATCGCTAAATTTTTTACATTTTGGTTCATATTTTGATCAAAAGTTAAGATTTTGACAAAGTGTGATTTTGTTAAAACAGTTATTTTATTGTCGTAATGTACATATAAACACGAAGTTTGAATATATTGTAGTGGAATGTCGGAAAAACCTTTTCCTTCCTTTTCCAAACCTTTGTTTTATTTTTACACCGGCTAGCTCAAAAAATCTCAAATTCAATTTTTCAATATTTTAATTCAATATTCAATATAATGATATTCAATAAATGCCATACCAAATAATAAAGTCAAATCGACGAGATAACTCGACCCAGGTGGTCACGGTATCTAACTTTACCGTGATGGTCTTAATTTTAAAATTTTTATTTAAAAATTTTCGAAATAACCCAAATTAATTAATTAATTTCAAAATATCCTTTTGAAAGATTAATATTCAAAATTATCCAGAAACAGTAATTGAATTTTCTCTAATTTATTTATTCCATCACAAAATACCTCGGAATGTCCTATCTAGAAAAGCTTCTTAAATTACAACTTCCAATAAAATCTCAATCTCAAAATATTCAAACTTTGTCCAATATTGGGACAAATTCCAATTCAAATAATAAAAAGTCACTTACGTAAATCTAAGTAACTTTTATTCGCAAAACTACAACTTTTTTTAACAAATTTCAAATTTTAGGAGACAAACTTTATCTCCAACCGCTTCGGCGGCCATTCTCGGCAAAAAACCCCTTCCTTTTCAAAAATTATTGCCAACTTGAAATTCTTTCGCGCATTATTACTACTATATGTTTTTAAAAATTATTTGCAAATCAAAAAATTTAACAAAATCAAACAAAATCTTCGGAATTTAATAAAAAACATAAAAATTGATGTTTGAAACACGACAATATGTATGTCCGTTCCATCAATATCTTCTGAACGGATAGCTCGATCGAAATGAAATTTTACTTGGATATTTAGCTAAGAGTTCTAAGGCTAACGCCACTATCCCCAGCTCTCCACGTTAATTTATTCTTGCAAAATCCGAGAAACTTCATTTTAACCTTCTGATTGATTAAGATGTACCCTGTACGTATTACTATTTTGATGAAATTTCCTTTTACTTTTTGGCATAAATCTTGTGGTAATTCATAAATAATGCGTCGAATCTTGTTTTCTAACTCTGAAATCGTTAGGAGGTCATTATCCTGTACACCTTTTGCTTCACAAAATTCCAAAGAAAAATTCAAGAGGTGTGATATTACTGCGTACTTTGCGTTGCGCCCTACTCTTCCCCTTATGCTTTATGATACCTCAAATTAAAAATCTTTTAAAATTCTATCTTTTTATCGATTCGAAATTTTCTCTAATTTATTTATTGCATCACAAAATACCATGGAATATCCTATCTAGAAAAGCTCCTTTTACAGTTTTTCGATATTTGGTGTACGTACTCACGAGAAATTTAAGATGGATTCCAAATTAATTGATTGATTTCAAAAGTTCCAAGAGGACTGAAAAGAACCTTAATGTTGAAGCTAGAAAAACAAAAAATAAATTTTTGTGTAGTTTTTATTTTGAATGAGACATGAAACAATATTTCATTTTTGACTAAATGTAAAAGTATGTAGAAAGGTGTCGAATAAAATTAAGCAATTATACTTAGTACCAAATCATCTGTATGTTAGGCACGTATAGAGATTGCAATACCGGTATACCAAATACCGGAATTTCGGAGTATTTTATGAATTCCGATATTTCGGAATATTATACGATACCGAAATATCGGTATTTTACATCATAATATATACTGGTTTACTGGTATTTTGTTTACAAAAAATTTTAATTAAAATAGTTGGTTATGTCTCAAGGGCATAAACTGATCGTTTTTGACCTGCGGTTTTTGAATCACGACATATTGTTTAACAAATTTAAATTTAAAAAAATATATATATTTTAAGTACCGGAATTACTAGCAATGAAATACCGAATATCAATATCTTATTTTTTGTCCGGTATTGCAATCTCCAGGCACAAAGTTGTTTAGAAATAATTTGTACGAATAAATGTAGTATCGATCTTTCTTTGAACCTACAAAAGTAATTGCAACAAGTCAACCACAATACCATTAAATTAATCATATCAATATTTTATATTAAATTAAATTAATTAGGCAAAATTAAATTAGACGAAAAAATTTTTAATTATATAATATGTAAAAATCAAGGTACATTTTTTCTAGCACTGGCCAGTATTCGAAGAAGTTACGGAATTAGTAATACTCATCCCTGCTTTATTAGGACTAAAAGGAAATTTAGAAATGACACTAGCGTCCCGATTATCAACTCATGCTAACTTAGGGCATATGGATACCTTCCGACAACAGTGGACTATGATTGCAGCAAATTTAACTTTGATACAGGTAAATCGTTTTATCCGTTTTTTTATTTTCAAAAAAGAAAAATTTAACCATATTTTAGTGTCAAGCAATAGTAGTTGGTTTTCTTGGATCGTTGGTAGCAGTCATAATGGGTGGAATAAAAAGCAACGATGTCGAATTAGATCACGCGTATCTTTTATGCGCTAGCAGTTTAGTAACAGTTTCCGTAGCTAGTTTTGTATTAGGTTTGATTACTGCTGGTGTAATAATATTATCTCGTAAATGCCACATTAATCCAGATAACGTTGCGACTCCCATTGCAGCCAGTCTTGGTGATATAACTTCACTGGGTCTTCTCTCTTGGGTTGCAACCGTCTTATACGAATCAATAGGTAAATACTAATTTTTCTCCAAAACTTGATGACGAACTTACAGAATATGTTTTTAATTTAGGTACCCAAGATTGGTTAGCACCGTTAATAATAGCAATATATATATTAGCAATACCATTGTGGGTGTGGATAGCAAAGCGAAATGCAAACACCAGAGATGTTTTATACCACGGATGGACACCAGTAGTAGGTGCTATGCTAATTAGCTCAATGGGAGGCTTAATTTTGGATTTTATGGTATCACGATTTGAAGGCATTGCTGTATTTCAGCCAGTAATTAATGGAGTGGGTGGAAACTTAGTAGCAGTTCAAGCCAGCAGAATTTCTACTGCCTTACACAAAGAAGCCGAATTGGGAATATTGGCTTCTGATTCAAATACAGATGAAGAAACGGTTATTTTTATATCGCCCGTTGCGGGATTTTGTGGAACAGGGGTACACGCACGAACGTCACGAGTTCTAATGGCTATGGTATTACCTGGGCACGTTATTTTTATATACACAATAGATTATATGAAAGGAGGCGACACATCTCTTAGTACACTATTTGTAACGGTTTATTTATTTGCTGCTACATTGCAAGTTGCTACTTTATTACATGCAGCATACATCATGATCCACTGGATGTGGAAAAATAAAATTGATCCAGACAACTCGGCAATTCCATATCTTACTTCTATGGGAGATTTATTAGGAATATCTCTATTAGCCATTGCTTTCCAGTTCCTTTATTTAGTCGCACATCATGATTCTGAAGTTGGTGATCAATGATTTGCTTAAAAATATTGGTGCTTGCTGCATTGTTCATGACTCCTTAAGTAAAATATATAAACAAAGCAGTATTAACTATACCAAATGTATTGTATGTTCCTTTTAAATAAATAAATATTATACTTTCGTTGTGATAGCTTATTGAAATTAATATAGGGTTCTTGACTCAATGAAGTGACAATAGTTTAGTATACTTATTATGCTTTGCCTAATTCTGTACGATGTGGTGTTAATTGTGAGAGGTATAGTTGATCCTTAATAAGCCCCTACTGGGACACATTATTTTTATTATTAGACAATGTTAAAAGTATATATTTTAAAAAAATTTGAAATAAATTGTTTTAATAAACCAATAACACTAAAACTGTATCTTTGTCTGAATTTTACATTCAGATGTACAGATGTATTCCTCTAGTTTTCAACATCAACCAATCCCATATCACACTCCTCTCCGTCTTATATGATGTCTATCATGATTTCTGATAAGCCAAATTGGTTGTTTATTTTTAATTTTTATACTTTGTATTTGCGTACCAAGCATTGGTTCTGCGAGCAGGGCAGAAGAAAGAAAACTTCACTTCGGATCTAGAATGGGCTAGTCGCGAGGTCGAGCCTGTAAGTCGTTCCAATAAATTAATGAAATTCAATAAATAAAAATTTAACATTTAAATGAACATAAACATAAACATAAACATGAAAACAATTCAACTAAGAAACATTTTTGTAATTGCGAAGATGAAAGAATTCGTCCATAACTGCTACTGAGGGCATCGTACCGAGCACCGATGCAGAATTACCTCGTTGTATACATAAACTAATTCTTTGTTCCAAGAAAGATTTTGCGCGACTGTCTCCTGATACATCAATTAGCAGTCGACAGCAAAAGCTGAAAAATCATAGTGTTCTAGAATCGTACCATATTTTGTACGTTTAAGATTTTCAGCTTTTGTCGCTGCCGAGCCTACCACCTGACTTGAAATATGCAGATGACTTGGAGCCATGGTATCTACGATACATGGTATCTTATCTACGATAAGATTGAAAAACAAATTCATGATATGCATTTATCCAGAATGTGTGGTGGCTGGATCAGATACGTTGATGATATCTTCTTTGTGTGAAACGGTAGCGAAGCGCAACTTGACGAATTCCACCAACAAATCAACAGGATACATAATAAGATAAACGTAACGATAGAAAAAGAAATGCAAGAAGAAATAAATTTCCTTGACCTAACTTTAAGAAGAACTAACACCGGCATAGATGCAAAAATATTTCGTAAACCCACAATGACAAACGCCATCATACCTAAGTCTTCCAATCACAGCTTTAGTCAAAAAATGTCAGCATTACACTACTTACAACCGAAATAAAGAACTACAAATTGTCAAACAAATTGCAATGCAAAACGATTATAAAGAAAAAACAATAAATAAAATCATTCACAAAAAGAAGAGGAAGCTAGAACACCCATACTTCCAAACTGATAAAGAAGAAAGAAACAACATCAACTATCGTGTTATAAAGTACCAGGGATTGATCAACGAAAAAGTAGGCAGAATTTTCGCTGAACAGAGTGTAATGCTGGCGAATAAAACTGAAAACAAAATGCTCAATAGAATACGCACATACCGCAATAAAAGAGACATTCTAGACAGTAGCGGCGTTTATCAGTTGTACTGCAAGAACTGCAACGCAACATATACAGGAGAGACCGGAAGGAAAGTTGGTGTTAGAATAAAGGAACACATAAAAGACAAACAAAAGTCATTATTTGGTAAACACCTACATCTAAGAAAGCATGAAATAAACATGGACAAAACAAGACTGCTACACAGACAGAGAAAGGGGTACAAACTGAACCTCCTGGAGTCTCTAGAAATTACTAAAGCCAGAGAAAACGAAAACATCACATTACTTAATAAACAAATACATCTATACGGCCAAGCAATATTTGAATATATTTTGAACACAGCCACAGTGAATAACGATAGCAAGACGTGATAAACTGAGACACATTGCCATTTTAAGTTGGTTTGCCTTTAAATTTGTGTTTTCTTAATCTGTTCGAAGGCTTCCTGATTTGACATAGACGATTATAATTTTAATAAATTTTACCGATTTTGACTTGAATGTATAAAGTATAAAGCATGAAGATAGTTTATATTGTGTTAGTTTAATTGACGTGTAAGTAGTAATTTATTGTTATGACACATTGTTAACTTATTTTGTGATTCTTGTAGAAGGCTCTGATGATGTGAATTAGTTTCACGAAACCGGTCAGCTCTTAAAATAAAACATTTTATGCGAGAAGTGTATATTTCTTCCTTGAAGTTTTCATTAGTAGTATTTATTACTCGCAGACTCTGCCGATATATTTAAGAACTATCATTGCTTCTTCTAAACTTGATTCCCCATTTTTCAACATTTCCGTCGTGATTTAATCTTCTCCAGGGCATTTTCTATTTTTCATTTGTTTTAGGGTTTCTTTTAATTCTTCTTTGGTTATTTCAGGCATTTCTTCTGACCCAACGTTTAAGATGGTACGTTTAGCCATTTGTGTCAGGCAGGGTGTTCTTGACTCGTATAATGTACGATAGAAGTCTTCTATTATTTTGAGGATCTGATTTTTATCCGATATTTTAGTGCCATTTTGATTTTTTAGCTCGACTATTCTTGATTTACCAATTGCCAAGTTTGATCTCAGTACCTTCATATTTGCATTGTCTTCAATAACATCTTGTATATCATTTAGGTTTTATATGCCCTGACATCTTTGCGGATTGCTTTATGCGTTCTTTTGTTGAGGTCTTTATAGTGTTCTGTTGATCGGTCTGCATTTCTTCGTTGTTCCATTAGTTGGATAGTGTAAGGGGTAAGCTTTCGACTTGTTGGAACTTTTATCTTCGTGTAGATCTTCTTTGTTACTACCTGGATGCTTACTTTAATTTTGTTAAGGATCTGATTTATGTTTATTTTAGCAAGAGAATTTATAGGGGTGAGCTTCTTTTTCATTTCTTGTTGGTATTGCTGTCTCCTTGCTTTCAGTTCAATACCTGTTGCAAATCTTAGTCTTCGGGGTAATTTATTTCTCTTCATCTGGTGTTTAATATAATCTTAGATCGCACTAGTCTGTGGTCACTCCCTGTGTTAAAGCGGTTTAAAACGGTAACATCTCTACATGTTAGTGAGGACCCTGCTTCCCCATCCCCCCCTTGGGCACGTCTCTGTTGCCAAGCTAGAAAGTCTGCTTTGTGACATTTTATTTCTCAAATAAAGACTGTCCTAGAAAAAATCCGACCACTTTTAATATTATGCTACAGAAACAATTTTTAAGATATTTTCTAAAACTTTGAAGTATTGTGTTCATAAAAAGTTTTTAAAAGGCATACTAATTTTGTTCTATTCGGTAATTCAGTGCTTAGGGACATAGAAAGTAAAAAAGTGTTACATCCCAAATGAATTATTTACAAACATCTAAAAAAATCCGTAATTATCGCAGACAATTATTATCGAAATTATTAAAATTTTTGAAAACCACTAGTCAAAATGTGCTCGCCTCGCCAACATTCAAAAAGACCCAAGGACAGAAAAAAAATTGGATCGGGAAGAAAACGTGGTTCAGTTGATCGGCAATTAGCAAACAGGGTTTTCTAATTTCTATCAAATCTTTCATAACAATAGTTTCGTTAAATACAGATATTTATTTAACAGAATGGCTTAAAAAACGTTTATTACTTATTACCATAGTACCATCATGATTACTACCTTAGATCGTTACTACCCTTTCGGAAGTTGCACAATACCTCAGCTTTATTTTGGTCTGATTTGGCTACCTGTCACTCAGTGACGTATTTTAAAATTTGGCGCCCTGGGCCCAAAAGGTTTGCCGCCCCATAAATTAATTAAAAAATATAAAAATTAATTTTTATTTGTTCTCTCAGTGTAGGTAACGTTTATAAGATGCGCCCCAAGCTGAGCGCGAGGGCCGGCTTGCGCCGCTCCGGGCCATGGCCCTCTTGGCCCTTGGGTAAATGCGCCACTGCTGTAACTACAGTAACAGGGGTATAGAATTTTATACACAGAATACAATAAAAATTTTACTGAAATATTTCAATCCACTGAACTGCCCGGAATAGGCCCAATAGAAAAATATTGGACTCAAATTTAAATTAGCCGAAAAATAACATATAATAAATAATAATAAAAAACCGAAAAATAACAGCAGACATCAATGTTCAAAGAAATATTAAAAAAATTCCAGATTCGTTTAAAGTTAATAATGTAAAGAAACTCATGAATGGGTTAAATAGAAAAGTACAAAAATTATCTGCCCCGTCATAAAAATGTTTGTACTTATATTTTTTATGTAGAAGTATGTTATAAATATGCAATAATTATATTATACAAAAAAATTAATCCATTTTGATTTAATACGTAATATAAAGTGTGTAACGAATATCCCATCGACTGCTACCAATTGTAACACCCTGCCTTTGATTGTAACGTTATAAGTAGCGATTGACTAACGTTACTACTACGGACGTCCGAAGTTGACAGGTTTGGATGTCGAAACTGTCCAATGTTGTCCTCTTCCGGAATCCTTTATGCTGCCACCAACGAATTTTTTTTAAAGAAGAAATTCGTAAAACTTACGGTAAAGCGTGCGAACTTGGATGACGTAGGAATCAAAGCAAAATTCAAATTCTCTTATCTTTGCACAAAGTAAAATAAAACACTCAAGTTTTCGTTTAACAGTTTATTAAAGAAAACAAAATAAATGTGTACGTTGATTACAATGAAAATTAAAATTAAATTATGAAATTTTCCTAATATAAAAAAAAGAAAAAGAAATATTTTAATTAAATTTGTAAACCTTAAGCTTGACTCATAATAATTTGTTTATTTCGAAGACACAATTAAAAAAAATACAAATAAAATAATTTCAAAATTAAGTTTGTATTACCTTTGTTTCGATGCTGATGCACATACAATATTTTTATTTGCGACGTGATGTATTAAAAAAATGAATTAGAACTTAGAAAAATTAAAAATAATACACACACATAAAATAATGTTTCTTTTGGGTTGATCCAAGAAGAAGCATATCGGCTCGAAAAATAACTACATGGTAATGAGATTAAAAACAGCTCGGAGGCGGCTGTTTGAAAACGGCACGAACGACTCTCTGAAAAACTGAACTGAACTGAACTGTTTTATAATTTTATCTGGACCCTTCTTTTATGTGAAATTTTTGTCTACAATTTGAAATTCGAGGGGTGTGTTAGTTTACCTCTGGTGTGGACGGAACTTGGTGTTATCAATTTTAATTTTGAAAGATGTTTGAAAATCATTTTATCTCAAGCGTTGAAATGTATATTACTTTTGGGGTAATTTTGTATTTTTATCTAATTAGTTATGACATAATTTAAGTTGTAATAATTCGCGTTGGTTATTATATTTGATATTAATTTTGAGAAGAATTTTATTAACTAATGAATTTATATTTATGTTGTGATTTTTATCAAGCTAGTGATTTTGCAAAGTACATTTAATGTCCATATGGTTGAATATTGTATGTTGAAAATCTGCTGATAGAAAAATAATAAAAGTCGAGATAAGAAATTTTATGGCTTTTGGGTTAAAATTTTGACCTGATAATTGAGCCGTTTTGTTACAAGTGGTCGGAATTTTTTTGGACAGTCTTTAGTGTTTTTATCAATTTTAACATCGAAAATGATCTCTTCGAAGTTGCTACACGGGAATCGTTAGAAAAGAGATGAAAATACAGCAAATTTCTTTAAATGAACTCGAAATTATTTGATCGCAAATAATTAATTTCGCTTAAAACCTGAGGTTTCACATCGTTGTCTGTAAAATAGTAACAGAGAAAGAAAAGTCGATGAAATTGTAGTTGTCGCTTCCTGTTACTCCTTTTCTTTTTTTTTGAGGGAGAAAAAGTTTCTAATCTATAGATTGAATGTATTTAAAAATGTGGTGGACCCAGGGACCCTGGCCCTGATGTGCGACAACACTCGTACCAGCTGTTGCTACATCCCTGAAAATAATAACATTTTTGTTAAGATGAAATTTTCCATGATTTTCTTAGTCCGTTAATTATAATTATTTAGTTAAATAATAAATACTTTAAACACAATCACTTTCAAGGCCGTATTTTTGCGTAGATAAAAAAAGTCCACTAATATAATTTAAAAATTTATTTGTTTGTTAAGCCTGGTATGACACGACGTTAAATTTGACGTTAAATTTGACGTTAAATTTGACGTCAAATTTACACGAAAATTTTTATGTAAATTTGCTCATATTTGGCCAGGTAAAATTTTAATTTTATGCAGGTAAAAATAATTTTCTGTTAGAACAATGTTAATTTTAAAAACTGGGCGGACTCTAGACGGGAAAATGTCTACTACGCACATTTAACGCACTTTTACCGACAAATTTAGAACATGTTCTAAATTTAACATAAAATTTGACGATAAATTTTCTGTACGCAACGGTGTTAAATATTTTCTTAAAAATTTGCATGTAAATTTGACGTCAAATTTAACGTCGTGTCATACAGGCTTTACAATCCTTTTTTATCTTGAATTTACCTCAGATTTTTACTTAAAATAATAATTAATTCTCAAAAAAAACCGGTAGAGCCCGTACCACAGATTAAGTCTAGGGGTCTACAGATCTTAAATACAGCCCTGATCACTTTTTCACAAAAAAAAGGCTTGTACATTATTATTAGAATAGCGTCATCTACCCATGTGGTAGTCAACTAAATTTTATATTTCACTTTTTCCTGCTGACTTTCCACACCTCCCTCTTAAGTGAGAAGTGAGGTGATAATATTTCTATCTCTTTTTTATATGAACACGTATTGTTATAGAAGTATTCTCTATTCTTCACTATAAAATATTATAATGGAGCGAGTGTACTACATTATGTTTGTGTGTACGTGGTAGTTTTTGTTTCCTGCTTATGCAATTAAATAGTAGATATTAGGTAAAACCAAAAAGATATTAATAAGTGATAATAATAATCAGTGCTTGAAGTTATCTGTGTTGCCTAACTAATAAAAATATAAATATGAGTAATGAATAGATCAGAATATGACAATTGAACAACTCCCAGTTATTTATCAGTCATAAGCTCCACATTGACATCGATTACGTGTTGGGGTGTTCATGTGTCAGTTTTCAGGTTAAAAAATAATTCAAAATGTTCAGTTGGTTAAATAAAAGCAGCAGCAAAGAAGAAGTGTACGAAAGTGTAGTTCAAGGGCTGAAAAATATCTACAAAAACAAATTATTGCCCTTAGAATTACACCACCAATTCCATGACTTTCACTCGCCCCAACTTGAAGATTCTGATTTTGATGCCAAACCGATGATATTGTTGGTTGGCCAATATTCAACAGGTAAAACGACATTTATTAAGTATTTACTGGAACGCGACTTTCCTGGCATTCGTATTGGTCCAGAGCCTACAACCGATCGCTTCATTGCTGTGATGTACGATGAAAAAGAAGGTATGATTCCTGGTAATGCATTAGTTGTGGATCCTAAGAAGCAATTTCGTCCATTATCTAAATTTGGAAATGCATTTCTTAATCGTTTACAATGTTCCTTGGTGCCTTCACCTGTACTGCAAAATATTTCCATAGTTGACACTCCTGGAATTTTATCAGGAGAGAAACAACGCGTCGATCGTGGTTACGATTTCACCGGGGTTCTCGAATGGTTTGCCGAAAGAGTTGACAGAATTATATTATTATTTGATGCTCATAAATTGGACATTTCCGACGAATTTCGAAGATCTATTGAAGCTCTACGGGGCCACGATGACAAAATTCGTATTGTATTAAACAAAGCCGATATGATTGATCACCAACAATTGATGAGGGTTTACGGTGCTCTTATGTGGTCTTTAGGTAAAGTTCTACAAACCCCAGAAGTTGCCCGCGTTTATATCGGATCGTTTTGGGATCAACCTCTAAGGTATGATGTTAATAGAAGACTGTTTGAAGACGAAGAACAGGATTTATTTAAGGATTTACAATCTTTGCCTCGCAATGCTGCTTTACGTAAGTTAAACGATCTAATTAAGAGGGCCCGTTTGGCTAAAGTCCATGCTTATATTATTGCCGAATTGCGTAAAGATATGCCGTCCATGTTTGGAAAAGACTCGAAAAAGAAAGAACTAATTAAGAATTTGGGTCAAATTTATGAAAAATTACAAAGAGATCACCAAATTTCGTTAGGAGATTTCCCCGATATTAAGAAAATGCAAGACAACTTACAGAATCAAGATTTTACTAAATTTCATCCCATTAAACCAAAATTATTAGAAATTGTCGATCGCATGTTGGCTGATGATATCTCAGCACTTATGTCTAAACTTCCTCAAGAGGAGGTTAATCATGCTGCTTCGGAGACCATCATTAAAGGGGGTGCATTTGAAGGAGTGGAAGACACCGTTTCGCCTTTTGGTTACAAACGGGGCGAGGGTATTGATGCCGGTTATGGAGAAGTCGACTGGATCGTCAATAAGTATAGACCACAATATGACAAAATGTTTGAGGGTCTATCTCCATCAGATGGCAAAGTTACAGGAGCCGGTAAGTTTTTATTTTTTTAACTTTTTACCTAAATTGGAACCAAATCCTTGCATATCTATTGACAAAATTAAGTGGAATTGAGTTAAATATCATATCAATTGATATGATCAATCAATTGATATGATCAATCAATTGATATGATACTTACTGGTTGAGTGAAATGTATGATAAATCTTTTCGATATGTAATGGACGTCAATGTGAAATATATATAGCTCAGTCGATAGAATTATATCCATGAAACTTTTATTATAATTGTAATGAAGATCAAATTTTGTGGTATCAAATGAAATTTTATTAAATCAATTGTTATTTTGAAAATTAACCTAAAATAAATGTAATTATAAAATTGTTATAAAGTCAATTAATATGAAGGTTATTTCATTGCACAAAATTAAGTTATAACGATTAAATAAAATGCCAATAGATATTTTCGATACAAGGTAGGAAAACTAACATTTTTCCATTCAAGGCGAAGTTTTACGATCGAGGCCTTAGGCCGAGATCGTAAACCGAAGCCGAGAATGGAAAAAGATAGTTTTCCACAAGTATCGAACAATATTTTTTCTAATTATGTTTCAAAAAGAACCAATAACATATTTTTTATACCTAAATTAAACATGTATGAGTAGTCCAGTTTCAAAAGTGGCTGTCTACCCTGAGTAAACTATTTGATGGATCATTTTTAACTTCATATTAACCGTATGAATATTTTAGAAAACCCAAAAAATGCACTCAACACTTTTCAGAAGTAAAATGTTTAAGTTATCACATATATCATATATATCACAATATACAGTAGAGCCCATGATACTATAATGTATCATGAGTAGAGCCCTTCTATAATGAGAACTCAAGGGACCAAACTTTTACTCGTTATAGCCGATTTTTCGTTATAACCGGGACTCCTTATAGATAGGTTCTATTGTATTCGCAAACGTTTTTACCATTAACGGTTTTACCATCATAAACATTTGCAAATATATACTTAATGTATTTTACATTCTTTTTTAGAATTATCTAATTCATCGCTCGATGATGCCATAGTATGGTGAAAACATTTGCGAATATAAGTATACTTACAGTGTATTTTACTCGTGATAACTTAAAAACATTTTAGTTCTGAAAAGTGTTTAGTGCATTTTTTGGGTTTTCTAAAATATTGATATGGTCATTTTTAATAGTTCAATGGCAGTTTTAAAAAACGATTATGGTGTAATTCAATAGAGGACAATGAAAAGTAAATCTTAAATATCTATAAAGATTAAATCTATTAAATTAGCAAATTTTTTAGAGAATATAAAATTAGCGTCAAGTTTCATTAATGCTATTTTCCAAATTTTTATCATTTTTTATTGTTTTGATTATTGAAAACAATATAAAAACTCGAAAATAAAAATACTCCGCGATCTTGCTCTCAAAACGCTGCAATAATACAAAAAAATTTTGTATGTATACAGTAAAAACGTGTTTGTTTATCTTTAATTATTATTTAGGCGAGAGAAATTTAAAGAATCCTATACCTAAAGCAACAATATAAAAAATTAAAGTTAATCAAAGAATTTTTTTAATTATTCCATATCAACATATATACCGCAAATATACCGTTGACTATAATACAGAGATACATTATCTTTTTATTAAAATTTGCATCCCAAAATCATTTTGACTAATTTGTATTAAATTACGACTTTTATCATTGGGTCATGTCGATTTAAAATTAAAAATTATCTAAGAAGACCAAATTTAGAAAATTTTAATGTATAAAAAATACTGATCATTTAAATTTATATTATCAGGTCCCTTTTAATAATTGGATGTTACGTAATTTGGACAAACGTGATCAGAATTTAGGTCAAACAAGATACATGTTAATCAGATTATGATTTTTGTTTTTAACAAATTGATATAAATGAACAGGAGTGTGCACTTTCTTTATTAAGGCGTATCAATTTTAAACTTTTAATTCTACAATATGAAAGCTAGTGGAATAAATTGCTAGTGTCAATATTTGATATTTTCATTTATCGCAAATTTTATTGATATGGTGTTTCATAAATTTTATTAGATAACTTTTTGTCATTCGATTTGAAAAATTTAAATTTATAATCATTAAGTCAGTACCCTACATACTACAGTATTTGAGGGAAAGCAGTACTATATAAGTGATACAAAATATGATTTTTTGCCTCTAAAAAATTTTTTCTTAAAGAAGATCTAAAATGTCATAGATAAATTAATTGATGTAAATCATTGACTGCCAGTTGATAAAATTAGAAGGAAAGTTTTAAAAGTTGTTCGTTTTGCTCATTTATTGTTAGTACATCCTTACTCTCCCTACTACATAAACCTCAATTTTTGCTGAGAACATTTTAATCAATAAAGTTTCACAAATAAATGTTAAGTGATATTCAAAATAAAAAATCAATCATTTTCACAATCTGATACAGCCCCACACACTACTCGTAAACTCTTACGATATTATAAAGTTTTATAAAATAATTGCTATTGCTAGACTCGACTGTATAATATTGTAATTTTCATTCAAAATAGCATCGAAAATCAATGCTTTAATTATCTGAAATCAATTCTACATTGATATTTTAAAATTCTTGGATGGGGGATTTGGTTCTTGAAAAATCTTTGCAAACCTTGAATTTATTCTGAATTATTCATATTTATATTGAACCGACTGGAAAGTTCTTGAATTTTTTTTTTTTTAGGTTTAAAGCTTTATTTAGTTTACTTCACAGATACTGCACTCAATTTTTATTTTGTTTCTTTTTTGCATATTTATTTATTTTATAAAATTAGAAATTTTTATTTTTGTAAATAATACGAATAATATATTGATTTGAATGAAAATCAATACAAACATACATTCAGCTAGAATATTTAATATGAAACAAAAACGCAGTTAAGAACGACATTAAGGCTAACTGAAACACACTACACTTCTATTGAGTCTAATTTTTGAGTTTGTCTAATTGAATTGTATTTTTTCAGCTGCAAAATCAGAAATGGTGAAGTCGAAATTACCGAACTCAGTATTGGGAAAAATATGGAAACTGGCAGATGTAGATAAAGATGGAATGCTGGATTCAGATGAATTTGCATTAGCAATGCATTTAATTAGTATCAAAATTGATGGTAATGATTTACCTTCAGAATTACCAGATCATTTAGTTCCACCTTCAAAACGTTAACGATTCATTAAATATAATTTCTATATCATAATTTCATACTCCACAAGTGCTATTTATTGATTATATTTATCTTTGTGCCTCTTTAAGTCGAGTATGTACAAGTCTCTCACTTGTGTCTCAAATACCAAATACATTAGTTATAAATTTAATATTCTTTACAAAACTACAATTTTTAAATTTGACACCCAATAACTACTTTAATATTAACAAATAGAAATAGATAATGTGATATGAATGTACTGTAAATAATGTATAATAATTGAAATTCTTAAATTTTTCGTTATAAATTTTAGATTTTTATTTACAGGGTAAATTTGTTAACTATTTTGTCAGTTACTATTTTCTTTATATCTTGCTGACTCAATATTTCCAATGAGTCGACATAAAAAATTCCTAAATATATTTTTTTATATGGGTCAACTATCACAGCACCTTGCTTTTTTATTATTATAAAAATAAACTTTGTAATCATTCAAAATTATCAATATTTAGTTAATGTATTATTTTTCTTGATGAAATATTTTAAATAAAAAGCACACTAATTTGGCTGAAAATATATGGTCAAATATTTCCTATCAGGTTAAGCAGCATCGAAAAATACAAAACCTAAATATGTAATTTTACAGTTTTGAAATGCTGTATATGCTATAATGGTTACCAGACATTTCGTTACTGGACATTTTGTTTTCGAAAAATTTACATAATTTTTCCATTATTTGATTACTGAAATTTTTATTTCTTCGGTTTGTCATTAGTTATTGTTTTTCAACTTTCCTTTAGTAACAAACTAGATGTGGAATCGAATTATCTGAGAATGAAATGTCCTGAAACCTAACAGTTTATTTTTATAATTTTTTTATTACTATTGTGTAACAAGAGCAAATCTTGCTTTTTATATAAAAGTGTACAAAAACTAATGCAATGTTGTATTTTAAGAATAATACAGTAATTTCAATTGCAATTTTAATTTTTTAAATTTATGTGTTTATTCAAATAAATATATGATTCCTTGGGTATTTGTAATTGTTTATTTTGTTGTTATTGACTAAATTCTTACTATCTCTCCTGTTTTATAAATTTATAAATATAATAAAAATTTTTAATTCTTAGTTCTTAAACAAAAAATTTTGATTGTCAATAAAAATTAAAAAGGAAATTTCCTGTATACTTCAATATATTAGTCATCAGAGCAGGTTATACAAAGTATTGTACTATGGTCAAGTGGAATAGAACAATATATTTATTTTGTAAATAACTTTTATATTACATTAGGGAGTTTCTAAATTTTGTACTTTGGAACATGATTTTTTAAAGAAACAAATAAATCACACATTAGATAAAATTTATTCAAATAATGCAATGAACAATTATTGTTAGAACATTTTTAACAGCAATAAGGTCATATTACCATATATCGTCGACATACAAGTAAAAGTGACCAACTGAATAAATGGCGAAAATGAGATACTTGACTAATTGAGTTGAATAACAATAAAACAATAATTAAAGTTTTAATATAATAAACTATATTAAATGTATTATGGCTAAAATTATTGAAATTTAGCATTAATTGTCCGATTTTATAAGCGATATTTTACCTAAAAGCTGCTCTCCTGTAAAACTCGAGTTTTGTAGTTAGTTAATTTTACTTGTATGTGATATGTGGACCATAATAGCTGGATAAACGTGTATTTATTCAAATATAATATGCACATATATATCTTTGGTTATGAAGACAACTGTCACAACTTACAATTTAATTTTTAAGATTTACTTTTTATTAATTAACTTCATCAAGAATTACCTATTACTAAAATATAATTAATTTAATTTGACTATTTTTCAATAAAAAATATAGACAAATTTCTGCTTTTATAATATGTAATAATTAAAAATATGACCATTTTGAATTAGTGACAGTTTTCTTTCAAACCAAACATAAGCGTAATTCAGGCATAATCTTTTAGAATAAGAGAACTTATGTTTTATTTATATTATTATTTTAAAAATTTTATTTTGTGAAAGCAATCATTTTATTTTGTGGTCTGCGACAAGCTGCACTAAAATACTACTTTAGTGCCTCCTGTCGCCTGCAGTAAAAGAGTGTTAATTAGATTTACTAATTTTACTTTTATGTCTACAGGATAATAAACGTGTTTTATTCAAAGTAATATTTAGAGTCATTTGCTACAAAAACTTTAGAATTCACTCCATACTTCCCTAAAATATCTTTATTGTTTTACTTTTACTGATAGTCAAAATAATAATTATTATATTTAGTCTGTTTTGGCCGATGTGGTAGAATTGGTTCATCGTTTAAATTAATAATTGGTAATAATAAAAAACAAAAATAGAATTTGACTACCAATTATTAATTTAAATAATTATTGGATATAATCTTATTTTATGTTTGAAGATAAAATAACAAGTTTAATTTCAAACAATATAGTCATTGATGTACCAACGGTATTGTACCATCACGACAATGGACGTTTCTTGTTTTAGCGTAAGAATGCAGAAACTTTCTGAAATTTTGGAACCAAAAAAGTACTTAAGGGGTCTGGCCCACTTGCAGATTTAAAAAAATCGATTTTTTTTATTACGTTTTCTGCAAGTAAAAGGCTACAACCTCATCTGAAAATGTTCAATGTGGGCCTGGAATAGATGACTCAACATAAGTTGCAAATTAATATTTTATTGTAGAGTAAACCTATCTTGAACCTTCAATCGCGTTTATCTCGAAATTACATTTTCAACATCGGTGACCACGATATATTGAAAACTGCTGCATCGATTTGTTTCAAATTTCGTAGAGTTATTTAAGATATAAAAAACTAGTCCTTGCACTAAGGAATTTATTTTTCGATGTATAGTTTTGATTTTAGAGATAAAGGAGCCATATTTTCATCAAAAATTGCCAATTTATTTTTGAACGCGTGCCATTTTGTCCTAAATTGATATTTTGAAAAACCCTTTGTTCAAGTACTAAATAATTTAATATATTGGATAAATTTTTTTGAATTTCCGATGATCCATATTCGAGCAGCAGTAGTCACCGCAAAACATGTTTTTGGAAAGAATCTTCGGGCTACGCTACTGCTGGAAGTGTATAATAAGTAGAATATAGCTAACTTAACAGGAAAAGCAGAAAACGTTTTTTTTAATTTTAACTTTAAAAGTTACTAGCTTATAGCTACTAAACTTTTACTTTGAAAATTTAATTGCTATCTCACAAATTCCCTTATAGCAGAAGTAATAAAAAATTACTGATTGTTTGATTGATTTTAAGTATAATATATCTGTAAAAAAATTCGTAAATTTCCAATTATTTATTGACATAGACTTTTCTCCTTATACCAGAAGTTGACACCTAATATTATGAATCTAATTCTACAAAACAATGGATTTGGACATAAGTGGACTTATTCCCTTATCCTTATAGCATGTGACCACAGAATTACTTTATCAAAAATAAAGTAAACCTTTTGTAATATAGTAAAAAAATGATTCAAGAAAATTTAATTTAAAATCAATATAATTGATGATAACCTAAGCGATTTGTAAGACCGCTAGCATGCGTTGACGGTTTTGAAGTTGCCAATATCGGGCAAAATAGTTATTTATGTACCTAAGGCATAAAGTGATCATTTTTGTATTTTTGACCAGCAGAGTGAAAGTTATAGCGTGAACCAAAGGCGAGGTCTCCAATCACAACAAACACCAAAAACTCATTTTACTCTCGGGGCACATATAACTTTTCTTGTCCAAGTAAAAGGGGGGTGCAAAACATAAGTTCAACTGGGTTTAATATTTTAGGGGGGCTACAAATATGTTGCTTTTTATTTTAGCTTTATACGTCTCGTTTTTAAACGTCTTTCACACAATCCAGAACCAAACAACACCGACATTGGCTTTCATCAATTACCCTGTGGCACTCCCATGATTACAGGCAAAATCGAGGACTTATAAATACGCCATCAGAACCAGTAAACGCGACATTAACAAACTGTGCTCTATTTGATAAATACGAGTGGAACCAGTCAGCCATCACACCACGCACCGCGTATCTTTCAAGTTTATCCAGCAACAGGGAATGGTCCACGCAATCGAAAGCTCTAGTCAAATCACAAAAAATGCACCCACAACTGCTCCCACAAAATCATCAATCGCTGTCATAGTGGAGTGCATGAATGGAAACCCATGCTGTCTGGCAAAAATGATTTGATGTTTTTCAAGATGACATTGCATCTGTGCAGCATCGCATATTCAAATATTTTAGAAATACTGGATGTCAGACTTATGGGGCGATAGTTAGAAGGACAGGTCTGTTTTCCCCTCTTGTGAACTGGACGCACAGCAGATAACTTTAACTGACCAGGAAAGGTGCCGCTAGAGAATGATATGTTCACAAGGAAAGTAAGTGGCTCGATGACTAAGTGCAGAACCATCTACAGGGCAAACCATCTGGTCCACACAAAATGTACAATGTATTTAGTAGTAGTAAATACAAAATGTAATTTACATTTTTAATTAAGGGTAAAAATATACCGATTTCTCCTACGTAAACTATCGTATTTTCAAAATTGTGTGTGCTATTTTTAAGTAGAATGTCAATGTAAATTGTTGAAATTTAAAAAAGAATCGGTATAATTTTTGCAACTTTAGCTTTTGTAACATTGAGATTATTAGATATAGTACAGTCAATTTCTACAAAAAAGTAAAAATTGGGATTTTGTGAGTTACGATAGTTTACGTAGGAGGTGTCGATACATATTTCTATGTACGATTGGATATTCTAAGTTGATCGAGCAATTAATAATGATGTAAAAATAACGTGTGAGCGCCGCGCTCACAGTGTACCAATCACGTTAAGAAATGAAGTGTACCAACGACGGATTAATAAAAACCCGTACCTAATTTTTAAATTTTTTTGTTGTTTTCATATTTAGCACCATAATTTCCATATAAAAATGTAGTTTCATCAAAGAAGCAGTCAAAAAGTTTAAATTTGTTGTCCAGTGTAATCTTGATTTTAGATAAGAGAGCAGGAAGGTATCCCCACATGCACTTAGGCCACTAAAATGGGGCCCATTGTACTATCTCCGATGCAGCGGCCCTCCGCCCTGTTACTCCTCAAGCCATCCTGTCTCCAGGATGAATTCGAGTATCTTAGCAGGTGGAGTGTCGCTGATTCTGGCCATGCCAGGCCAGAAATCCCCTAGCATGGCACCTCTTGTTGACGTTAGCGACAGACCGGGAAAAAAGCATATGCTCCGCTGTTTCGTCTGCTCTGTTGCATCCCCGACGTCTGGGGTTATCTACAAATCCCAGTATGTTTGTTCAGTTTTCAGTGTCCACTTAAGATCCCTGCAATTACCCGTAGATTGACTCTGGACAGCTTCAAGTAATATTTTGAATGTTTACTAGAGGGTGCTTTAATTGCTGCTCTTACTTGTCTGCATTCAGTTTCTTTTGCCCATCTACTGGAATGCAGCTTTGGGAGGGTATCGATAGTTTTGAAAGCTGGTAGAATCATCGGCTTTGGACCACAGCTCGTCTGCTTTTACGTTACCCTCGTTACCTTGATGCTCTTTCACCCACGAAAGGGAAATTACATTTAAGTTAGATATCTCATTTAGTGTCTGGATGCATTCTAGCAGCAGACCAGATGTGAGCTTGTGACTCCCAAGTTCCGCTCTGCTATCGGTTGATATCTGAATGTTTTTGTCACAGGTACTTGGTATCTTGGACTGTTTTTGTTCAGTGCACTTATAAGTTCCGTTTGGAAAACCGATGTGTACTTGCCAATCAAAATTAATGCTACTAACTTAATTTTTTTTTATAGTATTGTAGTGTAAAACAATCCAGTTCTGAAATTGTGTTAGTACAGCACAATGTGACCACTCTACCGTCCAGTGGCGGTGCAAGAGTAGCTAGGGCCCGTAAGCAAATATAGAAAACGTGCCCGTAAAATACAAAAGTATTAATTTTGAATTGCGTATATTATTATTACCTCTTTTTGATTTTTTGGGATTTACTACCCTTTATGGTTACGGGTAGGCCCTTATAGTCCCGGGCCCCTAGGCATTGCTTACATTCGCTTATTGATATCACCGCCACTGCTACCGTCGCTTTCGATAAGTAATTGAAACAATTTTAATGCCTGCTGTACACTCTCGCCGAGACAGAGGGCGAGAACGAGAGTGTAGATGGAAGCTCTCGCTGGTCTCGGTGTTCCTCGCTAGCTCTCCATCTGAAGTCGGTTTTTTTGGTCCGAGTCAAAGGGTCTCGTTTAACCTGCGAATGTATTGCTGTACACTCTCGCATCCCCTTGGCGAGACTTTAGTAGCCGAAAGTATGTTGAAATCGATGCTATTATTAAACCAAATACCTCTCAGATAGCATTATGACGTCTTAATTAGGTCTGCACGAGTTCAGATTTATGATTTGGACGTCAGACTCAACATCAGAAAGACGTTTTTATGAAGCTTTTAAGACTTCGAATGCGCCACCTAGCGATCGAATCAAGACCTCTTTAAAAAGAACTCTTAAGAAGAACGATGGGTTTTATTTCTTTTTTCGAATTTTTAATTGTTGAGATTTTATATAAATTTTTAAAAAATTACGTTACTTGTTCTTGAAATGTTCATAAGTCCGCAAATAATTGACCAAACAGGAAGTTCTTTTTTTCAAAATGTTTCTTTTAAAACGTACTTTCTATAAAAAATACTCAAAAATTTTTCTTACATTTTCGAAATTTTTATGGTAAAATACTGCAGCCCAGATCCATGTGCCTCATCTCGTCAGCACAAGCTTTGGAGGTAATGGAATACAGTGAGTAACGAACATATCCGGACACTCCTATGTTAACAATGTAAATTGCACATTTTGAAACCGTATTTTGACCTATAAAAATCGCCTTTACAGCAAAACCTTTTGGACATTTTTTGTTAAAAATTTCATTGTCTTCAATTTTGTACCTATACATTTTTCTATTTTGTCACTCCGTTCTTAACTGACAGCGACTTAAGCAAGACTCTGTAAAATACAAAATATATTTCCGTTTCTGAATTATATTCCATGGTTAAAATTAAAAAATAATTGAAATAAATATTCATTTAGGCAAGTTATAGGATAAAATCAATTGAGAAAAGCCATTTAGGCGCAATTTACGAAAAAAGGCACTAAATGTAGAAAATAGAAAATGTCTTGTTTTAAAAATTACTTTCATTATTCTTAATATTTTCATCGTTCATCAACATCGTTTCGATGTTGAAATAACTGAAGAAAGAAAGAAAGAAAGAAAAGAAAATAAATGAAGAAATAACTTAAAAATTTTGTAAAATAATATCATCGATTTTAATCTTTGCGAGAACATGGGCGAGAATGTATATGGTCGTACTCGGGCACAGACCTCTCGCCAAGACATTCGGGCGAGAACTTGGACGATAGCATTCGGCTAGAGTGTACAGCCGGCATAAGAATCAGTTCAAATAAAATGTTTTTGGTTTTACTTAGCATTATTATTGAGCGCTAAAGTATGTTTACACCCTAGGGCGTGAAAGTGACACTTTATAAACGCTAATGCGGACCAGAAAGTGGTTTTGTACAAAAAATTATATTATATTAAAAACTCGCTCGAATCAGTTCAACTTGTGATCTACTATATGAGCAAGCGCGGATATAAACCCCGATTCTAGGGAGGGGGTAATCAACATTAGAGCTGGAAATCTTGAGCTGGAAATTCTAGTCTAGAAGCCTGAATTTCGGGCGTTTCTTTGACGGTTGATAAAATAAATACACTTAATATTTTAACTACACATTTTTTTTATCATTTATTAATTTATATTTTAAGAATTCGCAAAAAAATTTTCAAAGAAAAAAAAATATATATTTCAGAAAGTTACACGCTGTTGAAAAAGAGGGAAAGAAATTGTGTTTGTCACAAAATCTCAAGTTCGAATTGACCGATTTTCTTGAAATTTGGCATGAATTTTCTTTATATATTCCTTTATGATAGGAACCAACAAAAAATCAAAATTTTCAATATTTACTATTTTTTAAAAATTTGGAAAAGTTAAAAAATAACTGAAAAACAAGAAATTCCTTTTTGAGTAGCCGCCATTTTGCGAGAAAAGTTTCTTTCGTCATTTTTATTGGTTCCTACCATGATGACATTTGTACTGAAAAAGAATCTACCTTGCTTTTATTTTTGAGATATCCAGAAAGGTAGGAATCGTGACAAGATGGGCACGCTGATTTTTATTTTCCCCTCTACTTCAACAGCGTGTAACTTTGTAAAATATAAATAAATAAACGGTAAAAAATGTATAGTTAAAATATTAAGAGTTTTTGTTTTATCGACTTTCAAAAAAGGCGTCCTATATTCGGGCTTCTAATAGACCAGAATGACTAGAATACCCCCTTAATCGAAGAACAATATTATTTTTCTGACTCGATTTTTTGATAATTAATTTTTATTGAAAAGATTTGTTACTTTTAATTTTAAATTTACGCAGTGTTCTTTGAGTGTGAATTTTTCATCGAACGTAACACCTAAGTACATTAGGGGAAACAAGGGAGCCTTGATACATTTTTTAGAAAAATGACATTTAAATTAATTTAACAACTGTTACCGAACTCGTCTACATATTGGACTATTTCTGCAACTAAAAAATTTTATTGTTATTGAAAATTTAAATATTTGATGGTGTTATAAATTTTTTTAGTAACCTTGCAAAATGGCTCTAGCCTCCCTCATATGCGGGAGGTATGATGCAATCACTGGGAGGTTTGATACAGTGCAGATTTGTATGTTAACTAAAGCAATAGAAACAAAATATTTTATTTCTTAGTCACTTAGAAGTGTCATTCATAATTTAACAGATATTGGCTTTTGGTCGCTATAGGTTTCAATATAAGTCTCAACAGCTATTCTGCCTTTCACTTGCCTGACAATTTGTTTACCAATAAATAAGTTGCGTTTGGCCTGTTGAGCTTTTACATGTTTTTTTTTCTGGTCAAATTTTATGTTCGGCTTCAATAGCTTTCTTCCTTTTGCTTTCTTTCTGTTTAGTACTTTAGTAATCCTCCCGAGCCAAAGGTATCAAACCTCCCCGAATGACAAATTTACAAAATAAACAAAATCATGAAAATAAGCAATTCGATTTAACATTACCAACACTTGTATCATACTCTAAATTAATTTCAGATTCGCGTAATACTAATGAAATTTTCGAAATTTTGTTATAAAAATCATAAAATCTTACGTTAGATAAGTGGAAACTTACATTGAAGTGCAGGAAAACACACTTTAACCTATAAAATGTTTAGATTACGTACATTCATTTCTATATTGCAAACTGGACTAGTGGATCAACTGTAATCCATGTTGCACCCATACAGAATCCTTTACCGATAATATAACGTAAAATTCGACTGTGTCTCAAGCCTCCCTTGTCTCCCCTTCCGTATGACCGAGGTAGTATGTTTGATGTCTGTTTTATCAATTTGCAATTTTTGGTGAGTTTGTCGGGTTTGTGAGAGAACGTAGTTGGTGTGGTTTTAGCAGCGTTTAATTAATTTCTCTTCTTGAAATTAATTTAAAGAGTGCTATTTGGTTGTCAGGACGATGTTATGTACAGCTTCGTGATGTTTAACCCCTGCGAGTATAACTTTTTAGGACTTCGCAAAGGATTGGTAGGAGATTGATTGAACGGTAGCTGGATCTGGATGAAATGTTGTTTGGTTTTGCTAGCTTGGGGATTGGGATGATTAATCACGTTCCAAAGTTTCAATGTTGTGAAAAGTTGACAAAACTACTAGTTGTTACTAATCGCACAAATTGTACCATTCCCTTGAAAGAAAGTGAAAAAACTAAAAAAAAAATATTGGTCTAGATTGGTAATTTTGGGCCCTGAGGGGGCGGCATTGGGGTGCGGTAATATTTGCCTTTGACAGCTTTGGTGATGTTCTAGAGTTTTTTAGAATTCTGGGAAGTAATGTTAGAGAGTGTTTTCTCTGTAATCAATTGGATTGCAATCCAAGCAATTGGATTTTGATAGTCGGACAATGGCATTGATAGATTTTCCGAAATTTTTTTTTATATTTTTTGTGTTAGGTCAGGAGGTAGGGTGAATTTGAGTGATAGATAGGTTTCTTTAGTATTGTTATTATTAGAGCGGATTTTGTGCATTTGCATGTTCTTTAATATTGATATGCCAACAGATTCGTTTTGAAATCTAGACGAATTAGGCAAAAATGAATCCAAAAATCTGGTTTTCAAAATGCATATTTTCAACGTTGGGTGCATATTTAAGCAAATGATGCATATTTGTGCATATTTGGGCCATTTTTTGTGTTTTTTAAAGAATTTTAATGAAAAAGATTAAAAATTATTATCAAATTTGCCAGTTTAAGCAATTGTTTTGATGAAAAAATAGCAAAGTGTTTAAAATTAAATAGTCGATGATGTTGAATTAAAAATCCCATGTTATTTACCTTATTTATTTTGAATGATACATTACTTGGAACATAGTCTTGCACTATAATTCCTTTTGGAAAGTTTTGTTATTAAATTATTAAATTAATTATTTATTAAATTAATTAATTATTTAGTTATTAATTATTAAATTTTCTTTATTGGAAGTAGTTGGTTATAGCGTTAGCCTTTGTAATTATGCCACCAGCAAGGACTTTGATGTCCACTTGGATTCAAAATTATCCAGAAGGTGTTTTGTTGGCAGTGGTCAAAAGAAGTAATAAATTAAAAGCAGCTTCTTATTAACATTCGAAGAAGAAATATTTTTTAGTTTGCATATCAATGCATATTTTACCTGTTTTTATCAAATTTAGTGCATATTTTAGAGAAATTCAATGCATATAGTGACTCGAATAAGAACTCTCGGATAAGCAAACATTATGCATTAATTTCCTTGTAATTCGATTATTTAAACAGAAAACAGCGGTGTCAAATTGCCATTTTATAAAGTCATCCTTCAGGTCATCAAAAACACAAAAGAAGTTTTGAAAAAATTAACAACAAAAAATGTTAACGTATAAACAATTTAATTATTTATTTCGAAAATTTCGAAAAAGAACTCGGATTTTTATCAATTTATTCACGAAAAATTATATTTTTTAAATATTTTTGGGGTACCCTTTACGTCTGAGAACCCCACCCAAACGTTTGGACATGTTATTAACAAATTTTTTCAAAAAGACTTTATTAAGGAGGGCTCATTCATTTATTTTAAAATAAAAAAAAATTTTAAATTAAATTGTTTACTTCGACTGAAAATTTAATTTCTTTGACTTGACACTAAAAATGAGAAATTTCCTGACTTTTTCTTGACAAATTAGGGAAATCTTAAATTCCCTGACTTTTACAAGTTTTGCAAACCCTGCAATTGTTATACCGAGAATAACGCAAGAATAACGAATAAGAATAATAATAAAGTATTATTAATAAGAATGACCCTTGGGGCTAAACTCACTAGACCAAAAAATCGAGTTTTTGACAAAACTTAGATTAAAATATCAAATTTAGCATGTGTTACCAAGGTAATTTAACAAGTTTTGTCGAAAACTCGATTTTTTTTGTCTGATGGGATTGGCCCTAAATGTAGTTTTGTTATTTGGTTATCTTAAAATTATAGTTATATCGTATGAGTTATTTATTATTTCCTTTCATTTTTGTCTTTTATAAAAACAGGGCCCCCGATAACAACTTCGCACACGGGTCCCCCAACTGCTTGTTACGCCACTGCCTCCATGTTTTATAGTTCCACGCAACTTCTGAAAATTTAGGTTTGTATTAGATGTAAGACAGACCATCGCAGCGGACCCAAAATTGCTGTATTTATGCTTTGAACAGCAAATATAGAGTTGGGTACAACTCGCCGCGCACGATTCGCCGCGCACGATTTGCCGCGGCACGATTCGCCGTGAGTTTTTATTTTTATCCGTTCAGTAACCCCATCTATTGATAATCTTTTTAATCTACTATTGTTTTTTCTAACTTTTGAGAAATTTATCTATTTAATTTGTTTAATATATTTAATTCATTTTTATGGGTTAAAAATCTATCAAAGATTATCAATAGATGGGGTTACTGAACGGATAAAAATAAAAAACTCACGGCGAATCGTGCCGCGGCGAATCGTGCGGCGGCGAATAGTTCCCGGCGAGTGGTGTCGCGGCGAATCGTGCTCGGCGAATCGTACCGTTCCCGCAAATATAACAATTTTGAGTATGATGGTGAAAACTATTTGGGTAATTCCATATCAAGTGATCCAATCTTGTCGCTCGACCATTCTAGAAAAAATTGAGTATTTTGTGAAATCAGCTTAACATTTTAGTAGTTACTAAATGATCATTTTTTCAGTTTTATTGTTTTTGGTTTTCGGATGGAGGTTATATTTATTTTACAATATGCGACATTTTTGCAATTTTAAAAGTTTACGGCAACTGAAATATTTTAGCTGCTATTTGTTCTATTAAAATGGGGAAAAAATAAAATTGCTTAAATAGAAACTGACTGTAATATTGCTCATTACATATTTTTACTTAAAGTTTATTGTAAACGGTTAAATGTAGCCTCAATTTTTATCTTTGAAGAGAAATTCTGGTATGAAGGAAAAAATCTCTGATAACTTAAATTTTTTTTGCAAAGAGATGATAACTATAAGATGAATTCGCACAAAGTTTGGAAAGTTAACAAAATTACATTTTTCAACACTAAATATCGTTGGTGGGGGACCAGATAAAAATCTAAAATTTTTGGCAATAATGGGTATTATGATGGTATTATGTCCAAAAAATTTAGAGTTTGAAATTTCACTATTAAGCAGAGATATACCTATATGTAGGCAATAAAGACAAAATGCTAGAAAAGATGCACTTTGACACCTAAAGGCTAGTTTAGAAACTAAATTAGTTATGAACTGGATTGATGTGTAGCATTGTGGTATCGGTAGTTATAAAATTTATGTACATACAGTGGCGTATTTAAAAAATGCCTTTGGGAGGCAGACCAAATATTTTTAGAATTTCGTTAATCTATTCATGCGCATCAGTGGTAGAACGCCGATAAGTTCAAAAAATCAAAAAAATTCAAGCTGTAACTAAAAAACGAAGAAAAACCCTTCGTTTCATGATTTTTTCTTTTTTGAAAAAAAAAATTTAATATTTGTATTGTAGATTATGGGAAAAATAATGAAAAAAATCCAAGCTATATAGTTTTCAATTAAACAAGCAAAATAAATCTATTTTTAATATGCAACACCATGAGAATCACTAATTGTAATTAATTATAATTTAATTTTGTAATTGAAATCTAATTAAAAATCGAATAAATAAAAACTAAAACATAAAAAATTAATAATTAAACTGAATAAACTCAGTAAAAAATAATATTTCTATATACCACGTTTTGAACGATTATTCACTGGTCACAACTAAACTCAAACTATTTTAATTATCTGCAATTTTCTGCTTAGCATTGCTATTTAACAATAAAATATAGCATTCAATATGTTATCTAGTGTGCTCCAAATTAGTTATACCATGAAAAACTGCTTTATAATATCAATTTTTGGAATTTAATTTATTTATTTTAATTTATTTAAATTTTAAAAATGGTAAACATTATTTTTATCAGGGAGGGATTCAAAGATACAATCCAAGTCATTTGGGGGGGGGGGGGGCAATTGCCCTTTTGGCCCCCTCTAAATACGCTACTGTGTACATAATATAGTTAATGGATTTATTTATGTAGATACAAAACTGTAGTTTGTTGAAGAAGTTCTTCCTATTTCTATCTATTATCTTATATTATTTAATTTCCTTGTTTTGTTCTCTTCTCGTTTTGCTCAGTGGCGGAGCTATCATAGGGCAAACCGGGGCAGTGCCCCGGGGCTCCCGAGCTTAGGAGCCCCTCGGGATCTTTGGTCAATTCTAACTATTTTCTTGAGAAAATTGAATAATGTTGATTTAATTTTTTTCAATTATCTAAGAAATAGTATCGGACACGATCGACTCAAGCATTGAAATCGGTATCTTTTCACTAATTGCGGTTACTTCTTCTTACTTTTTCGTTTTCCAACTCTTCTCCTCATTTTTCTTCTCATTAATCATGTCTTCATCTTCATCTTATATCTTTGACTGGCGTTTTGTATATGTTCACTAATTACTGTTACTTCATCTTACTCTTTGTTTTTCCATTTCTCCTCTTCGTTTTTCTTCTCATTAATCATATCTGCGTCTTCGGGTTTTTCTAACCAAAAATATGACACGCAGTAGCAACAATATGAACGCAGCAGCGTTCTGATGGCTTTTTATATATTAGGATTTGCTCATTAGTTCATTCATTTATTTATTTATTTTTTGATCCTGTATTCGTTTGTTTGTTCGTTCGTTCGTTCATGCGTTCGATCGTTCGAACGATTTGTTCAAATTTCGTTCGTAAACGTATTTCATTAATTTTTTGATTCATTTCTTTGTGATATGTTTTATAGTTTGTTTCTTTATTCAATTGTTTTGTGGTTCTTCGTTCAATTGCTTGTGTAGTAGTGTAGTATTTGTTTGTGCATTCACTTGTCCGTTTGTTTATTCTATTTTTATTGATATTTGTTGATTAGAATGCTGCTTCATTTGTTGATTGTTGATTTTTTAGTTTATGTGTTTGTTTGTTTATTTCTTACATCGTTCATTAGTTAGATCAAAATCCGTTTATTTGTTATTTTGTGAGTTTGTTTATTTATTCATTTATTAGAAGATTCCATTGTTCGTTGAGTTTTTCATTTGTTTATTTGTTTCTTTGCATGTTTGTTTGTTCGTTAGTGTTTTTTTGTTAATTTGTTTATACATTCGCTTGTTTGATCGTTCAATCATCTGTAAATTTATTAATTCAGTGAGTAAGGGGTTGTCCTTTAATCACGTGAGGTTCTAACAGGGGGGGAGGGGGTTCGAATAACATCACGATTGATCACGATGGGGAGGGGGGAGGGGATGCTGTGACAATCACGTGTATATTTTCTTGCTACCACGTGAAATATCGAGCGAGCAAGCTTATGCCTAAAAAGCAACATAACAACAATATTTAGCTCTCAGCTGGCTTCCGGCACTGGACCTTGTGACGCCACTCGTCGTCCTGCTGTCCGCGGCCTTCTGTCTCGCCGTTTCTACTTGAAAACATTAAAAAAAAAAATACACGTGATGTTGGATAGGGGGGGTAGGGGTAGCCTAAAACCTCACGACGTATCACCAAAGGGGAGGGGGGGTTAAAAAAATGGCATAAAAAACCTCACGTGATTAAAGGACGGCCCCTAACGTATAGTTTTCTTTTTTTTTATTACTTGTGTAGTTGTTTGTGCAAGTATTTGTATGGTTATTCGTCCGTGCGTTCGCTTTTTCGTTCGTTTCTTTGTTTATTTATTTTGCTTCGTTTATTTATATTTATTTATTAGTTTATTCGCTCTTTAGTTAGATTGTTCACTTGTTAGGTTCCAGTGTTCATTAGTTCATTTATTTATTGATTTGTTCGTTCATATCTTAATTTATTTGGTTGTTTGTTAGTTTGTACGTTCGCTACTTTGAGTGTTTTTTTTAATTTTTTCATTTTATAGTTCATTGCTTGTTTAATTGTTTAATTTTTTGTATGGTTATAATGGCGTTTCTTCATTTACTTTTATTTGTTCATTAGTTTGTTCGTTTATTCACAGTTTTAGATTAGTTGTTTGCTCATTAGTTAGATTTAGATTTGTTTGATATTTGGCGTTTGTTCTTACGTTCATTTTTTGAAAGTTCTCATTATTTGTTGGTTTGTTCGTTTCTTTGGATGATTGTCTATTTATTAATGTATTTTTTCACTCTTATTTCACTTTTCACTTTTTTCACTCCAAAAAAGGTTTAGACCCTCGATAGCGGCTTTTTAATATATCGAAATAAATAATATATTACATATTTATACTATTTGGTATTCTCAAAAATTTGGTGTACGAATATAACACAAAGTATCGCTGCCAATTTGGTAATTTTGTAGCTTTTAGATTAATTTATTTTTCTCTAAAAATATAAAAATCTAAAATTTGTGTTTTTGTATAAACAGCAACATAATCCAGCCTGCATGATTTGAAATGATAGACGCATGATAAAATACACACTTGGTTATTCGATGGAGTTAAATTGAAGTAATCACAAAATTTTTTCAAAAGTTACAGGATAGGGTTCAGTATGTAATGTTCTACAGTAAAACTGTTGACTTTGCTACACTAAAAAGGAAAAAAGTGAAAATTGGCACAACGACAATGTTTGGTTTTATCTGATTGTTAAAAAATAATATTAATCATCACCTAGTATAATTGTTTGCATAAATTATCAATATTTTGCGTAATTACCTACTTACGTATGTTTATAAAATTAAAAAGTAGAAGAATTGCCACTATTCATTATTTTAAAATTATGATAAAAAGAATAATGTAGGTCACATGTATTGATTTAAATTTTATGGTAACTGTAATTTGTATAAATTAAAAAGATTCACAAATAAATAATAAATATTGATTGTAAATTCATATAGAGAAAGAGAAGTATCGGTGAGGCGGTGTTTGAATGGCCAATGAAATGCAAGTGTCGAAAGCGCGATAATTTAAATTTTAATGATGGAAAAATGAAATTAAAACGCCATTTAATTTTTTATAATTCAAATGTTATCTTATCTGCAATTAATTATTGTGTTATTACACTGTTATTAAGTAGGTTGATAAATATAAATCGTATGATAAACAATTTTATAAGTTTAAGTGTTTAGAAGTGATTTTCGATTAAAAAAAAACAAAAGCAGCCTATTAAAGATTTTCCTAGGGCTATCTTTAGATAATATAAATTTGAATTTAGAATATTGGAATATCGAGTGATGAATCATGTTCTGAAAATACTCGCGCGGGGAGCGGGTTGCATTTCTATATTGTAAAACAGATGATGATTGTAGGGCAATGCGAAAGGTGAATTGATCCGAATGCGAGAGAGACTACGTTTGTTTTTTGTTTATCAATCAATACAATGACTATGTTTGTTTATGTTGATAGCATTTCTTTGACATTTAATTTGGAGGTTACTTTTTAAGTGCGAGGAAAATTTCCTTGCTTGTTATATTGAGAAGTTATAATTAAAACGTTATGACCCGCATTCAATGATATCCTAGTATTAGTCATCGCGGTTATTTCCTTTAAGGTTAGCTTTGCTCATGCGCCGAGCTCGAACCAGAATATGCCATAGCGGTATACTAAAAATACTGGAGGTATCGATGGGGGTACCAACTGAATGATCAGAGTGCGTATGACTCATTTTAAAAGCTTTTAGTCGTCATCGTTTGCGATATGTGTGGATCTTGTTCAACTACTGTACAAGACGAAAACGCGCGTTAAATTAATTGCGTAAAATCAAAGATGTTCCGTATGGCTTGTCGCAAAAATCATACGACACCCTTGCACAATGTTAATTAGTTTTAGTGTTTTTCAAAAATGTTCTTATCGGTGTAAATCTGTGTAAGTGCAAGTGTTCACCTAATGAATGTAAATATTGGTCCCGAATACCGATAACCACCTAAATTTGCACTTGCTACTCAAAATTATATTTTTGCAATTTTTGGATTTTAAATTCTTGGTAGGTAAGATTTTTAAATTATTATTTTTTCTTAACGTCTTTTAATCCTTTACGTAATTTTGCATATTATCATTTTTCAAAACTTTTATCGTCGCACATACCTTTACATTTATGTATTTTCAAAATCAATACAAATACTGCACTCCGTTAACTTTCCAAAAATTTGAATTTTTATCAAATTGTTTGATAATCCTGATCTTTATATCAATTCAAACTGACAAAACTCGACGAATTATAATAAATTAAACTGTTAATTATCTTACAAATGGGTTAATCAAAATTTTAAAATATTAAATATTGTATGTTATGAGTCATTTAATAAGGTATATTACGAGACATTAATGAGCGATTCATTAATAAATCAATTACATTTTTTTAAATTTAGATATTTGCACAACTCGTTTTCTAATTTGCAATCGGGCAAGGTTCTTCACTTCGAAAAATTTATATGTATTTCATAATTCGCATACTTGGCGTAAACTTTAAAACTGCTAATTGTTGAATCAATTAAGGATGAATAATAATATGTAGATTATTACAGTAGCGACAATTTTTACGCTCGATAAATTGAATTATCATCCACCAAATGTATTTACATATTTTTTTAAATCTTTAAGAAAAACAATTTTCATTGTGCATACAATTTTTTTTTGACCTTGACGGTTTGTAATTAGCCATATTCATTTAAATAAAACCAATTCTTAAATTCACACATTTTCACTCTGGAACCCAACAAACACGTCCAGGCCACTGCCGTGGTTGTCGATGCAATATCAAAATGTTAACTTCTAATAATAATTTCGAAAGTCAAAATTTTATAAAAACCTCCGGCGTAGTCGTTCACCGAATGAAGGAAGTAGATCTTCGACCCCGGGTTCTAGACTCCAGAACTCGGCCTCTTAAAATTGGGTCTACAGTCTACACTATGAAAAATTAATCCCTTGCAAAATTTCAGGTCACTATGATTTGCGTTGTAGATTTGTATAACAAATTGACTTTTCTTCGGCACTGATTGGGATACTTGTCCCGAAATATTTTTCGGTATTGCAATAAAGAGCAAAAGGTACCCTGGAAGGTAATCCTACCCCCCTCCCACCTCCCGGATTGACACTTACTCATTACTCTTCTTGTCTTTAAGGGGACCAGCTTTATACTAGCATTTAACTAACATTAGTTTAACGAATGTTTACAAACAGTTTTAGAAGTTTTATAAACATATTACGTATTCCACGATACATTTTAAACTTCTAAAATTACTTTTAAAAACTTTTATAGAAAAAGACTAAACAATAATTTACGTACTATTCCATGTGATATATGGCTTTTGTATTCCTTCTGGTGGACAAGTTTATCTCTGCGTAGCAATTGAGAATAGCGTAACTATAACTTCGAGATACCTGTTTTCTCAAAAGCGATTTACCGCTTCGAAAAGTACGTGAACTACTGCTTTCAATGTTTAATGTACAGGGGCGGTCATATTCCTAATTGCAGGGGGGGGGGGCATTTCTGAAAAATAACCAAGTTATTGCAATATATACAGTGACGGCATAATTGTCTGTTGTAAGTCACTGTAAATCGGAAACGATGTGGCGGAATAGTAAAATGTAGAGTGAGTAACGAAAATATCCGGACACTCCTATGTTAACAATGTAAATTGGACATTTTGAAACCATTATTTGACATATAAAAATTGATTTTACAGCAAAACTATTTAGACATTTTTTGTTGCAAATTTCATTGCCTTTAATTTTCTTTATATGAATTTTTTTATTTTGTCGCGCCGTTTTTGATTGACAGCAACTTAAACAAGACTCTGTAAATGCAAAAAATATTGTCATCTATATTTCGGAAACGGTGCAAATTAATTAAAATATTAATAAGCATTTATTCTTGTAAGTTTTATTCTTTACATTTTTGTTCCTATACATTTTTCTATTTTATCGCACCATTTCCAAGATATAGATGACAATAGTTTTTGTGTTTTACAGAGTCTTGTTTAAGTCGCTGTCAGTCAAAAACGGCGCGACCAAATAAAAAAATTCATATAAACAAAATTGAAGACAATGAAATTTGCAACAAAAAATGTCATAAAAGTTTTGTTGTAAAATCGATTTTTATATGAATAAAAGCGATTTCAAAATGTCCAATTTAGATTGTTAATATAGTAGTGTCCGGATATTTTTGTTACTCGCTGTATATATAAACAAAAATGAAGGCAATAAAATTTGCAACTAAAAATGTTTAATAAGTATTGCTGTAAAAAGCGATTTATATATGACAAAAAGGACTTGAAAACGTGCAATTTACATTGTTAACATAGGGGTGTCCGGATTTCATTATGAGTCACTGTAGGTATAATAAGGTCATTTTAAAACACGTTAGTTTGGTTATGCCCCCTCCCATGCCATCCATTATTAACATACTCAGCGTAACGAGCGTTAACGTTAACGCTCATAACCTGTTATTTGAGTTTCTATCTCTCAAAAAATTCTCTGCATTGTTATATTCTGTGCAAATAAGGTTTTCAGGTTTTCTAAATTTCAACTATAATCGGACCAAATCAGATGTTCGATGTTAAGATTTGAGAGAACTCATATTATGTAGTACAGTAGAATCCGCTTAATGTGATCACAGATAATGTTATCAGTCGGTTATTGTGATCATTTTGACTGGGAACCGGCCGCATTAATTAGTTTATATACAAAAACCGCCGGATAATGTGATCAAAAAGCCGCTTATTATTATCACTTTCAAGGAATTTCCTACACAATAATCTCTTTTTCTAAGTATCTTTTTCTGATTTGTCATTAAAATTTTATTATATCTTTACAAAACACGTTACTTGTTTTAATTTCTATACAAAAACTAATGAAGTTTCCCGTTTCATGGCGTGTTTTTATTTTTATTTTGCTAAATGTGCACTTTGCTTTATGCATTTTAATTTTGTTTATTCTTGCTAAATTTACCTAATTCTTCTCAAATTCGTTTTTTTCTCAGATTTGCTTATATTGTGTTATCAGTCGGTTAATGTTATCAAAATGTTCTTGGCCCAAAGTGATCACATTAAGCGGATTCTAATGTACTGTTTTTTTAAGTTCAAAATCGGCAATTTTACGTACATATAAAATTTCATGCATAAATTAGTGGGAAGAGCCAAATTAATTTTTTGCCGTAGTTGCGCTAGCCTAAACAGCCCGGAGCGCCCGTAGCTTAGCGAAGTAATTTTATTAGTAATTTTTATTGACCTCACAATAGCGAACAACCTTGATACTGTAAGACTCGTCCTTAATTAGTTCACTAAATCGAGACTCTACTGTATATAGTTTTACTGTAAATGATAATAATTAAGTATAGATATTTTATTCAAATAATTAAAAGACATTTTTTATTTACATTAAAATAAATATTTTGTGAGAATTTATAATTTTACAAAACTACAATAGTAATTATTAAAATTTCTTAATTCTTTGTAAGTTAACTTCTAATGAATAATTCATTTTTACGGCATTATTTTGTGATTTTGAAGGATTTTGGCTATTTTAAAGACAAAATTACAGTACCAACACAAGCTACTACAACTATTATTGATTTCTTATTTTTTTTTGTCCCGTGAGAGAGTTACATAATTTAAATTTTTCTACTTCTGCTTTTAGTGCTTTTCTTAAAAAGCTCCTTAGAGCGTGAAATTATCTATAAATAAATTTTGAACCCTTTATTGTCTAAAATTAACGGTTTTCCAGTTATCGGTTAATGGCAAGAAACTTGTTTTTTGTACAACATAAATTTGGTACTTCCCATTAGACAATTTTACAAACTTTTTGAAAACTAATCTGTTTTACGAAAGAAAAATAAAAAATAATGCATTCAATAGAGTTAAAATTAAACTATAAATTGCTGAAATATCGGGCATGAGACGATGAGACCAACGAATGAGACCATTCCTTAGCTCCTATACAGCTACCTTTTTGATTTAGCACACCCATTTTAGAAATCCTGGTTAAATAGCCCGATATAATATTAATTTTTAATTTTCTTATATTTTATAGCCGGATTTTAATAACTCGGAATAATAAACGTATTTTTTTTCTGTGAAATTGATTCAGTAGCGGATTCAAAAAAAAACAAATAAATAAAATATTATTGGTGTAAAAAAATTTTGAAAAAAAATTATTGAACTAAAGTTGTGGCCCCCCATCCAATTTGCTGTTTGGAAGGAGAGTTACTTTTTTAATTTTAAAAAAAACAACAAAAATATGACTTGAAAATTTTTAACATTTTTTAGATTAATTTAATCTATAATTCGAAAACTGTTGATTTGGACAAAAGTGTTACAATTTTCTTTGACGAGAATTACACGTTCTTTAAAATGGCTCGCAACCATTTCTCATTCAAAATCAATAATTTCAATACTAACGCCATTAATTCCTGTAAAATCCCAGTTCCTAGATTTCTATAGTAGATGAACCCCAATTTGCATCCGTAATTTTCAAAAATATTCAAAATTTTTTTACTGATTTGTGTTTATTCCACTCAACACTAAATAAATCCGATATCCTATGGTGTCGGCGGTAAAGGTTTCCTGTTTTTTCGTGTGGTTCGACGTACGGAATATAATAACAAATGTAGTAAAAACAATTCGGGCAATTAAATACATAGTACATATTATGGACACGATTAAAGTAAGTGATTCATCTTCAAAGTTCTCTCTATAAATATTGTATTTTTACGATCCACTTTTATGTGCACCTTGTGTATATTAGTAAAAGAACGCTTTGTTGCTAATATTTGTTCACAAGGTATTTATTTTAGGTTTGATGCAAGTGATTCAGCTGTTTATTTTTTATTGATTTTTTCATAACTTTCTATTTACCCGTTACTCAAAAGATTTCTGATGTTTCAAAATCAATAAAAGTTCTTCTTTTGCGGAAAACTTCCTCCATAAACTCGATTTTGATGGCGGGCGCCATGGCGCTACGCGTCAAAATTTCTAACGTTTCTTTAGTTAACATACATTTTTTCATTATAAAGAAGAAAACAAAGAAAGTATTTTGTCAGATATTTGCATTTTAACATGTTTAAGTTTTAAAATCACTCAAAATCAAAAACAATATATTGTTGCTGTATTGATGCAATTGTTTGATAAACATAAAAATTGTCTACACAATAAATTCTTGTACCAATTTTCTTCACAGTGGTCATTGCATATTATGAAATTCTGACTCATTCTAAAAGAGCTAGCTCAACGATAATATTTTGTAATCCAAAATTCAAGAGTAACTTAAAATTTTTTCCAGCAATATTGTATCCCAGAGACGGTATAGATTAGCTGTTTCTTATCGATGTTTCGTTCACACGGTTTCGAGTTATTATTTGTTGAAATTTTATTTAAATTAGGGTACCCGGATATATGACTAAACCTTAAGAAAAATAACCTTAAAATGGTGGTTTAAATTCTGAGAAACTATGAGGTGTTTTTTGCTTTTTTCCTAACAGATTGGGTTCATAGTGTTTTCAAACCACAACCGATTATAACATTTTTTGGTAATTCCATAGATAATAATGGTGGTCACATAATTTGGATAGTTGCTGTAGTAAAGTATATTGAACTAAAAGGTACCTATAATAATTATTTTCTTTTTATCTCAAGTTAAAAAGTCGGGACCAACCATGTTCATCTCCTTGAATGGGAAAATGTATTTTTAGACGTTTTGTATGCAGTAGACACATTTATCTGAATACTGATCTTTGATATGTATTTCCTGGGGGGTGCTGGTGGGCTGAATAAAGCAGTTTATTATCACATTGCTTATCAGTGCTTCGTAAATTTTCAAGCTTTGCTCGTCCAACTATGCTGATAGTCACAAGTTGTCGAAAAGCACAGTAAGAGAAAATTTGAACGTGGGAGCAGGAAGAGAACTTTTTTGTTTGTAGGAGATAAGGTACCGTGGATAAGGTACTTCACTAAATGTAATATGTACATTTTTAGCTTTTAGATTAAAATTAATTCAAAAGTTATTTGAACACAGTGTACCTACATATATAAAAAAAAAATTACGGTAAAACTTAGTGATCTGTGATGGATCGGTCAGAGAAGAACTTCCTATACGGATAATTTTACAAATTCCGACCACACAACAGATAAATCATAAAATTGAGGTTAGGAAATTTTTGATTTTTATCCCGTTACCATTACTCTCAAAGAACTGTGGGTACTCCTATGTTAGCAATGCAAATTGTACATTTTAAAGTCTTTTTTATCAAATAAAAATCAATTTTACAGTAAAACTTTTTAGACATTTTGTATTGCAAACTTCATTACCTTCAATTTTGTTTATATATGTACTTCTATACATTTTTCTATTTTGTCGCACTATTTCCGAGATATAGACATTTTTTGTATTATACAAAGTCTTGTTTAAGTCGCTGTCACACAGAATCCGTGCGACAAAATGGAAAAAGTATATAAACAAAATTGAAGGCAATGAAATTTGCAAAAAAACATGTATAAAAAGTTTTTTTGTGAAAGCGAATTTTATTTGAGAGAAAATGGCTTTAAAATGTACAATATATACATTGCTAACATAACTGACTGTTGATTTCGTTCTATTTGATGCTGATGTGCTATGCTTATTGTTGATATATTACCTACACATCAGAAATTTTGAAACTTAATTTTGCAGCGGTTGTAAAATTTTTAACATTGCAGAGAAAATGAAACAAGTCGCGTTTGCTTTGAAATATGAAAGTTTACATTGTTTTAAAATATAACAACTTTGTCATAATTTAAAAAGGTGAAAGGAAGAGAGCCAAATAATTTTGTGAATAAGTTTTGTGCTTTAAATAAACTAGACAATTTTGTAGTATAAAAACGTTAAAAATATATTCTTACTAAACCTAATATTTTATTATTGTGAATTGATAAAATAAAATACACTTAGCTTATATTAAGTTGTGATTAAGCAGTTCAATGTTTCAGACGGGCTATTTTATTATTTTTTTTTTGGTACCTAGTAATCTCGTAAAAATAGTAAAAATTTTCGAGGTGATTAATTGAATAAGCACGGAATACTCATCGTTTTGTGCAGGTGTATTCCATGATAATTTAGTTTTAATATTTATTATTATACCGAACATGTATGTATATTTATTATTACATGCTATTAAATACTTTAAGACTTTTAAATATTATTTAATTTTTTCTAAACAAACATTTTATCGATCAATTTTTTTATAACATTAAAATTTGAAAGTATAAATAACCCCCTCCCCCTGAAAACGTAATAAAAATTTGTGAACTGTTTAACTACGCCTTTGCTTTTAAAAGTCACATTAAAATTGCAATACACTGCAATCATCATGTACTTTTAATTATCTTACTGCATATCTTATCATTAAAGGCTGATTTTATTTATGTTATTGGGTTCACGTAATCAAATACAAATATTCAATTAATTTTATGTTCTGATTTTGATTTTCAATTAAAACATAATTTAAAAAAAAATCGAGATAATTTTTATTTTCTTTTATTCGTTTTGGTTTGCCTAATCGCAAATTTAAAAAAATATAATAAATATACTAATTTATTGTAGAACATTATCAGCAATATATTATATAATGTTAAATCGAAGTGATAAATTAATTCACAAATATGTTTAAGTGATTTTGATTTGCTTGCAAATTATTAGTTTATCAATTACATTTATATAAATCAAGTTTTTAAAGGTCGGACTGCTAAAAAGTGACGAAAAATTTGATTTTAAATTCGAATAAGCGAATTTATATGTTTGAACTCTTTTATCGATGTAAATTTTCAAAATTTATCGACCGCGTTAATATTTCATGATTTCTCATGTATATAGGGCGAAATAAACTGTTATTTTTTTATTCCAATTAACTGACACAGTAGTTTCCGAAAACAACCAACATAATTAAGTCATCACAATATATTTTAAAGATTTAATCTACAGGATTTCTGAAACAATTACTCGTTTGTAAGGGGATATTATCGTCCTCCTGTAATGTAAATGCATGAATAGTACTTAGGGTTACTTATGACCCTTTGTTGATGCTTTGAGGTTAATACAGTGACGTCATTCTTAAAACCTTTCAGATAAATGGAGTTTTTAACTGTGAGTCATAACACAAAACCAAAATTCGAAGAAACTAAATATTTTTTTAAGACTTTTTCAGTTGGTTACGGATTTTATTAAATTTTCAAAAAATATCTTAATAAAATTTTGGAATGAAACAGTTTTGCGTACCACCCTGTAGTCGAATAAACATGATGTAAACTTCCTGAAAACCCGGATGTAATATAAACAGCGACATCTCGTAAGAGAAGGTAAGGAAGACTTAGCCTCCCCTGAAAGTCTAACACTATTATATTAAACTATTAAAAGTTTCAAAAAATTAAAAAATGGAAAGTGAGACTACCGCAAAAACAGAAGCATCAACCTAGAAGATACATGCAGATAATGTAGCCACCACATGGACCGCAAGGTTTAACCGTACTGCATACTAATGATTTCGAGATTACTTGAAAGAAATTACTCAGCAGTGATCGACTTAAAACCTTCGCCTAACTACATTATAATAATGTGGTATTGCAATATATTTAGTAGTACATAAGAAGAACGCACTTCCTATTGTGTATTTAACGTACAGTGGCTCATAATGAAATCCGGACGGTCCTATGTTAACAATGTAAATTGCATGTTTTGAAGACAATTTTTATAATAAAAAAAATCACTTTTACGGCAATACTTATTTGAAATTTTTTATTGAAAATTTCATTGTCTTCATTTTTGTTTATATACATTTTTCTGTTTTGTCGCACCGTTTCCGAGTTGCAATGACTTGAAAAGGACTGTAAAATACAAAAAATATTATCATCTGTATCTCAGAACTGGCACGACAAAATAGAAAAATGTATATAAACAAAACTGTGTGGAATAAAATTTACAGGAAAGAATGTTCATTAATTTTTCTGTTTCGTTGTATCGTTTCTGAGATATTAACGACAACATTTTTTGTATTTTACAATATCTTTTAAATTAATGTAACTCAAAAACGGTGCAAAGGAATAAAAAATGTATAGAAATTGGAATTTTCAACAAGAAATGTCTAATAGGTAAACGAAAAAGAATGTACCAGGAAGTAGAGAAAATCTTAGGAAATACTACAAGGAAATCTTGAAAAATCAATCCTCAAATGAAAAAGCCACGAGTCGAAACTTCATATTTGATAGTATCAGAATGAAATGAATGAATTTGTAATATTTTTTATAAATTTTAATACGGTTTTATTTTTATAAAATTGAGCAAATTCCGTATAGTAATAGTTACTATATCATATCTAATTCTAATTTGAAGTTGTAATCCAATTACTGTTTGAATCGCTTCATACGAGAGATAATTACAATTGCGTTTCATTAATAAAAAAAAGTTGTAGGTTATTCTGTTTTTTATAAAATTGCGGAATCAATTTATTTCGTAGAAAACAGGAAATGGTGTAATATTATGATTACCCTTACAATAGAATCTTTTCGCTCTTAATTATCACATTTTATAATATTTAGATTATTTGAATTTTTACATTTCAAGACGGACATGCAAATTTTTAATTTGATTATTCGTCAAATGAATAAATTAAAATTAATTTTTGAAATGTAATTTTCTAACTATAGATAGTACGATAGTAGGTACTATGACTATGTTACCCTACAAAATATGTCGGCTTACTTCATTATCTCACTAAAATAAAATAAAAATGAACTAATGTACTTAATCTACGCGAAAGTATGAATAATTTATGTTGTTTCAGATAAAAGTTTTTCCATTTTTATTTTTTTAAATTTATCAAATTAAATTTCAAAAAAGAAGGTTTACAAACAAAATTGTAATAATATTATTCACACAATGTTGGTAGCAGCAGGACTAAGCCGCACTTGGATCACTTTTTTAAAGTCCAAACTTGATAAATTGAATTTTGATTTGCGGTTTTTTCATTTAATTCGCGAACCTGAGAATTTTGAGAATTCTCTTAATTTTCTGATGTTACTAATCATTGAATTCGGTTTGGGAATCTGAACGAACAAAGTTAAACAATACGTCTACACAAAGAATCTAGTTTCCTTGATTCTGATCTATAGATTATTTTTCGCATACATTAAAAAAATTAGGAATTTCTAGCATTGAAAGCTAGAACAGATTTCATTGAGTTTAATTTTGTTTGTACTTATTTTGGGCATATAGGAAACACCATAGACCAGTGCAGTTAGCCGAATAACAAGTTAAAAATGGAAAAAATTAATAACAGCATGACAATGATGGGAAAGGAAAGAAAATATCGTTAAAATTACAGGAAAAAAAATTCAAACCAATCCGAGGTAGAGAAGAGTTGAGGGGGGTGACTTATAGAAATGGAACGTGGTTTTTTATAATTTCCGGCAAATGTTGATCTCCAATCGAAACAAGTTGTATGGAGATGTTGTAGGTATTAAAAAGATCTACAACTTTTGTAGATTTTCTGTGAAAAATTGAAAAAACCATGTTTTATGTTTTTAATTTTTTTCTTTTACAAAAATGATTTTTTTTATATGAAATTTTGAGGAGACTTACCTTTTTATGTTCCAAAGAAGCTGTAATTTTCGAAATTCATTTTTTGTAAAAAAAAGTGATTATTTTTACGCATTTTTTGCAACAACACAGTTCTCAACGATTTCCAATTACAGCAGAAGCTCGATAACATGAATATTATTATACAAAAACAAAATAAGATAACTACGTTTTTTCGTGAACTTTTACGTTTTATAAGGAATAAATATATGATAACACTAGTTTTTCTACATCCCCGTTAGTTTGAACATACCTTTGGATTTTTGTGTTTACAGAATCGAGCTTCTATTGTACTTTATTTGTTAATGTAACAATTTAATATCACTTTTATCAACGATTTAAATTAAACTGTAAATTTTCATAAATAATTGCAAATGTTAAACAAAAAATTAATTTCGAAAATCTAGCATTTTCAGTTTCTCGGGTTTTCTATCACGTTTTGCAAATTGTTTCTTACACCGTCTGAAAGTAGACATTTCAACGAACAAATCCCCCCTATTCAGTCCAAAACAATTTTGTTTTAACATGAGATTTTTTGCTTTAATTTAAGGTAAGAGTATTTTTTCGGTTTTTAATCAATCTAAAACAGTAGTTTTCAAAGTGGGGGACGCGCCCCCCATGGGAGGCGCAGAGACCTGCAAAGAGGGGCGCGGGCCACTTGTGTAGTTGAGAAAAAAAATTATTTTTCCCTAAACTTCCTTTCCTTGTTTTGAAAAATTGAAGTTTTGTTTTGTGGAAAAGTCCCTTCTTTTGAAGGGGGGTGCCGATAATATTTTTTTTAGAAGGGAGGCATGACATAAATAAGTTTGGGAACCACTGATCTAAAATGTAAAAAAAAAATATTTTTATCGAAAAACATTACAGCTTCTTTGGGACACAAAAAAGTGAGTCTCCTCTAAATTTCATGAAAAAAAAATTATTTTATGGGAGAAAAAAATTAAAACCAAAAAAACATGATTTTTCGATTTTTCTCGGAAAATGTGAGGTTATGTGAAAAATTATATATATACAAAGTTGTACATCTTTTTAATACCTACAACATCTACAAACCCCTACGAGTCACCCCCTTTCATCCCCTCTACCTCGGATCGGTTTGAATCTTTTTTTCTATAATTTAAAAAAAATTTTCTTCCCTTTCCCATCATTGACATGCTGTTATTAATTTTTTCATTAAAAAATGTTATCAACTAATAATTTAGAGACTTCCTTTGATAAATTTGGTCATCTTTGGGTCAACGAAAAAACCCAATGACTGTCAAGTTCCACTCTGACTTTGGAACCATGGATAAAATAGCACTATACAGAAATTACAAAGTATTTCCCAATATGTATTTCATAATTGGTACCTAGTTTTAAGATCTTTTTGGGTCTTTAGACTTTAGTCTAAATTTGCACTTTTCATGAAATGCAAGTAAAAGTTAAATTAATGTGACTGTTTATTATGCCGTATAAAAAAGTTTGTTTTGAGAAAGCACGCCAAGTATAGTAGCGAAAACATTTTCGCCCTCTTCCAAACAACGACAGACTCATGATTATTATTAAATTTTACACGCGAACCTTCATATTGATAAAAAATATAAAATGCGTAAAAATTGCTCATATATTTTATGTCACTGTCACAAGATTAAAACTTAGCAATATTGATGACAACATACTATATATTTGAATATATTTTTCAATTTAAATCGAATTACTTCATAAATTCGTTCCGCATGTTAAACGCGATAATTTTATATTATTTTACTTTTTAGTGCGTATTTGATTTAAGCCAGTTTTTGTTACGAATGCTAAATTTTGCATTGAAGTTTTTGACCCAATTTGTAAAATACATTAACAGAAGTTATCAATAAAAATATCTGTTGGCGATTTATCAAGTTTGAAAATAATCCAATAAAAATTTTTACGATAGAAGTTGTAAAAATTTTCGAACGAAGAAATTTAAACTTTAAACATGAATAACTCAATTTCATTGATTTTTCCTGTTTAAAGTTATGGTAACCTAATTTTGAAAAAGTAATAATTCTTGTTTGTGCGAAAACTGAAGTTAATTTTTAACCTCAATATTATATTTTGATTTTTATTCGTGTGAATAGAAAATAGTAGCTTGGCACTAATGTCAATTTTTCGCAACTCTTCCAGATATAGCACGTGACGTGACGAACACGTCATGTCGGCAGTGTGTCTCGAACTATCAGGCGGTAGGCCTCGAGACGGCCTCAAGTTGCCTTTGAATAGGAGCTTGAGTGAACCTGGTCCACCGACACCAACACATCTTTTCCTCAGTCCACCAAAACGCTGCAAACTGGAGTCGTCAAGTATAAGTCTTCCAACAAGTCCATGTGCCGAAAGTGCTACACTGCAGCGAGCTTTAATTTTGAAAAAGGTGAGCACACTAGACGCAGATGGACTTAAGACGAAGCTCGATACCACGAGACCTGGACCAAGGACTTTCCTTATTCTCGACTGTCGTCCTTTTATTTCGTACAACATGAGTCATATTAATGGAGCAATTAATATTAATTGTTCGGATCGATTTAATCGACGGAGATTGCAGCAAGGTAAAGCAACCCTTGCCGACCTTGCCACAACAAGAGAAGGCAAAGATATGTTAAAGAAACGTTCGTACAAAGAAGTTGTTATATATGATGATGGAACTTGTGATAAGGAAAGAGTTACATCAGCACATCCTTTATTACTAGTTTTGTCATCTTTGGTCGAAGACAATCGAGAGCCAATTCTTCTTTTAGGTGAGTACCGTATTATTTTTATTATTTACGTGTTATTTTTCTTCATTTGATTTTTTTGCTTGGGCCACTGCCAGCATTACCGTGTTATATTTTGTTTATTTGTATGCTACTTACAGCTGTGACTAATACCCCATATATGCAACTTGTCCTATTCTTAGAGTTGAAAAAACTGAGAATATCTAATTTTATTTTATGATAAATAGTGAAATTCGGTATAATTAGAAAATTAATTTAAAAAATTGTTTTTGATTTGCTCTCAAAATTTGATATGGTACCCCGAGTACTGGACTACATATAATATAGTATGTATACGAACTTAAAACTCGCTCGGTGAGCGAGCAACTGAGAACTGATATTTCCAAAATTTTGTCGAACAGGTGAGCACAAAATCAAACTTGCTTCAAACGTTGAACCTGTGCATTGGATTGTTTTGTCTACGACTCGACTCGATATGTACGAATCGTGTTCGTACAAGAATATTATTATTATTATTGTTCGTTGATTTGCAATAAATAAATCGTAAAACTAACAAGACAATAGGCACTTTTCGTTGTAAAATAGGTTATCGATTTTACTTTGGACATTGGAACGTGATGTTTTCCCTGAAAAATTTATATTTTCCGGGTGGTCAAATGTAAATTTAAAATTCATATTATTAAATCATGACCAGTGAGTCACGAACGCTCACTTTGACCTATGTATACAACCAGTTTTCTATTAATCTTTTTGTTTTATTTCGTTTTTCTAATACGATTTTTAGCAAGTCAACATTAAACGACTTTACATTTTGATAAGTATGAAAAGCAATTATTATTGGGTGTTAATTATTAAAATGTTTACATTGATAACGTCTTTAATTCTAGCATTTAAATTTTCTAATTTTTTTATTTATATCATATCAATATAATATTATAATATACAAGATTAGCAGTGACAACACAATCCGCGGTTTTTGCCTGGCCACGCTGTCTACTCCAGTTATGATGGAGAAGAAAAGATAAACTACCCAAATAAAGGTAGAACCGTGAAATAAACACTCATAGCATATTTGGCACATATAGATCCCAGTCACGTCTCCGTGTAGTTCAGGGTTCTCATTCGATTGGAAAAATTGGAAAAGTCAGGGAATTTAAGATTTCCTTAATTTTGTCAGGAAAAGTCGGGGAATTTCTCATTTTTAGTGTCAAGTCAGGGAAATTAAATTTTCAGTCTGGGAAAACAATTTAATTAAAAATATTTTAATTTTTTTTTACTTTTTTATCTTCCGATTTATCGACATGTCGGGGAAGATTTTTATTATTTGTCAGGGAAAATCTGGAAAGGTCAGAGAATTTGATTTGAAAAATTCAGTGGGAACCCTGTAAGTTCTTCTGTCCAGATGATATTTCAGCAATTATCTAATCCTTCCTTCTCCCATCACTTTGTAATCCTCTTTTAAAAAAATAATTCTGTTTTAGTTTTTTTCAATGCCATAATCGTAGAGTAATAAATGATTACACAGGGCAACAAAACAAAAACTTTTTTCTGCGGTCTTGGGTTTTGCAGTGAATTTGGATACACTAATGTAATAATGTACTCGGCACATAGTTATTTTGTTCAAATTGACTCTAGTTCTCATGTTAGGGGGGGGGGGGGTTAAAGTTAATTTTAAGCAAAATCAGCATATTTCGATAATTTTTTTTGACGAAACTATTAATATATATTTATTGCTATAATTACTACATAATAAAGTGACATTTGAAGAATATACTGTGAAATTATTTTTATAAACTTTTATGAAGAAATGAGCAATTGACAGCGAATCTCCGCGGACATCTCAAAAAGAAATTGTTAATTTAGTTAATTTAACAATTTTCTGTTCCTTTAACTCGAGAGTATTGTTGCTTTATCACTCAAAATAGTTGATGAACAAATGATAAGTACTTTATAAACGAATAGAAAATAATTTCGCATCATGTGCATTTCAATTGTTTTATAATTAACACAATTAAGGCAAAGAGTGATCGACACATGTACTGCTTCTTCGACTTCCTAGCTATCATACCATGACATGTGTTTCTGACTCATTAGTCGTCTTCAGTATCGCATACTTGTTGCAATCACTTAATTGTGTGCACTTTACGGCTACTGGTCCAAAATTCAATGTGGACTGATAAATTATTTATCAGTATGCGATACTGATGACGACTAATGAGTCAGAAACACATGTCATGGTGTGATGGCTAGGAAGTCGAAGAAGCAGTACATGTGTCTATCGCTCTTTGCCTTAATTGTGTTAATTATTAATAAGTACTTTATATTAGAATGTTGTTAAAATTTAACAACCATTGTAGTAAGCTGTACTGCAGTCATTTTACAACAATTGACGTGTACATTTTACTTATGTTTGGTGTTGTAACTACAGTAGAGCGTCGATAATCCGGATTAATTGTAACCGGACCCTGTCCGGATTATCGAAAAGAACCAAAAAAGGTCGTTTTAGTCAATAAAAAGATGAAAACTTGGTAAAACCGTTAATAATTCACTTTAGTGGTTAAATAATTAGAGTTAAAATAGATAAATAAATAAAATAAATTAATTAATATGAACTTATAATGCATTTTAATGAAAGAATATACATGTATTTTTTGTAGCGCTAAGTTTTTTTCAACTTTTGTTTAAAAAAAATTGTTTTTTAACTTTTTTTCCGCCGGAATTGAATCCGGATTATCGACGGTCTGGATTTTTGACTTCTGAATTATCGACGCTCTACTGTATATGTATTTACAAACCATTGTAGTAGATTGCACTGCATTTGTAGTTACTTTAACAACTTTTTTTTTCGTGTAAGTAAACAAGTTGAAAATAATTTTTTAATATAAATTATTTAGCTTGATTACTATTAAAAATCATACGTCATTAATAAATGTTTATTTGCATTAAATTTTTTGTATAACTTTCCATCTCACATGTCCGCATGATCGCACTTTTGTCAGTTCATAATCAGTATACAATCCTAAAAATCTTGTGTGCACACTGTGAAGCAAACAAAGTACTAGTTCTTGTAGGACTAATTCGCAACAATTTACCTTTCTTCTAATATAATAAACAAATTTGCTTTTCAATTTCTTGAACCTCTGTTTCTTGAAAGAATTCAAACTCCAAAAAATTTAAGATTTATTATCAAAACTTCTTGTAAAAATTTAGAAAATAAATTTATTTTTAATATTGCAACTGTTTGACGAGTTTAGATAAAAGAGATATAGTACTATATATTTTTGAAAATTAATTAAATATAAATTAAAAAAATTAGAAATTAAATTTTTTCTTAAAAACTAAAAACTAACCAAGTTAGTTCACCCTTCCTTTCAACTGATTTACCGTATATGGAATGTCATATCGATAAATTTTTAAAATAACCAAAAGACACTTTCCAAATAATGCTTTCCTCCCCCCCCCCCCCCCCCCGTCTACCGAACTTTTTCAAGATTTATGGTACAACTCGGAAGTTATTCACGCTCTGGCAACAATTTTCCAAAAAATGAAAATTTATCTCTTCATAAATAACGATCAAACCACCACAACGCCTTACATTTTTCTTTTACGTCTTGCTTCCTTGCGACGTATAATATTTACATGTCATATTATTTACATAATTTAATTTAGTTACGTTAATAATTCAAGAAGTTTAAGGTTTAGTAATTTTTATCATTCATCATATGTGTAACTGAAATTTTTTCATGTCTACATTATTTAAATTTTATTTTAGTCATTTGCAATTATATACAGGGTGACTCACGATGCCACGAGTTCCAAATTTTAAAGCCAGGTAGTAATTATGCACTTGAGAGATTACACATGAGTGGTATCGTTTTTATTGATAATGCGCAAAAATATTTAATAATTTATGACTTCGAGATGAGTTTCATTTTTATTCGGTTTTGGAGAAAAACTTTAACTTTCTTATTTGTTGTTAAATCGATAAGCTGTGCTTATTAAACTTGGATAAATTTTTGTTTACTTAAACTACCTACATATTTATTTAGTAATTACATAAAATTTTTGATATGCTTTTCAGTATGACCGTGAATCATAATATAAATAATATGACGACAGATTTACTGCTTTTGTAGTTTACTCTCCCTAATATTAATATCTGTAGTCAAGAGGCTTTTTTATTGTTATTATTTTTTATAATGCGTACTACTACGTTGGTATCTTTTTATCTTATTAACGTGTTTTAATATTTGTACATACTTTGTATATATCATGTAAGTCGATTTATATTGTCTTCGATTCTAGAACATTTATTTTGAAATAATATTATTTTCATTCGATTTCAACAAATTTGGAATGTGTCATAGAGGAAGATTTGGGAATCTCTTATTTGTGTAAAGACTCAGAAATAGATATCTTGTTGCGTGTAAATGTGTAATGACTAACCGACGATCAAATAGGGATTCGATCAAAAAAATAAATATTGCGGAGTGTATACACACTGAATCACCCTCTTATCTATTTTGTGTATTCATACTATATGCGGTTACCTAACAATCATTTGTACGGTATTCATTATCTATTTTTCCCCGGCTAGCATACGATATACCTAGTACTTTCGACCACTATCGAAATTTTTTCTCCTAAAATGTTACATATATATATATATCATTTAGATCAAGGTCTTCCGAGTCTCATTTTAATAATATGTACTCGACTATTAAGGTATCTTGCTAAAGCACCTGTGAAGAATGTTTATTATTCCGATTACCTTTTAACCATCCCACACTAAATATAAACAAAATGCTTTACATTTTGTATCATTATTCATTTATGAATCATTTTTTGCTCTAGAATTCTAACCACGTAGTAAATCCCAAGAAATTCCAATAAGGCAAAGTCGAAATTGTCTACAGAGAGCTCAAATACTTATGGGGTTACCCTTGTAACTATAATTAAATAAAACTAATTATAATATCTTGGTCATAATTTCCTGATACTTCGGAGATACTAATGGCTCAGAAATTTTCTTCGACATAGTCATTCATGATGAACTTAAAATAACTTCCATATATTTTTATTTTCAAACATGCACGCCTTGTTTTCAAATTTCTTAAAATCACTGGAAGAAGTATGATTTGAAAGGAATTGGAAAACTAACCTTTTGGTTAGAAGTATGTCGAAATTTTATAGATCTAAATATGGTTCTGTTGAAAAGCACGAAAATTGTAGACGTTGATAAAAGGATTGTGTTGTGGACACATGAATGGAATTCCTTGGAATCACTTACACTGAAATAAAATTTATTTGTCACAATTAAATATACAGGGTGTTCCCGGATATGCTTTACACAACTTAGGATTTTTCAAAAGTTAAACCCGCCGTTAGGCTTCTTTAAAGTATTTTATTAAATTTCCTTCCCATGGCCATAGCTTCGAAAATATTGATTTTTCAGTAAAAATGGTTAAGGCATTTTCTAAAGAGGAAAAAAATGTTGAAAAATCCGAGCTTTTTTAAAAGTTTTTTTCAAAACCCTATATCTTTAAACCGAAACATTTTACCAAAAATCTGACGCCACTTTCGGATAGGAAATTTAACGGACTACAACTTCTGTCTAGAAGTCTTCTGTCTTAAATTACATTATTTAACCTTTCAGCAGGCGCGCTATTATTATTTTATTACATGAGCAGGCGCGAGACTGCTATTCAGCAATGTTAGGGGGGGGGTGCAAGCAAAAGATATTTGGAAGATCAAAAAAAAGTAGTCGAACTTATGAATAGGAAAATCAAATTCTTCTGTCCGCAGGTATAATTTGAAAAGAAACATGTAGTGGCCGAACGTCGGCCATTATGCAGGCGCGGGATATAGGATTTCGTTCAGGAAGAGAGCCATTTTTGTGCGATTTTACTTATCTTCCAAAATATTCATTCTTCGATTTCAAAATTTTAAAATTGGTTAATATAAAGCGCTTTGCCCTCTGTATCCGCGCCTGCCATTATATTCATTAACTATAATTATTATTATTATTTATAAATTTTAAAAGACGCAAGAAATATCGCAATTGCGGTGACATAAAGTACAAATGAAAGAATATGACAAAAAGTTATCAGATGCTCTTTATTAACCTTCCAGTACTAACAATCGCTCTCACAGACAGACGATTTCTATTTTTAACTGTAAATTTAATTTTTAATATTTTTACAGCAATAAAATTTTATAAAAAAAATTACTTTTTCCTACTAGAATTAACATTATTATAAAGAAATATACCTAAACATTTGATATTATTCCATTTGTTGTTAAAAAAATAATATAAACACTGCGTTAAAAAAAATTGAAAACTAGAAACGGTCTCACATACCGACGTTAGTACTCGTGTTTTATAAAAAAAAATATGTTAGTACCGGAGGGTTAAATTGGTTTAAAAGAAAACCTAAGTTAAGTAACTTCATAACGTAACGCAACATCAGGTCCTACGGCTCTGATTGGCCTAAACAGCACTTTAACTGTGGTTGACGACTAATCTGATTCGTGACGTTATTTGTGTAAATCCAACTTTACAATGTGTACTATGACAATATATAATTTTTAAATAATTTAAATTTAATTTATTATAATTTACACCCACTGAGTGGGATTTACTTAAAAATCCTATATATAAAAAGATATAAAATTGTGACCTTGCCGAATAATTAGTAAATATGCATTTTTACATTGTTACAATTTGCTTTTTATCTGTCTTGTTTCAATATTAATTATATCGATCAATCACAAATAATTTGGCAAGGACACACTATATTAAATTTCTTTATGTATAGAATTGTAAAAAAAAATAAAGAAATCAACATCAGAATACAATAATTATTATCATATAGTGAAATTATCGGTGGTTTTTTTTATTGGTTTTATTTGAAGTACGTTTGTAATTGCGACGTGTATATAAGACTTCTTGAATCTTCTAAGAAAATTAATTACGTATGAATCAGAGTTGTTGATGTTATGGTGATTCCCAACAAATTACATCGAAAAATGCTTTGTTTATATGATCATTGGTGTTTACATATATGTGAACTTGTTTTTTATTGTATTACCTAATATTGCGAATAGTTGAAAAGGGTTTTCAGAATTAATGATTAATTATATTACATACAATTTAAGCTTACTCATATGTATACTATTGCCATATGTTTTGATACTCATCCACTCCATGACACAATACAAATATATATTTTTTATTATAATAGCATTTGTAATATCTTTTATTGATTTGTTTTGTATTCTAATTTTATTCAGATTTTTTAATTTTCGTTGCTTTTATATATAGACGCTAATCTATATGAATTTCGTTTATGCGAATAATATTTAATAATTTTGTTTATTTGTTTTATTTTGTTGATAGAAACTAAATTAGTATGACAAACCTATATAATATTATTTGAATAGGTAATAAAATTACAAATTTAAATATGTAATAAAAATAATATTGATCTGTTTAAAATATACATAATATAGATTAACGTCGCGCAATAATAATTAATGTTTCTAAAAGCACTTTTACGTTATTTAATTTTTTACTCGATTTTTTATTAATATAGTTATACCGGGTGAAGACGAGAAACTACTTGACAGTTTATCTCTAAAATAATTTTGAGTTTATCATTGAATACACCCGGTATAAAAATTGTTTTGATATTTTTTCTGTAAATTTTGACATAACAGAGATAGGAAGCATTTAATTATTTAACAACAAACGATGAGGTTTAATATAAAATTTAAGTTTATGGCTCGCTTGTGAACATTTTCCAGCAAGTTAACCCCAAAGTTTACACACATGGCAACTCAAAAAGTTGGCCATTTGCCCAAAAATGGCTTTTCGGAAAGTGTTGAAGGAATACCCTGCATATTTACTTTATTTTTTTACTTTCTTTATTTTGGGGCTCCTTTGCATACCGTGCATCACAAATATACAACAAGTTTGTTGATACATTTAGGACCATCGGAACAGCCTACACTTTTCGGAACAAGATAAGAGCTATTTTATTATCTGAATAGAGCGAGAGTTAACTGGGTAAAGTTGTAAAATAGCTTTACTGAAACTTTACCCTTTTGCTTAGCATCGCTGTAACTTTGTATTTTTTTTCATTGTTAACCTAGTTAGGAATAAAATAATAAAAATTATTATTATTATTTATAATTATCTGGCCGATTGACAAAAAGAACTTTATTCTTAATTTATATAGTATATCATACATACATATTAATTAGATTTGTTACCTTGTATAAAACCAATTGACTTGTTTGAAGTGTACCATTTCCGCTTTTTGTTAAACGAGGAAGTGATTGTTCTTTTTAATTTAATCATTGCCATAATATTAAAACACGCGCTTCTATTCGGTAAAACTTTTTGTTGGATATTTGGGTAAATTCAATAAAAGTTCCAACAAAGCAAGAGGTGAATAATAGGTTGAGTCAAAAGGAAGAATATTAATTGTTCAACTATTGCAAAAATGTAAATGAAACTTTGGCACCCCAATATTTTTAACCTGCATTACTCAGACTGTATAAATATAGTACCAAGAATAATATGACAAATCATATCTGGTCCTTCTTGTAGGTAAAAATAGTCATCTGAAACTAGTATGAGATAGTAAAAAATAATGTTATGAGCAAGTCGAGAATGAAAGACAATTAGTAGACAGGTCTGCGATAATTTGAGAATGCTGATAAAAACTAATCTATTGTATATTATAGTGACTACCTCAACAGTCTGCAAAGTATACAATTGCGATAAGTTAGCGATAAATGACCATTATAAAAAATCACTAAGCGCAATTTTTTTTTATTTGATGATTTCCCGCTTTTGCCTTTAATTCTTTTTTTTTATGTAGTGTTGATAGTTATAATAATGGCGTGAAGAAATGAATCATTTTGATAAATCTCTCAAATTTTAATGAGGCATAGTTTTCCCTGAATTATCTCATCCTTGATTATTATATTCCATGGGTCATCATAATAAGGGAGGGCATGTAGACGAATGACTCATTGATATAAATACTACAACATACGGCGTAACAAAATGCACGAACAAAAGCACAATTTAAAGTAAACAAAAAATGCAGTAGTATTCTCGAAGTTGCCAGGGATTTCGATATTCGACCTTCCAGTTACGGGTGACGCAAGGGCAAGCCTAGATCACCAATGGGCACTTATGAATGACGCATCGGAGCCCCACCACATTCGACAGGTCATTCAAGCAACACTCGGTTTGTTTGATATACAGAGAGGTTATATGCCTCAAGTTAGCTCATGATAACGTGGTTAGTGAATAACAGTTTGTTTATAATTTAATTTGTGCCATTTTTGTTCTAATATAATACTAAGGACCTTATTTCAAAATGAGAATCAAACGTCCAAATTCCTGCTTGGTACTCAGGTTTAGGCCAATTTCTCAACAAAATACCAACAGTAAGTCGCTTTATTTACATTTTGGAGTATTATTATTATTATTATTATTATTATTATTTTCCTTCGATATTTGCAAAAAGTTGTAGACATAATATTAGATCTTCCACTTCAGTTTATTGCTTTGGTTTCAAATCCAAAATTATTTCTTTCACTCTTGAAACCCTAGTTCCTGCATTGGAAATCACGTGCAGCTGCTGGCTGTCTTTCTGAAATGGTCGTTTTTAAATTTGTTTGTAATTCAACACGCAATAGTCTTTTTTCCAAAAGGGTACCCATACATAATTTTTAATAATTGGCAAAATTAACTATGGAAAAAATTGAAATGCTGTTCCATTTACTTAGATGTGCATTATTTACGGACATACTACGTATTCAGACGACACCTCATTGTCAATGAAAATTAACAATGTCATTGCGTCGTTTTTTTAAATACTTTCCACTTTCGGGAACCTAATTCACTATTGTAAACTTTAATGGTAATTTTTGTTTTTTTAATTCATAAATGGAATAAATTGTTTCATTCAATTTTAACTAATTCTGCGAATAAGTAAAACTGTTGTAACCCAGAGTATAATTTCATTAACATTTGGGAAAATTACATGATGTTTCATTGAGTTGGTAATTTCATTCTGTAGGGTTTTCAAACTGAATTTTACGATATTTATGCCAATCACAGCAGTGGATTGGTGTGATCGCTGGTTGAGTTACAGAGAAGAAATTCTGGGTGCAAATCTCGGACTTGACAGAATTTCTTGTTATGAACAAGAACACGTTGTGGATTTAAGAACTGGTTCTATATTTACATAAGCAGTGACGGCGCCAGGAGAGGGTCAGTGCCCACCCTGTTGATTGGAGTGCCCACCCAAATATTTTAGAATATACGCTTATTTCAATAATGAATTTATTTATAAATTTTGTGTCTGTCCATCACAAATATATAGGGCCCAATTTGTGCCCACCCATTTCAAAAATGTTGACACCGTCACTGTCCATAAAGTCTGGCCAATTGACAGATAATTAAAAAAAAAGATTTTTATGCCATTTACTCATTTGAAAATGATTTATGCTATTTTCATACCGTATTACTTTAAATTCCGGGTTCGAATCGGGGACTTCACAGAATTTATTAGCTCAGTATTCGGTGAACAGCGACACTCGTGGTTTGAGTATTTATTTTGTAATTAATTTCGTGAGCTTGGTCAATCATCGAAATTCAAAGTTTAACACAGTAATACCAAAAGATGTTTTTAATTCATAACTGCCATTTTAGTCTATTAGCATTTAGGTATTTGAGAGAAAAAATTTTTAATTCATTTTGAAAATGTAATAATTATTAATTTTACGAAAAACGTCTACAATTTGATGTCGATTATGATGTTTTCTATATTTTGGTAAGACTTGACAATGGCAATAATCCATTAGTCTGAATTCTATTTTTCTCAATTTGCAAATTTCTATTCGTGTAGTTTTTGTATTGCCCAGTGTGGTAAAAACATTTGACAGGCTAGGAAGTGGGAAACCACTGTTCTATTCTCGCTTATTACAGCTGTGACTCAAATCCAAGATTGATTTAGGATGTATTGACACCACGGTGTGGCTTTGGTGTGATCGTTGGCCGAGTTTTGGATTAGAATTAGTAAATCATATTTCTGATCATCCTAAGTTAAACGCCAACCTATTTTCGGTGCAGTTACATAGTAAATGCAGCTTCACAATTATGTAGTAGTGTATTTAAAAGGAAGTATTTCCTCTTTTGGTGAAAACGATTGGTTGCAGATGATCTTGATGACTCTCGAGTCACTTGAGAGAAACAGCACTAGTATATAAAATAGGAAACGAGAAAAATTTTTTAAACTTCACCCTTTTGGTCAGAACAACTGCGGATGATGCAGTGGATGACGAACCGTTTATCACCCAATGATGTCATATTATGGATGAGAAGTTTTGTTTCAAATTTTTGAACAATTTAAGGGTGCGAAATGTGTCTGTAGACAATTCTTAGACTCAATTTTCGCAAATTAATTGGTTGTCAAATAACTAGATCATTACGGGCTCACACAAATTCCCAAGCGAGTAATACAATTATGTAGGGAAGGCTGGATTGCAAGTTTCTTAGGAAATGATTTATTCGATTACGGTTAGGGCGTTAGTTTTTTCGTCACTATAAATTGCATCTACAAACTGTATTATGTATAATAGGAACAGTTTTGGGTGCAGCTTGTCTGGTATTAATTTAATATTTAAAAAGGAAGTAATTTCTTGGTTCGTTTAATTTGATTTGGTGTCGTGTATATGACTATTATGTGCACGTTTGAATTTGACCATCTGAGATAACAAGAATGTATGGACTTGGATGGTCGACATTTGAATGCGGTCAAACTCTTAATTTTAACGGAATTTAAAATACCTCAGGTTGATCGCATAGCGATTTTAACGCCGGTTAATGCAGGTAACCTCGAGTATCCTTTCGAGGCAACTCGCAAAACAGGTACCTACTAATTTTAAAATCTTACATTTTTGTTATGATTATTTGGTTATTGAAAATGTATAAAATGGATTGCAAAATTGCAATAGGATTTGAGATATCAAGGTTAACGTATATGTATATGTTGTACTACATCTGCTCGTATATTGACGAACCGGTAGTAATAAACCCCAGCTGTTATTACAAGACTGGGTTGACAAGCAAACATTGTTTTGTTGGAAAGACGTGGGTCAGAAGCTATATGAGTCATTTTATTTTTCAGGAGGTCACAGAGAGTTCCACCGTAAACATAAGGACTTGTGCGAAGATACGTTGGTGTCTGGTTTAAGCTATCGAGGACTTCCATCATCGGCATCGTGTCCGGCACTGGCAGACATCGATTCACATCCTGTTTCCCGTGTACTTCCTTATTTATATTTGGGAAATAGTAAGGATGCCACAGATCTCACTTGTTTGCAAGATTTAGGTACCACTTATATTTTAAATGTAACCTCACAATTACCTGGATATCACGAAGAGTGTGGAATTACGTATAAACAAATTCCTGCAACGGATTCGGGACAACAAAATCTGAAACAGTATTTTGAAGAAGCCTTCGAATTTATCGGTAAGTGTTAAAATGCATACATAACTGGTTGTACATAGACACAACAGACGGTAGGTACGCATTTTTTGGTGTTGAATCAAATCAAGTTGATTGTGTAACATTCAAATGAATGACCGGGAGAGGAATTTGGTTGCAAAGTTATATTCCAATTTCAACTACTAGGTTTACAACTTTCTCTTCAAAGGTTGTTGGCAAATCTTTTTTTATTGCGAATGTCCTCGAGCGTATCGGAAAGAAAGCTACTACTACATGCTTGTAACCTGCTAATGAATGACCGCGTTTGATGTAAGGGTTTGGCGGGGTAACGGCCTTGTCAACAGTTTTGAGTCACAAGCATTACTCATCGTGCTTATTGTTTCTGAGGGCCGTTGCCCGCCGCGGTTCCCGTGACTCATCCGTCAAACTTCATCCCGATTATGCGTCAACCGTATGCACATTGCATCGGGTTAGGTGCCTTAACGCTTTTCTATTGTGTACCTACATAACGGACATGGAGATACAATTGATAATAAAGAGCGGGATCGAAATCACACCATGAATTAGCGTTGCAATAGGGGAACTAATCATAATACAATTTTGAGTCATCGAGGGCTGTGGGCTATTTATTGAATGTATGGGGTGCTTTAGAATAAGTGCTCTAAACGACCAGTGTTCGTCCCCTTTCAATTAAACATAGCTTTAGTCATCCAACATGCTATTAAAACAATTTGGATCTCAATTAGGAAAACAACATTGACATCTACAAATACTTCAATCGACTTGTGTTTTTTTATCATTATCGACTTTATCACACGTGATATGGATAACTAAAAATATTACAATATTTCAATTTATCAGAACGATAAATTTTTTTTACCATGAATATTATCTAATGTAATTTTCTCATTATTAGTCACTACAAAATTTCTATTTTAGACCTCATATTTCCTGTCAAGTTTAAATTTATTTAAAAAATAAAACTGTTTGCGTTATCCGGCTGATAGTATTTTAAAACTAGGGTGTAATGGGGTGTGTGTGCGTCAGAAGCAGATTTCGCATTGGATGACTCATGCATCGTCCTTCCTTACGTGCCTGTTGCATGGCAATAAATGCTCGAATTGTTTTGTTTACGTGCCGACATACCCATACAGAAATACCGAATTTTTTTACTTCCACAATTTAACCATGGCATTTAAGGATAGGCAACCAAAATACTCGGGTGTTTTCTTTGTTATTCTTCAACTGCCACTCTTCACAATTAGGAAGTATGAATTTAAATTTATGGATATTAATAAGGCATATTACATTTGAATAATTAAGCGTATTGAACTTTGATTGGTAACTTTTTTCATACCAACACCAGAAAGCTTCCAATCCGTTCCATCTGTGGCCAAAAATCGCATCGTGACATAATTATTTATCTGACTATCCGATTGGGAAAGTAAACAATTTAGATGTTCTCATTTTGGGGAGGTTGGTTTTCATGATAAAAATTTAAAACTACGGTTTTGGCATCTTGGAAATACCGGTTTCCATCAAAACATCGCAATCAAGGCAACATGTTGGGTACTTGGATGGGTGATCTTCTAGAGAACATGTACATTATTATCTTTCTAACGATTACTATGAAGAACTTTGTCTACTTTTTATAAACCCACGCTCTACTATCTATTAAACATGTCTGATCTACCCTGTAAATTTTCCATTTATGGTTATTTATCAATGATTTTTTGTTTTTTCCAAAAATATATCCAATACTTATAACAATATAAATTATAACAAATCATACTATTGTTGGGTAAAAATTTCATCCAAATTTAATTAACAAGAACTCATGATGGTTGTCAGTTTTCTTACATAGAGTGATGTATGCGTCACAAGATGAACAACTTAATTTAGTTTTTAATTTAATTTTTATATAATCTGACCACAGATTAAGTTTCTTGAGGTTTTTCGTTTGTGGCCAAAATATATTATACATCATAAATTAGTTAAAATACGTTCAATCAAGTTGACGAAATCAAAATTTCACATATAAAAACATAATATCTGCCGTGTCTTTTTTTGTCTGTAGACATGATAGGTAACTCAAGAACGTGTGAACCGATTTTAAAATTTTTTACGGGAATTTGATTTTTTCGGCAATACGACAAACTGATAAGATTTTGGGGAGACTTTTGAAAATCCGTTTTTGGCCGATGCGGGTGTATGATGTAAGGGTATAATAGGAAAAGAGTTGTTTTTACGGATACCTCGGTGGTTTGCCATAGCCTGCCGAAGAAAAGCGTTCATAATAAATTTTGTATTTTGCTCAAACGGAGAGTGAGGGACAAAATCATATAAATTGGGTAACAAATGTTAGTTTTAATAGTTTTAGTAATGTTAGTTTTACATAAAGTCCTAATAATAATATTAACATAGTAATCATAATAATAATGATGCAATTGTATATGTCTAATATCCAATAATAATTAGCAATTTACTATTATAGTTTGTGAATATAATAATAAGTAATAACTATAATAACCGTTTACGTTAAGTACTGCAGTAAGTGAAGCAGTTATTTGATTATTAACTGCTAACTTCACACTATTGCGATGATTTTTTTTCTTTGCCAAAAAGGCTTATAGGGCCAAGCAATTTAATCAGCCATTACTAAAACATATTAAATTATTATAATATTTTCCCAGATGACGAGATTCGTCGTATTTTTCTTTTACAAAATTAGAACATAAACAATTAAGTTAACTTCTTTCCTCGCTGTAACGTCATTTCCTTTTTCTTACGGCGCCAGCGCTCAGGCGACAGGAGACCTGAAAACCTAGTCAAAATATTGCTTGCCCAAATGTTTCAAAAAAACATGTGGCCAGCTTGAAAGTACTTACCTCACCGAAAATATATAGAATTCAAACTAATAACATTTTGTTACAAAAATTAGTTTGGAAATTTTCTCAAATCGAGTTATTTGATAGAATTTTTATTATTGCATTACTGCGTTAATAGACCTGTCTGAAGGTTTTCATTAAATAGAACGTAAATATTTATTATTTTTGCAGACTTTGTAGTTGGTCGTTGGAATGTTACTTGTTTGATGAAACATCAGAAATGTCGTATTTTATTGTGTATACCTTTTGTGTGATATTAATATTTTTTTTTATTTCCAGAGGAAGCAAGGAAAAAAGGTACAAGGGTACTACTACATTGTCAGGCTGGTGTATCCCGTAGTGCGACGATAGCAATTGCGTATATAATGAAATATAAACAATTATCAATGGTAGAAGCGTATAAAATGGTAAAGTCTATAAGACCCATAATATCTCCTAATTTAAATTTTATGGGTCAATTGTTGGAATTTGAACAAAGTTTAAGAAATCAAGAATCTGACTGTAAAACGCCATGCCATCCATATTATTGGAGTCAGCAACCTAGTGATGAAGTAACACAAGGCTGTAGTGTTTAACCGTTTAAATTAGGACAATACGGGTAGCACTGAATTTTTGCAGTGCCTTGTGAAACGTATTTTTAGTCAACTCGCCATCGGATTTTAATTCTAGTCGCATATTTGGGATTAAGGCTGTGTAACCAGAGAAGATATTCATTGTAGATACACAACGGTACTGCGTAACTTTAAGTTGTAGTACTGATTTAGATAAAAAGTGTTAGATTAATAATGTGGGATCGTGTATAGAATATTATTTATTACCAAATTGCAGCTACTATTTACGATATTAGCCTGACATGCTTATCCACTAATGGCTGCACAGACTTAGAAATTTAACTGACATATTTGTAAAATAGGCAGCCACTTATATAAGTATTAGTTTATTACATTTGTTTATTGTATATACAACATTACACGTCTAATTTTTTTCGTCATATTTTTTTTTATAGTTTTGCAAAGCAAATTACTTAAAATAGCAGTGGGCAGCACTTTCAAAATGTTAAAAAAAATAAGAGTTGGCATTTTTTTCTTCTTTATTCTGTTTGTTATTTATATTATTTTGAGTTGGTTTTATTATTTAATAAAGTAAACACTTAAATGTTGCCATATATAATATATATTTAATGATGTAGAATTTTAGCGTACAAAATTGCATTTTGTAAAATGCAAAAATATTTTTTGTATTCATAATTTTATGAGTGCATATTATTAAAATGTTTATTTATTTATTTGGGATCGTTGCATCTTTCGTTGTGATTTTTGTCATAGATTTTTTGCTGCACGATTAACATCGAGTAGATATGTATGTTTCCACGTTGAAACTTTTTAAAGGTTCTATAATGGTAAATAATGACGGTTAATTTGATTATGTGTATAAGAGTGTAGGATAGCGATGCTATGGTATTAACAACATTATAAACTTGTGCCTTGATATTTATAACGTCAACTTGATTTGATTTTAGTGCCAGTTCAAACTATCAATTTTTTCGTATTCCATTTAATTAATTATTATTGTTTAAAATTTTAAAATATAATTTTAATACAAAATGTCATGTTTTTTTACAAAATGTTTATTTGCCATTAAGAATGATTTTGTTTGAACTGTGCCATACTATTGACTGATTTGTGAAAGTGTAAATAAATAATGTGACGTTGTTCTGTTTATGAATATTACTAATAAATGCATAGAGAAGCTCATCTTGTTTCATATTACTTCTTTTTACATTTTTCGATGCCTTCCATTATTGCCTTAAACCATTGAGGATAAGCACAGTGACTCACGCAAGTTCTGGCACAATCCTATGTTGGCAATGTAAATTATACCTTTTGAAAACTTTTTTTTACACATAAGAATCGCTTTTACAGTAATACTTATTAGACATTTTTTATTGAAAATTGCAGTCTCTTTATTTTTGTTTATACGTATACATTTATCTCTTTCGTCACACCGTTTTCGAATTATGGTCCAGTCAATGAAGGAAAAATAGGGCAAATAATTCGTGTAGTCGCAAATTTTTATAAATTGTTAGAGGAGAGTGTCATGAACAACATACTAAGAGTCCTGACCGATGGGGGGGGGTGAGCATTGGGGTGGAGTGGGGTTAAACGTCACTTTCTTGTTTTTCTTGAAAAACTCAAAAACCGCTGCTTCTAGCGAAAAAGTGTCCATATACAAAATTAAACTACATAGAATTTCCTACAAAAGAGGTATTAATCAACTTTTCTCTAGGTTAAATAGTTTACGAGACAAGGAGTCTCGTCTTACAGACGACTTATTAAGTCTCACCTCGATTGCAGATGTGAGCATTGCTAAAAAAAATTTTTTATAGCCTCTGCATCTACTTACATAGATAAAAAGAAAACGTCCTAAAGAATGAAGGAATATCTGCATCAATGGAGAAGATATTTAATTACATAGAAGGAAATGACAACTGCCAGTTCTGTTTGGAAGACTTGTTGAAAATTTCGGGAAGAATACTTCGTATAAAAACAATCGAGGGAAAATTGAGAGAAAAATATGTGGACCGCATTGTTCTTAACACAGTTTGCACAAGAAAACTGCTGTGTGCTTTGTGTAGAGGACAAAATTTTAATTTATATGTGGTATTCTTCGAGATGCAAAGACGAATAAGCGGAGTAAGACGGAAGTAAAAGCAGCTGCCGCAATAATCTTGGAAAGATATTGAGTCAATGGCGTATGACAATTCTGTTTTTCCACCCTGTGGCAAATTCTGTAGTGGGGCTAAGGAAATGGTTCCCCGTATGCTCCGTGCTCCACCCTCCTCCGAACTGCATTTTAGTAAAAAAAGGGCTAAACAGAAAATTGTAAGGAAGCTAACATCTATATCCCATGCCTTCATTGCTGCCATTCGCCCTCGATCTTTCATATCTCCTGTCCTACACGCTGTTGCTCTGTTCATTCACAGAAAGTTTGAATCAAAAAACTTGATTAATCTACTTGCTGGTTTGTGATTCAGGGGAACTTATTATGGAGTTATCAACTGTCTACCACACTGAGAAGAACCTGCTACAAGTCAAACATTCTGTCAATATATATTCGACAATGCCGATTTCAATGTCTCCACTATCGATAGCTTGAATACTTTTCACAGCATGGGGAGGCATTAAATGCATCACCCCAGCTCTCCCAGCATCTGAAGAGCTCCAGAGGCTTAAAAAATAAATATAGTTTTTCTATCAGTTCTAAGTTCATTTCACATTAAATATCAATTTCATACTATTAAAATACCATCTTTAATAAACTGCTATTTTTTTTATCCCCAGTATCTCACAAACTATTCACTCTAGAGAAAAAATGAATAATACCATTCTTATAGGTTTTATCTAGTTTAATTTTGTATATGAACACTTTTTCTCTAAAATCCGCGGTTTTCTAGTTATTCAAGAAAAACGAGCAATAGTGACGTTTAACCTCCCTCCCCACCCTAATGCTCACCCCCTCCACGAGTCAGGACTTTTCATGACACTTAGTACAGTATAATTAGATGTGAACCCGGAAATCCAAAAAATAAGAGGTTGGATTGTCACAAAATGTTTATTATCAGTTGCTCTATAAGTACTAAGAAGTCTCCCGCTTAAGAGCGACGGGTTTGGGCGGGGAAAGGGGGGGGGGGAGGAGTTAAAAACATACATTTTCACAGTTTTTGTCAAATATCTCGAAAATAACGTTAGATAGAGCAAATCCCGCTCTGTACAAAATTAAAGGCCGTTAAATTTTCTAGAAAAATTGTCTTAAACATGTTTTTGGTAAACCCCACAGATTAGAAGATATGGAGGAGGAAAGTTTTAATGAATTTTTGTCTTTCTTGAATACTTTTTTCCAGGATTAATATATTTATATGAAAACAAATTTTTGTAAGTTATAGACTGGCATTTGTAAAAAGCATTTTAATACATTTAATTAAAATTACACTTGGACATACAAATCTATTTATATAAAAATGAAACGTAAAAAATGTATGTACGCTCATCACTTGAGAACGACTTTACCGATTTGGCTGATCTTTTTTTCGTAATTGTCAGGAGAAGGTTTTTATGTAATAATATTTAGGAAAATCCTATTAGAAACAGATTTTAGTACAGATTTTGGTCATCGTTTGTGACCCGCATGGATAGGTTAACGAGATTCCTTTTGAAATTTGCATTACAGGGTTAATATTACTTTTTTTTTGTAGAAAATTTCACGGCCTTTAATTTTGTATACAATGGTATTTTCGGTATCTTCCATCATTTTCGAGATATTTGACAAAAACTGTAGAAACGTATGGTTTTGACTCCTTACCCCCCTCACCCTACCCAAACCCGTCGCTCTAGAACGGGAGACTTTTTAGTACTTATAGAGGAACGAGTAATGAACATTTTGTGGCAATTAAACCGTTTATTTTTTGGATTTCCCGGTTTGGGTGTTTTTTAGTCTAATTATACTCCCCTCTACCAATTTACAAAAATTTGCGACTACACGAATTTTTCCCCTATTCGACCTTTTTTGGCCTTCGTTGACCAGAGTATTGCGGTAACTTAAAACAGACTGTAAAATACAAAAAATATTGTTATCTGTAGAGATGACATTTTTAGGTTTTTACCTTTTCCTTATTTACGCGGCTATTTACATTTTATTCGAACTAAAATTTGCTAAATGGAAAAATATGTTAGCTGAGCCATAGTTATTTTTATCTTATTTACCTTTTTTTAAACAATTTGCTAAAAAGTACCTATTTTTGAATATTTGCAATCTATTTTAGAATTTTCAAAACATTTTTCTGATTTTAAGATTTGAGGGCGTAATTATAATTTTGAAAGCGTGATTTGTCATATAAAAATTATTTTTACAGCAATACTTATTAGAAATTATTTGTTGCAAATTTTATTTCCTTCCTTAGTGGTTATATAAATTTTTCTATTTTGTCGCACCATTTCAGAGTTACAGTGATTTATAAAAAACTGTAAAATACAAAAATATTTTCATCTGTATCTCAAAACCGGTGCAACAAATAGAAAAACGTATATAAACAAAAATGTAGAAAATGAAATTGACAAAAAAAACTACTTATACCGTCAAACGGGGTGAGTCAGGACATAGGGGGTCAGTCGGGACAAACATGTTTTGTTGATAAATAGCGGTAGATTTTAATTTCAAGTTTCAAAACCTACTCACCGATGTCCTCTATAGTGAATGTTTGTATTCTATCCGTGCTTATCACGTACGTGTTCGTCAATAATTAAAATTTGATTATTAAAAAAAAACAATTTTTTTTTATAAATAATATCAGTTTGTTTGGAAATTAAATTCTTGTTAAGACTTCTTATGTTGACGTTTCAGAGAATTTATTCCTCAATTTTCAAGACTAAAAATATACACAAATGAGTCCTAAAACTAGTGTTGACAAAATTATATTTTGCTCACCAAACAAATTCGTGATGATCATAAATAGTTTTTTTTTGGTAACAACTGGAATTTAATTTCCAAACAAACTGATATTATTTATTAAAATTTTATTAACATTGGATGAGGATTATCTACATTTATATATAATAACAAGAGTTTTTCAAAGTTTTTAAAAAATTGCCTGTTTTTTATTAATTAGATAGAGTCTGTTGGACCAAAAGGAGCACATTTTTGTAAAGGTGATGTGTATGTTTTTTTTTAAGTCATAAAATATATCTCTACTCTCCCCAAACACGGGAAAAACGGGCCAAACTGGGCATTTTATTGTTTTCTCCTAATTTTGATAATTTTTTGCTAAAGTATTTAGTTCAAGTTCTAGCTTAGGCTTCGATTGCAACATGGTTAAATACTTGGACCTACAAACGTAACAGAAAAGATGCAGTCATTCAAAATATACCAAAACCTGTCCGGACTCACCCCGTTTGACGGTACATTTTTCTATTTCGTTGCACCGTTTTTCAGATACAGATGAAATTTTTTCGCATTTTACAGAGTTTTTTTAAATCACTGTAAACTGTAACTCTGAAATGGTGCAACAAAATAGAAAAATTTATAAGACCAAAAAGGAGGGAAATGAAATTTGCAACAAAAAACTTCTAATAATTATTGTTGTAAAAATAATTTTGATGTGACAAATCACGTCTTCAAAACATATAATTTATAATATTGCTAGCACATGACTGTATAAATAATAATGAGAGCCACTGTATATAAAATATAAATAATTATTAACTCTTATACGTCTTCAATATCGATTTTCGAACTATATTTTTTTGATTTTACCAGACTAAATAGCAGTAACTTCAATATTTCTGGCAGATACTGCTTTTAAGGCATGTAGATGGCGGTCTGGTACAACTCGGCGCCGCTAACTCGGCGCCGCCAACCCGGCACAGAACCTACTCGGCGCCAAACCAACCCGGCGCTAGGCCAACTCGGTGCTAGGCCAACTCGGTGCCATAAAAATTATTTTAAATGTTATTTAATAAAAAAAAAAATTTAAACTTAAATAATGTTAAAAAACAATATTAAGATTATTAGCTTTTGAAATTAATATATTTTTTCTATGTTTTTAATATATGTTCTCTTAGTTCTAATGTTTTTAAATTAATAATTTATTTAAAAAAATTAAATGATTAAAATTAAAATTGGCTTATTGGTTCATTTCATAATTATGCGCTATTCCACGTAAAAATGTAATTATATTTCGGTTTTCGTAATCTGTAACCAGTTTCAAAATTCGTTCATCGCACTCCCTATATTTTTTTAATTTTGTCGGAGGGTTATTGCCTGCCACTAGTTGTTCATAATATAAATCACGCCCTCTTTGCACTTTTCTGAGACCATCTATAAACTTCCATATCGTTGGGTGGTCCATCGCCAATTCGTTTTGTAATCTGCGATGAAAAGCTTCGGCATGGTTATTTGTACGATCCTCGCCGTTTAAAGTTCTCTGGTAGAGATTCCACATGGATACCGGAAATATAGGCGGGCGCCTCCTATCTCTGCGCCTGTTTGCTCTTCCGATATAATTATCCTCAAACCAATCTAAAAGTGGTCGAAGCTCATCAGGCAATTCATCTTCCAAAGCATCAACCGCTTCCTCTAAGTCGTGGATCGGAACGAAGGCGATTGCGAGTATCATCCGCGCTTGCAAAGCAAAATCGGGTTCATTATTGTAACGATTCATCAAATGCAATTGCCCAATATGCTTTTTCATGTTTTTTGCCAAATGGAAAAAGCATCCATGTATGGTAACATCTGGAAAGCTTTCCATCATGGCCCTGAATGCTGCTACTTCGTAATTAGCTAAAATTATATAGATTTGAGAAAACAATCCAGGTGCTGACTTGAACGTTCCATCTGCATACCATTGCCTGGACTCTCGTAAAATTTGTAGGCCCCGTCGTCTGCCGAAAATCAAAATTCTGTTCCGACCTGAACCACTGTCAGCTAATAAGAACGTTTCAAAAACTTCTGATTGTGTTTCATACAATTGGAATCTTTCAGGAATAACAAGTTCTTCAAGATTTAGGGGGGCCGCAGGTGCTGCGCGTATCTCGTTTCTTGTTCTCCTCACAGTTTTCCGAAGTGCGGCGTAATTTGGAAGTATTCCCGAGGCAGCTTGTGATAAACCACCTACACATTCTTCAATAACTTGGATGGTATTTTCCAAAGTTGTTTCCGCGCGCTGTTTTATTTTCATTACAACTTTATCTTTCTCGATTTTTGCAGATACGCTGTCGTGTGAATGTTCGTTTATTCTTTTAATCACTTCCTCGTCCCTTGTGTGTATTCGTGCTTTACAACGTCCTTTTTCTTCGCATCGCCAAAATTTTGTAAATCCATCTGCACTCTTTTTATCGAATACATATAGATAACCGTCATTCTCGAATTTTTCTTTTTTTCGCTGAGATAAAACTTGCTGATCTTCCATCGTAGTTATCGCTTGTTGTTTTCTGTAGTATAATTAAATAATAAATATACTAATAATTATGTATACCTATATAGAAAACTAATATCCAATTTACTTACCAATAACAAAATAATACGCCCCCTGATTAAAAGATTAACTTGGTGCCGAATTCGCTTGGCGCCGAGTTGTTCCTGCGCCAAGTTGTCCCGGCGCCGAGTTGTCCCGGCGCCGAGTTGGCGGAGCCAAGTGGCAGCGCCAAGCTGGCAGCGCCAAGTTGTCCCATCCCGTGTAGATGGTGTTTACTGATTTTTAGCGTAGGACTTATTGATATTACGTGGAGATACTGCAATATCTAAGGTTATTATTACATATAACTAGTAGTCTTACTACTTTTTAGTGTTGCAGGATCACAGATATTGTTGAAATAATAATAATCCTAAAAAGCGATATAACTAAAATTCGTAAAAAATGGAAATACTGCTTTTTAGCTTAGGACGGCAGTACTGATCTCAAATAGTGTGTTTCTTGTCTGGTAAAAATAACTAAGTCCTATGGTCATCAAAATATTTACAAAAACATGCTCAAATTTTCATTAAGTCCAAAATCATGCTATTTTATACAGGCAGAAGTCACTAACTGGACTTATAGCCCAGTTCGTAGGGGTTTTTTGAGGGAAAATGGTGGGGTAGAAATTATTTTCTAATATGTTATTTATGGGTAGACCCTGATCAAAAATACAAAAAAACTGTGAACTGTGAAAACATACTGTGAAGGTAATAAGGTCAACTGGTTGAAAATTAAGTCGAAGAAATTGGAAAAACTTAATCCTACCCGTGTATATAGGGGGGGGGGGGAGCAGCATAGATGAGTAGTAATTTAATTCGCCCGGTGTTTAGGAAACCGAGGTTCGAATTTTCAGACGGACGAAAATTTATGTGTGGGAAAACCCCTCCGTGGTTCGGATTCCCCGTCACGCAGTAGGTCCCGTAGGGGAGAGGCTTGTAATTTGACCACCTCTAGCAGTTTTGCTCATAACTCATCTTGAAATTAATATTTTTGGATATATAATGACACCATTGGAAAGAACACTTCATTAGCTAAAATTTTTCTGAAAACACTTATTAGATTACTCGACAAACAAAAAAGTTATGACCATTCTCCCGAAGAGCCTAAAATTAGCTCTTTTTATTTTTGGCATGTAAGTTGACCACCCCCTAAAAAGTTGCTGAAAAGTCAAAAAACTTAACTAAAAACGACTGATGTACAAAATTAATGATCTTTTGTTAAGTTTTAAGTGAAAAAGTTAAGAAAAAAAAAACATCAAAAATAAATTTATTGTGATGATCACAATTGATGCTTTCTTGCGCTTCTCAGCCTCCTTGGGGCATAGCAACGGCTTCCTTGCTTTAGTAACGAGCTCCTAGTGCTTAGCAGCTAATTCCTTCTTCGCTTTTGCAATTTTTCGCCTTGTGGTCATCTTAAATTCTTGACGATTTTGAAACAAACACCCAAAAACACGATATATTTGGAATTCACTTTGGATTATTAAAATTCAATGGAATACGAGTTTAGCACATATATTTACCATGGGATATCACCGAAAATTGTTCACTTTATAAACAAATGGAAAAATCAATATTTTAAAAAAATTATTTTTTTTTCACACAATGTTTGTCGGAGCTAGTGCGACGATTCTATTTGCTTCTGATCCACATAAAAATTGAAGGCTATGTCAAAGAGCACGATAACAGTTGAAATGGCGATATTACCACTGAGAGTTTTTTCTAAAATGCGGGGTGGTCATCTTACATGCATGGTCAACTTACAAGCCTCTTCCCTACTTATAGTTACAGATAACTAGAGATGAGATTTTTAGGTTGTATAAATTTAAAAAAAGGTAACTAAAACGGTACTAATAAAATATCGCGAATGAGTTTTAAAGTGACGGGGCGCTATAAAAAAAAATCCTGCCGAAGATGTAAAATTTTTTTAAGAAGGGGGGGGGTCTTTGTATAAGTAGACCCTCGATAATCCAGTCTTTTGATAATTAGTTCTGGTGGCAATTAATCCGGATTATCGAGGCTCTACTGTCTCTACTGTCTCTACTGTACGTATAAATTCAGAGTCTTGCGGTAGACTTTCTCAGTATGGTGCAAGTCTTCGAAATGCAGCCGCTTAAATTTCTCTTTAAAATAACCTTCGATTTTTAATTATTGAACGGTTCAATTTGTTAAATTGAACAGTTGAATATTTTGATACAATACATTGTGATTTAAACGAAGTACGGATTTGTATTGTATCTTAGTAATTTTTCACAATTTTTTTAATAAATTGAATTATGAGTAATAGATCAGAAGAACTTTAACTGTGTGATAATGTTGAAGATTGTTTTGGTAAGTACGTAAAAAGTTTTCTAGATTAAATTCAAAATCATCATTACTTCTTTTTTTAACTCGAACGAAATATACGGAATCGCCGATTTAAAAACATGGTTCGGCGGCATTCAAAATCAAAGAAATATATTTATTATATGTCTGCGTCGGTCATTTAAAATTAAATTGTTTGGTAAACAAATATTGTTACAAACAAAACATTAGTGGCGAATAACTGATATACTCTTGCATTGCACTTTTGGTATTTAGCTTTTCCTGATCATGGCCAATCAACTGAATACGTAAATCGAGGGTACTATATAGGATTAACTAATTTTATAGGGCAGATTACGGAAAATAAAATAATTTGTTAAAAAAACTTGTGATTAATAGTTGAATATGGTTCGTATCGGGGGAAAGTCTAAAACTTTCATATGACCGTCTCTGTGCTTCGGAGGGCACGTAAAGCCGGTGGTCCCCCTGGGTTGATGATTGCCGTTATTAACTTTTAAAAACAGCGTTACAGGCATTCCCCAATTCGAATTAAGCAACCGTGGGGTCTAAATGCTTAAACCTTTCTCTCAGAGAAAGAAGCTGATTGATATAAACAAAAAAATTAATTTTTTGGTTGGTTGAAATATCGACCAGTATCCTATAAAGGGTTAATTGCATGATTTAGTAAACTATTCAATATGAGTATTACATATTTTAAAAGAACTCAAGGCTGATTGGAATTGAGTTTTTGGTATCAGTTTGAGGATAAGCAGTGACGTAATTCGGGGGTACCCCAAAATTGTCCAACTCAGCATTACAGCTATTTCAGAATTTTGAAGTAAAAATATCAATAATTTACAAACAATTCGTCATGCGAGTGCAAAAAGCACCTAAGTTCAAATTGCTTGATTTTTATTTTATTGCAGAAAATTATAGTATGAGATGTGAAAATCCTAATAAAAATATAAGAATCTTTATAGAAAGTAAACCTTCATATTGGAAAGCATGAGAATATAAATTTATCAAGTGCTCTCCTGTAAAATTTTGCAAATGTCAGTTAAGGCTAGTTCTGCACTTGCATGACAAATTGTAAAATAAAATTTTACAAGCATGGCACTTTCATGATTCGTTAATAATCAAGCTTTATTTAGCCCAGAAAAATAAAATGTTGATTGGAACTTATATATTATAATTATAACATCGGGAAGTGGCAACACTATTGACGGAATAGGGGTGGGGTTTGGCTATTAATTATTAAAGTAATTAGGTAACTATTTACCTAATGTTAGCAATTATTTTGTGGTGAAAATAGTCTGAAAAAGCTTAAAAACTAACAACGTAATGCAAGTTTTTTCAAATTTCCTTGGGGAGGACCCTACCTTACACGTAGGAGTATGGAGCATTCCATATTCCCCAGACCCCCGGTACGCTTTGCCATCTCAGTTAAAAAGCTAAAATTACGTCTTTGATGGATAAGACTGACTTTAAGAACCATCTCTTAAAATGTGGCTGCAGAAATTATTAATGCACTCATAAGTCAGTAATGTATTTAAATTGTACCCATTTTTGAACATATAAAAATCACTTTTACAGCAAAACTTATTAGACATATTTTGTTGTAACCCATGTACGTATTTCAGACGGGCTCGGTATTGGCACTGTACTGTTGCCGGAGCTGCCAATATTGGCAAAATACGTAGAACCAAGCCTTGCCCAAGTCATGTCCCAATATTGGGTTGTTAACACCGGTCCAAGTCATGGTGCCATGAATCGGGCCGACACTGTTTACATGTATTGGCCCGACATTGTTTACGGGTATTGGCTCGATACTGCTTACATGTCATGGCCCAATATTGGGTTGTTAACACCGGTCCAAGTCATGGTGCCATTAATTGGGCCGACACTGTTTACATGTATTGGATCGACACTGTTTACATGTATTGGCCCGACATTGTTTACGGGTTCCATACTGCTTGCAAGTCATGGCCCAATATTGGGTTGTTAACACCGGTCCAAATCATGGTGCCATTAATTGGGCCAACACTGTTTACATGTATTGGCTCGACACTGCTTATGGGTATTGGCACGATACTGATTCCATGCATTGGACCGACACTGTTTACGGGTATTGGCTCGATACTGCTTACTGCTATTGGTAATTTCGCAATCTGTGCCTTCTAGTCTTTCCATAAGATTTTTTTGTAAAAATTATTATTATCATATACAAAATAGAAAAATGTTCAGTCCCTAAAAGGTACAGGTATTGAATTATCGCCATCAAAATATACAAAAATTCATATAAATCCGTTCCTTATTTATTACTATAGTTTAATAGTTATTTACTTATTTAATAACTTAAATGTGTTTATAAATGTGCACTGAAAACTTTTAATTTTTAAAATTATATATTTTTTTTAAATATAAGGGAAGGTCACAGCAGAACCGGGGGCCCTTATATACAGTGTGTTTACGATAAGAGGTAACAGTGAAAAATTCTTATATCTTTCTCAAATCGCAACATGCCTTTTTTTATCATTTTTGTAATCTGCAGTTTTTTCTCTATATGTACATATAAAATTATCATAGGGCTACACATAAAAATTATCGAGAAAAATGCAAGATAAATTTATTAATTATTTAATTAACTTAGTGTGCTATGGAAATCGAAACAACATCACGGTACAAAAAACACAACAATCTGATAAATTGTTTTAAATTGCCACTATTTTGTTCAAAACAATATACTAATAATCTACTCAGAACTTCAGCATTAGTTGCTTTTTTTTATTTGATTTGGTAATAATTGTTCTTTAAATCTTGGATTTTTCTAGAAAATTTTCTTATGTAATCCTATGATAATTTTATAAATTAAAATTATTAGCTCTTGAAAATAATATAAATTAGAATTATTAATATTGAGCTACAGGACACAAATAAAACACATTTTTAAACAAGCTTTCGAAAAATTACTTTTTCTTTTTCAAGTTTAATATGAATGTGTTTTATTTGTGTACTGTAGCTCAATATTGATAATTCTAATTTATATGATAATTTTATATGTATGTATAGAGAAAAAACTGCAGATTACGAACGTTGAGTTTGAAATACAAAAGAATTGACCTCTATAATTTCCGATGGTAAATTTCGAACTGAATAAAAAAAACTATTTAAACTTTTTTTTGTATCTAATAAGATTTAAGAATTATTCGCTGTTGCCTCTTATCGTGAACACACTGTATATATAAACATATTTTGCAACAAAAATTTGCAGAATAAAATTAAACCTTAATTGGTAGGTAGGTACCTGAATATCTAATTACCCAAGAACTGCCCCATGATGTACATATTTTACAAGTACATGTACATATTGCACTGCATGTGCCTCATTTTATTGTCATCTTCTGCCGTCTTAACAAATTTTGTTAGTATAAAAATAATAAATTCTTCGAAGTGCAACCGCATTTAAGCGATTTGTAAAATATGTACATAATGGGGTAGTTAGATATTCAGCTACAGTGAATAAAGAAATGATTCGGACACTCCTATGTTATGAATGTAAATTGAACAATTTGAAGCCGTTTTTTGTCATATAAAAATAGATTTTACAACAAAACTTTTTAGACATTTTTTGTTAAAAATTTCTGGCGCGGGACATGCTTAGTTGCCAGTGTTGGTGCAGTACTTCTAGCCGAGACTCAAGCAATCTTGGCAAACATGGCTAGCGCATGACTATTAAGTATTCAAACAAATGAACATGAAATTGACAAGTTTAGTAGCAAATGTTTTTGTCATTGCGCATGTCAACAAGAAAGAAGTTGTAGTCGTAAAGCAGATTACATGCAAATAAGACGCTCTTATTTTTGTTCATCAATGTTATGTGTTATTCATATTCAGTCTTGTACAGTTATTTAATAAAACATTCTTTATTAATTCGTTATCGTTATTAATCTTAATAGGTTATGCGCCCAGTGAACGCGAAAAATTAATAAAAGAAAATTAAGTGAAACGTCGTGAATCAGTTTTAGGCGTGGCAAAAATGGCTGACAAGATTGAAATGGGTTCAATAAATAAGTTCGATGGGAAGAACTACCAGCAATGGAAATTCCAAATGAAGTGTGCTCTACGTGCAAAAAATTGCTACGATGTCGCAATTGGAGAGTCCATAAAGCCAAATTCCGAAGATAAAAAGCAGCTTGAACTTTGGAACAGGACGGACGCCATAGCTATGTTCACCTTGACATCGGCAATGGAGCTTGCGCAGATAACACTAGTGGAAAATTGTAACAGCGCAAAAGAAATCATGGATCGCTTGGACACCATCTACCAGCAAAAGTCGGAAATGAACAAGATGATGCATCAAGAACGTTTTCATCAGTACCGAATGGATCCCAATGATGGCGTTGCTTTACATGTTGCCAAAGTTGAAAACCTAGCTAAACAAGTAAGAGAAGCAGGTGACGTTGTTAGTGACGTAGCGGTGATGACTAAGATGTTGAGCTCCTTACCAGAAAAGTTTCGAGGAGTAAGGCAAGCTTGGTTATCAGTCAACGAGGAACGTCAAACAATACAAAATCTTACTGCGAGATTGTTAGATGAAGAATCTAATTTAACCAAAGTCGAACAAGTCGACAACGCGTTTTCAACACAAGTAAAGTTGAAAACAGCAGCAAATGGAAATTCGAAAAATTGGAAAAAGAAGATCACTTGCTACAACTGCCAGAAGAAAGGGCATTTCGCAAGAGATTGTTCCAACCCAAAGAAAGCAAGAAACAACCAAAAATATGTCAAACCAGATGAAAATGGACCACAAGGAAATGTATCGGCTTTCACAACAGAGGACAATGTTGTCCATGTAACTGAGTCAAGAGATGACGTGTGGACGCTAGACAGTGGTGCATCGGGACACATGAGTTTCAAACGCGAGTATTTCCATACATTTAAAGAAAACCAAAACGAGAGCTTAGTCACTCTAGGAAATAATAACACTCTTGAAGTTAAAGGAAAAGGAACAATAAAGATTCGAAAATTGCTGAATGATGAGTGGCATGACGCGACAATAACAAACGTGTTATATGTTCCTCAACTAAGAAAGAACTTATTTTCAGAAGGTGTCATTACGCGTAAAGGAATGAAAATTGTGAAAGAGAACAAACATGCATATATTTACGAAAATGATAAAATTACGGCAAGTGCGGTTCGCGAGACAAACAATCTTTATCATCTACAGTTTAAGACAGTGATTTCACACCAAGGAAACGTTGTAACGGAAATCGATAAGTTGAAAATGTGGCACAACAGACTTGGTCATATCAATTTCAAAAAAGTGGAAGAAATGGTGTCGAAAGGACTAATTACGGACGTAGACTTAAAAAATGTTAAACACGAATTTTGTGAGTCATGTGTTTACGGAAAAGAACACCGACTCACATTCGGGAGTGTAAAACGTAACTCAAAACCGGGAGAGGTCATTTACTCAGACTTGTGTGGGCCGATGACTTTATCAACCTTAAACGGTGCAAATTACTTCGTACTATTCAAGGACGAAAGCTCAGGTTATCGCGTAGTATTTCTTATCAAGCATAAAGCTGACACGCTAGAATGTTTTAAAACTTTTGTAAACCTATGTGAAAACAAATTTAATTACTCAGTAAAAACTCTACATGTGGACAATGGAACGGAGTATATCAACATAAATTTTCGGCAGTTTCTAATCAAAAAAGGAATTGAATTAGAAAGAACGGCACCCTACACACCGCAGCAAAATGGACAAGCGGAACGAGAAATGCGAACAATCGTTGAGTGTGCACGGGCGATGTTATACCAAAAAGACTTACCGAAAAATTTGTGGGGCGAGGCTGTCAACACAGCCGTATATATTCTAAATAGAACGTTGAACAGCAAAACAGAAATGACGCCATACGAAATATGGACGGGAAAGAAACCTACTTTAAATCACATCAGAACCTTCGGAAGTGATGCTTACATGCACATCCCAAAAGAAAAAAGGACAAAGTTGGATTTCAAAAGCAAAAGACTGATAATGGTTGGGTATGATGGTAACTCGACAAATTACAGACTTTTAGACCCCGAAACCAAACGGATAAACATTTCCAGAGACGTAATCTTCAACGAGGATATAGCAACGATAAACTCCAGAACCAATACAACAAAAGCAAGTGTGGAAGAAAACGAAGAAAGTAGTCTTGATAATGAAGAGAATGTTCCACAAGAAGTTGAACCAGAACAACACGAAAAGGAAGAAATGGAACCGTCAACCTCCAAGGCAACTCCATACAATTTAAGAAGACGTGAAACACTACGTGCTCCTAACAAGTTCCAAGATTTTGAAGCAAATTGTGTAGAAATGGATATCCCACAAAGCTATGAAGAAGCCATGAAGAGCAAGGACTCGGAAAAGTGGAAAGAATCTATTAAAGAAGAACTAGAAGCATTGGACAAAAACGACACTTGGAAATTGGTACCAATGCCAAACGACAGAAACATAATAGATTGCAAATGGGTATTCAAAGTAAAACGAACACCCAACGGAAACATATCACGTTACAAAGCGAGATTATGCGCGAAAGGATTCACACAAATAAAGGGTATAGATTATGAAGAGACTTTCTCACCCACGACAAGGTACGATACCATACGAATTCTACTTGCAATCGCAGCAACAAATGATTTCGAAATCACCCAGTTCGATATTAAAACAGCATTTTTAAATGGTGATTTGGAAGAGGAAATTTTCATGATGCCGCCAGTAGGAACAAACATTGAACCTGGTGTTGTGTGCAAATTGAGAAAAGCGCTGTACGGTCTCAAGCAAGCGTCTCTTAGGTGGTATCAAACACTGAATAAATTTTTGAAAAATCTTAATTTTGAACAATGTGAAGCAGATCGGTGTGTCTACAAAGGTGAATTTGAAAAGAACAAAGTTATCATAGTAATTTTTGTTGATGACGGTTTGATAATGAGTAAAAATGGAGAAATGATCAAAAAGATTCTACAAGAACTAAAGAAAAGTTTTGAGGTCACTGTAAGCGATACCTTGAATTATTTTGTTGGACTTGAAATTTTACGAGATCGTAAAAATAAAACTATTTTTATTCATCAGGCAAACTACATCAAACAAGTCATTCGCAGATTTAGGATGACTGACGCAAAGTCATCAAATACACCAGCAGACAAAAACACAATACTGACCTGTCCCAATGAACAATCGCAGACAGATGAAATTCCATACTATCGAGAAGCAGTGGGAGCTTTAATGTTTATTGCTATTGTAAGCAGGCCTGATATCATATATGCGATAGGATTAGTCAGCAGATTTTTGAACAATCATAACACATCGCATTGGAATGCCGTAAAACGAATAATAAGATATTTGAAATGTACCCCAAATACAGGTATTAAATATGGTGCAACGGATTCAAAATATCCAAAATTAATCGGCTATTCTGACTCAGATTTCGCCAACGACCCAGATACAAGAAAGTCAACTTCTGGTTATATTTTCAATCTAAATGGTGGAGCAGTTACTTGGTCAAGTCAACGACAACAAACAGTTTCCCTCTCCACAAGCGAAGCCGAATATATCGGAAGCTCAAACACAGCAAAAGAAGCGATTTGGATACGTCATCTTCTACAAGAAGTAGGTGAATTAGAAGAAGGACCAACAACTTTGTGCGTGGACAATCAAAGTGCTATACGATTGGCAAAGAATGCAGAACACCACAAGCGCACAAAGCACATTGATATCAAATACCATTTTGTGCGCGAGAAATGCGAAAGCGGGCAAGTTAAAGTTATTTTTGTGCCGTCTAAAGAACAATTGGCCGACATAACAACCAAACCTATTAGCAAAAGCCAATTCGAAAACCTGAAGTCACAATTCGGCATGATCGAAGGTGAAATGATATGAAATTTTTATTTATGTTTTATTGTTTTCAAATTTAAAAATTTTCCTATGTATTAGAATTAAACTTTCAATTAGTGGGAGTATTAAGTATTCAAACAAATGAACATGAAATTGACAAGTTTAGTAGCAAATGTTTTTGTCATTGCGCATGTCAACAAGAAAGAAGTTGTAGTCGTAAAGCAGATTACATGCAAATAAGACGCTCTTATTTTTGTTCATCAATGTTATGTGTTATTCATATTCAGTCTTGTACAGTTATTTAATAAAACATTCTTTATTAATTCGTTATCGTTATTAATCTTAATAATGACTGATAAAATTGTTTACCAATACTGGGGCAGTACTTTGCCCAAGACTGGGTAGTCAAGACTGGTACGGTACTGATACGTTCAGTTGCCAATGAGAGTCAGTTGCCAGGCTTGGCACAACTCTGTGCCATATCGGTAACTATGGCGGTATACTGGCATTCGTACATGGGAAATTTCATTTCCTTCATTTTTGTTTATATATATTTTTCATATTGTAGCACCGTTTCCGAGATACAGTGACTAAAAATAATGTCTCTGAATATTTTTTAATAATATTACCATAAGAGTAATATTAATTTTATTACAATTTTTACAGTTTGTTTGTTTTAGTTATTTTGAGAACTATAAAACATCTACTTTTACAATAAATTTTTTCAAAATTTAAAGAAAAGTTTAAGGATTTTGAATGGCGTTGGGATTACTTTGGGTTACTGCCAAAGGTTGGTAACTCACACAACTACATTATGTAGTTATCGCAATTATAAAGTTTGATATCAGTATCAACTATCAATATTAACAACAATTTGATAATTCAATATAATATATAGATAATATATCTGATATACAAAATTATCAAATTGTTCTTAATAGGTATTTGATACTGATATCAAACTTTATAATTGCGATAACTCCACAAAGTAGATGTGTGAGTTACCAACCTTTGGCAGTAACCTCTCGATATTATATGTTTAGCCACCTTAAATGAAAGAGTCACGAGCCGCCACTGAATATTATAATATCGATTTCGTTATATTTTATGCACAACCTATTTATACCTACATAAATATTTCTAAAATCGTTATTTACAATTATTCTTACACATTTTGGCATATCGTTTACATATCATTTATATACCGGGTGTTCATTTCCAGACTATCCAGTCGAAATAACTGTTTTTTTGAAAAAATTTGAAAAAACAAGAAAAACGTTGATTTAGATAAGGAAAGGGAATCGGACGTTCAAAACTAGTACTGTTTAAATTTTAAGTTCCAACCCCTAACCCTCAGCTACCCCTACTTTAAAATTTTAAATGGAACACCCTATCTTGCAAAATATCATTTTAAAGATGGAAAAAAAATCCTCGTTCGTCCATATAAAAAAAATTGGATTTAAGAAAGAACTGTAAATTTTATAAAGAACTGTAATTTCGTGGTGTTGGATCAATGCTGTTGTTCACCACTCTTCTTTGCTTTTGTATTGATACCCGTCAGCTTTTTCTGATGGAATTGGTTACAACCTTTTTTGTGTTTTTTTATGCTTTTACGTAACCTCTGTTTGGTCTGACCTATATAAGAACCCGAGCACTCTGCACATGTAATTTTGTAAATTAGCTCTTACCTCACCTCTACAACTCTTGGATCGATCAGACTGGTTAGGAGGCATCTGTGTTCTGTGATCTTTCAAATTGTACCTGGCCATAGTGCAATATATGGTTCCAAAATCGCACTCTGTTATTCTGTCAAGTTTCTTACCCAGACAACACAAACCTATCTTCTGGATGTCCACTAGATGCCTTGACAAGATAATCCGGTATCCAGAGGATATCGTATGTTAGACTGCTAAATACAGTGGATATCTAGTGGATATCCAGGTGTCACAAACTTCATTATACAATGGCTGTATTGTATCGATATCTAATGGATGTACTTAAATATGTCCAGAAGATATGTTATTAAAGATATCTAGTAGACATTTAGGTGTCACAACTTGGTTATCTAGAGGATGCATTGGGTCTAGGACTTTTTGGCGCAGCCGATTGGGCGTAATCTATTCGGCGCACATCCAATCTGACGCCGTCTTTTCGGTGCAGGAACGATTCGGCGCAGAGACGGTTTGACGAATCCCGTTTCGGAAATATGGAAATATGGAAAATATGGAAATTTGAAATATTGCTGTTTTTCAAATTCACTCGTGTTCTGGTTCTCTTCTTTAGGTCCAGCATCACTTTTCGTTCTATTTTTAAATTTTAAACGTCATTTTTATGAATCAATTTGGATAATCATTTTTCTTTAGGAGATTCTGATATTATTTTCTTTTTACAGCAGCAACTCTCTTTATTAGTCTATATAAATTAATGCAGCATTAAGAATAGTGCGGTGTGACCAATCTTTAGGAAGAGTACGGTTTCACATACCAATTCGTTAAGATCTCCTAGTGCTTTTGATTCAACTTCATGTCTAAGATAAGTACTTAAAGTACTTAAAGATAAACTGGAAATGGTATTGTATGCCTTTAACATCTATGACATTTTTTTTCTATAGAATTTTCATAGAATTTTTAAAATGTAGTTGGAATATTAGAATCTTATGCAAAAATGAGTTTAGTTAATTATTTTAATTAATTATCAATCAAAATTAAAAAAAGTGGTCATATGGAGTCATAATAGGGGTCAGGGCCCCCTCCGGGAGCTCCACCGACAAATTATAGCGTTTTAATCCAATATAGTTAGTAAATACGGACCTTATTCGTTATCTGTCTATCACTGATGCGCATGAATTGATTAATGAGAAATATTTTAAGAAGAAAATTAGGTAATATGTAACCTGAAAACTTCACGTAGTAGTTAATTGATGCGTGGTTTAAGTAGTGTAACTGTATGGCAAAGAGTGTGTTAAAAATTATAGATCATATTTGCGAGAAACTAATAATTAACCTGTTCATGTGTGTTCCTGTTCAGAAACATTTTCAAGAATTAATTATAAGTGTCCTATTTGCATGGACATTTTTTCAAAGCGGTATATAATACAGATAACAAATGAGATTTGTAAAGAGCTTACATATCTTTTACTGTTTTGATTAATTTTCAAAAATGACTCCCGTATACATTAGTGCTTTAATATTATAATATTGTTCGCTTTAATAAATAGTTACTGTATCCATTATAATATGCAATGTGAATACATTTTTAAGAATTATCAATTATCAACATTTAGTCCCTATCAGTTAAAATTAAATTTAATTTCATAAATTCCAACACAAAATTTAAAATTGAATTCGTGCAACCGACAATATTTAACTGTTTGATTATTGGTACAAAGTGATACAAGATACATAATAAATTAAATAGATTATTTGTAAAATTATATTTATATATTAAAATTATAGATATTTACAATACTTACATTATTTTGATATGGCTTTAGAAACATTTTCAAGAATTAATTATAAGTGTCCTATTTGCATGGACATTTTTTCAAAGCCGATTTTTACCTGTCCAATGGGACATAGTGTTTGCGGAATATGCGTATCTTCTAATAGAAGGTGTACAGTATGCACGAAGAGCATTAGTACAACACGAAATTTTGCACTGGAAAAAAACATATCAGGAAAAAACATGTCACTGAATCCTCTTGTTGCTCGCACTATTTCGAAGGCAGATTTCAACAACAAATGCAGATGTCCAGTTAAGAGTTGCCCCTTGTTCGTACATCGAGATGCACGAAAGTTGAGAGTTCACTTAAACGAAGAACATGACATTGAAGTACTTAAGGTATTACATACTTTCATAATTAACAAAACCAATATGGTACAAAAACCCGGATCTGGTGTGGAAAAATTTTATAAGATGCTTCTTTATGACAGTGAAATTTTGAAATTGCATGCAAATTTAACTACAACCAAGGAAATATATATTTTGCAATACAAATATGTTCCAGTAAACAAGCACCACGTTCTTTAAAATATCATATAGATTATGTTAAACCCATTAGGCAACATAAGCATTGGGCAAATGTTAACCGTTATTCTGAAGATCCGTTTTCCCTATCATTCGTCAAAGTTAATATGAAAGATTTCATTAAGGATGGATCGTTGAAATTGCATGGCCGTTTTACAAATATTTAAAAATTGCAGGCCTATTTTCTTTAGATTTTTTAGTTATTTTTTGAATATTCGAAATATATTTTATAGATTTGATTTATATATTCCATCTTTTATTTTTTGTAAATTTTAAAATTTGTACTTGATTTTTTGAATTTGTTGTTTTAAATACTGTTCTATTAAAGATATTAATCACTTATGCGTTTTTTAGAATTAATCTTTACAATTTACAAATAAATCATTTTTACATTCAACACATGTACAAACCATCAGCAAAAATTTACAGTTAAAGTGAAATCCAAACCACGGCTCAAATATTTTGGCAGCACTTGACATTTGATGTTTGAAAATACACTTATATATTGATACAAAATATCTTGCAGTGCACCCAAGAAAAGCTAAACGCAGATGCCAGATCCTGATGGCCTAGGCAGGCTAATGGCATCATATTTACATTTTTGTTTTAATACCAATTTTTGAATGCGCGGTGAGGTTTTGGGCATTCCTTGTAAGAATTCACATAAATTGATTTAAAATTAATTAAAATAATTAAGGCAAAGCGCGATAGACACATGCACTGCTTATTATTCGACTTCCTAGTTATCATACCATGTGTTTCTGACTTGTAAGTCGTGATTAGTATCGCACACTTGTTGTAGTCAACTTAATTGTATGTACTTACATAAATCGATGTTCACCACTTGTGAAAATAGGTTGAACTTATAAACTTTGCGTATGCGCTTGATAACTCGAGTTTAAACGTTTCAACGTTCGACGTTAAAAACGCCTTCAACTCGGCGAGATCTGGAGACTAATAGTTAATGAATTAAAAAAAAAGAGAAGGGTGGATCCTGCCCTGCTGGCAATTATTCAGAACTACTTATCCTATCGAGAACTCATAATTGAGAAGGAGATGTATTCCGGCCGCAGGAATATAACTAGCGACCGGTGTACCACAGGGTTCAGTGCTCGGCCCATTACTGTGGAATATTCTATATGACGGTACACTCAAAAAAATTCATTCTTACCAGCTAGAATAACGAACTTTAAATCAAGAATAAAAGTTCTTGAAATTGACCCAATCATGCCGAGCACTGGCGTACCTAGGGCTTTTGCCGCCCGGGGCGGTCTTAAATTTTGCCGCCCCCTACCCCCCTCATATAAATATTACTACATATAAATATAATATAAAAAAATGTATTTGATAAAAAAAAATTAAAATTTAATAAAAACTTAAATATTTATTTTTCTTGCCTTCTTATTTGCAAAATCTCGAATGATATCGTCAAAATTTATAACATCCGTTAGTTCTTTTTCTATTGAAAGTATTGCTAAATTTCGCAATCTCGAATCACTCATTGTGGAACGAAGATAATTTTTAATTAATTTTAATTTGGAAAAGCTCCGTTCACAACTAGCGACACTGATGGCTATTGTTAAAAAAATTCTTAACAATATTACTATGTTGGGAACACAGTTTTCCAACCTATACTTTTGAATAAAAATTAATAGCTCAAGAGGCCCTTGCTCGTTTTCCCAAAGTTTTGTTTCTTCTTGTATACCAGGTACAGACATAAAATTCTGAATTCTTTTTCTTTCAATATGAAACTGTTCTTCATCAATGTCAACAAAGTGATTCATTTGACATTCAAAATTGTCGTTCAAAAGATTTGATGGTATTAAACACGAATACTTCTCTGCAAGGACATGGAGTTGCTCAAAACGCACCGTTATTTCCTGGATAACTCGATCCAATGACGAAAACATTTCTCTTCGTATTTCTTCTTCTAGAGATAGTCCCACGTCTCGCGAATTTTCACCACTCATCATTTTTTTCTTTCTAACTCGACGCTCAGTGGATATTCCCAACTCTTCACAAATTTGTTTGCTTGTTGTAACTGCGTTTTGCACTAACGTGTCCCTTTGTCCATTGAAATACAATTTTAAAGAATTCAGTTTTAAAGTACATTGATAGATATTTAACCCCTTGGTTTGCAAGTATTGTTGCGTGTCGTTAATTTCCACAAGGACGGGTTCCCATAAATTGAGGTAGCACAGAAAAGCAAAGGATTCCATTGCTTGGGATAATATTCCAGCGTCTGATCTGGTTTTAATATTTTCTTCTTGAGATGTCAATTGTTCCAAAGTATTTAAAATGTTTAAGAAATGTTTTTTTACAATACTCACCGCTTCTCCTCTTGAACTCCAACGAGTTTCTACACTTCGCTTAATACCTTGACCAGTAACAGATAGTAAAATAGCCCATCGATGAGTAGATTGTTGACTCGATTCGTGTTGAGATATTTTAGGATTCAGTTTCCACCACTTTGTAAATCCATTTTCCGAGTTAAAACTTGATTGACAGTTATTTGAGAAAAGTTTACAGCAAAAGCAGTAAATACTTTTATTCGATGGAGAGTACACCATCCACGATCTTAACATCTTTTCACCATTTGACATAGTTTGAAAAAACCAGTCGCGAGTAAGTTTTCTAATTTCGCCCTTGGCTACCTTACCAGGACGAACTACTCCTTCACTGAAATCGGAATCTAAATTTTGGATTTCAAACGGGCCTTGACATACTAGAAAGACTCTTGTTTTGTCTTCAATGCTGCTAGGCCATAGTCCAATATCTTTCAAGGAAGTACAGGATGAGGATATAGGTTGCTCAGAACACTCTTCATCAGAACATGATGAAACATCTACTTCTTCGCCAGTACTTGAAGCTGGTATTTCTTCTTTTTCAACATTCGATGAAGTTTCATTACCAAATACAGAGGAGTCTTTCAGTAATCCATCTTCTTCGCCAGTATTTGAGACATGTTCTTCCTCTTCAACAACATTAGAAGAAGTTTTTTCACGAGATACAGAAACGTATTTCAGTAGAGCTCCAGCGTTACTATTCTGGATTTCCTCTCTAGCTTTCTTTTTCTTTCTAAATGAAGCTCCGCTTTCCTTTGTTCGTTTCATGATTTAATTCTATTTAATTTTCGATTAATGCAGTATTTCTATTTTTTTATATAATTATTTTGTTTAAACACCTAATACAATCCTCCTTATATAGTATTGATGCAGTAATATAGTACCAACATTACTAATGTTATAAAATACCATGTTATCTTTACCTGATTGGTTAAACTAAGTCGATGTATATTATACAGTGTAAATAGGTAACTGGCTTTTTTAATAATTATTATAATCATTGATTCTTATATTATTCAAAAAAAATAAAAATGTTTAAAAAAAAATTATTTTTTTGAAATATTTTTTTCTACATTTTTTTAAATTTTTATAAAAATATTTTTGTACATGCCGCAAAATGCCGCCCCTAAAAATGTGCCGCCCGGGGCGGTCCGCCCCTAACGCCCCCCCCTAGGTACGCCAGTGATGCCGAGTACTTTGATTCAAGAATAATTTAAGAATGGCATACTAAAGGTATGCATATTTACGGTTGTATAATCCTTAGGGATTATATTAAGTATTAGTACCTACTTAGGTAGGCATCCTCTATTTAAACATGCCCATTCTTATGTTATGCTAATCTCACCTTTTAAATTTATTTAAAATTTTATAAAAAAAAACAATTTTTTTTAATATTAAAAAATTTCATTTAATTTTAATTTAATAAATAATAATTATAAAATATATAATTTAAATTTTTCACACTTTAAATTCTTGATAGTAGATCTGGTTTTATTTATAATGATTTGTAATATTAAATTTAATTTTGCAAATTAATTTCTCTTAGTTACATTTTCTAAGAAGGTGGTTAAGGTTTTTATTTATAACATTATTAGCTGTAATATTAAATTAAATTTTGAAAATTACTTTTTTTTTACTTTCCTTTCCTGTCTGGGATTCGAACGCCTTACCCTCGTATTACGAAGCTTCTCCTTAGCCTACTCATCTATGGGTGGTACACGTTTTTGTATTGTAAGAATTCAGGTACCTACTAGGTATATTAGGGATAAGCGAGTGCACACAGAATGATAACATAAAATATAATGATAATACCACCCAAAAAAATATTTATAAAATAAATAGTACATTTTTATATACTATTTAAACTTATTTATTTATTATGATTTATTTTATTTGACAATTAAACAATTTGCAGAATAAGTGACAACATAATAAATTATGTATGGGTATTTATTAATAGGAAAAAAACTACGTTCCATTCCCGGGGAGTTCATTGTAAAAGTTACGTTAAGTGCAGTTTACGTTATGCGATTTTGCTCGCGATTTTACGTACAATTTCTTTTGGTAGTTTTCTGTTATTATATTTCTTGTGGACAATGTTACCCATTGATGAGCGCGTACCTGTAAATTTACATAATCCCTCCAAATCCCTTTCTCAGGTACTGGACGGTATGTGTCAATGAAGGTAAACCCTTTTCAAATAACAGAATCGTAAGGAAAATCACATGACAATAGAGACGATCCTATTCATAAGATTTGCCTACGACTTTGTTTGCGAGTTCATCTTCGCGTCGAATCGTATGCTAAATCGTATAACGTGAACTTTGAAATATTTGCTTACAACTTGGAAGCAAAATCGTATAACGTAAACTACACTTTAGGCTACATGAAGAGAAGGAGGGGTTCTAAAGTGGCAAAAATGGAACCACGTGATTTATGGATGACCCCTAAATGGTATTACTTTGATATCACTTTTTCAATTATATAAAAAGTCGTTAATAAGTAAAAAATATGTAATGGGGGGGAGATTGAAGCCCCTAAACCGCCCCTTTGCGCACGGATGAAAAATTGATGTTTATATTATAAACGGATTTTCTCCTTTTCATTTTCAATTTCTAGAATGGCCATTCTAGATTCTAGAATGAATCAGCAATGATATTCTTGATGTAAGAACGTCATTCTAAAACAGATTATCGTTTTAAAAATTAAGCTTAAATTTATCAAGTAGGGTATAGAATAAGAATGCCGTTCTTGATTTAACTCCTACATGTTAAAAATAAGAAGTTCGTTCTTTGAATCAAGAACTTTTCAACATTCTTAATTTAATGCTCGGGTTCTTGATTCACTTCTTGAGAAAATTTTTTTGAGTGTATGCTAAATGTTCCTATGCCAGAAGGAGTAGAGCTTATTGGGTTTGTCGATGATATCTTCATACTCGCAACGGAAAAGACGGAAGAGGAACTCGCCGGGGCGGTAGATGGAGCCATCGAGTTTATCTTGGAGTGGACCGGTAATATGGGACTGGAGATGGCACCTCACAAAACCGACACCGTGCTTCAACTTTATCTCTTTCAAGATGGGGACTTACAATAGAATCGAAGAAAGAGGTTAAGGTCCTCGGTATAGTCATCGACCATATAGACTCTGCTTCTCACCGCATCTCACAGCGGTTGCGGACAAGGCCGACAGATGCTGCGCAGCGATGGGTAGACTTATGCCAAACTTGGACGGACCACGCTCCACCAAGAAAAGGGTTATTGCATAGGTGACGCAATTGATAATTCTATACGAGGCCCCAGTCGGTCGGCGCCGAGCGTCCTATCCCGCTGGGTATAGGTGATGCGCAAATCTCCAAGATTCAGAGGAATGCGGCAATTCGGATCTGTTGTGCGTACAACACAGTGCCGGAGAGCGCCGTACTAACTCTGGTCGGCCTCCCTCCTGTAGATCTTATGGCAGAGGAGAGGTCTGCAAACTTTCAGAATCAACAATGCCGACAGAATCTCCCACAGAGCTGAGGTCGTGTTGGCATAATAGATGGAATACATCCCGGATATCACCCCCTGAGTGATTAGGAAACATAGAAAGATGACCTTCAACCTTACCCAAAAGCGCTATCCGGGCACGGATGTTTTGGTTCCTATCGAAACAAGATCGGTAAAGCCGCAAGCAAGACATGCTCTTATTTTAAAGAAGAAGACCTTGCGGCATATATCATGTTTGGCTGTCGCGAATGGGATAAACTAACTAACTAACCTGGTCTCCATCATGCTGGAAAATGAAAGCAACTGGAGGGCGGTCACCGAAATGATCTCCAAAATCCTGACCTGCAAAGAACATGAAGAGCGCACGAGACAAAGACAACAAGACGTTCAGGCGACAAATTGAGGTCGCATAACCTAAGCGTGAAACCTGAGAGGCGATGATGGAATGCAGTGCGATACCACGCTTCTCAGTCCAAATTTAGTGGAGTTCTAGTGGGTAAAAATCCCACACTACACCACCCAAATCTTTCGGGGTGTTGTCTTTTGAAGATTTCTCCACTCCCAACGTACCAAAAAAAAAGGATAATTTTGGCAGGATATTTTGAAGGTATGCCGGTATTTGGAATAACATTAAATGCACCATCAGTTGGAAAAATTACTGATTGAGGCCAAGTTTATGCCAAGTACTTTGATAGCTCTTAAATCTGTCGGTGTAATGCATGTTGAATTTTAATATAAAACTTAACATTTTAAAATATTGAATGAACATAATACAATTTTAAGTTAGTTAAAAGATTTTTGTCCTCTTTTATTTGTTATCCTGTTTGTGTATTTAGTTGACTTAGGGTCGTATTCTCTAACATTTAAGGGATCTTAACGAAGAGGATCTCTTAACTTAATGACAAAACCTATTCTGTAATAATAAAAAATCCTTTAGTTAGATACCGCTCTTCAAGATCGATCTTTACCTGGCAGAGTGGGGTGGGATCCCTTCAGGTAGAAGGATTTGCTCATTCTGTAACTCGAAGGGATCCGTAATCAGCGTCAAAATACACCAAGTTGATCTCTTAACTAAGAGATGGTCAGTAGGTGTCATTAAGAAAATTGAAGAGTTATTTGTATTAGTGAATGTGAACTTGAAACGTGAAAAATGAATTTATTTTCAAAATAAATATTCAATTAAATAATATTCTTGATGAATTATGCAAAAGGTATATTTTAAACGCATAATATACGCAAAAATTATAAAGTGTAAATTCGCTCTTATATGAAACGATTTCCTAACATGTCTTTCTTTAAATTAAAAATTAATACATTGATTATAATTATTTAGCAATGAATTACCACCCCACGTTTGTAATCCAAATTATTTATGTCTGCAGAATACCGCTTAACATCAAGCAATTGCATAATCTGGAAGTAGTAATTGTTAAAATTTCGATAATTGTTGTAAAACAATAATAATTACTAAATTGTAAAATTTTAGATGATGATTTGAAAGAAATTGAAGAAGAATTGCATAAAGAAGAAATAAAGAATAATCTATTATTCGCGCTTGTAATAATATTATTCTTTTGTTTAATAAATTTTAATTTTAATTACTATGGTTATAGTAATTAGCATTTGAAAATATTTGACAAATTATTATTTTTTTATATGTTAGATAAATAATTAATAAATAATTATTAAACTAATTTGCATATTGTTATCCTAAAAAACAATGTTTCTTCAGTTAATAATTTATCTAGATAACATGTAAAAAATTAATAATTTGTTAAATATTTTAAATTACCGTACTTACAAATTACAAATTGGCGTTTATTGTTTCTTGACGTTAGACGTCAAATATTTTATAAGTTATTTTTTCAAATCAACCAATGAAAACACATTACTCTTTATACACCACGTGTACTATTACGATTAAAAACATTAGCCTCTTCTTTAGTTAACGACAACTGCTAGGTACAAAAATTTACCTGAAGGATGAATTAGAGAATGGGTTTTTAAATGGATCCCTTCCAGTACCCTGTCCTTACCTAAGAGATCATTAACTAAGGGATAAGTTAGTGAATACGACCCTAAGTTGAGACTTAACTTCTTCTGAAAAACACATCTCAACACGTGCTCCTCTATCGCATGGGTCTGTATCGGTGATTTTACTGGTGCAATCAAACATGAACTTTTGCAAAAAAGTTACATGAATAGCATTGCTTTGTTCTTTTGTATTACTCAAAATAAGTTCTCCTTTCTCATTTATACATTTAGATTTTACCAGCATGCAGTTAAGAAAACATCTATACTCTCGTTTGTCAGGAAATACTCCATTTTTGGAGATACTGTCTACCATGGTATTTACCATTGCTTCAGATAAGTTATTTTCTTTGAGACAAGCTTCTTCATGTATATGCTCTAACTTCAAGTAACTGTCGTAAACATCCGCGAAAGTCTTCTGAAAATAATAGTTAAAAAATTACTTTTTCTTGAAATACCAATAAAAATATAGTTTATACGAGAAAACTGTTTTGTCTACGATAAGCAGAAGAAGAAAGTGAGTACTGTTTGCCTAAAAGCGAAATAATTTAGTAAACTTTTAGATCTAACTAATCTCATATCCGAAAAAATAAAATTCTATCTATTTGATGCCAAAATGCGGATAAACAATTATATTTGGAAAGTTTTAAAGACTGATCAAATAAAAAAGATATTTGAATAAAAATTTTAATAACAAAAAAAATAAAAATAATTTATAAAATTATAGAAAATTATTATAATTTTGAATTGTAAATAACGTCTATTAATCTCTCAATAAATTAGTAATTATGATTACTATACCATGGTAAGTTTCCATGGTAATTATATTTGAAAATAGAAATTAAATTGAATTTATTACATGGCCAGTGCGATAAATGAAAATTTTAACAATTTCGAAAGCATTTTTTGACCTTTTAAATAAAAGCTAAATGAAATCTAATGGTGTTATCATTCGTAGTTTATATTTCTGCATTATTTTTGTATCTTTCATTTTTTCTCTAAAATAATTAGGGAAGCAGGAATTTGCATAAATAAGTTTTTACATGTTAATTTCCTATGTTCGGTTAACTCATTCAGCACCCGGTATATTGTAATAATTCAAAATATTTTTGGAATTCATTGAAATTCTTTAGAATTGGAATCTAGAATTCTTTTTTTTTTAAGTTTTTGAAATTCCTGGAATTTCGTGAAAATCTTTGGTAATCCATGGTACTCGTGGAAATAATTAGAATTATGAGACCTGTGTACAAATTTTTTTCAAGATATTTATTTCTTGATGAAAGGTGTAACTAACTATAATAATTTTAATTAAAAATTGTGTGCTTTAATCTTCTATTTACTAGATTTAATAAAATTTTGTTAAATTTAAAAATTTATATTTTATTAAAATTAAGAACAATAAAAAGTTTCAGGTTTAAAAAATTTAATAATAGAATTAAAATAAATTTAATTTGTTTATTATAAATCTCGACATGTTTTACTACAAAAGAGGGAATTATCTATTAAAGTAATTATAAATAGCAAAAGTCTTTTACATAAAATTTTATAAAAATTTAAATTAAATTAATTGCATTACAATTTAATAAAATTTTCGACAAAAACATATAATTATTAATTTTCAAAGTAAAATGAAAACTCTCAAACATAATAAAATAAAAGGTTACCTGCTATAAATAATTTTTTTGATTATTTGATTATCAAAGAAATGCACACTTTCTCCATTTTATATAAAGTTATGCCCAGGAATTAATTATTATTAAAAAATTTTTTATTTTAATTCTTGATAAAGATATTTTTTTAAAAATTTATTGCATTTATTTAAAATGTATTTATTTAAAATATTTTTATTAAAAGAAACTTATTACCTCAGCCGTTATAGACATCAACATTAAAAGAAAAATGAAGTTACAAATCAAAACCCTTAAAACGGTCTTCATTGTATAAGTTAACACGAAACAAGTTAACACAAATGACAATAACACAATATTTTCTTCTTATATAGTACCTATACACTACATTTGAATATATTATGTATTAGGTACTATAATTATTATTAGACATAACGTTTATAAATCTTGATCCTGTATAACTTTCTGGGTTCATAGTTTTGTTTTGATGTTGTTTTAATAACAAAGATTACTATGCACTAATTTAAAATAATTGTTTATGATTGGTAAAAGTCCAGTAGCAGTAATGGTAATTACATCAAGAACACAGAATCTATTATTTACAAGAATCGAGAATGCATACGTGTGTGATCAGCACGGTAGTGATCAGTAATTACTAGAGACTAGAGTCCGGATTTATAACTAAAGGCCATTTGTTTGCTGCAATCTTGCACACGTGCGATTTTTTAAATTAGATCTTTTTCTAATTTTATGCGATTTTTTCGTGAGATTTTTACTACCAACTTAAAAATATTCGGAAAATGTTTCTAATACATGATTTTCTATATACAGAAAATCACTCAATAAAACCAATTAGTTGGTATTGCAGCAAATAAGCATATGTCATGTATTTTTAATATTCTTTCTAGTTGTCAAAAATAAATATCACACATGCGAAAATGCGCAGTAATTTTGCACACGCCAAGAAATCGCTGCAATAAGTTGCAGCGATCGATCGCATGAAAAGTCGCCTCGTGTAATATGGTTTTTATACGTATAATTCCAAAATAAGCACTTTAAAAAGTTTCAAAAAACAGAAAAAAAGCACTGAATATCAAAATGTAATTTTTATTAAATATTAATTAGACATTCGCATTATAATTATAAAAAAGTAAATTATCATATATTTTTCTAAATTTTCCATTTTTAACACCTGCTAATAAATCGAAAAACTTCACTCTACATCAACTGATGTAATGGGAGCAAATTTGTACAAATTGATTGGTACATTCGTATCAACTTCTTGAACTTGTATACATAAAAGTAGTACCCTCAAGTGTACGAAATCCTTGATTTTTGTCCAAGATGTCGTTTAATTTATTATTGACAATTGACACACTCTCTTGCACTTCCAAAGTTTTTTTTCTAAAATTATTTATAATTTTTACCGATTCCACTAAAGGCAAATATCTTTTTTCCTAATTTTTGATGGACGATAGAACGTATGAAAAGTTAGCTTTGATACAACTTAATTATTGTTGTCGAATTAATGTATTCCTAAAACTTTCTTGACATTCTTTTGTTGCTCCGACGACAATTCTAACAAGATTCTGATTGATTATGGAATTTCTGGAATTCTGGATTCTGGAAAAGGTGTAGTATAAGGAAAATTTTCTTTAAAAGCTTTTTAAAATTTTCTAATTTCTAAAAATAAATTATCCCAAGTCTCAAAAAAACATTCAAAATAAGCTGAAATAAGCACGTTTTAAGCAAAATCTTGAGAAAAAAGAAAATAAAGCACTATCAACATTAGGTCAAATCACTGCAATTTTTAAGAAACGTCAAGATGCAAAAGGTGTATCTTCTGCTTATAATTTAGAGCAATAAGCAAAAAGCTTAGAATCCGGGCTCCGATCATGTATAGGAAATGTCCGAGATGGTTTGAATAAAAAAAAAATCACAGGAAATTTTTACGACCGCTACTGTATATTGTAACAATTGAGAAGAATTGAGAAGGTTTTGGTGTACAGAGAGTGTGTGGAAAAACTACGGTTCTTTTCAAGTGGATATCCGACCTTTATCCCCCTACTGGCAGAGTAAGGTTTTAGTTATAAGTTTGATTATGTCTTTGCAAATCTTCTTTATGTTGAATATAAATTAGTTTACTTAAAAATTAGTTAATTTTCATTCTAATTATGCAATCCCGTCAATATAAAAGTTTACACCACCATCTGGGTTTACGCCAAGTGCAAACCCTTAACTAAAATAGTTATGGCCCTTACGCGACATGGTAGAGGGCTAAGTCGCTCCTGAACAGCGTAAAGCTTAAATAATCTTAAATCATCGAATTTTTTCTAAATTATTTGAAAATTAAAATGTTAACATTTAAAGTAATCGAATAGAAATTATTTCGCATCATGTGCATTAGAATAGTTTTAAAAACTAATAATTAACACAATTAAGGCAAAGAGCGATAGACACATGTACTGCTTTTTCGACTTCCTAGCCATCACACCATGACATGTGTTTGTGACTCGTTAGTCGTCATCAGTATCGCATACTTGTTGTAATCACTTAATTGTGTGCACTTTACGGCTACTGGTCCAAAATTCAATGTGGACTGATAAATTGTTATAAAAAACATTGAATTTTGGTATATTTTGATAAATTATTTATCAGTCCACATTGAATTTTGGACCAGTAGTAAGTGATTACAACAAGTATGCGATACTGATGACGACTAACGAGTCACAAACACATGTCATGGTGTGATGGCTAGGAAGTCGAAGAAGCAGTACATGTGTAAAATAAAAGCAAATTCAAAATAACAAATAAAGTATGTTCAATTTAATATTAAATTAGTACAAAAAGTATAGAACCAAATCACACCGTAAAAATTTTTTATGTAGATTTACATAGAAAATCATTGGCAACTTTGTGACCTATGATAATCTATATGTACAGGGTGGCTCAATTTCGATCCTTCTTATGGGGAAATCGGTAACTATAGGAGATATCAAAAAATGGATTTTTCGATCGTCTTTTATTTTTATTTAACATTTTTTAATATAACGGGATGAAACTGAAATAATAGACCCTACATGTTATATATCATTGAAAAGAGGATAAAAAACTCTATTTAAATATGTCATAGCTATCTAAGGCTTTTGATTAAAAAAACACAACTTTATATTATAACTCTGAAACAAATGAAAATATTTAAAATTTCTTTAGCCCAGTTTATTTTCCTTAAAAAAGTGTCTGAGGAAGGTGTAAATATTATTTCTATAACGTTACAAACAACCGAGATATCAACATTTAACGAAAAACCGAGAAAGCAAACTTTTGGCCATAACTCGAAAACAAAAAAAGATAGCGAATTCCGGTTTTGGCCATTCAGATTTTCTCAAAATAAGAGATCGAGGATGCTCCATCCATTTTTTGATATCTCCTATAGTTACCGATTTCCCCATAAGAAGGATCGAAATTGAGCCACCTTGTACGTATGTAATATGTACATGAGTATGTAATTTTACATACCCAAGTAATAGAGTACATATAGGACTTGTAAAAATACTAGTAGGATGTAAATTTACATATCTTCACTGTAAAAATTTTTTATGTAAAATTACATAGAAAATCATTGGCAACTTTGTCACCTATGATAATCTATGTAAAATTACATAAGGGTGTAATTTTACATAATGCTTCATGTAATCTATAAAACTCTTTATCAAAAATTTATTGTACAAATTTGTACAAATATTGTACAAATAGCATAATAATACTCAATATTATAATATATTATTATTATATAAAGTATGTAACACCTTAAAGAAGCGGTAAGGTCACTGCTGCAATTTTTTCTTTATCTGTGTAAATGGAGTAGTTATGTTAATGAATTTTGGAATCCTGAAAAATATGTAAATATTAGATATAAATAACTACATAGCATTTGCTTACCAGTAATAATATGCATGGGGCTGCAAGTATGTATTTCTCTGTTTTCAATCTACAAACAATTTTTATTAATTACAAGTTAGTGAAATTATCAATATTTTCTTACCTTTATAGATTTCACAATAAAAATTAATAGCACTCAACACCTTACTTATAAAATTATAAATGCTGTATAGGTTAGCAGCTATCGCGTATACTTAACGGACGCTGATGGTGCCAAAGGAAACATTAGGAATGTCTAGATTTTTATGCTTAATTTCAAGATAATTCACATAGTGGGCATGTTAATATTTATCAAAACACATAACAAATATGTAATTATACAGATACCATTGTGCTTTCACTAATTTTTTTGTAAATTTACAGAACAGAAATTAATTTTACATTACCTAAACCAGTAAATTTACATTGTGCTATTATTTTTACATAAATTTTGTAATTTTACACGAACGTTACTGTAATTATTTATTTACATAGTTTTTCAACGTAAATTTTACAATGAAAATCATTGTAATTTTCCATAAATTTTTAACGGTACACCTAAATACAGTAAGTACTATATATTATATAATATGTATTTATTTATTTATTTATTTATTTTTATTTATTTATTTATTTATTATTTTGTTCTTTAACTATAAGTTTAAATTCTTCTAAGAAGCACTTCTGGATACGTGTACTTCTTTCACATGGGTCTTTTTCATTGACTTGATTGGCACAACTAATCATGGAATCTTGCAATACCGATGTGTGTATATTTCTAGCTATAACATTTATATTTTTGAAGAGCAGTTCTCCTTTCTCGTTCGTAACTTTAGATTTAATCATCATACAGTTAAGAAAACATTGATAGTCCTTTTTATCTGGAAATTTTCCATTAGAGATATCTTCTACCATAGCTCGAACCATTGCTTCAGATAAATTGTTTTCTTTGAGACAAACTTCTTCGAAGTCATGCTCTAATGCTAGGAAACCATTGTATACATCAGCAAAAGTCATCTGAAAAAATTCAGTTATGATAATTAGAACAAATAAAGTAATTTATTTAAAATATATAAAAATCTTATCTAATAATTTATCTATTTTTAATAAAATGTTATTGAAACTGAAAAGTGAGATTGAGTTTATTACTTTAAATAATGTAAAATAATGCAATTAAAATAATTAAAATACTTCGTTTTACTAATTTACAAACTCGATAAGTTTTACTGCAAAAATGGGAGTTGACTAACAAAAGTAATATAATAAATAGCTAAAATAAAATAAAAGGAATAAATTAAATTAATTACAGTACACTTTAAAACACACAAACATAATTATATTAAATTAAATACAATAAAATAGTTACATGGAATAAAACATTTTTAAATATGTAGTATGCTTTTATTATTATTTGAATAGCGAAAAAAGTACACATGCTGTTCATTTTATATCAATTATATCGGGAATTAATTATTATTAAAAATTTAAAATTATTTTAAAAAGGTTTTACTTTTGCTAATTCAAATTATTTTGCAAATAAATAGATTAAATATGTTCTAATATTTAATTAGCATTACACATGTTTCAATATGTTACTTGTTATAATAGTAACGTCATTAAAGCTTTTTTTCACGATTATTTTCAAACTTCAGTTACACACTAAAACCACTTTCTTTAAATAAAAAAAAACCTTTAAATAAAATAAATTAAATAAATTTTGTTTAATTTAAAAAAATTATTTTTACACAAATAAATATTTGCTTAAATTAAAAATAAATAAATTTTATTTAATAACAATTTAATATTTAATAAAAATATTTTCTTTAAATTAAACAAAATGATTTTTTTGATTAAAGAAAATGAGTAATACTTAATTTTTATTATTTCAAAAATATTCTAAAAAATTGTTTTAATTTTCTTAAAAATTAACTAGGTATATATTTATAACAAATTAAATATTACCTGAGCCCTTGCAGACATCAACGTTGAAAGAAAAATAAAATTACAAAGCAAAATTATATTCATTTTAAAGTTGACACAAAATATATATTACAATATTAACTGGCATTATAGCGTCTTAATGCATATAGAAGCAGTTAACAAATCATAAATTAAATACTGAAACAATGAAATTTATGCTAAGGGAACTGAGATAAAATCTCACCAAAGAAAGCAATATAAAATAACTTAAGTAATTGACAAAAAAAAAATAAAAGTAACGAGGAGAGCGCGGATTTCAAGCATTATGCATATTTGTTTTTAATGTACGCAGTTCAAATTGAAATTGAAATAAATGCGTTTCATATGAAATTGAAAAGTTTGACAACATTTTTATTTTGCATATTTTGCTTTTTTTCGTACTTTCTGCATGATTATCAATTTTGTGCTTAATAGTGCTTTTTTTCTTTAATGCATGTTTGTAGAGGACACCTTACTTAATAGGCCCCATAGACCTGCCAACAAATTGCGCAACGGAGGCTGTTGTGCAAACAGTTGTATAGTGTATAGTGTTGTTTGACGTGCTGTGCAACTATGGGCATATATGGGTGACCTTATTACAACATGTTTGTGCAAACAACATGTTTGCGCAATTTGTTTGCAGGTCTATGGGGCCTATAATACATTACAATTTTTGCTCCTTGCCGGTTCTACATTTTGTTGAAGTGCCTAGTGACAATATCAAATAAAATAATTATAAAAAGTGGATAGATTATATTTTTTAAAAAGTAATAATTAATTATAAATGGTTTTGTACTGACGAAATTAATTGTTAAGGTATTACGTATCTACTTCTTCGATTTTTCTTCTTCTTCAAGTACCATACACTATGCAGTGTGTAGGAGATCACTTGGCTGAAGCCAAGATGACCTACTAGGGAATTCAATTAATCGAGTGGTTTCCAATTGTCTTCCCCATAGCTCACAGAACATTGATCGATCTAGGGCTTTACATCACAACATTGTAAACAACGCAACCACGATTTGAACTACGGTTACCCGCTTCCCAGTCGGCGGTGTAGGCTTGACCCCATACTACTAGTCACTTCTTCGATTAGTAGATTAGTAAAACTAGTTTTATTTATTAATGATAAAGCGTAAGTTTTAAGAAAAGGTGATGCAAACGGACTTATAAGAATACAATTTAAATGTTTTTAATTTTTCTATATACTTCAGATTTTTTTTCGCATTTTTTATGTAGGTACATGTTTTGACTGCATATAAAAACTTTTATTGAGCTTTTATTTCAATTTTTCGAGCTTATTATTAGCGCTTATTTTCTAAACATAAGTGCATTTTAATCCGCGCTCTCATGACGCTTCTATCAAGAATCATAATATATGAATAAATATTAAGAAGAAATAATTCTAAAAGCTGAAGATCTTTCTCTTTGTAGGTTTCTAACCAAATGTGTAATGTTGATTGAATTGTGTTTACAAGAAATGTATCGATAAAATCAGAGCTGCAAAAAAAGTTTTTATTATTTAAAATATGGCTTTTATCCACCTAGTTGTCCCCGATAACATTGTTCATAAGTTCTTCATAATAATTATATATAATAATACACAATTATTATGAAAAATGCTATCAGGAGGATGAAAACCATATTCGAAACAAAACAATATTTTTTCCAACTCTGAGTAAAATCCTGTATATCTAAGTATTTAAATGGCTCCGTGAAGTTGGCCCCTTTATTCTGGAATTTTTTTCATCATTTGCAAGTGCTGGGTTCTTTAAATTTTGATTAAAAAATTTAAAATTTTGGAAGGGTCACTTTTACGCAGCCCTTCCACTTTTTAAATCTTTATATTATAGCTCGTGCCAAGTAGAAATGAACTCAACAATCATCGTATTTCAGGAATAACTTTCTTAATTTTTGAGATACGGCAAAACTTGCAATATACGAACTTAAAGAATTTTATTAGTTCTTTAAATTGTATATTATAATTTTTGCTGTATCTCTAAAATCAAGAAAGTTATTGCTAAAAAACGATGATTTTCGGTTCTATTTCTATTTGGCACGAGCTCTAGTTTCACCTTTCTGCTTGAATACGGCAAAACTTAGAAAGTCAAATTTGACCCAGTTCGCGCTATCCAATCGAGCTGAAATTTTGCACATGGATTCGTCTCCGATGACAATATACTTTGCTGCCAAAAAAATATTTTCCGAATTTTCACATTTTCTGAGAAAAACAGTGAAAACATTAAATTTTTATGGTTCTATTCAAAAAAATTACCTGTAAGTATACTATTTAAGTACTTATCCGATTAGTACACACCTTTATAGTATTTTGTGTTAAAATCCTTATCATTGTCAATAATTGCAATCATAGTCATGGGGAAATAGAACGAAACTGCAAGACTACAACATAACGTCAAAATCGATTACAAAAAAATAAAGAAAAACGATAAACAAAAAACTGCGAGGGTTACCATCGTCTGGTGACGTTTGCGGATACTTCCGTCGTATAGCTACCGATAGCTAAGATGATACATAACTGCTGGGCTCGATGATTTTTTTTATCAAATCGAGTATCGTATATAAAGGATTTATAGTGAAAAACTTGTTTTTGCGGGTTTAATTTTATTAATTTTTAACTTTTTTTAAATTACTTTTTTTTATATTTTGCAATAAAAAGATCAAGTATTTGTTTCTTCTTTTTATTTCAATTTTATAAAATTTCTTGGAAGTTTGTTTTTCATAAATTAATAACAAATAAGTTTAATTTGCATTAATTATAATTAAAATTAAATTATTTATCTGTAATACATACAATGTTCAAGGACTTTTATTAGTTACTGACGAAATATAAAACTAATCTTATAGGACTGGTAAGTTGACTACAGTATGGACAATCTCCTTATGTTCCTAGAGATTGTTTTATTCCAAATTCTCTTTTCGGCGTTAAAAAACGTCCTCCATCAGTTGATTAAAAATAAGTTTTTATGGCCCCATTGAAAGATGGGTTGAAAGATAAGAAATTTAAATATTTTAATTGTAAATCACTAGCTGGATGCCCGGCTTCGCACGGGGTCTCAAGGGCCGGCAACAGTTGTGTTGCTTGAGTGGTCTAGCACCACACCACGAATTTTCAGCACCACACGGGAAATTATAAAACAGTATATAATTTGGGAAAGAAAACACTAAACACTTGAAAAAATTGTATTTCACATCACATAATATTATGTGAGCACCACACGGCAAATCTAAAAGATGCCGGCCCTGGGTCTCACTAAAAATAAAATATTAAAAATAAAAAACGTATAGGATGTTTTTTTAGCTACAGTTTTGATCTTGCCAATCTTCAACAAAGTACAGTTGCAGAAACTTTGGTTGCTGATCAGGTAAAGGGGACGTCCATTAATTACTTGCGGCGATTTTTGCCCCCCCCCCCTCAATGAGATTGGGTGAGATTTTGCTTGACTCCCCCCCTTCCCTAAACGACGCACGTAAATTAATGGACGTCCCTGAATGGCTGAAGAGAACCTATTTTGTGATAGACTTTCCCCTGAACTTTGATTGTGGGCATGAATCCACCTTCAGCAATGACATTACCTCCAAAGGACGTTATGTGGAATGCAGAATTATAAGACGAATATTTTTTAAGAAATGTTGAGAATATCAGGTTGTTCCGGCAAGCAATGTTTTACTGCAAACACATTCCTGGTGATTCTCTATCCCACATTTTAGCATCACATTTATCACATATTTTAGATATCGCGCCCCAATAGTTACTAAATTATCCGATGCATAAGAACGTTCTGGATCATAGTTGAAAGCACTTATATTCCAACTTCGACTTTGTAAGGCTACCAAACGACTTTGAGCTTATCTCGTTCTTTGGGCTTGAAGTTTTCCATGGCGTTCACGTTGCCTGTGAGTAGACAGTCTTGCAGCATGCATTTGAAGCCTTTGATCACGTTCATTTTCAGTTTCACCTTGCCTTTGAGCAGTGGCGGCTCGTGACTCTTTTCTAAAGAAGGCCGCAAAATTTAAAAATAAAAATATATATACTGTAATTAATAATTACGGTAATTTATAAAGTTATTATAATAAAAATACAGTATTTTATAAGACTATACTACTTGATTTTCCTAGCCCAAGGCGCTAAAATATTTTAGTACGACTTTGGTTATACCACAGATTAATACTTTATAGGCCCCATAGACCTGCCAACAAATTGCGCAAAAGAGGCTGTTGTGCAAACAGTTGTATAGTGTATTGCTGTTTGACGTGCTGTGCAACTATGGGCATATATGGGTGATCTTATTACAACATGTTTGCGCAATTTGTTTGCAGGTCTATGGGGCCCATAACGCTTATGGAAATTCGCGCAACCTGTTTGTGGTCTCCAAAGGAGACCAGAATATTTAGTACAGGAGACGGCCACCGCGAGCGTGCTTGTCGTGCTGAACTGTGGTGGCTAATGGAGACACTTCATAGATGTCGCATCTAAAATATTCGGGGAATGACATTTTAAAATGTAATATCATAGTCCAGTCATGAGAGTAATATAATATAATATAATATAATATAATATAATATGATACACTGATTGTGCATTTTGCCGAGAATGAAAATTAACAAGTAATGTATCCGGTTAGGTTGAATAATCAACTCTTATTTACGTTAGGCTTTATGGCGCCAATCAATTATAGAAACCTTCGTATAATTAAATTCTTTTACTCCAGTAAACATTTTTACAATTCGCAAATACAAGCATTATCTCTATTTTGATATGCTATAGTTAATTTACAATGCACATGCACATGGTCGGTGTGCCAAATCATATAAAGCATTTAACGAAAGATTTAAAATAATTTTGGAAAAATATTTGGTCATTTTTATTGGTGTGTAAATTTAATCACGTTATGCGTCACCATAAAGAATATTGTACAGTATTGGCCATAATTATAGCAACCAACTAATTGAAAATTAATAAATTCAATTTACAAAAAAATTTGAAATCATTGAGGACCTTTAACCATTACAATTGATTTGTTATTATCCATTGAGGTACAGTAGAGGCTCGATAACGTGAACACTCGATACTATGAACATCTAGGTCCTGTGAACACCCAATTTCTTCTCAATGTCAATGAATGTTTTTAGCAACATTATGTACTAATTATACGTTTTATAAGGAATACAAAATATTACTCCAATAAAATTAGATAAAAATAAAACATTAATCGATAAAGATCTGAATTTTGGTGCACATGTTTATTACGGCTTCCTGTTAAACATACTAAAAGTCTCGGTCGAAATGTGTTGCCCTCGAGCCGATATCTTGGAAAAACGGTACACTTTTTCAGTTTCTTGTCTATATCTCGGCAATTTGTGCTGATAGAAAAAAAAAGTTCAGGTAAAAATTGTCGTTAATTAAATTTTCTTCAAAAAAGTTAATATACATTTTTTGTATCTCCAATACTTTAGCTTAAGACACTTCAGAAGGGATATGCATTATGCACGATGTTCATGCTTACTAGTGACGAAACTTTATGCAACGCATATCTTTCTTATACCTCTTTGTACTGGAGAAATAGTCAGTGTTAAAGGTAAACGATTTACCACATTGAAAAAATAAATTGACTGCATTGAAACGACAAAGCTGCAAAACACCTTTTGTAGCAACGTCAGATTACAGCTAAAGTATTAGAGATATATATAAATATATATAAACTATTTTGAAGGATATTCAATAAACTACAATTTTTACTTAAACTTTTTTTTTGTATCAGCACAAGTTGCCGAGATATAGCAAAAAAACTGAAGTAGTGTACCTTATTTTCAAGATGGCGGCTCGAGCGCAACAGATTTCAACGGAGACTTTTAGTATGTTTAACAGGAAGCCGTAATAAATATGTATACCAAAATTCAGATCTTTACCGATTAATGTTTTTATTTGCCGAAAATTGATCTAAATTGACTGGACTAGTTTTTCTACACCGATGTTTGTGTGATAACTTGCGTTAAGTTGAACATATCTTTGGATTTGTGTTCATAGAATCGAGCTTGTGCTGTATATCCTACGTTTTGAAAGATTTAGAAAAAAGTAAAACAGAGATAATTATATAGCAACTTTTAAAATTATTTATAAATTATCAAAATAATATTAAACGCATAAAAGAAAAACACATTACAGTCAGTGGTCAAATAAAAAAGTATTCGTACACCCCTATCTTATCAATGTAAATAGTATTTTTTGATGCCTTTTTTTGACACACAAAAATTGCTTTTACAGCAAAACTTTGTAGACATTTTTTGTTAAAAATTTCATTGTCTTCAATTTTGTATCCATACATATTTCTATTTAAAAATTAATTAACACAATTAAAAGAGCGCGCTGCGAGAATGGGAGAGGGAAATTTTACAAATAGTACAGCTCATTACCATTACTTAGTTACATGAAAATACTTAGGTAGCGTTGGCTGCACTATATCGTTTTCAGTAATTTATTATTTATCACGTGATAAAAACTGTACGTTTTCGTACCGACTATCAGTGCCAAACTGCCAAGGCTATCGTGTTTCGCAAAACGAATATTTGCGATTGACAACACTGTAACCAATACTATCTCTGTTCTTGCAGGTGCAGGAAATAAAATAAATCGTGTAATTGTAATCGGCTTCCAATCGAATTATAAGCTTTGTAAATATTTTTTTTAGATGGTAATAACAATTGCTGGTAATCATTACTCGCAAAATAATTTTATAATATGTTACCAGACGTCCCGATTTGGTCGGGGCAGTCCTTACTTTTACATTGCTGTTCCGATTTTTTATTCATGTAAGTCGGGACGCCTAAATGTCCCGATTTTTTTCTAAAAACGAATTTCTAAAAACTGAAAATATAAATGTTTAAAATATCCAACTAATTAATTTACTAAATGTAAGCACTTTTGAACATCTTAATAATATGTGACTCGCCCACGTTCATAGCTCACAATCAGACGCAACTTGATCTGGGTACATCGAGTGTTAAACTGCTAACTCCACTTTTTGCACTAATATGGTTTTTAATGCCATTCATAATAAAAATTTTGTTTATACAGTTTTTATTGTATCCTGTAAAATTTCACATTTAGGAGTTAGCAGTTTAACACTCTTAACCGACGATATTGTACATGTTTCTACATAAATAATAAATTAGTATTATTATACTTGACTACTTAAACAAATTTTTATTCGGAGAGTGGAGTGAAACGTCAGAATGTGGGAATATCTAGGTATTGAAAAAAACATCCATATAAAATCCTGAACTTTTGAAGCCTGTGATAATTTTTAATTTAAACGCCATGACCTTGAAACATCAAAAAATTTCGTTTGGGGCGCTTTTTTAATTTTTATTTCTCCCCCCCTCCACGTGAGATTCTGCTCGACCCCCTCCTCCCTCTAAACGCTTCGTGTAATTAATAGACGGGGGGGCACGTTCCCCCGTGCCCACTCCCCCACACGCTCGAAATTAACAAGGAAACAAGCAGACAATCCCAAATCCGAGAACCCTTTTTGCCCGTCTCGACCCTTTGTGCCCCCCCTAGAAAAAATTCTGGATCCGCCCCTGGTTCCTTATTATAATATTAACCACTTCAAAATTTATTTTTATGCGCTTGAAAAAGGTAGTGTATTGAAATAATAAAGAAATAAAATGTAGATTGCGATTGTTTTGACTTCCTTGGTGGAATTTTGTTGATGTAGGTCTGGCGATATCCGGTGTTTATAAATAAGAAACTTATCTCACTTTCTGAATACGATTATTAGAGAATCAAATACATCATACTAACACGTGAGTGTTAAATAATTTACTTGCACCATCTATAAGGGAGCCCTTGAACCCTTTGTTCCTTCAGTTGATTTTATATAGTTTAAAACTCCACTAAAGATATTTTTTCATCGCAAAGTTTCGTATCGCTTTTCTATAATTGATTATGCAATCACTTCAAAATCGGGTTTTGTCCTTATAATGACCTGCAAGCGGCAATTCCGAAGTTTTATAAAAATTGGTTGTCATAAAAATTCAAAATTTTCCGTTTTCAAAAATTAAATTGACCTATTTACTATTAATTTAAAACGCTAAAAATAGGTTTATTACCTTCAATAGTCTTTTCTTATTAATATAAAAAAAAATCACACTAATACAACGTTTAGTTTTTGAAATCTGAACAAAAGTTTAGAGGCTTCTTTTTAACGTCATATTTCGTCTTTCCCTCTCCCATTCTGGCAGCGCGCTCTTAAGGGTCCTGTTCCGTTGTCTATTTTAGAGGTCTAAAACTAATGGTGTTACGTCGTTATTAAATGATAAAAAATATTTTTACTTATGCAAATTTACAGGAGAAGTATTGATCTTTTCCGGTATTGAGCCATTTTATCAATTTTGTAGTTACAAAAATAATTATCGAATCCAGAAGTTGCTAAATTTTAACACTTTACAATCCGCAATAAAAGCTTGCCAGAATTTTTTTTGGCAATTAGTTTTAAATCGCGGTGTAGTGTAATGTCTTTAGAACACCGCAATATCTTGCAAAATTAAAAAAAATAAAAATTTTTACAAGAAAAGTAATTATTGGCAACATACAGTTTATGCAAAATTGAAGGTGCATCTTTGGTTGCATATGCTAAATAAAATTGAAAACTACCTTCCAGTAGACGAACCATATTTACTATCTATTAATGCAAAATTCATGTTGAATGCACACTGTGACGATTGGAAACCCCTAAGTAGTCGATCAAGCAAGTTCTTGAAATTTTGTCAACAACAACTGCGAATTTGCGAGTTTTTTTGTTCTCATCTTTGAGTAGTATACCTAGATTTGCTATGGTTCTAGTTGGTTTGCTTTTCAGTTCTTTTGTTTCTGATATATTTTTGTTATATATGAGAATGTAAAGAAAGGTCCAACGTCTAACTTGACTCAAAATAAATAGCAATATTTGAAGAAATTCCGAATCTTTTACTTTTTTTCATTTTCTTTTGTGATTTCCAAACTGATTTTTCACTATTATTTTTCGTTTAGAAGATTCTTTCTGTGTTATTAAATAGCAAAACGGCGTGCCATAATTTTGTTCGTTTTTCTCAAGAGAATGCATAATCAATTTTGCCAACTGTTCAATGAAAATTACTAACTTTGCCTTAAAAACCGCAAAATTGCCAACTTTCTTCCAATGCTGTGGGGCTCCCTCCATTAAGCACGTCCCTGGTGGTAAAGAACACTTTTCTAAGACAAAATTTCAAATAAAATTTTTGTTCAAGTCCAAACCCTTAGGGGGTACCTCCCTGTAAAGAAAATTTTTAAATTTATGATTTCAAACGATCATATCTCCGATATTATTCAGTTTTGAGGCTTAATGGATCAGAACTTTTTTAAAGATCATTCGCTTTTCTACAAATTAGCTTATAACCCCTAATTGTCTAGAATTAACGGATTTCGAGTAATAAATTAAATTAAGTGAAAAATTGTTTAAAAAATTCAGGTTTCATTTTTTTTACTTTTCTTGTGAACCCCATATCTCTTAAACGAAACCTTTTAGATAAAATATGATAACCTAAACCGGATAGAGAATTTAATGGGCTACAACTTTGGTCAAATACATTTTTTTGGTAAATTAACCGTTATCACATAAATTCTAAAAATAGTAAACAAGGTGTAGGTAAAAAAAAATAAGTTTACAAAATTTATTTTAATAAATTTTTCAATATGCCCTCCCTCATAAATTATTATCATAAATTGACAAAGTAATTAACGATAAACTAATGCGTTTTATAACAATGACATTAAAACCAATGCTGTACCTACCTAAATCAAATTGAAATTTTTAGCAATTTTGTAAATTTATATTTTTTTTCTTCTCCTTATTCATTATTTTCAGAATTTCTCTAAAAACGGTTGGTTTGCCAAAAATATTTATTTGACCAAAGTTGTAGCCCGTTAAATTCCCTATCCAGTTTGGGCCATTAGATTTTATCTAAAACGTTTCGTTTAAGAGATATGGGGTTCGCAAGAAAAGTACAAAAATAAAACCCGAATTTTTAAAATTTTTTTACTTAGTTTAATTTATAACTCAAAATCCGTTGATTCTAGACAATAAGGGGTTATAAGCTAATTTGTAGATAAGCGAATGATCTTTAAAAAAGTTCTAATCAATTAAGCCTAAAAACTGAATAATATCAGAGGTATGATCGTTTGAAATCATAAATTCAAAAAATTGCTTTAAAGGGAGGTACCCCCTAAGGGTTTGCACTTGGACAAAAATTTTATTTGAAATTTTGTCTTAAAAGAGTGTTCTTTATCACCACCTCAAAGGTTCTGCACGGTCAAGGAGACACCCTGTATATAGATGACAATATTTTTTGCATGCTTAAGTCGCTCTCAGTAAAAAACGGCGCCACAAAATAAAAAAATGCATATAAACAAAATTGAAGGCAATAAAATTTTTAACAAAAAATCTCTAAACAGTTTTGCTGTAAAATCGATTTTTATATTAAAAGAAGCGGCTTCAAAATGTTCAATTTACATTGGTAACATAGGAGTGTCCGAGTTCTTTTGCGAGTAACTGTATATTACGGAGTTCTACATAATATCGTTGATTATGTACTACCTACTAATGATGTAATGTCATTCCGTCATAAGAAAAATACACCAATCACCGTCCAGTGTTAAAATTCAGCACTTTCTATGAAAATACCGGTCAAGATAATATTTTTCCTAATAATTGAATATAATAAAATAATAAGATTAATAGATTAGGTCAATTAGCCGTTTTTGAATTGACCATGAAAAAGACCACCCCAAACCACCGGATATTTTTCTACTTTTAAGTTTCTTGGTCGACATAAACTTGAGTGACATGTGTCCGACTTTATTTTTACGCCCTAAACCAATAAATGCAGTTGTTGCACTAATCGGAACCCTTGAAAGTTAATAAATTATTTTCGAAAAGATATGCATATTTGGGGACGTATTTAGAAACTGGGGTCTTTTTTCATACTACAGTGATGTTGCTAAACGTATGTGGACATTAACAACGGCATGTTAAATTTTAGGTCCGCCTATCAGAATAAGAAATTTTACTTCGTACCACACCGCTGCCCCGCAGGAGAAACTATAAAGATTGTGAACAGGACCCTTAAGGTAAAGAGCGATAGACACATGTACTACTTTTTCGACTTCCAAGCCATCACACCATGACACTCTTTACCTTAATTGTGTTAATTAATTTTTATAACTTATGCACAAATTGCGAGAATTTGTCTATTTTGTCGCCCCGTTTTTGACTGACAGCGACTTAACAAGACTCTGTAAAAGACAAAAAATATTATCATCTGTATCTCAGAAACGGTGTGACAAAATAAAAAAATGTATATAAACAAAAATGTAGGGAATAAAATTTTCAACAAAAATTACTTATACATATTTCTATTTCGTTGCACCGATTTTGAGATACAGATGAAAATCTTTTTTGCATTTTATTGAGTTTTGTTTAAATCACTGTAACTCAGAAATGGTGCGATAAAATAGAAAAATTTATATAACCAAAAAGGAAGAAAATGAAATTTGCAACAAAAAAATTCCAATAAGTATTGCTGTAAAAATAATTTTTATATGACAAATCACGCCTTCAAAACGCATAATTTACATTGCTAGCATAGGAGTGAATGAATAATTATCAGAGCCACTGTATATCTCGGAAACGGTGCAAAAACATTAAAATATTAATAAGCATTTTTTCTTGTAAATTTTATTCTCTACATTTTTGTTTCTATACATTTTTCTATTTTATCGCACCGTTTCCGAGATATAGATGACAATATTTTTTGTGTTTTACAGAGTCTTGTTTAAGTCGCTGTCAGTCAACGGCGCGACAAAATAAAAAAAATCATATAAACAAAATGGAAGGCAATTTCCAACAAAAAATGTCTAAAAAGTTTTGCTGTAAAATCGATTTTTATATGAAAAAAAGCGGCTTCAAAATGTTCAATTTACATTGGTACCATAGGAATTTGAGTGTCCCAGTTCTTTTGTGAGTAACTCTATATTTATTATAATTAAATATGAATATCAATAGTGAGCTAAAGGATACAAATAAATCTTATTATATGGATTTCCCAATCCTATACAATTAAATGTTGTAAAAAATTATTAATGATTGAAAGTGCTTACTGTTCATTAATCCGAAAAATATGCAAATTAAGTGAATTAGTTTACGACACGTATGGCATAGGTGTTTCGAATTTCGGATTCTCATCAGGCAAACCTGGAAAAAATTATTTGTATCCTTTAGCTCACTATTGATAATCATATTTAATTGTATTTTCAAGAGCTAATAATTTTAATTAATAATATTTTCATAATATTGCATTTTATTGCATAGTATTTTAAATAAAATACTCTCATCCCATTTTGGGATAGTTTAATCACAATTAGGTTCGCCTTCATTATTTTTTTATTTGCTCGGTTACACATTTTCAAAATTTTTTTTATTTTTATTCATTTTGGAATCAAGTTAGGTAGGATTGTGTTTTTATTTTAAAGAAATGTCAAATAATTTTTGAATTTTTATTTTTTCTATCATATTGAATTGAATACTGTGCGCGTTAGTATTTTTTTCCAGGTTTGCCTGATGAGAATCCGATATTCGAAACACCTATGCTATTCGTGTCGCAAACTAATTCACTTAATTTGCATATTTTTCGGATTAATGAACAGTAAGCACTTTCAATCATTAATAATTTTTTACAACATTTAATTGTATAGGATTGCGAAATCCTAATAATAAGATTTATTTGTATCCTTTAGCTCACTATTGATAATCATCATATTTAATTGAATTTTCAAAAGCTAATAATTTTAATTAATTATATTTATTATAAGGGATGGATGAAAATAATTTTTTAAATTTAAATACCTAGTATATGTTCAATCTTTTAACCATTTTAATTAATAATAATATATCTGATTTTAATGTAGTCTTGTTCAAAGGTAATAGGCCCCATAGACCTGCAAACAAATTGCGCAAACTGGCGTTGCACACAGTGGCGGATCCAGACTATTACCATAGGGAGGGCGACAAAATAAAAATTTAATAAATAAGAAAAATAAAAAGTAGTAGTTGATAATTGCAAAAATAAGTTTATTATTTGTTTTTTAATAAATTAAATACCAAAAAAAAGATAAAAATAAATAAATTATATTAAAAAATAAAAAATTAAAGTAGGTAGCTTCACGGTTTATAATATAAAATTAAGTTTACGATTGCCACTTTTAGCAAATCTTTCAATGATGTTATCGACATTTAGTTCAACTTCACGGAGCGTATGAAGCAGATCTATTAGATCCGTTAACGTTTCTTCCATAGTGCTTCTCAAATATGTTTTAATCTTCGCAATGAAGAAAAGCTCCTTTCTGCAGAGGCCACACTATGGGATATGTAAGCAGTATTACAAATAATTTATTTATTAAAGAATATATATCTGCATCTCAACTTTTTAACACTTCGCTTACAGTATTAGGTATTGTGGATTCAGAAACAGTGAGCCACTTCTATTGCCAACATTGCATTTCAGACAATAATTGTAATTTAGCTCCTGGTCGATCACTAATTACTTTGCCTTAATATTTGTAGATGCTAGCTATACTTTCATCGTACCATACTCATCATTTAAATTCAATTTAATAATATTTCTTGGTATCAAATATGTAAGCTCAAAAGAATTTAATGTGTCTACAGAAAATCTAGATTGCAAATCAAAGATTACTGCATCAAGCATTGGTATATAAATTGATCTTCTGTAGTATTCTTCGGGGGTGGAATCAAAGAATATCTAAATATTCTTTGGTGGAATGTTCAATGTTACATCGATTTCTTTGTACTTACCTCTTTAATTATACATCCGTGGATGAACTGTTGAAAATATGCATAAATTCAAAAATAAATAAAAGCGCTTCTATTTTCTTTAAATACTAAAAAAAAATACTAAAAAAAAAAACCTAAAAACACCCTTTCAGGGATTAAGGAAAACACTAAAATTTGGGATTTTCCCAAATTGCAACAAGCTTATATTATTTACCTGTCTAGAAGCCTCAGATTAGGCGGCTTCCGGAAGTTTGGATTTAAATTCTTTGAAGTACTAAATTTCTCTTATTCTTATCTTATAAAATAGATTTAACATTTAAAATACAATACCGTATTTTTGTTATTTTGTTATAAGGTAATCAATTAAAGCCTGAAGTTTAAAAAATACGAAATATTTTGCAAATTTTTAAAATAGTTTTGGGAACTCGAAACGCATCAGAATTTTTTGGTTTAAAAATTAACGTATTTTGAAGATCTAAAGGTGGGCGATCGCCCCCATCGCCCCCCCCCCTGGATCCGCCGCTAGTTGCACAACAGGTTGGTCGCACAAACATGTTGTAATAAGGTTACCCATTTGTGCCCCATACACCTGCAAACAAATTGCGCAACTGAGGCGGTTGTGCAAACAATTGTATTGTGCAACCCGTTGTAGAAATTCAAAATTGTTTGAAATTATTTGTACAACGAGTGCGTTGCGCAACTCATTGCATGTTGTATGGGCGTTGTGCGACACGTTGTGCAATAATTGCAGTTTATTTTCACACGTGTAAGTAGGAGCTATAGTGTTTTTAAATGGCTAATTTTGCAAGTAACAGAGAATTTTTTAGTGAATTTATAGCTTTATACAGTCAATTGCCGGCAGTGTTGAATGCAAGGGAGCCCAGAGAGCTATTCCCTCCCGGAGACTACAAAATGCTCCCTCCCCCCTCCGGGGGAATTTATAGAAGCATATAAAAATTTAAAATAATAATTTATTTAATAGTTTCTGCAGTGATGTAGTGGTATTTCATTATTAATTAATTATTAACAATAAATATAATTAAAATAATAATTTTAAATATAAAACGCACCACTTTTGCCCAGTGCCTATCGGAAAGGAACTAAATTTTGCAAGGGAACTGAAAGTGTTTACGAACCAAGCTTATGGTACTTCCAGGAACTAGACTTCCTGAACGATCAATAAAGTCAAGTACCAGGAACCAAAAAATTCCCAAAAATAAAAAAAACAAAGAGATCTTTTCTTTAACCACTCTTTCATCCAGACTTTTTCTGCGCCATTTTCCTTTCTTTAACACCAACATCCGACGCAACAGTAATATTATCTTAGCTAAACAAGCTGCGTCGCGTCGTCAGACGCCATATTTCCTAGTATAAGTACACAAAAACAACTGGAGTTTGCACAAAATTAGATATACTATACACGATGCACGTGTGATATATATGAGTGGCGTTGCGCAACTCGTTGTGCAAACAATTTTGAATTTATACAACTAGTTGCACAGCACGTCCAACAACACTATACACTATACAACTGTTTTCACAACGCCTCTGTTGCGCAATTTGTTGGCAGGTCTATGGGGCCTATTAGATACGGTACTTGCCCCTTTTATTTGCAAAGTAATTAAAAATTATTCAGCAATAAAACGTAATAAACAGAGTAATTTAAACTCTAATACATGCAAAGAAACCAAAAGTGGACTGAAACTACAATCAGTAATAAAAAATATTCAATAGAAATTCATCTGTTGAAACCCCGGGTGTTTTTCTTTGGATTTTTATTTTATTTTATATTATTAAAAAAAAGTGATTCAATTAATATTAACAATTTAATTTCACAAATCTAATTTTATATGTCACAATTTGACTAAAGAACCATAACAAAAATATTTAAGTATTAATAAAGCTTTCTTTAAATGTGACAATTTTTTCAGTCCTCTAAACTTTATTTATACTGAATGCAATCAATTTAAATTTTATGTACAATTTATATGTTTTTGAAATTTTCAATCAAATTAGATGCAATCTACCCACTATTGTTTATTAGATTTCAAATTTTTCCGTTAATAGTTTCTTTATAAAAATCATGTACTCACTGTTATTTTATACTACATGCAGTCTATCACCAGTAATCTTGCAGCGTAATGTGATCCCCTATGGTTTTGATTTTTTCTTGCCTTTTTTTTAGTAACTTCAATTACTTCCAAACAATCGTGGCTCCAGAATAGTGACTGATACGGTCGTGTGATATGGAATGATGATCAATGAATTTTTCCAATTTCCAGTTTATCTTTTCTGCTAACATCCAAGTTATCTCAAATTATTCACAGCCCACTGATATTCAAAGAAATGAATTTGAATAAAATATACTTCTACTATTGTACAGTATTATTAAAAATTTTAATTTTCATTCTTCAACCACCATCTTTATTATTCGGCCTCTTACACTCTTATCTTCCTGGTGCCAACCTTTTCACTTCCCGTTATCACTGCACTTTTAAACATTTAGCGGCAAAATACTGTTTTTAAAATATTAAATTTAAGTACATAAACCTAAGAGTTATAATTCTAAAATTGGTTCTCATAGATATGTGAAATTTAAAAATATAGCTCATAATAATAAATTTTATAAAATAGAGAACAAACCACCCAAAGCTTATACAATTGAATCACTTACAGTGATGTTAACTTCAGCTTCAATTTGTTTCAAAATTATCAAATTTTTAATAAAATAAACAAAAATGTAAAATAACATGACAATATAGATAAACTACTATATATTCCTTTATCTATGGTCTATACTGACTGTTTACATGACACTGAGGTCTGCGGGAGGGGTACTTACAATTATAGTAAAAGGTTAACGCCACTAACGTCCCTAACATAGTGTATTAAAAACCGGGGCAAGTATCCAACTGAGGCAACCAGCCCCCTGGCACTCCATGTTACAGAAATTTGCGTAATGCTGTCACATCATCATGCAAGAGGCGCTAGTAGATAGTTCATCTAGTGACGTAACCAGTGACGTAACATATAATTGTGACGTAATTAAATATGCGGAAGATTTAAAATTAATTTTATCATAAATTTCAGACATTGTTATAATGTTATAATTGAACGTAGTTATGCAGAAACATACCAATCCACAATTTTCGAAAAATGAGTTAATTACGAAAATTGGCTTATTAGGTACTATTCTTTGACTGGAAAAAATCTAGAAAAAATTCAACAAGCTCAAATGGATTTTTTGTAGCTATTTATTATTATGCATAAAACTACCAACCCACATAATTTGAGTATTTTTGTACAAAATCAAGAAATAGTATTTTTGGCTGAAAGATAACTTAGAAATAATTGACTTAAGGATATAAAAGCACTTTCACAACTGTCTTTCGAAGTGTTTTAACCAATACAATTTTTAAAATTAAATCTTATTTATTTATTTTCTCAATAAGTGTTTTATTGGGTTGGTAGGTTTCTGCATAACTACGTCCAATTAACAACCTTTCTTAGAAAATTTCACCGATTAAACACTAGTTGAACACAATTTATTACACAATTATCAAGTTTTATTTATTAATAAGTTAAATTATTAACACAACCCTGGAACAGCTGTTAGCAGACATGTAGCAACATCTCTATCTATCTCTCTTTACTATGAGCAACACACTTGAACTAAACTACTAACGCCATCCTAAGGAATTAAAATTTGTGTGAAAACTTATGACCGCTTTTTATGTTTTCTCCCATTGGAGTGCTAGGGGGCTGGAGGCAACTATCCGGCTTTTACCCTATATAGAAACTATAATATATCAACTAAAAAGTTTATCCGATAATTAATCAACCATTAACCTAATCTCAAATAAATTACATAATCCTAAAGAATTATTCACTTAGAGTAAGTACCTTACTTACTGACCATCGCATCGGTGCAGTCTACATTATACGCACCCTAACCGAAACCAGTGCAATTTACATGTCGGATTATGAGACCCTTTGACCATCGGTGCAGTCTACAATCGCCCGTTATTTGCAATGTTGAATTTTATTTTAGTTGTTGTAACAAACAAGATTCATTTGCACAAAATTAACTTGCAGTCTTATCTTACGTCGAGCTCAGCACGATAAATAAAATTTTTCTTGTCTCAGAATCAGAATTATAACCGCACTTAAATAATTCTTATGTTTTTCAAAATTTTTTAAAAGTAAAAACCTAAAAACCATGTTCAATATCGAATTTTATTGTCCCTTTTTTGAATTAAAGAAAAAATTCGATTTTTTATACTTCCAACCAAATAATAATAATAATATTTCGCTCTAACTTGTTCCAACAGTTTAAAATTGCTCTACGGAGGAAGTCCTTTACATTTGAAAACTGCCTGTTATTTGCATATGGGGCATTCCACGCCAAATCGGACACCATTTTGCTTTTGCATCTCGGATTTTTTTGAAATTTTTTTTTCTTTTAGTACTAGTTGAGACTAGCCTCTATGACTTTTTTCAAATATTTTTATCATGTCATTCAAGAGATATAGATTTTTTGAAAATTACGTTACTTTTTTTTGAAATGGTCATAACTTCGCGAATAATTTACCAAATGGCACGTTTTTGTTTTGAAAATGTTTCTTGTAAAATGTACTTTCTACAAAAAATATCGAAAAGTATTTTAAAGCAATATTACTATTCGATTTTCAAGTTTTAAAAATAAATCGCCATTTTTAACAATGTTTGTACTGATCGATTTTTTTAACATTTTTTGAAAAAAACTGTTATCCATTTAACAACTTTTAAGCCTAGTCTCATCATGGGCAAACGATGGGTTCTATTTCTTTTTTCGAATTTTTAATTGTTGAGATTATATAAATTTAAAAAAAATTACGTTACTTGTTCTTGAAATGTTCATAAGTCCGCAAATAATTGACCAAATGGAAAGTTCTCTTTTTTTAAATGTTTCTTTTAAAACGTACTTTCTATAAAAAGTACTCAAAAATAAGTTAAAAAACAGTATTCGGGAAATGCGAAGAGAATTATCCCCAAAGATATTACAAAATTTGATTTCTTCAATGCCCGACTGCTTATTTATTGTTATTCTTAAGTATGGTTATTACTTATCTTTAGAGACCGGATTATATGCATTTGCATATTTGCATATAGTTATGTCTAACGAACCCTTAAGGACCACTTCAAATAGTTTATAATATAATTTCTTGTTTAGTCTAAGGTAATTAATATAAGTTTTAAAAAGCTTTAACATGTAAGGGTCGTCTCGAACTTAAGTGTTAAAATATTATAAGAGTTCAAAACACCCCACTTTAAAAATGTAACTTTCGATACACTTATTTTTATATTTTAAAATCAGTTGCTGCTTTGCATCTAACTTGAACAGTTGTAACTTGAACTAAATAAATTTTCAATTTTTAAAAACAATCGTTTTAATTGGAAGAACATAATTATATGCATTTGCATATTTTGGCTATTTTTTTTAATATTGCATATTTCGACTGAAATCTACTGATCGTGCATATTTGGGCAAATTTTATAAAATTTCGTGCATATTTGGGCACATTTTATACAATTTTGTGCATATTTGGGCATATGTTATAGAATTTCTAAAAAAAAGAAAAAGTTTCTATATTAGAAGACGGCCTGCTTTGATAATTTAAATTAGGCAATGCCAACAAATTAAATTTTGGGTTGGCAATGCCTACCCTAAAACTACTTTATAAGTAGATCTACATCAAAATAGTAAAAAATATTAGTAGAAAATAGTAGAATCAAAGAAATAACGTTATTTTGTAGTATTTATTGAAATTTGATGTTGCATATTATGACACTTTTTGGCAATTTTCTTGCATATTTCGAGCATTTATGATGCATATTTGCATGCATATTTCGACCATTTTAAGTTGCATATAATCCGGTCTCTACTTATCATAATTAATCATTGATATTATGTAAAACTATTATATTTCCAAAAATTATTGAATGAAGCTATTTCAATTTTCACCTGATAATTGAGTTTTTAAACAAAATAATGTATTATTTTGTAAACAATTATTATAATTTATATAAGGATCATATTACTACATATTATTTTGAAAAAAAGTATGGGGTCCAAATTTGGAATTTTATCGGTCGGAAGCGATGATACTCCAGGAAGAATAGGAACTTGATTCTTTTTTTTTCTACTTTTAGTATAAGAAAACGTCGTCTATGAATAAACTTATCTAGGTTGCTGTTATTGAAAAAGTTATAATAATAATTTGTATAACAATATAGTTTTACACGTGTCTATTATGATACAATGCATTACAATGGATAATAAATCCCACAGAATCCCCAACAATAAAGTATTTCAAAATTGAACACCGCTCCCACAATACTATAGTAAATACTACACGATGCCTACCAAATTGTAATTTCTCAGCATCAGTAGCGTAGCAAAATCCTCCTCCCGACACCCGGCAACAGATAATTACTAATAAGTTTTCTTCATGAATTTAATTAAGAAATTAAAGATTCTAATGCTGTATTGGTTCCGGCGTTAATGAAGAATTTCAGGACGGGCCAAAAGATGTATACAGCAAAAGATTGTTCATCAGTTGATATGAGCTGCGTTTCCTTTTGGTTGTTTGTCCAAACTGATAATCATCTCAATTTCTTTCAAGTTGAAAGGCTTTTTAACTGTAGTAACAATAGATATCCGTTTTAAGGTCAACTAACAACCGACATTAAATAACCATATGATAAAAATTTTGGTAATATTATTAGAGTAAAAAAAATTAAAAGTGAAAGTCAAGTTTATTTTTTACTAGATATTGATCTACAGACTTTTTGTGTTTTTGATAATTTATTCTTCTGTGAATGAACTGCAAACATTGACCCTATGTTGGTTTAGCATTTCCTTTGGCAGAGCTTGAAGATACATACCTATACGTGAATATCGTGCATCATATATTATAAATCACGATAAGTTTAGAATGCATAATAAATTACTTAATGGAATATTTTGATGTACTCAATTTACTTCTGGTAGAGTGAGGTAATGTAGTACATATGAATATGAAATGAAACCGCCAATGTCAGAACGAAGTGCCTGGAGAATTAACTTCCTTCGATCATTTGCGAATTACTGTCATCCGCTTTCGAATTGTTGTTAGTGGAGGAGTGTCCGAATTGTATTCATTGTGTACACTTTAATTTAAAGTTAATTTTAAATTTTATTGACAAAAAGTATTGTATAAATTGTGTCAATAGTTATAAAAATACAAACCAAATTTTGATTTTGATGTTGTTTTGTTGTGATGCGGAGAGTATTAACAGTTCAAATGTGATATATTAAAAATTTATTTATCCATTACTACTATAATTTGATTTAAAAACACAGGTAAGTTCAAAAATACCATATTTTTCAATATTTTGAATATTCTCCTGTACAAAACTATAAGAATCTAGAAGGTAAAGTTTTAAATTTGATAATATTACTTTTGTTTATGGAGAAACCCAAACGAAGGTTATTAAAATAGAATTGCACGAAGTTCACAGTTTATTTTTTGTTATTTTTTAAATCCACAGTTTCTGTGATTTTGAATTTTTCATTCGACTAGAGAAATTACAAGTAGTAAATGGTTCGCTGTAATTACATGTATGTAGGTCAAATAGAGCAAAATCAAACTCGAAAAACAAATATTTTAAAATTAATTTGTCAATATTATAATAGTAATGGGTCATTCAAAAACTTGTTATGCAATAATAATACTTATGAATAAATTACAAATACATACATAATGTTAACTATAGGAACTACTATAATAATAATAAAAACACTATACCAATGTTAAATAAGCAATTATATCTTTTGTTTTGAAATTTCTGTTTAATAAAAAATAGCCGGTAGGTACAGGTATTTACGAAATATTTGTAAATATACCTACTTTTGAATAGGTACATACATTTACATATATAGTAGTACTATACTGTATGGAAAATATCTGAAGTATGAAGTGAGTGTATAATATAATAATTATTATGTTTTGCTTGTACAACTAACCGTATTAAATAATTAAAATTTTAAAAGGTTAGCTATACAATTTCTAGAAAAATTAAAAATAAAAGGTGAATTTCGCCAGCAACCCCATCAAATTTTGAATCCAAAATAATCTAAATCATTTGTATTTTTTCTATTATAGTTTGTACTCAATTCGTTTTCAAAATATTCTAAAAAGTTACCGAATTTCTTCAGCCCCCCTATCCCCAATTCCGAATATTGAATTCAAAATAGTCCTAATCGTTTGTACTTGTTTGCATTATTGTTATTTTTGCACCATTTTTCTTTTGGGATTATCCGATTGGTTCTTATTGAGAACGCTAGTCACCGGTTTTCCCCATTTGATGTTCTTCGACTTCTCTAGCAAAAAGCATTCCGGATATTTGTTTAAAGATCCAAGGTGTAATACCAATTATACCTTACCAATTAAACTTTTGATTTAAAAATTGCGATTGCAACGATATATTTGATAACAATATTTAAAATTTTTGGTTGAAAGATTTTTCTAAAATGGTTCCAATAAATAAATGGTTCCCCGAAGTACAAGTTTGTTCTACAGTTGAGAGTACCACTCTCTTCATATTTAACACAATCTTACAAACTATAATTTAATTCATTCCGCAAAAATTGCAAACTTGATATTTTTAAATTCACACTTAAATTCAAATCCAAAATTGGGACTAGCATTGGTAATTTAAAATATGAGCATTTAGCCTCATTTACCCTCGGATGGGGCCGGTGGTCGTAAACAAAGCCTATTGGACTATTAGAGGATTATTAAACAGTCTTATTATTAAACTGTTATTAAACAGTCAATCTGATTTATACAACTCACCACTATTAAACATCTTTAATAAATAATTTAACCCTCCTCCTTATTTGTACCTAAACGAGCGCATATTTTTATACCCCTACTCTTATTAAATCGCTTTTCAAAAATACCTGCTCCCACCATCACGAACAATATTTAATGAGTTCTTTCTTAATTTTCTTTCTATTTTTTTCATGGCATATGTGGTCCTTAGTTCTTCTTTTGTTGAATAATACCCTTTGTGAGTCCTTGATTCATTCTTCTGTCTTGGCCAGTTTTGTGATGAAAGAAGTTCTTTTTTTTCTCTTTAGTTTCTGTATTTTCCATGGATTCTGTTAAGTAATCAAAACAAGAAGCAAAGAAGTATTTGTGAGCTTTCTGTTAAGGTTAACGGTGCTGCGGTTTTGATGGTTGACAACAATCAAAATTTCCGTTAAGTGAAAGGTAACGTGTGACCGTAAAAGTACCAATTTACAGTGTCACTTGTAAGTGGAGTGATTTGTAAATTTAGGAAACCTATCTTTAGGCTTCCTAAAGATAGGTAGCTCATAGAGCTCATAGAGCTACAAGTACCTATTTCATGGCCTGATATGATGATGCCATAGAGCCATAGACCCTATGGTGATGACCTTTATATGATATGACCCTATATATGATGAAAACGTTTTCAATATTTTATACTTACAAATATACTTACAGTGTTTTATTGGTGATAACTTAAAAACATTTTAGTTTTTTGGGTTTTCTAAAATATTGATATGGACAATTATTTTTGATAAAATTAAAAATACTTCAAGTTTTTTTCAAACAAAATTTTGTTGAATGAAACAATTTTTAGTTGTTACAAGAAATTCAAAAATGTTGTTTCAATATATTATTTTTGTTAAATAAATATTAATTGATTTAATGTTTATAATGGATTCAAATAAGCTTCTACGATATTATCGTAGAATTAATAAAATAGTTAGATTTGAAGAAAATCAATGAAATTCTTGCACGAAACTATTATTTTGTCTTGTAGCATTTTAGTATATGTAATTTTAACGCAAAATTTGGTTAAGCTAAGAATTTTAATCGGCTAACTGAACATAAAACAATTACACATAATATTTTACAACGACAACCATTTTTCTTGCTCAGCGTCCCCTAGTATGAGACCAACGCCCATGCAACCAACCCATAATTCCCCTACAATAAGTTACATCAAAAACCTAAAATGATTCAAACAATAGAATAAATTATTTAATTAAATGTACAGAAATGGTTGATACAATATTCCTACTTGGTTAGTTGGAATGCGGAATGTTAAATCAACGTTTTTAGTAGATTCGATTAATGTAAAGTACAGCTTAGTGTAGTAATTGATTCAATTAACGAAATAGCGCAAACAAGTTAACATTTTATTTGCACTAGTTTAATGCACATTTTGCATTTGCCACCCGTAATGCAAAAAATTTGTTGATTTTTTATCGTTTGATCAAGCAGTTTTTTTCTCTCAGTGTATGATCTATGATTACGCTAATCATAGATTAAACTTAACCTGTGTTAAAAATTATATTGCTGCAACCCAAATCGGACTTAATCTATGATTAAATATTTAATCTAAGATTAAATTGCTAAATTAAGGTTGCTGAAACCGGGCATAAATTTATATAAATAATAATTATTTATTATGTAGGTATATTTATTTAAATAACTATTACAACTCTGTGATTGGCACTTAAAAGGTCATAAATACTTATGACCTTTTAAGTGTCGACCACAGAACTATTACAAGAATATATATAATTATATCAATAAATATTATTAAATAATTAGTACCTATATTAATGTGTTTCAAAAACTAGAATACGTCCAAATCTATCTATATATCATCTACGGCAGTTTCATCCGCAAAAAGGGTTTAATAAAGTTCTTGATGGATTTTTGGAATTAGAATGCCCCATATACTTATACTTACTGATGGTCCTTATATTATGTAGTATAAATATAACGCAAGTTAGAGTCAATCTTCACATGAATCGTTTTTGCACAAAGTAAATATTGTGGGCTTGTGGGTAAAACTGACCAAGTCCAAAATTCTTTTTTGACAGAAGCAAATAGAAAATTCAGTTAATCACTATAAATGAGGAAGTTATTCGAAATTTCTCAAATGTGTACCTATTATATAATGGGTTGGGTACAACTCGCCGCGCACGATTCGCCGCCGGCACGATTTGCCGCCAAGCACGATTCGCCGTGGCACGATTCGCCGAGAGCTTACAGCGCCACATATGAATAATCTTCGGAATTAAACAAGAAGAAAATTATTTAATGTGTTGACCTTTTGTATTTATATGAACACACAGGTCAATTAATATGGTTCAAATTCTATCTTTCATACCTCTTTACCTTCCATGGTTTTGTAAGTTACGATTAAAATTTATCGATATAAATTTCCAATTTCTAATTGGTAACGGTATATTGACCAATCGCATTATACCATTTTGAAGAAGAAAAATCCAAACAATTTTAAATGTCCAACCGTCACTTCCTAATTTATTCATTCTCAAGTACTTCAATAGGTAATAAGATGGTGTATTTTTAACGTTGTTTTCTGTATTTTATTTCTTAGCCAATTGGTTCGAAAGGTACAACATGGGCGAAAGAAATCGTAAAGGCAATGGTAGGCAATCTTGACATTAGTCAATGATTTTGAGAATCGGGATATATTATAGAATATCTTCGTGGTTTGGCCCACAATTTCGAAATGTTGGAAGCTTAATCTAAATAAAATTGAAAATAAACGAAAACATAAAGAACTACTGTTGTTTTTTCTAACTTTTGAGAAATTTATCTATTATATTCAAATTATATTTAAATGGTGTTTCCTATTTCTTTATAAAATTATTATCGGTGTTGTAAGGGCCATTTCCCCATGCTTACCCGGCTATAGCCTTTGTAAACCTCCAATAATTAGAATTGAAAGGTTTCTTGTGTGCACAAAAAAAAATTAATTTCCCGGTATTGCATTGATGCAAATTTGTTATAAATATTTTTGACAATTTCTGCTTCAGCTGAGAGCAACGATATAGCCAATAGGTCATAGTTTGATTTAAACGAATTATAATTTTTTCTTCGTTAAATTGATCAAACTCACCGCTTCCGAAATTCAATATTTTGTGGGCATGGTTTAGTAGGCTCATACAGCATACAGTAATCCGTCCCTGACAATAATAGTAGAATGTAATAATATGATATTTGTGAGAAATAAAAAATAATTCATTTTCCATTTAAAAAGCGAGTTTTAGTTTCTCAGTAATATTTTTAGGGGATATACCAAATTTTAAGATTTTATCATACATGTTTATAAATCTCATTAGTTTCTTTTTAGCATTGTTCACAAGAAATGTTTTAATTCTACTTAAATTCAAAACTGGTTTTGAATAATATGTGATATGCAGTCATCGCATTACTTTTTGTAATGGAAAAAATTTATATTTTTATATTTTTTGTTATTTATTAGTTGCATCGCATCGGTTAAATGATGGACGAATACAATCTCAGATCGTAATGTTTTAAGGCGACGAGGAACAGAACAAGAAAACAATAAATTATTAACTTATTGCGTCTTTGACAAATCCACCATTTATCAAAATACACCGTTTAGTGCAATTAAATTAAAAAATGTTTGTTTTGGGAGGGGTCGGGGGATGGCAACATGCACCTAATATTAAGGGGTTAGGCTACTTTGACGGTCTGAAAAATGAATATTCTTCAAAAAAAATTTTTGACACTACCAATAAAGCGACAATAATAAACAGCTTATTCTGCACATCTCTAGCAGTGGCGTAACTATGGGGGGTGCAGGAGGTGCATGGCACCCCGGCGCCGACCAGTAACCGGCTCCGACCAGAAACCAGGCACCGAATAGGCGCCATGGTGTCGGCGCCGGTGCTTTTTCAGGAATTCAAAATAAATCAAAAAGTATAAAATAGGTACCTTCGAGTGGATCACTTCAATTGTTGAGCAGTTTAATTGTCTCCACTTTAATATTTTATTTTTGTGATTTTCTTTAACTGCTACTTACTAATAGTATGTAGAAGGTATTTACTAATAAATGGGGACATTGACCGTAACTTTAATTTTCGTTTTGAAATTAAATCTGGTTTGTGTCGACTATTGATGAAAAAAAGACTTATTATTATCAACATTATTATTATTATCCGTGATAATTTTCGCCTGCGGCGCTGTGCCTCCCTGCCCCCCCTTTGGTCTTCGCGTAGGCGCTACAAATTTTCATGCACCTCGGCGCCAACCAAAGTAGTTACGCCACTGATCTCTAGATATACAAAAAAATTTTTATTTTGATTTAAGGGGGTATTCTACTCTAGAAGCCCGAATATCGCGCGTTATTTTGAAGCTCGGTAAAGCAAAAACACTTAATATTTTAACTATACATTTTTTTATTATTTATTTATTTCTAACTTAAGAATTCGTAAAAAAATTTTCAAAGAAAAAAATATATATTTCGCAAAGTTACACGCTGTTGAAAAAGAGAGGAAAAAAATTGTGTTTGTCACAAAATCTTATGTTCTAATTGACCGATTTTCTTGAAATTTGGCATGAATTTTCTTTATATATTATTATTATATTATATTATATTATTATATATAGCTTATTATAGGAACAAAAAAAAATTTTTAATTTTTACTATTTTTTAAAAATTCAGAAAAGTTAAAAAATATCTGAAAAATATGAAATTCATTTTTGAGTGGCGGCCATTTTGCCAGGAAAGTTTTTTTTGTCATTTTTATTGGTTCCTACCATAATGACATTTGTACTGATAAAGAATCTACCTTGTTTTTATTTTTGAGATGACCAGAAGGGTGGGAATCGTGACAAAATGGGCACGCTGTTTTTTATTTTCCCCTCTACTTCAACAGCGTGTAACTTTGTAAAATATATATTTTTTTCTTTGAAAATTTTTTTGTGAATTCTTAAAATATAAATAAATAAACTGTAAAAAATTTATAGTTAAAATATTAAATGTTTTTGCTATATCGACCTTCAAAAAAACGCCCGATATTCGAGCTTCTCGAGTAGAATAGCCCCTTAATATACACAATGGCGGCATGGCAATAGATAAGACGAGATTGCTTTTTATTTTTTATTTGGGTTTTTTATTTTTATATAATTTTCATCCCATTGACTTGAAATTTTAACTATAGCTTATCAGATAGATTTTCTAGAGAAGCACACATGATTATTGAAATATATTAATTTTTCGCAAAATGGCATCAATTTTAACAAAAAGTTTCAATTTTCACCGAAAAATTGAACTTAATTTGTTTATAAAATAAAAAATTGTTAATCAATCGTAATAATCGTGTGTACTTCTCTAGATAATCTATCTGAGAAGCTACAGTTAAAATTTAAAGTCAATCGTATAGAAATTGCTTGAGTTCTAGTGCTTGCCGCGGACCTCCCAAAATAAAAGGCAATCTCGTCTTATCTACTGCCATGCCGCCATTGATTGTGTGATATTAAATGAAAATATAAAATATTTTTATATACCTTAATTTGTATACCTTAACCCCTTAATTTAAGGCGGTTAACCACTATAAATAGTTGTTTTCTATTATATTTGTATTGTATTCTATTCTAATAGCTCATTTTTAATTATTGGATTATGGATAAGTAAAATAAATAGAAGACGTTAATAAGTTTCATTTGTTTAATAAAAGTTAATAACTTCTCTGACAAAATTATATCTATCTAACCCTGCACCGGTAACCATGTTTTAAGCTGTTACTCACAGTCCACAGTTCACATGCAGGGTTAAGATTAAAACAAATATTTTAATATTTAGTCTGGTTTTGGCCGATGTGGTAGAATTGGTGAATCATTTTAATTATTTTAATTAATATAATTTCTAGTAAAACTACTACTTATTGGTGAATTATTTTAATGTAGTATAGATACTACTATTCCTAATTTCTACTTTTCACGGATCATTAAAAATAATCCATTGGGGTGCCAATAATATTAGTATATGTTTTAAATAAACCAAAAGAAGAAAATAACTGATATTTACAAGAATAACATCAAGTATTTTTTGGCTAGTTTAATATTTTATTCATTATTTATAGATCCTTAATAGTTTAGTTCGACTATTTTTCTCACTTCTTAAATATTTTTTAAATTTATTCATTATATACCACTGACGATCGGAAATAACCTTGAAATACCTTATATCGTATTATAAATTTTTAACTTTTGATTTTTCGATCACTAATATATTTTTTACAGCATATTATTTATATTCATATTTTTTTAAATATTTTTAAACCTGACCTGTTAAGGGATAATTATGTCTTTTTTTGATTTTTTGAATATAACAAATATATCAAATATAACAAAAGACGTTATGATCTTTATCACAGTTATCCGATTTGGGAGACGACTTTGCCTTTCTTTTGGTAGCGTTAAACTACATTAGCCAAATCACCAGCTAATGATGCGACCAGCTGCGGTCGCATGATGATAGTTATGGAGATAAGGAGATAGGCCTATTCGGAATATAGATAACAGTGTTGAAATATCAAAAACTTTTGAGATACAAAAGATTTCAATACACTGGTCTTCCAATCGAAAATTACTGATTTTGTGCGAGATGTGTTTTATTTGTTAAACAGAGACGTGTTTATAAAAGCCTATAGTTGCCGGGAACCATACTGCAAAAAAACATAAAAAGTTTATCCTTGCAGAATTTTGAGAATCAGGATATATTAGAATACCTTATTCGTGGTTTGGTTCACAATTTCGAAATGTTGGGGGCTTAATCTAAATAAAATTAAAAATTTGAAAATAAACGAAAATATAAAGAACTACTGTTGTTTTCTCTAACTTTTGAGAAATTTATTTAATTCATTTTTATGGGTTCAAAATCTATCAAAGATTATCGATAGATGGGGTTACTGAACGGATAAAAATAAAAAACTCCCGGCGAATCATGTCACGGCGAATCGTACCGTTCCCTTGTAGAAATGCTGGGCTATGATAAATTGCGTTATGAGAGTTATGTAGTTATTGAAATTTGAAGTTAAGGGGTTATGGGGTTAATGGATTCAATATATTAGATATAAAGGGCTAATTGGGCTTGGATTATAGTTTTTTTTGTTATAAAGATATATTTAGTAAACATGATCTAACCCCCAGGCCAGAAAAAAAATTTTTTGTGTGGCTGTGTGATCATTTACCTTTATACCATGGACCGAAAGAGTAAAGTAGTAACTTATACCTTGAAGAACAAGTAAAAAGTATTATTTATAATATTAAATATTAATGCTTTAATGTATTATTTAAGGAAAACGGCGTCCTCCGAATTAATCTAAATTTGTTCAAAACTTTATATAACACTTTTCAATTTTCAGATTTATTATCAAGATGAAGAAATACTTCAAATTATTTTTTCAAAGGATTTTCAAAGATTTTCGACAAAAGGAACTCTTACCTTTAAAGTTATTATTTTTTCTACATGCTTCGAGTAAGTTGTAATGACTCCGAATGTGCACACATGGCGTTTTAAAAATTAGTCGTCCCATGTCGAATAAAGTTTACAATTATTTATAATTTATAGATGATCTATAAAATGATAAATAAATAAGTAAAAATTTAAATATCTGAATTATAAAGTATATAAAAGTACTTATGTACGGGATGACCAATTTTCAATCGTTATAATTTGGACCAAATCAAACATCATCAAAATGAGTTTGAACTAAATTAAATTTATTTTTAGCAATTTTTGTTCTCTATCCATACCTCACCATTCACATGAGAGAACTAGGAATAAATGTAGAAGAAACTGCAATAATGTCTGCGGTTACACCAGTTGTTAGTATTTTAATGCCGCCCATTGCGGGAATCGTAGCCGATAAACTTGGGAACTTTAAGGTGCGAATACAATTCTGTTTGAGAAATTTTCTAACATAACAATTTATTTGATTCCAGTTGATGTTAGCAATTTTTTCAGCATTAAGTGGAACATCGGCTTTATTTTTGTTGTTAGTTCCTGTTGGTAGAATTACTGAACATTACCCCAACGAAGTAATTTTTGGATTATCGTGCACGTCAAATTCACCAATCAGGCTATCGCTGTACGAAGACTATCCATGCAAACCGTTAGATCAAAATCAAACGTACAAAACAGATGTGACTCTAGAAGCATGTGGTTTTGTGTGCCAAGCTATTACCGACGATCGAGATTCTAAAGCAATTTTAAATGCAAAAAAATATGGAGTCCAAATGCATAACATCAAGAAAAACACATCGATTACTTTAACTTATGAGTTGAACACAAAACTGCCAATTCCTTCTGAAAGCACAGGAAGAAGGTTTAAAAATAATAAACTTTATTTAAACTCAATAAGGAAGTTATCATTAAATTCATATTTTTTTCCAACCCCTACTTTATTTAACTTCTCGTGTGGTTATTTAAGAGATTCCATTTCTGTAAAAAATGAAACAAACAAAATCGTTACTTGCATGTTTGGAAGCAAAGATCAATTTAAGCAGTTGGATAATATTCCAAGAGAAAAATTTCTGTCACAAATTGGATTAAGAGCCCGAAATCAGTCTATTAACGATAAAGATGAAAAGAGATACATTTATAATATGTACACTTCCAAAAGTGGAGTAAATCTTGAAAGCTCTACTTGTATAGATAATTTTCCCAAAAATAAAGAATTTATTAGTATCAGCGTTCCGTTACACGATAAAAATGATAGCGAATTGTATAAAAACTTGGATCTAGGAAGCTGTGCCCCCAGATGTATTGCGACCAGTCTAAGAAGCAACGTTTGCTCTAATCAAAAAACTGTAATAGAATTAAATATAAAGTTAACTTTTTGGAGCTATTTTGCCGTGAGAGTTTTTTTAGGAATGATAAGTGGAACTGCATTTGCCATGTTTGAAGGAGCGGTTATTGCTATTTTGAGAGAACAAAAAGCAGATTATGGAATGCAAAGGATTTATGCCACTATTGGTGGAATGATCAGCTCACCTATCTCGGGATTATTGATAGATTATGCTAGTCGAGGAAAAGACCACGCAGATTTTAGGTAATGTTCCATTCCAAATTGGGTTTTTTATTAATCAATTTCTTTTCAGACCTATATTTTACTTCTACGCAATTTTAAAAATCAGTAGCGCTGTTTTGATGTTATTTATGGATCTAAAATTTAAAAGTCCGGCTAATAATGTTATGTCAGATGTTTTTCATGTTTTAAAGAAAGTGGAGTTAATTAGCCTTCTAATTATATGCTTTCTATTAGGTAAAGTAAATAAAACTTTTAATGCCAGGTTTCGATATTAGAACAAATTTGGGAATTTTGTACAAAAATTTTGGCTAAGGTATATCAATTCCCAGACTTATTCAATTTCCATTAGGTGCATAAATTGATAAAATTTTAAATTAATTATTTTGTAAATTTAGGTACCGCTTGGGGATACATCGAGTCTTTTCTATTCTGGCTATTGCAAGATTTGGGTGCAACGAAATCATTGATGGGTATAACTATCACTGTTGGTGGTATTGCCGGTATTCCACTTTTAGTGCTATCTGGCCCCATTGTTAAACGAATAGGTCATGCAAATGTAATATTTATTGGATTTATGTTTTACACTATTCGTTTGCTTGGTTATTCCTTAATATATAATCCATGGTTATGTTTAATATTTGAAGCCATGGAAAGTATAACCACTTCTTTAACTTTTACTGCCATTGTGACTTATGCAGCAAAATTATCGACGGTAACAACGGATAGTAGCGTCCAAGGCTTAATTGGTGGTCTCTATTTTGGAGTAGGTAAGTACATCATTTAATGTTGTAATTGGTATTTGAATTAATTATGCACTAAAAACAGGAAAGGGAGCTGGAAGCTTAGTCGGTGGATATTTAATGAAGGGCTTTGGTATTAGAGAGACTTTTCGGATATTTTCGGTAGCATATGCCGTTATTGGGATAACGTATTTTCTATTTAATTACTTTTTCATAAGAAGAAGAACTTCAGAAAATGTTGATATGGCAAAACAGAACTCAATAGATATTATAGAAGAAAATAAAACAATTCCCAAAAATAACATAAACAATCCGCTGCCAAAGTCAGTTCTAAAAGAAGAACCATTATCGTATGAAGATGCATTTACAAATATGGGTTTTGAAGATACGGAATCAGAAAATACTGTGGATAATAAACTGTAACATATGTTATAAAAATAAATTAAAATATTTTTTAAAACTAAACATATTTTATTTATTTATTTCGCCAGATAAACCAGCAGCTACCAGGATTTCCGGTTGGAGGTATACCGCTCGTTACAAATTGCAAAGGTAAATGCTACACCATTTTCTTACCCAACACTCCTTTTTTTTAGCTTTCCGTTTTTTCACAATAGTAACGCTATATTATTAATAAAAATGAAAACCTTGCAATCAAGTCACACAACTGACCAAAAAGGACGATGAGTTGGCTCTCAAGTCAACACGAAATTTTGCTGATCACGAGACTGTCGAGTCTCCACAACTGTCTCGAGAGCGTAAGCGATCTCAAATGGACAGCACCCTGATGAGAACAATTTCGAGACTTTCTCTCAAAATTTTGTCTCAAATGGACAATAGCCTTTAGAAGTACAAAGATAAGCACATTTTAAAAATCGTCACCTTTTGATGGTGACGTCCCGGGTACCTGGGACCTGGGTGGCCATTGACGCACATTTTGCTGAATAATTTTTTAGGAGGATTTTATAGAAGGATATATAGGAGGAGGTGTTGAAAAATCTTCAATTTTAAAAATTTTGATAATTTGAAATTTGTGAGATATTTTTTTTAATTTGAATTTTGTTTTTATAATTCTGGATTGTTTGTAAATATGCGTTTTCGATTATTTGTACTTAAAATTGTGTATTTAAAAATGTTGTAAATGATTTCTTGTAAATAGTGTAAACATTTTGAATTGGTGCATCTTTTCGAGCCAACAATATGTTTAAGTTGGCAAAAATGAAAGCGATACTTGCCCCTTCCAAATTGGTCCGTCGAGATGATCGGACGCTTTTGCAAGAAAGTCCCGTAAAAATATTAAATTAAAAGTAAAAAATTGAGATTTTTGATTGATTTTGTGAATAAAGTTTTAATTTGAGTGAGTAAATTTATTGGTATTATTTTCATACGGAAATTTTCCAAAATTTTGAACGTACTTGAGATTTCTGATGGAATTTGGATTTGGAAAATGAAAAATAAAATTGGATACGTTAATTAATAAATGATAAAATGAGATTGGATTATTATTGCTGAACGGGTTGTGGTTCCATGCAGGGCCGGATTAACCAATAAGCAAACTAGGCAACTACCTAGGGGCGCCGAGTAGGAAAGGGGCGCTCAAATTATTTGACCTCATAATAAAACTGAAAAACCACTTAAAGGCTAAGCAAACAGGTTACTAAAAAATTTTGGATTATTGAAATCCATTGATTATTGAATTTTAACTGAATTTTGGTCTGTCATTTTGAATAAATGTGACAAAGTCAGCCAATAAATCTCATCAAAAAATAGAAACAGGTTTATCAATTAATTGCTGTTTCAACCAAATTCTACAGTTCACTATTAAGATACTTTCGTTTTCTATGAGATCAGTATACTCGTATGACGTTTACGAAGAACATGGAAAAGAATTGTCGAATATTTATGAATATAAAAACGAAGACAGTTTGGCAAAAGTAAGCATGGTCAAGTCGGGTTTGGTGGGAAAACTGGAGTGTGAATTAGCACTTATTTGCATTTATAGACAGATTATAAGAATTGAAAAAAAGGATAGCAAAATGGAAAATTATTTTGGATTTTTAAATAATTTGAAAAACCTTGATGATGGCAAATTACGCAATCATTTACAAAATCTCCAAACATGTGAAGAGTTGAACTTGGAATTTTCTAAACAGTGCATTTAATTCAAATACTTTATTGGAAATATAAAATAATTAGAAGGAAATTTCAAATTTTATTCAAGAGAAAAAATTGATTTCAATGTTTCCCAATTTAGAAATTGTAATAAGGTCATTTTCAACTTTAAAGAGATCCAAAACATACTTAAGAAATTCAATTGTTAAAAAAGGACTTAACGAATATAATTGCGTCTATAAATAGTGAGTTGACCAACACTGCTGATTTTGAAAATGTTATCAGAGAGTATTTGGAAACACGCAATCCCGAAAAAGAATTAAATTTTTGCAATATGTATTTTGTCATAAAAATAAATTATTATCGAATACCTACAATGTTCGTTTTATATTTTTTATCCAATACCTGCAAGTAAAATCACTTTCGCTCACTAGTGGATAAAAGTCCACTTTGACGTTTGAAAATGTCAATGTAAAATTATATAATGTAATTTCAAATTTTATTTGATTTTGAAATTTTAATTTTACTTGCAGGTTTTGGATAAAATGTTATATGCGACTCTTGAGTAAAGATATTTGTATCCACTTACGGAAGATAGCACACTCGGCGTTGCCTCGTGTGCTAAACTTTCCTTTCGTAGATAAAATGTATTTTTACTCACTAGTCCCATAAATTACTATTATCAGTTATGAATAGCAGATATCCCAAAAATCTAACTAAAGTAAAATCGACTCAGGAGTATAAAACTATCACTAAATAAGAAAATAATTTTAGAAAAAATTGGTGCCTTCGCGAGATCTGATTTTAAGATAAATGAATAATATGTATTTGTAAGACAAGAATTTCAAGTTAAATTTCAAAAATTTAGAAATATCGAGTCTAAGCTTGAAATTTTCTAGAAACATTTATATGGGGGGGGGCGCTTAAAAACTTTTGCCTAGGGGAGCATACATTAATAATCCGGCCCTGGTTCCGTGCCCACTTGCACTGAAGCTCGAAGCTTATTGTACCCCGCGTTCCAGGTTTTACTCCATCAGCTTTGTTTCCTCAATAAAGTTGAGTATACAGCTGATAGGTGCTTGAGTTATTTTCTGAGTTATCGGATATGGCCAGCCGAGGTGTCGTAGCCTCAGCGAGGCTAGAGCTGGACACACACACAGCAAGTGGTGTGGAGTCTCTTCCTCCTCACCGCACTTCCTACATGTAGGATCTTCTACAACCCCAATTATATTGAGGTGCCTGTTCAGACAGCAGTGTCCTGTTAGTAGACCTACTGTCTTCCTCATCTGTGGTCTACTCAGCTTGAGGATTTCACATTTTCTTTTGCTACTGGAGGGCCCCCCAATGAACTGTAACAAACCGCCTTCAGGTAATTTAGTTAAAATTAATTATAAATTATAATTTAGCTCGATTCCTAAAAATATTCATTTCAAAATTATTTTAAAAATTATCAACACGATTACAAATATTCAAATATCATGCAGACGTTCAATGTAACAAAACGGCTCAATTATCAGGCCAAAGTTTTAACCCAAAAGCCATAAAATTTCTTACATATTTCGACTTTTATTATTTTTCTATCAGCAGATTTTCAACATACAATATTCAACCATATGGACATTAAATGTACTTTGCAAAATCACTAGCTTGATAAAAATCACAACATAAATATAAATTCATTAGTTAATAAAATTCTTATCTGTTGCGTTGTTAGTCAAATAAAACTAAACATATTTATTATGTATTTATTTGTACTAATAACTAGAGTACTACATTGTTCTAATGTTCTTTAGGTACTGACTATTGTAAGAGCTTGTTAGTAGTAGTAAAGTAATCTTGGGTTTACGTCATAATTTTATAGCATTGTGACATAATGCAACATCCCCCTTATTTACAAATTAAATTTTTTTTTTTTTATTATTAATATTAGTAACAGTTGTTGTAATACTAAACATTTAAACATTTATTCTTATTTTTTAATTATATTAAACTTATAAAATTTAACAAACAAAATTCCTTAAATAGCTAGGTTGTTGTCTTATCCTAGTAGATCAAGGCCTAAATGTGAACTATGTACAATTTTTAACATTTCGTTTCTAAATTTAATTGGCACTATAATTTTATCATTATAAAACAAAAGATCATCTTTTAATTCTATATTATCTTTTATTTTAAAATAATTTGACAATTCTGCATTACATAGCATTTCAAAATTTCTTTGGTTCGGCCATCCTTCTTTATACCATTTAACTACTTCTTGTAAATTTTTATCGTTCGCGGTAGCAACCTTGAGCTGATTAAGCCTATATTTTGAAACTGGTAATTCCTTTTTTAGGACATGTACCATTTCACTCGTTATGATTTCATCTTTGGCGTTATTTTTTATTACATTTCGCGACAAGAAGTCGGCTAAAAACATTTTTGTTCCGGGCATATATTCAACAATTAAATCATACTTTAATAGTTTTAACACCATTCTTTGTAATCTGGCGCTTATTTTATTTATGTCTTTTTTAACTATTGAAACTAATGGTTTGTGGTCGGTTTTTATTACCATTTTTCTTCCATAAATAAACTGATGGAATTTTTCAACGGACGCGCAAATTGCAAATAATTCTTTTTCTATCGGTGCCCACCGTACCTGACTTTCAGTGTAGGTTCTAGAATAAAATGACACTGGCTGCCCTTCTTGTAAAAGACACGCTCCCATACCAAAATTTGAACTGTCTGTTTGTATTTCTATTGGCAATTTTGAATCTATTATTTTTAATGTAGGCGCGCATGTTAAACTTAATTTTAAGTTATTAAACGACTCGGTTTGTGCTTGACCCCAAACCCATTTTATATCTTTTTTAATTAGATCCCTTAATGGCGCAGTCATTTCCGAATATTTTGGAATAAACTTACTTAAATAATTAGTCATTCCTAAAAACTTTTGTAACCCCTTTACATTTTTAGGCGGTTCAATCACTAAAATTGCTTCAACGTGTTTAGGATCTGGTTTTATACCTTCTTTTGATATTATTCGTCCCACGTACTTGACCTCTTTTACTTTGTACTGTACTTTTTGTTTATTAAACTTAACACCGTACTTTTTAGCCCTGTCTATGACTTTTTTGAGAATTTCGTCATGATCGTTTTCATTTTCCCCTGCTATTATAACATCATCGAAATAGACTTTCACCCCAGGAATATCCCCAAATAACCTAGTATTTAATTCCTGCAAAACTTCGGGTGCGGAACTAATTCCAAATGGCATACGTATAAATCTGTATCTACCAAACGGTGTTCCGAAAGTACACATAAAGCTACTTTCTTTATCTAATTCGACTTGGAAAAACCCATCTTTAAAATCTAACACGGTGAAAATTGTTTTCCCCGCAAGATCAATATAAATTTCCTCCTGAGATGGTATTGGATACCTTTCTCGAATGATATACTCATTTAATCTTTTTGGATCAAGACATAGACGTAACGATTTATTCGCTTTTCGACTATTAATAAATTTTGGCACCACTCTGTAGGTTCAGTTACCCGAGTTATTATACCTTGTTTTTCTAACAATTCAAGCGCATTTTTTAATGGCTCTTTTAATTTTTCGGCAATTCTTCGTATAGGATTTACTATAGGAACTGCATTTTCCTTTAGCTTAATTTTATATTTCCCTATTTTTCCTAGGCCCGTAAAAATTTCATTATTTTGAATTATGAAGACTTCTTTTGAGTCTCCCATAGATATTTTATCTACCCGTTTTATTAACCCAAACCTTATGCAATCTTGCAACCCTAACAACGGCGTCGCTTTGGTATTTATTACCATGAATTTGCATAATAATTCTTTGTTTTGTATTTTACAAACACAACTTATTTCTCCCTCCGGTTTCATTTTATCACCACTGTATGACGTAAGTATTACATTTTTTGGCTTCAACTCAAGATTGTTACCCCTATCTTTAAGAATTTTATAAACATTTATAGGTATTACATTAGTTTCGGCCCCGGAGTCTAATTTAAATTCTACTTGAGTATTACAAATTTCTACATTTTGTAACCATTTTTTCTCATTTAGATTACTGAATGAACTAACTTGAACATTTTTTATGTTTTCCTTGTTAATTACCCCTATTGATCCTAAATAAAATTCACTGTCACTACTGTTATTTTCGTCTTTTTCTACTTGGTGCACTTTTTTATTATTTCTACGAACAACTTCTTTGCGCTTAGATCTTTGCTCACACATTTTCGCGAAGTGATGTTTAGCGTTACAATGTAAACATGACTTACCGAATGCTGGGCAGTTTCCGTATCCGTGTTTGTTACCACATTTTCGACACGTGTTCTTCTTTTCTTCTTGTGCTGAGCTTGATTGATATTTTGGTCTTCTTTTTTCAAAATTCGACTTTAGTCCATGCACACTTGTTTCCACTTTTTCCTGTAGGGTTTTCATCTGCTCTTTTCCAGCTTCTGCTGCACGACACTGATTTATTGCTGTGTTTAGTGATAAGTCTGGCACCCGCAGTAGCCGTTCTTGCAAGCTTGCATCATTAATACCTATCACAATTCTGTCTCGGACCATTCTTTCTTCTTGTTCACCGAATTCACACAATTTTGCTTGTACTCTTAACTCGGTGACAAAATGATCGAATTTTTCTCCATCTTTTTGTGATCTACCAAAAAATTTAAAACTCTCAAATATCACATTTTTTCGCGGAATGCAATAGGTTTCAAACGCTGCCAGCACTTCACTATAGTTTTTTCTTTGCGTTTCACTTAATTTTAGCGTTTGATAAACATCTAAAGCTTCTTCACCAGCTACGTTGAGGAATATAGCAATTTTTACTTCGTCCTCTTTTTCGACGTAACCGCTCGCTTTCATGTAAATTTCAAACTGTTGCTTGAATTTGGCCCAGTTGGTGCCATTCTCCAAAACAAGCTTCTTAGGAGCTTTTAGATTGAAATCCATTTTTACAGACTTTGAAAATTATTTTCAGAACTGTCAATTTTTAAATGTTTATCAACTTGGAAATTTTTTCACTTCTAGTTTTTTACGCTTTTTGTAATAGTTTCTCGATTTTTACACTTTTTGTAAAAATGTTTTAATCACTCGACATCAAACTTTAATTATTAATACTCGACACCAAGTAATATTTTTTAACACCAAGTGAAATTTTTTAACACCTAGCACCAGGTAAAATTTTTTAATACCTGTCAAGAGTAATTTTTTAACACTAAGTGAAACTTTTTAACACCTAGCACCAGGTAATATTTTTTAATACCTGTTAACAATAATTGTTTAACACCAAGTGAAACTTTTTAACACCTGACACCAGGTAATATTTTTTAATACCTGTTAACAATAATTGTTTAACACCAAGTGAAACTTTTTAACACCTGACACCAGGTAATATTTTTTAATACCTGTTAACAATAATTGTTTAACACCAAGTGAAACTTTTTAACACCTGACACCAGGTAATATTTTTTAATACCTGTTAACAATAATTGTTCAATACCAAGTGAAACTTTTTAACACCTGACACCATGTTGCGTTGTTAGTCAAATAAAACTAAACATATTTATTATGTATTTATTTGTACTAATAACTAGAGTACTACATTGTTCTAATGTTCTTTAGGTACTGACTATTGTAAGAGCTTGTTAGTAGTAGTAAAGTAATCTTGGGTTTACGTCATAATTTTATAGCATTGTGACATAATGCAACATTATCAAAATTAATATCAAATATAATAACCAACGCGAATTATTACAACTTAAATTATGTCACAACTATGCAGCGGTCTTACCTCCGCTTACAAACCTCGGCCGTATTGAAGCGCTTCCACCTACCTGTTCCGCTGGCTTCTGTTTTTGGCGATGCTCTAAGCTAGCTCTCGTAGAGAAATTTAGGGGGGGGTTAGGCAATCGGGAGTGAATACCCGATCCCTCAAACTAATAGATTTAAAAAATCTCAAATTAACGGCGCCATGCACTTTTTTATCGCCAATAAAAGAAAGGTGTTCGCCCTAAAAGTGCAAAAAAAATATTGTGCAGATAGCACAGCGTACCGTAGGAACGCTCAATACCGGGTGTACCATAAAAAAAACTCAGACAGAGGCGCAAAAACAAGTTTAATCAAAAACAAATAAAAATAAGAATTTAGTGGTAACAAGCAAATAAAAATAATCAGGCGCAGCTGGAAAAAAAATTAACCCGATCAGATCTGATTTGGCTTTTCATCAATCTTACAATCGAAGTTATGTACTTCGATTCTTGCAAACAAACAAAAATGATCTTATGATGGTAAAATAAATCTTCTTCGCCCCACTATCGAATAACAGCTCACACGTAAATAAGTGTAATCGCGTCACACACTTTGCGACCAAACAGTAACAAGAAAATGTTATATAAAAAAATATGGGCAGCTCACCCTTTTACCCCGCAGCACGCCACTGGTTCGTACGTCCCTGGGTTGGTAAATCTTCCAAGCGTCAACCAATTCTTCCCGACTTAACCTCAAATTTAAGATCGTATTCAACAGGTTATCGCAAACAGTAGCTTTCCAGTATTAGCAGATAAATAATCGTATTGGCAGCGAAGATAAAAATTATACGAATGTAAAAACGTAAGTAGAATTCGATAACTTGCAGTAAAACAACAGAAGCGGATCCAAACCAATTTCGATTTCGTAGATCGTGACAGATTGATCCTACCGAAGCAGATAAACGCTCACGAAAATCTTCGGTCTTGCGAAAAATAACCACTATGTGATATAAACCCGAATTGACGGTAAGTGCAATATCAACAACTAATAACACTTTAATTATCACTAATGATTTGTCGACAAAAAACTTAATCTAATTAATTTTTAGACTCTTCAATAATTTTCACTGTCTTCGCAATCAGTGCTAATCAGGAAGTTTCGAAAAATGTGTCCTCTTATCTCCCCAGGAACGCCAATCGTCTCAAATAAATTTTACTAAATTAAAGTAAACAAAATAAAGGTGTACGTAGGTAAAATATCGAGCTACGATTTAAGTAAAACTACTCCTAATTTATGATGGTATACGTAACCAAGGCATTCTGTAACCGCTTGGGAGCTAAGAATAAAAGAGAAGGTTACAACTAATTAGATAAAAATACAAAATTACCCCAAAAGTAATATACATTTCAGCACTTGAGATAAAATGATTTTCAAACATCTTTTCAAAATTAAAATTGATAAAACCAAGTTCCGTCCACACCAGAGGTAAACTAACACACCCCTCGAATTTCAAATTGTAGACAAAAATTTCACATAAAAGAAGGGTCCAGAAAAATTATAAAACAGTCAGTTTTCAGAGAGTCGTTCGTGCCGATTTCAAACAGCCGCCTCCGAGCTGTAGCCCTCTCTGGGGATCACTCCTTATGATCTTTAATGGTTCGCCTGTATGCTGCCAGTAGAGCCTCCGTTTCCACAACCAGGTGTAGTGGAGGGAGCCCCAAAAGCGCTTCCATGGCTGCGGTAGGCGTTGTTCCCATTGCCCCCGTAATCCCTAGACAGGCAAGTCTTTGCAACTTGTTTAGCATTGTAATACTACCCCTTTTCCTGGCTTGATGCCACCAGATAAGGGATGTATATGTTACCGTGGGTATCACAACTTTGGTGTATAACCAAATAACCATTTTCGGTTTTAATCCCCATGATTTTCCGATCATTCTCCTAGAGGCCCACATTGCCCTAGTCGCTTTGATCGTTGTGTTCTTAATATGTTGTATAAAGGCCAGTTTGCTATCTAGAGTTAAACCTAGATATTTGACCTCCCCTACTAGTAGTAGTTTTTTCCCCCATAAGCTAGGCATTCTCACATCACGCAGGTTTCTGCGCTTTGTGAAAGCTACCACAGCGGTCTTATCCGGGTTAACCGACAATCCTTCTTTTATGCACCATTTCTCGACGGTATTTAGGGCCTGTTGCATCAGCAAAGATACAACCCCCCCAAACTTCCCGCCGATAAGGATTGTGATATCGTCCGCAAATCCTTGCGCATGTATGCCCATCTGTTCCAGCTCCCACAGAAGGCCGTCAACGACCAGGCACCACAAGAGGGGAGAGAGAACTCCCCCCTGCGGGCACCCTCGCGCAGCCGAAACCTCCGCGGTCGATGCGCCCAGAGAGGCCTTAATTTTCCTACCTCTCAAAGTAGAGAGAGATTTTTTTGAAAGTGCTGAGTCCATTAGATTTTTATTAAGAATTGAAATATCAACAATTGACAAGAACGTTAAGTTGACCCCTCTATTTTTCAACTTTACTAGATATTAAATTTTTCTTTATATTATTTAATAGCACTCTTGAAGTGCTGGAGAATGCTGTAAATTTTTTAAAGGTACTTATTTAATTAAAAAAAAAGTTAAGCCTAGGCTTCGATGCTATGTTCGGAGACATAGCCGTTAGGTTTTACGTGAATACGTCGTCCAAGGATACTCGTTTTCGCCCAGGTCTACAGATCGGATAACATCGATGTGAAAACATGAAAACAACTTTCAAGCTTTCGCAGAATTTTGACAATACGAAATTTATCATCCGGTATATTGTCTTTAGTTCTCCTTACTTTTGTGCAAACACTGTTACCACCCTAAAAGTATCAATTTTCAATATAATTATTGTGAACCCTTCCCGAATAATATTTTCGGCTTAAATTTAAGTTCAAATAATTTATATTTAATCCGAACTTAATCTCTAATCAAATAATTTTTTTAAACCGAAAAATTTCAGTATATAAACGAAACTAATAATCAATTCTTCAGGTTTTGAATTTTCCCTTGGCATCTCAAAATTACTTGATAATTTCGGTTGTTTTTGTGATGTTTGTTAGCAACAAACAGCGTTACACATACTTTTCGTTACATAAATTTATAAAATTTTTGATCATGCTACCAATATTATAGACGTATATTCACGTTACCCGACCTTATCCAATGGACACACACAAACAGCGTTACACCATATTTTCGTTCCATATTTTTATAAAATTTTTAAACATGCTACCGATTTTAATCCGATAAGTGTGTGTGCCAATTCGGAAATATTTCTACATAAAGCCCATTTAAGACGATGTCTAATTTTTTGTATTTTTCACACAAAAATTTCCTAAAAAATTTGCCCAAACTTTATTCATCGTTGCAAGCAGGATTCGATGTCTAATTTTGTATAAAATTTAGCAGTAAATGGTAACTAACCAATGGAAAGCGCGTGTTGGTATCTAAGTGACTTTTTTTATTCGTTAACTACCATTTTAGAAACTTTTTGTGTGAAAAATACAGACAATACAAAAATTAGACATTGTCTCAAACAGGCTTAAGAAAACAAATCAACATGTTTTGAAATTTTTGGTTATATATTTTTTTTTAATTTTTCAACATGTAGGGCAGTGGTTCCCAACCTGGGGGTAATTAATAATTTAAAGTAAAGATATTTATATTTGCTTGTATGGTTTGTATTAATAATAATATTTAAGGGGTGGGGGTAATTTCAATTTTCCTAACAGGTCACAGGGGAAACAGTATTGAAAATGTTGGGAACCACTGATGTAGGGTATACTTTTTGTACACACACACACACCCATTCGTTACATATCTTTTTTAATTTTTGAACATGTAGGGTATACTTTTAGTACACACACACACATTTTTCGTTACATATTTTTTTTTAATTTTTGAACAGGTAGGGTGTACTTTTTGTACACACACACATTTTTCGTTACATATTTGTTTTTAATTTTTGAACAGGTAGGGTATACTTTTAGTACACACACACCTTTTTCGTTACATATTTTTTTTTAATTTTTGAACATGTTACCGATTTTATAGACGTATTCACGTCAAAAAATTAAAAATAAGCTCCGAGCAAGATACAGTCACTTCCAGTCATATTCGTACACTCCTATGTTAGCAATGTAAATTGTACCTTTCTAGGATTTTTTGACACATAAAAATTGCTTTCACAGCAAAACTTATTAGACACTTTTCGTTGCAAATTTCATCTCCTTAATTTTTATTTATATGCATCTTTCCGTTTTGTCGTACTATTTCCGTTTTATAGTGACTTAAAAAAGAATATAAAATATAAAAAATATTTTCGTCTGTATCTTAGAAATGGTGCTACAAAATAGAAAAATTTATATGAACAAAATTATAGGAAATGAAATTTACAATAAAATGTGCTTATTAATTTTTTTATTTCGGTGCCCCCAAACCCACAAGGTTTAGAGAGCTCCTACGGGTCTTGAGAGGTTCTATAATGGTTTCTATTTAAATAAATACCTATGGGACCCGAAAAAGATCTCAATCTAGAAACTTTCTTGTCCAAAAACAAGAGCTTTCATTTGAATTGCTAGCATTTTTTAAAAAAAAAATAGGATATTTTATCACGGGGAACTAATAATACAATAAAAGTTAAAATATCGGTTTAATATGATCAAAGTATATATATATATATATTAGAAATATTGCATTACTGACAATAATAACAAAATAATAATTGAATTTATTTATCTTGTTGTTTAAGAGCAAGTTTAACTTCTTCCGTAAAGCACTTGTCTATAGATGCAGCTCTTTCACATGGATCTTTTTCACTTATTTTGCTCATACATTCATTCATGTATTTTTCCAAAAAAGTTAAATGGATAGCTTTATTTTGTTCTTTTATGTTATCCAAGAGTAATTCTCCATTCTCATTTATAGATTTAGATTTAAGAAGCAAGCAGTTAAGAAAACATTTAAAGTTTCTGTCATCGGGATATACCCCACTTTTGGCGATATTATCTATAAAAGCTGCAGATAAATTGTGTTCTTTGAGACACATTTCTTCGTGTTCTTGTTCCAATTTCATGATGCTGTCGTATACATCGTCGAAAGTCATCTGAAAATATTATATAGATATAATAATAAAATATAATTACTATCTTTTGAATTAAGAATTATTTTAATCAAATATGTCAAAAAGTGTATTTTAGGTCATGTGATCTACGAAAATTTAGAGACTCTTTCACAATACATATCCAAAGTCTAACATGAGAAGCAGATATAGAAGCAGCACCTTCAGCTTACAAATTGCAAAGTCATTGCATGTTAATATTATGTTAATAAAAACCACAATTTTATAAAATCTTCAAATTTTGCCATTTTTTCTAATGCCTACTAGAAGATATACACAGACATCAAAAATTATTATTAATGCACTTCTATAGTTCTATATGTTAACAATTAAATTGTACCTTTCAAACACTTTTATGTCATATAAACATTAATTTTACAGCAAAATTTTGTAAATATTTTTTGTTGCAAATTTCATTCCCTACATTTTTGTTTCTATACATTTTTCTATTTTGTTGCATCGTTTCTGAGTTACAGCGACTTTAAAAACACTCTGTGAAAAATTTCATGAAACCAACATTGCTCTTATGGGAGTTTTATAAAATTTTTTACGGAGTGTTGTTAAAGTCACTGTGACTCAAAAACGGTGCAACAAAATAGAAAAATGTATAGAAAAAAAAATGAAGGGAATGAAATTTGCAACAACAAAATATTAAACAAATATTGCTGTAAAAGCTATTTTTATATGAGAAAAACAGTCTTAGAAAGGTTTGATTTACATTGCTAACATAGGAGAGTATTAATAATTTCTGGAGTCACTTATGTACAGTACATATGAAGACATAAAAATTAGATATCATAAAAAAAGCTATATATTACCTTAGACTCTGTAGACATCAACGTTAAAAGCAAAATAAAGTTACAAATCACAATAGTATTCATTATGAAGTTTACACAAAATATATTTTATGCATACACACTACACAGGTAGAAATGAATATACCAAAAAACACAGATTCGATCATCTTATATATGCATTTAGTTTATTATCCATAAAATTAAACAAGTAATTTTAGTTTCATTGCTCCTTTTAATTATTTATAAAATTAAATTTAATTATTCAATTTGACGACTATGATAATTGATCTCCATGAACCATTCCATCAATATACTTAGCTTCTAGGTAGCATGTCGAACTCAAAGGTCAATTTATACCGGATGGTAAAGAAAGGCCAAATACGACATTTAAAAACTTGTTTCAATATTATCGATAAATAAATAGCTGGGTATAATAATAATGGTAAGTATAATAATCTATACTTACAGGGTGTTCCCGTGACAACGGAGAATCTATCAGGCAGAGGGTCGGTCATATTTCTAATTTTCGGGAGGGACCATTTCTGACAAAATAACCACAGTATTGAATAATATATAGGTATTTAAAATGGACATTATGACCGCCTTTACTCTGAGGTACTGATAGAAAATATTTTTTTAAAGACATTTTTAAATAAAATTTTTTTCAAGTGTAAACCCTTTGGGGGTAGCCATTTTTAAAGCAATTTTTTAAATATCTGTGTTTATATGACCATAGTACATAAACTATTAATTTTCAGCGTTAATGAATTAGTGAATTTTTAAAGAACAATCACTTTTCAATAAATTAGATTATAAGCTTTATGAATTAAATTAACATAAATGATAAAAAAAACTTCAAGTTTTTTTATCGCTCTGGAATCTGGATACAGCACTGCTACCCAGTGAACACATGACCTACAATTGACGTCACACGTAGATCATATTTATGTAATACAATTTTACATAAATTTGACATAAAACTGACTCTTTTTATGATCTCAATATGATGTCATGTAGTTAGATGTCATTGTGACATCATATGGACATAGCATGTGACTGTCATGTGATGTCATTAAATGACTTTCATGTTACGTACATCATATGTAATATTTACATCATATCATGACGTAACATTAAAGTCATTATATTACGTACAGTTAACATAACAAATCTGTCATACTGTTACATAAGTTATAAGTCTTTTTCTTACGTAAAGCTGACATAATAAATCTGTCATACTGTTACATAAGTTATAAGTCTTTTTCGTACAGAAAACTGACATAACAAACCTGTCACTTTATTACATAAGTTATAAGTCCTTTTCTTACGGGAAACTGACATAACAAACCTGTCACTTTATTACATAAGTTATAAGTCCTTTTCTTACGGAAAACTGACATAACAAATCTGTCATACTGTTACATAAGTTATAAGTCCTTTTCTTACGTAAAACTGACATAAAAAATCTATCATATACTATGAGATACATATTATGTTCTATTTCTTTTTTTAATTTTCTATTTTGTCACACCGTTTCTGAAATACAAATGATCATATTTTTTGTCTTTTACAGAGTCTTATTTAAGTCGGTGTCAGTCAAAAACAGAGCCACAAATAGAAAAATTTATAGATACAAAATTGAAGTCAATGAAATTCTTCAAAAAATGTCTAAAAAGTTTTGTTGTAAAAGCGACTTTTATGTGCCAAAGAATGGGTTCAAAATGTACAATTTACATGGTTAAGATAGGGGTGTACGAATACTTTTTACGGCCACTGTAGGTAATAGCTACCAAAAATATTTAGTTTTTTAAAATTATTTTCAGTATAATTTTTAATAACGCGATGTAAGTACATAATAAAAATAAGAATGTGGGATGCTCTTGCGTTGCAGTATTTTTATCCGCTACTACCGGTATTATAGCTGACGCCTGCTGACGCCAATGTGAGTCGCGGTTCTTTTCTGCTGGCAATATTTTGTTGTTCAGGTAATAGTAATAGGTAATAGCGTTTTTACTCTGGTAGCGTATGTGTGAATCTGTCAATGCAAATAATTTCTTGCAAAAGTTGGTGAAAATTATAGTGGGTGAATTTATTATTAAAAAAAAAATTTTTTTTTTACCTGCTGTACCTACATTGTAAGTAAGTATTTTTATTTTAAAGATATTAATTTATTTAGTTATTAATAATAATTACAACCTATCTCAGCATTTCTCAACCTTGCGACCCAATTCTCATTAAAAATTTTCTTTGCGCCTACCACTCTTACAATATTATGTTTTTGAATTTTTCTAATATTTTTGTCTCGATGAAGATAAAATTTTGGATAAAATAAAGAAATATTTACCATTAGAAAGTGAAGTAGCAGTTACCGAATTTCAACAATTTCTAACCGAATCAGAAGAGAATCATAAAGGATTTGTAAGCTTATCTTAAAGATTAAATTATTTCAATTGAATTATAAATTTTAGACCAGTAGTCTAGTAAATTAGAATTTTAATAAATAATAGTAAATAATAATTGATAAATATTTTTTTAACATTTATTAAATAAAAATGAAACAAGCAAATGTTTTTTTTATATTTGCAGTTTCTCAATTTTGATTAACACGACAAATAAAAATTAATGATTTATGTAATTTTTTAATTAAATGAAAATTATTCACCAAGTTGGTGGAACGAATGATGAAGATTATACTAAGAGAGTATTAGAGTTGCTTTTCTCACCCTCATTCGCTTGAACCAACACCTGGGAAGGAAAAAAAACCAAATACTGCATTAAATCACTTACCGTAATAGCAATTGTTAAAAGTATGCAATATTTGTTTTTTATACAATTTATTTATTATTATTCATTTATTTCATTTTTGTTCATTATTATTTCAGAGATGAAGTTGAACAAATTTTCCAATTGGAATAGCGCCGAATTTGGAAAAACCGGCTGGGTAACCAACGCCAACGGTCTGGCAACCAACCGGCCAGTTGCAAAAACAAAATAACTCACAAAATAATGTTAGAAGCCGCAACTAATAGAAATAAGTTATTTTATTCTAATTTTTCAATTGTATTCTAATTATAATTAAACATTTTTCAAGACGTTGCAGGCAATGTTTTAATTTCTTTTTATTTTTCTTTCTTAAAATATTATGTTTTAATTATTTTGTTCATTTTATTTATAATTATTTTTAATAATTTATTTCTTTAATTATTTAATAAAGTTCAATTTTTTAAACCATTTATTAAGTGGCTAATATTTATTTAAGTATTTTCCGTAACTTTTCAGCACTTGAAAAATGACTAGAAATAAGTATAAGTAAATACTTTTGATGTAAATTTTAAAATAACAGAGAATAGATAGTTTAGACTCGAATAATAGTTTGATATAATATTTATTAGGTGTAGTTATTAACATGTGAAATTATTTTAATACTTCAAATTATTTTTTACATGCTAGAAAAACTGAAAACTTACTGTCTTAAAAATTGGATAAAATCATTGCAAATCAATTGAATTAGTCGGCTACATTTGAATTCATAGGAATTTTCAGAATCTCATCAGGCAAACCTGGAAAAATTTTATAATAAAAACTAAAACAAACAGATAAAATTCAATTACTGTGAATTCAAATGTAGCAGAGTAATTCAATTGATTTGCATTAGATTTTATCGAATCTTTAAGACTGTGAGTTTTCAATTTTTCTAAAATGTAAAAAACAATTTAAGCTATTGATATAATATTTACATCACAAGAATTACAATTCCATGATATCAATCTATGATATTCATTTGATGTAAAAATTATATAACTACTTGGTCATATTCACGTAACATTGATGTAAATAACTTTACGTCATTATTATACCATTATTATGTCACATTGATATCAAGAAGCAAGGTCCAGATGATGTCAAATAGACGTCATATTATTGTCATGTTATTACATCAGATCTGACACAAGAGCGTGTGAAAAAATGATTCTCCTATGACTTACATTTTACGTAAATATGATCTAGCATGACGTCATTCTGATGAAAGTTGTACGTAAAAGTGTTCAGTGATACCTATCAATCTATGATATTCATTTGATGTAAAAATTATATAACTACTCGGTCATATTCACGTAACATTGACAAAAACAACTTGACGTCATTATTACACCATTATTTATGTCACATTGACATCAGTAAGCAAGGTCCATATGATGTCAAATAGACGTCATATTATTGTCATGTTTATTACATCAGATCTGACACAAGAAAGTGTGAAATAATGATTCTCCTATGACTTACATTTTACGTAAATGTGATCTAGCATGACATCATTCTGATGTAAGTTGTATGTAAAAGTGTTCACTGGGTACTGCTCTGTCTAAGGTATTAAATGATGTGATTAGCAACATAGATAACTCCTAAGTGACTGTAATGGCACTTCTCGACTTTAACAAGGTAGTTGATGTAATCGATCATGATCTTTTAATCCCTAAGTTAGTGCATTATGGATGCGATAAATCAGCACTGAAGTTACTCATCGACTACTTGAAAAAAAGATCTCAATGTGTGACACAAAAAAAAGTTTAGGTTAGGTTTAGGTTTAGGTTTAGGTTTAGGTTTAGGTTTAGGTTAGGTTTAGGTTAGGTTTAGGTTAGGTTTAGGTTAGGTTTAGGTTAGGTTTAGGTTAGGTTTAGGTTAGGTTTAGGTTAGGTTTAGGTTAGGTTAGGTTTAGGTTAGGTTTAGGTTAGGTTTAGGTTAGGTTAGGTTTAGGTTAGGTTTAGGTTAGGGTTAGGTTAGGTTTAGGTTAGGTTAGGTTTAGGTTAGGGTTAGGTTTAGGTTAATTTCCGTTATTCCATTTCTTAGAAAATAAGTTAAACTACATTTACATTGCGCATCACTATAACAAAAATAACAAAAGACCAGTTATATTCGACATTATTATAAAAAATTACTATTTAATTTAGATTTGACGCCCAGTAAAACCAAAGATCAAATCGGAAGTGAGGCTAAAAAAGGATCCAGTGATTTCTCCTTAAGTTTAAGGTAGGGTAGGCTCAAGATCATAGCAATATATAATGTCGTGGAATTTCTAAGTGTAGGGTGATGTTGAGATGCTTAAAATTTTCTTGTTAATAGTATCTTTATTTAATTTTTGTAAAAAAAAGACAAAGATAAGCATATTTTAAATACAACTGTCACCTTTTTATTAAGATGAACTTTGATTATCTCTACAAATAAATTATGTCTACAATGTATGTATTTGAAGCCGTTTATATAATTAATAATAATTACATATAATTTTTTTTGCCTACTCCACATTGAATCTGTTTTTAATTTAAGTATTATTGTTGACTAAGTGATTTTTCATTCTAATAAAAATTATTATAAAAATTTATTATTCACTATTCGCTTTATAAAATAACTAGCTGGAAAGTCCCTCCACAGACGAGCAGCTAGACGGGTGGATCTCTATTATTAATCAAATCAAAAATACAAATCAAAAAAGTATTAATCAAAAATTGGCTATGTAAACATTGCATAACTTATTTACCCAATTAATTTGGGTATAAAATTTTTCGTTCAACCTCCTCTTCCCGGGTACCATTCGACGAGAAATACCGCGAGGAAGCTACAGTTCGCATCAAAAAGTAGAAAAATTTGAAAACCCGTTAAATTAAAGGTACAGATTTACTGATAATAAAATTCTCTCAAATTGTGCAAATAGTTTTCGAAACTAAAATTAATTAACACAATTAAGGTAAAGAGCGATAGACACATGTACTTCAGATGAAGACTAACGAGTCAGAAACACATGTCATGGTGTGATGGCTTGGAAGTCGAAAAAGCAGTACATGTGTCTATCGCTCTTTACCTTAATTGTGTTAATTAATTTTAGTACAGATTTACCTTTTTGCACACATCATAATAAGGGGGTACATTTCTGTCCGTCACTCTCTTGCCGTGTACTGTTCGACGCGGAAGACCTAAAGGAAGCGATAGATCTTATCTGCGCCGCTAAAAATCCATCGACTATTTTTATCTTCTGCTAAATTTTATTACTCAGAAATTTTATTCGATTATCCCTTTATCCGCTTATACATTTATCCGGTTATCCATTAAGACGTTAATACATCTTCAATTTTGTAACGTACAATTTCTTCGTCTTCAGCTTTTTTTAACAAAAAAAATGACACGCTGTAGGAGAAGCAGCTTCCCGGCTTTTTAATTTTTATATATGTTAGATCGTTAGTAATTATCCCACTTCTGATGTTAGATCGTTCTTCTTTTACTTCTAAAATATTGCCAATTATTGTTTTTCTTAATTATTATTCTTCCTAATTAGTGTTATTCTTGGTTATTCTTCACTATTCTGCTTCCTTATCATTATTGTTGTTCTTATTCCTTTCTAGTTCCTTCCTTGGTTGTTGGTTGTTTCTTATATTAGTTCCTTTCGTATTACCAACCTATTATTACCATGCATTAACGTATTAACAGGCAGGTCCGCACTTAGGTAACATCTCCTTCTATTGGTCTAATCATAGTCAAGACCGTATCCCCTACTACTAACGCTAACATATATATAGTTCGCCCGGTGGATCTCTTTTTTAACGGTCTCAATTAAAAAATTAATACTGTGGAACTCCATTAATGTGTAACTCGATTAGTTAGGATCTCGATTGATGTGTAGCACCGTGGTATTAGTATTTATAAAATTAATATGATTAATGGATTTATTTATGTACAAAACTGTAGTTCGTTGAAGAAGTTCTCCTTGTTTCTACTATCTTATTTAATTTCTTTGCTTTGTTCTCTTCTCTTTTTACTATCTTCTTATACCTTTGACGGACCGTATATATCTCTTCACTAATTGCATCAGTTACTTTTTCTTTCTCTTTTTATATTTCTCTTCTCATCAGTTTTTTCTTTATCTTATATCTTTGACTGGCAATGTATCTTCACTAATTGCTGTTACTCTCTTTCTCTTTATTTTTCTTCTCATTAATCAAGTCTGCGTCTTCGAGTTTTTCCAACCAAAAATATGACAGGCTGTAGCAGCAGCGTTCTGGCTTTTAACCCAACTGCCGAAGTAGGGTCATTATATACAGTGCTCTTTCTGTAAAAAAAAGGTGGTGGAACGTTAATAAAAAAAATCCTTTTTTTTAAATTTGTGTTTCTTCAATAAGTGCTTCTTTTATCACCAAAAAATGGCACGCTGAAGCAGGAGCAGCAGCAACGTGCTGACATTTTATGTAGTATTATTAGCATAGTCCATATAAGGTAAATAATATTTTTTTGTTTTTACATTACATTTAAACATACCTACATATTTTAGTATTTTAGATTGAAATAATGTTTATTCGTTATGCTCTATTTACGCTTCATCTCGTTTCGATTTTTGAGGCTTTATCGGTGGCCTTTACAGAGGAATATGAAAAAGTTATAAGCACATTTAAAAGAGAATAAATCTTCTGAACCAAATCACAAAGAGATGAACTCTGAGGAGTGGAGCAAAAGAGGTAAACTCTTCTAAGTTGAAAATGAAGTAAGCATTTTGATTACTTTGGTGGTCGTCGTGAATCAAAACAAATTTGAATGAGAATCGTGTAATCGTATATCAAGTAACTAGAGTAATAACAATTGTTAACAAAGCAGATAACATGTACTAGTTTTCTTGACCCAATAAAGAATTAGTAGTGTTAGGTAGCTATATGTAGCTATGCCTAAATATTAAAATCTAAATATACTAAAATAAAAATATTGTTTTTTGAAATAATAAAACAATTGTAAAAATATGCTCTTTTTATTTAAAAATAAAATTTACCAAATTATGGTAATTGTACCTATGTGTAGTAATACCTTAGTGCATCAGCAAATTTTTGCGGAACAAAATTTAACAAAACAACAAAATTTAGTTATTAAAGTAAAATTTGCTACTTTGTTTTAAACTTGGTATTTGATCATAGGAACTTTTATTACTCCTATTACTAAGTGATAAACAATTTATTTTAATTATTTTCCAAACTTGTTTAACTAGTAAAGCATATTAAGATAATTTGCCATCAAACAGCAATTCATCAACCCAGGGGGACCGCCAGCTATACATGCCCTTCTAAGCACAGAGATAAATTTTTCAACAAAACATGTCTAAAAAGTTTTGCTGTAAAATCGATTGTTATGTGTCAAAAATGGTCTTGAAAAGTTAAAATTAACATTGTTATCATAGGAGTGCCCCACTTACTTATGAGACTAACTGTATGCAGCTGAAGATCGGAAATAACTGTGAAATAGGATCTTATACGTTATGCTGCACTACATTATTTTTTTGATTTTTAAATTTTTAATGTTTTAAAAATCAGGAATTCAACCTGAAAAAAAAGATGACTTTCCTTACTGGTTAAATATAATTTTCACCCGCGAGAAGAAATCCATCTCTATCCCCCCCCCGTTCTCTATATTTGTCAGATTATGTAGGGTCAAATTCATATCATTGGCTAACTATTCGCGCTACCACATCGGCTGACTGGATCACGAGGAATAGATAGTGTGGTTAAAAAGACTATTACGTTTAGATTATTAGTCATCAGCAATTTTTGTATTCGAACAAACAACAGTTTTCCTTATTGCAATACGCAGACCATGTCTGCAAAGAAGAAAGAGAGAGAGAAGAACTCCAAAACAAACTTTGACGCCATCACAGACGATGAGGATAACAGAAAGACCGAAGCAGTTAATATTGAAGAGATGAGAAGGCAGGTTACTGCCATGCAAGAACTACTGGAAAGGGTTTCTCCGGCGAAGAAAACATCAACCCCTAAACCAAAGAAGACAATTGATGAAATAATCCAAACGATGGCCCAAGAACAAACGTCCGATCATGTTGAAGCTAACGTCATCGTTCTTGACAATCAAAGAATTAAAAGATCCCTCCCCCAACCTGCCACCAAAAGGTCTAACATTGACCTATCCTCCTCAGATGATGAATCCAAGGAACATATGACGAAAAAACCTAACACGGCAGAGTATATGGAAATAGAAGAAGCCAAAAACGACACACCCACCAAAAAGAGGAAACCTAGAAAAAATCAGAGATTGAGAAACAAGATGAAGAACAAGACCTTAAGCGACGAGACGGACAGCGAATTTGAAAGCACCCTCGAACCCCAAACTCCCAACATTGTCCCATCCCCACCCACCCCTACCATTAACGACACCAAAAACAAAATAGAATTACCCCAAACCAAACAAGCTCCCCCCCCACCGACCAACAACCAGGTTACAGAAGGTAAACTCAATCATGAGAAACTCGATGCCATTATGGCCGAAAATTATGAACTGGCCCACAAAATAAGACAGTACCTCCTGAAATGCAAAGACGCGTTAAAAGATCGAGACACGGCCCTGGACATGTTAAAGGTTTACGAAAAAAACACAAACACAAGCATCCTAATGGCCTATCAGTTAAGTGAAAGGCTAAAATACGAAAATCCAAGTAACCAAAGTTACAACAAACTTGAAACAGAAACGATCATCAAGGAAATTAGGCAAAATATGGCCCCGAAACAAACCCCCAAGCTAAATACGGGAATTCAAATTGACACCATAATCCCGCCTGTATCCTCCGAAAACACTCAGACTAAACAAAACCCGCCGAGAGATTATCTTAAGGCTTTTCTATCCCAACCCTCTCCTAATACCCTACCCCAACCTAAGAAGCATAAAATTTTAGTTTACCCCAAAACGATTGACCCCAACAAAACATCCCTTGACACAAAAAACACCCTAACCAAAATCCCACTTGATCAACTCAAGATTAAACCAGACAGGCTTTTTATAGTCAAAAATAATGGAATGTTAATTGAATCTTCGGACATCTCCATCAAGAACCTTATTAACAATCCTCTCTTAGAACAAGCAGGACTAGAAGCGAGAGAGCCCAACAAAGTCTGGCCAGCGATATATATAAAACAAGTCGACAAAGACATTTCAATTGAAACACTAAAAGCAGGTATAGAGTATAATTTCTCAGGCGCAATCGCGAAAGCTGGTTCAGACTGGCTCAAATCATTAAACCCAGCTAGATCAATCGACAAGCCCACAAACAATTGGGTAGCAAGTGTTCACCCAATTGTTGCGGAAGCCATGTCCAAAGAAGGTAGACTAAGAATGAGATGGAGGAGCTACATTCTCACTGACTACATCAATCTCACAAGATGTTACAAGTGTCAACGCTTTGGCCACCCCAGCAAGTACTGCAGATCTATTGAAGTTTGCTTGATCTGCTCTTCAACAGAACACCCCTCAAACCAGTGTCCGCACATAAATGACCCCTCTAAGGAAAAATGCATCAACTGTACCAGGGCCAGATACAGCGACGTAAACCACTCCGCCTCTAGCAGTTCATGCAGAGTTTATAAGCGTAGGCTTATGGAGTACGTAAACTCAATATCCACCGTCAACCCCGAATGAATAACCTAAATCTACTTCAGGTAAATCTCCGCAACAGTGAGGCCGCCACTAGCGACGCCCTTAGGCTAATGGCGGACAATAATTTTCATATAGCCCTTCTCCAAGAACCTTACTGCTACGAAAGCAAAGGCAACTTCTTTCTTCCCTACCATCCGAATCTTCTCACTGCTGCTATCCCCACTTCTAAATTCAACTCCTGCATCGTCATTAATAAATCTCTTCAAGATTCTAAATCCTACACTTTCCACAAAAATTTATCAAATAATTTCTTCACAATTCTCTCTATAGCCACTCAGAACAAATCGCCCCTTTTTCTCTTCTCAATATATCTTCCACCCTCTCTTCAAGACATTAACCTGCCTCTTGCTCTCCTCGAACAAGCACTCGACACCTGCGGGCGCAGCAACGTCATCCTCTGTGGGGACCTCAATTGTAGATCCCGACTATGGTTTGACGAAGTTGTGTCCAACGATCGGGCGCTTGCCCTTGAGGAGTTCATAGCACAAAATAATCTCTGCATCTTCAATAAACCAGGCAAACCTTTTTCCTTCGAAAATACCAGAGGTGGAAGAAGCAATATCGACCTTACTCTCGGAACTCCCAACACTCTTGACCTCGTTTCAAACTGGGACATCAAATCCCAAGTTATCCTCACTGATCACAAGACGATTTCCTTTCACATCTCCACTCCCATCCTACCCGAATGTCGCATTGAAAGACACCCCAATCCAGATACAATCCCCGATTATATCATAAATGAAAATCTATCCAACTGGGCCTCCCACGTAGAACCCCTCACAACTTCCCTCAATACCCCTAATGACATAGATAATATAGTAAACTTGCTTCACCAAGAAATCCAAGAGATCATCAAAAACCATGGAAAAATCAAGAAAAAATACGTTAACCGACCGGAATGGTGGAACGATAAAGTTGACAAAGCACGCAAAAAGTATCTTGCCAAGAAAAACCTCTTGTACAAAAATAGAATTCCAGAACGGAAACAACAATTATACGACAACATGGCACACGCTAAATACGCATTCATCAAGAAACTGAAAGAAGAACGGTTAAACAGCTGGAAGAAATTCGTTGAAAACGATCTGGCTCAGGACCCCTGGGGCATCTCCTACAAGCTGGCAGCCGGTAAATTCAGAAAAGAAGGGATACTTACCTCCTTCCGATTAGAGAATGGAGAAGAAACATTACACCCGCAAGATACGCTAAGATTCCTAATGGACAGATTACTCCCAAACGATGACGATACAACGGATACGCTCCCGGAGCACTTAACCACAAGAACTGACTACAACAATTTTATCCCAGCCTCAAAACCAGACGGATGCCGAAAAGTCACACTGGATGAACTAAGCGAATTAATCAACAATACCCAGGCAACAAAGGCTCCTGGTTTTGATGGCATACAGGGAACCTTTTTAAAGAAAATCTATGTACCCCTCCAAGACACTCTACTGCACATATACAATGCGTGCATGAAAATCTCACACTTCCCCAAATTATGGCAAAAAGGGGTTCTAAAGGTCATCCTGAAGAACCCCAACGGAGACCACGGGTCAGCAAAAAATTATAGACCCATAACCCTACTTTCAGTGTTTGGTAAAATCCTGGAGAAACTGATTAAAACAAGAATATTAGAAACAAAAACCCCCTTTTTCGCGAAAAGACAATATGGCTTTACCAACGGAAGATCCACGATCGACGCAGTCAAGAAGATGATAGACACGATAAACAATGGTAAAGAATCCAAAGGATGCACCGCTGCAATATTCTTCGACATCTCTGGTGCCTTTGACAATCTCTGGTGGCCAGCACTACTAAAAATTCTACTAAGAAGGAAAATTCCTCATGAATTAATAAGAATATTAAAATCCTACCTTAAACACAGATCTGTTACCTTTAGCAGTGGAACCATATCCATAGAAAAACTGTGCTCCAAAGGATGCCCCCAGGGCTCGGTTCTGGGACCCATCCTTTGGAACATATTACTAGACGATTTCCTAAATGAAGAAGAACAATACGAAACAAACGAGAAAGAAGTTACCATAGCGTACGCCGACGATATTGGGAAGGTCATAAAAGCAGAAAACAGAAAGGATTTAATCCAGAAAATACAAGATGCAGTCAACCGACTCAATACATGGTGCAGAAGAATGAAACTGGAACTCTCTTACGACAAAACAAAGATCGTATGCTTTCAACCAATAAGGACAAGCAACACGGATATCAAAATCACCCTAAATGGATACAAAATAAAAGTAGTCAAGGAAATTAAATATCTAGGCATGATGATTGACGAAAAACTGACATTCCAATCGCATATAAACATGGTGTGCACCAAGGCCACCAACCTAATCATCGGCCTGCAAAGGAAGGCAAGAGCTAGCTGGGAAACCGATCTAAGAAACACCATGACCAAGATTTACAAAGGGGCAATTGTACCCATCGTGGCTTACGGAAGCGAAATCTGGTCATGGAAGATCGACGAAAGGTATGCAAAGGCGAAACTCTTGTCTTGCTATGGAACGGCATGCAGACTAATAACAAAAAGCTACAGAACAGTCTCCTCGCTGGCCGCAGGAGTCCTGGCTGGGATTCCACCCCTCGACCTTGAGATCAAAAGGCTCTTAGCATGGAAAAAGCTAAAAAAGGGAGGAAGCACTCTTTTCTTAGGTCATATCATTGAACCCCAAAACTATAAATACAAGACACATATAAAACTAGACCTGGTAAACAAATTAATGGTCCTTTGGCAACAAAGATGGAACGAAGCAGAAGTTGGAAGAATAACATATCAATTCCTCCCCAATATATCGAACAATAACACAGAAGAGATCAGCTTCAAAACTACACAAATCCTCACAGGCCATGGAGAGTTCGGGAGACATCTTAAGAGATTAGGAAAATCCCAAAACGGACTCTGTCCAACCTGTGAGGTACTTGACGAACCAATCCACAGAATTAAAAACTGTACATTATATGATCAAGAAAGATCACAAATTAGAACCCTTTTCCCAGAAAACGCCTCCCCTGAACTCCCAGAAATATACAAAACCATCCCAAGAAACCTACTCCACTCCTTCCTACCCACAAAAAATATCACAACAGTCGCTACAGAGAATGAAGAAGAACTCTAGCCGAAAGATTTATCAAGAATCCCATAGGTCCTTCAATTCCTTTTCTCCTAAACGAAAATACTTATACAGAGTGGCAAAAATATGAAAACAACCTTATGAAAATGAAGGCCCTAGCGCGAAATAGAGGCCCGAAATGAGTAATTGAACATAAACACAAATACGAATGCAAATCCAAGAAAACCAAAACACCCGAAGCTACAGGAACTGCTCCAAAACAATAATTAAGACGCCCTCCAATTTTACTTTTTATGTTGACAAAATATTTTAAATATCTCTTACTTAATACCCAACCAATTTGTTGGGGTTGGTATATTTATTTACTGTAATTTTATTTATATAAATAAAAAATTGCTTAAGTTGACTGGATCACGAAGTGGTTTAAAACATATTATATTCGATTTCTCTATAACGTTTTGACAAAATATACTCCGAAAAGACTGAAATAAAATTAAAAATGTTAAAAACCCCTGACTGTAAAAGCACCTTACTTGTGCTTGTGTTGTGTACTCAACAACATAAACTCTCGCGGACATTTAATTTGAAAAATGAACTTATCATCCTCCCCCCCCCCCAATACAAAATTTAAGTATTCATTTTGAAGTCGGGGGAAACGGAGATTTGTTCCACTTATGAAACTGTTTAAAAACTGTATTACAAATTCTCCGTTTCCCCTGGCTTCAAAATTAATATTTAAATTTTGTAGTGGGGGCAGGGGCGGATAATGATAAGTTAATTTTTCGAGTTAAGTGTCCGAGAATTTATGTTGTTGAGTGAAGAAGAACAAATTATTTGTTTCTTTTTAAAGGGAATAGTAGTTTTTAAAGTAAGGTACTTTTACAATCAGGGGTTTTTAAAATTTTTAATTTTTATATTTTGTAATTCAGCTAGCACTTTTTCGGGTGAACTTCGATACCAGGATAGATATAATAACAATGCAAATCTGTTCAAACTTGTATTCAGACAACTGATTATTTGCATTAACAAATAATATATACGATAAGTGTAACAAAAGATAGAAATAAAATATCATGTCATCTCTATCTCGACGAAATTAGAATTATGACGAGACTTGAAGTTCCGTGACGACTACTATACACACCAAACAAATTTCCGCAAATCTTTAACAGATTCCGTTAAAAGTGACGATATTTTTCACAGTAATTATATTTTTTATTTTTCAAACATTTCTTAGATTCCGTTAAAAGTGACGATATTTTTCACAGTAATTATATTTTTTATTTTTCAAACATTCTTAGTCCTACCCTGTCAAAAGTGTTTTAAATTAATGTATTTTTATTGTTTTTTTAATTAATTATAATTTTCTACGTATGTATTCTTATCTTTATAGTTAAAATTCTATTATTTTAATATTTGTTTTATATTATTTAGTTTAATATTAATAATATACTATGTAGGTACCTACTTATTCGTATCGATTACGATACTTTTTTAGTTTAAGAAATTACCACTGTTTTAAATTTAAATCAACCGCCTATTTTTCAGCCAATTACTTTATTAGGCGTATTCCATAAGGCGTTTCTAAAAAATCCTGGAGGGGCATCACTGCTGACGTCAGAGTGTGCATAGATAAGAGAGTGCACATAGACTCTTAAGGTATAATGAGTAATAACCGTCTCCCAAAAACCGAAACTTTTTATTATTTATTTATTTATTTATAAACAATTTTTGTAATCATTGTAATGTCAAAACGTCAAATCAAATCTCCCACGAATAACCCCACTTCCTAATCTGAACCTAGCCCTCCTAAGCGCAATTATGGTGGCCACCAAACCCGCAATGCCGTATCGTCTAATACTAGGACCCCCACGTTGTGCACATAATCTACCCCGACATTACATCCCAGACGCAGCACTTCTCTCATATCGAAGAATGAACTTGAGCAAAGCAAATGAATCGAAAGAAACGCAAAACGAACACATAATTAAACACAGTAAATTTTGATGTTTATAATTTGTCAGTTGTCATTACATTTGTCTATTCAACCTTGTGGTTAGCTTTTGTTACCTTATAGGTTATCATATCAATTCTGTCATTTCGTTAGGTAAATTACATACATGTTAATATTCATAATATTGTCAATATTCATAATGGTTTTATCATTTGTTATATAAAATACGATATTCTCAGTATTATAATGATAAGGATAAGCTTTTGTACTGAGTAGGAAAAGCAAGTCAGTTATAATTGTACCACGAAAGAACTAATAATAAATAATTCAACGCAACTTCTCTTGTTTTTATTTGTTAAGTTTGGATTTGGGAATTTATAATTCAGTTATTTTAACCAATAACATAAATGGCGCAGTCGTAAAGGATTGTTTTCACGAAAATCAAAAATCGATACTTTCGGTGAACTAATTAAAAACTATAACTAGTTCTTTAGAAGACAAGAACCACCTGCAAACAAAAAATTAAAGAAGATCGAAGAAGGCTTGAAATAGATAATTCCAGATTGTCCATCGTGGTCCAGAGAATTCCTGCTTCACCAGCATCTCCGCAACTTCAACGAAACCAACATTCGCGTTTCATCAGGAACCAGTGTAGTGAACCAACGAACCAATTCAAACATCGAAAAGGTTAGTCAATTCATTGATTGTTTCCCTTTGATTAAATTTTAAGATAATTTCAAGAATATTTAATAGTGTTTTATTACAAATTAACTAAATAAGGATTATTTAAATAAAATTCGCATTAACAATATTATTTTCAAAAATAATTTGTGTATGCAATTAATATAAAAAAATTAATGCTAAAACCATATCAAGTCCCCGGAAAACGCCAATTTGTTCCCTTAAAACCAATAAAAGAAATTGAAACAGATAATACCGAAATAATGGCGATAAATTATCAGTTATTTAAAATAGATCTAGACACAATACCCATTTTCGAAGGAAACGAAACACAAATTAATAATTTTAATAGAACGGTCGAAAATATAATTATAAAATATTCTCAATTTGTAGAAGTAAGTTCCACAATACGCGCTTGCATTTTTTCAAAATTTAGAGGTAAAGCAGCCGAAATTTTATATCCCAGAGATGACTTAATTACTTGGGAACAGATAAAAAATGCAATCTTACAACATTTTTCAGACACGCGTTCATTTGAGCAGCTTTTGTTAGATTTTAACAATATAAAATTAGAAAGAAACGAAAATTTAATATTTTTTGGCAACAGAATTAGGAGCCAACTTGCAAAATTGATAGCAAAAATTAATTTGTCAAGTTTAAACAATAAAGAAATTAGACGCGAACTTTATACCGATAACGCTTTAGACAGATATCTCGTGTCAATACCATATCACATTTCTTGCCAAATACGTTTACGTCAACCCCAAAATCTTGATCAAGCAATAAATTTTGCTAATGATGAAATTAATTTTATGAATAGAAGCAATTCAAACAAACAGAATTCAAATTCTAACAATAATTTTTCCGCTAGTAATTTCAACCCAAATTTAAATAATAAACCTTTCCAACAGAGAAACAGTAATCAACTTAATTTCAAAAACCATACACCACAATTGGTGAATTCGAATCAGTTTATGAACAAAAATCCATACCAACAATTTATAAGACCAAACCAATTTCAGTTTAGAAATCAGAGTCAACAAACTAGACAAAATCAATTTCCATATAAAGGCCAATCACAACAATTTTATCGACACAACAATAATAATAATTTCCAAAGAAATTCTAGTAATCAAACGCAAAACAATTACTTACAACCAAACAAACCAAAATTTCAACCTGAACCCATGTCCACACAAACAACTCTAAATTGCGAAGAGAATACAAATTGTAACCAGAATTTCCCAATTTGTGAATCCCCAGAAAACTACCAAAACTTTGATTTTGACGAAAATCACCAAGTCAACAATGAAGAAACTTTTCAAGATTATTATAACCCTAATGATCAATTTCAAGAACAAGTACAAAATTACCAAACTAATTTTGACTGTACAGATCAAGTACAAAGTGCAACAGAAGATAGCGAACAAACTAACGAATATGTAAATTTTCACCAAGTTCACCATTGGAAACCTATAACTTAGAATTTAAAATTCAACCTAAATTACCATATATTTTTATTCCATCTTTAAAAGCAAAATTTTTATTAGATACTGGTAGCACAGTAAATGTCATTAAACCTTCCATAGCAAAAAAATATTTTCCAGACAAGATATCTAATTATAACACCAGTGTCGTATCATTTAACAATTCTACGAAGTTAACAGAACAAGTCACAATTCCTTTGTTATACGATTTCAACTTAAAAGCAAATATGTCTTGCTTATTACATGATTTCCACCCCTTTTTTGACGGAATTATCGGAGTACCGACAATAGAAAAATTTCAATTTAAGATCGATTTAACTAATAAAATATTATCTAACGACTATTACCAAATTCCAATTCTAAATTATACACCATCCCAAAATAAACCGACAATATTTCAAACATCAATCTCTCCTAAGTCAACAAAAATAGTTAACATACCTACACAACTTTCAGACGGACAGTATTTAATAGAGAAAGGACAAATATCTAAGACATGTGACATAGACGAAATTTTAACTACAGTAGAAAATAAATCTATAAAAATTCAACTAACCAATCCCACTTGCGAAGTATTCGAAGCCATTATAAATGTTGATGAACTAGAAGAAAAAAAGATAAAACTGTTAAATGACTACTTGTTATCGGAAGAGATTCACTTTCACGCTAAACAATCATACGACTTAGATATGAGTAAAATTAGATTAGAACACTTAAATTACGAAGAAAAATGCCAATTGTTAAAAATTCTGGACAAAAATAGAAATGCTTTATTTAACCCTTCAGGGCCATTACACTTCACTAACGAAATCAAACACGAAATTAAAACTACAGACGAAATTCCTGTTCATACAAAAAATTATCGTTTTCCTTTTATCTATAAACAAGAGGTCCGTAAACAAATCAATGAAATGCTAGATAAAAATATTATTAGGGAATCGTTCTCTGCGTGGTCATCACCAATATGGATAGTTCCAAAAAAAATCGACGCATCAAATGTGCCAAAATGGCGTCTGGTTATTGATTATAGAAATTTGAACCAAAAATCAATCGATCAGGTATTTCCCATTCCTAATATAACAGACCTACTAGATAAACTAGGCAAATGTAATTATTTTTCTACATTAGACTTAGCGAGCGGGTTCCACCAGATTCAGGTTCACCCTAATTCAATTGAAAAAACAGCCTTCAGTACGGAGGACGGACATTTCGAATTTCTTAGGATGCCATTCGGACTTAAAAATGCACCATCACTTTTCAACGAATGATAAACCATGTTCTACGAGAGTTTATTAACAAAATTTGTTTGGTATATATGGATGATGTAATCATATTTTCAACCAGCTTGGAAGAGCACATGATTAATCTAGATAAAATTCTTAAAAAGCTTGACGAAAAAGGTCTCAAAATTCAACTAGTCAAAAGCGAATTTTTACACAAAGAAGTTTTGTTTCTTGGTCATAAAATAACAACTAAGGGCATCGAACCCAACCACGATAAAGTCATTGCGATACAAAACTATCCTATTCCAAAAACAGCAAAAGAAATTAAGTCATTTTTAGGATTAGCCGGATTTTACCCAAAATTCATTCAAAATTTCGCCAAAATAACAAAACCTTTAACAGCATGTTTAAAGAAAAATGCAAAAATAGAACACACCAAAGATTTTATTAATTCTGTAGTAAAAATTAAAGAGATACTTACTAATAAACCCATTTTACAATATCCGGACTTTACAAAAAAATTTATAGTAACTACTGACGCATCAAAATTTGCTTTAGGAGCTGTTCTAAGTCAAAAGAACGAAAAAGGACATGACCTACCGATAAGTTACATATCGCGCACATTAAATAAATCAGAGATCAATTATTCAACTATTGAAAAAGAACTTTTAGGAATCGTTTGGGCTTGTAAAATGTTCAGACCTTATTTATATGGCACCAAATTTCAATTAAAAACTGATCAAAAACCACTTCCTTGGCTTTGGAATTTAAAGGAACCACAATCAAAATTGGTTAGATGGAGGCTGAAATTAGAAGAGTATGACTACGAAATTGAATATATTAAAGGCAAAAGTAATCTAGTCGCAGATGCACTTAGTAGAATTCCAAAAAATGAATGTAATATAAATGAAACTGTCAACGATGTAAGTTCGAACGCAGCTACTATCGGTTCATTAAACTCTTCACCAATAGAACCCCTAGAAGAAGTTAGACTACCTAATAAATCAACTGTACACTCAAATTCAGAAACCACCCTAGAAATACCAATCTCAGAAAAACCTATTAATCAATTTTCACACCAAATTCATATCGATATGCATCCCTCTAAAATGGAATTTAGAACATAAAAAGTTTTTAATAAACAAATACTAACTTGGAAAATTAATGAACAAGAGAATCTAGATGAACAATTTTTACAATTAACCAGAGAATTTATAAAACCAAAAGTAAAATACGCTATTTTCTTTATTGATAATATTCTGACAAAATTATTTACTAAATTTATTCAAACTAATCTATCAAAACCTTTAGAATTTGTCATTTGCAATACAAAACTAATTAATGTTACTAACCCTCTGCAACAAAAAGAAATATTAAGAAAGTTTCACGAAAATTCTAATCATAAGGGCATCCAAGAAAATGTTAAAGAAATCGAAAAGAAATACTATTGGCCTAATCTTCAAAATCACGTTAACAAATTTATTAACGAATGTAAAACATGTTTGGAAGCGAAAAATGAAAGAAGACCCATCAGCCGGTTACCTATACTTCATAATCCTTTAGGGCAGCACCCATTCGATCACTTATATATTGATACTATCACATTAGATAGCGTTATTTATTTGACAATCATAGACTCTTTCTCACGCTACGGACAAGCAATGTTAATAGAAAGTAAAAATCCAATAGATGTAAAATTTTGTCTATTAGAATATTTTACACAACATAACGTACCCAATTCCATCACTAGTGATAACGGTAAAGAATTTAATAACGAGTTAATTAAACAATTTAGTACTAGCCTAAATATATAGAATGGCACTTCAATATTCCCAATAGACCACAAGGTAGAGCTTTCATTGAAAGATTCCACTCCACTCTCTTAGAAAACATACGAGTATTAAAAACCAAGAATCCCAATCAAAAAATAAAGGAAATTGTTCTAAAAAGCATAATCTACTACAATAACTCAATACACTCTAAAGTGAAACAAAAACCATTCGTAATCACTCACGGTTATGAAAGCGACATCATGAATAGAATACCCGACTTAAAAGAAATTAACGAAGAAAACAAAATAGAAGAACATTTAAATCAAATTAAGATAATACAGAACGTAGTTCTTGACCAACATAGTAATCAGGAAGAATGTACGCCAGTACCGCTTAACTCAAAAATTACTTACGTAAAAAGACCCTGTAAGAAAACTCAACCCCAATTTAAACCCTTGGATATTACTAAACAGAAAAGTAAATTAGTATACTCGGATCATAACAAATTTCATGAAGAACAATTGAAAGTAAGAAAAAATTTTGTTACAGAAGATGAAATTGATTCCCATCCTGGCATTCCTTTGGATCCTGATCCAGAAGAAAACGGCACAGACACAAATACAGGTTAAACAAGTTGACAACCCACTACTTCCCGTCTATTTTGGCAACGCTTATATTAATTTAGAGAATATTCATTATTTTTATTACATCAGCATTTCTAAGATAACGTATCAGATTAAAACTCTACAAACCATAAGCAAAAACTTAGCTATAAAAGTTAGTAATATGAATTCTCCACTTATTCATAGAAAATTAAAACATTTAAGTCAATTATCACAAAATTTGCTTGGTCTCATTTCTTCCAAACAGAAAAGAGGCTTGTTTAACTTTTTAGGAGAAGCATCGAATTTCTTATTTGGTACACTTGATGATAGAGATAAAAACGAAATAATAAAGTACGTTAATTCGATTCAATCAAATGAAAAAGAAATTCAAAACTCTTTTACTAAAGATAAAATATTATTGGAAAACATTACGCAAAATTATGACATCAAAATTAATAGTATAATAAAAAATCAAGAGGTATTATTCGAACAACTAAAAAATATTGAAAACTTCGAAAATGAATCTATATTGTTAAAATTAATTAATTTATAATTTGAATTTATGGAAGTCGAAAATTTTATTCATCAGATACTTACTGCGATTAATTTTGCAAGATTGCATTTCTTACATCCAGCTATTTTAAATTTTGAAACTCAGCAACATCTACTAGTAAAAACAGGTCTAAATATTTCTATTAATTCTTATGAATTTTTTCAGTTAATCAATTGCAACGTTCATATTGAAAACAATATAATAATTTTCATTTTCCGAACTGTATTCTTATTTCAATTTACTTGCTATTCCAATAAATAATAAAACACTATTGGATGTTCCAACATTTTATTTAGTCTCTCAAAACAATCAATGGGTTACTAATAATCAGTGTATAAAATTAGAAAATTTATATTTTTGTAACGAAAAAGAATTGAAACCGCAAACAAAATGTATTGAAAATATTATGAACCAACAGAGTTTCGAAGAATGCAAATTTGCACATTCTGAGATAATAAACGACATCGTAATACCTACCTGTTCTGAAGTAGTCATTATGCCAAAAACACAATTGGTAATAGAAAACAATTGTTCATTAAACAAAATCATAATTAGAAAACCAACAATTTTGTATACAAAAAATTGTTTAATAAAAATAAATAATGTTACTTTATACCAACCTTTTGTAGAAATAAAAATTTCTCCTTTATTTGAATTTTTTGGTGAATTAAATGTACAAAATAATTTAAGTTTATTTCTAGATGTAAGTCAAGTTCATAACTCAAAAACTATTAAGCAGTTTGTTATACCGAATTTAAAACCTGTATCTTTTATTTCTGAACATGATATTAGATTGTATTCTGTAATAGGAGTAATCGCACTTATACTATGTACTTATTTTTTATTTAAATATTATAATTATCGTAAGTCTTATAATAAGAGCAACGTTGAGAATTCAAAAGAAGAAATAATTGAAATTAATCCAATTCAAAGAAATTTAGGTTGAGTGTGGAACCTCAAACTTTCGTTGGGAAGTGTTATATAAAATACGATATTCTCAGTATTATAATGATAAGGATAAGCTTTTGTACTGAGTAGAAAAAGCAAGTCAGTTATAATTGTACCACGAAAGAACTAATAATAAATAATTCAACGCAACTTCTCTTGTTTTTATTTGTTAAGTTTGGATTTGGGAATTTATAATTCAGTTATTTTAACCAATAACATAAATCATTTAAGTTTATATGTTGCATTTTGCATAATTTGGTAATACATAAAATATATAGCGTGATTCAGAATATAAGGAGATTGACATCCTTAATCTCCCATAAACTGTTAAAACATATTCAGTAAGATTCCCACGTGGATCCAAAGAATCAAGTTTCGTGTCGTGCCTTTGATAACAAAATGGCTACTGCACAATACCCGAAATTTTAATGTTATTTCATCAAATCTTGAGATGTCTAAGGTTCTTGAGGTTCCTGATATTTGGCTCTGTCTAGTAGTCCCACTGTGACCTATAGGTCTTCTGTGAGTTTTTACTACTGGGGCCTCAGGGCTCGCCCTTAACAAATGTTCTCTAACAATTAAAATTTATAATTTAAATAATCATGTTCATTGAATTCGATTACACGAAACTCGTATCTTTGGAATATATCAAATATAAACATTATTACCTTTGGATTGGTTAAACTGGTTAAACCCACAAAGTTGAATCACAATTACAAACTGTTATATACAATACAATTTTAAAAGCACGTGCTCAATACGGCTTCGGCAAGATGTCCCCCTTTTTCCGTTCACCCTGCCGTTGACTCCCTCTCATCCCCACCATCATTCTTCGTGGTCATCGTTTCTCCCTCGGTTATGTCGAGCGCTGTAAAGCCATAGGTAGCCATCTCGTGCATTATTTCCAAAGTAACAAGCATGCATTTGGTGGTAATTTCAAATGATTTAAAATCGTTCATTAAGCGCCAATTATAAACTACGTTTATAACATTACAAATTTAAACAAAAGATCGGCATTATAAACTGGGAAAATTTATACCAAGAAACAGACCCAAATAGGAAGTTTGACTTATTTATCAAAACTATTCAAGAAAATACCGATGCCACATTTCCAGTAAAAAGCTACAAACGAAACAAAACAAAAATCAAACTCACAAAAGAACTTGACAACATAAAGAAACAGATGAAATCACTACATCAACAAATCAAACAAACTACCATGAACTCAAATAGCAGGAAAAATTACAACAACTTGAGAAAACTTTTCAATGAAAAACTTGAAGCACACAAATGCAAAACAAATCACGCAATCAAGTGATATTCCAAAGGAAACATGGTCCATGATCAACAAAGAACTTGGAAAGAAAAACAAACCAAGAAATGACTCAACACTTAACAGCAAACGACTTTTGCAATCGCTTCACAAATGCCACTAAATGTTTAAACGAGAAGATATCGGCAACAACTATGAACCCATCAAAATATCTAAACTCAGCAATTCCTAGTACACGAGAAACTATATTTTTATACGACATCACCGAAACAGAAAACACCATAAAACAACTGAAAAATTCGACATCCTATGACATCAATAATTTAAACTTAAAAATAATTAAACTTGTAAACCAAGACATACAAACGGTGCTGTGCCACATCATGAATGCATGCTTGCAAAAAGGAATCTTTCCGTATACTCTGAAAATATCAAGAACAATTCCGATATACAAGAAGGGAAACAAAAATGAAGCGACAAACTACAGACCTATATCAATACTCCCCATCTTCTCAAAAATATTCGAAAAATTGTTATGCAACCGTTTTCTTAGCTTTTTGAGTAAAGAAAGGACTATAACAAAATACCAATTCGGCTACCAAAAAGGCAAAAGTACGACAGACGCAATTACGCACCTGACATCTCATATATATGACATATTAGAAAACAAAAAGAAGTGCCAAGTTACCCTTAATGATCTCTCAAAGGCATTTGACATGATGGATCATGGGATTTTCTTTGAGAAGATACAACATTATGTGGGGCGAAGAACTGAGTAACGATACAAAAATAATGCAGAAATAAAAACTATAGTATTAGATTTCATCTAACTTTTACTTAAAAGGTCAAAAAATGATTTCAAAATTGTTAAAATTGTCATTTATCGCACTGGCCATGGTGACGTTTGTCTAGTATAAAAATAATGGTATATGTAACAGGTAAGAAAAAAATTTATTCTTACTATCAAACATAAATATCATAAAAAGAAATAATATAATTTTAAAAGTATAAAAAATATATGTTACGAAAAATGTCCAACATTTTGACTAAATCGGGAGTTTATGAGCTCACTTTGCTCACTTGCAAATGGTTTCAAAAATATATCGGTCATTCAGGTAGATCTTTCCAAACGCGTCCGACTTGGAGACTGAAAATTAATTAGACATTAATCAAAAACAGGGGGGCTACAAAATTTCACATGTACAGCCAAAAAGTAAAAAACTAGAAGTTTTAGAAGCTATGGAAATCAATAAATTGAAGCAATCGTTCTTGTTTTTAAAAAGTCAATGTGATGTAAAAGACTCATCTCTATTAAACATCTTCAAAAATGAATGAACTCCCCCCTCTTAAGTTCGACATATAAGAACGCTTATTCTTTATACCTCTACTCTTATTAAATCACTTTCCTAAAAACTCCCTTATTTTTTCAAAAATACTTTTTTTCACCACCCCAAACAACAATTAAACGGATTCTATTTAATTTTCTTTCGAGTTCATCGCCTGATGATACCATAGTATAATGAAAACGTTTACAATATTTTATACTTACAGTATCTTTTGGGTTTTCTAAAATATTGATATGGTTAATATCGAGTTACACTACCTAAATCACGTATCAATCAATAATTATTTTATAGATACTTTAAAAAACAAGGCAAAAGCAACTGATTCTCATAAAAAGAGAAAACAAATTCAATTCTATAAAATAACGAGTAAGGTTTGGGGGCCTCTATGGAGCTCTCAATGATCGGGGATCTAATATTCAATGTTCCAGCATCTTAAGCTTCTCTTTAAAAATTAAATTAAATTACACAAAATTTTATAATTTGTGTTTGCTTTTATGTTTTTTGAATAAGAAAAATAATAAACAAAACTGAATTCTATATAATAATAAGTAAGGTCTTGGCTCTTGGGGGCCCCTCAATGTTCGGGGGCCCGATGCTCCAGCATCGTAAGCATCCATATAAATCCGCCACTGGGGTTAATAAATTAAATACCAACAAAAAGATAGAAATAAATAAATATTAAAAACTAAAAAATTAAAGTAGGTAGCTTCACGGTTTATAATATAAAATTAAGTTTACGATTGCCACTTTTAGCAAATCTTTCAATGATGTTACCGACGTTTAGTTCAACTTCACGGTGCGTATGAAGCAGATCTATTAGATCCGTTAACCTTTTTTCCATAGTGCTTCCAGTGGCGGATTTATATGGAAGCTTACGATGCTGGAGCATCGGGCCCCCGATCATTGAGGGGCCCTCAAAAGCTAAGACCTTATACTTATTATTTTATAGAGTTCAGTTTTGTTTATTATCTATCTTTTTCAAAGAACATAAAAACAAACGCAAATTATAAAATTTTGTTTAATTTAATTAAATTTTTATAGAGAAGCTTAAGGCGAGATTTTAGCAGCAGAAAATATGTTGAAATCGATGTTATTATTAAACCAAATTTTAAAGTTATTGCTGAAAGTATCAGTTTTATTTTTTTACTAGACATTGAAAAGATGTTATTGTAAAGTACTACGAAGAGATATTTGCATTTTTTTTGTTAGAAAACAGTTTAAAAAATTCACAAAGTTTATGAAAATAAGCAATGTTTACAATTTTACTGCTCAAGCATAAGTAAAAAATTGAAAAATCTGACTTCGTAGTGCTCTAAAGGCAACCTTTAACTGCCCGGAAAAAAATTTTCATTGTTATCCATGACTTAATAATTGCGTATTTTATGTTAGAAAATGTCTTGTTTTAAAAATTACTTGCATTATTCTCATTATTCTAATTAGACAATTGAGGGGAACAGTCCACCTCTTTTACAGCTTGGAATGGTCAGGTTGTGGAAGGGGTGCTATCTTTGCGGAATAGCGAATACTAGTAGGTACTATTTTTTACTTATTAGATAATTACCTAATCTGAGCTTTTGTGATTGTAAACTATTATTATTATATCTGTAGTTATTACATTATTAATAATAATAATTAAACTACAGGGTCGAAAAAAGTTCTTTATAATAATAATAATAATACTTAGTTATTACCGAAAAATGGGTAATCAGCGGTTATCTTCTAGACATTCAAGTATGAAACAACGTATGAAAAAAGTTAAAAGACAGGTAAGAAACATACATAAATTTACAAAAAGGAACTAAAAAAACAGAAAACTTATTTTTCTTTCCTTAGCAAGTAAGTATAGCAAATATTATAGTCTTATAATATTGTTTTTCGAATCATTTCTAAAAAATCTTCACTAATTATATTTCAAATTTGTTATACAGTAGAACTCCAATTATCCGAACTCCTACTATCCGAATCGCTTTCAAAATTTAAAAAAAAAATTAAGACAGAAACGTACTGCGATTCGCAAAATATTATTGGGATAATGTTCTTTTTATGCTGTTACTTTAATTAATTCCATTCATGAAAAGCTATTTTTCTTTAAAAATAGTTTATTTCTCTCATTTTCAACATACTACTATGATCTAAAAGTACCCGGAATTTCTCAATAAAATGAAAACGGTTCAATTACACAGGGCAACAGTGATTCTGTAGTCTGGGGTTTATGAGTCGATTTTGGGTTATTAGGATCTCCTGAATGCGAAAAAAATTTCAAATTTGTCGAATTGACTCCAGTTTTTGAGATAGAGACAACCTTTTTATATTGAAAATAAAATGAAAATTTCTTTTTGAGATGTCCGAAGAGATTCGCTGTCAATGGCTCATTTCTTCATAAAAATTAATAAAAATTTCACACTATATCTTCAAATGTCACTTTATTATGTAGTGATTATAGAAATAAATACTATATATTAACTGTGTCATTTAAAAAAATTATCGAAATATACTGTTTTTGCTATAAATTAACTTTAGCGCCTCCCCTTAATATGAGAACTAGAGTCAATTCGAACAAAATAGCTATACGTGCCGAGTATTTTATTACATTAGTGTATCTAAATTCACTCCAAAACCTAAGACCGCAGGAAAAAGTTTTTGTTTTGTTGCCCTGCGTTATTCATCGATATTTATTTTATCCCCTTCACAGTAATCTCCATCGCAAGCAATACACATACGCCAACGTTTTTTCCAATCTTTGAAATACTTTTCATATGCCAATTTTGGAATCGCTTTTAGCTCCTTCTGCGAATTCTCCTTTATTGACTCAATCGTCTCAAAACGCTTTCTTCGAAGTGGTAACTTGAGTCGTGAGAACAAGAAAAAGTCACACGGAGCCATCTCAGGTGAATACGCAGCTTGCGGAACTGTATTAACATTGCTTTTGGTCAGATAATCGCGTAAAAATTTCAGGCAGACTCTTTGCTCAACTAAATTCGGCTTAGCAAAATTCGTAGAATACACAAAATAATGACTTGTTTACAAAACTATTACGCATAAATTATCAGACAGATTGCTCTCAAAATTGACATGTAAACAACTGACAGATGTATTAACATAGAAAAAAAATTATTTTGGTAATATCTCAAGAGCGGTTCGTTTAATTGAGAAATTCCGGGTACAGTAATTAGGTAATTAGTAAATGAAATAGACCCTTCTTTCGGAAAACATCTAATTATCCGAATGATTTCCCATTCCCGTCCCAATTGATTCGCATAATTGAAGTTCTACTGTACTGAGTATGCGAACCTATATTTCAGTATCAAAATCAACAATCTTGACCAGAAATCTATAGAAAAACCGGGATCAAGCATGTCGTCCGGTACATATTGGTGTGTAATTTTCATTAATTTAAAAAAAAATCAAAATTTTTAAGTAGCATTTTATTTCTAGCGACAATATTGAAAAATCTGATGGAGATCCTTCTACAAATTCATTAAGTAATAATAAGAATTATGATTCAAATCAGAGGTAAATATGTAATAATAAAATATATTGCAACGGCTTTCTTACCTAACAATATTTCAGTGATACTATAGATGATTACGAAAGCGATTGTTATGAATTTGTAAAAGAAGAAGAGCAAATATTACAAGAAAATCTTCCGGAAGGCAGACGTATATTTGATGTCAAATTTCTTATAGAACAACTAAGAAACTTTGGTAATCATGAAACTTTTGGGTGTACGGCAAACAATATGATTTTTGAACACGAAATTCGAAAAGGATTCGATTCAACTTTGGTTTTCAAGTGTTCTATGTGCAACATTGTTGAAAACATTAAATCTGAAAGAAGCGAGTCTCAAGCAATGATGCCAATAAATGACGCTGTGGTAATTAAAAAATTTTTTTAAATTTATTTCATGCTAGGCAGCAAAGATTAATTAACTACCATTACTGTTTCCCCATTTTAGTTTTCCTAACGCATCCTGTGTCTTTCAAATTGAGTTGTACTTTTTCGGAATTTCGGAACCTAGTATAATATGTATTTTCTCAACAGATATTTGGAAATATATGTAATGGCCAGAGTTCTTCGCAAATGGAAGAAAGATGTGCAATTATTAATGACAATACTGTTAAATTAAAAGAAACTTCTAATTACTATTTTCAAGAGCAGGGACAATTGGAAGTTACTGATAGAAAATATTGTTTATTTGTCGTTTGGATTCCAAGTGATTTCATGATATTAAAAATTGAAAGAGATCAAGACTTCTGGAACAATCAAATGAAACCAAAATTTAAAAAATTCTATTTTGATCATTTGCTTCCAGAAATTATTGATAGTAGGCATAATAGAAATCAAGAACTACGATGATTGCCAGTGCACTATTTATTATAATCATTTTGAAATATTATGTAGACATATAATAATAAACCTGCCTGTATATTATAATAATTATGTAATACCTTATAGCACGTACCTATAAATAGTACTACAGTAGAGCGTTAATATTCCGGATTAATTGCGACCGGACCCTATCCGGATTATCAAAATGTCCGGATTATCGAAAAGAACCCAAAAATGATCATTTGAGTTCAGAACAAAAAGAAAACTTGCTAAAACCGTGAATAATTCACTTTAGTGGTTAAATAATTTGAGTAGATAAATAAAACCATTAATCAATATGAATCTATAAAGTATTTTAACGAAAGAATATGAAAAGACGACCCCGCCGAAACGCTTTTGTTTGATTTATTTTAATTTTTTAATTGAATTTAATTTAATTTCAACTTTTTTTTCACCGGAATTGAATCCGGATTATCGACGGTCCGGATTTTTGACGTCCGGATTATCGACGTTCTACTGTATGTCTAAAAGAGTAGATATTTTCATGTAGGCAAATTTTTATTTATAAACATTATTTTCCGGAAATCGCCATCGAAACAAGATTTCCCTGCTTCCGTACGCGCAAGGAAATTAAATTTCCTTGACTAGTCGGGTAATAATTATTATACTTGAAATAATTATTGTATTGCTTGTAACTATGGATTCAACAAATTAACAAACTTGATTTTTGCTTATTTTAAAAATGTTGTTCGATTAGTGTTATAAAATGTTGATTTTTTATGATTTTCGGAAAAATTTAATACCTACAAAACATGTCAGGAAAATCTCTCACTTGAATCAAAACTCTAAAGTACTCGGTACAAAGTGCCTCGTATTTCAACATTGCTCCTCATTAATAATTTGTCATTTTCTTGACTTTTATGTAAATAACTATTTCAGCCTTATAATAATTAGTAAAACAAAATTCTTTTACAAATTATACCATTGAAATAATAAGTACCTAACAATAATAATAATTATTATTAATAATAATAATAATTATTATTGTACGTTAATTATACTCGTAGTGTTAAGAAATTAATATACCTACATAATTATCATGCAACTTATTTTTATTTTTATCTCGCGTTATAAGAGATAAGCGCAGTGCATTAGACTCGCGCATAGCTTGCCTACGGTGGAGTTTTCTCTTTTTATGAGATCTGTTGCTTTTGCATTATTTTTTAAATTATCTATAAAATAATAATTGATTGATACGTGGTTTAGGTAGTGCAACTCGAAATTAACCATATCAATATTTTAGAAAACCCAAAAAATACACACACACGTTTTAGAAATAAAATACACTATAAGTATAAAATATTGCAAACGTTTTCATTATACTATGGTATCATCAGGCGATGAACTAGAGAGAAAATCAAATAGAATCCGTTTAATTGTTGTTTGGGGTGGTAAAAAAAAGTATTTTTGAAAAAATAAGGGAGTTATTTGGAAAGTGATTTAATAAGAGTAGGGCTATAAAGAATAGGCGTTCCTATAGATGTTTGCAGATGTTTAATAGAGATAAGTTTTTTACATCAGATTGCCTGTTTAAAAACAAAACCGATTACTTCAATTTATTGATTTCCATCGCTTCTAAAAATTCCAGTTTTTTATTTTTTGGCTATAGGTACATGTAAAATTTCGTATCCCCCCTATTTGTGATTAATGTCTAACTGGTGTCTAATTGATTTTCTGTCTCCAAGTCGGACGTGCTTGGAAAGATCTACCTGAATGTAGAATATATTTTTGAAACCATTTGCAAGTGAGCTCATAAACTCCCGATTAAATTTAAAATTATACTATTTCTTTTTCTGATATTTATGTTTGATAGTAAGAATAAATTTGTTTCTTACCTGTTACATATTATACCATTATTTTTATACTAGCATTGAGTATATGAGTTTATAAAGAGACGCAAGCATATGGAGGAATTGCAAATAGTATATCCCTCTCACTCAAACAACAATCTGTTCTTTTTTATCTTTACTCCCCTGCCGTCCCATGTCCATAAACTAATCGTATCGACAACTAGTGCTTTTAAAAGCAGCGGACAACACTAGCAACTATGATAAGATAACAAACTCGGAGAGTGCATTCCTAATTAAATTAAATCGTTTTGATTACGTGCGCATTTTAAATAGTAGACGTTTATAGTATTTCTTTTAAATATAAATTACTCATTAAATTTAGAAAAACTTTTGCAATTTATGAAATTTAATGTACCTACATAAATAAAACCCTACAAAAATAAAAACATCAATTTTAAATAAGATTCCGACACAAGTAAATTATGAAATTATCTTTATTATATTATTGAAGATTTTAATATTACAAATTAAGCTGCGAATTGCACTTGCTCGATGTTGTATTCAATTTCTAAGAACTTATATTATTAATCAAAAAAAATAACGACAAACATAATTATTACTTTCCCATTTACGTAGTAAAGGAAAGTAAGTATTGTAATCGAGTAAAAAAAATTTTTGAACTAGCATTTTTTCCATAGTCTATAAGTCCGTACAAATCGTTTGAGACAAATTTTGCAATGATGTCCGGATGTGTGTGCGTATGTGCGTGTGTGTGTGCGCGATTTTTTCGTCCACGATTTTTTCAAAACGCATAAACCGATTTTATTCAAATTTCATATACTGGTTTGTAACAGCAATCTCGAGAGCTGATTAGATTTTGGTTGAAATCCATACGTTATTTTTTTATTTATTAAATTTTAATTATTTTTTTATTACTTTTTTTTAAATTTAAATTTAAATTTATTATTATTATTATTATTATTAATTTAGTAATAAGTCATGTGTTGTCACATCAAATTTTTTTAAGTCATATTCGTGTACTCCTATGTTAATAATGTAAATTCTACCTTTTGAAGATCTTTTTTGACACATAAAAATTACTTTTACAGCAAAACTTATTAGACACTTTTTGTTGGAAATGAAATCCCTTTAATTTTTGTTTATATGCATTTTTCCGTTTCGTCGAACCGTTTCCGTTTTATAGGAACTTAAAAAAGGCTCTGTTAAATACAAAAAATATTTTCATCTGTATCTTAGAAACGGTGCTACAAAATGGGAAAATATATATGAACAAAATTATAGGAAATGAAATATACAATAATAAATGTTTATTCATATTTTTGTTTCGGTGTACCAATGTTGAAGTACAGACAGTGGCGTAACAAGCAGGTGAGGGACCCGTGTGCGAAGTTGTTAACGGGGGCCCTGCTTTTATAAAAGACAAAAAAAGTTGTATACATGACGATTTCCATGCAATTCCAGGGATTTCCAAAGAATTCCTTCCAAACAAGAGCGGATATAGCGACGAGTAACTACCCAACCCTTTCTTAAAATTTTCTTAAAATTTCACGCTCGTTTATTACTAAGGGGCCGTCCTTTAATCACGTGAGGTTTTTTATGCCATTTTTTTACCCCCTCCCTTTGGTGATACGTCGTGAGGTTTTAGGCTGCCCCTACCCCCTACCCAACGTCACGTGTATTTTTTTTTGAAAAATTTCTTCAAGTAGAGAGACAGAGAGACAGAAAGTCGCGGGCAGCGGGACGACAAGTGGCATCACAAGGTCCAGTGCCGGAAGCCAGTTGAGAGCTAAATATTGTTGTTATGTTGCTTTTTAGGCATAAATTTGCTCGCTCGGGATATCACGGGGTAACAAGAAAATATACACGTGATTTTCACAGCATCCCCCCCCCCCATCGTAATCAATCATGATGTTATTCTAACCCCCTCCCCCTGTTAGAACCTCACGTGATTAAAGGACAACCCCTAATAAGTGGAAAAATGATAGAGAAAATAATTGTCATATGCAAAAGTATAGGGAAATTTGAGGAAATCTAAAATATTATAGACTACCTTTTTTTGCTTTTTCCATTTTCTGAGATTTCATTGGCTTTAAAATTTTCTCGAGTTTCCTAAGATTTTCTTGAAATTTCTATGGATTTCTTGAGATTTTCTATATTTCTACAAATTTTCTAAGAATCTGTTTCTTGAGATGTCTTGGAATTTTTCAGAATTTTTACAGATTTCCATTCACTAGTACACACAATTTTTCCGTCGATTTCCCCTTAGTTTGTAGTAATTGGAAAACCGAAGGAAATAAAATCGTGATATACAAAAGTGAAAAGAAATCCAAGCAAATTTTAGGGAAATTCCAAGAAATCTTAGTAAAACTTAAAAATGCTATTTTCTTCCCAAGGAAATCTTGGGAAATTTAGGAAATTTTTGAATACCATAGATTAATTTTTTTATTTCTTTTTTTAATTTTCTAAGACTGCCTGGCAAAGGCAGATATAACAGGAAATCAACCCCCAGTCATGAGATTTAAAAAAGCAACGAAATTGACTACGGCTTATTTTGTTGAAATTTTAAAAATATTAAAATAAAATATTCTGATTAAAATACATAATATATTTATTCCCCCATCCTAGATCCGCCCTTGAATTTAGATTTCAAGGCTGTATTAGATTGCAACAACTTCATAATTTTAATAGTCTATCCCTGGTGCGCATAAAGAGATTAACGAGATTATCATTCCAAAGAATTTTGGGGGAGAAAAGTAACATAACAAACAAAGTAAATAAATAAAACAGAATAAAAACGTGGGAGGGTTTTAACTTTAATTTTTTTTTCAACAAATATAAATGGGGGGTATGGAATACCCTTCAGTGCACCAGCACAGAAAGCGCAAAAGTGTGTGTATACGTTTTGTGATTTATTTTTGTTATAAAAATTTTTCACTCTGTCAGAAGAAATATATTTATACGTCATTTGTATACAATTCGTACATCATATTCACTCATCATATACCGTAAAAATTCGCACCGGCTGTCTGGGGGTGTGGAACACCCCTCAGAACATTGTAATTGTAAGACCTTTTAGAAAGTTAAATTCTTGGAACGGAAAATCCTTTAACTATAATTGCTGGTGCAATGGGGGGTATTCCATATCCCCACACCCCCCGGTTTGAAAACCCAAAGGTGTGTGCGTATACGTTGTGTGATTTACCTTCCTATGAAAACTTTATATTCTCTTAGAACAAATACATCTACATATCATTTGTATACAAACAAAATGTTTTAGTGTATATTTATAAAACATTTTGTATCTCTCACCGGGGGGTCTGGAACACCCCACAGAATATTATAGTAAAATTCCTGGTATGGAAGTCACAAGTTTAATAGCATGGAAATCACGGTGACCTGGGGCTATTCTATACCTCCCCCCAGACTTCAAATAGCATCTAGTTGTGCACCTCCTACTTTTGAGAACTTTTTTAAGATTGAAACTGGGGGCCCTTTCAGCAGGGGACCCGCGTGCATCGTACCCACCGCACCCTGGTAGTTCTGCCTCTGAGTACAGATATTCAAAAAATATTTTGTGAATTTACCGAGTCTTTTTTAAGTCACTGCAAAACGGAAACGGTGCGACAAATCGAAAAAATGGATATAAACAAAAATTAAGAGGATGAAATTGGCGACAAAAAGTGTCTAATAAGTTTTGCTGTAAAAGTAATTTTTGTGTATCAAAAAAGGTCTTCAAAAGCTTGAATTTACATTGTTAACATAGGAGTGTACGAATACGACCGTGAGTGATATAATTTATTGTAGTTTAATCTGAGTAAATATGATAGGCGCCTAAAGTTATTAGCCTGGGGCGCTAGACTAGCTAAATCCGGCACTGACAATTCCTAAACAATTTCATTTTGATAATGATGCCGACAAATTTTTCATTATGTATCGTAGTTCTATACTGCATTGTAAAAAAAAGTTTATTTTTGTCAATAGAAAATTCTTAATATCACATTTAATTTGTTTAGCAATATTTTTTAATATGTTTAAAATGTTCGGGGAAATAAAATTAGCATTTCGTTTTTATTAATAAGATTGGGATCGTCATCTTGTTTCAAATGTCGTTTCTAAAGTTTTCGTAATTAGTATCTTTTATTAATTTATATGAAACATTATCCTGTAACGTACGCAACTGAACAAAAAACTTATGCTCCCACACCTTTTTGAATTTGCGCACTTAGCATTATAAGCACGTATTACCAGATCCGCCGATTATAATAAACACGCTCCGCGAGGTACGCTCTCTGCACCTTGCTAACAGATTGATACCACTGTGGATCGTGAGAAATCTCGCGATCCACAATTGAAATCATTAGGTAGCGCCATCTAGTTGTCACGACACTTTTATATTGCATTAAAACATATACAGCTGCGCCTCTTGATAAACTCATATACTCAATGATACTAGACAAACGTCACCCCCCTCCCCCTATAATATCCTACCAGGGACCTCTAAAATATAATTAGCATCGGGCCCCAAAAAGGCACCATCCGCCACTGAGTGCTTCTCAAATATGTTTTTAATCTTCGCAATGAAGAAAAGCACCTTTCTGCAGAGGCCACACTTATGGGATATCTAAGCAGTATTACAAATAATTTATTTATTAAAGAATATATATCTGCGTCTCAATTTTTTAACACTTCGCTTACAGTAATAGGTATTGTGGATTCAGAAAGTAATTGTAATTTAGCTCCTGGTCGATCACTAATTACTTTGCCATAATATTTGTAGATGCTAGCTATACTTTCTTCGTACCATACTCATCATTTAATTTCAATTTAATAACATTTCTTGGCATCAAATATGTAAGCTCAAATGAATTTAATGTGTCTACAGAAAATCTAGATTGCAAATCAAAAGATTACTGCATCAAGCATTGGTATATAAATTGATCTTCTGTAGTATTCTTCGGGGGTGGAATCAAAGAATATTTAAATATTCTTTGGTGGAATGTTCAATGTTGCATCTATTTCTTTGTACTTTACCTCTTTAATTATACATCCGTGGATGAACTCTTGAAAATATAGTTATGTCAAACGAACCTTTAAGGACCACTTCAAATAGTTTATAATATAATTTCTTGTTTAGTCTAAGGTAATTACTAATTATAGTATAGGTTTTAATAAGCTTTAACATGTAAGGGTCGAGCTTATATCTTTGACTGAAGATGTATCTGCACTAATTGCTGTTACTTCCTCTTTCTCTTTGTTTTTTCATTTTTTCTCTCTGTTTTTCTTCTCATTAATCATGTTTGCGTCTTCGGGTTTTTCTAACCAAAAGTATGACACGCTGTAGCGGCAGCGTTTTGACTTTTTACCCGACTGCCGAAGGATGGTTATTATATGGTTTAATTTTTAATTGTTTTTATTATAACGTAATTAATTATTCATTATTTTCTTTTTCAAATATTTTTAGTCTCAACTTTGCGTTAATATATTTTTCGGTTGGTTCTTTTTTCACCAAAAAATGACACGCTGTAGCAGGAGCGTGCTGGGATTTTATGGATTAGGATATTATTTTTATTTCATAAAAAAATTAAATATGGTGAAAACTTTTGCGATATTTTATATGTACTACTTACAGTGTATTTTATTTGTGATAACATCAGAGGCGTATTAACCAAGTGTGACGCCACAAACCTTGAATATTTTACGCCCCTATCATCGACTTTTCAGTTAACCTTTTTTTTAGAATTAATAATAAATAAAATTAGAAAAATTTATACAGAAAATGAAACTTATTTTTAATAAATAATAAATAAGACGATTAATGATTAGGTACCAAATTGCAACTCCTAAAATTAAATTTTGCGTCTCTTGAAATTTTGCGCCACAAGCCCGGGTTTTATGTTTCATGAGTTTTTGCGATAATACGCCACTGGATAACATAAAAATACACAATAATAAGTAACCATATCAATATTTTAGAAACCCAAAACATGCACACACATTTCAGAACTATAAGTAAAAAGTTATCTTTAAAATGAAATTGTAATTGGTCGAAGTTTAATGTCGTCTAAATAAAGAACATTGAAACAACAGTTTCAATTTAGCGAAGTACCGTCAAACGGGATGAAAAGGATCACATTGGGTGAAACGGATCACCTAAGCTTTTGTACGGAATTTTTTTAGGATTGGTTGATAGCGTGCGATTTGTGGCAAATAAATATCAAAATATGTAGTTGGGATGATCAGTCGTTTGAAAGAGTCTGAAGAGAAAATTGGCTCGCGTTGCGTATGGTTGATATTGGCGAAAAAACAAAAGGTGATACTTACGTAGTTTTTACAAAGCGTTAAAAGATTGACATCCACAGGCTAAGCGATACAAGTTAGAGATTTCTCGTAAGTTTTTATGAGTTACCTAATTAGTCGAGTACATCAGGTAATAAAAATATTTTTTTAATCTTGCTTGATTGAAGTTTGAGAATTTTTTATGTAAAAAATTTCAAGTTTAGGGGGTGAAACGGATCATCTATTACAACTAAGAACGGGCCCAAGCGAAAATCCAAAGAGGGATAAAAAAGTGAAAGGTAGCAGGAAAAAGTGTTTCTAAGAAAAACCTTGAAAAAAAATGAAAGTTTGCAAGAGCAGGAGGAAGAAGGCACTGATGAATTTTTCAAAATTGGAAAATGACGTTTTAGACGACTTACCTGAGGAGATTGATGAAAATTTTCAGCTTGGAGAATTTGTTATTGTGAAATTTGTCACGAACAAATGAGTTTGATTTTTTGCTGCTAAAATTAAAGAAATTTTAGGCGAAGAGACTAGAGTAAAATGTTTAAGAAAGTAGTCGTCAAAAATACAAATAACTTTTGCCTATCCTGAAATTGACGATATCGTAGATGTCAAGCAAGAGCAAATTATAAAAAAAATTCATGTAATTCCCCTAAGAAGGGAAAGATTTACTTTTAAGAACATGTCTTACCTATTATGTAATATTTTTCATAACCAAAAACGTATTTTATTTATCAACTTATCTAATAAAAACCGCTTGCAAAATATTAAAAAAAAAATTTTTGTGATCCATCTCACCTCCCAGGATGATGAAAAGCAAAATAACGGCATTTAAAAACCTGATCCGTTTCACCCCGACACACGGGGTGAAACGGATCACTCTTTGAAAACAAAAATAAAAAAATTGAATAGGTTTTTTTAAAAAAATGTTTCAGTAATTTGTGCCTCAGATATGTATCTTTAATATATATTTTATCCAGAATTTTTTCTTTCCAAAAAAGTATGAAAATATACAAAAAATCTAAAATTTTGATCCGTTTCACCCCGTTTTACGGTACCATAATCCCAAAAATAAAATTAATTCAACTTCGTGAAAACAAACTCACTTAATTACTATTATTTCTATTGTAAAATTTTTGTGAATAATGTAGATTTTGAATTTTCTTGTTGTCTTACTGAATAGTTGACATTAGACCAACTAGGTGGAAAAACCAGGATTTTTGCCGTCAAAATTACTGCAGGAACGGTAGAGACCGATTTTTTCTCAAAAATTTTGATTGAAATTTACTTTTGATATTGATTACTTTTAGATTTGGACAGGATTAGATATATTTTTAGATGAGATTAAATTGTTTGGATAATTGATTTTAATTGATTAATACAGAAATAAAAAAGAATAGAGTTAAATTGAAATAATCAAAATTATAATTAATTTTGGGCTACAATCAAAGTCGTTACGCATACTATGGTTACGCCACTGTCCTACTAATTGATCTGAATTGATCTTTGCCCTGTCCCCGGCACTGCAATCGTGACGTATTATGAACGACCACTAAATTGTCGTTTTATTTCGACAAAAACGTAAAAGAAAATGTTCGAAATATCAAAACGTTTCGATGCTAATAAAACGAAGCGATAACACTATTTTTAATAGGAGAGTACCTTAGATATTGTAGAAATGGAAAAAGGAGAAAATAACGAATTAGAATAACTATACAGTGACAGAATGTGGCGCTATCTTATGATTAAAATTGTAATAGATTCTTTCTCGCTCTTACTTATGGGGAATTTATGAAAGTTGTACATAGAACTATTACCATGTCCTTTTCTGAAAATAGATAACCATCACACTGTCCAAGTAGCTTTTTATTTCTCATTAAAGTGAACTAATATTTTGAGTTAAACATTTTCTTAAATTTTCTTATACAATAAAATGCCTGTACGTAGAGCTGCACATGCTGGTAGTTGGTATACAGACTCAGGTAAATAAAAGAAATAAATCAGCTGTTTTCTAAAAATTTCATCTACAAATTAAAGTGTCACTGACCTCGTCGATTTTTTTGTTTGTCAAATTACTAATACTTTTGAATTAAAATACAAATTTTATGTCCTGTACTTTAATTAAGTTTTATTTGTTTTGATATTTTTAAAGTTTACAATTGGGCCAAGGTGAGAAATTTAAAAAAATTCATATTTATGAAATAATTTTTTTTCTTGTTAATTTAATTAATTATGTTTATAGGACCTGAATTATCTAGACAATTGGATTACTGGCTAAATCAAGCTGATTTAAGACATGGTCCAGCTCGTGCAATTATAGCCCCGTAAGTTAAAACACCCCAAAAAGTTTATATTTTAATGTAGTTGTTAGTCATGCAGGATATCAATATTGTGGGGCATGTGGGGGTCACGCTTATCGACAAATAAGTCCAGTAGTAGTGAGACGAATATTTATTTTGGGACCATCTCATCATGTTCGGTTATCTGGTTGTGCCCTATCCAGTACGCAGAAGTATCGGACACCTTTATATGATCTTCATATTGACTTACAAGGTAATTTTTTTAATTTTATATTTCATATTCTACTTTTTGTTTTTATAGTGAATGCCGATTTAGAAATGACTGGTCAATTCGAATGGATGGATTTGGATACAGATGAAAACGAACATAGTATAGAAATGCATTTGCCTTATATAGCAAAAATTATGGAAAAGTAAGTGTTGAGTCAACTTCTCAAATTTTTTTATTTTTATATTTTTAATTAACTTTTTAGCTATAAGAATCAATTTACAATCGTACCCATATTGGTTGGATCTCTAAGTCCCGAAAAAGAAGCTTGCTATGGAAGAATATTATCAAGTTATCTAGCAGATCCTCAAAATCTTTTTATAATATCATCTGACTTTTGTCACTGGGGACAACGTTTTCGTTACACATATTACGATCGATCCTATGGAAATATTTATCAATCAATTGAAGGATTAGATAGAGCTGTAGGTATTCTTTAATTATTTTCAAAAAATTTGAGAAAAAACCTCATTTTAAGTCGACAAAATAATGAACCAATCAGAGATGCAAATTGTTTATATTTAGAAAAAACAGATTTCTAGATAAACACTGATGTTGAATTGACTATGTTAACTGTAACTGTCAGATTTTATAATTCAAAAATATTCTTTTATGACCGAAAAATAAAGTAATGACAAGATACGCATATTTTGATCATATACAGTAGAACCCCACTCTAACGAGTCCGGTTATAACGATTTATCGGCTATAACGAGTAAAAGTTTAGTCCCTTGACTTTTGTTTACATGCTAAACTGACCGTTTATAGCGAAAATCTGCTTATAACGAGTAAATAGGCTGGTCCCTTGAGCTCTCGTTATAGAGGGGTTCTACTGTATTATGTAAAACAAGATTCTAGCAGAAGTGCAGCAGCAGCAACTTCACAAAAAATTACTTATACTTTAAGCTACCACTTCCTTTTTTTTTTCAAGTAATTTTTAAAATGATCTTGTTGATATTTAACAAGCGTCTACGTACACCATTCTTGATGTGATTCACTTTGCAACACACAAGCGCGAACTTACGTATTGCAAAACAAGTACAGTTTTACATTAATAAAAAATTATAATAATTTTTTTTTTATAATTTTTGTTCTTGTTTATAATTTTTCATATTTTTATAATGAAAATTCCATTCAGTATTGATTTTAATCTTAGGTTAAATTTAAATCTTTTTTTTGTAATCTTTTATTAGGTTGTATAACTTTTAATTTTAAATCAATATTTTAGCTACAATAAATTGTTATCAATGATTTTTATAAAATTAATCCGTTAAATAGAAAAATCCGTAAAAAATTCGAAACCACTGCCAAGTCACTAACTTGTCAAAAAGTCATAAGTTTATGCATGTGCATCAAATCAAGAATGGTGTACTTAGACGCCTTTTGTATTTGCGATACATGTTCATGCGATAGAAGAATGTATAAAGAATATTCACACCAAATTTCAAATAAGTCGGTTTATTAGAACTTGAGATATGAAAACGGACGACGGCATTGAAAGATACGTAAAAGTCGAAGTAACTCAGAATCAGTATTTTGCAGATAGGACCTTCTTCCTTAGGACGGCAGTATAAGTACAGACATGTTAGTTTAGTCGGCCGAGTTAGAATATTGGGCTGAGGGATGCAGGTTCCAATCTGGGATGGGGTCGGATTTTTTGTCCTGTATTTTTGTTTGTACCCAATTTGTTTTTGAGATATTTCAAATGTGTAATATTGGCATTTTGCCAGCCCCTCATTTTAAACCAAAAATAATCTAAATCGTTTACCTTTTTTTTATTATTTGAACTATTCTGGCATTCAGGTAGTATAATATACCAAATGTTTTTTTTTAATTCATTTTTGACCTTGACTCTGTCAATTGGCTAGACTTATGTAAATATAGAACCAATTCTTAAATTCACAACGTGTTTCTGCCAAGTTCGAGATTCAAATTCAGAATTTCCGCTCTGTAACTCAACCAGCGATCACACCGATCTATTACTGTGGTTAGATATCAAATGTTAACATGTTTTTCACATGTGATGATGGTTTCTATTTCATTCATAATTTTCTCAATTCATTGTAGCTCTGTTTGTCTTTAATTCTTCCGTTTTTATACTGAAAATGAAATGCTTGTAGTTGTTTCTTCAGACACACGAGTTCTTTCATGCGTTTGATTTTCTGATTTTTTGCTTGATAAATTTTGACTGGAAAAATTGACTGTGCTTTTTCCGGTATCGTGTTTTTAAATAAATAAGATTTAGTGGATGGGTTTGTTTCATTGTAAATAAAGTTTCAATTTATGCTTGCTGTTGTTGGCTCAAGTTTTTTCTATTTTTGAAGAGAATTTTCTTTTTTCTATCTTGTCTTTGTTCGGCACTTTGTTAATTTGCCATTCCGTGTAGATGGCTCGAGATATCTTCTTCTTCAAGTGCCATACACTATGCAGTGCGTAGGCGAGCACTTGGCTGAAGCCAAGATTATGTACTAGGGAATTTAATTAATGGGGTGGTTTCTCATAGCCTTCTCTATAGTTCACAGATATATTTTGGGCTTTAGATCACAGCAGTGTATTTGACGCGACCAGGATTTGAACCGCGGTTACCCACTTCCCAGTCGTTAGGCTTTACGCCATACTGCTGGTAGAAATATACCAATATTTATTAGGTCAGCCGAGATGTCGTTAACTTTGGTAAAAGTATTTTTGATGCTGTGCGCATCACTTCGGTAATTGTTTTTTGAAGATCAAACGATTTTATGAGTGCTTTGATTGTGGTTGAGTTTGGTTAGTTGGATCGTTAAATCTGATGTTGATGGATTGAGATGCAGGGCTGGGCAGTATTTGAAATACATTTTGTATTTTGTATTTCAGCATATATTTTCAATGTATTTGTATTTTGTATTTCAAATACCCAAAACAAATCTATTTTATATTTTGTATTTCAAATACAAATTACAAAATACTGTACAAATTACAAAATACTATAAAATTGATAACATCAAATAGACAAGGCTGTATTCAGTGACAGTAACGTAAAAAATTTTTGTTTGCGATTTTTTTCATTCCACGATGTTACTGAATACGGCCCTGCCGTTGTATTGTATTGTTATTTGTTTTGTTCCCAACCAGGTAGTATTTGAAATTATGTATTTTGTATTTTAAATGCTATATTTTGTATTTGAAATACTGTATTTTGTATTTTAAATACTCGGAACAAAATGTATTTGTATTTTGTATTTCAAATACCCAAAACAAATGTATTTTGTATTTCAAATACATATTTTCATGTATTTTGCCCACTCCTGTTGAGATGCAATAATTTTTTTTAACTTACATTATAGACGAGTTACTTAGTACATAATTGTTTTAATTTTTGGTTGCTTTTATAGAAAAATCTGGTGATTCCTCAAAAGATATATTTATTACTATTTGAATGATCTGGAAACTCCTTTTTGCACAGGATCATTTATTATAATTAATTTTTTATTTTATTATTATAAAATCACCAAATTAGTCTTATTTTTTTTTATTTTTTTTTTTCAAAAAATTGAAAATGACGTAGAGAGCTGGGAATAGTGGCGTTAACCTTAGAACTCTTAGCTGAATAACCAGTTAACATTTCAATTCAATCGTGCTTTCCGTTGAGGAGATTTTGATGGGACGGACATATGTACATACATACATACAAACTTTCAGTTTTATATATTAAGATGTATGCCTGATATTGGCATTATATTCGAATTTCGAGGGGTTGTTTGTGTATTATTGTTTACATTGTGGTGTTCTTTTCTTGGTTTTCCTGTAAAAAATGACCGCCTGTCTTGAAATTAAAACGGGAAAATGTTATTCCTACAGGCCAGAAATTTTTGTCATACAGTGGGTTTACGTTTAGTCTTCACTTCTACAATAAAGTACCTTCGATTACTTTTTACCGCACTTGATTTTTATTTTCTAAATAAGTGAAATATTTAATATCTTAAGACACAATTTTTTTATTTGTTTGTTTCACATTTACATATTTCCAAGAACTTGCACAAAGCATAATAATAATTGCATTTTTATTGATAGAAAAGAAACTGAAATGATGGGATAAGTGGGAAATATTTCCACCACAGTTAACTGGACTGAGGAGGGGTGCCAGCAATATGTACCCAACCTTACAATATGGCCGATTCAACTCCATTTATCGTTAGAATCCAACTAGTAGTTTTATTTTTTTAATCTAACATCGATGGTTTCTAATTGGTTAATACATGCTGTCATCTATATTGAATGGTTTGCAAAACTATTTAACTATTTGCATTTTTGCTATGCCTTTTGTGGTTTATAGGTTTATGGTACAAGTCATTATCAATATTAATTGATTGATACATAGTTTAGGTAGTGTGGAGAAAGATAACGAATGAGACCAGAACACGCGAAAATATAGATTACTGAAGATGAGGAGTGATTCACCTTGAAAGACGAATCGTAAAGACTTCATAGAAGTAGGCATATTCCTAAGAGAATGGATACCTTAATTAATAGTAATACAAAAAATCTGAGATTTAATTATTTATTGAAGATGTTTAATTGAGGGGAATTGTTTAAGTCATATTGACTGTTTAAGGGAGGGGGTAAGGTTAATTCGGTAAAAACAAGGTATTTTTTCAAGAATTTTTTTTGGCTATTCCGTGAGTGTTAGTTTATTCGGTAAATTTTCATATAATAATGCAACATTTGAACAATATTTTCCTAAATTTTCATTGCAGAATATTGAAAATTGAGTTAGTGACAGTGAATCTCCGGAACCGCCTTAAGAAAAAGTTGTTTTGTGGTGTATACTATAACTCACAACAGAATCATCTCAAACAAAAAAATCAAAATGCGTTTGTGAGAGGAGATATTTCTCGAGGTAACCCTGGTAGGATTTTTGTTTTTTTCAATTTTTTGCAGCACTTGAAAGTCAAAAATCCGATTTTTGCTAAAAAAATCAGTTAACCTGCTATTGTAAAGTTAATAATTACTAAAAAAAAAGAAAAGCTCCCTGGGATACCTGGGGAATTATGTGAAAAAGTACTGTGCAAAATTTCAAACCAATAGGTCCAGTAGATTTTGAGTTATGACGTACACGGGCTTTAAAAATGTCAAGTTTCAGAAAAACTCTTTGCAGTTTTAGAAACTTATAGAAACCCGTTTGGAGCAATGAAGCTCAAATACTCATAACTTCGTCAATTTTGCTCCGTTCGACTTGAAATTTTGACACAATATTCTTAGGATATTATGCATTCATTTAAAAATAATGCAAAAAAAAATGTTAAAATACCTTACCCCGCCCTTAACCCAGATATGCTAGTAACTACAAATATTTTTGTATGCTATAGTAACTACAGAGTAACTAGTCGTCCTATAATTATATAGGACATTAGGCATATCTGGGTTAATAACAAGGACAATTGTTTTAATTTATTGATTCCATAGCTTCTAAAAGTTTTAGTTTTTTACTTTTTGGGTCTTCATGTAAAATTTTATACCCCTCGTCCCCTGTTTGTGCTTTGTATCTAATAAGTGTTTTGTGGAAGTAGATTTTTTGTGTCTTCTAAAGTGCTGATATGATTAGCAATATTGCTTAAGTTTAGAATTGATTTTTTTAAATTATTTACTAGTTCCCAATCTCGTTTGTTAGCTTTTTGGTCTTTGATCTTACTCACTTAGAATAAATATTTGAAGAATTCTGCTGAATAGACCTGCTTCTTAATTTTTTTCCAAATCTGAATTTTTTTTTTTGTGGTATTCTCTTAATTAAAGTTGTCCCTCTCTTCTATGCTAGTAATGTGCATTTAAAATGTTTTGTTGAATACATTAGGAACCTAGGTACTGGTCAACATGTACTTCAAAGTTCAAACCACAACAAGCCCAATACCTTTATTACTTTAATCGTAAATATATTTTAGTTCTAAATAATTATATAAACGTTTTAAATTTCGTTACAATTAAAAAAAAATGTAAAATTTCAAACTTTATCCATATAAATTTTACGAAGTTTTTCAATTTAAATTTAACCATTCAAAGAGCCAATTATATTATTTTAACGTCTAATTATCGAATCTCAGTAGGGCAAGTATTGCCCTGAAATATGTGCCTTATGGGTGGCGGAAGGTTAAAGTGGTATTCATACCCAAGCCAGGGCGTGCCACATATGCCCAGGCAAAATCCTTCCGACCTATTAGTTTAACATCTTTTCTTCTCAAAACTCTTGAGCAGCTGATTGATAGGCACATCAGGGACGATGTCTTGGTGAGATCACCACTGCATCGACACCAGTACGCATATCAGTCAGGAAAATCCTGTGAATTAAGTATTCACGAATTGACTCTAAGGATAGAGAAGGCACTCGTGGGACAAGAAATTGCCCTGGGCGCATTCCTTGATATAGAGGGGGCGTTTGATAACACGTCCTTCAACTCAATAGAGAACGCACTTCGAAGACGTGGAGTAAATCCATTCATTGTTGGATGGATTGCCTCTACTTTGAGAGGTAGGAAAATTAAGGCCTCTCTGGGCGCATCGACCGCGGAGGTTTCGGCTGCGCGAGGATGCCCGCAGGGGGGAGTTCTCTCTCCCCTCTTGTGGTGCCTGGTCGTTGACGGCCTTCTGTGGGAGCTGGAACAGATGGGCATACATGCGCAAGGATTTGCGGACGATATCACAATCCTTATCGGCGGGAAGTTTGGGGGGGTTGTATCTTTGCTGATGCAACAGGCCCTAAATACCGTCGAGAAATGGTGCATAAAAGAAGGATTGTCGGTTAACCCGGATAAGACCGCTGTGGTAGCTTTCACAAAGCGCAGAAACCTGCGTGATGTGAGAATGCCTAGCTTATGGGGAAAAAAACTACTACTAGTAGGGGAGGTCAAATATCTAGGTTTAACTCTAGATAGCAAACTGGCCTTTACACAACATATTAAGAACACAACGATCAAAGCGACTAGGGCAATGTGGGCCTCTAGGAGAATGATCGGAAAATCATGGGGATTAAAACCGAAAATGGTTATTTGGCTATACACCAAAGTTGTGATACCCACGGTAACATATACATCCCTTATCTGGTGGCATCAAGCCAGGAAAAGGGGTAGTATTACAATGCTAAACAAGTTGCAAAGACTTGCCTGTCTACGGATTACGGGGGCAATGGGAACAACGCCTACCGCAGCCATGGAAGCGCTTTTGGGGCTCCCTCCACTACACCTGGTGGTGGAAACGGAGGCTCTACTGGCAGCATACAGGCTAACCATTAAAGATCATGAAGGAGTGATCCCCAGAGAGGGCTATCACACCATGATCTTCAACTCTATTAAGAGCAACAACATGCTATGCATGCAATCTGACAGAACCAGTACTGTAAGAAACTTCCAAAAACCTTTCAAGGTTCTCATACCTGATAGGGGAGCGGTAGGGACCAAGCAGGAACTAGGAGCTCGATATGATACCATCTGGTACACAGATGGATCCAAAACGGAAATTAGTACTGGAGCAGGGATTAGTGGACGCAGAACGGGAGATGCGTTTAGCATTAACCTGGGCTGCCACGCTACTGTGTTTCAGGCAGAAATAACTGCTGTAACAGCCTGTGCAGAGGAAATGATAAGGAGGGCTTATGAAAATAAGCGGATCTGTATCATGACCGACAGCCAGGCAGCTATAAAAGCCCTTAAGAGAGTGGAAACACAATCCAGGGCTGTAAGTCACTGCCTCGATGTGCTAGTAACACTTGCACAACAGAACAGCTTAACACTGAGGTGGGTGCCGGGACACTCAGGAATAAAAGGCAACGTAAAAGCAGACGCCCTTGATAAGGCTGCAGCAAAACGACATCTAGTAGGACCAGAACCTACTTGCGGGATAGCATATCTGACCGCAAAAGGGACTATAAAGGAACTACTAAAGAAACAACATCTTGAGTACTAGAGAGACCTTCCGGGACTGAGGCAATCGCGGATGTTCATTGGGGGGCTCTCCAGTAGCAAAAGAAAATGTGAAATCCTCAAGCTGAGTAGACCACAGCTGAGGAAGACAGTAGGTCTACTTACAGGACACTGCTGTCTGAACAGGCACCTCAATATAATTGGGGTTGTAGAAGATCCCACATGTAGGAAGTGCGGTGAGGAGGAAGAAACTCCACACCACTTGCTATGTGTGTGTCCAGCTCTAGCCTCGCTGAGGCTACGACACCTCGGCTGTCCATATCCGACAACTGAGGAAATAACCCAAGCACCCATCAGCTGTATACTCAACTTTATTGAGGAAACAAAGTTGATGGAGTAAAATCTGGAACGCGGGGTACAATAAGCTTCGAGCTTCAGTGCAAGTGGGCATGGAACCACAACCCGTTCAGCAATAATAATAACTTCATTACAAATTAATATATTTTCTAAAAAACCTTGAAACAATTTATTTTTTAATATATTAGAGATATAATAAATTTTAATATTTTTTTTTAGGGAATGAATATCATAGAAAATCTAAACCCAACCGAATTTACGAATTATCTTAAAAAGTTTGGTAACACTATATGTGGCAGACATCCAATTGGAATTTTGTTGCAAGTAAGTAAAACATTTTCTTTTTTATTTTGTAATTAAATTTATGTTTGTCTAGGCGGTTCAAGAAATATTAAGAAACGATAATTCCATCATTGCTAGCTTAAAGTTTTTAAAGTATGCACAATCGAGTCAGTGCCGTAACATGAACGATTCGTCTGTTAGTTATGCATCAGCAGCTTTAGTTTTTGAAAATTGAGGCCTTAATTTATTCAGTGGTTGTTTACCAAAACAAAAATAAATGATTATAATTTGGATGCCTAACTAATTTAATTTCTTTATATTATTTTTGTTGACCAAGACATATTATGTCTATGATTTCAAATTTTGTTTTTGTATTTTTAGTAGGTATAATGCAAGGTTTTTTTCAGAAATTTAGTTTTAGTTAGTTAAAATTTATATTTTGTACATAGTCGTCAAAAAGTATATTTTACTTTTGCGTTTGTACAAAATTAACTTTATTTAATTACAATGATACACTTCCAGTTTAATTTCTTATTGTTTTAGTTATAAGTGCCTTTTATTCTACACCCTTAATTTAATTGGTAGCTGCTTTGTAATATTAGCTTTAAATGGTGCTGGTCTTTTAAAACGGTAATGGTTTTTTTGCTTATTATAAATGAACCAGCGTCATCCAATGTCTTTCACATTGTTTGTGTGTTCAGCCTTAAATTATTTATTTTTAACTAAAATTTTCAATTTTTACACTTTGTTTATGTATTAGCAAATGTTATGAGTTCAGGAGATGTAATAAGGTGATGTGTTCGTAGCTTAATAATTATAGGTTTGCTTATTTTTTATTGTCACATTTTGATAATTTTTGTTACATCACTTAAATTGCCTTAAAAGGTTATAATATGCAATCTCATTTATTTATTTTTTACTGTAATAATAAATCACTCAGGTTTTGTAAAATTAACCATGAGTTCTTATTCTGTAGAGGAAGGGCAAAAAATCTTATGGTAGTTATTAAGTATATATTTGTAAGTGTGCAAGAATTTTGTGATCGTTGTTCTTTGTCTACACGTGAGTAAGTACTCATACTAGAATTTTTTTATTGTAATTATATACATGTTATGTGAACTTAATTTTTCAAATTAGGCCTTATACAATTCTAATTAATTAAATGGTTATTAATTTATCATATATTTAATTGTATTGTTATCACCTAATTGATTATACTTAAATGCAACCTAAATTTTTCTCATAAAACAGATGTTGCTCAACGTTTTTGTAAAATTATTTTATAATTTAATCACATCAATTGTTAACATAATCATAGTTAATTTTAGTTTTGAAAATTCACGTTAATTAATAAATTTTACATTTATTGTTTTATTAGTCTACTTTTTTGTGACTTCTGCAATTGTTTGTTCATTAATTTTTAATATACAAACTTTTCATCTAAATTTGTTAATAAAATTAGCCTGAAAACTAATCAACACATTTTATTCTCTACTTATATTGTAAAATATCTTATTGGACTATTGAAATCTGTAGAAAAATATTTTTTATGAATCTGACTTGGATAGTCTTAAGTTGACCTTCCCAACATATATTGTTATAAATTTTCAGAGATTTGAATTATTACAAAAATCAAATGGTGTTTACCAATTTATTTGCACATGTTTTGAATGGTTTTTTATATTTGGATTTACATGGGTGGTCCGATTGCTCCGACCGACATGGTAGTGCATCTCCTCGGGGTTGCTCTGCCAATTCGTGAACGGCCTGCAGTCGCGCTTACGTGTGACATTTAACCGAAGACAGCTTTCTAATTTGGTCAACCAAAGCAGGTTTTTGAAACTTTTATCCTGCACTCTACTCAATTTTTATTTCACTAAATTTCCACATACTTAAATTAAATATAGAAGAGAGGGCTACTCAGCCTTATTATCTATAACCATATGTAATTCGGGAATTGTAAGGTATCCTCGTGCCTCGTACTTATTTAATAAATGTTATTTGATTTGATTGAATTAAAAGAATTGCATTATAAAAGAAATTCCAACTTACTTGAGAAGACGAGATTTGATTGTTAAATCAATGATTTTGGCGGGGTTTTGGTCAAATTTTGATATTATAAACTCGATGGCATTGGGTAAATTATTGATCTAAATTTAATTTAATATTCCTATGAATTTTATCATTAAGGTTATCTCAGCACATCATATATAATATTCTGTAATATCGTTTTTTATAGGCTCTATTAATTTTTTGAAGATAAGCAGAAAGCTATCTTTTATAGCTACCTTCTCGACATTTTATTACTATCATTTGAAGAGTTATGAAGCCACAGACAGACAAACATACAAGTTAAACTTATAACCTCAACTTAAGTCGGTGGTTAAAAAGAGAGTATGCTAGCTCCTAAACCTTCAAGGTTTGTTTAAGAAAACAATAGTTAATGTGGCACGTCCAGCTAGTATCAACTGTTGGGTTGCTGGGTTCTAAAATTTAAATTTTGTTAAACTTTGCAAAATTTACCTCCCCCCCCTCAGCCTAATTTATCTCCTTCAAGAATTTTTCCTGGATACACCTGGCCTTGGCAGTTGAGTAAACATCACAGCAGAAATAATTTAAGCTTTGGTAGCCTATCTGTTTGACATATATTTGAAAGTTGATAGTAGTAAACGATGCTGACAGTTCAGCCATAATCGAAGAAACAATGAGCTTCAAAATGATCCAAATTATGATTTGAAATTTCACTTGCGTATTAAAATTTAATTTGCAAGATTTTCGAGAAGAAGCAACTAGAGCATGTAAAATTGTATTGTTAAAAATAGTAGTTGAAATAAATTGATGTAAAAGTTACAGTCCACTTTTAATTGGTGTATCCAGAAAATCCCACCATAGAGAAGAGAAAACTGGAAAAAAAAATCAATAGCGGATTTGATCCAGACTAAGGGGCTCTAGTACCCCCGCCCCAACTGAAAGTATTTCACTATCGATTCGTCATAGTACACAAAAAAGTGAGTGGTTTTCGTACTTAAATAATAAATTGGTATCTTTTGTACCTTAGCCCCCCTAATCACCAATCCTGGATCCGCTCCTGGTAATTATGCTTGCTTCGCGTGCACTTAACCACCTTCCAAACTGAATCACTAGGTGGCACGAAATTAGAAGAGAGTCGATAAGATGTCATTTGGGTTAATAATATGAAATACATTTTTATTTGTTAAAAATTAAGTTATGGACAATTTAGCTTATTTTTTTGTTCAACTTCTAAATTTAAATGACAGTATGGAGTATACAGTCATATACTATATCTATCTCATTGTAATAACGATAATATAAATATATTTTGTTTTTATGCTATACATACCGTTCAGCTGAATTCTTTCTGCTGCATAAGCCAGTGGCGTAGCTACACCTGAGGAGGCCCGGGGCGGAAGTAATCTTATCTAAAAAAAATAAACTTCGCTTTTTTATTAATATAATTTATATTCTAAAGTTTGTATTATATATAAAAAATATATATTGTTTGGAACTAAAAAAGGCCCGGGGCGCTCCCGGCCGTCCCCTAGTTATCTTCTTGCTTAACGGAGTACCGGGTCTGCTTCAAGTGTCATACACTATGCAGAGCGTAAGTGATCATTTGGCAGTAGCGGATCCAGACAATTACCATCGGGAGGGGGGGAGACAAAATGAAAATTTATTTTTCGTTTTTTAATAAATTTAAAAAATTTTAATTAAGAATAATTATTTAAGTGAAATCAAACTGCTATATTTAAAAACTGTCGAAAAACTTAAACCTGAAAATTTAAATAATGGAAGTCATCTAAATAGTAAATATATCTTTTTATAATATAGTTAATAAAAAGTAAATAATATAAACTAAAAGTTTTTCTGATACACCCTGTGTACTTGCTGGATTAATAAAGAGGAGTAGCGTCATCTAGAAAGTAAGTCACCAAACATCGATTAAAAACAGATAACATAAGGACAACAGAAAATCTCATAAAACACGTAAACGCAAATAAGAGAATTAATTTTTTCGTGTACGGCAGTGTTTAAATAATGTGAAGTTAAATAATGTCGAAATCGATGTTAATGGTTTGGTCGTAGGATGTTTGTGTGAATAATAGAAATAGTTTATATAATAAGTGCCCTGGTGAATGTTTACAAGTGTCAAAAAATCTTTTACTTGTAATATAAACATGGCTACTACCCTACATGTATATTGAAAACATTCTAAATATTGGATTACCAATATGAATGTAAATGTAGAATTGAAGCACTCAGGTGAGGAATTCCGCGGTTTTCATTTTGTAGTACTTACTATGTTGTACTTACAAATGGAGAAAAAGTGTTGACCTAAACCTAAAATGAACCCAAAATTGTTGCAATGTAAATGGACCATTTATTTATGTTGTTTTATAATTTTAGGTGAGTGTAAGTTAATGGCAGGCGTTCGTCTGCGAAAGTGATGAACCTATTTCGTTGTCTCTTCCCGTGTGCGCTGCAGCACAGCTGGTGGAGTGTAGGCAGTGATCAGTGTATGACCGAAGAATTTGTAAGCAGAATGGGTGCAAACACTTCTTCAGCTGCTGCTGGTGATTCTGGGGGATTACATGGCATAGGTCTTACGGATTCTTCTGTACCGGTTTATCGTGATTCAATGGGTGTGATCGTTAGGTATGTCAATTTTTAACTTAATATTTTTATTATTGTTTACTTTTATACTTTTCTAAGCAATTTTGTATCAACTTGTTGACTGCCATAATATATTTATAATAATCTTATCAACTCAGTAAAAATTAATCATTCAGTAATATCAGCATTTTTGTTTGTTTATTCAATCTACAGATTAATTTTACATTAATATTTACGAGTGAGCTTAGTGATTTATACCGAAGCAGAAACATTTCTAGTAAATTTATCAACAAACAACTACTGTACAGTATTTTACAGATTCATTAAAAGTATTGTAATTTAGATTTTTTAAACTGGGTAACAAATTATGCTTTCGTACTGGTTATGAAAATACAGTTTTAAAAATGTATTGAGATTCAAGTATTATAAATTATAGTAAGTTGGAATCTTGTCTAACTTGAATAGAATAATGTACTAATCTGAGATGTTGATTCTTTTTTAACTCAACTTCTATAACCAATCAAAGCAGTAAGCATTATAGGGCACTTAGATGTTACGGATTCCAGACCAAGTTTTTGAAAAAGGCAATTTTATGTGTTACATCTGTAATTTAAAGTGAATAAACAAAAAAATGGTTGAGCAAATGATGTATGAAATTAATTTCATGCCAGATGATTTTTAGGAACTAGCTGGCAGCCCGGCTTCGCTTGGGTTTCAATTTGATTGGTAATTGAACTTTTCCATTACTGCAATTCAATTGATGTGCAATTCGATTAATAAAAATGCCTAAAAATAAGTATGCGCAGCAATACCTCTTTTGATATGAAATCAAAAATTGAAAAGTTAAACAAACTACTATTAAGTATTCACAACAATCACAATAATTACTCACTTGACAAACAAAATTCTAGATACTTATTTAATTATCAATTACAATGCACTAACTTGTATCCCTCCATATTACACACTCGCTTTTGTCGATTGTTACCTACGATAATCGTGTCTTGAGCCTTTTTTTTAATATTTTAATTTTTTTTTTACAGTTTTGATATCCATTGGTGAATTGAAACTTGCCGTCCCTTTTATAAATATTGAATTTCAAGCAAATTCTGATGTTTTCCTCTAATTTAAAATTGTTACTATTTCTGGTTAGATAGCTATGATTCTCGCCACAATGTTTAAATTTGCTTATTAAATATTTTGGGGTTAGATCAAGTTCTATTTTTTTTTATAAACACCATACACCGTTATTCTAATAGTTTTTCTACATTTAGTCAATGCAACTTTTTCAACCTTTTATTTACTTGTGTATATCTGTGCCTTCCCAAAATTATCTGCTTTACCAACCAAGTATAGCACCGTTGTTGCATATAAAAAATGTGGTATTACTATAATAGTATTATACACTGTTGTTTTGGGTTTTACTGATAAAAATTTGCTACATCAATTTAGAATTTCAAGTACTTTAGCTATTTGTTTGCATACGAAATCAATATAATCTTGAAGATTTAATTTTCTGTCCACTAATATTCCAAAATATTTCATTTTTGCTACAACTTACAATTGCCATCTATCTAATTTAATTCTGCATTCTAATTATTGATCTTTCGCAATTATCATAGATTTTGTTTTATTGCACTGTATTACTGTAAACAGATGAAACTTAGCATCTCGAAAAAGTTTATCTAGATGGTTGACATAATATGTATTAGCAAAAAGAAATTGAGCAAGTATTCTTCTTTGAAGTAGTCTTACTTCAACGTTTCTCTTTAGACAAACTGCCTCCATAAATTACTCTTTGTCGTCTGTTTTTTCTATAGTATAAAATCAAATTGTAACCTAGTTAGTGGAGCTGCTAAAAATTCAGTTAATGCTTATTAGTAGAGAGCGGATTATATGTATAATATCTTGTGTTCAAGCATAAATTGCATGCCGCATAGCAGATATCGGGTTCCGTAATGCTTATAATCCGCTCTCTACTTATTAGTAGAGCCCGGATTCTAGGCAATAGGGAACCCAATATTTAGTATGTGGCATATAATTTATAATATGTATAATATCTTGTGTTTATACATAAATTGTATGCCGCATACCAGATATCAGGTTCTCTATTGCCTAGAATCTGGGCTCTATTTATTAGTATTATTTTTGAGGAATTTTTTCTGATTTTATTATTGCAATAAAATTTATACTGTAATTACCGATTATATTGATATTACTGATATAATTGTGAATGTACAACCAGTATCATCCGTGAACTCAATTTTTAATAATTTGACTTACTAGATTGGGGTTTTTTGTGATTGTGATTGTTTTTTGTAAGTGATTAAGTTTCTTAATAAGTATTTGGGAATACAGTGAACATTTTTATTTTTAGACAAATCAGACATTATTAGACTAGACATTATCATTGTCTAGTACACTCACCGTTAACATAAACAAGTATGGTTTTATTTTGTTCACAGTGTTGAGTGAGTTGAGTGTTGAATGTATGTGATAGCAGCTTTCTGCCACTCTCGCAAAGGGGGTGTTTCGATATTTAAATTACAGTAGAACCCCCATCATTCGACATAAACGGGACCCATTTCCTGTCCAAACATAGAATTTGTCGAATAGAGACATGAAATAAATATCTTTATATGATATAAACATATCATGTTATTCTTGATTACGATAAGAATTTATTTACACTATGCCTTACCCAGCAAACTTGATGATTTAATTTAAAAATACAAATTTTGTAAAAAGAATTATTTTGCAAAAATGGTATTAGATACATAATTAAACTTTAAAATAACTTTATATTTTACGAATAAATTTTATAAATTAAATGACAAAATTGTGACGATACGCGTTACAAAATAACAAAACTATTATACCATTAGAATGTAAATATTTTATTTTTATTAATTTCTAATAACCTCTTTCAAATTTAAATACTCTTTATTTTAGCATTGAAAATGCTGTTATTTTGCTATTATCATGTTTCAAGCATTATAACATAGGTAATCAATCTATCTGCCTACGTCCTGAACTCCAGTCTTGGCGAGATAAGCTCACAACTTGTGCGTTATCAGCTCATAATTATCTGTCCATTAGCATGAGAAATTCTCGGAATTGTCGAATAAGGGGGTGTCGAATAATGGGGGTTCTACTGTAATACATTCTTAACTTATGAAAATTAATAATATTAAATACTACAATATAACAATTTAATTAAGGGGTTAGGCTACTTTGACGGGCTGAAAAATTAGCCTTGTTTACGATTTTTTTTCAACACTACCAATAAAGCGACAATAATGAAGTTTTAACAGCTTATTCTACACATCTCAAGGTATACAAAAATATTTTTTATTTTGATTTCATATACACAATGGCGGCATGGCAATAGATAAGACGAAATTGCCTTTTATTTTAGGGAGGTCCGCGGCAAGTAGTAGAACTCAAGCAATTTTCATTCAATTGACTTAACATTTTAACTGTAGCTTCTCAGATAGATTTTCTAGAGAAGTACACATGATTATTGAAATATAAAAATTTTTCGCAAAATGGCTTCAGTTTAAACAAAAATTTTCTATTTTCACCGAAAAATCGATCTTAATTTGTTTATAAAATCAAAAATTGTAAATCAATCGTAATAATCGTCTGTACTTCTCTAAAGAATCTATCTGAGAAGCTACAGTTGAATATTGCTTGAATTCTACTGCTTGCCGCGGACCCCCAAAATAAAAGGCAATCTCGTCTTATCCTTATCTATTGCCATGCCGCCATAGTGTATATTAAATAAAATTTAAAAATATTTTTGTATACCTTGAGATGTGTAGAATAAGCTGTTGAAACCTTATTGGTAGTGTCAAAAAAAAATGTAAAGAAGGCTAATTTTTCAGCCCGTCAATGTAGCCTAACCCCTTAAATTAGTAAACATTGATATTATTTTTGAGCTTTCAGCGGTGGTTATCGCTTTCGTCAGGAAATTTATTATAAGTAAATTGTTATAAATTAATATTTATATTATTATTTATTGTATTGTTAATTCAAATAAATGTTAAATTTTCTATAAACTTAAATTTTGAAAGCTCAAAAATAATATTGATTTTTATTAGTTTAATTAACTTGTTATATTGAAGTTTTTAATATTATTAATTTTCACAAGTTAAGAATTTATATATTATTTAAATAGTACTAAATTATAATATGTACATTTTATCTAATAGCTTTGTTTGAATATTATTTGAATATGAAAAACATGAAAAATGTCGATTACATTTTATCAAACTACCGTAGAATGGGGTGAAGTGAATCAGGTGGGGTGAAGTGAATCACAGGCGCAATATTTTGAATTTTGCGGTTTTTTTAGGACGGTCAAAATTTCTAGCATTTATATTGGTACTTATCAATAGTTTAGCTACTACTGTAAGCCTTATTTATGTTTCAAAGTGTCTGGAAGTAGTTTATGATAAGTAATTAATTTTTTTTAATCGTAGAATTTGTCTGATTTTAAAAAGTAGGAAATGAATACTTGTACTACATACACTTATGATGTTGCAGCAATGCATTTTGTTTTTGATAACCATAACATTCATATAAAAAATCATTTTAAAAAAATAGACAAAATATGCGTATGCATGGCGCAGTAATTTTTTAAAGATGTTTTTCATAAAATCATGGGGTGAAGTGAATCACGCTTTTGTTATAAGAAATACTCAGGCCTACGTATTTACCGTTTTTTATTTTTGTTCTAGACATGCAAAGTGTTAACAAAATTATAAAAAAAGTACGATAAGAGATTACGCCGCGGGAATTATGTATTGTTGAACAATGTGACATGTAACATTGAATAAATTGAATTAAATAAATTCTTTTTTTGACTTTGAGCTAAGCTAAATTTTCTACTACCTGTTTTTTTGCTAACAACTAATATTGAACTATGATAATACTGACGGACTCCTGAGTATACTAATATGATTTAACCCCACAGAGCTTTTAAAGCGAATCAGTAAATAATTTAAATGTGTGATTCACTTCCACCCAATGGGGCGAAGTGAATCAGACTTTTGATGGCCATTACTCTGAGTCCATTGGAAATTTTACCGATTTTCTGAAAGGGAAAGGTCAAGGAAGGATGACGCATTGTCTACTCTTAATCAGAAGTAAATTCTTAGTAATACAGAGCTGTAAATGAAAAAAAAACGTCAAAAGTGATTCACATCATCCCATTCTACAGTATAATACATTCTTACAAACTTTTCTATTAAACGGAAACTTCATTTTGTGTGTTTACAATAGACTGAACCCAATGAGGTTCTTACTAGGTTAATTAAAAAATAACATAAAATATCCCCCGGTTTATACCAATTTTCATAATCAATTATTGCACTTGCTCATTGAGTTATTGGATATATTATAGACCTGACTTTTTATGTATAAAAGTATTCAGTTGTAATTGAACCTAAGAAGTTGTTGTTAACAAGTCACTATGGTTAAGAATTTTAGAATTAATGTACAATTTCTTACCTGCTTCGTGCGATTTTATATAGAATATAAAAATATTTTACAAACGGTTTCAATATTTTTTGATTTGATATAGGTAATATAATAGGTTAACAACCTAAATAAAAAACAATATTTTTAATCAAAAAGTTTGTGTTAAATTTGGTTTTATTTATTTACAGAGAGAGAAAAAGAAAGGTAGCAGGTTTGGCTACCCTTAAAAAGAAATTAATCAGACGTCGTCGTTCTTCAAAAGCTTGTGATCATGGCCGTATGTTAAGAGAATTAGTTTCTGATTGGAGTCCGTTAGAAATAGCTTCGCTTTTAGAAGAGTATGAAGCATTAGCAGCATTAAAGGATCTGTCTGTTCAAGCAGAACTTGCTAGACCACCAGCGGCAGCATTTAAACAAGATTTATCAGCTTTATATGATTTCAAATATTGTACAGACGCTGATTTGGTTTACCGAGGAGCTTGCTTTCCTATACATCGTGCTCTATTGTCTGCAAGATGTCCTTATTTTAGAGATTTATTATCTGGGTGTCCTGGTTATGGTGCTCGAATTTGTCTTGAACTGCGTACAAGTACGGTAGATGTACAATTATTTTCCGCTTTATTACGATATTTATATACGGGAGATATTTGTCCTCATGATACCAACATAGATTTAAATTTACTTAGACGTTTAAGAGAAGAATTTGGTACTCCTAATGCTTTAGAAACTGACCTTCGATATTTATTGGAAACTGGAGATTATGCCGATGCCGCCCTTGTGTTCACATCTGATGGTTCTGACTGTCAGAGACCTGATTCTGGCAGTTCAGAATATGGATTTAGACCTAAATTAGAACTTCCTTGTCATAAAGCTATTTTATCTGCAAGATCCCAATTTTTTAGAAATTTACTTCAACGACGATCACGCACGGGTGAAGAACATACCGAGAGAGCACTTCATATACCCACTAGAATTGTTTTAGATGAAAGCGTTATTCCAAAACGGTATTAATATTATTCTTTTTAAAAAGAAAATTTAAAATTATTTTGCTAACTTTCAGATATGCAAGAGTTTTGTTACATGCCATATATTTGGACCATGTTGATTTATCTCTTATTTCAAGAGGTGGATGTGGTGGTGGACTAGGTGAAGCACAAGCTTTGGCTCATACAGGACGTGCTAGACCGTCTCCTTTGGAAGAAGCTATGGAATTATATCAAATTGGTAGATTTCTTGAATTAGATATTTTATCTCAAGGTTGTGAAGATCTCATACTCGAGTGGTTATCATTGGAAACACTATCTGTGGTTCTGCAATGGTCACATCAGCCTCATGGATCTGCATGGGTTCATAGACAGGTAAATTATTTTTACTGGAACATAGTACATAGAGAATTGATTGATTTGAAATTAATATGACTTAAATAATTTTTTTTGTTAGGCTCTACATTATCTGCGAGAAGAATTCCAAGCTGTTGCACAGTCGTCTGTTTTACATCAGTTAGATAAGAGTCAATTGGGAGAGGCACTAAAAAATCCATTTCTTCAAGCAAGCGAATTGGAAGTATTGCATGCAGTTTTGAAATGGGGAGAAAACGAACTAGTCAGAAGAATGGAAGACAGAGGTAGGCTATTTCTATTTTGTGCATGACATGCTTATAATTTGCTTACAATGTAAACATAATGTTGTTCAAACTTCGTCTATAAATGCAGTAAAACCTTTTTGCAATATCAGTATTATTATTATTTTATTTACAATTTATAACAAAATTAAGAGAATGCTTTAACCCCTTAATGCACACATTAATTTCAAATGAATTTAAAATTATTTTCGATTTGATTGAATTTCAAATAACGATTGAATTTTTTTCAATTAGTATTTGCATACAGTTTTTTATCAACAAAAAAGTGACACTATCAAACTTTGGTAAAATTTTCGTCAAACTTTGTTGTCAAATGTTTGACGAAAATAATATAAGCCAAATTACATTATCAAATTTTCGTCAAATTTTGTATGATACAAAGTAGCGCGTGTCATATTTTCGTTCAACTTTTCCGTTCAACTTTTGAGTAAGCATGCGTAAACATGCGCAATCATGCGCATTGCTGCAAAACTATGCAGTAAGGTTGGCTTTCGCATATCTTTTCTACAAACATAACCCCACCCAAAAATTTTCATCAAACTTTGAAGCAAAATGTTTGACAAGAAAGTTTAACGAAAGTATAACCAAAGTTTGATAGTGTCACTCAAGCTTAATATAACAGCAGTACTGTTATGGCGTCCACATCTTTATGGTTCTTTTACTTTTGTTATAGTATTATTTGACTTGTACTGTACCTGAAATTTCTTGGTGGAAGCTTATACATATAATTTTGTTGAGTATTTTAGCTTTAACCCCTTAATGCACACATTAATTTCAAATGAATTTAAAATTATTTTCGATTTGATTGAATTTCAAATAACGATTGTATTTTTTAAAATATTTATCTACAGGTTTCTATGCAAAAATTAGTAATCTACCGTGTTAAATGAAAATTTTCTGAGTAAATATAATGGTCAATCGTGTTCCAGTCGATTTCGTATAAAACTGCCAGTATGACGCGCTCGTGACTGTCACAACCAAATGCATTAAGGGGTTGTAGAACACTGAGTTGCACTTGATTTTTCTCAAAAATTAGTCGTAAATGTAATCGATAGTGTGAACTTCTTCAATAATACCTTCTTTCTTGGCAAAAAAGGATATCGGGATTGCGGACTCCAAATAAAACTAACAAAGTTACTTCGTCAAAGTTACTTTGACTTTGTTAGTTTTATTTGGAGTCCGCAATCCCGATATCCTTTTTTTCCAAATATTCCATAGGACGAGAGTGTTCTTCTTTCTTGTTTAATATTTCAAAAGCAATTTAAATTACTCATAGGTGCACGCCATATATTTACTACCATGACATTCAATTTACAAAAATAATTCCATTTTGAGGTATTCTTTTTAAACAATTTATAATTCTTATGCTTAAATTTGTAACAAAATTTATCAGCAAATTAATCTTGCGAAAAGATCGATATCTTTTCATGTTCATTTAAGGTGCAAAAGTTTGGAAATTCCAAAACTTAATTTTTTAAGTGAAACATCCTGCACTTTTAAATCCATTTTTACATTTTCTTTAAGAGGGGGAATTGCATTCTAGTAGGGGAAAATGCCGTCAACTGTTGTAATTTGTGAGCGGATAACTAAGGAAATATAAAATAAACAAAAACCACAAATAATTTTTCAAAATAATAATAAGTTTCAAAATATGAATGTTCTTTTAATAAACTCGTTAATAGATTTGCGATTTTTAATCGAAAAGTTTTTCATGAAGTTAAATTTTTCAAGCTTCTATTGTGATACAGCAGTCATTTGTTTATCAACACATAATTCGGGAGAAAAACCTCAAAATGTAGCAATGACAACAAACCGGCCAATGCAACTCATACATCACGTGCAAATCATGCAACCGAATCAGGAAATACAACTTCTGTATCATCAAATATATTGATATTCATATTTAATGTATTTTCAAGAGCTAATAATTATAAATAATATAAATAATATTTCTGTATCATCTTCAACAGATGCAAACATCCCTTTACAGCTTAACATTACAATCAATAAATTTTTGGAAATTCACAAGTAGGTCAATCGCAGCACGTTTTATATCAATATACTCTTATGGAAACCTCCCAACTTCCTACCATTACCTATAAGGAAGAAGTGAATTACAAAACAAAAAAAGATTGAGAAGCCTAGAAAAGATCGCTATAACCTAGAAACAAAAAAGATGAACGACTACTGGTTAAGTTATAATCTGACCACAAAACTAGGTTTCATACCTTAATAAACGATGACACAAAAACAGACGATTAAAATATAAACGACAAGGAACCAAAACCACCACCCATCTTTGTGGAAGGCGTCGAAGACATAAATTTGCTCGTGGAAACACTCGAAGAAGTGGTAAATATTGAATACACTTTAAAATTCATAAATAATAAGATTGTCAGGGTACAGCCACATATTGGTAAAAATTACACAAACATTATCAAAGCTATTGAAGACCTAAAGAATTATCGAGTTGTTTTGAAGAATTTACATTCATTAGCATGTATAAAAACGCTTAAGAAGAAGCTTTCAGGTTTGGAACACACCGTTGCTAATGTAAGTAATTTTAAACATAGAACTGGCAAGGATTTATTATCAATGTTTTACATCAATCTTCAATCGAATAAAAACAATAAAGAAATATTTAAGGTAAATTGTCTCATGAGTACAGTCTCATCAATACTTTGAAGCAATCCATGCAAAAAGAGAAGTGGTACAACATCAGAAGAATCAAAAATTTGGATACACCAAATCTTTTGCAACAAAACACCACAGTCGTGTTCATAAAATTGGTATAATAACTAGATTACTTAAAATCACAACATGGAACGCCAGCTGTCTGTGTCAACATGCACAGCAATTACAATTTTTTTTTTTAGATACATGATATCGACGTAATGCTAATATCCGAAATGCATCTTACGATGAAAAACTACATCAAAATACTAAATTTTAGTATATACAACACTAAACAGCCAGATGTAAAAGCACGCAGTAGTGCAGCAGTCATTATAAAGAAAAAACACTATTAAATGCCACCAAATAGAAAAATATATAGCTGTTTTATTCCCATTAAAATCTAAAGAAGATTTGGAAAATGCAGTCGAATACTTAACTAAAGCCATTCAGAATGCTGCATGGAAAGCTACACCCAGGGACGTGCCGAACCGACTATTTTGAGGGGGGGGAGTAGTCGTGAAATTGCCAACGATTTTGCTCTTCGAATTATACGAATGAGCTTTCTTTTTTTTATAGCTTTTTCGCGTTTTTTTTTCAAGTGAATATCATAATTTGTGCAATTTGTAACAACTAGTAGTTTTGCCATGGCAAGCTTTAAGAACTACAGAAAACAAAGCAGCAAAAGAAGTATGTTGAAATCGACGTTATTATTAAATCAAATTTTAAAGTTATGGCTGAAATTATCAGTTTCAGATTTTTATCAGACATCGAAAAGATGTTATTGTAAACGTAAACCACTATGGAGAAATATTTGCATGTTTTTTTAGAAAACAGTTTAAAAAATTCACGAAGTTCATGAAAGTAAGCAATGTTTAAAATTTTACTGCACAAGCATAAGTAAAAAATTGTAAAATTTAACTTCGTACTGATCTAAAGACAACCTTTAACTGCCCGGAAAAAATTTTTTATTGTTATCCATGACTTAATAATTGCATATTTTATGTTAGAAAATGTTTTGTTTTAAAAATTACCTGCATTATTATTAACATTTCTCTGTAGTGGTTTACAATAACATCTTTTCAATGTCTAATAAACAAATGAAACTGATAATTTCAGCAATAACTTTAAAATTTGGTAAAATAATAGCATTGATTACAATCTATTTTCGACTGTTAAAATCTCGCCTTAATAACGGAATATTTAGACTGAATCACTTTCCAGACGCAAATCATTCTCATACCAAAACCGAGTAAACTGCCAGAACAACTGACCCATCGACTAATAAGTTTACTTCCGGTTTTGTCAAAAATGTTTGAGAAGCTGTTGATAAAACGATTAAAGCTAGTACTAAGAGAAAAAGCTCTTATTCTGGTTCATCAATATGATTTCAGAAATCAGCATGGTACGATTGAACAGGTACGCTGAATAGTGGAAAAAATCATTGATGACTTGGAATCTAGGTGATACTGCTCTGTGGTATTTTTAGACATAAGCCAAGCGTTAGTCAAGGTGTGGCAAGAGGGCTTGCACTACAAACTAAAAATAAATCTTCCGCATCACTATTAGTATTGAAATCGGCTCAAGTGTCCAACAGGGTAGTATACTAGAACCGAAACTGTACTTTTTATTATAACCGTAAAACTTACTAAATCCTCCGGTTAACACAATGCCGGTCGGTAGCTCTGTTTTTAATTGGAGAGCGAGTTACAAGTTCCCCAAAGAATTGAAGTAAAGTACTTACACTCAATTGATTGCCTTAAAAATTTATATAGCGCCACTGACTACAAAGACAAACAAATTTACAGGAGAATCAAGAACAAAAAAAATCCTCAAGTCGAAAAGGTCAGAAATATATTAATTGACCAAAAAGATAAATTTATTCTTAACAGAAAATTTGTGTGAACAAACTTTAATAATAAACAAAATTTTGCATAGGTGTAAAACAGAAATTAAGAGTATACCCAACGCGTTAATAGCTATTGCCTGTTGGTTTTCACTAATTTTATACAAAAAAGCAGTTTAATAGAAAAACATTTGATATCTAAAATTTCTCATCTGTTAGAACAAATTTATCAGTCTTCGTCGATTGTAATTCCCGTAACTAAATTTCTTAACAACTGCTCTTCCCAAAGAAGATTCGACAAATTCATCAATACATAAGCCGGAACCAAAACACTCGTGTGCGCTAATAAATTTAAATATACGACCTTCTAATTCCCTTGAGTTGGTACAAAGTTGAATTAACCCTTATTTGCCACACTGGGGTGTAGAATACCCCAAGCCAACTTTTCTTTAATTTTAAGTATGTATACCTGAGAAAAGCGGGTTTATGGCATCATCTGCTAGTTATGTTTTTTTTTGAAAATGTTGTCACTTTATCACTTTTTCGATATTTCAATTTTTTAATAGTATTTAATTTTATTTTTTTGCCATATAACCCATATCACTACCAAATATTAGCTCTTGAAAAGTATTAAAAAAATTGGCAACTTAAAATATTCATTAGATTATTAGAAATAACACGTTTTATCAAGTGTCAAGTACGTCACTCCATAGAAGTGTGGCCAGTAAGGGTTAAAGCAGGAAAACTGCAATATTGGCAAGCAGCAATCGTGGAACATGGAACTCCAAACGAACCAATTGCTTTATTATCAAAAAAAAATCTGATGTGGACACCACATAACTTCCTTGTAATTTTTATAATGATTGTACAAGAATCTCGTTAATCTATTCATGCGCGTCATGAATTACGACTTTTGGCACGGACAATCGCAACCAAAAATAGGAGGTGGCGCCTAAGGCGGACACTTTGAACATTTTTGGCGTGAAGGTCATAGCCACAAAACATATATTATCATTGTTAAAGATCGTTAATGTTCAATTTAATTATGATTTTGCTATGAATCTAGTATTAACACTAAACCGCAATTATTTTCAAAACATGCTACATTTTATTTGTAAAAAAATACAACATAATTACATGGCAAATTAAAATAAAAAAAATATAAACCAAATTTAGCTCTCTTGGAAATGTTTATAGATTTTAGGGAGGTTGTCGAATAAATTGGTGGTTGCAAGTTAGCTAATGCACAACACATACGGACTATGTCATCAAAGTAAGGCATTAAATCGTGGCTTATATTGTGCAAAATATGATGGGTTTTGATTCGCTGTATGCTTCTTTCGACATGAATTCGACAACTCACTTGACTACAAAAATCTCTTTAAGCTTCTTCTGCACAATTAATGTTCACTTGTTCTTTAGATCCACAAGGTCCTATACTAATTCTAATTTATTTTCTTTTCGCTTGATAGCTCGTTCAAACCTGGCACATTTCTACTTTTTCTAGAAATTGATGTTTTAGCTTTTTTTATGTACCTAATATAAAGTTTTACTGTTACTTTTATTATACTTGAATCAAAAATTAATGTTCTATTTCTTCTTCACTCAACAACAAACTCTCGGACACTTAACTCGACAAATTAACTTATCATCCTCCGCCCCCCTCCCCCCGCCACTACAAAATTTCAACATTAATTTTGAAGTCAGGGGAAACGGAGAATTTTTAATACGGAATTTATAAACAGGTTTCGTAAGTGGAACAAATCTCCGTTTCTCCTGACTTCAAAATTAATGTTTAAATTTTGTAGTTGGGGGGGGGGGGGGAGGGAGTGGAGGATGATAAGTTAATTTTTTCTAGTTAAGTGTCGGAGAGTTTATGTTGTTGAGTGACGAAGAAAAAGTTATTTCTTCCTTTTTAAAGGGAACAGTAGTTTTTAAAGTAAGGTGCTTTTACAGTCAGGGATTTTTAAAATTTTTGATTTTTATTTTATTTCACTCTTTTTGGAGTGCATTTCGGCAAAATGTATAGAGAAATCGAATATATGTTTTAAACCGCTTCGTGATCCAGTCAGACGATGTGGTAGCGCGAATTGTTAGCCAATGATATGAATTTGACTCTACATAATCTAACAAACATAGAGAACGGGGGGTATAGAGTAACTAATCTTGGCTGATTAGACCCTCGCGGCAAAAGGCTTCAATTGGCGGGATTTTTAGCTTCTGTTACAGCGATCTGAGATCAAAAATTTTGGTTTGAGCGTGTTAATAAAACATGTACATATCTTCTAGTTGAACCAATAAAATAACAAAAAAGTCAAAAAATCATAAATTGGCTCGCCTTAGAAAATAAAAGTACAATTATTCACCCTTTTTTTCGATGGATTTTTCAAGGGTTTTTCCTTCCTAGAATACTTTAAATTTCTGGCGCCTTAGGCTTTCGAGTCCATTTTGTTGGTTGCCATAAACTTTCATCACTAAAATAAACAATTAGGATGTCTTTAATTGTACCAGTAAATGAGGAAAATATGGAATATACTTACTTGTTTTTCCTGCGAACACTTTTTTCGCTTTCTTTCGTGTGGTTTTGCGGGAAATCTATAAAATTTTACAGCTCCTTCGGTGTTTAAATAATTATTTGTACATCCAACAACACAGCAATTCACACGAGTACCGATTTTCATTGTTAAAAACACGTGATACTAATAAACAAAATCTAATATGCAATATATCACTATTTGAAATGATCACGCCAATTATGCAAATTATCACCACTACTGGCGCTACTTGCAAATACGCTCGGTCCCTTATAGGGACTTTTACACTTTCTACGACCTACTGTATTTGAGTTATGCGACATACAGACGTCCGTACGTACAGACATCACAACGAAAATAGTCAAAATGGATTCAGGGAAGGTCGAATGGATATTTTCGTCAAAATCTGGAAACCGAAAAAAATTGGGATTACAATACTTCCTTGATTTACAAGGAAGTAAAAACAATGAAAATAGGAACCATGGACGAAGATGGACTGATCACCACCAGAGTTTGAGCTGGTCCAAATTAATTGTTCAGTACACACAGAAACAAATACTTCTAACACATATCGCAACAGACACGAATCTCATCCAAATGCATAAAGCTATTGAATCATTCCCATGAAATCAGAAGACTGAAGCGTTTCAAGCCTAGCGACTTTCAATTGATAATTTTGATATTTTCTAAATTAATTATGAACATAAAACATATGAACATAAAAAAGATAATTAAATACGAGAATATTTAAAGAAATCTTCTCGACAAGTCTTTCTGTAATATCAGCTGATTTACTTAATGTTTTATCAAAACAGATTGTAAATATTCATAGAAAACAAAATTGCATTCTATAGAACATTAATGAATGATATTCAATTTATTAATAATGTCGGTAATGTGACATTAAATTGAATTAAATTATCATCTCTACAAAATTACACGCACGAACTTTGTGCTTTCAATTGTTCAATTAGTATCTTTTTCCAAAGCTGTATCCCAAAGTAAAATCATTTCCCATCTTTTCGTCAAAATCAAAAATGACATTTCCCCCTTTTGAATGCAAGCTCATTCTTAACTTTTATTTAACGTCTTCCATACTCAATATTATAAAATTGACTTTCAAATAAGGAGTTGATAAGAAAATCAACTACTTGGATTTATATTATCGAATAGGAAAGAATGTGAAATATATTTAGTTATACCAAAGAGTATACTCTTTGGTTATACAGAGTGTTCAAACAATAAGGGCAATATATGAAAATGTAAGTCAGAACAAGAAATCATTAGAGGCCATATCCAATCGGTTTCAATCAATCAATTGATGAAAAGATGTCTCGAATGTTGCAAGCATGTTTTGGAGCATTCTGCAAGCAATCTTAACCCTTAAAGTGCACGTGGGGTGTCAGACACCCCAAAAAAATTGTAGAAACTTGTAGAAACTGTACTTAAGTCAAAAAGATTGAGTATGTGTCGCCATCTTGCATTAGATTTTTTTAATTTCAATTTTCTACAATTTTTTTTAAACAAATTTTAAAATAATAAATAGTTATAAATCCTATTCTACATTGAAAAAGATATATCAAACTACATACAAAAATTTTTTTGTGCCAAAATATTCGATAGAGGATGAATAAAATACATTTAACCCTTTGGTGGGCACGGGAAGACGTATTTCCATCACCAAAATTGCTTAAGCCTGTATGACACGACGTTAAATTTGACGTCAAATTTACATGAAAATTTTGGGCGATGGTAAACTCGGCCGCTTAGTAGAATCTCGTTGGTAAACTCAGCCTGGTAGAAATTTTTTACCTTAATCTAGGAAAACTCAGCCGGGCGACTTTTGGTAAAAGCTAATCCTACTTAATGATGGTGGCACTTTAAAGTACGCTCTGTATGCAATATATTGACAGGGCCGTCCTAAGATATTCGGCGCCCGTGTGGCGACATAATGCGCCTGGCTTTAAATTTAATAATAATTCTATATAAGAGAAATTTGTAACGTTAACGTTAAACGTTAAGAAGTTGAATCGTCAAATAAAAAGTTATAATTATTATTAATAAGTAAGTAATTAATTAATTGAAAAGTAATTATCGTAAGTTATTACCATTGTTACCAGAATAATCAAACTAATCAAGGTTTTCTTGTCTTTTTTTTACGTCTAACTTTTTAGTATTTTTTTTATTTTTGTGACTATACCTATAGCTTAAGCCTAAGCTTAATCCGATTAAAATTATTGAGGTAATCTAAGGCGATTTAAACTACCAGGCTGAGTTTACCTATACGGCTTAAGATTAAGCTTAATCTGCAAGGATTAAAACGGATTAAAATATCTAAAGCGGCTGAGTTTACCTCTGCCCAAAATTTTTATGTAAATTTGCTCATATTTTTGCCAGGTAAAATTTTAAAATGTCTACTACGCACATTTACACGCACTTTTACCAACAAATTTAGAACATGTTCTAAATTTTTTACATGAAAATTTAACATAAAATTTGACGATAAATTTTCTGTATGCAACGGTGTTAAATATTTTCTTAAAAATTTACATGTAAATTTGACGTCAAATTTAACGTCGTGTCATACAGGCTTTAAAAACGAGTTCTTGGGACCACATTTTACCACCTATTATTAGTATGTCCTTTAGAAAATATATACGAAGTAATATTTAATGATATCTGTATATATACAACAAAGAAGAATAGTAATTTTTATGATTTAAAAATTATTATTTGACATTTTGTGTTAATATTAGTGTTAATTATTAATAAGTGAATTTAAGTTTTAGTAAAATTTTTGCATTATATCTTTTTAATAAAGTTTTTTCTGATCCTTATTGTTTGTTAAACATTATATTAAAACTTTTTTTATCAATAAACAGAAATAATTTCTGTAACATTATCGCTTAAAAAAATAAAAACGAAAATTACAAATTTCAATTTTTTTTCAATATTTCAAAAACTACAAATGACATCAATTCAAAAGGCTTCACATGTTATATTTTTAATAAAAAAAACTTTTAAAAAGAAGCCAGAAAAATTCGCCCACCAAAGGGTTAAAACACGGTGGGGTGTCAAACACCCACAATGCACTTTAACGTAATTTTTACTAACGATGCACTTTAAGGGTTAAACGTCATTAAAATAAACAATTTTTCAAATAAAAAAAGTGTTTATTGAAATTTCTAATTGGTTGATTTATTTTTTCCGGCGTTTCCCTGTATGTTCTTCAAATAATGCCTTCTATTTGTGTCGATCACTCTGTATATAAAACTTACAAGGGACGAACTCATCATCTCATTCACATTCAAATATATATAGTTTTAAATACAACCTTATTAGTTTTTTCATACATTAATAGGAAGATCATTAACTATTCCATTATCCACAGAAAATAGAGAAAAAGAGGTTCAGGTGCTTTAACAAATGGCATTTTCTAATAGATACCGCTAAGTTAATCAAAAAGTTGATGGAAAGGAAAGAATAGAGGATGACATAACCGCATTTCTTCAGAAGTTTCTAATTTACCAAATTATGTATTATTATAATTACAGATAGCCCACCTCGTACAGGTAATTTGTGTAGTACATAGGAAATTGGGCTTTGTTTCATACGGTTATTGCTTTGATTTTCAGTTGCCGCCAAATTATTTGTACCGTGGTTCGGATTCCACGGTGACGGTCCATGTTTACTATTAGTCAGTAACTAAGACTTGTATTTGATTTGGTGGATTTATTCCAAATGGTTTTATCTGAAATCGTCGTTTTGTTAAGAATTTGACCAAAAGACTTATTTGGTTCAAACACCAATCTGAAAATATTAGTTCAATAACCTCCTATAATATAAAATTTAAAATTTTCTAATTATAGTGATTAAATATTTCATTTTTTTTAATTTCTTGCGTCAGCGTCATTTAAACCAATGTTTTTTATTTAGCAATTAATATTTCCTTTTTTAACTTCGAATTCTGCATATAATTTAGAATATTAATGAAAGGAGAGGCTTCTACCTAATACGAAAAGAAAACAAACAAAATTTATCATTTTATTTATAGAAACAAATACATTTTTAAAGTTAAATAAATCAAGAAGTAAAAGCAATATCTGCAAATTGGGAAATTTGTTGTAAATTGAATAATATTGTGATAGTACATAGTAATACAAATTAAGCACTAAGATGGCTTGATCTAACCAACTAACCAATGGTAAAAAATATTTTATGGGACCTATCGCAGAAGTTCACACAATAATCACACTATTGATTAATCCTATATTTTAATGATTTTATTGAATTGTAATAATTGTTTATCGAGTTGTGAGTTCATATGTTGTTGAAAATTTTTCAAACAAAGTGTGTAATTAGTTGACATAAAGAAGTAACTTAATAATTACAGCAATACTTCACATGGTCCGATTTTGAATAGTCAGGTTTTACTCTAGTCCAGTTTTTTAATGTAGAGCGATATCTATCCGCTATTACTGCCCTGTCAGAATCATGTTAACGTTAACGTAATGTTAACATTAATTAACACAATTAAGGTAAAGAGCGATCGACACATGTACTGCTTTATCGACTTCCAAGCCATCACACCATGACATGTGTTTCTGACTCGTTAGTCTTCATCAGTATCGCATACTTGTTGTAATCACTTAATTGTGTGCACTTTACGGCTACTGGTCCAAAAATTTCATGTGGTCGATGTATATGCCGCCACTACACAAAACAAAGACATCGCCAACGTGCGTTCGCGAGCTATATCAGCGCTCAACTAATATAATGATAATAAAATTCTATTTTAATTTTAATAAAATTCTATTTTAATTTTATTATCATTATATTAGTTGAGCGCTGATATAGCTCGCGAACGCACGTTGGCGATGTCTTTGTTTTGTGTAGTGGCGGCATATACATCGTCTACATGAAATTTTTGGACCAGTAGCCGTAAAGTGCACACAATTAAGTGATTACAACAAGTATGCGATACTGATGAAGACTAACGAGTCAGAAACACATGTCATGGTGTGATGGCTTGGAAGTCGATAAAACAGTACATGTGTCTATCGCTCTTTACCTTAATTGTGTTAATTAATTTTAGTTTTGAAAACTATTTATGCATAACTTGCGAGAATTTTATTATCGTAATGTTAACAAATGCTCCAATCAAAAGCCATGTTTCTGCTGATCTACCAATCCAAAGCTCCCATTCGTTAACATTAACATGATTCTGGCAGGGCAGTTAAGGAATTCATGCATTCTGCTTATAAGATCTTTTTATGCAAACACCAAAAAAAAATTTTGGAATTAATTTTCAATTTTTCGATACACAGAATTTCTCAAAGGGTCAGGGTTTAATTAGTTTCGGATGTCGGCGAAACCGATTAGCCAGGTTTTGCGAGATATTGCTGTATTTGCACGGAGCGTACACTACAAGTCAAATAATTAATTATAATTATTAGCTCTTGAAAATACAATAAATATGAATATCAATAACGAGCTAAAGGGTACTAATAAATCTTATTATATGGATTTCGCAATCCTATACAATTAAATGTTGTAAAAAAATTATTAATGATTGAAAGTGCTTAATATACATTTAATTGTATAGGATTGCGAAATCCATATAATAAGATTTATTAGTACCCTTTAGCTCGTTATTGATATTCATATTTATTACAAGTCAAATATACCCCAAAATGTTTTTCAAACGCATGCTTTATTTTTAATGTTTCTTTTGCAGAACCAAACTTACTAAATCATACTGCACATTCTGTAACACGAAAAGGAGTTAAAAAAAGAGATTTAAGTGATGTGGAGTTACGAGAAATACTCTCAGATTTACTTCCGTTAGTGCATATGGATCATGTGTTACCACCAAATAGTGATATTTTAAACCAAGCTATAAGACGTGGATTGGTTAGCACCCCACCTAGTCATATGATAGGTGGAGATGAAAACCTTCGTGTTAATGCGTGGATTCGTGGTGGGAAAAATAATGGATTATTTGTTCGTCCTAGATTGTTTATGCCTTACTATGAAGAAATTAAGGTTTTGGTTGAGGATCAGTTGGTAGAAGAAGTTGAATTATTAAGAATGCGTCGTGCCAGGTATATACAAGATATACCAGATACACTTTATATGGTGGAAGATAAACCGAGGTCACATGGAGCTGTGGGTGTCGATATACTTGCTGCCGCTTTACCAGTACCTGATCCAACTGTAATGAATGCTATGTTGAAGCGTGAACAAAAATTACGTCAGACGCCCATCTGTCAACGAGCTATTAATATGCCATTGTCTTCTCGCCATGAAATTAGCAGACAGGTTAGATTAAGAGTCGTTCGTGAGTTTAATTTGCCTGATCCAGTAGCTGATATGCTGGAAAGTTGTTTCTGTATACCGGATTCTAGTGATAATGAGGTTGTTAATCTCAACGATAAATCGGTTCAACAATCGCCAAATAAACGTACAGGATTTTCTCGTATGAGCTATGAGCACAATATGACTTTTCCTAGACAAGGAAATTTTCATCATCGCCATGAATTACCTGCAGTTGTCCCTCAAGGTGAGTTTAGATTTCCTAACGAACCAGAGAGTAGTTCTTGCAGTGATGGACATCTATCTGATATAATGCCTGATGTTGCTATGGCAACTGCTAGTATCGGACAATTGCAATTGCAAGAACAAGAAATGGAATTAGATTTAGGAGATGGCGCTGCTCATTTACATAATTCTTTAGCAACAAATCAGGGTTTACCTAATCCTTTACATCGTCCTATAACCTACCATAGATTTCCCCCAAGCACGTACCCACATCATCGGTCTGATTCACAACCATACCGTTCACCTATGCCCCGATTTTTATAGTTCTAACAAATATAAGGGTCTTGAAATTTTCTGTATAGTTTCATAGCTATTTAGATTATTACACATAAATGTACAGCTGTGATTTTTAAGATTTAAGACACCCTTATTATTGTTGCTCCTTTATTTTTCGTTTCATTTTTTTTTTATTTAATATTCTCTTTACAATTGTTTAACTATTGTTTTTATTACGTTTATTTATGTTTAAAATAATTTTAAAAATTATTTTTAAATATACTACTTTTTGTTACAAATACGCGACTATTGTATAAATAATTGATGTACCTGTACGAGTGTTAAAACATTTTGTACATAATATTTATATAAATCTAAAAATCTATAAAAGTAATTTTTAAAAAAGCCAAGGGAGGGGGAGACTGGAAACAGTACATTAGACTGTATATAAAATTTACGATTTTAGTCACAAATCAAAATTTTTAATTTGATTTTCAAGTTTTTACTTTGTTATGTTTTATTTAATTTTTAGTTTTTTATTGTGACAAAAATAAAAATCTATAAATGTTATTCTTTATTTTTTCAACTATTTTGAGGTTACTGTTTTTATGTTACAAGTTACAAATTTTTAATTAATCACCTAACACTTATGTCCGTATCATCTACAGACATAATAATATACTGTACTGTCCGTTTTAGCCAATCCTTAAGTTGTTAAATACTGAGATACTAAAGGTTAATATACCAAGCATACATACAAAATTGAGTATTATAGTAAATAGTGTTATATAATTTCTGCGTTCTATTTACTGAAAATTTAAGATAATTTAACCTAAGTTGAAGTTAGGTAAAACTCCGTTCCATTATTGGTTAAGATTGGTTTATGTCAAACGCACCGCACACACTGCACGCAGATAGATGAAGTTCAAACGTTGAATTACCTTTAGCATTTGAGGGGAAATTAGATTTTATGCTTATTTCGTGTATTATCTGAGGTACCTTGATATCAATCTTAGTTCTTAACTTTGATTACTAAGTTTACGTGTCTTTTTATGTCAAATTTTATAAAATCTGTCAAACTAAAGTTAAATCAGCTGAGATTTTTATGTTACCTAACTTAAAGGCAGAACACAGTAATTGTATAATACTAAAATATAAAACCATTAAAATCTGCTGATATTAGTGGTTACAACTTGTTAAAATAAAATCTAATAATTTTATTTTTAGAATTATCCATTGTACTTGGCTAGGTTGTCTAAATTTTTGGTATATTATTACCTTTTAGTAACTCAGTATATTAGGTTTTACAATAATTCTAGGTATATAATATGATAACGAATTAAATTTTTATGAGCATTGGGAAATTTTACACAAAAGTTTTTTTACTTATTTCACGAATTTTTATTTGGTAATCATTAGTTTTTTAAAAATGAATTTGTGTTTGAATGTTGATCTCGAATCTAACTAGGAGATGATACACCAGCGGCTTTTTTGTAATTGTAGCCACTTATCGTGATGAAAGGTCAGTTCTCTAATAACAATTCCCCAAAGTTTTAGAGAAAGATGGTCAGAAGTTTTCGAGAAAATCGACTTTTAAAATATTCATACCAAGTTATAAAGACTGGACAGGTCTTTAGGTGACAATAGGTAGCGTGGCGTGAACGCTAATGAAACTGTCGGTGGGCACTTTTTTTAATAAATTTTTTTTATTAAAATACAAAAAACCAAAAATATATGTTTATGTTAAATTTTGGTTTTATTTAAAAATGTAATGTTGCGTTTTATATTCAAAATTATTATTTTAAATTTTTACATATTTCTGCAAATTTGCCCCTCCGGGCACTCCCCAGCATTCAACACTGTACCCTATACCTGACGTTCTTTATTTTTGTATCAAAATTTAATTTATCATAAATATTGTTAGTCAAGAAGCATAATTTTGATTAATTTTACACGTAAATGACGTAGGAATACTTATTGGAGAAAACTAAAATGAATTACAGAAAAAACAAAGTTCGACAGAGCAGGGGTCGAACCAATGACACACACCGTTTACTAAACTCACTCTCTACCGTTTACGCCACGTTACCTATTGCCACCTGGTTTACTTCCAGTCTTTATAACTTGGTGTGAATATTTAAAAGTCGATTTTCACGAAAACTTCTGGCCATCTTTCTCTAAAACTTGGGAGAATTCTTATTCGAGGTTTTATTAAATTACAAAAATGCTGTTGGTGTAGGATCTCTTAGTAAGCTATATAAATGTATTTGTATTCGAATGATATTTTTACTGAAAACTAATAATCAGTATTTCAATTTCCAAATAGGGAGAAACTTATTGGAATCTGAAATTACTTACTCAAGTTTAATAGAACGTGATTTTATCATTTGACATTTTTTTTGTTATAAAGAAATCTGCTGCTAAAATATTAAAGTCAAACAATCACTATTTTTATAATATCTCAGATCTCCCTTGTCATTCTCCAGTAATAGCATTGATCCTGCAGTCTTAAATTTAAATACAATTTAAAAAAAAATTTATAAATTAAATATTCTTCCTGCTCAATAAAAATGGCAATAGGTAAATTGTAAATTTTTGGAACAATCCTAAATTATTTTTACTTCATTTTCAAAATTGACTTTTTTAAGCAAATTTTCTGTTTAATAAGATCGAAACTATCTGAGCTATCGTTTACCAATTTGATTTTATTTAAAAAAATTTTCCCACCCCCCATTTTATTAGTTCCAATTTAAGGTTTTAACAATATTTTTAGAATTCTCCAAAATATATTTTCCTATATGTATTCCAGTTTTAAATAAATAACCATTAAACCAAATTATAAAAGAATGTTGAGTTGGAGCTCCAACAACTTCAGAGGTGGGTGATTTTAAGTAAAAAATTAAAATGTTCATGTATTTTGTTAGGAGGCATAGATTTTGTGTTATCACTTGTGCAATAAAATTTTTGAAAATTTTAATTAAAAGTTTAGCATAGAAAATATTTTTTAATAACATTTTTAGTAGAAGTTGAATTTGTAACTTAAAAAATTAACCTATCCATACTAGGTATTTAACTTTATTAAAAGTATTCATTTATAGATTTTTATTGCCAAAAAGAAATATTTTAATTATCTTACTCAGTCTGACTGATTTCTAATTTATTGTGTGAATGTTCTAATTAAATATGTATCTTTAAACGATTGTGTAAATGAGAAAACAAAATGTACTTAAATTTTAAAGAATGCAAGAGAATAATTTTTCGCATTCCAACAATTTAACAACGAATGTTATTTTGTCATAAGTGCTTTGAATATAATATAATATACATAATATTATCAATATAACTGCACTGTACAGTAGAACACTAATATTTATTGAAACGATTATTTGGAAAAAGTATTGTACTTTTACATAATTTGGTATTTAATTCTACTACGATAGTTATAAATAGTGAATCACCTTAAAGGACCAGTTGAACTAGAGAATTTTTAAGGCTATTTACGAAACAAAATATTTTTTGTTCTTTTAAATTATTGTTTTATGAATATTTGTTGCATATCATATTCCTATAATTTATTTAAGTCTGTGATACGTTTATTGATTTTTTATAATTCTCAAAATTTGGTAATTGGAATATATTTGTTATGTTGTGGTGTTTCTGAGTATTTTTATCTATCTGTAAAATTAGCCACAGATCGCCATTTTGTGATATGTAGTTAAAATATATCTATGTTGATGTAATCTCGATATTGTTATGGATATGTGTTAGCATAGTGTCTATTGTTTTAGTATTTGTGTATGTTTTTCTAATATGATTATTTGAAATTTTAAAAAGACGTATACCCGATTTACAATACCTCAACAAGTATTCATCTCCATAAAGATTTATTGATAACTCAAGTTCAATTTCTATATATAAAAACAAATAGTCGGTAAGAGATATATTTAGTCAAGTTGTATACTAAATTTTATGTCTACATTTGTTCACTAATGGCGTAATTTTTAAATGTTACTTCACTTTCAAAAAAACTTACAATTTTGTTTAGATTATTAGAAGAATGTTTTTCATCTATTTACTCTTGACTTCTTTAAACTAATCGAACTGTTGATTGTATAGTTCAATAGATCTTAAAAATGTTTTAGGGTTAAGGATAAAATACCTTGGGTTATGACTTTAATTTTATAAATGTTATACATTTTCATACCATAAATTTGAAAATATAAGATGAATAACTTCAGATGGTCTCAATGTAAATACTGCCATTTGTTATGTATAGTTTTGCCGAAATTTTATCCTGTAATTTATATGTGAAAAGCTGAAAGAAGTTCTAAAAGTATCTTAATGGTAGTGATGTTATGTAAATTGAACCACAACTCTTAACATTTTCTTTGTATTTTCAAACATATAGTCAGTGTGCAACTTTCAAATATTTTGTTTGGTATCAATACAGTTTATTGATGTTACTAATTTCCTAATTATTATTTTTGTGAACTATTTCAAACTAGAGTGTATATAATATATATACGTACATATAATACACTGAAATAAAAGGGTAAGAATATTTATTTGTTTTTTATTCAAATTTGCATATTTTTCATATTTTTTGACATGGCTGTTTGACTTTCAACTTTACAGAGTAAATGCTTAATTAATTTAATATGCAGGTAACATTCTGTATAATATGTCAAACTAAAAAAATCTTTAACCCAAAAATTTGTGATCACACAAAAGCATCCAGTCATCATTTTATTTTGTATTTTTTCAATTTATTTTTACTTTCCCTATAATGCTGGTGAATATTTTTGCAAGTCATTTTATCAAGAAAATAATACTTGTTTTACGTATGTGAATTTAGCCCCGTACTTTTAAATCTTTGCAAACTATTTATTTTAAAGTTCAAAAATGTTTTAACATATTTGGTAGATCTTAATATAATAATTGTGAAAAAATCAAGTTCAGGAAAAAAACATAATCTGGGAATTACAAAAGAATATCGGCTAGAAAAAATTTAATGGTACAAATGTAATTTGTATTTAGCACTTGATGTACGATTTGAAATCACGTTGGTGATGTTAACGAAATTACCACCATTGCTTTATTGAACGCAGCCATTCGAGGAACTACCTAGGGTTGCCAACTTTTCTTGATAAGAAATAAAGTATGTAATCTTTTAAAAGAAAAATAAAGAGTATTTGTAAGAAAAAAAAATATTTTTTTAATTTTAAGTTTTAAGGTAATCATTTTATGACATCTGTCGTTTGAATCATAAAAAAATAATCATCAGTAATCGATATATACTGAAATTCTATTCGCAAAAAATAAAGTATATACTTTATTATAAAGTATAGTTGGCAACTCGACAGCTGGGGATGCAGGTTTTGAAAAAGATGACGCATCAGAAAAAGGGACCAGGAGTGAAGGCTCTTTTGGAATGACGATGCGAAGCGGTCAACAGGTGTGCTTGAAGTAGCAAGTCAGTCTTCTGTTATAAAATTTATTAAAATGTGATATTTTGTGATGTAGTCGAGAGTCTAGAGGCAAATTAAATTTATCATATTGCAAACAGGAATAAAATTCTCGTAAATTCTAAATCAGGTGAGTCTTAATTAATTACTGAAGCATTATGCCAGGATAATTTTACCAGACGGTAAAATTTCACTGAGGTAGGGGAGGGTGGGGGAATATCGACTACTTAAGCGCTATTAAAGATTTCAAGTAGTAATCTTTGGAATTAGATGCTCAAAATGATAAAATTGCTAGGTTACTTTATCTACTACGAGATTTTTATATTGATTTTTCAAAAAAACAAATGACTTGATTATATATCGGTATATTTTTACAAATTGAAAAAAAGTCTGGTAATTTCGACCGGAAGGATAATATCGACCATGGTGGAGGGAAAAATGGACCAACAGTAATATTTTGAAATAAATTTTATTTTAACATTTTAATGTTGATTTACCTTCACCTAGGTCACGGCCTGGCGCTTGTGTGCGTCGATTCGTAAGTCGAAATCACCGGCTCGATCCTGGGCTGATTAAAAACCTTATTTTGACTGTCTTCCCTCGGCAGGCAATGGGAAACCACCGAGGTATTGGTCTAGAGAACTCTTCTGAAGAAAAATAAGTGGTCACTATGCTCTTACGTAGAGCGAAGGAATCAGAGAGAGAGAGAGTGGTCACAAATATACACTAGGGTTATATCGACCACCATGATCGATTTTACCCGAACCAGTACACTTGTTCTTAAAAATTATGTTTACCAAAAATATAGATTAAAACTGCACCAAATTAGATTCAAATTATTGAAAAATATCCATTGTATCCTAGCAATGTAAAATTCAATACATTTAGAAAATATAAAACTGTCCCATCCTTAATAAAAGTAGAACAATTTTAATAAAGAAAGTCTAAACACGTGCAAAACTGACAGCATATACACAGAAAGAGTAATGGCACCATACTAATCTTATAAATTAGGCACATACAAAACTATCATTGGCTGATAGGTAAAATTCGCTCGTATGGCGCCAAGTTTATGAGATTTGGAGCTGGTCGATTTTTCCCGACAGTCGATATTCACCCTCTTCCCTAAATATTTCCAGTTGCACCGGTTCACGGTATCCTCAAAAAATTAATATTTGGATTGGCATTTATAATAATAATGATATTATTTACAAGAATAATAGATATAATTCGCCGAATTACCATCTGGATTATCCTTGTCAGTAATGATACTACTCTTCCCAAGTCCCGAATTTTTATATAATTTATGAATTTTTTTAACCATCATTGGAAAAACTAATTTAAAATCTTCGTGGTTTGGATACATTTTTATGAAATCATTAAAAAATACCCATCAGTATAGCTATTTACGTACAAGCTAGGGAAAGATTCGTAAGCTATCAGAACGAGCGTTAGCGAGTTCTGATATTTTGCTTACTCTTCCGGAATGGATCACTTTTGCAGCGAGTCACGTATGTGGCTTTTCATCCAAGACAAGTCCTTTCCAAAATAAAAATATAAGAAATATACGGCACTATAGTCATAACAACGGTAATGAAATAAAGGACGTAAGTAATATTTCCATTACCGTTGTTATGACTAGGGATATTTTGTGATATAACACAAAACTGCCTCGACCGCAACGTATCATTTTCTATAAATTAAAACTGCGTATAATGGTAGTATACTTTCCAAGGTCTTGGATGAAAAAATAATTATTTCAAATGTCAAAATCCATTTTACCAAACCAAATGTACTATCTAAAAATTTTGGAAATTCCTTCAAAATATCAGTGCAATTCTGTCTATAAGCAAATGTCATGTCTATTTTCTGAAGCTTTTTTTCATAACTTGCATCGGGCGGTATGCTGTTTGCTGTAGGAACGAGATTGAGCTTGTAATTTCTTCTGTTACGAGCTCTGTTCCAGATGTAGTCGCTGTAACCTGTAACTATGACTAAGTGATCGAGTTTTTGCTAGGTCGCTTAGCTATAAGCCTATTGGAGGGTCGTAAAAAGCTTCCTGAAATTAAATGGACCCTGCACTGAAAAACACCCACTATGAAAATTTCCTACAAAATTGTAGCGTAAGTATGTTTTGTAAAACTTATTTAGACAATCTGTGAAAGTTTTAGAAAAACTTGTAGTAAAATTGTATTAAAATTTGTAGGAATTAAATGTAGCATTTAATACTAAAATATTTAAAATTTGTACTACTAATAATATAGTAAATACACCGAAAAAAAATTTTTATTAGTGAATCTTCAACAATTTTGTGGAACATGGTACTACAAAATATTGAAGAATTACTACAATTTGAAATTGAAATTCTTACAACAGAGATGAATTACTATAAGAGAACTTTTCTGGAAGTTGATGATGTTCGAGCTGTTGAATATTTACTTCTGTTAGCTACTTGTAATTCAGTTTTTTCATTATAACTGGGTTCTCCGTTGAGATACGAACATTTTTATGCAATACTTTTTTGTTGATTTTTTCACCATCTATAATTAAGGTCCTTTACATTTTTTACCTATCGTCCATCGTTATTCAGATATCGATCGAAAAAACCATAAATTTGGGGAGTAATATTTGTTTTTTGTTATTTTCTTCTTTCTCGTAAAAGATATCGAAAAATATCTAACATCAAACTTGTAGAGCGTGTTCAGACCTACAAATTATTATTTTTATTTTTTATATTCGACAAAAATTACGACGGCTAGCGCGACACAAAGTTGATTGCAGCGCGCCCGACGCTACAATGTTCGTCCCGCAATATAGAACGCGCCTAGGTGGCGACCGTTGGAGTTTGGATTTAGCTGAGTTATAAAAACCCTTTTTCGTGTCCGTGCCGGAATATCTGCCGCTTTTAGTAGCATTCCACTCAGTTGTCTCGGGCAGGGTTGCCAACTTAGAGGGTTTCCCCCCTAAATTTAGGGGGGAAACCCTTTTTTTTTTATTTTAGAGGGACTAAATTTTTAGAGGTATTTTTAGAGGTTTTCTGATTACGAATATGTATTTATTTTTGTTTATTAAAATAAAATAAACGTATAAAAATATTGGTTCTGGGATAACCCTGGGATAAAAGAAGTTGAGTATTGAGTTTATTTAATGTTAACATGTATGATTTCAAAAATTCTTCTGAACCAGAAGACAACGACATTATATTACAAGTATTAAATAATTTCGTCATAGCATCATTTCCTTCAGTTTAAGAGTCTTCACGACTCGAAGAGTCTACCGTGGAGGAACTTCTCCAGCCAGGACCGTCAAAACGACAAAAAATATAAAAAAATTACCTTTGGTTTTTTATTATTTTTTACTGCTTAAAAATTATTTGTTCAATAAATCTTGTGTTTGATTCATAATTTGGTTGGTTTATTAATTTATTTCGTATTGCAATAATTCCCTAAACAACCGTTTCATCCGTTTTGACGAGTAGATACAACCGTGCGAGCGGCTAAATCGAAACTGGGCACAGACTTACCGACTTTGCTGCGCGCTAGCCGTCGTAATTTTTGTTGAATATAAAAAATAAAAAAAAGAATTTGTAGGTCTGAACACGCTCTACAAGTTTGATGCTAGACTTTTTTTCGATATCTTTCACGAGAAAAAATAAAATAACACAAAACAAATTTTATTCCCCAAATTTATGGTTTTTTTGATCGATATCTCAATAACGATGGACGATAGATGAAAAATATAAAGGACCTTAATTATAGATCGTGAAAAAAGCAACAAAAAAGTATTGCATAAAAATTTTTGTACCATAACGGAGAACCCAGTTATAATAAAAAAATTGAATTTAACCCTTTTTTAAGATGGCGGAAAATCCTCAAGGAAATTTCGGTCGACAATTCGAAGTTAAGCTTTTCTAGGGCCTCCCCACGTAATATCAAAAATTTAGCTTGTTGTGTTCACATGCTTATCCAAATGTATATAATGACTGGACTATATGTCATTTTAATGACAGACATTATTTTAATAATATAGATTTATTTACAAGTTTTAATTGCGCGGTTCATATTTTCATGTTTTACAATTTTAATAGTTTATCTGTCACCATTTGTGGCTCCTTTTTTGCCTTTTAATTTTATCTAGTCAAACAACTCAACATCTCTTTTTTACTTAGGTATATAATTATTGCATTTTAAATGTTTTGTTCATTGTAATTTTGCTTCTCTTCTAGTCTTGAAGATGAAGACATAAAGTCTTCAAAACGTCGACATTGTAAAAATTTAGTTTGAGTTTAGTCCACTAAGCCCAATATTCAATTTTCATATTACAATTTGTATATACACTCAAAAAAATGTTGATCATAATATCAATGAAACTAGGTTTATTGACCAAGTTCATTGAATTTCTAAAACAATATGTCACTATCTATTTAGAAATTGTAGTAATTTGTACTACAATATTGTAGTAAAAATTGCTACAAATTCTTTTCATTGTATATTGTATAATGTTGAAAATTCAGAATGTTACACATTCATTCACAAGAGTTTTTCTCGAATAAATTTCCTTTTGCGTTATACTCGGTCAAAATTTCTATGTTTGGTAAATGGCAACACTTAAATATGTCACCAATTATATTACGTGTAACTGTCCAGATAAATCCATTCCCAAAACCAAAATGACATACTTGCCAGATTGTTGGACATTGGTAATGGGAAAATCGCAGTTGACATCTCGACATTACTCGCTGATTTCTGCCAGGTGGCCAAATCGAAGGAAGAGCTCATTCGAAGTGTTTTCTCAACATAGTGCAAAACTTTAAAAACCATAATTGGCTAAAGGAAAAAGTCATATTGGCGGCTAAAAGCAAAAGTGTCGATCATCTCAACGTGGTCATTCAAAATTTCATTCCGGGAGAGTTGATTTCCTTCAAATGGGTTGACACAGTTATCAACCAGGATGAAGTAGTTAACTATCCTTCAAAATTCTTGAATACGCTTGAATTGTCCGGATTACCACCTACCAATTTGCAATTAATTGAAAGTAGGCTAAGTCATCATTATGTTGCGCAATATTAATCAACATCGAGACCTCGACTGTGTATTATCGGCCAATATTGCCGATCCCAATGAATTGCAGTTAGAACATCAATGGGATTCATAAGGGGACGTCCATTAATTACGTGAGACGTTTAGAGAGGTGAGGGGGTCGAGAAGAATCTCACGTGGGGGAGAGGGGGGGTCTCAGCTAATATCACGTAATGTTTTTTTCTGCCAGAAACTGTAAAATTGCGAGAGATAAATTTTGCAGATATTTATTATTGCTCATACCTATAGTCGACACTTCGCCTGATCTCTGACTTGGGTCAGATTTCAGTATGAAATCGACCAATCAAAATAAAGAATTTCGTACTTAAGTCATGCTCAAGTTTTGCTGGAGCCAAGCATCGACTATAGGTACGGGCATAAGTATTCTCTTATTTTTCATTAATAATAAAAAAATAAATAATAAAATGATTATAGTAATTTGCCCCCATCCTTTCGAAATTTGACATGTTAAGCATTGCTTTTATGACTTTCAAGAGGTTAGGTTTAGTTAGTTTTCTACATGGTTTGTAGGTTATAGTAACTTTTTTCTATATTTTTTTAGAAATTAATTCTTTAATCACGCGAGGTTTTTTATGCCAAATTTTTACCCCCCCCCCTTTGGTGATACGTCGTGATGTACATCACATGTATTTTTTTTGAAAAATTTTTTCAAGCAGAGATGACGAGACAATACCTCGGGCAGCGAGGCGACGAGTGGCGTCATAAGGTCCAGTGCCGGAAGCCAGCTGAGAGCTAAATATTGTTGTTATGTTGCTTTTATACACGTGATTGCCACACGTCCCCCCCATCATGATCAATCGTGATGTTATTCTAATCCCCTCCCCCCTCTGTTAGAACCTCTCGTGATTAAAGGACCACCCCATTACCCCATACCAAGTAGACATATTAAGCATTGCTATTATGACTTTTAAGAGGTTAGGTTTAGTTACTTTTTTTACATGGTTTTTGAAATGATGCCAAAAATATGGGATCTGCGCAAAAAGGTAGAACTGTACGTATGTAGGTTCGTAGGTTACCTATAGTAACTTTTTTATATATGTTTTTACAAATTACACCAAAAACACTATCATTGTGATTTATGACTATTATAGTGATCCTCCCCCCACACACCATAAGTTCTATACGGTAAACTTATTTTGATACCTTCATAAAAGTGCGCCACTGTGGGATTACGTAATATTATAATTACTAGTATTAAAATTTAAGCTACTCTCACCAACCGCTGGCGCAATTTACTACTTGTCCTTAAGCTACTGATCAAAAAAGAGTGACAAAATACTGACCGCTGGCGCAGTTTACATACGTCCGCTAGACCTTGACCCTCAAAGCCAGCCCCCTGGCACTCCATGTTACAGAAATTTGCTTAATGCTGTCACATCATGTAAGAGGCGCTAGTAGAATAGTTCATCTAGTGACGTAACTAGTGACGTAACATAATTGTAACGTAATTAAATATGCGGAAGATTTAAAATTAATTTTATCATAAATTTCAGACATTGTTATAATGTTATAATTAACAACCTTTCTTAGAAAATTACACCGATTAAACACTAGTTGAACACAATTTATTACACAATTATCAAGTTTTATTTATTAATAAGTTAAATTATCAACACAACCATCGAACAGCTGTTAGCAGACATGTAGCAACATCTGTATCTATCTCTCTTTACTATGAGCAACACCAGCCCCCTAGCACCAGGGCCGGATTAACCAATAGGCAAACTAGGCAACTGCCTAGGGGCGCCGAGTAGGAAAGGGGCGCTTAAATTATTTGACCTCATAATGAAACTGAAAAACCACTTGAAGGGTTAAGCAAATAGATTACTAAAAAATGTTGGATTATTGAAATCCATTGATTATTGAACTTTAACTGCATTTTGGTCCGTCGTTTTGAATAAATGTGGCAAAGTCAGCAAATCTCTTCAAAAAATAGAAACAGATTTATCAATTAATTGCTGTTTCAACCAAATTCTACAATTCAGTATTAGGATACTTTCGTTCTCTAAGAGATCAGTATACTCGTATGAGAAACTCTTATAAAAAAAGAATTGTCGAATATTTATGAATATAAAAACGAAGACAGTCTGGCAAAAGTAAGCATAGTGAAGTCGGGTTTGGTGGGAAAACTATGAAATGAGAATTAACACTTATTTGCAATTATAGACAGATTATAAGAAGAATTGAAAAAAAGTGTAACTGACTATAGCAAAATTAAAAATAATTTTAGATTTTTAAATAATTTGAAAAACCTTGCGTAATTTAAAAAAGAATTGGTGCCTCCGCGATATCTGATTTTAAGATAAAAATATTTGTAGGACAAAAATTTCAAGTTAAATTTCAAAAATTTAGAAATATCGAGTCTAAGCTCGAAATTTTCTAGAAACATTTATTTGGGCGGGGGGGGGGCGCTTAAAAACTTTTGCTTAGGGGCGCAAACATTAATAATCCGGCCCTGCCTAGCACTCTAATGGGAGAAAATATAAAAAGCGGTCATAAGTTGTCACACAAATTTTAGTTCCTTAGGATGGCGTTAATAGTTTAGTTCAAGTGTGTTGCTCATAGTTGATGACGTCATTGACATATTATGTCTGCTAACAGCTGTTCGATGGTTGTGTTTATAATTTAACTCGTTTAACTTATTAATAATAAAACTTGATAATTGTGTTCACCTAGTGTTTAATCGGTGTAATGTTCTAAGAAAGGTTGTTGTAAGTAAGGTTGTGACATTATAACAATGTCTGAAATTTATGATAAAATTAATTTTAAATCTTCCGCATATTTAATTACGTCACATGAGATGTCACTAGACCCTCTACTAGCGCCTCTTGCGTGATGTGACCACATTACGCAATTTTCTGTAACATGGTGTGCCAGGGGGCTGAGCAACACACTTGAACTAAACTACTAACGCCATTCTAAGGAACTAAAATTTGTGTGACAACTTATGACCGCTTTTTATGTTTTCTCCCATTAGAGTGCTAGGGGGCTGCTCGAAGCTTTGTTGAGCTATAGGGACCGAGCGAATACCGTAAAGTGGCGCCTAAGGCGGACACTTTGAACATTTTTGGCGTGAAGGTCATAGCCACAAAACATATATTATTATTGTTAAAGATCGCTAATGTTCAATTTTATTATGATTTTGCTATGAATCTAGTATTAACACTAAAACGCAATTATTTTCAAAACATGCTACATTTTATTTGTGAAAAAAAATACAACATAATTACATGACAAATTAAAATTAAAAAAAATATAAACCAAATTTAGCTCTCTTGGAAATGTTTATAGATTTTAGGGAGGTTGTCGAATAAATTGGTGGTTGCAAGTTAGCTAATGCACAACACATACGGACTATGTCATCAAAGTAAGGCATTAAATCGTGGCTTATATTGTGCAAAATATGGTGGGTTTTGATTCGCTGTATGGTTCTTTCGACATGAATTCGACAACTCACTTGACTACAAAAATCTCTTTAAGTTTCTTCTGCACAATTAATGTTCACTTGTTCTTTAGATCCACAAGGTCCTACTAATTCTAATTTATTTTCTTTTCGCTTGATAGCTCGTTCAAACCTGGCACATTTCTACTTTTTCTAGAAATTGGTGTTTTGGCGTTTTTTATGTACCTAATATAAAGTTTTACTGTTACTTTTATTATACTTGAATCAAAAATTAATGTTATATTTCTTCTTCACTCAACAACATAAACTCTCGGACACTTAACTCTAAAAATTAACTTATCATCCTCCGCCCCCCTCCCCCCGCCACTACAAAATTTCAACATTAATTTTGAAGTCAGGGGAAACGGAGAATTTTTAATACGGAATTTATAAACAGGTTTCGTAAGTGGAACAAATCTCCGTTCCCCCTGACTTCAAAATTAATGTTTAAATTTTGTAGTGTAGTTAATTTTTCGAGTTAAGTCTCGGAGAGTTTATGTTGTTGAGTGAAGAAGAAAAAATTATTTTTTCCTTTTTAAAGGGAACAGTAGTTTTTAAAGTAAAGTGCTTTTACAGCCAGGGATTTTTAAAATTTTTGATTTTTATTTTATTTCACTCTTTTTGGAGTACATTTTGTCACAATGTATAGAGAAACCGAATATATGTTTTAAACCGCTTCGTGATCCAGTCAGACGATATGGTAGCGCGAATTGTTAGCCAATGATATGAATTTGACCCTACATAATCTAACAAACATAGAGAACGGGGGGGGGGGGGGATAATCTTGGCTGATTAGACCCTCGCGGCAAAAGGCATCAATTGGCGGGAATTTTAGCTTCTGTTACAGCGATCTGAGATCAAAAATTTTGGTTTGAGCGTGTTCATAAAACATGTACCTATCTTCTAGTTGAACCAAATGGCTCGCCTTAGAAAATAAAAGCACAATTATTCACCCTTTTTTTCGATAGATTTTTCAAGGGTTTTTCCTTCCTAGAATATTTTTAATTTCTGGCACCTTAGGCTTTCGAGTCCATTTTGTTGGTTGCCATAAACTTTCATCACCAAAATAAACAATTAGGATGTCTTTAATTGTACCAGTAAATGAGGAAAATATGGAATATACTTACTTGTTTTTCCTGCAAACACTTTTTATCCACTGATCACGTCGCTTTTTTTCGTGTGGTTTTGCGGGAAATCTATAAAATTTTACAGCTCCTTCGGTGTTTAAATAATTATTTGTACACCCAACAACACAGCAATTCACACGAGTACCGATTTTCATTGTTAAAAACACGTGATACTAATAAACAAAATCTAATATGCAATATCACTATTTGAAATGATCACGCCAATTTTGCAAATTATCACCACTACTGGCGCTAGTTGCAAATACGCTCGGTCCCTATAGCTATACTCTTTGGCTATAGACTATATAGTGTTCACGTTATCGAGCTTCTACTGTAGTCACATAGTATTTCGACATGAAAGCATGAAAATTGTTAAATAAAATATGCGCAAAATTTTTTCTTAATTAATTCATTAGCGATAAAAGTGAAAAATAAATGAAATTATTCTGCTTGTTAAAATAATATTTAAATAAATTGACCGAGGTGAGATTCTAAGATTTCTTAAATTGTTAATAAAAATGTACTAAGATCGTTGGAAACTTTTGTAAATCTGTACCTCAGGCGCGATAAGGATAGTAAAATTAAATTCCAAGAAAAGTCGCTTGCGGTATACAAATTGCATAATTACGACGTTGCATCTTGCAAGGATAATGAAGCCGCTCGATTGAAGTTGAAATGCTACGTACAATGCATTTCATACAGGCACTTCATAGCGCTCTTGCAATTCTTGATTGCTAGTCGAGTTTGAGTTTTCTCTCGCAATTTTTCTCTATTTTTCGAATATTGTTATTATCGTTAATATTGTTATTTTATTGGTTTTTTATTATAAAATTGCAAGCAATTAGTTTAAAGAATTTGAGTAAGTTTCATTAAAATTAAATTAATGTAAATATTAATAATAAATTGTACTAATTATTGTTGGTTTTGTTTTTTTAGTGCGCCAAGATAATTAGTTTTTTATAGTAAATATCGACATTTTGGTGAAAATTCAAGCGGAATTTGGCAAGGTTGTTTAAAAATTAATTAGTATAAATTACATTTTTAAAATTGTGTTTTATTTTGTTCAAATAGATATGGCCGAAGACAAAAAACAAGCCGCCCGTTTCGGAAAGGACAACCAATCCAAATACCCTCAAATGGCAAAAGGTTTTCAATCAAAGAACACCAAACGACCAGGACCTTTGGAGCACGGTGGGGTAACCGCAAATACACTCGAGATGGGCATTCCACCTCAACCATGTGAAGCTATAGCCGGCTCATCCAGGCTAACGAACATGGAGGGTGTACCCGGTCCATCCGGGTGTAGAAAACGCCCGAGACCTGCCCTACCTTCAGATGACAGCAGCAGCAGCGAAGATGAATGGAGCTCCATCAGCCAAAGGTTGCCAAATGGTGCTAAAAGAACAACGGCCCCTGTACTCGTATTTCCTGTTACCAATTCGAGAATTTTACAGTACATAACACAATCACCTAGAATTGTTTTTATTCAAGTAGTTAAAAAATAAATATGTATTTGTATATTATTATAAAATAATAAAAAATAAAATACAGTTTAATATTTAAATTAAATCTTTACATTCGACTCTTAGTCTATTTCTTGCCTTTTCCTTCTAATTTGCCTCGTGCAGATGTTGTATGTCTTCGTTCACATCTCTTCATTCGAGTAGTGGTCTTCCCCATCTTCGACAGTCTATTTGGCATTTTCACACTATGTCAGGTTCTTCATATAGTTCTTTTAATTCGTCATTTTTTGTTCGTCTTCTCCTCCACTCTTACACCACTAAAAAATTTTCTCGAGATCTTCCTTTCCCAGACTTTGGGATTCATTTGGTTTTGCTTTTTTAATGTCCACACCTCCCAAGACAATAGCGAGACCAGTTGACATTATACATGTGAGGTGTGGACATTAAAAAAGCAAAACCAAATATACCTTGTATAATAGTGCTGCTATGCTCAGTGGCGTATTATCGCAAAAACCCATGAAGCCCGGGCGTGTGGCGTAAAATTTCAGGAGTTGTAATTACCTAATCATTAATCGTATTAATTATTATTAAAAATAAGTTTCATTTTCTTTATACATTTCTGTAATTTAAAAAAAGCTTAACTGAAAAATCGAGGATAAGGGCGCAAAATATGAAAGGCCTGTGGCGTCACACTGGATTAAGGGGTTATGCGCACTTGCAAAATGCAAATATTTGTTATTTTTTTCTGGAGAAGTGCCTATATTGTTTTATAGCACAATAATTTCAGTATTTTAGAAAGAAATGTAACTTTTTTGAAAAAAAAATTTGAAATAATCCATTGACAACCGATGATTTACAACACAACCCAAGTCGGTGGGCAAGATATTTCAAAAAGTAGTACACCAATCCTTTCAAAATTTGGTGTACTTGTTTTAGACATCAAAATCTTGTCCTTAACGGAGGGATTTTTTATTTTAATGTGTATTTTGTATTTTATGGCTATAATGGGTGAAAAACATTGCATTTCTTTTTTACGAAAATCGATATTTTAACTTTGAACATCTGCCATTTTGTCAAAATTCAATTTTTAGGAAAATTGCTCCGTTAAGGACAAGATAAACTTATGTGTTTACTAGGTCTTTTTGAATTTTTGATTTCGAATAAACTGGTTCCTCATAGAATTGCCCACCGCAAAATGCTTTTTAAAAATAGGGTTATTGAACATCGGCTGTAAATGGGTTAATTTTTAATATTTCTGTACAAAAAAAATTACATTGTATTTTTAAAATAAAGCTCTTTTGAATATAAAAATTTTTGTGCAATAATATCTATACACTTTTCCAGAAAAAAATAACAAATAGTCGCGTTTTCTTGGCCTCCTACACGCAAAAAAAAGATATTGTTATATTAACATTTTTCATGTAGTAAAATAATTGTGGTAACATGAACGACAATTGCAGTAAAATTAAACGGACCCCTCATGTTGTTTATACTACATCAGATGTAAAATGCACTTATGCATTGTTGTTCGATGCATGTAGATAATTTTACAATTTTGTTGTACTTTTAACTCGAGAGCGTTGTTGTTTTATCACTCAATAAAATAGTTGATTATGGTGTAACAATAAGATAAGTGAAAAGTACAACACTGGATTGTAGTAGAATTTATCCCGTGTAAGCGTGTAACATGATATTGCAACTCTGATGTTTTACAATCTTGCAGTTTCTATAATTGAATCATGCTTTGATTTGTTAGCCAGTAATGGGGTGTTGCTCAGGGCTACTAGCTCGAAAAATGAAATATTGCCCTTGTGACTAGCTCGGAGAGCAAGAGATTCCTAATAATAGTATCTAAACCTAACCTTATAAAATGAACGGAGTATGCCGCTAATGTGACCGCCCCGGAGAGCAAGCAATAGATGGTGAGTTGAGCGCCACGCAGTTTGTAACACTCCGTAAAATAACCGCAACAGTACCACCTGAACTGCGAAGAGATGGTAGGAAACAAGGAATAGGGTACTACTCTAATTAAATAGGAATAAATAATTGACAGTCGCAGATTTATTGTTTTTAAAAAAAAAAACCCCAAGGGTTAAGAACAAGTAATAGGAAATATATTGGGCTACCCTCTAATCTATAGATAAAATCAGACGAAATAATGACAATAAAATTAACAGGTTATGAGATAACCTGTGCAAATAACCCTGGTATACGTATACTAGGTGTACAAAAGTACACACGCCTCTGGAATATTCTCCAGGTTACGACAATAATTATCTGAAATGACGTAATAACTAAATGGTACAGATAGTAGCACGGCCCAATAAATATAGAATAATAAGATAAAAATTATATACAAAGCAATAAATCGTACGGCACAACAGATCTTATCTTTAGTAGTTGCTGTTCTGGAGGGTTGATTCTGGAGCTGGAGTGGACGGTCGTTGGTGGTGGAACCAACCAAGATGATACGGGTTGATGCAGTAGGCGATGTTGCGATAACAATCCAACGATAAGATTATCTACGGAACCGGAACTGAATCGTGATGATAAAATTCCAATATAAGAACTCAATCGAGCGAACGATAAGATACCAACAAGGACGATAACGAAAACCCTAAAAATATGATTATAAGGATAGATTTACAAATTAATAAAACAATACCTCTGATGTTCGAGGGTCCAGATAAGGTTTAAGGCTAGGATATTGCGATGCGCTCTTGTATAACCAGCTTGCATTCAAAAACGGCTGAATAGATTTTCTTCAAATTTTGAAATTATATTAACGATAAATTAACGACTGTTGTAAAATAATTTTTTTTTGCAATTTGTCTAATTTAGAATTAATTGTGTTTAAATACCCCATTTGCAATTTTTTTAACAAAAATTAAAATAGATTAAATAATTACTAACAAAGAATTATCAATTAAAAAAAAAAAAAAATTGGCCAGGTGCAAAAAAAAATAGTAAAGCACCTTGCATTAAAAAACGGCTGAATGGATTTTCTTCAAATTTTGAAATTATATTAACGATAAATTAAGGACTGTCGTAAAATATTTTTTTTTGCAATCTGTGTAATTTAGAATTCATTGTGTTTAAATACCATATTTGTAATTATCAATTAATAACATTTTACTTATATAAATAATGTACACGTCTAAAAGAATTCATAAAGACATTTTTTGAAAATTTATTTCATCTATAACACATTATAAATGAAATTGCATATAATTGTTCAATTAAAATCAGGCGGGAATAATTTGAGATGAAATGAATCATTATAGTTCAGTCATTATCACAAAGATGGGTACGTGTTGTGTTCAATTTAAAGCAAATTTACAGTTGCCTGTTTTATACAGTCGCCCAAATAAATCGAAATGATAATTTGTAACTCATATATATTTTGAGTGACAATGCTAGAAATATTTTAAATGTTCTCCCGGTTATCTTATCTTATCAACACAAAAATATTTTTTGGTGGGGATTTGCGTTTCGTTTCAAATCTACCACCAATGTTTTAATACCTATGTTTACTTTTTAGATGAATACAAAAATATGTTATTAAATAATATAAATTCGCATAATTTTAATTCGATTAAAATAGCATACAATATAAGTGTAGGTAATAAATGAATGTAATTTTCTATAATCAAAATAAATAATATAATATTATTATAAAAATATTCAAATTTTTATTTTCTTTAGTATTGAATTATTGTACTAACAAAAGAGTAAAACCCTTCAATACACTTCTGAACAATCAGCTTCTTTCTCTTTCGAAAATGGTTAAACATGGTTACACGTACAGCATTAGACATGATTAGACCCAGTGCCGGATTACACTATTACAGATATTAAGGCAGAAAAGGCGGCTGCCTAGGGGCATCGTTAATTTTAGGAGCCTCGTGAAAACGGAAAAATATATTTATTTTAATTATAAATTTTCATTTTAAAGTTTATCAAGAATCTGTGTTTTAAAGTACATAGTAGTAAATATAAAAATATTAGGGGGGGGGTCAAGCCGAATCTCACCCACTCTCACATGGGGGTGAAATGGGTCTCGGCAAATATCATGTAATTTTTTTTATCTTACTAGTCCTAAATAAAAATAATTAAGGGGTAACGTCCACCAAATTTTTATTTTTTTTTCCAATTTTTTTGTATTGGCTTAAATCATGCTAAAACTATCATAGAATCAAAATCTACAACGCCCAAGTACTGATCTAAACTCAAAATTCGTTTAAATCAATTTTAACCGAACAACTTTTATGCTGCAAAATCACTATCAAAATCAATCGGTGAGCAGTAGAACTGAAAAAGTTTACATCCGATTGACTTGAAATTTTAACTGTAGCTTTTTCATTAGATTATCTAGTGAAGTACATACGATTTTAGCGATTGATTAACAACAAAAAAGTTATAAACAATTAAAGTTGATTTTTTTTGTCGAAAAAAAAAATTTTTTTTCAAATATTTTATTGAGACTGTTTATTTTAATTATTGAGTAGTAAAATTAAAAACTAATTACGCAAGTAATAATTTTCTAGAGGACCCCGAAAATTTAACTACCTAGGGGGCCACAAATGTTTAATCCGACAGATTAGACCCCACGGCTGCTTAAAGGGGTAGGTATTCTAGTTTAGAGGCATGAATTTCGGGCGGTTTTTGAAGCTTTGTACAAACGAAACAAAAAATATTTTTACTATCAATTTTTTTATCATTTATTTATGGATATTTTAAGATTGCATAAAAATTAACCGAGAAAACCCTCAAAATTCACAAAGTTATGAGCTGGCAAAGTGGGAGGTCCAAAAAAAAGGATGTTCTAATGTACCGATTTATTTGAAATTTGGTGTGAATGTTCTTTATCGATGCCGTTATAGCATGAACCGTGGAAAAGTAAAACAATTTTTTTTTCACGAAATGGCGGCCGTTAAAAATTTTTTTTTTTACTTTATCATACAAAATATGAAAAAGTATTGTTATCGTGCAGAAAAAGAAATTTGAGATTGATTTTGATGAATTTAGGCATATTGGGGTTCTAGAAGCGGAAAATCATCATTTCCAAAAAATGTCTGTAATCTGTATGTGTGTGTGTATGTGGTCAAATTTACCTCAACCTCTACTTCAAAACGTAATAGGAATTTTTTAACAAAATTTCGTATTTAGTATTACTGATATATTGGGACTTAGAACTGATTAGATTTTGGTTAAAATCGGTACACGGAAACGCAAAAAAAATATTTGGCAAATTAAAAAAATTATATTTTTCTTGTTCTCAAATTTTAGATTTTTATTAAATTCTTCTCTATAATAATAATATTAAAAAAGTATTAATCAATAATCGTGTAAATATCCAATTTTTGTAATTATTCTTTTTTCAAATGTAAAAAAAACTTTTTTCTTAATTTTCAAATTTTATTTTTTTATTATACAGTAAAACTTCTCTATAACAAGATTTTTGCTATAAACAGTCAGTTTAACATGTAAACAAAAGTCAAAGGACTAAATTTTTACTCGTTATAGCCGATTCTTCGTTATAACCGGACTCGTTATAGAGGGGTTCTACTGTATTTTGCACCATAATAATAAGTATGATAAAGTTATGGGCATGGCCACATCCGATTTTTTTACATGTTTTAATTAACAATTCCGAATTTTTTAAAAATAGTAAAATTAAAATATTTGATCTGAGCGTGGTTGAGGCGAAAATATAAAACGTATAGGTATTCTAAAAAATTTGGGTGGGCACTCCAGTCAATAGGGATTGGGCATGTGTCCACCCTGTTCCCCCCTCTGGCGCCGTCACTGTGTAATGTATAATTATTTTAATTACTATTATGGTATGGTCGTACGGTCTTCCTAAACCAAAAACAATACACGTCAACACTGTATATCTTGATTATGTATACATTGTACACTGTTGCGTATTGCTTAATCCTAATCGCATTTTTTACAACGCTGGTCTAATGTGACCTCGTCAATGCTATCGTATTGTTTTTGGCTTTAAACAGACCATAGCTTAAAATTTAAATTTTTACTTTTTCAAATACTATATGTATTATAAGATTATTATAACATAAATTATAATAATAGTGTTGTAAATCAAATACAGTGGCCGTAAAAAGTATTCGTACACCCCTATCTTAACCATGTAAATTGTACATTTTGAAGCCATTCTTTCACACATAAAAGTCGCTTTTACAACAAAACTTTTTAGACATTTTTTGTTAAGAATTTTATTGTCTTCAATTTTGTATCTATACATTTTTCTATTTTGTCGCCCCGTTTCCGACTGACAACAGCTTAAACAAGACTCCGTAAAATACAAAAAATATTATCATCTGTATCTCGGAAACGGTGTGATAAAATAGAAAAATGTATATAAACAAAAATGTAGGGAATAAAATTTGCAACAAAAATTACTTATACATTTTTCTATTTCGTTGCACCGTTTTTGAGATACAGGTGACAATATTTTTTGTATTTTACAGAGTCTTGTTTAAGCTGTTGTCAGTCGGAAACGGGGTGACAAAATAGAAAAATGTATAGATACAAAATTGAAGACAATGAAATTCTTAACAAAAAATGTCTAAAAAGTTTTATTGTAAAAGCGACTTTTATGTGTGAAACAATGGCTTCAAAATGTACTATTTACATGGTTAAGATAGGGGTGTACGAATACTTTTTACGGCCACTGTATATGTGTATTCATCATTTTGAACATAATAATATAGTAATCTTCAATACAACATAATATTATAATAAATTATCGTTGGATAACTGCAAAAGCAAATTGGAATACTTCAGTTTTCTGCATTCGTTATCTTGCAAGGTTAAATCGCAGATATGCACTGTGCATGGTTTTATACGATTGCAAATTTTTTTACAACAGATGCGAAATTATAATATTATACCGAATTTATATTATGCATTTATACATATTTTAAATTAAAAATAATCAGTACGTAAATCCAATTCCTAATTATTATAACTCGTAAACTAATCTTTGAAGTTTATTAGAATTTCCTATGCTTATAGCTATAGTTTATAGTTCGAATAAGGTTTCTTCCATTTTATTATAAAACAATTTAAACGATCTTATAATATATTTAATGGAAACAATAAGAATTAGATATTAAAGTAAAGTGCAAAATTCCCACCCTTACGATTGATATAATTTTTAAAAGGCGGAGCTTATATTTCAGCTTAAACGTAGGTTTTAAAAGTAGATTCCTGTAAGTTTGCTATTGAATTACCCATTAATGCAACCAGACTATTTGTGAAGCTTGTTGCCTACCAACGAATTAATTAATTAATTTATTCACCATAGCTTGTAAGCCCCCTCGCGTTCGTGAATTAAAGCTAGATCGACATAACCACTCCTTAACAATTGTGGTGCGAATCTTCGAGATGATAAGTTGGAGCAAAAAAAATCCTTCAATAAGAAGATACGAATTCGAGCGAAAATGCTTAAAAAGCCGGTAATTCGAATTCAAAAGAACGGTGACAATCCAAATCCCACTAAGGCACGGAAACTTCCGAAATACGATATGTCAGCCGATAAGCTCTCAAAAAAACGACTAAAAATTACTAATGTAATTCAATATTCGAATTCACTACCAAAACGAAAAATTGTCTCCCAATTATCTTTTCGCAGATAACCAGGAAAATGTGTTTACGAATAAATAAATCAAATATTATAGTAACGCCATCCCCAGAAATTTGAAAGCAACTCATACAGAAATCTAATTCTAATAAATTCATAAAGGGAATTCCAGGACCGTAACAGATTACTATGTTTTGGCGCCTATGCAGGATATTTTTATTCGTTGCTCATTTATGTTTGATCAGGAACTTAAGTAGTTCGCAATTAATATTTGGTACGCAAACAACTGTGAAGTAAAGTTAAGTTAAAAAGATTATGGATGATTACGTTGAAAACATTTTGAACGAGTGTGACATGAATTACCTGATTAATTCCTTTAAAGGTAAGTACTCAATTTTTTAATGTAATGGTTTTATACTACATTTTTATTTTAATTTATAACAACTGCAAATTAATAAAAACATGTTTTTTTCAGCTGGATACAGATTTGCAACACAAATACAAAAATAACCAGTAATTCACTTTTTACTGAATATCCGAGATAACAACTAAATTAGTTTGTTTTGCAAAATCGTTTAAAGACACAAACCTATTTAGCAATTAATGAAAACCAAAGATTATTAATGGTAAGTGTTGCTTATAGATATCATATAATCTCTTGTTTTATATAATCAATTTTGTAGGTAATATTGAAGTACTGGCGTTACTATTCGTCTTGGAACTGCAGCCGTAAAATCTAAAAAGTCTGGATGTCATTGGAGACCCTCAAAAACGGAAGTTCAAAGTGGTTTTTTGCTTCAACGGAAATAATTTATTACCTTATTATAATTATCAAAATGTTTACATCAATGTAATTTAATAAATGTATTACAACTGCCATTTGTTGTCAAAGCCACATAATAATAATTCTGTGGTCGGCACTTAAAAGGTCATAAGTATACAATACTTATGATCTTTTAAGTGCGCGACTACAGAATTGTAGTACTAATTAATTTATAATTCAAATCTAGCAACACCAATATTATGTAAAAATAGCAGCAAGTTTGTAGTACAATTAACTTTCGAGATCGTTAACATTACTTAACAATGTTGTGCAAGTAACAACAGCACCAAGAGTGAATTGTACTGAATAGTAGCAATATTTACTACACAGTAAACGTAAAGTTAACTACACCTACAGTTGTTAAAACAACATCACCATTAGTACTATGTACTTAAGCACAAGTTATTAGAACAACAAAATATTAAGTACTTCATATCACAATGTTGTTAAAATTTAAAAACAATTGTAGTAAGCTGTACTGCAGACATTTTACAACAGTTGACGTGTAAATTTTACTTATGTTTGGTGTTGTGGGTGACGGTAAACTGCACGAACGACTGCAGGTAGCTGAAAAAAAAAGTGGTAAACTGCACTACGAGCAAAAAAACCAAAAGTAATCCCTTAGGGATTATTTTCGGTTTTCTATCAGGTTGTTAAATCCTTATTATTTTTAATAAATTGTTATCCCAAAAATTAACGTAAATGTATTGTTTATTTGAAAATAGAAGTAAAAATATCAAATTAAATCCAATCAAAAAATAAAATTTAATTTAATTAAAATTAAAATTAAAAAATAACATAAAATTGGTAACCTAATAATAAGGTATGGCATTTAATTAATGTGGGGGCAACTGTAAAATGAGACAGCTTTTACAAATTGCAACCGCGATATTTCATCTACTTCGTATTTTCGCAATAAATCAGTAACAATTGTTTGCTTTTGTTTAGAAGTTTTGTTTTGGTAAGGTGGTTTTCCAACACTGTTCAATGCTATATAAACTTTATGTTGCTCATGTTTAAGAGCTTCAACAAATTTGTATATATTTGGACGAATAGAATTAAAGTTCTGTTTAAATGCGGCATGGAATGATTCACAACCATTGGTTGTTGAAATCAAATCCGCAGACGCCTTGGCCCAAACCACTGGAAGAAACATGGCTTTTCTATCCACATATGTAGTGAATAAATATTCACAAAACTTTTCGAGATTGGCATTAATGGGTTTGATTTTTAACAAATCATAGTAAGCTTCCAAAACGTTGTCCGCTTTCAAAAACTTCAATCCGAAGCAATAGCGTAACCACCTTCCAACTTCAGAATTGCGATCTTGATAGTCTGAAGCTAGGCCGTTTTTTTGGAGAGCACGGTACCACGCTTGACTAAGATGAAACCTGCAACCTTCAATCGATGCTTCTGGCCATTGAATTGCACACGCGTTTCTGATCGCTACTTCAAAATCGGTAATTATTCTGCGTATTTGGAACAGCTTAAACATCTCGAATATGGTATCATCTATTAAGAAGGAAGAACCAAGTGTGCATATTTGTTTAAGACAATCAAGATATGTTGCTTGTTTCTTATGTAGTAATAAACAAAAAACCAGCGGTATATAATGACCATTAAATAGTCCATGGATGGTAAATAATTGGTAGAAGAATTTGGCACAATATTCAAATGTACCATCCATGTAGATAGCTTCAGCTGTTGCCAAAGCAGCCAAATTAGTGGAGCACGAAAATATAATAATATTCGAAGTGGGATCGTTAACTGTCAGAAAATTTTCACCTTGTCCAGTTTTCATATCCATCTCTTGTAGCTTCTGATGCACTTCTGCAATATCTTTTGGAAGAGTACTCATACTTTTCCGTCGCATGTTGTAAGTAATTTTTTTGGCATATTGTAAATCTCTTTTCTGCAAAACCTGAGTAGAAGACGGGTTTTGGTCCAAACACGTATTCGCAATTTGTTGTGGCGTTTGCAACGGTTGTTCACTCGCTAGAATTTGCGCCGGCAGCAATGTGCACTTGCAATTTTAACAAAAATTTTTTTTCCGTGTAACTGCGCATAACCCCTTAATACGCCTCTGGCTATGCTTCTATTTCCTACTATTGTGGCTCTTATTTCCTCGTTACAACCTGCTTTCCTTGTTATCTGTACCGAGATCAGTGGCGAACCGTGAGCATGGGCGCCGGCAGCAGGGTGCACTTGCATCCCCCTGCCATGAAAGAAAACACACGGAAAAAGATTAAGAAATAAATTTTTACATGTGTAGATGCAGATGCACCTCCTTGAAAGTAATCCTGCCGGCGCCCATGACCGTGAGTAAATAATTTGGGAAGACTGGGGGCCCTTGACGAGACGGGCCACCACTAAAATTTACCTTCCTTATATTCTAATGAAAGCCTCTTGGTCTGTTAGTTTTTAAAATACACTTCTCTTCATAAGATAATTCCAGCAGTAATCAGCAAGCAATCAAGACTTCATTTGCCTTGGTATCGCTTTTCCGTATCTGCAACGTCTTGGTGGAACCTTTCTCTATGTTCGTAGCTTATACGGCACCAAAATTTTCCGGAAATAAATCGAGATGAACATTCAAAATATGAGTTTTTAAAGACATGTTACATCTCATTTCTCTGCAGCCACTAAGTAATTCAGTCATAACATCGTTGTAATTTTCAGCTTTGACTATTCCAACAAAATAGGTCACAACTGTTTTAAAAGCTCTTCATACTCAGTTTAACCTCATTCAGCAAGTTGCCAAACTCGCGATATGTCATTACTTCTCGTGTTTGTGGTCCCACAAATATGCCCTCTTTAATGTTTGCATCACGGAAATTTCTAGTGCTTCAACAAAATTTTTCATTAAGCCCTGTATTTATAAGGCAAAAGTAACAATCTGTGGCATGGTCTTTCGGTTCTCTTCACACCATTGGTATTGCAAAGCGCATTTTACAAGTTTTACCATATATAAGGGGTCCATGACTTGATGTTTTACTTTAACTCGGAAAGAAAGTTTGTATACGCAGAGCTTATAAGCTCTTTGTACATGTGTATACAACCATTGACTATAGTAGTTATCAAGACACGCAGCCATATATGTTTTAATGCAATACTAAATTGTCGCGACAACTAGATGGCGCTAATTTTCAATGTAAATCCCCATTAACAATTATTAATCTCGCGATCCATTCCATTAGAACGTGTGGACAGTATAGTGCGCGATGTGCGTTCGAGTGAGAGGGACATAGAATTTACAATTCTTCCATATGGCTGCGTGTCTTGATAACTCCTATAGTCAATGATACAACTACTTACGCCGACAAATGCATATTAATGTCCAATATCTGATTTGGTGCGTACTTCTTGCATGTAATAGACAGAAAGGACCTTGTCTTAACACGGCATATTCGTCACTGCTGATACATTACACAAAGTGGCGCAATATGTATATGGCGCATATTTGCAAGATGTAAATGCTTGTTACTCAAAATTGGTGGGTGATAGGCAAATTCTGTTTTTAAATTTGTTTTTAGGGTGCTAAAAGACACCAGAAACACCTAAAACTTTTCTTATCACACAATGTGTGTTTATCAGCGTTATTATAGATAAACTACCACCACTGCAGTCTCTAATGACTCAAACGCAACAAAATTCACCAGGTAGACTGCAACAACTTTGTTCCAACTTGACAAAATAAACAAAAAAAATGACAAAAACGCTGCAAAAACTGCTGAGCTGCTTAATAAGTGTCGGGAACTTCCATTTTATTAAAACTGGGGATTCTGGTAAAATGATCTACATTTTTCACAGTATTCCGTCAAAACTGTTGCCTCCTGATCAGAGCTGTACAAAGCACTCGGTAAAAGTAATTCAATTACCAATTACCAAATGCTTTGTTGATGTTGAAAGTACTTGAAATACCAAATGCCAAATTTTCTTAAAAGTAATTGACATGTCAATATATTACTAAATTACTCTACTAAGAAAAAGTAATTCAATTACCAAATACTTCGTAAAAGTAACTGAAATATTTAAAAAGTAACCAAAAAGTAATTCAATTACTCGAAGTAATTCAATTACTCAAAGTAATTCAAGTATTTCAAGATCCAAGTTACATTAAGGTAACAATCAAAAACTTTGTTTGCGCCACTTTCAAACCCATTTCCTAATACGCTCGGAACAAGCGCAATGTTATAGAGATAACCATCCGCTATATATTGAGTAATCAGCCGGGTTTTATTTTATACCAATTTTGGGTATTTCCCGGTTATATCAAGATTTTGTTTGTGATCAACCAACCCGACCATCCGCTGAATAATTATCGGAACATTTTCAATACTATTATAGTGACTAAGTGACAATTCTACTTGTTATCCTTTCCCTCACCTTATGTTAACTACCAACCAAGAGAGAGGAGAATCATGAAGATTATCTGGTAAGTCACTATATATTTTTACCATCTAACACAATCGACAATCGAGAATACAATGTCAGGCTTATTTTGACTAATTTCCCTGTCTTTCAGTATTAACCTGTCCCAGTATAGAAGGGAAGATTTGTTTTCTAGGACAGGTTCAGGAATGTAGTCATAATATGGCCTAAAATTGTCTAACAAGCCAACTTTCTTTGCAATTTGCTGGTGTAATATCTTGCAAACTTGGTTATGTCTACGGAGATAATCAATAGGAGCTAGGTACGAGCAACCGGCTATTATGTGTTCTATGTGTTCTATTTTCGGCAGTGATCTGCAACCTCTAGATTCATTATGTGTTTCTTTTAGTTATTCGTTGCAATAACTCCGTTCTGAATAGCACACATGAATCCTTCGGTTTCTAAATGTAACAATCCTCTCCGAAGCCATTCTATTAACATCTCTTTATCAATTCCGTTGGAATCCAAAATTGTCGGATGTTTGCCATGAAGCACCTTATTTTTCCAATTTATGTCCAAATCGCTTTTTTGTTCACAATTCAAATTTGTATTTTTTAAATTTAGACAGCTAAAATGTTTGTCGAAGGTAATGACTGCCTGAATTAAAGGAGTGTTTAACGAGTAAAAATAATCACGTAATAATTTAGTTAAAGATTTGCATAAGTTAAATAAATTTATAAGACCTCGCCCTCCTTTCTTTCTTTTTATATACAATCTTTCAACTGCTGACTTTGGATGTAAATATCTATATTTGTACAACATTTTCCTTGTTAAAGTGTCCATGGCATTGAGGTCTGTATCCGACCATTTTAAAACTCCAAAGGAATATGATAAGACAGGAACCGCCCACGAATTTATAGCTGATATTATATTTCGAGAGTTTAATTTTGACTTGAGTAAAATTTTTATTTTTTTTATATATTTTTGTTTAAATTCGTTTTTAAGCAAAGTGTGATCTAAAACAAAAATTTGTTGCATTCCTAAATATTTATAAAATTTATTTGGCAGTAATTGAGGAATTTCATCAATTACTATAATATTTGCAATGGGATTACCCTTTATGACATCAATTTTTGCACATTTTTCAAAGCAAAATTCCATGCAAATATCTTTACTAAACAATTTAGTAACTTCTATTCAGTTTTGAAGTTGATCTTTACTTCTGGAATATAATTTCAAATCGTCCATGTAAAGTAAGTGAGTTACGGTACAGTCATTTCGAAAATTGAGTTTAAGGGGGAAACCTTCTTTACACGGCCGAAAAATACACGATATTCATGAATTTTTTTTCTGAGGCAGAATTACTCAAAACGCTTTGCAGTTTTTATGGTAATTTAATACATATTTAAAAGTATACAGGAATTTTTTCAAAAAAAATGAAACACTTTTACTGTGTAAACGGATGCCGAGTTTACAACGTATCGCCTATGGAGTGTCTCCATTGTGTACAGTGTAGCGTCCTTAATTGTGGTCTGAAACAAGAAAATCAAAATTTTTTTTAACTTTATGATAGTAGCTTCTATGTGACAATGATATTTATCAAAGAATAGGTCGAAATGACATTTATTTTGATAGTTTGAAATTAAAATGTTTCTTTTTCGTTTAAAAATTGACTTTAAAATACGAAAAAAAATATTAAAAAAATTATTTTTCAAAAAACAATTGTTGTCAAATAGAAGAAAATTTAATTATTTTTAAAATGAGCCGTCACAAATCCCGATCGGTTCAGTACAGCTTTCTCAATCGTGTACACAAAGTCGAAAAAAGATGTTTCGAGTAAAACGCGTTTCAAGTTTTTAGCACCTAATCTTAATTAATTAAAATTAAAATAAAAAAACCTAATTAAAATCACATACATTCGTAATACGGCAGCTATCGACTTGAAATCTTCGGGGAATATTCTTGAATAGTTTTACATTCGAATAAAATTATTTCCAAAAAATCGATTTTTTTAACCCGATAAAGAAGGTTTCCCCCTTAAATCCTGCCTCGGAATCATTTAATAATGCCGACAGTGGATTCATGGCTAAACAAAACCACAATGGACTTAATGAATCGCCTTGAAAAATTCCACGTTTAATTTTGAGCAGCAGCGAAATCTTAAAAAGCTTTTGAATGACAATGAAAATATAGCTCTCCAAGAATATCTCGAAAATTTAACACCTACCGAAGCCACCGAATACTCTCTGTGAAAGGCAACGGCAAAATTAAAAAGATCGAAAGAAAACATTCCCCCTATAAGAAAAACCGATAGAACGTAGGCAAGAACAGATACAGAAAAGGCTGAGACGTTTGCTAAACACCTTGAAAGTGTATTCAAGCCCTTTCCATCTATGATTCCTCAGGAGGAGGAGAATGAGATTACCGAGTTTTTGCAAGCACCGTACTAAATGGCACCTCCTATCCAAACCATAACACTTCGAGAAGTCAAAGCTTTGATTAGAAAAATAAATCCAAAGAAGGCTCCCGGGTATGATCTCATAACTGGCGTAGTCATTAAACAACTGCCGGATAAAGCATTAATTGCGCTAACCCAAATTAACAATTCAATTTTAAGAACTAGCCACTACCCATCCCAGTGGAAGGTAGCGCAAATAATTTTAATTCCAAAGCCAGGAAAACCTCTCAAGGAAGTGACATCGTATAGACCAATAAGTCTTCTGCCTATTCTGTCTAAGCTCTTTGAAAAATTGTTTCTGAAGAGGCTAAAACCAGAACTTGACCAACTCGGTATCATCCCAGAACACCAATTTGGATTTCGCGAACAGCACGCAACTATTGAACAGGTACATAGAGTAGTAGAAGTAATAAACAACATGTTTGAACGTTAAAAGTATTGTTCGGCTGACTTTTTAGACGTTACTCAGGCGTTCGATAAAGTATGGCACCAAGGACTACTGTATAAAATAAAAACAAAATTGCCTACACCCTACTACCAGGTATTGCAGTCTTATTTGACCAATAGATATTTCATGGTTAAATATCAAGAAGAAATAACGGACCTATACAAAATACAATCAGGTGTACCCCAAGGTAGCGTTCTGGGGCCGGTCTTGTACCTGCTGTACACTGCAGATATACCTACCACTTCAAACACAATAACAGCTACATTTCCGGATGACACTGCTATCCTTGCAACTAGTGAAATACCTGCATATGCTTCGGAAAAACTACAAGAGGCACTCAACCAAATTCAAAAATGGTTCAGAAAATGGCGCATTAAAGCAAATGAAGCCAAATCGCAACATATCACCTTTACATTGCGTAGGGAGACGTGCACTGAGAAAAAACAATTATAAGTAATAAAACAAAAATGTTATATTATAACATTTGTAGTATTTGAATAGGCGCCAAACAATACAAATTATATTAAATACAACTACAAACTTATATGTTCAGAATTATATGCAAAATCATGTTGTAGTAATATTTAATATAAGTATTCCATTTATAAGTAATATAACTGCGATGTTATATAAATAACCACTACGTAGTTCTATGCGGAGTAACACATGCCTGGTTATGTATAACACTCTGTTGTTGTAAGTTATAATATCAGTAATACTAGGAAATAACACTACAATGTTATATAAATAACACTACGTAGTTCTAAACACAGTAACAAATGTCTGTATGATAACACTACGTTGTTGTATGTTAAAATACTAGTAATATTCGTAAATAACACTACACTGTTATATAAATAACCATTAATTAGTTCTATGTTCAGTAATCCTATGTGCTTATGTATAACAGTATGCTATTGTTAGTTATATTATTTCTAATACTTAGCAAATAACACTACAATATATTATAAGTTATAACTGCACTTTTTGACAAAATCAGTATTAAATATTATGTATAGGATTTGCAATACCGAAATTCAGTATTGGTGCAATTAAGCGCCACAGTCCGCGTGAATACTGCTGTATTAATTTATTGTTATTGATTGCAGAGTGTTTTGCCGAAAAATGAATGGTTTTTTCGGCAAAACACTCCCTGCAAACAAAAACAAATTATAACAGCAGTATTCGCGGACTATGCCGTTTAATAGTACCAATACTGAATTTCGGTAGCTATTGCAAATCCAATACATAATACTTAATATCGATTTTGTCAAAAACAGTGCAGTCATAACTTAAATCGTAGTGATATTTTCTAACTATTAGAAATTATATAATTTAAGAAATAAATTAGATATTATAGTAGGCAATAGTAGTGGTGATAATAAAAAACTCCATGTTTCGTAATATTGTTTAATATAAGATACACAATCACAATAAATTATAAAAAATGTTACAAGTCAAAATAAGAAATAACTACAAAGCAGGACTGTTATGTTTAAAACAATGTTTGTCTTTTCAAAAACAAATAAATTACTTAAGTACTAATTTAAAATTACTGGAAACTGAAGTATCTCTTTGCCGGTTTAACTTGATGTTTCAACCGTGGTTTCAACCATCTCCAGGACAACTAAAATACAACAAAATGCAAGTTACAATAAATCTCATGTGAATAAAATACATTAAAATTAGAAATTAAAATTCCTTTTCAAGATCTTATACTAGTCGAGTGCTAGAAGCGCAATAAAATGCTTAAAAACGATTTCCGTGGGCACGTCAGGGTTAAAGGCTGAAACTTTTAAAAATGAAGGGTTAGATGGCATATATTCATAATCCGGAGGTTGTCAAAATTTAGAACGCGCAAAAGGGCGCTATTTAAAAAAAAAGAGATAACAGCATTAACAGAAAGCTAATAAGATGTGAATTATTTTGATATATAATTTGAAATAAGTTTTGTACGAAATGCATCTTATTTTTATGTTTGAAAACTGTAAATTGTTAAGTCGCTTATGAAAAATCAAATCTTGAATTACAATTATCTCGGTTCGAACTTCGCAAAAATTTAATTATATTTTACAATTTTTGTTTTTATACTCTTCTATTTGCCAAACGAAAGCCTTAATCAAAATTTTTTATTTTTGAGAAAAGTTGCGCATATGTATGTAGATTCGATAAGTTTAAAAATCATAATTTTTTGTTTAATATTAAACACGATATTAAATTATTAGTAACACCTTAAAAATTCCAATTTTAAGTCGCTCGCAGGTTAGCGTCGACCGACCGGGTAACCCCTACCACAAAATCGAATGTATCCGTCTCTTTCAAACCTAGTGTGTGTAAGTTTCTTTTATTTTGTTTTGCTAATATTTTATAATGATTGTGTCCATGATTAACAATTCTCGACATCCTTGGGCGCCTTTGACACAACCTTTCTGTTCAATACTCATAATCTCGTTTGTCCTGCAATGATTTTCAATTTTTGATGCCAAAATGGATGTGAAAATTTTGTAAATGGTTGGTAAACAGGTAATTGGTCTATAATTTTTTGGATCTAAAGGGTCCCCCCCCACTCATAAAAAGCATATATGTAACACCTGTACAGAAAAAATCCGGTAAAACTGAAGGATCGTTCAATGCGTCATTAAAGTAGAAAAGTAAAGGCAAGTGAATAGAGTCAAACCTTTTCAACCAAAAATTTTGAATTCCATCTAAACCCGGGGATTTCCAATTGGAGGAAAATTTTATGGCGTTGATTATAATTATCTTCTAACGTTATAGAGTCACCTTCTTGCCAATTCAATGCATTTGAATTATCCTTCAGTGTTTGTATCCAAAATGATTCCTTATTATATTTATAATTTTGAGACCACAAGTTTGACCAAAAGTTTAACATACTTTCTCTCTGCGGAAAATTTTGAGTTTTAATTGTGGATTCTAAATATCTAAAAAATTTATTTGGATTTTCATTGTACAGTTTGTTTTCAAATTTTCTTTTTGTACAATTATTGTACCGCTTTAATCTATGAGCGGTTACTTTTAATTTTTGTTTTAAATGATCTAAATTATCGTTAAATCTATTTTCAAAACTTTCTCCGTATTTATTTAATCGATATTTTGTTAAAATTTGATCTATTTTTCTAGGTGCCACATTCTCAGAATTATTTTTAAACGCGGTTAGAATTCCAATATCTTTTCTTAAACTATTTATTTTCTTGTTAAGGCGAACTTTCCAAGCAGGTTCTTTTGGTAATTTATTTTTAGAAATGTTAGTAATTAAATTTTGATCATTTTTTTCGATAATTACTACTGCAGCATAGTATACTGCCAGATGAATGTAGTATATACCCGTATGTCTTTCTAAAAACAAACCGATTAATTTGTTCAAAATTTTAAAAATAGTTTTAATTTTATAAAAATTTGTAAAATTTAGATTTGGAATTTTTGGTCTAACTAAAGAATTAGTATTGTCAAATAATTCAATTTTGGATAAAAAATCGATTTCTACCAGATTGTAAAGTTCGTCATTAACTATCATTTCGTCTACTTGAATTTGTTCTACTTCATTTGGAATCGGTTCCCCTTCAGCCACTGCCAATTCATCAAAATGTTCTTGTTGATAAAGAGTGTTACCTACAAGTTTTCGAATATCGGATAATTCTGATTCACTGAGAGATTTTTTCTTGATTATGACATTTTTTCGATCAACGACATTTTGTTCTGACAGAACTAAATTCGAAAATTTTGCGGATACTGCCAAATGAAACTTTCTTCGCCAACCTGGTAAAGGACTTTCGTCACAATTATTTACTTCATAAAATGTGCGCATTATTTCTTCATTCATTGCCTTAGTCCATTTAATACGCTTGCGAATGTTTCCCTGAGCGGTCCTCTCATTATTGATCATCAATGATCTAGAAGACAAGCTTCGGTTATTTTCAACTAGTACTGTTGGATGCGCAATTTCATTAGACAGTTCTTGTGCAAGTAAATTAGTGGAATCTGCCAACACTAATTCACTACCCCGATTTATATTGCGCATCGGAATATTTGCGCCAACATTTCTACTTGCGCTATACTTTCCATTATTGTATATTTAAAAACTGAATACCCATTTAATCAAAATAATTAATTATGATTAAAAAAGGATATGAGAGAGGAAATTTTAATACGCGTCAAGTCTGACTTTGACAATTATTATTATTATTATTATATTATTATCAGGAGGATGCCCCCCCCCTCGAACTAAATTCCTGGCAACGCCACTGCATTATAACCAGACTTCAGTTGAGAACCATCTCAACCCATCGAATAAATCGATCCCCAAACCTTCTACTCCTACCTCTTTCAAATCTTCTTCCCATTTTTGTAAACAATTCAACAGATACGACTCGATGCCATTGCGGATTAAGTAATTTCCCTCCAAAATTACCATGTCATTGCATCCCTTTATCAGTCGCAGGATATTAAGGTAGTATGCTTGCGCGCTACTGTATACTCTAATTTTGCTATTTTACGTTTACCTTTACTTTAGATAACTTAGGTGGTGATAGAGAACACTTTTCTAAGAAAAATATTTAACAAATTTTTTTTTCTAAATTCAAACTTTTGAGAGATAGGTCTCTTTAAAGCATTTAAATTTCCACCTTCACATTAAACCGAAAAAAAACTTAACCGAAATATATTGGTTTTCTGTAAAAATGGTTTAGTGCTTTTTCAAAGAGCATGAAATAATCTACAAACTAGATTTAAACCTTTTATTGTCTAAAATCACCGGTTTTCTAGTTATGAATTAAAGTAAAATATCAAGTCATTATTTATGCGAGTGGAGATAAAATTTGTAGTTAATTTTCTAACAGTTTGGTGGAAAATAATACTGGCTCAGATTTTGCAAACAAAATGTGTATTAAAACTAAAATTTAACTACGGACAGGAATTTTTTATTTATTAATGAAGGGCTCACTCTACAGTAGGTACACAACATACATAACAAATAAAGTTTCATAAAAAAGAAAATTAGGTAATAATAAATAATAAATTAGTTAATAATCTAATTTTCTCTTTAATGAATCTACATTACCGAAAAAAATCCGTTTTCCTGATGTTCCAGAAGTCTGACCAGACGTTGAATGGTTTCTTTGGCCAGTAGTATATTCGGTAGGAGTTTCAATAAAAGTAACTCTTCGTTTGAGAAGCCCTTCAGCATTATTTGATTGTTCAGTAATACAAGGTGTATTAACTCCTACTTCGAACTCTGAGTTTAAATTTTTCACGTTATCGTTGTTTTCTATTGCATCTACGGGAGTTATCACCTCTTGTATATTATCTAACATCATATTGTGATTATTATTATTCTGCAATGGAGTGCTGGTAGTAATATCACTACCGCGATTGTAATTGGAGATACTAGACCTTACAATACTTTTGTACATGTTGGCCATGGTTGGTGGAGTATCGTAACTAATCTCGCTCATCGAATGGAGTTTATCTGGCACATTTTCTATTTTCTCAATTTTGACTAGGCACATATCATGGGATGTTAAATCAGCAGCTGTCGAAAATATTTGTTTACACCGCAGACAATGTACAGGCAAATGCTTTTCTTTAATATGTTCCACCAAAGAATTACTGGGATTATTTAAATTAAATCTGCCATAAACACAAATATCACATTCTGGGTACACGTTATGTTGAATATCCTCATGTTTTACTCGACACTTCATACAACAAAAACACTGACCACAGATTCTGCACAGATTCTAAAATAAATTAAATTTAAAAAACCAATTTAATTATTTACAATGACTATCGTACTTACTTCTTTCATTTTACTATATATTATTAATAAAATTTACAATTAAATAATATGTAGGTAGTCCAATTATCACGATATCTAATTATCTCTTATAAGTTCAAAAAGAATTTTTGAAGTTTAGAAAAAACAAGTAATTTAAAAAAAAAGTTTTATTATTAAATTTTGTTAATTTTACAATCCATTAAATAAATATTAACAATTTTATTAAATTAAGTTGGTAAAAATCTTTGTAATTTAAATTTTGTTTGAAAAAAGTTTGCAGATAAACAAAATTAATTAAAAACGTTAAGACAATTGGAGAAAAAATAATATCAAAATCTCTGTTATTATTAATTAAATAAAAATAACTAAAGAATAATATTGAAATACAGGACGAAGGGTATTAAAATGTTTGTATTTTGAGCTTACTGTTTTCTTAATTTGAAATTATTTTTGAATCACTTCAGTACCTTTGGTAGATAAGGCGAAAAGGGGTAAAATTCAACTCTATATTTCGCTATTCAAGACCAGAAAAAAGAAGAAAAGTGGGCAGGAAAGGTGTTAATTTCTACAATTATATTTTAACCACCGCGCCGTTTTTTAAATATGTGCCGAAAAGTAACTTTTAAATCAAAATTTGCAATAAATAACGTATTATACTGGGGACGGGTCATGACAAATTCTTACGCAAGATTTTATTTTTTTATTATAATTTCAAAATTTTTGAAAAAGGGTTGAATAAAATTATTTTAAACATAAAATAATCAAAATCTTTTCATTAATTTCTCTTTTAACGTTAATAGATACCGAAAGTTCTTTTGACCCGATTCGAACTAGCTTAAAATTCATTGGGTAGGTAATAATCAATTTTAGGTAAGATTACCGGGGGGTGGGGCGATCCACATTTTCTTATTGAGGGGGGGGGTCTAAAAGTAGGAAAATACGTCTTAGATAATACATGACCAGCACCTTTCAGAGCTTCCTTGCCTATTCCTGTTAATTGCTTGCGATAGGCACCAGGCAGGCACTTATTTAGCGCCTGTTTCTCTGTACCTGTACTTGACGGAAATCCTTACGATAATGAAGAATAACCCAGGATTCCAATGCCGAATAATATACAAGTATACACTCTAACTTCGGATCATGAAATCGAAGAGGAAGAGCAATTTTACGAAGATATCAACACAGCGCTACAAAATTATCCTGTGGAGTACGTACTTATTGTTGGCGAATTTAACGCCAAAATATTTGGAAGCACGTAACTAGCCTATAGGAAGGAGATTGTTCTTGATACCAGCATATTGAACTCCATAAGTGTAGGCAGTGACACCACTGCATGATAACAACGTTGCTCTTTAGTGACTCCCCTGATTTAGACTTTCATTTTGATTTAAGCTCGGACTCAGGCTCAGGACGTCCTTGTTTTGCAACAACCCACATTTTCGCGAATAATTTTCATTTTTAGAAAATTTGTTTTCATTTACTCCAAATCTGTTTTCATGTTTTCATTATGTTCTAAATTTTTTTTTTCATGTGTAGGAGTGGCTAACGATAAAGCGGGGTGCGACTTTGACTTAAGGGTAGTGCGGTCTACCTCGTAAACTTAACTAGGTCAGTGTGCGACGACGCAGATGTATTGTTCTTGATGTGTGTAAATTTATCTTTTCTTTTGTGTGCAGTTATGTGCCTGAATATGCTTAAGAGTTATCTCGTACAGATTCCATGTCTCTGGAGGAAACATCAAACTACGCTTACCATTGCCGTGATTCATATTTTGCATGAATAAATAAACAACTATTGTTGAAACAAATTTTTTTAAGTACAAAAATTGGTGTAAGTATTTTACATTTTTTTGTGTCAAGATTTTACACGTTGAAAAATTGACCCACGTTAAGCTAGCACCCCCCCCCCCTCTTCAAAATATTTATACTATAATTATGCGCTAATTTCAGACAGTAATCGTGAATTTTGGACTCCAACGGTTTCGCGATAAAACATAAATTTTTGGTGGGCGGTGCTGAGTTGACGTCAAGCTAGCACCCCCACTTCGAAAAAATGACTTTTAGTAATTTTTCTATTGTCGCGCCACCTGTTGACGACATTTTACTAGTTATTCGTGAGATTTCACTCCTTGCAATTTTTCTCGATTTTTTTGGACACAAACTAATTCAAAATCCCACTAAGTGTGCAAGTTTGGTTGGAATCAGCCGAAGGGTTTAGGAGTGTATAACGAATAAATATCCAAAGACACTCTTTAATATTATATATTATGTTAAATCGTTATTATTTTATATCAAAAGTATTCAAAAATGTTTCGTTTCAACTGATAGTATCTTTTCAATTATTCCTGTGTTTTACGATTTGTTCTCAACCTTCTTCATAACTTTATTCTAATTATTGTCGGCAATCTTATTTTAATTATTGTTGGTAATGTTCTTCTTATATTTTCTTCTTTATAGTTCCTTTCGCATTACTAACTTATTATTATGTTATCGTATTAACAACCTATGTCTTACTTATTCTAACATGTCACCATGGTTTATGTCACCATATCTTCCGAACGGCTACAGGTAGCAATGTACTTTTTTGACAGCATGTTTGTAAAGATCAGGAGAGTGTTCCTGGCTGGTCAAAAACAAATTTTGCCTGCGAGAAAAAATTCTATCGCAGAAGACCATCTCTACCTCCCCCCGTTCTCTATATTGATTAGAATTAAATTAAAACCAGTTGTATGGGAGGTGTAATAGATTTTTTTATTTTAAGTTAAAGAGCATTCCACACTGAACCAAATCAGAGCATAAAATTGATCCAACGCACGATTTCTTCATGTTAAAGAAAAGGTGTACGTTAAGTAATGCATACGTATTGATATTAAAGAAAATAAATTCTTTGAAATTAATATCTTATACATGCTCATATTTCAAAAACGGTTTCGTCAATACAAGGAATAGCGTCTATGGTCGGAAGAATTGGCGTGCGTTGACTCAAGAATGTTATTTGTTGTCATATGGATTTGTGTTTTTGTGAAAAAGATGACCATTCCTTAACTGACAACTACATTTCATTGATTCAATAAGTATTGGTTTTTGTTTAACGTAAACATTTCGTAGTTATACGTATGGTAGTAATTAATGCAACGTATAAAAAAAGAATGTTCAATATACTTTATAATATGTTTATTAATTAAGAAACAATTTTATTTTATAACAAATTAAGTACCTATGTACTATATAAACAATAATAATCACGATAATCAAAATATTTAACCATATTTCATTTAAACTTAAAAATTATAAAAAGTAAAGTTTAAACTTATTAAAACTATTTACTTTTTACGCTAGCTTCATATTTAGTTTTATTTCGTATAAAAATACAAAATGTTAATTAATAAATTAATCAATCTTTCGAGTTTAGATATGAAGCTAGTATAAAAACTTTGAAGACTAATTAGAAAAAGTTAAATTAAACACAAAAATTATTTTAAAGTAGATCTATACTTACAGATCTTAAAAAAATTGATATCTTAGGTATGTTACAAAAAATATAAAAATTTCTTCAATATGAAGTAAGTCACTTTATCTATCCTCTTGTTGCTAGAATTATACCAAGTGTTCAATAAACCGTTCTCATATTATTATTGAATTCAGCAATAAAATCCATGTTACCTGATCTGTAAGTTAAAGGTTTTAATAATCAGGTATTATTTAAGATACATCTAGAGAAACATACCAGTTCTATTGGGGTTTCATAGATTTTCAATTTTCAAATTTTTTTCAATTTTCTTCATAATAATTACAGTAGCGGTCTCCGAATTCTTTAGATCTTTAAGCCAATATTGGCTATACCGGCTTTCCAAGAATTATCAAACTATTCAGCTGATAGAATATCAAAATTTAACGCACACTTGCACACGTGCACACTTCTGCATTATCTTTTGGTTCTAAAAATGTACATTTTAAACACTTATAGAAAAACTAAAATAATTTAAGCAAAGTTTTATGAAATAATTGAAGGATTTGTTTTAAAAGAAACTCACCCCTAGACCTGTATTATTATTATTCAAAATTTGTATACCAAATTTTGTTTAAGTCTTATGTTTTTGAAATTATTTTTGGTGTATTTTCACGATGTTTAATGTTTACCAACAGCCACATTAAATGAAATTTTTAAATTACAATATAATGTAATATATTCGTCCTCTTTGTTGAAAAGATAGTACTTCTAAAAAAAAAGCCATTTTTATATGAAACATAAATGACCTCTCAGAGAAAATCCTTACCAATTTTAGTTGGAAATCCATCTATCTATACATACTATTTCCTGAAATTAAATTAAAGAGTAATTAGAAAATTAAGTTTAAATAAATAAAACAATTATTATAAGTTCTTACTTTTGATTTAGAATTTGCAATTCCAATAAGCACGTTATTACACTAAAAACGCTGTTAACAGAATAAATTTTTATTTAAACTACAATATGAAGCAATTCTTGTACCGTTTATCCAATTAATCCACTTAACACAAACGTTAAAACTACTATTCTTCGTAATAGATCCAACATGTAGATCATTATTTCATAACAGTGTAAATTACAATAACGAATAAATTTCTTGCATGAATCATAATCTTTTAATGTTCGAATTCCTTAATACAAAGAAGACATTTTATCGGATAGACGAAAACTGCTTTATATGCAGGAATATTCTAGATTAGTCAATGAAACAATTTTCTTTGTATATAAGAATGCCAATTCGATATATTAACGTATCTACGAATTCAGTACCTAAAATCTTACTTAGCATATCTTTTTATCAAAGAAAAAATTCCTTGTCACAGCGAATTTCAATTAAAAATCGCTGTTCGTTAATATTAAGCACTGTATTATTTTCAGTGCATACCAAATATCTCCTTAATCACTGGCGTACCTAGAGCTTTTGTCGCCCGAGGCGGTCTTAAAATTTGACGCACCCCAATATATTTTTTAAATATTTTTTTATAAACTTTTTTTTCATTTTTATAAAAATAATTTTGTACAAAAAGAAGCACAATGCCTCCCCAGTTATATTGGAGGTGTAGTGTATTTTTTTATTTCAAGTTAAAGAGCATTCCATATCAAATTAATCCTCAATCAAACTCCTTCAACCGGCTCCCCTCCATACCCCCCCCCCCCCCAGTAGAACTCATCAACACTACTGAAGCTCCAGAAGAACTCAACAAACAAAACTGTTCCACTCTCTCCTAAGACAGGAGTTTCCTTTATTCCACCCCTCAACCCTCCCACATGACCCAGAAAAGCCCTCCATCCACAAGCACGACTCAACAACCTAGCAGAAAGTCAAACTACAGCGAATACCTACATTTTTGTTGACAATTTACTCCAAAAAGAGTGACAAAATAAAAATTAAAAATTTTAAAAACACCTTACTAAAAAAATTCCAAAAATTTAAAAATTAACTCCCCCCCCCCCTTCCACTACAAAATTTAAACATTAATTTTGAAGTCAGAGGAAACGGATATTTGTTCCACTTACGAAACCTGTTTAAAATTCCGTCTTTAAAATTCTCCTTTTCCCCTGACTTCAAGAAAATATTATTTTTTCCTTTTTAAAGGGAACAGTCGTTTCTAAAATTCTAGGAGGCTTTCATTATTAATTTTAATTTTTGGAATTTTACTTATAGTCGGGATTTTAAAATTTAAAATTTGTATTTTTGATACACTCGGTATGTATTTACAGCTATAGTTTAGTGTTGGTATTATTCTAAGCTAGTTCCGTGGCGATTTATGTTTATAAATTTAAGATTTATGTTTTATCACGAAACCGTTGGAGTCCAAAATTCGCGATTACTGTCTGAAATTAGCGCATAATTACCGCATAATTATGGTTTACTTAATTTTTTAAAAAAGTCATTTTTTTGAGGTCGGAGTGCTAGCTTGACGTCAACTCAGCACCCCCACCAAAGATTTATGTTTTATCGCGAAACCGTTGGAGCCCAAAATTGGCGATTACTGTCTGAAATTAGCGCATTATTATAGTATAAATATTTTTGTATTTTGAAGAGGTGGGGGTGCTAGCTTGACGTGGGTGAAAAATTGAACTTGCAAAATATTTCCGAGTAGACCTACAGTGTAGGTACAAATGCATGTGCTGTTATATCATGCGCACCTGCAGGGCGAATTTTGGATTATTGCGATATTATCTGTAACCAAGTTCTATATTAGTATAATCAGATAGTAGGTGAATATTTTAAGCTCAAATTTAACTAAATTGTAGGGGGGGGGGGGGTCAAGGGAAGGAGGTTGATGAAAAGGTGCATCAATATCATGATTACATCAAAGTTTTGAGACTTACCGTTGTAATCTTTCTTGCGTAACTTTTTTTACCAAGTAGAAAAAGTAGCTATCGATTTTTTCATTTGGAAAACATTCACGAAATGCATTATGTATTGCTAGTTCAAAGTTATCCGAAATCCTTTTAGGTGCAAGTTGGGGCTTTAAGTGAAGCAGGACTAAAATAAAAAAAAATAAATCGATAATAGTTTATCAGTAAGGTTTTTGCTGGTTTTGAATTTACCTAACATGTTGGTTTAAAATTCTCCAAAAAAAAACAGGATGGGCCCGATCTTAAACACGGCCCTGAGGTGAAGTAGAATTTCTATCATTTGCAAATAAGTATCTTGTTGTTTGTTTTTGTAATTGTAAGCGTGCTATCGACATACCAGGTATCAGACGTTTTTAATATCTCTAAAGCATAATTTGTTTTAATTGTGCAACTTATAGGTAATATTTGTCCTCCAAATAAAAACTTACGATTAATCCTAGTTGTCGGTCAAATATCAAAATTCGTCTTTCATGTTGACCGCTATCAATTTTCGCCTTCTCTTGCGTATATCTGATATTTCTCTGGAATTTCTAATTTACTTAAATTTTTTATTGCTCCTAGAGCCATTTCCATCCAGCTACAAATAATTTTTAAATACAATTGTTAATAACAACACTTGGATTAGTAATACGTACAGTAGAATCCGCTTAATGTGATCACTTTGGGTCAAGAACATTTTGATAACATTAACCGACTGATAACAATAAGCAAATTTTAGAAAAAAACGAATTTTAAAAGAATTAGGTAAATTTAGCAAGAATAAACTAAACTTAAATTAAAATGCATAAAGCAAAGTGCATATTTAGCAAAATAAAATTAGCAACACCCCATGAAACGGGAAGCTTCATTAGTTTTTATATAGAAATTAAAATGAGTGACGTGTTTTGTAAAGATACAGTGGCTCTCATAATTATTCAGACGGGCAGAGGTAAACTCAGCCACTTTGGATATTTTATTCCGTTTTAATCCCTGCGGATTAAGCTTAACCTTAAGCCCTATAGGTAAACTCAGCCTGGTAGTTTAAATCGCCTTAGATTACCTCAATAATTTTAATCGGATTAAGCTTAAGCTATAGATATAGTCACAAAAATAAAAAAAATACAAAAAAGTTAGACTTAAAAAAAAGTCAAGAAAACTTTGATTATTTTGATTATTCTGGTAACAATGGTAATAAATTACGATAATTACTTTTTAATTAATTAATTACCTACTTATTAATAATAATAATTACTTATTATTAGTATTTTGACGATTCAACTTCTTAACGTTTAATGTTAACGTTAAAGATCACAACGCGAAATTCGATTCTCTACGACCACCATAAACACCTTGGCTTTACACGATCGTACAGAACATCTTTTACATCACTTACAGAATATCACAATTTACAATCAAACAAAACTTCAAGATATTTGGGACATTCTGTTTTTTTTCTTACGAAGAGGGGCGCACTATTTTTAATAGCCCACGGGCGCCGAATATCTTAGGACGGCCCTCAATATATTGCATACAGGGCGTACTTTAAAGTGTCACCATCATTAAGTAGGATTAGCTTTTACCAAAAGTCGCCCGGCTGAGTTTACCTATAAAGATTAAGGTAAAAAATTTCTGAGTTTGGCTGAGTTTACCAATGAGATTAGTACCTAATTCTACTAAGCGGCTGAGTTTACCATCGCCCATTCAGGGCAACCCTATGCTAGCAATGTAAATTATGCGTTTTGAAGGCGTGATTTGTTATATAAAAATTATTTTTACAGCAATACTTATTGGAAATTTTTTGTTGCAAATTTCATTTCCTTCCTTTTCGGCTATATAAATTTTTCTATTTTGTCGCACCATTTCCGACTTACAGTGATTTAAACAAAATTCGATAAAATACAAAAAAGATTTTTATCTGTATCTCAAAAACGGTGCAAAAAGGTAGAAAAATGTATAAGTAGTTTTTATTGTGAATTTTATTCCCTACATTTTTGTTCCTATACATTTTTCAATTTGTTGCACCGTTTTTGAAATACAGACGAAAATTTTTTTGCATTTTATCGAGTTTTGTTTAAATCACTGTAACTCGCAAATGGTGCGACAAAATAGAAAAATTTATATAACCAAAATGGAAGGAAATGAAATTTTCAACAAAAAATTTCCAATAGGGTAAAAGCCGGATTGTTGTCCCATTTTTTCAAAGAAGCTCTATTATAAAAAAATATGTACTTAATAAAAATTAAGCAACATGTATATCAAAACATAGGTCTTTGATTTATTATAGTAGCCTATTTTTGTGAACATAATTAATAATGGTTTTGAGTAAATCCTGCTTTATTTGACCTCTCATAAAGGGATAGTTGCCTATTCCTATTCTAGCGGATAGTTGCCTAACGCTAAAAAGGCTTCGGAATTAGTAAAATTTTAATATTCAAAACATTCTACGCAATAATCATTAACTGAATTTTTTTTATTTGTATTTTTTTATTATTAAATTATCATTTTTAGTATTTAATATTTGTTCAGTGTCTTTTATCGATTTTTCGACCTTTGTCCTTTTGGTTGGTAATCTTACGGTGGCTTTTCCTTTGGATGACTTTGGCAACTATCCGGCTTTTACCCTAAGTATTGCTGTAAAAATAATTTTTGTATGACAAATCACGCCTTCAAAACGCATAATTTACATTACTAGCATAGGGGTGTATGAATAATTATGAGAGCCACTGTGTATAAAATTTCAATGAGAAATCAGAAAAAGATACTGAAAAAAAAGAGATTATTGTGTAGGAAATTCCTTGAAAGTGATAATAATAAGCAGCTTTTTGATCACATTACCGGTGGTTTTTGCATGTAAACTAGTTTAAAGCAGCCGGCTCTCAGTCAAAATGATCACAATAACCGACTGATAACATTATCCGTGATCACATTAAGCGGATTCTATTGTACTTACTTTTATTTTTGCAGCAGAACATTTATGAGAGTGCTCACCCATAGCTTTAATAACGACATTATTATCTAATCTAATTAAATTCTTCCTTTGCATTGAATATCACGTCTTCGGCATCGAAAATATTTCTTTGCGTCGCGTCGTCCGCACTCATTTGATCAACAACGAATATGTAGCCATTTTTTCGACGTTGTGAGTTATTCACCATAAATAAAATTTTACGAACTACAACGGTGCTGCCAAAATAAAATTAATTTCATAAATAATAAATAATTATGCTATATAATACTTACACAAATCCAAAAATGCAAAATAAATTTTAATGTGAATATTACCTACTAAACTAATTATTGCTTACTTCAAATCTCATGGGCATACACAAATATTCATCGAAGAATAGATGGAATTTCAGAAAAGCTATAATCAGTGGAAGTAGTTAATGTAGTGGAAGTAACGTCAGTTGAAGTGGTCGATGTAAACTAGACTTTCGTGCCTGATTTTATAAAATTTTTAACAAATCATTAAAGTTAACCGACAATTTCTATTGTCTAATTGATACAACCAGATATTTTTTATGGATTAGTTAAATTTAATAGCTTGTTAAAGTTTTATGAAATCGGATATAAACAAAATTTAAAAACACCCTTTATAGTTCAAGAGGTACCCGCTAAACGTATAGTAAGTTGGTACCTCCGATCCGTCAATCTGTGAGTGCGTTTCATAAAATGTTTGTGTTTTGCGCTGACTTCAAAATGTGATTTCATGCAAATAACAAGGTGGAACTCGCTTTTGCGACAGTTCTTAGGCTTCTATACATCTACTTTTTTGATAGATTAAATTATTTGGGCTTTATTTTATTAGAATTTTTAATGCGTTAATCTTTTAATAATAGGTAGATACCAACGGCAAATTTTTTTTTATATAAGGAAAACGCTAACGAGTTTTAATTTTTTTTTTAATCATGCGGACAGACACGGAGCCATATCATAAGGCTTCTTCCTATACGTTGTATAGAAGCCTAAAAAATCATGTTGTGTTAGATGTAAAATTTAAAAATAATTTTATACTTTGTGCTCCATTTTATGTGATTTTCTGTTCATTTTATTTTATTTTGGAATTGGTTTTTAAAAATTTATTTTATATTCTAGGTATATCACTAGGTATATAGCCAGCGCACAGTGGGTCGAACGCTCGGAAAAGTGGCCAAAAATACATTTTTGTCAATTTAACAGTTTTGCAACAAGGTTCAGTATATCTTTAGATGAAACATCGGTGCACCTTTTCCCAGAATTTCAAGTGAATTGAAAAATATTTCTGCTTGTTAGAGCGACGTAAACATCGCCCTCCATTGATCGCTAATTTGAGTAGCATTTCGCTCTGTGCGACATTAAGTTTTAACGAGCTATTGTGCGGATTTCAGTTTAGGGTTCAAATTAATATTTAATAGAAAAGATGTCTTGAAGTATGTACTTTTGAATAAAAAAAATTCTAAGACAATAACATAGTGCATTAATTAAATACATAGCTTAATTCCGGGAGCTGTTCAATAGAAAATCTCATGCAATTCTCCAACTTTGTGTGGACTTATTGCAAAGTATTGCAAATATTCAACTCACTTGTTTTTACTGTTACTATATTGGATCGAGGTTATTAACATGATGAGTGCGAGAGAAAACATTTTTTGCCAGATGTGTATAAAAACACACCTTCTAAAATCACCCCTGTCTATTTTTTATTTTATTTATAAAGTTTTCTGTATTATATAGGCCAATTTTAAGTCATTAAAAGTAAAATCAGAGTATTTTATACTTTTAAAAAATGTAAACACCCTCTAAACTACCCCTGTAAATTTTGAATTTTTTAATTAATTTTCCCATATTATTTATGTCAATTTTAAGTCATTAAAAGTAAAATCATATTTTAATAACCACTCGTATAAAAAAACAACCCCTCTAAACCACCCCTGTAAATTTTTAATTTTTTAATTTATTTTCCCGTGTTATTTATGCCAATTTTATATCATTAAAAGTAAAATCATATTTTAATAACCCCTCGTATAAAAAACACCCCTCTAAGCCACCCCTGTCAATTTTAAAATTTTCCATTAATTTTCCCATGTTATTTATAATAATTTTAAGTCATTAAAGCCAAAATTTTATTTTTTACCACATTTTCGTGTTTTCGTCCTACTGTGCAGCGCAAAGGTTCTGAATTCATTCAAATATTTTTACATTTTAATACGTACGTTTAACTGCATTGTATTATATAGTGTTTTTAATGATTGTTTTGTTCTTGTACAGTGGATCCCAAGATGATCGTTTAACGCCGAAACGTGTCACCTTAGAAGTAATAATAAATGCGAGAAGAGTGCATTGTAGTTTTATTAATTTGTTTAATCGTATGTACCTATAACTGATCCTTTGGACTATCGCGTCGGTACACCTCTCATTTTTAAAATAAAAATAAAAATAAAATAAAAACAAAACATTTTCTTATCATCAAATAAATTAGTTTTTAATGTAAGCTCATATATGTATAAATAAACAAAAATTAACAAAATATCCTTATAACTAAAGTATATATGTACGTAAGTATGTACTTATATCCATGCTTTTTATCAATTAATTAATAAAATGTTCGTGTAACTAACATTAATAATAATTATTGTCAATAGAATAAAAATGTACTGTATGGTTTTATTTTGTCAAGTCCCGAAATTACAAGACCAAAAATTTTAATAAAAGTTTAAAATCGACTCGTATTGAAAATTTAAAGTAATTCGATGTATGGTTTTGTTTGCACCTTAATATTCATAAAGAGCGGTCATAAGGGGAAGGTGCATGGGCCACATTTTTCAATATTTTGGTTATTTTTCAGAATCCCCCCCCCCCCCTAAAATTAAAAACAGAACCGCTCTTGCCTATTGTTACCTTTTCAGAATATAGTTCGCCTTTTACGTTTTGTGCAAACTTTGTGACTTGGTGCTATTTCGTGTGAGCATTATGGATGTATAGTCACATTTTTGAGCGTTTACGCCGTAACCTATAATATAAAATGCTCTAATTCCGTTTACAGTATTTATTGAAGTTATTTTCTTCAAATTAATTATACCTTTAACTTTAAAAGTTGATTGGTTATTTTAAATTTTTCTACTATGTTTTGACTAGGCTTGTTATTTATTTTTAAACTTTCAATACGTGACTTAGTGGCTATCATTCTCTTTAAGTTCCCGATATTTATTAAAGGTTATATTGTAATTTAGAAACTCGCATTTTAACTCCTTTACTATTATTTTTATTTAAGTACTTTTAGTTTCACGTATTTCTATTTCCATTCTTTCCATACCTAAGAGTATAACAGACATTTTTAAACTTAATTTATCATTAGACTTTCTAATTTTTACTTTTTAAATATACCTATATATATAAATCTTATAACTTGTGAGAATAACTAGCATTAAAAACTTCAATATAACAAGTTGAATCAAATAATATAAATATATTATAGAAATATAATTTCTATTACATTATTTGGTTTAACTTATATTATTAAAGTTTTTAATGCTCTGGGTTAATGCTAATTACTTTTTACGTTTATACCACATTTTATACCGAGCATTACCTTTTTATGACATTTATTTCGTTGCAAATTATTCATTTGATATTTTGATACATAATATCTTGTTGCTTTTCAATTTGTTGCTCTTATTGTAAACATTGGAGGTAAAAGACGTCATGAATTTTTAATTTCTTTTTTAATTACTACACGAATTTACTTGTATCGTTTTATTATTTATTTTCTACAGGTTTCGCTTTAGGTTTTAATAAAATGTCTTTCATAAATGACTGCCAACTCATATTAACTTATTATAATAACATCATGATGATACTATAAAGCGAAACTGGTGTTTCTCTCTCTAAACTCTAAATTTGTGTAATAATTAAAAAATAAATTAGAAGTAGTTTGTAAAATTAAATTACAAAATAATTTTAATGTTTTAATTAGTTGACGCGAAAGTGATATTAAATTAATAATTGTTCGTGATCACTTCAACATTTTACATGAATGTTTGCCACATTAATTTAATTACAACAATATTATTTACAAAATATTATACAACCATATATTTTTAGACATTTTCGATTTCCATTACATTTATTCATCTTGTAATATTTAAATTCAAATGGAAGGATTTCGGGTTGACTGGATCATCAAAACAAACAAAGACTTTCTGTGTCGACGTTTCGAAATCCTTCCATTTAAATTTATTAATTGTTGGATGAGAATTGTTTTCTATTGTAATATTTGTATTTCAATGATTTATCGATTAATGCATAGAAAATTTCATCGAAAAAGTGGTGATATGATATTCCAGAATTAAAATACAGACTTTTTACACGAATCTTCGCCACATTGATGGAATCAGTTTTCGTTAACTATAAATTTATTTTCATGTTGTAAACCTATTAAATTAATGGTTTTAATACGTCTTATTTATTTAACTTTATTTTATTTACACTGCTGTTTCATTTTTATTTAAAATTGTCAAACTTTTATACTTTTTATTTTGTCATATTTTTTTAAAACTTTTTTATTAATATACCTTGGAGTGGTTCCGTTCATTGGACCTACTAATTTCTTCTTTAAACTATCTTATTTAACCCTGTTCTTGTTAATGATTTGATTATGCTTTTCTCGACGATGCACTTATGTTCTTTGCTTGAATTGGTAACGATTGATTTTAAATGATGATGTCCATGCCTTCTTTTCTGGTTTTTGTATTATTGTTTGTGATGCCTAACCACTATTTTTACTTTACTATTAAACCACAAGTTCATAATTTTCCAATCCACCATTATGTAATATTAACTACTTTATTTTGCACTTGATTTGCACTTGCTTCTTGATACGAATTACCATGCCATACCAACAACCGAATGATTAAAACATTTGCTTTAAAAAGGTACAGTAGAAAATTCATAGTTGATGGTTGCGCGTGACATCAGCTGTTGAGATGATCAATTCCAAGTTTAACATTAAGAGTTCTTGAGAGATTATCCAAATGTGTGTACCAATTCCATTTTATAACAATTTTTTCATTTTCTTCTCCAACTATTTCAAATTCAGTTACGATTAATTACATTTTTATTCTTCAAAATGTGATACTTGCTTGGATACCCAATTTAATTTCATTCTTATACATATTCGAATAGTATTTATAGATGTTTGCTTCTTCTGTTTTTTTTAAACATGTATGTTTTTCTTCGTCCAAGTGGGCATTTGTTTTTCATTTTCATATTCCACTTAATTTCAATTAAAAAAAATCTTTGAACAAAATAAATTAAAAATATTAAGATAAACTTAATATATAATAAAACTCAAAGTTTGTATGTATGTCCGTCCCATCAAAATCTCCTCAACGGAAAGCACGATTGAATTGAAATTTTAACTGGTTATTCAGCTAAGAGTTCTAAGGTTAACGCCACTATTCCCAGCTCTCTATGTCAATTTTCAATTTTTTGAAAAAAAAAAGGTAAAAAAAAGTATGACTAATTTTGTGATTTTATAATAATAAAACAAGAAATTAATTATAATAAATGATCCTGTGCAAAAAGGAGTTTCTATGTCATTCAAATATTAGGAGGTCATGGCGGCCGGTAGGCCACCTGACCTGCTAGTATTATATAAAAAAATAATTGACCCTTCATTTTAACTATGGCATCATCAGGCGATGAATTATGATGATGCCATAGTATACAGTGTATTTTACATGGTGATAACTTAAAAACATATTAGTTCTGAATAGTGTTTAGTGCATTATTTTTTGAGTTTTCTAAAATATTGATATGATATCATGGATAACAAAACTATACTATTTCGAAAAAATCAACTTGTTAGAAAGTTATACCATTAATATTTTAGCAAGGCCGTACAGTACCCCTTCTAGTTGTGATAAAACTCTTGTTTCGATTTGTAAAACCGCGATTTATATATTTTTAACATGACATTATAATTTTCAGCATAAGCTTCCAAATAAAACAAATTTTGGTTTATTTTTTCATTGTGGACACCCAAACGCTCTTTTAACAACTCTCAGATGAATTATTATAGCATTTTAGCTGCTCTTTAGTCACCATATTTTTAAAGTAGGAAAATTTATCAATATGAATAGACAATTTTTATACATATACTAACCTAAAATACTGTAGAATTAATAACATTAAAATAGAACGCTTAAACCAATGTATACCGTATACTCTACTAATATTCTACCCTCTTAACTCAAAGCGCAGTACAAAATATACAAACATTTTTTTTGTTTCGAGTTATTGGTGGTTGAAATTATTCTTAACATGCCTACAAACCAAATTATTAATTAATAAATGTTTTCATTCATTGCAACTATTTTGAGTATGCTGATTTTATAAATGACATTTATTTCTTTAAATATGTTTTGAAACGTAAAAAAAGTATATTATACTAAATTTCTACTTTAATAGAGCACGAAGAAATGGTTCTCAAAAAGCGTTGTATCTGAAAGTAATTCTTATTTATTCGAGAATCAAAAATATTTTTAAGAAAATACGTATTATAGCAATTTTATAAAATACATTAAAAAAACTAATAAAACTAAGCTAATAATATAATTATTTCTGTAATTTAACGATTACTCCAAAAAGACATACAATTATTAGGAATCAGCTTGAGATGAGTCAATATTTTAAAGATTTTTCCAAAATATGTTTATCGTTAGAGTGAATTTTCTATATTAGAAAATATAGATCAATAAAATAAAATAAAATAAATAGAAGATATTAAAGTCAATGATATTAATATATTATGTAAACTGGTGTTTACACTACACAAATTTAGTGACGGATCTAGCGAAAGGCGATATAGTACAGTCATTTGGTGCTCAAAGAAGAGGTTACCTGGAAAGTTTTCCGGGAGTTTTGAAAATTGGTGATTTTATAGATTTCGACATGCTCTTTACGAATTTTTACTTTGCCACCTCGTGGCATCTCCTTTCGGTCTCATTTTACTATGAAAATAGTTATGTAATAAATTAAACTAGAGAAAATTTCCTATAATTTATCTAGTAACCTTTTTCTTGTAAAATAAATAGTTTTAGCGTACGAGCGGCGCAAAGTCTACTCCACCACGAGTTTTGGCCAGAAAACTCATTTCCTACGAAGGACTCTACAGGGTGTAGACTGTAGAGGGCCGGCTTTTCAATGCGTCGTACAACATTTTTTTAAATATTTTTAAATATATATGTACATAAATCTAGTGTAAAACTAGAAGTTGATTTTCTCAAAACTACGTTTTGAAAATCGATGACCGCTGTAATTCAAAAACCAATCGATGGATTTGAATAGAATTTATACAGTTTATTGAAAACATAAAAATCTAGTGCCTGAACGAAGGAATTTGTTTTTTAATAAAATTTATAGATTTTATAAACAATGAACTAGCGATCTTTTCCTTGAAAATCCGTAAGTTAATTATTAGTGGCCCCCATTTTGTTATTTTTCAAGAAAAAAGCAAAAACTGTTATCAGGCACTAGATTAACTATTAAACTATAGATTATTTTTTATTTGATTGATTTTAGATGAAGTAGTAAAATGTTACGATGGTCACCGCAAAGCATGACTTGTGGGACGGAATCCAACAAATATGGCGATAACTTAGTTAATAATAAATATTTTTTTAAATTTTTTTTTACAAAATAAAGTTAAAACACACCTTAATAACTTCGTATTTTGTTTTATAAAATAAGTTTAACTACTGTCAAAACAAGATAATTTAAATGTTCATACTGTTTGAAATAGATGTGCTGACGAAGACGATTGTCGAAACTAGTTTACATTAAAATATATAATATATTCTCGAGGAAAGTGTCTTTTGTTTTATTTTCATAAATAACCTCGATGGGCTTAATAACAATATAATATTTTTCCTTAATATAATGTACGAAAACCGCTTGTTGGTGTAGATGTATGTTGGTTTGTGGCGCTAGTATGCTGAAACTATTCATTTTACAAAAAAACAGTTAATACATAAATTATAGCAAATTTTCTCTAGTTTAATTTATTACATAACTATTTTTATTGTAAAATGAGTCAGGAAGGAGATATTATCAGAAAACTGTTTTTAAGCGCCATTTTTTCAATATGGCGGCGCGAGCGCCAAAAATACAAGGTGGCAAAGTAGAAATCCGAAAAGAGCATGTCGTAATCTATAAAATCACCAATTTTCAAAACTCCCGGAAAACTTTCCAGGTAAAAGTACCAAATGACTGGACTAATAAGGGCAATCAAAAAACATCAAATTTTACATAAAAAAATTTAAATTTATTAAAAAACAAAAAATAAATTTATTTTTTATATTACTATTTTTCATTTTTCATATTTAATAAATTTTTATTTTATCGGCCTTCTCTCATGGTAATTGTCTGGATCCGCTACTGCGGAAATTAGGAGTTGTACCAAGAAAAAATGGGTGACGGTAAATTGCCCCAACCCATGAAACAGGAAAAAGACAAAAATGGTAAATTGCCCTCCGAGCAAAAAAGCACTAAATTTAATTCAACTGTCATAATAAATTCGATTTCGCATGTTCCACAAAGTTAACCAACATATAACTCCTGCCAATCCGCAAGTCAACTTTACCCAGATATCTAAGATTATCTCTCGCTATAGAAACTCAAAATCTGCAGTTATATTGCGGTTAAGCTTAATCCTTTGTATAACTGATTGACTGATTCCTATCACCCCCTGCTACGGAGTGCAGCGGATCACCAATTAAGGAAACGAAGACCGAAATTTTTGAGGTAGATTATTTGCAAAATATCTCTTCGATAACTGATTCGTTGGAATACAACAGACAGTGGCTTCAGAAAGTATTCGTATACTCCTGTGTTAGCAATATAGATTGCACCTTTTGAATGCAATCTACATTGCTAACATAGGGGTATACGAATACTTTCTGGAGCCACTGTCTGTTGTATTCCAACGAATCAGTTATCGAAGAGATATTTTGCAAATAATCTACCTCAAAAATTTCGGTCTTCGTTTCCTTAATTGGTGATCCGCTTCACTCCGTAGCAGGGGGTGATAGGAATCAGTCAATCAGTTATACAAAGATTAAGCTTAACCGCAATCTAATAACATTTATTAGACATTTTTTTGTTGCAAATTTCACTTTCTTCTTTTTAGTATATATAAAATTTTCTATTTCATATTTAAATATTTAAAATTTCTTTAGTCCAGTTTATTCTCCTTAAAAAAGTGTCTGAAGAAGGTGTAAATAGTTTTTCTATAACGTTACAAACACCAGAGATATCGACATTTAACGAAAAGTCGGGAAAGCGAACTTTTGGCCATAACTCGAAAACGAAAAAGATAGCGAATTCCGGTTTTGGCCATTCAGCTTTTCTCAAAAAAAGAGATCGAGGATGCGCCATCCATTTTTTGATATCTCCTATAGTTACCGATTTCCCCATAAGAGGGATCGAAATTGAGCTACCCTGTACATAGTATTCGGTCTTACCAAGTTTTGGCAGTAACCCCCTCCCCCACGTATTAATAAAAAAAGAATCTTTGATTAGTCAATTACTATCCAAAAAAATATATGTATGCCAACTGATTAAGTTCCACACCGATGGAGTTGCACACTAATTAAGTTTCACTGAATTCATATATTAGGTCAGCGCGGTCCGTATAGTAAATAAATGTTCGGTTTCCATTATGTACAAAACTCTGTCTCTCTATCTCTCTGTAACTATAGTAATCACGCCTGATTGGTTAGTGTTTTTTTAGTAACCTAAAGAAAACTCTGACTGTTGTCTTTTTTATTAGCTTAACTAAATATGGTAATCAATCATGTTTAAAACAATTCGATTTCTACACCAATCGAGTTGTACATCAATAACTAGATTAAATCCAGCTTTAGTAGAAGTTTGCTTTACATAACGTAGTTGCGTAATGTATATTACATTTTATGTACTATATATATATATACTTAATATATTATTAAGTATATTACATATTTTATATTATATTTTATGTAATGTAATATCAGTCGCTTAGATGCAAAAGCCGACATGTCAAAACTTTTTTAGAAAGGAGATTAATTCTATTCTAGCAATTAATTCTTAAAGGCTTCTGACTACCCCAGATTTTATCAATTGATTTTTATATTTTGATCTATGGGTAGGAAACTATGTTAAAAAAAATCATTGCTTAATTCGGTTAGATACATTTTGTGAGTTTTTCTGCATTATCTAGTTTTATATTTCACTGGACTTGTCGGGTTTTGCATTTAAGCGACTGATATAAAAGTTGGGATTGGGATAATGGGGAATAAAGGAACTTTTTGTTAAATAATTAGATAGAAATAAGTAATTTCAATAAGGTTTAAAATAAAAATATTTACTATCTTATTATATTGACAATTTATAGCTATTTTACACTATGTCATTATTTCCTGATGAAGATGAAACACACAATTTTAAACATATGAGCATACGTAAAAGTGTCAATATCGCTTTTACTACAACGCTTAGTAAAAGCGTGACCCTGAGGTCAAAAACTGCATTTCCTAACATAAAATGTAATAGAACTTTATCTGAACGGGGTTTTACTTTTACCAACGCTATAGACTATAGAGTATAAACGGAACATTGTTGTCCATATCTTGTGTTGTTACTTGTAGAAATGCATTCGGTAATTAAAACAAAATCTTCAGAAATATGCGTCCCCAAAACGATACTTTGACGGTATCTTTTGTACTTATTGGTTGTAATATTTGATAAACCGATAAATGGTTCCCAGTTGAGAGTCCCTAATTCCATCGTTTACTCGGCAATTTTTATACGTGCTAGACCTGCTCGACCAGATGTTGGAGTTGCTGTCCATATCCATTATGTGGTGTCCTTTGTGAAATATCGTGCAGAATAGCGGAAAGATCTGAAGTGCAAATGGACTATTCAAGTTACAAAGGTAAACGTAAGCAACTTTTGGTTGAATAAATTGCACTGTTTGATTGTGAAATTCTGGGCTGTGAAATTGGAACTTTAGTTTGTTTGGATAATCTTGAGGAATTCGATTTGCGTATTCACTCATAGTATGATTTCCTAACTATTTTATCAGAAGTTTTGGTTTACGTAGGAACTCGGTGTTGCAACTATGCTCTTTGTAATCGAGTGTGATTTTCCAATTCATGTCCACGAAAATACAAATTATCGTTGGATAAAATTTCGGGTAACGTAGTTGCTGCTCTTGATGGAACTTGGTATTGTGATTGTTGAGGTGCTTGATTTTCTGTGTGTTCTTGATACATGCAATACCTTGGTTGGCATGTATTTAAGTTTGCACAAGAAGCGGTTCGTACTTGTTCATTAAGCCGATTGCTTTCAGTTGAAGTTTTGGGTACCGGTTGAGTTTGAAATTCCATAAATTGTACTGGTAATCCTGTAGGCTGAAGATATCTTAGATAATACGCATTTGGAGACAAATTATTCTAAATTATTCGAAGCTGTGGTAATCTCGCTTGAATTGTATCGGCCATGTGTTGCAGGATCCAAAATGATGATTGACTTGCTAAAATCTCCCACAATGTCTAGATTATGAGTCTCCGGTAAAATTTGATTTGATTGTGATAGAAATTGATGAGCATCAGGACTTTGAGTTTGTTTATTTTGACCTGGTGTAATATTCGTATACAAATTTACAATTTCATTTCAATTAGTTGGGTACTGTGAAGATTGGGTAATTATTGTGAAAGTTGAGAAAATTAATTTTAGTAAGTATTTACTACTTTTTAACTTTAGGACCACTTGGTTTAGCAATTGACGATGATGGGATTTGGAAATTTGCAGGCATGACCGGAGACGTCTCAGTTACCTACTAATGTTTGAATCGAATTCCGACTTGGGTTTTTCATGTGCTGAATATAATTTCGTAATAGGTAGATTGATAAGATAGCGGCAATTACCTATGTGGCAACGTGGCTTAATTTGAGGCGCCTATCATTTGAAAGCTCCTGCATTCAGAAAAATAGCCACGTCTATTTCAAAAATAGGAAATTATTTACACATAGTAATTCGATTAGTCAAGTTTAGTATTTAGGTACTGCATTCGTAATATTAAGGTAAATTTAGTTGTCATCCACAAAAGAAATCGTGATGAAATGGCCGCCGTTACAAAAATAAAGGTAATCTATTTATTGCATGGTTGAACATCAACTTAATAACTGTTAAGAATACGATTTAAAAGAAAAAGATTCAAAATCGCACAAAAATGAATAGCTGAAATATATTATTTGTGATTCACAGCATTCCTTACTTGTATTATGTATTACGTATTGTATAATAATGTAATGCAATACGATAAAATTGGTTTTACTTGGCAATTTCGATATATTAGTAGATAATTTCAATGTATTACTAATATGATTAATAGAATATGGAATTTATGCAATAGATAACCCGATGTTTAGTATGGAGCATATCATTTGTAATATGTACTATGTAGGAATAAATTGTATGCCGCATACCAAATATCGGGTTCCCTATTGCGTAAATTCCACACTCTAATGCAGGGGTCTCCAAACATTTTAGCCTAAGAGCCAGACTGATTGCTCCACAAAGCCCCGAGGGCCAAGATCTAGCTACAGTGGCTAACGAAAATATTCGAAACCTCCTATGTTAACAATGTAAATTGCACATTTTGAAACCGTTTTTTGACATATAAAAATCGCTTTTACAGCAAAACTTTTTAGACATTTTTTTGTTAAAAATTTTATTGTCTTCCATTTTGTACCTATACATTTTTCAATTTTGTTGCCCCGTTTTTGACTGACAGCGACTTAAACAAGACTCTGTAAAACACAAAAAAATATCGTCATCTATGTATATCTCAGAAATAGTGCGACAAAATAGAAAAATGCTTATGAATAAAATGTAGAGAATCGCGTTGTCAAGAAAAAATTTCTATTCAGTTTTTTATTTCGTCGCACCGTTTCCGAGATATAGCTGATAATATTTTTTGTGTTTAACAGTCTTGTTTAAGTTGCTGTTAGGCTAAAACGGGGCGACAAAATTGAAAAATGTATAGATACAAAATTGAAAACAATGAAATTTTTAACAAAAAATATCTAAAGCGTTTAGTTGTAAATGCGATTTTTGTATGTCAAAAAAACAGTTTCAAAATGTGCAATTTACATTGTTAACATAGGAGAGTTCGAATATTTTCGTTAGTCACTGTAGCTCATCAGATTAATTGCTTTTTGACAATTTGTTGTTGTGTTTTGACAACTTGGTTTAGACTGTAAATAAAATATCTGACTATTATATTTTGAATGATTATTTTGTTTGATTTGATTTATCAAAATAAATTAAAGGGCGGGCCGGATATCAGACACATCAGGCCTGCTCTCGCGGGCCGGATTGATTGTGCTCGCGGGCCGATTTGGCCCGCGGGCCGTAGTTTGGAGATCCCTGCTCTAATGTCTAATGAATAGAATGCGGATTCAAAGCAATACAAAACCCTATATTTGGTATGCGGCATATAATTTATGCATAAACGTTTTTTTTTAATTTTTATTGTTTTTTGTATTTTGAGATTGTCAGGTGATGGTAAATTTTGACTTTGTTCAATCAATTATGTGCAAATTTTAGATTATGTATCGTAGTTTTTTTGAAATAAATTACTGTTATTATTATTATTATGCCACATACTAAATATCGCGTTCCCTATTGCTTTTAATCCGGACTCTAATAATGACTAATAATACTATTATTGCGTAAGAAAATATCCTTTCTATTTTTAAATAGAAATTTGAAATATGTGGGAACCAAAAATTGTTTAAGGTTACAGTAGTCTGGTAACCCGCACGTTGTTTTACGTCTTTATTGGGAATTTCTTTTCTATGTGAAAATAAAATTCAATGGTTTTAATTCTTTAGTATGTTATTATTGACATCTAAAGGATACAAAAAAATTTTTTTTGGACTTAATTTTACGTTTTATTATTATTATTGGTCAAAGTAGGCGTCTCAAAAAAAAAGGTGCGTAACTGGCCCGAGTGATTTCGGCTCTTGAGGACTTATCGCAGTTATCGCTGGAACTAGGATTATTAAATTTTATCAGAAAATAACAAAAATAAAATTGATTATTTTCAGGCACAAATCGGGCTGTAAAATGGAAAGCTAAGGATGGAAAAAAAGATGATAGTTCCAGAGATAACGGCAAGTCTATAATTTAATCCATTTTTTGATTTTTTTATTTCCGATGTCCTCAAGAGCCGAAATCACCCGGGCCAGTTACGTAGCTTCTTTTTACTTTGACCAATAATAATAATAATAAAACATAGTAAAATTAAGCAAAAAAAAATTTTTTTTGTATCCTTAACACACTAAAAAATCAAAACCATTGCATTTTATTTTCACATAGAAAAAAAATTCCCAATAAAGACGTCCAAAAAGGTGCAAGTTATCAGATTACTACCTTAAAAAATTAATAAATATGAACTTCACATCTGAAAACAGGCGTTTTTTAACAATTTACTGAAATAAACATTGAACATATCCCATTTTGCAGTTTTTTTATTTGAATATTTAAAAATAATTTTTCTATAAATGAATTTTTGTTTACAAAGTAATTTGACAACTCAAAGTGTCTGCTAGATCCACACAACGCGTGATTCGGCGAATTTCCGCCATTTGTGGGATATATGTGTATCAGGCCCGTGCGCAAATTTTTTTTGGAGGAGGAGAGTTACAAAAAACATTTCTATAATAAATACATAAGAGGTTATGCCTGATGGAGGTCGAAATAAATGACTATTTGTTATTTTTAGGGCGAAAGTGTACACATATTTTTGCACAACAGTTTTTATATTGAAAGAGCTTTATTATTTTAAGTTATAGTTATAAGGTGATAATTTATATAAGATAAGGTGATGTTTTTAATCGCAGGCTAGCCATATTGGCAGTAGCATTATTATGTTTTAGCGGAAATGTTCATATGATCTTACAGTGGCCGTAAAAAGTATTCGTACACCCCTATCTTAACCATGTAAATAGTACATTTTGAAGCCATTCTTTGACACATAAAAATCGCTTTTACAATAAAACTTTTTAGACATTTTTTGTTAAGAATTTCTTTGTCTTCAATTTTATATCTATACATTTTTCTATTTCGTTGCCCGTTTTTGAGATACAGGTGACAATATTTTTTGTATTTTACAGAGTCTTGTTTAAGCTGTTGTCAGTCGGAAACGGGACGACAAAATAGAAAAATGTATAGATATAAAATTGAAGACAAAGAAATTCTTAACAAAAAATGTCTAAAAAGTTTTATTGTAAAAGCGATTTTTATGTGTCAAAGAATGGCTTCAAAATGTACTATTTACATGGTTAAGATAGGGGTGTACGAATACTTTTTACGGCCACTGTATATCAAAGTAATTTAATATATTCATTTTTTTAATTCCATTTAAATTGAAACAAACTATACATCCGATTTTCGATAATCCAAATTTTAAAAAGCATTTTACGGTGTTAATGCTATGCGGAACCAGGTTATCCTAAATCAAAATTTTAAAGTCATGGTAAATATTATATCTAGTCTGTAACGGAGCCAATTTCCGAAAAATTGAATTTTACAAAATGGCAACTGTGCAAAGTTAGAATTCTGATTTTCGTAAAAATGAAAAATTCATCTATAAAATAAAAAGTAAATGTATACCTACCAAATTATACGAAATAGGTAATGTGGTTTAGTTTCTGAAATATCTTGCACACCGCAAAATGCCTTTGTAAAAATAAAATTCTTGAACATCGACTAAACTTGGTTGCTTTTAATATTTTTGTACGAAACAATTAAAAAGTATTTTATATCCAAACTTCTTAAATATAAATTTTGAAGTACAAAAATATGTACATTTTTACAAAAAAATAAAAAAAAACAAAAAAAATAAATAATAATAATAGGTAATAATAACAAAGACGTCTTTTTTCGATCTCTTCACTTAGGGGTATAACTCACTTAAAAGAGCGACCATGATCGTTGATCTTGACACTGATACTGTTTAGATACTGATTAATATTACAATAATTATATCAACACTTGTAATTTGTTACGCTCTATTATAGTACACAGACGATTTAAAGCCGATTTGTACTTCGTCTATGGCCTATGGAGTGGTAAAATTAATTGCAAATCTTAGAAAATTATTTTTGTAAGATGGATTATAATCCATGCTACAAGAAATACGCAAATGAAAGATATTTTGATTAATTTCGATTATCAAAACAAAATTTCACAAACTTCATTCTAGTGGTGTATTAATTACTACTATTTGATATGTTTTGCAACGATATACTAGTAAATAATTTTAATTTTGGTAAATTAAATTTGTCGACGTATTAAAATGGGTTACCATATTTATTAACTGTGACCTGATGAGCAAATAAAACTTCAGAAGGTAACTGCCGAGGGGTAAACCACAGAAAAATTTTGGTATACAAGATTTAGAAATGAAATTTTACAAATTGGTGTTCCTAAGGTTGGTACACTTCCAATTCTCTCAGGAGTTTCACAAAAAACGTTTTCTTAAAACTAAGAAAACTAAGTAAGTTAAACAGAAAATGTTCACATTTTTTAGTTTCTGCCTCCATCAAACTCATCATCAAACGAGGTGGATTGACTTCAGGCATGATTTTAGCGAGTTCAGCGCCAGCCAAAACGACCCGGAGCGTAGAGGACCGGAGCGCAGGGTAATGTAGGGTCAGTTTTGGTTGGCGCAACCACAGCAAATCACGGATGCGCCGTAAAATGAATGAATTACATTAAATTAATTTGGCTCCTCCGACTAATTTATGAATGCAACTTTATAATATTTAAAATTTTCGATTCTTAATTGCCGAAAACTAATTGAGAATATGCAAAAAAAAAAAATTTTTAAATGCTTAATAAATTCTCCTTCTTTTCAATGGTATATAGGCAAAAGTGAAATTCGTGGTACAAATTAACTGACAGTTCCCGATTTTCGTTCGGCGGGATTTTGACGGCGGGATTGTGGCCGCGGGATTGTGGCCACGGGATTTTGTCCTAGACCGCTTAAAACTATAATAAAGTGCAAACAGTAAAGAAAAAAAGATTATAAATAATAAATTAAATAATTAACAAATTAATTAATAACTCAAACTTTTAAATATTAGAAAGAAGGCAACGAACATTTTTATTGTAAGCCGAGCGTAAAGCATCAACAAACTTATCTGTGGCATACAGAACGCCAAATGTTTAATAAAGTATACAATTTATTTAATAAAATAAAATTTTTCATACAAATTTATAAAAATTGAATTTTTTGAATTCAGCTCCCTTCGATGAAAAGGTCAATTTGTAACTTTTTATTTTAGGTTTAGGATTAAAGGAGGTTATTACCATGCACATGAATATATAGCAAATCCTTTGATTTAAGGTAAATACGGAGAAGTGAATTTCATTTTTGGTGGAAAATAGAAATATCAGGAAATTATTTGAAAGCATTACAAAATTTTAGCATGCAATTATTCATCGGCAATTATTTACGAACATTTACGTTTCAATGAAACAAGACAGACAATTTACAACGGCTCGAACAACTTATAGTGCATCGAAAATATCATTTGTCATATTTTTTTGGAATTTTTGAAGAATTACTTATTGTTGAAAATTTCATGCCTTTCAGTTTTTCTTTATATACATTTTTCTATTTCGTCGTATCTTAAATGCTGATTTTGTAAAGCTGTTAAGTATGAAAACTGAAATCGAGAACTATTTTCTCAAAACTCCCCAACTACAATTTTGCTAAAATTTCGATATACATGGTTTCTATGTAATCTATTACTTATATAAAAATGAAAGTTTTTTTTGAAAGTTTGTGCGTCTTTTAATAACTCATAGACTCTTTGGCCGATTTCAACCAAACTTAGCACATTTACTCAGTAGGACTTGGGGAAGGTTTTTGTGCAGGAATATCTTCAAAAATGTATGAAAGAAAAAAAATTTTTATTTTTAGTGAGACCCCGTGCGAAGCCAGGTATCCAGATAGTTATTATATAAATATATAAATCTTAACTTGTGAGAATAAATAAACATTAAAAACTTCAATATAACAAGTTAACCCTTTCAGACACGAATTATGAAAAAACCGAAAAATAATTTTAAACTCAACATATGAACTTGTTTGATTTTTGAAGATACTACACAAAAATTTGCCCTAAACTTATGTCCTCTGAATAGGACGCTGTGTCTGAAATGGTTAAATGAAATAATACAGTAGAAATTATATTTGAGCTTTCAGCGACGGTTATCGCTTTCGTCAAAAATTTATTTATAAACATAATAAATATTACATAGAAACCGAAAAAAACACATTGTTATTTGATACGATCTAAGATCCAAAATAAAAATGATCGCGAGTTAAGGAACAACCTATAATGAGTTTCGGTCAAAATAGGAAAAACTTAACTAAGTTTATGTTTATAATAAAATTTAAAACTAACCAATGTTGAATAATAACCATGCAAATAAGTACAAAATCAAAATTTGTTTTCTCATAAGATACGCACGCACAGTTTAACCCATCTCTTGAAAATTTGTTAGTTTGTAGAAGTTGATTTTTGAAAAAACGGTTCTCAATTTTATCCCAAAAATAGTAAATATTGAAATTTTTACTTTCATGTCCATTAATAAAAAATTTGATCTTAACAAGTGGATATTAATTTAATAATGGGAAGGTTGAATCTTGAAGAATTAGGGTTGGCAACACTCATCTATCTATGGATGTAATGTCGCGGAGAGGCGTTTATAATATTAGATTTTAGAGTTGTAACTTTCAACCCGTGTTACTTTGGTGCCCGGTCTCCCCTACTGAAAAAATTTCTATGTTAAGATTAACAGAGGTTGCAAAATTAAAGATATGGTTTTCAAGATAATTTTTCATTTTATAATTAAATAGGTTTGTTTAACGAAGTGGAATATATTTCTTATTTTTTAAGTACTTCTTCGATAAACTAAAGTTCATTTTAAATATTGTCTTTAAATAAATTAGTTTAGATGTTTTTTTTTGAAATTTTGAAGTTAATTTGAAGTTGATCAAAAGCATTTCCTGTAATTTTTGTTTTTTATCAACTTCAAATTAACTTCAAAATTTCAAAAAAAACATCTAAACTAATTTATTTAAAGACTTGAAAATGTGTAACCTTGTTACACGAAACATGTCGTCTTAATAAATATTTAAAAAGAACATTAATTTATCGAAGAAGTACTTAAAAAATAAGAAATTTTCATTTTATGTTTTAATTTTTTTTAAATTCTGCAATTATATAAAATTTTTAAAAAATTCTATCCGAAGCTAGAGTGCCTCAAATCAAGCCGCGTTACCACATTTGTTATATCACTGCCGCCCACGATCTTATCAATCTACCTGTGAAGATTATTCGGCACATTAAAACTCCAAGTCGGAATTCGATATTTCGATACAAACTTTTTCGATACAGTCTTCTGTAATTAGGATATCTCCAGTCATGCCAATTACACATACTTAAATGCAATCATCGTCAATTACTAAACCAAGTGGCCCTAAAGTTAAAAAAGTAGTAAATAAATGCCAAAATCAATTTTCTCAAGCTTTGCAAAATTACCCAACATCAACGTTATCTAACAAACTCAAAATTAATTGTAAGTTTGTATACTATAGGAATGTGATACCAGATCAAAATAAACATACTAAAAATTCCGCTCATCAATTTCTACCGTAATTAAATCAAAGTTTACCGAAAACTTATAATCCAGACTTTGCGGAGACATCCGCAAGTCAATCACGATTTTGGATCCTGCAACACATGATCAATACAATTCAAGCGAGATTTCAACAGCTTTGACTAATTCAGAATAATATGCCTCCAAATACGTGTTATCCAATATATTCTCAACCTATAGGATCGTCAGTACAACTTTTAATATTTCAGACTCAACCGGTACCCAAAACTTCAACTTAAAGCAATCGACTTAATGAACAAGTACGAACCGCTTCTTGTGCAAACTTAAATACATGCCAACCAAGGTATTGCATGTATCAAGAACACACAGAAAATCAAGCACCTCAACAATCACAATACCAAGTTCCATCAAGAGCAGCAACTACGTTACCCGAAATTTTATCCAACGATAATTTGTATTTTCATGGACATGAATTGGAAAATTACACTCGGCTTCAAAGTCCATAGTTGCAACACCGAGTTGCTGCGCAACCAACACTTTTGATGAAATAGTTTGGAAATAATAGTATGAGTGAATACACAAATCGAATACCTCAAGGTTATCCAAACAAACTGAAGTTCCAACTTTACAGCCCAGAAATTCACAATCAAACAGTACAATTAATTCAATTAAAAGTTGCTTATGTATGCCTTTGTAACTTGAATAGTCCATTTGCACTGCAGATCTTTCCGCTATTCCGCACGCTATTTCACAAAGGACATCACATTATGGATGTGGACAGCAACTCCAACATTTGGTTGAGTAGGCCCAACACGTACAAAAATTGCCGATTCAACGATGACATAAAAAATCCTCGACTGGGTACCATTTATTGGTTTATTAAATATTACAATCAATAAGTACAAGAGATACCTGGAAAATGTCGTTATACGAAAACGTATACTTCTGAAAAATTTGTATTAATTACCGAATACACTTGTATCAGTAAAAACATCGGATACGGATAGCAATATGTTTCGTTTAGAACGTTGGAAAAAGTATGTAACCCGTTCAGATAGAGTCAGGCACGTACACAGGATAATAATGGGTGCAATTGCTTCACGTAACTCCCGACCTCAAGCACTTTATTTCGAGCAATTTCTAAATTTTGAAATCGAATAACGAATTTCTGAAAGATAGGTAAAATCACACAAAAATTGCCACCACCCCAAAACGAAATCCAGTATCCGCGCTTGGATAGAGTTCTATTACATTATTATATGGTAAGAAATACAGGGTCGAACATCGACATTTACAAAGCGATAACGCTTACTTTGTAATAGTCATTGTTATTTTATTGTTAAACTAATTTTTATAAAAACATATCACGATTGTGTGACATGCACAAGTTAAGACTAACTAGCATCACCCAGCAGCGCTCTCTTACATAAATTTTGAGCTCTTTGCTTCAAACTTCATTAAAAATTTGAAACAAATGTTTGTTTCGCAATGTCTAAAATCAGAAACGTTTAGAATTGTAAAACTAAGTACGTCGCATTAATCAGAAATTGTAATAATAAATAAATTGCCATTTTGAAACAGATTCGCAATTTTCTTATCAAAAACATCAACAGTTTGTACGAGGTAAGAATTTCCTACCCTGATGCTAGGCCGAAGCGAAAGTATAAATGATAGGAATTGAGATAAAAAAATGATTTTGAAAAACATTTTTTAGCAAAGTTAGTATTTTAAAATTTTGCATATTGTAATTTTACAAGATAACATCTGAATCTTACTATTCGCGTGTTTAAAATAGTGTGTTTCATTAGAAAATGATTAGAAGGTTATGGTGTAAAATTATTATGCATTTTTAAAATAGAAAAAGTTGATTTGGGGGAGGATTTGCTCCCTTAAATTGTCAAAAAATCATTAAAAATGATCAATTTTTCAGTTTTTTCCTCAATTCTTTCACTTATTTTACATTTCAGCTACCCTCATCCTTCTCCAAACACCCCCAAATAATAATATGTAGCAGCAATATATAGCCCCAATAATAAAAATATTATAGCAATAGTTAGGAAGATTCTTTATATTTATTATTTTACTTTTTACATTTATTATTTTACTTTACATTTATTATTCTTTGTCAAAAGCAAACAAAATTATCCAATTTTTTCAAATAGAACTTTGTGATTAATATGTTCCTTGTTTGTAATTTACTATATAGGAAATATACTTTGTAATATTATCAAAAACGTCAATTATTATTAACCGTGTTTTTCAATTAATCCGTGCAGAACACGGTCCCGGTCGGCCCAGATAATCGAGGTTCTACTGTACTTATAACTATATTTCAGTAAAGATATCATGTACTTTGCATGATAAAAATCTAACTTTTCTGCATTTCTTTGCAACTCTTTGGATATTGCTTTATTTCATTGAAACATAAAAATGTTTGCAGTAGTAGTGGGGTAACCTACTGAAGTTGTATTTACTCATGTCACAGATACTAAAACTAAAATAAATTAGTTGTCAAATTATTTTAGGAAAAATTCATTCATAGAAAAATATATTGAAATAAAAAGTTTTAAAATAAAATTTTATTTAAAAAAGTTACCTAATATTAGATTTTTAATGTAGATAAAAATTACACTTTTGATATGTAAATTTATATGCATCATTTGTACTATTCTAAGTAAATATACTATATGCGAATGAAATTCTCTATTTACAATAATAAAAGCAAATATGTACAGATAGTATATTTAATGTATATACACCTTTATATTTAACATTTACATACACCCCTACACAAAATTGAACGTACACCCCTATGCTGGCAATGTAAATTGTGCCTTTTGAAGACATGTTTTCTCATATAAAAATCGCTTCTACAGCAAAACTTATTAAACATTTTTTGTTGAAAATTTCATTCTCTTAATTTTGTCTATGTACATTTTTATATTTTGTCGCACCATTTTAGAGTTACAGAGATTTAAAAAAAACTCTGTAAATTACAAAAAACAATTTTGTCTGTATCTCAAAAACGGTGCAACAAAATAGAAAAATATATAAGTAGTTTTTTTCTTGTGAATTCCACTTTCTACATTTTAGTTCATATACATTTTGCTATTCGTTGCACCCTTTTTGAGATACAGATAAAATATTCTTTTGAATTTTACAGAGTCATTTTTAAGTCACTGTAATTCTAAATAGTGCGACAAAATATAAAAATGTATATAAACAAAAATAAAGAGAATGAAATTTTCAACAAGAAATGTTTAATAAGTTTTGCTATAGAAGAGATTTTTACATGAGAAAACATGTCTTCAAAAGGCACATAGGGGTGTACGTTCAATTTTGTGTATGGGTGGATGTTTTTATGTAACTTTCCACAACTTTTATGGTAAAATTACCTAAAAAATAATTTAATACAAACTTTACCTGATTTTTCTCATGTAAAAATTTCACGTTGGATATCATAGTACATTCACATGTATTTCCTACAATGTAAAAATGTAATTTTGCATTTGCGATAATAAGGAAAACGAGTATACTATTTATTTACACTTATATAGTATACCTAAGTGTAAAAATCTTTTAAGTCAAGTTTTACAATTTTCCGTGTAAAATCATATATTTTAAATTAGGGATATTAATAAAGTCTTTTCTCCAAAAAACTGCATTTATTAGCAATACTAGTTTTGGGGCTCTTTACTTAGCCCCATCTTCAGTTGCAAAAGCAGGCTTCACAAAATTTGTCATATGTTATAAAAGAGAGGCAAAAAATCACAATCGTACCAATAAAAAAAAATTTTTTATATTTATTGTGACGATTGTGATTTTTTGCCTTTCTTTTATAACATCTTACAAATTTTGTAAAGCCTGCTTTTACAACTGAAGATCCGACTAATAAGTAAAGAGCCCCGAAACTAGTATTGCTAATAAATGCAGTTTTTCGGAGAAAAAACTTTATTAATATCCCTAATTTATCCTACTCCAAATCTTGAGAAAAATGAATGTTATATATTTTAAAATAAAATTACTCAATATGCGGTTTTACATTACTTTGAAAGAAAGAGTTACCCTTATTTCTTAAGTACAATCACATACAGTTTTTACAGTGCAGCCGAAATTCTAAAATTTTGTCTAGAGTTGTTGAAAAAGTGTTTGGGTGTTGAGAGTCAAAATAACAAATATGTAACAATAAATAACTAATAAAATATGCGTTCTACTATTCAATTGCGACTTTGAAGCTACAAGAGTTTAATAACCACAATATAGTACAGTCATTTGGTGCTCAAAGAAGAGGTTACCTGGAAAGTTTTCCGGGAGTTTTGAAAATTGGTGATTTTATAGATTTCAACATGCTCTTTCCAAATTTTTACTTTGCCACCTCGTATTTTTGCCGCTCGCGCCACCATTTGTAAAAAATGGCGTCTAAAAACTGTTTTTTGATAATATCTCCTTTCGGTATCATTTTACGATGAAAATAGTTATGTAATAAATTAAACTAGAGAAAATTTCCTATAATTTATCTAGTAACCTTTTTTTTGTAAAATGAATAGTTTTAGCGTATGAGCGGCGCAAAGTCTACTCCAACACGAGTTTTGGTCAGGAAAATCATTTCCTGCAAAGGGCTCTACAGGCTGTAGACTGTAGAGAGCCGGTTTTTCAATGTGTCGTAAAATATTTTTTTAAATATTTTCAAATATATTATGTAGATAAATCTAGTGTAAAACTTGGAAGTTGATTTTCTCAAAACTATGTTTTGTAAATCGATGACCGCTGTAATTCAAAAACCACTCGATGGATTTGAATAGAATTTATACAGTTTATTGAAAACATAAAAATATAGTGCCTGAACGAAGGAATTTGCTTTTTAATAAAATTTATAGATTTTATAAACAATGAACTAGCGATCTTTTCCTTGAAAATCCGTAAGTTAATTATTAGTGGCCTCCATTTTGTTATTTTTCAAGAAAAAAGCAAAAACTTTTAATCAAGCTGTAGATTAACTATTAAACTACAGATTATTTTTTATTTGATTGATTTTAGATGAAGTAGTAAAATGTTACGATGGTCACCGCAAAGCACGACTTGTTGGACGGAATCCAACAAATATGGCGATAACTTAGTTAATAATAAATATTTTTTTAAATTTTTTTTGACAAAATAAAGTTAAAACAGGGCTTAATAATTTCGTATTATTTTTTTTATAAAATGAGTTTAACTACTGTCAAAAAAAGATAATTTAACTGCTCATATTGTTTGAAATAGATGTGCTGACGAAGACGATTGTTGAAACTAGTCTACATTAAAATATATATTATATATTCTTGAGGATAGTGTCTTTTATTTTTTTTTATATATAACCTCGATGAACTTAATAACAATACAATATTTTTCGTTAATATAATGTATGTACGAAAATCGCTTGTTGGTGTAGATGTATGTTGGTTTGTGGCACTAGTACGCTGAAACTATTCATTTTACAGAAAAACAGTTAATACATAAATTATAGCAAATTTTCTCTAGTTTAATTTATTACATAACTAGTTTCATCGTAAAATGAGTCAGAAAGAAGATATTATCAGAAAACTGTTTTTAGGCGCCATTTTTTCAATATGGCGACGCGAGCGGCAAAAATACGAGGTGGCAAAGTAGAAATTCGGAAAGAGCATGATGTAATCTATAAAATCACCAATTTTCAAAACTCCCGGAAAACTTTCCAGGCAAAAGTACCAAATGACTGGACTAATACTAGTTTAATAAATTAAATTCCAACCTTTACATTATGTATTTTTTTAAAAACTTTAATTTGTCAATTTTACTCTTATCTAGTATTTATAGTTCTTATATAATGCAGTTCCAACTTACTTTACAAATGTTTTTCTAATGTCCTAGTAAATACTATAATTCTGCACACAAAATGAGTTAAAATCACTTACCGTAACTTGACTAATATAACCATAACCAAAAGAGTTTGAAAACGTATTAGAACAGCTTGATGTCCTGATGTACTTACTGATCTGTAAAGATATTGAAATCAGAGGTATAGTATGTAAGAACTACTAACAAGCAAGAGATCTCAGGTATATCCACGCAAAAAAAAGATATTGTTGTATTAACATTTTTCATGTAGTAAAATAATTTAGAGGCCCCTGGTAGGATATTATCGGGGGGGGGGGGGGGGTGATGTTTGCCTAGTATAAAAATAATGGTATATGTAACAGGTAAGAAAAAAATTTATTTTTACTATCAAACATAAATATCACAAAAAGAAATAAATACCTAATTTTAAAAGTAAAAAAAATATATGTTACATTTTGACTAAATCGGGAGTTTATAAGCTCGCTTTCAAATGATTTCAAAAATATATCGGTCATTCAGGTAGATCTTTCCAATCCTCCAATCCCGTCCGACTTGGAGACAGAAAATCAATTAGACACCAGTTAGAAATTAATCACAAACTAGGAGGGGGGATACGAAATTTTACATGTATAGCCAAAAAGTAAAAAACTAGAATTTTTAGAAGCTATGGAAATCAATAAATTGAAGCAATCGTTCTTGTTTTTAAACAGTCAATCTGATGTAAAAAAAACTCTTCTCTATTATTATATCTTCAAAACGAATTACCTCCCCCGCCCCTTTAGGTTGACCTATAAGAACGCTTATTCATTATACAACTATTCTTATTAAATCACTTTCCTAAAAACTCCCTTATTTTTTCAAAAATACTTTTTTTCACCACCCCAAACAACAATTAAACGGATTCTATTTAATTTTCTTTCTAGTTCATCGCCTGATGATACCATAGTATAATGAAAACGTTTGCAATATTTTATACTTACAGTGTATTTTATTTCTAAAACGTGTGTGTGTATTTTTCGGGTTTTCTAAAATATTGATATGCTTAATATCGAGTTACACTATACCTAAACGCCTAAACGACGTATCGATCAATTATTATTTTATGGGTAATTTAAAAAACAAAGCAAAAGCAACTGATTTTCATAAAAAGGGAAAACAAATTCAATTCTATAAAATAACGAGTAAGGTTTGGGGGCCTCTATAGAGCTCTCAATGATCGGCGGTCTAATATTCAATGTTCCAGCATCTTAAGCTTCTCTATACAAATTTAAATAAATTAAACAAAATTTTATAATTTGCATTTGCTTTTATGTTCTTTGAAAAGGAAAGATAATAAACAAAACTGAATTCTATAAAATAATAAGTAAGGTCTTAGCTCCTAGGGGCCCCTCAATGATGGGGGGCCCGATGCTCCAGCATCGTAAGCATCCATATAAATCCGCCACTGTGTAACACAATATTGCAACTCGGATGTTTTGCAATCTTGCAGTTTCTATAATTGAATCATGCTTTGACGAATATGCAGAATGTTTTATTCGTCCTTCATTTATGTTTGAACAACAGTAACCTAAGGTACTAGTATGTGAACTGAGAAGTAGCAAATAGTTTTAAAATGAAGTGCAAAAAAATTATAGTGACTACGTTCAAGACATTTTAACTGAATTAGACATGACTTAATACCTAATAAATTCCTTTAATGGTAAGTATTCAATTTTTTAATGTAATGGTTTTATACTACATTTTTATTTTAATTTTTAACAACTGCAAACTAATAAAAACATGTTTTTTTCAGCTGGATACAAATTTGCAACAGAAATACAAAATTAACCAGTAATTCACTTTTTACTGAATTGTCCGAGATAACAACTAAATTAGTTTGTTTTGCAAAATCGTTTAAAGACAAACCTATTTAGCAATAAATTAATGAAAACCAAAGATTATTGCCGGTAAGTATTGCTTATAGATATCATTATAATCTCTTGTTTTATATAATCAATTTTGTAGGTAATATTGAAGTACTGGCGTTACTATTCTTCTAGGAATTGCAGCCGAAAAATCTGGATGTCATTGGAGGCCCTCAAAAACTGAAGTTCAAAGTGGTTTTTCGCTTCAACGGAAGTAATTTATTACCTTTTTATAATTATAAAAATGTTTATATCAATTTAATTTAATAGATGTACATTACAACTGCCATTTGTTGTCAAAGCCACATAGTAATTCTGTGGTCGGCACATAAAAGGTCATAAGTATACAATACTTATGAGTTAAGATTAGAGTGTGGAATATATGCTCTAGAGAACCCGATATTTAGTATGCGACATATAATTTATAACTAAGGCCCGGATTTTTAGGCACTGAAAACTTTTAAAATAGGCAGGCAAATAGGCATCAAAAAATTAGATTATAGGCACTAATAGGCAGTCCAAAATAAAAAATTAAATTATTAAAATAAAGAATATAAAATTTGCACAAAAAATTTAATTTATTCAATTTAACTTTTAATTTAACAACATTTCAACATTTACATAACAAATTAAAACATTTTCCAAATATTCTGGAGTAAAACTTCTTATGTTGTCCGTTAAAATTTGTTTGTACGCAGAAAATGACCGCTTACGTCACAAGAAGTAACAGGAGCATATTTAAAATCTAAGCTTCCAATTTTATTTGGGAGACTATTTGAATCTCCAGATAATACTTTGCTAATTTGCATTAAATCAGAGTAGCCCAGGTTTTTCACCAAAAGAGCATCCAATCGTGCAGAAATAAGTTTTACAATCTTACCCGGAGCTCCTTTCAATTGTAGTTGCAAATTTTCAAATTTGCTAATATTAGTATGCAATGCTTCTCTCTTAGTTTCTTAGCTCTTAGGAAGATAATCTTTACTAAATTTTTCTCAAGATTAGAAGCCTTAAACGCCTCTTGTGCTTTCTCTATGCAGTCTGCAGTATTAAAATCAATAAAACTATCAACGACTTTTCTTACATTTTTAAAATTTTTATGGTAAAACACTGCAGCCCAGATCTATGTGACCCATCTCGTCAGCACAAGCTTTAGAGTCAATGGAATACAGTGAGTAACGAACATATCCGGACACTCCTATGTTAACAATGTTAATTACACATTTTGAAACCGTATTTTGACCTATAAAAATCGCCTTTAAAGCAAAAATTTTTGGATATTTTTTGTTAAAAATTTCATTGTCTTCAATTTTGTACTTATACATTTCTCTATTTTGTTGCCCCGCTCTTAACTGACTGCGACTTAAGCAAGACTGTAAAATACAAAATATATTTCCGTTTTTGAATTATATTCCATGGTTAAAATTATAAAATAATTGAAATAAATATTCATTTAGGCAAGTTATAGGATAAAATCAATTGAGAAAGGCCATTTAGGCGCAATTTACGAAAAAAGGCACTAAATGTAAAAAATAGGCATTTTAGGCATTTTAAAGAGCGGTTTAAAATGATCGCAAAGTCGCAAAATACATTTTGCTGCAAAAAGAATTTTAAAGCCTGTACGGAATCAAGAAAGGCAAATGCCTAGAAATCCGGGCCTTATTTATAACATGTATAATATCTTGTGTTTATGCATAAATTGTATGCCGCATACTAAATATCGGGTTACGTAGAGCATAAATTCCACACTCTAGTTATGATCTTTTAAGTTCGCGACTACAGAATTGTAGTAGTTTTAATTAATTTATAATCCAAATCTAGCAACACCAATATTATGTAAAAATAGCAGCAAGTTTGTAGTACAATTAACTTTCGAGGTCGTTAACATCACTTAACAATGTTGTGCAAGTAACAAGAGCACCAAGAGTGGATTGCACTGAATAGTAACAATATTGACTATACACAGTAAACGTAAAGTTAACTACACCTACAGTTGTTAAAACAACATCGCCATTAGTACTATGTACTTAAGCACAAGTTGTTAAAATTTAACAACAATTGTAGTAATCTGTACTGCAGACATTTTACAACAATTGACGTGTAAATTTTACTTATGTTTGGTGTTGTCACTATATTTACAATTTATTGTAGTAGATTGCACTGCAATTGTTGTTTTTTTTCCGTGTCGGTGAATGCGGGTTTAAGGGGTGTCATCCCCTTTGAAAAATAGAGTGAAAAATCTAATTTTTAAATTTTTATGTAGGAGTTTTTTTATTAGAATAAAGAAAACTACAAAATACTTAATTTAATAACTAATAAATAATCTTAATATATAAAACTCAAAGTTTGTATGTATGTCCGTTTTCTAACTCAAATTTCCCCTAATTCGAACATATTTAATGCATTTAGAAAATTTGATTTAAAGTTGACTGTAGAGTATGCGGAGCATTAGTCGATAGATTTGATCGGCACGGGTTTTCGTGCTCGCACGGTGCAGACAGGTTACCCAGACACAGGGTTGCCAGGTCTAGGAATTTTTCCTGAATCTAGGTATTTTAGAAGTGCCAAAGGGGAAAAGGGATTTTATTAAATTTTCCTCTAAATCTAGGGAAATTAACCCGTATGGTATAAAAAAAATTAATTAACACATCAAGAATTTTTAAGTTTTAGTTCAAAAATTATGATCAAGATTGAAGCGGTATTATCTTTTAAATTGGTAGATAATTATTTGTTTATAAGTTCACAGTAGGTACAATCAGCGTTGCCAGGTATAAAGATTTTTCCCGAATCTAGGGATATTAGAAGTGGAAAAGTGGAACAATTTTCATGTAAATCTCAGGACATTATTCCGTGTGGTGAAATAAGCTAACAAGCACAGCATAAAATTTATATTTAACAAAATGTTAAATTGATTCGATTGAATTGTGTGTGTGGAATAATTGACTTCTGTATTTGGTTTTCCGTCATTGCACCTGTTGGTGGTTTTCCGGGCAAGCGAGTTGATGGGAGATTGAAAGGGTCTGTGAAGAGCACGATTTTTGCACATTTTTTTATTTTTTTTTAAACGCGTTGATCTTGAAATGTCTCAAATTTTCGTAAACCTTCCAGTGTAAAATATTACACTAAATACGCTGCTGTGTTTGCATATTAAAATATCTAGGGAATTCTAGGGATAAATTGCTCGACATCTAGGTATTTTCAACTAAACCAATATGTAAATATACGAAAAAATCAAGAGAATATTAAAACCTTACAAAAGCAATGTAACCTTCAAGTCCACTAATAACATTGGTCAACTTTATACTAAATTAAAAGACACCGTACCTCCTGAGAAGAGGTCGGATTTAGTATACAAGGTCGAATGCAATAACTGCAATTTGGTATATATTGGACAAACAAACCAATGGCTTCAAAAAAGAATGAGTGGACATATTTCAAGTATACGCTGTAATAAGCCCGAATCTACAGCTATTGCCAAACACGTTCTAGTTGATGGGCATGATGCAGATTTTAAAAACGCCAAAATAATAAAATCCGTTACTAACTACAAAGATCGACTGCTTCATGAAATGATATGCATTACAAGAGAGAAGAACGCAATGAATAGGAAGACAGATATAGACGGCTTAAGCAACATCTACAGCCATTTACTAGTCTAGTTCCCACTGCACACATTGGAGTTAAGTTTTTCCTAATTGACGGAAACTCAGTATAGGTTGTTCCTTAACTCACGATCTTTTGGATCTTAGGTCGTATCAAATGACGATGTGTTTGTTCCCTGTTTCCATGTAATTTATTTTGTTTATATTAAATAAATTTCTGACGAAGACGATAAAAGTCGTCGAAAGCTTAAAAATATAATTTGATTATATTATTGAATTTAACTTGTTATTTATAGTTTTATTGTTTAAACCAATATGGCAACGCTGCCCAGACATGCAACCCTTCATAAAATTACCTATTCGACGCTCTCTTGCAACTGCAAACATTCCTAACGTCCTAGAAACTGTGGACATTTTAAGTGATGATGATAAGAGACCAAATAACTAGTTCGACAGTGACAAACGCGGAAACTTTAAAACATAATAAATATATAAATCAATAAGAGATTATTATGACTTTACAGCTGTCGCTGTAGAGATCCTGGGCCTTTGGAGTAGCGATGTGGAGGTTCTGGACGTTTGGATCGATCGTCTTTTAATCGATGTGTCATGAGATAGACGCGCAACGGGTTTCTTAATTTAAAAAAGATCAGTTTGTGCATTTAAAGAGGAAATTCCGGTTCGGAACTAGGGTCAAAACCTAAAGGGGCATTAATGAACGAATTATTCTATCTTAGTGGATAGTTTGATGTTGATATTATAACTTTTTATTTCTGGTATTATTATTAATTTATAAAAATACTTGAGGTACATTTACAACCTGATAACAAAATAATGTAAATATATTTGAAGAATTTAATGACGTTGACAAAGCAAGATTAAAATATGAATCATAAATTATGCACACTATCGGTGGTGAAAAAATTCGAACAATTTGTGTGAACCGAACTACTGACTTCGTAAAACTTTTTGAGATGGCTGATAATAGTTAACAATATGATAATATGTCTGTTAATATGTATGTCTGTTAACATGATCGGTCTGTTAACATAACTACAGGTTGTCAAAGAATGATAAAACTAGTGGAGGTCTACAACCATCCATAACTACTAGTGGACATTGTTAAAAACACAATTGTGAAACGGACCCGTATGTACCCAGTTACCTAATATGTACTAGAATTACAATCATTCTTGTTCTATAATCAAAAACTCCTAATTCACCTTGGCAGCTCTCTTTATCCCATGTTCCAAAGCAACACTATTATAAATGAGTCGGGTATAATATGCAAAACCGGACAAGTCACATTTTACAAAAATCAATCTGAGATATACGTTTTGTACCTCATTGCCTGTTCTACCATTTAAACGAAAGTTTTTGGTAATAAAAACAAAGAATCCTGCTTAAAATAGGGGGTTGTAAACTGACATTTGTATCAAATATATACTGGTGAATAATATTCTTTTATGCATTTTTCTACACGAAAATTCTTTTATTCTTCTTTTTTGTTCTTTATATCTATAAAATTCTTAATATACCCGACTCAAGTATATACTAACTTGTTAAATAGCAAACCCCCACACAAAAATCAAAATAAAAATAATCTATAAATTCTCTTTCGATAAAAATGAAAATAGTACTTCGAAAAAACATAAAAAAATATAGCAAAACATAATAACAATCTAACCTTAGAGAAAAGAAGTTTCACTAGTTCACATCTTGGACTCGAACAGAATTGAGCTAATTAACATTTAATTCCTGTTTCACAAGAACAATATGGAAGATCAAGAGGAGGTATTTCAATAGTTGAAAGTTGTTGAAAATCTAATAATTTTCTTTAAGCTTCATTTATTTGGTGATTAATATCATCAGCGATTAGACACAAATATTCAAAACCTATAAGAAAATCTAGTTGCAGTGATAATTACTCAAAATAATTTAATTATTGTTACAAAAATAATTATAATTTTACCTTACGTAATCGAAGAACTATAAATTTTAACCTTAAATTCATACTTATTCACACTAAAGTATGAACAAATAATATTTTCTCTATACGATCGCATTTTCAAACATGGTTTTATTATAATTCACTAAATAAATTAATTATGTTATTTCGTCGATTAGTTTTATACAGCTTATCAATTTTTTATTGGAACGGTGGGGAAAATCAGGTGGGAGAAAGTGAAATAATCGCAACACAATTTAATTTTTATTTTTTTTAAAGACTATTATAGAAACAAACAACCAAATATTGGTGGGCATATGGATATTGGTCCTTAAGGAACATAGGTATATAAAGTTAAAGAACTCAAAAGCAATAATGGACAAATTACATAAAGTTAATAAAATAGGTAATCGTGTTGCAATGTCGGGATCGGACAAAATCCCGCGGCCATAATCCCGCGGCCACAATCCCGCCGAACCGAAATCCCGCCAGACCATAATCCCGCCGGACCGAAATCCCGCCGAACCGAAATCCTGCCGGACCATACGTACAAACTCAAATTACCTTAATATCTATAGCAGGCTTAAAATTTATTATGTTTAAGGTAGTAGGTTAGTGTTAGTTTATGAGTTTCTTTAGAGAAATTGTCCATAAAAAGAGATATTTGTGGGTGAATATTGATTGGTTATGTAGGTTAGTGTTAACGATTTTTCTTTAGCAAAATTATGCGTGAAAATGAGTTATCCCCACGAAGCTATGCGTAGGTTATGTAGATTATGTAATCGCTCCATGAATTGTACTCCTACTAATACTCCATAATCTACCCTGATCCAAATTGGTGGAAAGGTCTGTCGTCCATTTGGAGGTATCACCAGTAGCTTGGTCTTCACTTGGGAGGAAAAAGTAAGATTTGTTTAAAAAGTTAACCAGCGAGCTGAAAAGTTTAAAGTTTTAAAACTAATCGAATGTTACAAGAAGAAAGAATAAGAAATCTATCACACAATCCGGCGGGATTTTCGCGGCGGGATTGTGGCCGTGGGATTATGGCCGCGGGATTTTGTCCTAGACCGGTTGTAATGTACCGGGGCATGTTACAACACATGCTGGGGTAAATTGCAACCTTTATTCAGAAGCACTTTCATCACTATTAGGTATAATTTACACATATTGTCGTGTTACAAATAAATTTTTTTAAATTTTGAAGTTCTAATTTTTATTTTTAGTATATGAACTATTATTTAATAATTTGCATTTATTGTTTTGAGATTGAATTTTATTTGTGTTTTGAATTTGTTTTATGGATCTGAATTTTAATTTTGTTTCTGTAATTCGAATTTGAATTTTGTAAATAGCTTTGTGTAAATGTTGTAAATATTTGAAATTGTGTCTTTTGGCGGGAAAATGTTGAATTGGTGGGAGAATGTAAATAATTTTTTTTTGCCGGGTGACCGCTCAACAACGCGGACGTTAATCTATAAGTAAGGCCCGGATTTCTAGGCATTTGCCTTTTTTGATTCCGTACAGGCTTTATAATTCTTTTTGCAGCAAAATGTATTTTGCGACTTTGCGATCATTTTAAACCGCTCTTTAAAATGCCTAAAATGCCTATTTTCTACATTTAGTGCCTTTTTTCGTCTATTGCGCCTAAATGGCTTTTCTCAATTAATTTTATCCTATAACTTGCCTAAATGAATATTTATTTTAATTATTTTTTAATTTTAACCATGGAATATAATTCAGAAACGGAAATATATTTTGTATTTTACAGAGTCTTGTTTAAGTCGCTGTCAGTCAAGAACGGGGCGATAAAATCAAAAAATATATAGGTACAAAATTGAAGACAATGAAATTTTTAACAAAAAATGTCCAAAAGGTTTTGCTGTAAAGGCGATTTTTATAGGTCAAAATACGGTTTCAAAATGTGCTATTTACATTGATAACATAGGAGTGTCCGGATATGTTCGTTACTCACTGTATTCCATTACCTCCAAAGCTTGTGCTGACGAGATGAAGCACATGGATCTGGGCTGCAGTGTTTTACCATAAAAATTTCGAAAATGTAAGAAAAGTCATTGATAGTTTTATTGATTTTAATACTGCAGACTGCATAGAGAAAGCACAAGAGGCGTTTAAGGCTTCTAATCTAGAGAAAAATTTAGTAAAGATTATCTTCCTAAGAGCTAAGAAACTAAGAGAGAAGCATTGCATACCAATATTAGCAAATTTTCAAATTTGCAACAACAATAAATTGAAAGAAGCTCCGAGTAAGATTGTAAAACTTATTTCTGCACGATTGGATGCTCTTTTGGTGAAAAATCTGGGCTACTCGGATTTAATGCAAATTAGCAAAGTATTATCTGGAGATTCAAATAGTCTCCCAAATAAAATTGGAAGCTTAGATGGCTCCAGATTTTAAATATGCTCCTGTTACTTTTTGTGACGTAGAGCGGTCATTTTCTGCGTATACAAACAAATTTTAACGGACAACAGAAGAATTTTACTCCAGAATATTTGGAAAATGCTTTAATTAGTTATGCAAATGTTGAAAGTTAATATTATTGTTAAATTGAATAAATTAAATTTTTTGTACAAATTTAATATTTATTTTATATTCTTTATTTTAATAATTTAATTTTTTATTTTGGACTGCCTATTAGTGCCTATAAACTAATTTTTTGATGCCTATTTGCATGCCTATTTTGAAAGTTTTCAGTGCCTAAAAATCCGGGCCTTACCATAAGTCTCGATAATTTTATGATAATTTGTTAAAAGTTCGAAAATTTTGAAAGTTTTTGTAATAAAAATATTAATCTGACGTGATATTAATCATTGTTTGGATGAATTTGTTTGAAAAATGTTGGAAGTTTTATGGATTTTTGAAGATTTGAATTATATTGAAGTGTTTTTGAAAGTAATTAATTAGTAGTTATTGGTGGTAATTTTGATAAAATAATTGAGTGATACTAAGTTTAATAAAAATTGAGAGTCTCATGTTTCTTGTGCAGTCGTTGGCAAATTATTATTAATAATTTATAAATTATTACCCACCCCCAACTACATGTCAATATATACAACGGGTCTCTTTTGCACAGGTCCAGTATGCCCACATTTTGCAAAGTCTATATTGAACCCATTTTTCATTCATTCATTCAAAAGATTTATTTATGACGCGCAAGAATGGATTAACGAGATTCTTGTAAGATGTTTCAATCTTTCTAGAAATGACGAGGAAGTCATATGATGTTCACATCAAATTTTTTGTTTTTGATTTTGTTTTTTAAAAAACCACAAAATATGTGAACGGGCTACATTGTAACTGTTTGTTGCTACGTGCCCGCAACACTTATTCCGGATTTGTAGCTAAAATGCTTTTTTTCAAAAATTCAAAGCAGCTCAATAATTTTAAATAATCTAAACGATTTATCAAAAAAGAGACGTTATTTTTTTTTTAATTATTTTAGCAAAACCTCCGTTAAAAGAAAGGTTTGTGCGAAGATATAGGTCTGTTCTGTAGGTTAGGAAAGGTTTAAGTTGTTTTTTTAGCAAAACCTTCATCAAAAAAAAGGTCTCTGCGAAGACATAGGTCTGTCCTGTAGGCTTGAGTAGGTGTAAGTTACTACTATTTTAGCAAAACTGTCGCCACAAGAGAGATCCTTGTGAAGACATGGGTCTGTTCTGTAAGTTAGGAAAGGAAAGGAAATAATTATTCGGTGTATTGAAGATTTCTGCGTTAAAGATAAATAAAAGTTATTAAGGATAAAAGTATAATCTCATTTTGGGGGGATCATTTTCTTGGGGGTTATTTGTTATGGGATCATTTGATTGGGAATTATTTGTGATGGGGATCATTTGCTGTCGGGATCATTTGTACCGGGATCATTTAATTGGGGATTATTTGTTATGGGGATCATTTGCTGTGGGGATCATTTGTCGACAGGGATCATTTGACACCGGGATCATTTAGTAGGGGATCATTTGTCGTGGAACCTTTGGCACCATGTTTTATATGCTTTTTTTGCTTTTTTGGTTTTTTTTGGGTTTGTGTGCTTTTTTTTAAATTTTTATGCATTTTGTCCTTTTTTTTTAAATTCATTCGTTGCTTTATTTAAAAATATTTAAAACTTAATTGTTTTAATCAGTAAAATTTGTGCTTTTTTTTTTATTAAATTGATGCTTTTTTTGATAATATTTGATGCTTTTTTAAGCACATTTTTTTAGAATTTTTATGCTTTTTTTATCCTGACTCTACTTATTAGTTTTATAAGTTGTAAATAAATCTTACCTTGAATACTTTTTCTATGATTATTATACGCAAAACGATAGACAAATGTTCACTCTATATCGCAAAATTCAAATAAATGATAAATGTACTATGACATATGACACTTCATACTTTAATAATGCAACTGCATTGACAATAATAGCAAAATTACTTATTTTGTCTTTTTTTACTAATTTTTTTTACAGATTTTTTACTACAGCTATTATAGTCCAGGAGGCAGTGAAATTTTTCGGTACTTATTTTCCCAGTCGGCAAACACGGATATAATTATTTTGCGAGTGATTTCGAGCAAAATATCTTAAGGGAGTTGGAGGGTTTTCCGATGGGTTGAGTCAGAAAATGGCTCGGAAAGTACAAATGCGTTCCACTTATTTTTCCAGTTGTAAAAATGGTGTAACTAAGAAAATGTATATTAAAACTAAGTATAAAAATAGTCTGGCCCATCTGTGGGCATGAAATAAAATGTGTCTGGCGATTCAAAAACTGAAAAATATTTAAAAAATATTTGCTTTCATTTTGGCAGTCTTGAAAATTTATCAAGTGACAATTTACATTATAACAATAACTTGAAAAATAATCTGGCTATAATATATGATCACCAAAGCCTTGCCAGACACGTCCAATGCTCGTCAGGCGCGCTCACGTTTGATTATACAGACGATTATTGGTGTCGAAACACTTTTATAATTTAAAGCATTAAAATAATAAGTGCAGGGTGTAAAAAAATTTATTAGCTGTAAAAGTATTAAATAAACGTTATTCATGAAATACAGGGTGTCTCCGGATACACTTACCATAATTTCAGTGGTGATAGAGGACACTATTCTAAGAAAAATATTTAACAAAAATTTTTTCTAAATTCAAACCTTTGAGAGTTAGGCCTTCTTAAAGCAATTTTTTTTAATTTCCACCTTCACATGGCCATAGCTCAGAAAATATTGATTTTTCAGTAAAAATTATTAAGTGCTTTTCTAAAGAGCGTGAAATAATCTACAAACTAGGTTTTAACCTTTTATTGTCTAAATTCAACGGATTTCGAGTTATGAAAAAAAGTAAGTAAAAAAATGTAGAAAATTTTGAACTTTTTCTCTTCTTGGTTTTTTCAAATCGCTGTATTTTCTAAATGAAACATTTTACAAAAAATCTGACGCCCCATTCCGGATAGGAAATTTAACGGACTACAACTTTTGTCGAGTAAAAAGTTTTGATAAACCAACCCATTTCACAAAAAATCAGAAAATAATAAAAAAAGCAACCACAAAACAAAAAATTAAATTCACAAAATTTAAATTTTTATTGAAAAATTATTTTATTAATTAAGTTTAAACTATTATATTATTTAAGTAAATGTTCAAAACGACCACTCTCATTTCTAATCCGCACATTTTGGGCTTCAATTAAAATTTTTTTAAATTAAATAATCTTGAAATATTGATTGGAAGAGGTGGAACTATTAATTGGTCAGCGAGATCTCCAGATTTAACTACTCTTGATATATTTTTTTGGTGAGCTGTTAAAGCGTTAGTGTACAGCAACAGATGAAAGCCTGATACCAGAAAGGAATTAATGGACAGAGTAACGAATGCTAATAGTAGCTGTTTAACCACGTTAAACATAACAAAATTTGTTGTATCTTATTAAATGTGTATATTAAAAACCATACTGTATACATGATGAGTTTACCTATTTAATAGGTTTGCAAAATAATATCCTGCAACAAATGCAATTTCAAACCATTAAGTAGGTAAACGTATCAGCATTTTTTATAATTAACTTTAAACAGTAATAATAAATATTAGGTTTGTTCCAACGAGTATCTTTAGTAATATTACTACAACGCAAGCGCATTAATGAAATGTCGTTCCAACAGACACAAGTTATCAGTTCGCAATCCTAGATTACTAACAAACCGCTGTTCCAACAACTATGTTGAACGGATCCAATTGGTTCATTTGCGGTTCAAACGATACTTGCTAAGGAGTAAGTATCAAGTAGTTCGAAACCTGAATAGCCATGCGCAAATGTTAGTTGAGAGTAGTACAGCCCAAATACTTCCTCTATCATTAATTATTTTGTAATTTTCGTAATAAAATCGAGAAATTTTTAGTAGGAAATGATAAAGTACATACATATTTAAGTACACATTACAAAAAAGAAAAATATTAATAAATGGATGGTGACAGGAAAAGAGGATTAAAAAATATTTATTAAAATGTGTATCACACCATAGAAATATGAAATCAAAAATTTATTTAATGTCTTTACATTACAGGTATTTTATTAGCATCTTCTAAAACCCGCATTAATTTTTAAAATCGTTTTTTAACCGGGCAGGCATAGATTTAACGAAATGTTGTAAAATTTCATCTGTAATGACTTTCTGCCATCTGCCATACAACTTTTAATAAATTTTGCAATTGTGATTTTGTATTCTTATCGGTAATTTTTCGTTTCATAATGCCCAAAGATTTTCAATCGGATTTAAATTCGGGCTGTTACCTGGCCATTCTAAGAAATGAGAAAACATTTTACTTAGGTATCCAATTAAAGTTGTAAAAATTAATTTTTTGTGCCTATTAAGTATATTACTACTTCAATATGTAAAAGTTCAAATAAATGATATGTGCCGAATCGTTCTAGCATATATGGAGGAAGAAGCATGGGGAATTGTAAAACTGTTAATTTATTCATATTTTCCATTTTAGTAAAATTCACCATCGGACTTGTTCTTAAAATAACAATTATAAATTAACTTTAAAAACAAAAAAATATTCCTGAAAACAGGCTTCAAATAAGCACAAAAATTGAAAATTTGCACAAAATACTCAAAAAGGCAAAAAAGAAGCATAGAAAAACTTCATAACGTAAATCGTATACATTTTAAAACAATTTATTGCTGCCTTAAATATTGACGATAAGCATCGCTCTCTATATGATCACACTTGTCAATTATTTAAGGTTAATCTCGGTTCGAAAACAATTCGGAAAACGTTCCAACACAGCTTTAAGTTACTATTTGTGAATTTACTAGTTATCCTAACGCAGGCGCAATAAGTGGTCAAATTACTGGTTGCCGTCGATAATCGAATAGCTCGTTGGAACAAACCTATTAATAGATAAGCAAAAATTGTAAATAAAAAGAGGACGATCTACCCAATAAATCAGTCTAAAACCTAACAAGTTTTATTCTACACCACGGCGACTCTCTGAGAATCCAAGCCTAAAAATTCGTTGGTGAGGCTGCCAACGCTCAGAAGTCAGCTCATCTCCAAAATCTCGCTCCCGAGATTTTACAATAGCTCTTAACCAAAGAGGTAATGTTATAAATAATAATACCTAGGGGCAACAACATCTTTTAAAGCGATCCCGACTGTGTGATAAAAATGAGGGTAGTCATTTTGGACATTTACTTAAATAATGTAATAGTTAACCTTAATTAATAAACAAATTTTTCAATAAAAATTAAAATTTTGTGAATTTAATTTTTTGTTTTGTGGCTGCTTTTTTTTATTATTTTCTGATTTTTTGTGAAATGGGTTGGTTTTTCAAAAATTTTTATTAGACAAGTTGGTTAAATTTCCTATTCGGAATGGGGCGTCAGATTTTTTGTAAGATGTTTCGTTTAGAAGATACAGCGATTTGAAAAAAATCAAGAAAAAAAAAGTTTAAAATTTTCAACATTTTTTTACTTACTTTTTTCATAACTCGAAAGCCGTTAAATTTAGACAATAAAAGGTTTGTAGTTTGTAGATTATTTCACGCTCTTTAACAAAGCACTTAATACTTTTTACTGAAAAATCAATATTTTCTGAGCTATTATAAATCTGACATCCAGTATTTCTAAAATATTTGAATATGCGATGCTGCACAGATTGCAATGTCATCTTGAAAACTTAAACAAGACTTAAACAAGACTTTGTATAACACAAAAACTATTGTCATCTATATCTCGAAAACGGTGCGATAAAATAGAAAAATGTATAGATACAAAAATGTAAATAATAAAACTTACAAGATAAAATTCTTATTAAAATTTTAATTATTTTGAACCGTTTCCGAGATATAGGTGACAATATTTTTTGCATTTTACAGAGTCTTGTTTAAGTTGCTGTCAGTCAAGAACGGCGCGACAAAATAAAAAAATTCATATAAAAAAAATTAATGGCAATGAAATTTTCAACAAAAAATGTCTAAACAGTTTTGCTGTAAAATCGATTTTTATATGTCAAAAACGGTTTCAAAATGTCCAATTTACATTGTTAACATAGGAGTGTCCGGATATTTTCGTTACTCACTGTACATTTTTTTATTCCGTTGCACCGTTTTCGAGTTAAACGCCCTTCACACTATGCGATTTATTCTATGATTTCTCGTACGAGTTGTCGTAAGCAGATATTTTTCAGTTCACATTGTACGATTTGTCGTACGGAAAGACCTGAATCTGAACTCGTAAGCAACTCATAACAAAATCTTAACCGAATCCTACGATTAGGGCGGTGTCTATTTTCATACGAGTTTGCATAGGATTGCCGTTAACGTCTAAAACCTTCTTTAACGATATTGTTAAAATTGACATTTCAAATTTAAGGTTACATATGGTTATATGCAGTTGATAAATAAAAAAGTGTGGCGAATCCTGTATTTACATTTTTAAAAATTTTAAATATTAAAATTTTAATATTAAAAAATATTAATCACCCATGCAATAACATAAAGTCGCCCAATTTAGTGACTTGCGATTTGTGCTAAAAACTGGTCGCAAAATTTGGGCAAAAGTAACCCAAATTACAATAAATTCGCCAATCTAGCCACACTGAACCTAAACTCAAAATTTTGAAATATTTGATCGTGCTCACCCGTACTCGTTCGTGTTCATCCATAATCGTAAGCAAACATATAGTGTGAACTGAAAACCAGCATAACCCCTAAGGGTAAAACTCATGAGAGAAATCCTAAGAAAACTCGTACGAGAAATCCTATGATAAATCGCATAGTGTGAAGGGCGCTTTACAGTGATTTAAAACAGACTCTGTAAAATGCAGAATATATTTTCGTCTGTATCTCAAAAACGGTACAACGAAAGAGAAAAATTAATAAACAACTTGAAAACGTGCAATTTACATTGATAAGAGAGGGCTGTCCGGATTTCATTATGAGTCACTGTATATCCAATTGTTTAAGTTTCCTCTATCAAATTAGTATAATATATAACCGAGTTTCTAAAACATGGCCTACCCTAAAAGCTTCTGTTGGTAAAATATTAAATTTTACACATCATTGTTACCTCATCATGAAAAATAAATTATGGGCTCAGCAACATTTGTATTTAAAATTCAGTAGCATAGCGAAGAGAGGGCAAATTCCCCGGGCGGCTCTTCTGTGGAGGGCGGCAGGGAATGGCTGAGCTGGATAAGCCTGTCCTTATTGTTAAGTAATCCTTATTAATTTCTTTTTAGTAATAATACTTTAATACTTCTTTTTGCTTAATTGCGAAAATAGGGGGGCGGTAAATTTAGGGTTTGCCCGGGTACCAGAATCCACGCTACGCCACTGTTAAAATTAGTTGATTACTGTTTTTTTTAAATTAGAAGTTTTTTTTAATTTTTTGTGCGTAGATTTTCTTAATAAAAATACGCAGTTTAATATTTTTCATTTTTATTTTGGAAATTTTTAAGAGCAGGGGGCCCGCGAAGTCTTACCACAGGGCCTGACGTGGCTCTCGACGACCCTGTCAATGTAAGGCTTTTTATCAAGCTAAAGATAAAAGAATTTTTACATTAAAAAGTTTTAAAACCCTCAACTTAAAGAATTCAAATTGCAATAAATTTTTCAACAAACTGGAATAAAATTTATCTAGAAATTAAAAAAAACTTAAAGAAAATTTTATAATTTAGAAACAAAACTAAAGATGCAAAATTATTAGAAGTTTGAATTTCAATGTTACATTATTGCACAATATGAAACATGTGCTATCATAAGCAAAAATGAAAATTATTTATGTATAACTACTTCTTATCTCAACATACGCGTTGATGAATCACGGTTTATCAAGTCAAGATCGGAACCACTACAAATTTTTGCAAAATTAGCGCCATAGTGCATATAAAAGTCGAACTATTTTCTGTGGAAGTCGCAATATAAACATAAGACAGTAATAGAAACCTACTTAACATTACAATTTATTTCATTAAAACAAGAAAAATTGTAACTTCACTTTCTACGTACAAGAACTTTTTTAAAAATGGATATAATTCAACCAATTTTTTTCACAAGCAAGATTAAATAATTGTCTTGGATGTGATCTAATTCAAACACTTCTATTAATAACGGTAACAATTATAAAAATTATAATATAGCTATTTCTGTTATCTGAAAAATTGAGTAACTTTGCAGCAAAATTTTCAATATTTGTAATAATCTGATTGTAATAATCTGATTGTAATAAAAATTAGATCAAATCCAAGATCCAAGTTTTATCTTTAAAATGATTACAAATTCATTCCCTAAAAGTTAGAACTTTTTCACTTCTTGTACATATAAATGAGCGATCTGTCCCATGCAATTAGCATAGGGAGGACGGCAGCCTTATTGGGGACGAAATTACCGGTGTTTAAATTACCAGGGAATGAAATTACCGGGGATTAAATTATCTGGGGGTAAAATCACCTGGGATGAAATTACCGGGGACAAAATTACCAGGGGATCAAAATACCTGGGGGTAAAATCAACTGGGACGAAATTACCGGGGACGAAATTACCAGGGGATCAAATTACCGGGAATTAAATTACTGGGAGTCAAATTACCGGCTACGATTCGTAGGTGACTTTTAGTCATTAAGGGCGTGAAAACGCTATGTTAAGGGTCCTGTTCCGTTGTCTATTTTAGAGGTCTAAAACTAATGGTGTTACATCGTTATTAAATGATAAAAATATTTTTACTTGTGCAAATTTACAGGAGAAGTATTGATCTTTTCCGGTATTGAGCCGTTTTATCAATTTTGTAGTTATAAAAATAATTATCGAATCCAGAAGTTGCTAAATTTTAACACTTTACAATCCGCAATAAAAGCTTGCCAGAATTTTTTTTGGCAATTATTTTTAAATCGCGGTGTTTGTAATGTCTTTAGAACACCGCAATATCTTGCAAAATTTGAAAAAATAAAAATTTTTACAAGAAAAGTAATTATTGGCAACATACAGTTTTTGAATATATATTAATTATAATTATTAGCTCTTGAAAATACAATAAATATGAATATCAATTACGAGCTAAAGGGTACTAATAAATCTTATTATATGGATTTCGCAATCCTATACAATTAAATATTGTAAAAAAAATTATTAATGATTGAAAATGCTTACTGTTCATTAATCCGAAAAATATGCAAATTAAGTGAATTAGTTTGCGACACGTATGCATAGGTGTTTCGAATTTCGGATTCTCATCAGGCAAACCTGGAAAAAATTACTAACGCGCACAGTATTCAATTCAATATGATAGAAAAAAATATAAAAAATATAAAAATTCAAAATTATTTGACATTTCTTTAAAATAAAAACACAAATCTACCTAACTTGATTCTAAAATGAATACAAATAATGAAATTTTTTTGAAAATGTTTAACCGAGCAAATAAAAAAATAATGAAGACGGACCTAATTGTTAATAATATTTTCAAGAGCTAATAATTATAATTAATAATTATTTCATAATATTGCATTTCATTGCATAGTATTTTAAATAAAATACTCTCATCCCATTTTGGGATAGCTTATTCACAATTAGGTCCGTCTTCATTATTTTTTTATTTGCTCGGTTAAACATTTTCAAAAAAATTTCATTATTTGTATTCATTTTAGAATCAAGTTAGGTAGATTTGTGTTTTTATTTTAAAGAAATGTCAAATAATTTTGAATTTTTATATTTTTTATATTTTTTTCTATCATATTGAATTGAATACTGTGCGCGTTAGTAATTTTTTCCAGGTTTGCCTGATGAGAATCCGAAATTCGAAACACCTATGCATACGTGTCGCAAACTAATTCACTTAATTTGCATATTTTTCGGATTAATGAACAGTAAGCATTTTCAATCATTAATAATTTTTTTACAATATTTAATTGTATAGGATTGCGAAATCCATATAATAAGATTTATTAGTACCCTTTAGCTCGTAATTGATATTCATATTTATTGTTTTTGAATATATAAATCTTAACTTTTAAAAAATAAACAATAAAATTGCAAAATTGAAGGTGCATCTTTGGTTGCATATGTTAAATAAAATTGAAAATAGAAACCCCTAAGTAGTCGATCAAGCAAGTTCTTGAAATTTTGTCACCAACAACTGCGAATTTTTAGTTTGAAGATTGTATTTTGTGTAGCTACACGCCCTAAATGTTATGTATAATTTGAACCGGACATTTGAATCTAACGCCGGCCGAGCGGCAAAAGTTTTTTTGTTCTCATCTTTGAGTAGTATACCTAGATTTGCTATGGTTCTAGCAAATACATTAAACTAATAATACGTACAACTTCGCCAAATTGAGGAAATATTCAAAAGTGGTGCCACCTACAAGCCGAGTTGGTACTGATATTACTTAAATGCCTGCTCTTGACATAATATTATGTCACTGTCACTGTTTATAACTAAATTGAATTTGACAGAAAGCACCAAACAAATAATTTTATGCGAATTAAATTTTATGAAATGTCAATTGAAGTTGGTGCAATGTCCAATGTGCTGTGTCCAGCTGTAATCATTACAAACAACTAAGTGGATGAAGCAGCTCATTTTTAGAAAGAAATTTTTTAAATTTGTGCTAAAAACTAGAAACATTAAATTACAAAAACTTTCTCACAGTAATTAAAATTGCACATTTAATTTTTCTTAACATTCTTTTTCTAAAGTTGCGATTTTAAAGCTCATTTCAAAACGTCATTTACAACGGAAAATTGGAATTTTAGTAAAAAAATTCACAATATAGATAGCTACTCCATCTACTCAGACAATTCGTCATCAAAATGATACATGATGGCTTTAACTTTTCTCATTTGAAAGCCCAAGTTCCAACTCGTATGGTAGATGGCGCGAAAGAGCCTGATACCCAAAAAATGCATGAAAACCCACGAAGTTGTACGTATTATTAGTTTAATGTATTTGGTTCTAGTCAGTTCTAGTTGGTTTGCTTTTCAGTTCTTTTGTTTCTGATATATTTTTGTGTTCTAAACGCATCAAGCCATATATGAGAATGTAAAAAAAATTTATTTAAAGGTCCAACTTCTAACTTGACTCAAAATAAATAGCAATATTTAAAGAAATTCCGAATCTTTTACTTTTTTTCATTTTCTTTTGTGATTTCCAAACTGATTTTTCACTATTATTTTTCATTTAGAAGATTCTTTCTGTGTTATTAAATAGCAAAACGGCGTGCCATAATTTTGTTCGTTTTTCTCAAGGGAATGCATAATTAATTTTGCCAACTGTTCAATGAAAATTACTAACTTTGCCTTAAAAACTGCAAAATTGCCCACTTTCTTCCAATGCTGGGGGGGGCTCACCCCCTTAAGCACGTCCCTGGTGGTAAAGGACACTTTTCTAAGACAAAATTTTAAATAAAATTTTTGTTCAAGGCCAAATCCTTAGGGGATACCTCCCTGTAAAGAAAATTTTTAAATTTATGATTTCAAACGATCATACCTCCGATATTATTCAGTTTTGAGGCTTAATGGATCAGAACTTTTTTAAAGATCATTCACTTATCTACAAATTAGCTTATAACCCCTTATTGTCTAGAATTAACGGATTTCGAGTAATAAATTAAATTAAGTGAAAAAATCGAGCTTGACAAAACACGTAAAATTCATGGTTCTAGACTAGAACACTGCCTTAAAGAAGAATCTGTAGAGAATTTTAAGATCTACAACTTTGGTTTGAGGTTTTTTTTGATAAAGCTTACCGTTTTCTAGAAAAATCCAAAAAACCTCAAATTTTGACCTTTGACCCCGAATAACTTTTGTAGCACACATAGAATCGATGGGGACTTTTAAAACTTTATTTGTTTGTTTGTTTGTTTCAATTTATTAGTTTAAGAAAAAAACTTTTGTACATGATGTCGTGTTATAATCCGTAAGGGGGGTGCCTTATAGAAAAATACTAAATTTTATTTATTTTTTTTAAAGTTTTGTAAATTTTGGTTTTTTGCCGGTTAGTTAAGCTGAGCGCCAGCTAGCGACAAAACCAGGCTTTTGCCAATTCGAAGCCGCACGAAGCGGACGTGCCGGAGTTGGTCTCCGATAAAATTTAATTAAATTTGTAATTGAGTATAATTGAATTTTGATTAGTGAATAAAATAATTGGATTTGCGTGAGTGATTTTTGATTTTATATTTTTTTCGAATTGAGAATTGTCCAAAAGTTTGGACATCCTTGGAGTTATTTTGATGATTAGAATTTGTATTGGAAGAAAGTGAAGCTGGATTTGTTGAATATTAGTAATTGGATATTTGGATGTTAAAGATTTTAATTATTAATTTTTTGATAATTTAATTGTTAAAATTGGAAAATTTTGTGAAATTTTATGTGCACATCGAACATATGGTCCAATATCGACGCATACCTGCGATTATCGTATTATTTATTTATTATAATATTCGTCGAAAATTTATTTAGAAGCTTTAATTTGAATTGTAATTTGGAATTATTTCAAATTTATTTTTCTGGTAAATCAGACTTGTAAAATATCATCTCATCTGGCGCCCAACGTGGGGCTCGATAATAATTGAACCTACTTTTACCCTGAGATTAAGATTACTCGTAAAAGAATTAAATAAGAAAAATGGAAACTCAATTATTGTTGGACATGCAAGATAGATTAGAAATATGGGAAATAGAAGAAAAGGAAGAACGGGAAAACAAGCAAGATGAAGATAAAATAACAAATGAAAAACGAAATAATCCAAATAATTGGGAAGCACTACTCAATAATTACTATAAAACAAATTTTGAAAGAAGGGAAAGAAACACAAAAATAATAAACAACATTTATGATAGGATGAAGAAAAGAAAAGAAAGTCTAAACTTAAAGGAAAACCCAAATGAAGTGAAAGAAAATTTGGACATAAAAGTATACAAATCTTTAGTTGACAGTAATAATGCACTAAAAACTGAACTTTTCTTACATAAAAATCAAACCAAATTATTACTGGAGGAAAACGAAAAATTAAAAATCAAAATTCACGAAAAAGATTTGTTCGAGATAAAATTAGAAGAAGCACGTAATCAAATAAAAAATTTAGAAGAGAATCTATTGAATAAATTTGAAGAAGTTGAGAACTATCAATCAATTTTAACTAAAAGTAAGGAAGAGATAGTTGGTAATGCCATCCAGATTGACAAATTACAGTGTAAACTTATGGAAAGTAAAAAAGAAGTGACAGAATTAAAAAGTATTGTACAGCAACATCAGCAAATACATTTTATTTTAGAAAAGTATCCAATTAAAGAAAATAATGTTAATTTGGAGAATATTACGAATCAGCACCAAGAAACAAAGAGTTTATTAACGGAAAATAAAAAGAAAATTCAGATTTATAATGGACAAACTGAAAAATTCAGGTACAAAAATAATAAATCAATTCTGAAAAATTTAATAGGACTTACACGAGAACTTGGTGATTTTAAAAAGAAGATGAAAACCGAGAGGTTCAAGAAGAAACAAGGGTTCCACTTTAACCAAAATTCGAGATTGGGGAAACGAAGATTAAAAATAACATTTAAAATTTATAAAAGAAGATTTAAAGATTGTGTTACACAAATGACTAAAACCAAAAGAAAGAAGAAAATTGGAAACAAGAGGAAAATCTGGATTTGCATGAACACACAGAATTCGAGCTTGAGAAAACGAAGATCAAAAACAATATTTAAAACTTACAAAACAAACATTAAAGGATGTGTTACACCAAAGAATAATAACAAAAAGAAGAAAATTGGAAACAAGAAGAAAATTCGAATTGGAACTAATCCAAAATTCAAGGAGATGAAACAGAAAATACCTCAACATGGAAGAACATGTAAAATGAAGATTGGTCAAAGAAAATTTGTAAAGTGTAAGATGAAAATTAGTTTATAGTATAAAAATTATTTCAATGGATTAATTTATAAAATTATTTAATTTGATTGCTATTTGATAAAATGTTTAAAAATTATTTTGGGTTAAATTTTGATATTTGGGGAAATTTATTTAGATTGCTTGTTTTTATTATTAATAATTTAACTAATTTTAAATTGAATTTGATTTTGATATTGTAATACACGACAATTTGATAAATTTTATTGTAACCCTTGGTTGGACAATAAAATTTAGGGGGGTGATGTCGTGTTATAATCCGTAAGGGGGGTGCCTTATAGAAAAATACTAAATTTTATTTATTTTTTTTAAAGTTTTGTAAATTTTGGTTTTTTGCCGGTTAGTTAAGCTGAGCGCCAGCTAGCGACAAAACCAGGCTTTTGCCAATTCGAAGCCGCACGAAGCGGACGTGCCGGAGTTGGTCTCCGATAAAATTTAATTAAATTTGTAATTGAGTATAATTGAATTTTGATTAGTGAATAAAATAATTGGATTTGCGTGAGTGATTTTTGATTTTATATTTTTTTCGAATTGAGAATTGTCCAAAAGTTTGGACATCCTTGGAGTTATTTTGATGATTAGAATTTGTATTGGAAGAAAGTGAAGCTGGATTTGTTGAATATTAGTAATTGGATATTTGGATGTTAAAGATTTTAATTATTAATTTTTTGATAATTTAATTGTTAAAATTGGAAAATTTTGTGAAATTTTATGTGCACATCGAACATATGGTCCAATATCGACGCATACCTGCGATTATCGTATTATTTATTTATTATAATATTCGTCGAAAATTTATTTAGAAGCTTTAATTTGAATTGTAATTTGGAATTATTTCAAATTTATTTTTCTGGTAAATCAGACTTGTAAAATATCATCTCAATATATTTACAATAAATTTACACATTATGGAGTAGCTATTAAACATCTACTCATATGTACACCCTCATACAAAACAAATAGAAATTAACACACAAAAATAAAAATAAATTGCACACGCCAGCCTCAAAAAGTTTCCAAAACATACCAAAACAGACGAAGACAAGTTCGATTGCTCTTTAATGTCATTATGCATTTCGTTAAACATTAGCACACCTTTATTCAAAATAATGTTTTGTGTTTTCACTAGTCTGACTCGGTCAACCCTGAAATCATTCTTATTTCTTAGATTTACATTGCACACATCTCTAACGTAATTTAGACTATTACACAAATATTTAGGTAACAAACCGTGTTTCATTTTAAATACAAAAATCAGGATTTGAAAATTTATCCTTTGCCTGACACTTAACCACTTCAAACTACTGAGCATATTCCTTACTTGCCTTATATCATTGAGTATATGAGTTTATAAAGAGACGCAAGCATATGGAGGAATTGCAAATAGTATATCCCTCTCACTCAAACAACAATCTGTTCTTTTTTATCTTTACTCCCCTGCCGTCCCATGTCCATAAACTAATCGTATCGACAACTAGTGCTTTTAAAAGCAGCGGACAACACTAGCAACTATGATAAGATAACAAACTCGGAGAGTGCATTCCTAATTAAATTAAATCGTTTTGATTACGTGCGCATTTTAAATAGTAGACGTTTATAGTATTTCTTTTAAATATAAATTACTCATTAAATTTAGAAAAACTTTTGCAATTTATGAAATTTAATGTACCTACATAAATAAAACCCTACAAAAATAAAAACATCAATTTTAAATAAGATTCCGACACAAGTAAATTATGAAATTATCTTTATTATATTATTGAAGATTTTAATATTACAAATTAAGCTGCGAATTGCACTTGCTCGATGTTGTATTCAATTTCTAAGAACTTATATTATTAATCAAAAAAAATAACGACAAACATAATTATTACTTTCCCATTTACGTAGTAAAGGAAAGTAAGTATTGTAATCGAGTAAAAAAAATTTTTGAACTAGCATTTTTTCCATAGTCTATAAGTCCGTACAAATCGTTTGAGACAAATTTTGCAATGATGTCCGGATGTGTGTGCGTATGTGCGTGTGTGTGTGCGCGATTTTTTCGTCCACGATTTTTTCAAAACGCATAAACCGATTTTATTCAAATTTCATATACTGGTTTGTAACAGCAATCTCGAGAGCTGATTAGATTTTGGTTGAAATCCATACGTTATTTTTTTATTTATTAAATTTTAATTATTTTTTTATTACTTTTTTTTAAATTTAAATTTAAATTTATTATTATTATTATTATTATTAATTTAGTAATAAGTCATGTGTTGTCACATCAAATTTTTTTAAGTCATATTCGTGTACTCCTATGTTAATAATGTAAATTCTACCTTTTGAAGATCTTTTTTGACACATAAAAATTACTTTTACAGCAAAACTTATTAGACACTTTTTGTTGGAAATGAAATCCCTTTAATTTTTGTTTATATGCATTTTTCCGTTTCGTCGAACCGTTTCCGTTTTATAGGAACTTAAAAAAGGCTCTGTTAAATACAAAAAATATTTTCATCTGTATCTTAGAAACGGTGCTACAAAATGGGAAAATATATATGAACAAAATTATAGGAAATGAAATATACAATAATAAATGTTTATTCATATTTTTGTTTCGGTGTACCAATGTTGAAGTACAGACAGTGGCGTAACAAGCAGGTGAGGGACCCGTGTGCGAAGTTGTTAACGGGGGCCCTGCTTTTATAAAAGACAAAAAAAGTTGTATACATGACGATTTCCATGCAATTCCAGGGATTTCCAAAGAATTCCTTCCAAACAAGAGCGGATATAGCGACGAGTAACTACCCAACCCTTTCTTAAAATTTTCTTAAAATTTCACGCTCGTTTATTACTAAGGGGCCGTCCTTTAATCACGTGAGGTTTTTTATGCCATTTTTTTACCCCCCCCTTTGGTGATACGTCGTGAGGTTTTAGGCTGCCCCTACCCCCTACCCAACGTCACGTGTATTTTTTTTTGAAAAATTTCTTCAAGTAGAGAGACAGAGAGACAGAAAGTCGCGGGCAGCGGGACGACAAGTGGCATCACAAGGTCCAGTGCCGGAAGCCAGTTGAGAGCTAAATATTGTTGTTATGTTGCTTTTTAGGCATAAATTTGCTCGCTCGGGATATCACGGGGTAACAAGAAAATATACACGTGATTTTCACAGCATCCCTCCCCCCCCCCCATCGTAATCAATCATGATGTTATTCTAACCCCCTCCCCCTGTTAGAACCTCACGTGATTAAAGGACAACCCCTAATAAGTGGAAAAATGATAGAGAAAATAATTGTCATATGCAAAAGTATAGGGAAATTTGAGGAAATCTAAAATATTATAGACTACCTTTTTTTGCTTTTTCCATTTTCTGAGATTTCATTGGCTTTAAAATTTTCTCGAGTTTCCTAAGATTTTCTTGAAATTTCTATGGATTTCTTGAGATTTTCTATATTTCTACAAATTTTCTAAGAATCTGTTTCTTGAGATGTCTTGGAATTTTTCAGAATTTTTACAGATTTCCATTCACTAGTACACACAATTTTTCCGTCGATTTCCCCTTAGTTTGTAGTAATTGGAAAACCGAAGGAAATAAAATCGTGATATACAAAAGTGAAAAGAAATCCAAGCAAATTTTAGGGAAATTCCAAGAAATCTTAGTAAAACTTAAAAATGCTATTTTCTTCCCAAGGAAATCTTGGGAAATTTAGGAAATTTTTGAATACCATAGATTAATTTTTTTATTTCTTTTTTTAATTTTCTAAGACTGCCTGGCAAAGGCAGATATAACAGGAAATCAACCCCCAGTCATGAGATTTAAAAAAGCAACGAAATTGACTACGGCTTATTTTGTTGAAATTTTAAAAATATTAAAATAAAATATTCTGATTAAAATACATAATATATTTATTCCCCCATCCTAGATCCGCCCTTGAATTTAGATTTCAAGGCTGTATTAGATTGCAACAACTTCATAATTTTAATAGTCTATCCCTGGTGCGCATAAAGAGATTAACGAGATTATCATTCCAAAGAATTTTGGGGGAGAAAAGTAACATAACAAACAAAGTAAATAAATAAAACAGAATAAAAACGTGGGAGGGTTTTAACTTTAATTTTTTTTTCAACAAATATAAATGGGGGGTATGGAATACCCTTCAGTGCACCAGCACAGAAAGCGCAAAAGTGTGTGTATACGTTTTGTGATTTATTTTTGTTATAAAAATTTTTCACTCTGTCAGAAGAAATATATTTATACGTCATTTGTATACAATTCGTACATCATATTCACTCATCATGTACCGTAAAAATTCGCACCGGCTGTCTGGGGGTGTGGAACACCCCTCAGAACATTGTAATTGTAAGACCTTTTAGAAAGTTAAATTCTTGGAACGGAAAATCCTTTAACTATAATTGCTGGTGCAATGGGGGGTATTCCATATCCCCACACCCCCCGGTTTGAAAACCCAAAGGTGTGTGCGTATACGTTGTGTGATTTACCTTCCTATGAAAACTTTATATTCTCTTAGAACAAATACATCTACATATCATTTGTATACAAACAAAATGTTTTAGTGTATATTTATAAAACATTTTGTATCTCTCACCGGGGGGTCTGGAACACCCCACAGAATATTATAGTAAAATTCCTGGTATGGAAGTCACAAGTTTAATAGCATGGAAATCACGGTGACCTGGGGCTATTCTATACCTCCCCCCAGACTTCAAATAGCATCTAGTTGTGCACCTCCTACTTTTGAGAACTTTTTTAAGATTGAAACTGGGGGCCCTTTCAGCAGGGGACCCGCGTGCATCGTACCCACCGCACCCTGGTAGTTCTGCCTCTGAGTACAGATATTCAAAAAATATTTTGTGAATTTACCGAGTCTTTTTTAAGTCACTGCAAAACGGAAACGGTGCGACAAATCGAAAAAATGGATATAAACAAAAATTAAGAGGATGAAATTGGCGACAAAAAGTGTCTAATAAGTTTTGCTGTAAAAGTAATTTTTGTGTATCAAAAAAGGTCTTCAAAAGCTTGAATTTACATTGTTAACATAGGAGTGTACGAATACGACCGTGAGTGATATAATTTATTGTAGTTTAATCTGAGTAAATATGATAGGCGCCTAAAGTTATTAGCCTGGGGCGCTAGACTAGCTAAATCCGGCACTGACAATTCCTAAACAATTTCATTTTGATAATGATGCCGACAAATTTTTCATTATGTATCGTAGTTCTATACTGCATTGTAAAAAAAAGTTTATTTTTGTCAATAGAAAATTCTTAATATCACATTTAATTTGTTTAGCAATATTTTTTAATATGTTTAAAATGTTCGGGGAAATAAAATTAGCATTTCGTTTTTATTAATAAGATTGGGATCGTCATCTTGTTTCAAATGTCGTTTCTAAAGTTTTCGTAATTAGTATCTTTTATTAATTTATATGAAACATTATCCTGTAACGTACGCAACTGAACAAAAAACTTATGCTCCCACACCTTTTTGAATTTGCGCACTTAGCATTATAAGCACGTATTACCAGATCCGCCGATTATAATAAACACGCTCCGCGAGGTACGCTCTCTGCACCTTGCTAACAGATTGATACCACTGTGGATCGTGAGAAATCTCGCGATCCACAATTGAAATCATTAGGTAGCGCCATCTAGTTGTCACGACACTTTTATATTGCATTAAAACATATACAGCTGCGCCTCTTGATAAACTCATATACTCAATGCTTATATCTACTGCATCTCAGAATCACTCTCATTGCTCGATTTTGCAATCTCTGTAATCTCTGGATGTCCCCTCCCCTACACATGAACAATATGGTACTACAATAATTAAATAGCGGTAACACGACAGTATTATAAACATTTACCATGCAATACATAGGTATTTTACACCGTATCCTTGCCAGTAAATTAATTTTCAATGCAATTTTAGCACACAATGCGCTGATGTGTTTATTAAAATTCATATCCTTATCAATTATTACACCCAAATATTTAATTTCCTCAACCTGCTGAATTTTTTGCCCATCAATAAATAGATTTACATCAAAATTACTGTTTATCACCATACATTTTGTTTTTTTGCGTTCACCTTCAATTGATTCATATTAAACCAATTTTCCAATCTGTTCAGGTCCTCCGTCATCAATCTTTCGCACTCATCCTCATTTTCACCTATTATATATATTAATGTATCGTCCGCAAATATTCTCGACTCACAATACCTCAAGACTGCTTTCAAGTCATTCACGTATAAAATAAACAACAATCCTCCCAAACTACTCCCCTGTGGAACACCAATATCACAATTTAGCTTATCAGATAGTATTCCATTCATCTTTGTCCGCTGTGTACGATTGTCCAAAAAAAACATAAACCATTTCAGGTCCACTCCTCTAATACCATAATTTTCCAATCTTTTTATTAAAATTTCACGATTTAGCGTCTCAAACGCTCTTTTTAGGTCTAATAATACTGAAAATACAAACTTCTTCCTGTCGATATCGGATTTCCACTCCGTAATCATCCAATTTAACGCCGTCTCACATGAGTGTGCTCTGCGAAAACCAGATTGCTGCTCAGCTAACAGTTCGTTCTTTTCAATATAGTTTTCTAACTGTATTTGCACCATTTTTTCCAATATTTTTTCATACATTGGCAACATATTAATTGGTCTAAATTCATCGCATCTCTTGGTTTTTGTAATGGTAAACCCCAGCTCTTCACCAAAATTTGGCTCTCCGGCAATTTTTGTTATTTGAAATGTCTATATTGACCGGACTACTTCCTATAAGTAGGAGTGTTTATATATAGTATTTAGTTAATTTATTTTCTGCCAGGTTTGAAGCTGTTTTGCCCCATTAGGTATTGCAATCGCAGTTGACGCGGCCGTAACTGCTCTGCTGCTACAGTTTCTAGCAAAACGTACTTTAAGAAAACAAATCGAGAAGTCAACAATTATATGAATATAGAGACGGAATAATTTGTGAATGAAATGCAAAAGCAGCTAAATGAGGATGATAAGTTTCGTATTGTCAAAATTCTGCAAAAGCTTGGAAGTTGTTTTCATGTTTTCACATCGATGTTATCCGATCTGTAGACCTGGGCGAAAACGAGTATCCTTGGCCGACGTATTCACGTAAAACCTAACGGCTATGTCTCGAACATAGCCTCGAAGCCTAAGGCTTCAATTTTTTAAGTCTCTGTAACTCTAAAATGGCGCGACAAAATAAAAAAATGTATATAAACAAAAATGAAGAGAATGAAATTTTCAACAAAAAACATTAAAGAAGTTTTGCTGTAAACATGTCTTCAAAAGACACAATTTACATTGCTAATAGAGGGGTGTACGCTTATTTTTGTGAGCCACGTATATAGTATTGTAGAATTCCCATTTTTTTGTAACTCTTTAATTATACAAAACTTAAAATACCATAGCCCAAAATATCTTATAATTGAAAATGATTTACGTTATTTGTGGTAATATTATGAAATTACGAAAGATTTTCCTAAAAATATTAAAGTAATAAATTTTTCATTTCACTGAAATTATACATGAGATCCTCCACTGACTAATGTCATTTATAATTTATTAAATTGAAAAATTCGTTAGATATAATAAAATGCATTCAACTCGTGTAACATGATATTGTGATAACAAAATTATATGAAGTACTACTACCTACGCTATTAAGATAATTATTCATCTGTGAAATTCTGAAGATAAGCGCATCGGTTAGTTAACTTACCACTTAGGTAAGTTACACAATTTATCCCATTTTTCAAGTTTTTAATAACTTTATCATAATAGCAATAATGTAATATTTTTCTATCGTAAGCTAGGTGCCAGCACTTTGCAGTAAATAAAAAGAGACACATATATCGAGTCAATTCTTCGTCGCTGGGAACACGCCCTTAAGCGAGTTATAATAATTGAAAATAAATTTTTATGGGTATCTCAGACCTCAGTGTGTAGTTTACGTATACTTTAAAATCTAACATTAACTTAATTTTATGGAATATTAGCTTTATTTACAGTCAAATAATTACTGATTTATATCAAAGTATGAGTTTTAAAGATATTATGACTTCATTATAAACATACTTTTAATAAATTTTAAATTAAAAAAAATAACAAGCTGTGCTATGGATGTCAACAGCAAAGTTGAGAAGCTTGGCTAAGAGTAGCCAGCACATTTTTTGGCAAATTAAAATTTTTTTTTGTTCAAGTATACCTTCTCAATAACTTTGTCAATATATAATTCATTTAATAAATTTACTTTTTTTATAATAAAATGTTGAGCATAATTTCACACAATTTATCCCATTTTTCAAGTTTTTAATAATAATTTGACCAAAATGGACGAAAAATTACTATCTAATATATCCTACGTACTAAGGCAGTATTGTTAAAGAGTACTAAACAAAAATTTTGTTTAAATTGGTTGTTTACTTTAAAATATCATAATAACAATATTGGGGTCTCTAAAACCCAGTGTGCAGGACACGTTACAAAAAATAAGTGTGAAGTTCCAGCACTCAAAGAAAAAACTTGGTAAAATTAACCAGAAAAAGGATATGAAAATGCGTCAAACACTGAATATGGTATTATCAACTGTAAAAAAATAGTTGATTTTATCTAACCTCTAGTAACATGTATAGTTGGTAGAATTTACCAATGAAATAGTGTATTAAACAAACAAAGTTGTACATTAACAATTTTATAGTTTCTTAACCAATTTTTTGTTACCTAACTAGTAAAATGTTGCTTAACTATTTACATAGTTCTTGTTGATTGCTAAACCAAAATAATAGTTGGTTAACCATTTTAATTTGCGTCTTACCTATACTTAATAGTTATTTTAACAATTTTCATTGTTAACTTATTTTCATAGCAATTGTAGAAATAATAAAAGTTATTTAAGTTTGAATTTATTAAGTTATTAATTTATTACAAATACATACACATAAAAGCATTAAGTACATAGGTATAAGAATAAATTAACAAACGTTAAACATTAATCATTAAACATTAAAAACTAAAATCTTAAAACTAACTAAATTAGCTAACAAAAGAATGGCTTCCAGTTGCATCTGCGAACATATAGATGCTAATACTCATTATCTGAAGAAGCGAAAGGTGAAGTAACATTATGATTAAGCCATAAGCTAGTTCTGCAATAATTCAAATTTAGAGGCTGAAGAACGGAACTGTTTGGAGCTGAATTCTGTAATAAAATCAATTTTAGAACATTGCTAACTTCAAAATATATTTTCGAAATATTAAAAAAAATAATTAGCAATAAATTGTAACTTACATTTTCCGATTGCCACTTGGTTAAGAAATTGCAAAACTCAATTTTTAAATTCAGGTTCTTATCCTTAAAGAGTTCATCGAGATCTTTTTTTCTTAAGGCTGCGATTTTTCATTTGGACGAAAAAATTTTCAACAGGTGGCGCGATTATCTAGACTTAAAATTGGATGTCTTTCATTGGTTGGAAAAAATGAAAAGAAAATTTGATTGGTTTTAAAAGGCGGTTTTTTTTAAATCCTTCAAAATATAGTCTAAACAAAACTTCAGTTACAGCACTTATAATACTTGATATTAAAACGATTTCAATTCAGAATATTAAAGGTTACTATGTTAACTACACTATGATATATTTTGAATTGTAATTAATGTGTTTTTTTTTATATAAAATCGCAAATTAAATTAATCAAAATTTTAATCCGTTATCAAAACAGATTAAAAAATATATCATAGTGTTCGGAAAATTCTCCTCTTTCCGTTAAAAAAAAATCATAGTTGTATCTATAACCAATTTTGAGCTGTAACTGAAGTTTTGAAGCAGTTCTAAAAATCGCACCCTTAAATATTTTAACCGCTCCGCGACATGATATCTTAACCTGCAATTGACAATAAGTTCAAATATTTTGAGAGATATAGCACATTAATATAACAAATATATATTTATTTAAATATATAGATACAAATATTAATTATTATTACTTACTTAAGAATTCTTCAAATAAATACTCAAAACCCCACGTAGTACAACGAAAGCGATGAAAACTGAAATATTTTTTAAAAAAGGTTAAGCTTTTTACAATGGCTACTATTTGGACATGTGGCATTAGACAAACTGTACCTGATTCTGAAGCAGGTTTCGAAGCAATAAAACATGCCTCTAAAATTTCTAAAGAGTCGGGATAAAGATTACCAATAATTTTTAATGAAATAACTATTTACAAGGTTATTAACCAACTATTTTGTTTAATTCAACTATGCTCTTGTAGCTTCTGAAAAATTGTAAAAAGTACCAAGATAAAATGTTGCAATACCTATATAGCTCGTTATTTAACTAATAATTGTGGGTTGATATTATCAAACCATTTTGGTACACTACAATTAAGTGTTAAAGAACAACAAACATCAGTAAAAAGAACTATTATCATTGTTAATATACATTCTATGTTTAACAATTTTGAGTTGATTGAATCTACAATTGTAAATTGATTAAATTAAACAAGCTTTCGTTTAAATATACTAAATTTAATGAAATTGTTGTATGACCATTATATCTGGTTAATTTAACCGTTCCTTTTTCTCTGAGTGAGGGTTAATATAATATAATATAAACTATAAGTTAAACATTACATTAAATTGACATAATGTAGTATTTCGAAGTGAAGTTTTAATTTTACTGTATGAGTGTTGAATCACGTATACTCACTAAAATAATAATATTGCCACTTATATGGTCTTACGAAAAATCATAAAAAAACTATTTTTAAACTATGCTACTCGTATAAGCTTATAACCCAATTTTTAATAACTTGCTTTTAAAAACATTTTTAATCATTTATTTATTTTCTTAACAGTTTGCCTTTAAAACGCTCTAATGTTTATTAGAAAGTCATCTAAAACTACTTTTATATGGGAATAAATTGTTCATTTTTCATTTTGATATCTTTCTGTGAGAAAATTCCAGGTTACTGTAAAGTTTGTGTTTACTTCTAAAGCGGAACCCTTCAATGACGATAACAAATAATTACATTTTTGGATTTGACTTAATTTTGATGTAGTTAAGTTTATTCAAACTTGAAATGTATAAATTCTGACAAGTTTAGATATTTTCATTTTAGTTTATTTTAATATTACGTAGGAATAATGCAGATACTACGACAATCGTCAACAATTATAAAATTCCAACTTAGGAATTTGATATGATATCAACTAAGCGACAAATGATAAGTTTTATTTATGTTTACGTCATTTTTAGCGTGAGAAACAATATTTTTATTTTTATACCAGACGAGACAATAATTATTAATTTCTGCCGAGAGTAACGGTAATTTCTAATTTTCAAATATTTTAAATATTCGAGAACAATAAATCGACAATAAGTAAGATGTCAAAAAAATGATAGAATATCAATAAAAAACTACTTACGAATAAGTAAATGAAATACGTAAATAAAATATCTTTTCTGTAATTACGGGTACGGTGTTTTGAGGTACCCCAGCATGAAGGAATTTTTGGAAAAAGTATAATTTCCTAAATTTATTGGCAGCCTTATAACCATAATAATTAATAATCTATCAATAGTGTTTTTTAAGTAATATAAAGCTAAAAGCTTACATTTCAATATGCTATGAAAATACAAAATATTAAAATTAGCAAAGCCCGGTGGCCCAAAATCTTTAAAACCTAACAATAACACCTATCACCTAAAATTACCATTTTTAGCAGCTTTTTAAAACTTTGTTTTAACGGATTTACCGGATTAAAACACCGATAGACATAAACGTAGATAAAAAATATTTTCGCCTTTGCTTATTGAGCCTATTTGCCTACTACTCAACTTTTTCTTCGTTATAATATGCGATTGAAGATGGGAATAACCGTGAAATATAGCCATATAGCATGATGGATATTTTCATAAACAGTATATTTTTTTACGACAAATTATTAATTCATCTTTTTTAAATATTTTTAATCCTGACCTGTCAAGTATATCCTGTGTATACAGCATCCCCCTATCACTTCAATGAGCGAAAATATAAAAAGCCGTCACAAGTATGAGCTCGATTTTAGTTCCTTTTGGTGGCGCTAGTAGTTTATTTTCTAAACAGCTGTTAGTGAGTTAATGTTAAAACTTGATAATTGTATAATAAATTGTGTTTAATCGAAGTAATTGCTTAATTTTTATAGTAATTATAATAATATTGTATTAGAATAGTTAAAAAAGCTGTCTGAAATTTATGATAAATTAATTTTAAATCTTCCGCATATTTAATTTACGACACAACATGAACTATACTACTAGCGCCTCCTATAAGATGTGACAACATAACGCCACTTTCTGTAACATGGAGTGACGGGGTAGCTGGTATACAGTATTTATACCTGGGTGTACCTACTATATAAGTAAGTATTATTATAAAGTGTATACCTGAATACTTGTCACTGTATCTCGGAAATGGAAAAATACGACGAAATAGAAAAATGTATATAAACAAAATTGAAGGAAATGAAATTTTCAACAAAAAATGTCCGATAAGCGATTTTTATGAGAAAAACGGTCTAAAAAAAGTACAAAATTTGCTAACATAAGACTGTAACACTAATTTTTTTGAGGCCCTATTTCAATATAAGATAATATTCGATAATTTAAAAAAAATGATAAGTTTTTGATATCACAATAATTTTGCAATTTTGCAAGAACTCGTTACTGATAATAACTTATTCTTTCTCACATCATGAAATTTAAAACCGCAGTACCTTTGGAACCATCGCACGAAGCCAAGTAAAGAATATTTCACTTTTAGTTCGTTTAGTACATTTCAGCAAATAAAGGCTGATAATTTTGGATAAATCTAAAATGTTTCTATTCGTCACGGGTAAATTTTAAAAATTTACGGTTAGCGGATGATTTTCACTTCAACCCTCCTTCCACTTTTAAAGCTTGAAAGTTGTTATCAGAGATTAAAGTTACAGTTACACATCTATGGTTCCAGTTGTGCTTTGTATAATTTCGAGTTAGCTTGTGGTTTGTGGTGTGGTTGTGGTTAAATTTAATTATATAGTACATATTATGTTAATAATTAATCGGAGTTATAAAAAGATAAAAGCTCTGAAATAGAGCAAGAAACAAAATAGTAAGTTATTGTTAAATTTTATTATATTGATTTTTAAAAACCTAGAATTTATGTGATTCCAAAGAAGTTCGAATAATTTCCAAGCGAAGTGTGGAGTTCTGGGTGGGTTAATTATTATCTACTATTTTGATTTAAATATCGTAAAATTTACTGCGCTCTCTCATGTTAGTCCTTCAATTTTAGAATTTAGTATTTTTGTTTACGTTATTTGCAAATGCTGGCGAATGCAACTACCAGTGGCGTATTTACCCAAGGGCCAAAAAGGCCATGGCCCGGGGCAGCGCAAGCCGTCCCTCGCGCTCAGCTTGCTGCGCATTTTATCAATGTTACCTACACTGAGGGAACAAATAAAAATTAATTTGTTTATTATTAATTTATGGAGCGGCAAACCTTTTGGGCCCAGTGCGCCAAATTTTAAAATACGTCACTGTCAACTTACTGTCAATTATTTTGAAATTACTCTGTTTATTAATTTTTTATTGGCAAATAACGATTTTTTCACCAACACCAGAATATTTTACTTTTTTAAAATCTATTCGAAACTGCTTGCAATATGCTACCGAGTTCTGTAATTTATTTTGAAAGTCTAGGTTTGATTAATTTTATAAAATATTTTAAAAATCTTAAAATATAGATATTTGACAAAAACAAATATGAATTTTCTTTAAATTATTTAAAAGTAGGGAAACCTGCCCAACAGTGAGACATAAACCATTTGACCTAGAGTACTGATTTACTTACCACTATACAAAACTATCTTAACCTACATAAGGATGTCCCAGAACTCAACGTTATCCCTTGAAGGGCATATAGGCCAGTTCATGACTGACCAGAATATCAAAATTTGACCTTAGTAAAAAGTCGTCAGTTTTCGAGATATTTGCACTTTTATAAATTTTGTGCAAATTGACACTTTAAATCAGTTTTTCAAGAGCCACAAGTACGAAAGTTTATATTTTGAAATTGTAATTTTGGTTACAAACCCCTGAATAGACCTGCTATTGATCACAGACTAAAATAAAACTAATAGTGCCATAATTTTAGAAAAAAAAAATGTTTTTGCCTGACTCATAAATTAATTTTTTTTATACGCTAACTTCGGCTCTTCATATTGTAAAAAAAATCTACAAAATTAACCTGGCAAGTTATTTCAAAAAATTGCTTATTTAGTGTAGTTTGCGAAATGGTTATAGCATTTGCTATGTTTTGCTTTAGAAAACAAGATATTTTTATTTTACTGCAAAAGGAGCTCATTGCAAAATTTTCTCATTAATCAGGAATTCAAACGAAAACACTTTTTAAATTTATCAAAGTAGCAGGTATTTATTTAAAACTAAACAAAACACTAGCAAGACGAAATGTCATTAAAAATTAAAGATTGTGCTTTTGTGTTTGTTGTGCATCGTTTCGCTATCATATTGTTCTTCCACTCATTATAACGTTTTTTGCTTTCTTTTGGACCTGTATATTGATTGTGATTTGGATCTATGCAAAACCAATAAATAATATAACGGAATTGAGAGATCGTATTCAGGGGCGGATCCAGAATTTTTTCTGGGGGGGGGGGGGTCGAGACGGTCAAAAAGTGTTCTCAGATTTGGGATTGTCTCCTCATTTCCTTGTTAATTTTAACCGCCTGGGTGGGGCCTATGATCGTATTAATGAAGCGGCACAACAAATAATTGACGCAGGAAGTGCAAGACGGATAAAAAAAAGGTCTTTTTTTAAAAATATGCCGCGCTTGCATTCGACTTGGTGGCAAACAATTTTAACATATTCTTTAAGTTTTATTTGTATTTTGTATAGTTTAAATAAATACCAGCTACTTTGATAAATTTAAAAAGTGTTTTTATTTGAATTTCTGATTATTGAGATAATTTCACAATGAGCTCCTTTTGCAGTAAAATAACAATATCTTGTTTTCTAAAGCAAAACATAGCAAATGTTATAAGCATTTTGCAAACTACATTAAATGAGCAAATTTTTGAAAAACTTGCCAAGTTAATTTGATAGATTTTTTTTACAATATGAAGAGCCGAAGTTAGCGAATAAAGAAAATTAATTAATGAGTCGGTCAAAAAATTCTTTTTTTCTAAAACTATGGAACAATTAGTTTTATTTTAGTCTGTCATCAATAGCAGGTCTATTCAGGGTTGTGTAACCAAAATTACCATTTAAAAATATAAAATTTCGTACCTGTGGCACTTGAAAAACGGATTTAAGGTGTCAATTTTCACAAAATTTATAAAAGTGCGAATATCTCGAAAACTAACGACTTTTTACTAAGGTCATATTTTGATATTCTGGTCAGCCATGAGCTGGCCTATATGCCCTTCAAGGGATAACGTTGAGTTCTGGGGCACCCTGTATATATGAACAATCGAACAATGTATGGATATATTCTTAAAGTTTCCTACTTTTTTTGTAAGAAAAAGCTATAGTTGCATTTGCCTTATACCCATGGCTGTTGGACACTAGTGCCCAACAGTGAGACACCCAATTATTGTTCGCGTAAAAATTAAATATGTCACGTTTTAACGATTAAAATGTTTATTTAAAATAAAAACAAATACATTGGATTATTTATATCAGATATTAATTAACCTGAAGTCTATTTCAAAACAAAATGTAGATTTTTGACGACTTATACTGTTGGGGAAATATACTTGGAATCCAATTTTTTTCTTTCAAGACGCCTCAAACGAGCTATTCCATCACTTCTGAATAGATTAAATTTAGATTTGTCGCTGAATACAACTTTTTTCCAGACTGTTCAGTCTGTTTAGTCTAGCCTTAATATTCTTCTTCGATAACAAGCATTTCTTTGCAGAATGACGGTTAAATAACATTCCATCAACTGATCTTCTTTGAATAGTCCTGGAATTTACATTTAAATAATCAGTTTCAGTAAACAGGCCAAAATTTTTGAAGATGACAGAAACGGTGATTGTTTTGAAGCGTTTAAAATATGTCTGTCGGTTAGTTTCGTGTTTTTTTGACTTCCCAAAGTATTTTATTGGTGTCACATCTTGCTCTGTTCTATACACTATGTATGCACTAATTATTCGTGATATAATTGATTTATTCAAGCCTAAATCCTTTGCTATGTCAATTTGTTTCACACCAGCATTATACAAATTAACAATTCCTTGCCCTAAATCTACCAAAATTGTTTTTTCGCAACCCATCTTTACAAACACCTTTTTATCAAATAAAATACTTACCTCTATGGAATACTGCAAAAAACTGATTAAAAATGCATGAAATACAAAAGTTGCTATAATTATATCCAATGCATAATGCAGCATTAAAAACATTTTTTTAATCTCTGTTTTCCTTATATCTAAATCTTCCAAAACGTAGGATACACTTCAATGGATAATAACAAATCGATTGTAATGGTTAAAACTCCCCAATGGTTTCCAATTTTTTTAAAATTGATTTTATTATGTTTCAATTAGTTGGTTGCTATAATTATGGCCAATACTGTATAGTAGGGTGGGCCAAAAAAAAACTTTTAATTTTCTTTTCCTTAGCTACCATAAAAATATCGTCCAATATGACGAAAAAAAAAATTCTGGTAAAGTTTGAGCTCTTAATATTAATATTAAGAGGTGGCTAATCGTGATTTTTGATTTCCCATTTAAATAACACGGGAAATTTTATTTTTTTTATTTGGAATTTTAATGCGCTTGAACGAATTATCGTCTATTAAAATTTAAAACTTATACTTGTAGGGAATTAAAAGGTCTGGAGTGATTTTTTGCTTAGTCGACTTGTCAAGTGTATAAATGGGACATTTATTATTTTTTTTTGAATGATTAATTCTTTTAAGTGTTATTGATATTTCGTAAAAATTTTACTATTTTACCGAAGAACACTCGATAAACTTTACGTAAAATATGATGTTTTATGTTTTTGAGCCATTATTTTGTGATCGAGTATAAATAATTGTGAAAATCTTCATTGAATACTTGAGGTTCTACTCAAACCTCCAATAACTTTTAAACGAGTCGACTTAGCGAAAAATAATTTCAGACCTTTTTTGTAGATCGTTTAATTTCCTAGAAGTATGAGTTTTAAATTTTATTAAACGATAATTTAGTGTTGGCACTCTTGTCTTGCTTTTTCTTGTTCTTGTCTTGTCTTGTCTTGCTCATACAAGACAAGACTTGGTGATTCAATTGCAAGACAAGACAAGATATTTTTAGCAAGAAGTCTTGCGAGACAAGACAAGAAATTTGCAAGAACAAGAAATCTTGCCAAAATTTTTCTATTTTTTTAAATAAAATTGGTACTAATAATAATGATAACTTGACGCAATATTAAATAGCTACACTATAAAGAGTTCGTTTTAATTTAATTATTTATGATATATTAATTTAATAAATTTTCGTATATTTTTAAAGAAGGAAGCAATTTTTTTTCAATTTAGTTTCATTGATAAAGATTTAAAAATTTTCATTTTTGAAAAACCAGCAATAATATATTTTATAAAATATGAAAGTTCTTTTGTTATTATTTATTAAAACACGGTATTTGAACAATCAGGGCCGGCCCTAGAGCCGAGCCAGTGAGGCCATGGCATTGGGGTGAACGGCAGATTGGGGCGCCAAATACATTATATATTGTGAAAAAAAATTTTAAATCAATTTTGCACAAAATATTAGGATGCCCTGAAACTTGAATTTATTTTACAGTAAATTAAAACAATGATACCTACGTTATATTATGTACCAAAAAAATTATCAATTAAAAATAAAATTGTAGGTTTGTAAACACATTTGTTTAAAATTTTCGAATGTTAATCGGCGTCTTTAAGGGATTATTTTTGAGGTATTTATGGTGACCTAGGAAGCGGCAAACTTTGAATCCCATCTGGAATATTTTATACAGTGTCGATCTTTTCCGTATTTTATTGGTCATATATATATCTATATATGTGGCTGGCTACCTACTATATGTATGAATAAAGGAATAAAAAATTAAATTTTTTTAATGCATTATTTTTAATAATAATTAATGCTCAAAAATAATGCAGATACTTGAAATAATTCGAATTATATTAATAATTAAATAATAAACATTACTTGAATTATTTTTGAATTAACGAAAATATATCAAATAATTCATTGGAATTATATGTTTTGTTTTAGTTATTTTGTTTTGTTACACAAATGAATAAAAATACTGGTACAACTGTTTTTGGTGCGGGTGCTGTTTACATAAAACGTCGCTATAGTCATACTCATAATGAGACGCGGCATATTTTCGATTAAATATTACACTTTACACTGATGCTAATATTGAATATAAACTTTCTTATTGAAAATTTAACGAGCTTCAATTTTTATACACACTATTTTTTCGTAAAGTTCATAATTTTGGAGCTATTATTGAAAAACCATAAATTGTCACTTAAAATCTAAGATGGTAGACACTTCCGGACTTCGGAGGGATGGCGACTTTTTTTGGTTAAACAGTGACCTAAGACGAAACTTTCTGCCTGGTTTGAAAACTTTATTATTTATTGCAAGGCAAAACCCCCTATTTCCAGGACTATATACCATCCGACAACACTTATATTTTATTTATATTTCTTATTTAATCTTCCTACTTCTCTTAAAGTTTTATATATTAATTTTCAATAAAGATTAAAGTTTAATATAAAAATTAAAATATTTATTAATATCTAATTCATATTTTGGGTTAACAAAAAATTTTTCTGATGGGGCGCCTCAAATGCTTGGGCCGGCCCTGTGAACAATTGAACAAAGATCTTTAATTGATACTTTCTTTGAACCTTAAAACGGGAATTTCCAAATTTTTTCTATAGAGCGTAAACTTTGTAAAGAGTAAATTATTACATTTACAAAGATCTTAAATTAATACTTTCTTTGAATCTTACAACTGGAATTTCCAAATTTTTACAATTGAGAGCCTTTAAGTGTTACCCAATGGTAAATAACTTACCTGATGGTAAATTTGTAAAGAGTAAATTGAATAATATTTATGTAAATCCTAAATTTATAATTTAAAATGTTTGTTAGTAAAGCCCTGCGAGAGATTTGGACAATTTCCAGTGACGGAACTAACGTGCGCAGATAATAATATAAAATAATGCAATAAAACATTTTTTAAAGTATACATATTTACAAAATTGCAAAGACTTTATTGGAAAGTTACAAAAAAATATTATATTTCTTATAAAAAATTTTTATAAACAAAATACAATTTTATTAAAAGACAAGAAATTACTTTTGCGAGTGGGCAAAATTTTTAAGTTCCGCCACTGAAGCAGATACGAGTATAAAGAAATTGAAGGAAGAATTAAAATTTAAACGAAGAATTAAGTTGAAATTAAAATTTTTCATTGGTAAATTTTAACTTAATTCGGCACTGAAATTTTAATGTAGGTATCATCATTTATTTATAAAGTATACAATACAAAGCCCTGTGCTTTTATTATTTTTATTATTATTAAAATGATTTTCATCAGTGGAAATAAACGAGTAAACGGCATATTGGACTTCTTGTTAAAAGATTAGAAATATTTGTAAAGGATATAACCAAAAATAATAAAAATATGAAGGGGGGGGGGGTTATGAAATATTGAAAGTCATTCTGCAAGACAAGAAATAGCAAGACTCTCGCAAGACAAGACGAGACGTAACCTTGCAAGAGTTGAGCAAGACAAGACTTGAAACAATTCTTGTCTTGCCTAAGCAAGACAAGACAAGACTTTTATAAGTCTTGCGAGACTTCTGGTCTCGGCCAACACTACGATAATTCGTTCAAGCGCATTAAAATTCCAATTAAAAAAATTTTAATTTCCCGTGTTATTGAAATGGGAAATCAAAAATCACGATTAGCCACCTCTTAATATTAAGAGCTAAAACTTTTTCAGATTTTTTTTTTCGTCATCTTGAACGATATTTTCATGGTAGCTAAAGAAAAGAAAATTAAAAGTTTTTTTTGGTCCACCCTACTGTATAGGTAATATACATATAATATAAACAATATCTCTTTTGTAATTTACATATATATTTACAATATGTAATGTGTACCATGCAGGCCCGACGAAAGGGGCGATTCCCCTGGATCAATCAAAATCCTGAAATCATATTAAACATATATATTTTCCCAAGTGCGGATCCACGCTGGATGGGGGGGGGGGGAATTATCCTCACGAATAGATTAAGTAGATTCTAAAACTCAATTAGCCTCCAGAATCGAGGTCTGGATTCGCACTTGTATTTTCATGTCAGAATCGTAATTGTATTATCATTGATCATTTCCTATATGATCTTACCGCTATATGAGCGGTGTAAGCGAAACTTTTTATTAAAATGTTAATCCAAGGAATCTCTCCTTGAATTTTGCCATAGACCATTTTACCTAGACCAATTTACCGTCGACTATATTTCCTTAGACTATTTTACCTACAGTCATCTGCGCGCGGATATTTCTTTTCTGCGGACAATTTCGCTAAAGAAACATTACAAATTAACAGTAACCTACATAACCGAACCATATCTTTGCGCAGATATCTTTCACGGGCGATTTCGTTAAAGAAAAATCATAAACTAACATGGGCTTACTTACTTTATTCAAGTAGGTAATTATTACATTATTTTAATGTTTTTAAAAGTTTTTTATTATTATGCAGTCTTTCAAGAACACTAACGAAACAATATGTACATACTTCCAATACATAATACCTGGTATTGGTAATTTTCCTAGTAATCATAACAGCGACGGCGCCAGCATTTTTGAAATGGGTGGGCACAAATTGGGCCTAATATATTTGGGGTGGGCAAAAGCACACAAAATTTATAAATAAACTCAAAAAAGTACATTATTAAAATAAGCACCTAAATAATTTAGGTGGGCACTTGGGTGGGCACTCCAATCAACAGGGTGAGCACTTGCCACTCCTGGCGCCGTCACTGAATCATAAAACGATGGCTTAGGCAGGGCCGGATTATTAATGTATGCGCCCCTAGGCAAACATTTTTAAGCCCCCCCCCCCCCAAATAAATGTTTCTAGAAATTTTCCAGCTTTATATTCGATATTCCTAAATTTTTGAAATTTAACTTGAAATTCTTGTCCTACAAATACATATTCATTTATCTTAAAATGAGATCTCGCGGAGGCACCAATTTTTTTTAAATTATTTTCTTATTTTGTGATAGCATTGACTATAGGAATTATCAAGACACGCAGCCATATGGAAGAATTGTAAATTCTATGTCCCTCTCACTCGAACGCACATCGCGCACTATACTGTCCACACGTTCTAATGGAATGGATCGCGAGATTAATAATTGTTAATGGGGATTTACATTGAAAATTAGCGCCATCTAGTTGTCGCGACAATTTAGTATTGCATTAAAACATATATGGCTGCGTGTCTTGATAACTACTATAGTCAATGGTGATAGTTTTATACTCCTGAGTCGATTTTACTTTAGTTAGATTTTTGGGATATCTGATATTCATAACTAATAAAAAATATTAAAAGAACATTGTAGGAGAGGGGGCTAGTTGTTACAATTTTCACTTATCATTTTTTTCACGCTTGCACAGATCCTTTAATAAAATTCTGAAAAAGCTACCTTATAGTCTAAAATGTCCTTTGTACATCTGTAATTTTTAATTAGTAGAAAATATTAAGTTTGCGGGTGTACAATTGTTTTCTTCAAGCAATCCAAAGTGTAACAACTTGCCCCATAACGGGGCAAGTTGTTACACCTGGTGGGGCAAGTTGTTACTGATGGGCTAGATAAAGTACAAACACAATAAAGTTCAATATTTGTATTTTAATTACTTCAAATTAATCAGTATCCGACATACAATGAATACACATATAGAAATCGTCACCACAGCCGCAAGAAACATGTGCCTACTTTTTACAGCTAGTGCACTGAATCTAATCAGCATTTCTTGAGGTAAAATAAAAATATCAGTATTACTGTTCCTAATGGTTCCTAATGTTCTAGAGTCCGCCCAGTTTTTAAAATTAACATTGTTCAAACAGATAATTATTTTTACCTGCATAAAATTAAAATTTTACCTGGCAAAAATATTAGCAAATTTACATAAAAATTTTCATGTAAATTTGACGTCAAATTTAACGTCGTGTCATACAGGCTTTACAGTAACAACATGCCTCACAAGCACTGAAACAACTAGCCCCAATGTCACAAAAAAGGTTATGTTGTTGCCCTTGCAAGGATTAGTTTAATTATTTAGAAAATTACTAATACAAACTTAAGAGTAATGTTTCGGCTTTGAAATGCTATAAATACATTCGTCCGTGAAAAATGAATTTTCATTATTACAGGGAATTGCATGATTAAAAAAGTTTTATATTTCATCCATTAATGGTACATGAATAGGGGAATATTCAGTTGTGATTGTGGTGCAGTTACCAGCAGGCGAATTAAGTTATTGCATTTGTAACAACTAGCCCCTGTAACAACTAGCCCCCCTCTCCCCTATTCGATAATATTTTATTATTATGACAAAATACATATTGCAAAAATTTAATTCCTTTTGAATAAAATTTAAAATTTCCTACTAATTCTTCAATATTTTCAATAAAGTATTTGAATTGAATGGACTGTTCAGAAAATTCCATGTTCAATTCTTCACATGTTTGGAGATTTTGTGAATGATTGCGTAATTCGCCATCATCAAGGTTTTTCAAATTATTTAAAAATCCATCAAAAAAAATCAATTTTGCTATAGTCAATAACCCTTTTTTTCAATTCTTCTTATAATCTGTCTATAATTGCAAGTAAGTGTTAATTCTCATTTCAGTTTTCCCACCAAACCCGACTTCACCATGCTTACTTTTGCCAAACTGTCTTCGTTTTTATATTTATAAATATTCGACAATTCTTTTCCACGTTTTTCGTAAACGTCATACGAGTATACTGAACTCGAAACCGAAAGTATCCTAATACTGAATTGTAGAATTTGGTTGAAACAGCAATTAATTGATAAATCTGTTTCTATTTTTTGAAGAGATTTGCTGACTTTGTCACATTTATTCAAAATGACGGACCAAAATTCAGTTAAAATTCAATGATCAATGAATTTCAATAATCCAAAAATTTGGAGTAACCTATTTGCTTAAGCCTTTAAGTGGTTTTTTAGTTTCTTTATTAGGTCAAATAATTTGAGCGCCCCTTTCCTACTCGGCGCCCCTAGGCAGTTGCCTAGTTTGCCTATTGGTTAATCCGGCCCTGGGCTTAGGTCATACAGATTTACTTTCCGCTATTTCTTTTAAAACCCTCAGAAAAAGTAGACAACATCTACTTACATGTGCTACGATTGTAGATGCGACATCTGCGTGATAGCGACTGAACTAAACATTACAAAAATATACAAGGGAAGTTAAACATTTTGTATTTTTTGTAATTACACTTTTAATATGACAATATAGGATTGCAAATAAATTTCAAATTTATGCGTCCACAAGTTTTGAAAGTTTAAACTTTTTCAGTTTTTTTATTTTGTCTCGCGCAACATTTGTGCGCATTTGTACAAAGCTAACAAGTGCGGCTGCGCTTCAAGAACAAGATTACGTTGGTTAGTTACTGTAGCGTTAGTGTATTGTTTTGTTAAGTGTATTAGGTAAATATAATCCAAATTATTATTCTAAAAATTGCTAATATGACTGTTAGTACAAATGTAAAAATGATCACAGTTCAAAATTGTGGGGATATTGTCAATTATTTAATAAATAATGTACATTTTGATCGTTTTTCATACGCCGATAAACTATGTTACAGAAATGGCTAGGCCGTGTCCGATCTACGATCTTAGTAAGACATTAGTTAATATCGGGAAACCAAATAGAACATTTAATAATAATTGGTATGACAAACATAAAAAATAAATAAAATATTTTGTTGGTCCTGTGTATTTTTTGCAAACAGAACTGTTGGTGAAATGGTTTGGTTTATACTGGTTATATCGATCTAAAAAATGGCTATGTTGGCTATAGGGACCGTGTGCGAGTACAAGTAGCGCTGCGCAACGGCGTGTTTTGTAACTAGCGACAGGAGAGCTTCCACAGTTACGAGTTTGAATTTATGGTAGCAAGTGCTTTATTGGTTTTAACTATTTCAAATAAAGAAAATAAAAGAGGAAACAGTAATTATAATAGTAATAGTTATTGGTTGTACAAAATACGTATGGTAATACGGAATATAACATTCGTTTTTATAAATTTCCTCCCAATAATAACATAGGAAGCATTCGTCATCAACAATGGATTATCATTTTTTTCTATAATAATGTCATCTGGGCTTGCACATAACCACGGATAATCTGAAAATATTATTAAACCACATTCTAAAATTTCTACATTGTAAATGTTTTCATATGCTTTTCTTGCAATAATTTCGGTTTGAAGACCATATTTGACGTTTTATGCAGTTCTTCCTATCAAAGTACGTGGATTTAAAAATTCTTCTGTCAATTTGATTGGATTTTTTCTGGTCAATGTTTTTATTTAGTGTGCTTTTGAGCTTGCAGATATTCTTATACCAAACATCGCTGTTTGATTGCAACATCGTTTTTTCGAATTATACCCTTCCTTCTGATGAAGTTTTAATATAAATGTCGTAAAATGCCTTTTCCGCTTCTTCAATATTAAATATATTGCAATGCCTCACATTTTGAATAACATCTGCATCCGCAAACATGTAACTTAGAATATTTTCAATTTGATTTTTAGTAATAGCACTGAATACATTAATGAAAATCTCATTAATATACACTTCCCACAAAATCTTTCTGCTTCTATTTTTACATCTTCTTTCAAACCATTTCTTAAATCACAGTTTATTTCTTTCTTTATAATATTGAAAATATCTGAAACCTTACTGTTCACTTTCGGAGATTTTCTTTTTTGAAAAAGTGCTTGAAAGGTTTTGCCTTTAGAATATTTTTCTTTACCAAAAGCAGAAGGCTTGATCCATTCACACGGTTTATCGGTTTTGGATGTTATCGGATCAAGCATAAAATAATATCAAGTCTAATATAAACATCATGAGTTATGTATACATTGTTAAGAACAATAAAATATTTGGCATAGGTAGTCTAAATATGAATTCATTCATTGTTTGTCAACAATCAACTAAAATTCTCAAAAATATAAATATTCGAATACGAATCGCGAAACTTTTTCATTGTTACTGATACATTGATAAAATTAAAAATTATAAAAACAATGAAAAAATTATAAATCCGCAGGTCAGCAATCGCGTACTTACTCATAAGGCTTTACGCGTGCACGATTATTAATAATAAAATAATATACTTACATAATATAATTTAACATTGTAAGGTGGTAGATTTATAGATGACTGTTTAATTATATTTGCCGAAATGAAGGTTTCATGCGGATTAACATTTTCTATCACATTCAAAACATGACATGACAGGTTTTTCTCTTTTTTTTAAACTAGATTGCGGTAGTATCACACAATTAAATATAACTACTAAATTACTCCTTTTTGTAATAGTTTTAACATAAATACTGCGCTATTTTGCTACTACCCATCTCCCGTCAGTTAGGCGAGTTGTGTCCGCTAGAGTCGAAATTGGCGCTGGCGCTAATTTCACGCACGGTCTCTATAAGCCAACAGCCAAGACCACCTTCGCGCTTATTGTTTTTTTTTTATTATAAAAAAAATTTATTTTGTTCTGCCAATAAAATAGCAGTATATCGACAATATTGAGCATCGCACATAAAATAGAAATTCATTTAATTCTTTAGAATTAAAGGTGCGCGACTATGTATTACATGAGCTGGCGCTGGTTGTACTTTGCACAATACAATATTTTCCACGACATAATAGGTATTGCACTGAAAAAAATTCCAAGAGACAACAAGATATAAACGACAGAAAAGTACAAATTAACGACAGTAACCGACAGATACAGTCGGATTTCCATACTTCTTAAGTCTTAATTTTTCTTTCAAGTCCGTGACTAATTTTGGCTTTGGAGGTTTCACAATATTTTTCTGTCTCACAATAGCTAAACGGCGTTTGGGTTTTGAATACCTTCTCCATATTTTTTCCTAATAAATAAAAATTTTGATTTCATGACTTAAATCTCTGCTAATAAGTTCCGTATTGTCATCGTGCTTATGACTACATTGTGTTGTAAAAAGCGAAACTTTATCGCTTGTAGAATGATACAAGTACAATCTAGCTGGACATTCGTTAACCCTATATTTTCTTGCAGAGCAGCGGTACTCGACTTGGCATCCATCTAAAGTATTTTTTCTTCATGCAATTTTACATATGGGGCATTCCACGCCAAATCGGACATAATTTTGCTTTTGCATCTCGGATTTTTTTGAAATTTTTTTTTATTTTAGTACTAGTTGAGACTAGCCTCCGTGACTTTTTTCAATTGTTTTAATTATGTCATTCAAGAGATATACATTTTTAGAAAATTACGTTACTTTTTTTTTAAAATGCTCATAACTCAGCGAATTTTTTTTTTTTTTTGAAAATGTTTCTTACAAAATGTACTTTCTACAAAAAATATCAAAAAATATTTTAAAATAATATTTCTATTAGATTTTCAAGTTTTTAAAATAAATCGCCATTTTTAACAATGTTTGTACTGATCGATTTTCTATAAAATTTTTTTTAAAAAACTGTTATCCATTTAACAAATTTTAAGTTTAGTCTCATCGTGGGCAAACGATGGGTTCTATTTTTTTTAAAATTTTTAATTATTGTTATTAAATAAATTTTTTATTAATTATAATTATTAGCTCTTGAAAATAGCTTTAGCTATTATTAGCTCACTATTGATATTCATTTTTAATAAATTTTTTTAAAAATACGTTATTTATTCTTAAAATGTTTATGAAGTCTACAAATAATTTAGTAAATGGAACGTTTTTTTTTGAAAATGTTTTTTTGAAAATGGGATCTAGTTTTTTCTAGAATTTTTAATTATCAAGATTATATAAGTTTTTAAAAAATTACGTTAGGTACTTGTTTTTGAAATTCTTATAACTCCGCAAATAATTGACCAAAAAGCACGTATTTTTTTAAATGTTTCTTTTAAAACGTACTTTCTATAAAAAATATAGAAACATTTTTGAAAACAATATTATTATTTGATTTTCAAGTTTCAAAAATATATCGTAATTTTTAACAATGTATGTACTGATCAATTCTTTTTAAAACTTTTTAATTTTCAAGATTTTAGTTATTCATGTTAAAAATATGTATGTAAACACGGATAATAAAAAAAATAAAATTTAAAAATTCGGAAAAAATAGATCCCAATGCTTGCCCATTATGAGACTAGGCTTAAAGCTTGTTAAATGGATAACAGTTTTTTCCAAAATTTTTTAAAGAAAATCGATCAGTACATACATTGTTAAAAAGTACGATTTATTTTTGAAACTTAAAAATCAAACAGTAATTACGTTTTTAAAAATTTTTCAATATTTTTTATACAAAGTACGTTTTAAAAGAAATATTTTGAAAAAAAAACGTTCCATTTGGTCAATTATTTATTGCGGATTTATGAGTATTTCAAGAACAAGTAACGTAATTTTTTAAAAATTTATATAATCTCAACAATTAAAAATTCGAAAAATGAACCCATCGTTTGCCCATGATGAGACTAGGCTTAAAATTTGTTAAATGGATAACAGTTATTTACAAAAAATTTTAAAGAAAATCGATCAGTACAAACATTGTTAAAAATGACGATTTATTTTTAAAACTTGAAAATCTAATAGTAATATTGCTTTAAAAGACTTGTTGATATTTTTTGTAGAAAGTGCATTTTACAAGAAACATTTTAAAAAAAGAAACGTGCCATTTGGTAAATTATTCGCGAAGTTATGAGCATTTCAAAAAAAAATCTATATCTCTTGAATGACATGATACAAAAATTTTAAAAAAGTAATAGAGGCTAGTTTCAAATAGTACTAAAAGAAAAAAAATTTCAAAAAAATCCGAGATGCAAAAGCTAAATGGTGTCCGATTTGGCGTGGAATGCCCCATATATATTTTGAAAAAACTTCTTGCTGTGCTTCTTTTGAAGAATCAAATTCTTGACTTTTCCTCCAAATACGATTTGATTGCAGCTTTCTTTTAGGTTCTGAGACACTTTCATCACAATTCGACTCAATTTCGTGAAAAGGAAGCTCCAAGATCTGTGGTCAGAGTGCCGTTAATTTTAATAATTATTAACACTTATTATTTAAAATCGTATTAATTGTTTAATTAAATATTTAAAGATTTGCTTAAAAAATAACTGTATACTCCCAAATTTTTTTTTCGGTACAATTACCTAGCTACACCACTGGTCTAACCTCCCCCACTACAAACATAATTTCTACTACGCCCTTGAATATACTGGTTTACACCTGTATCTTAGGGTGGTCCTTAGTGTTATGGGTAAAATTGTTTTTTTAAATTCGATGCTCCCACCCACTAAACTTATTCCTTTTGGTGTTTCATCATATCAGAAAAAAAAATAGAAGGAATTCAGTAATGTTTCATGGTTAAAAAAACATTACAAAAAAAAAGTTTTAATGCCTTGGGCGACCATTAAACATTGCTGGATGGCTTCTATTTTTTTTCTGACGTGATAAAACACCAACAAGTATAATTTTAGTGGGTGGGAGCGTCAAATTAAAAAAAAAATTTTTACCCATAATACTAAGGACCACCCTACTGTATCTGTAGTGTAAAGCTTGAGTGACATTATCAAACTCTGGTTAAATTTTCGTTAAACTTTCTTGTCAAACATTTATGCTTCAAAGTTTGATCAAAATTAGTCCATAATTAAAGTATAATATTTTTTTGTATTTTTGTAGGAGGGGGTGCTAGCTTGAAGTGGGTTACTTTTACTGCTATTCGTAAACATTGACAGTTTAACCCTTAAGCTAAAGGGCAAACCATCCTTGGAATTTTGAATGAAAAGATGGGTCTGATAAAAAGATCGGTTTAATCAAATTAGATGTTCAAATTGTTCACCACCAGCTTCCATGCAATAATACAAGTTTTGTTCAAAACGTGCCCTGACATTCTGAAGCATTTGTGCGGTTATCAGACGGGTTTTTTAAATTTAAAGCCGGGTTTTTAATGTTTTTCTTAAACAATAGTAAATTTGAAAAATTGTTTTCATTAGAATTTTCAGATATAATATTGCCATTATTTGCGCCGTTTATTTCTTTCTCGTTATTGTATTCGAACATAATATTAAAATTTATATTTGCCATCGGGTATTCATCAGACTTCGTTTTACAGAATTTTTATTTATTTTAACATGTTTAGAAATACATTTTTATTATAATATTTTAAATGTAATTACAAAAGTACATTTATATTTCAAATAAGTATTTATGTAAAATAATAGAAACTCTACTCCGAGCAAAAGGGTGGACAATAATCCAAAATGAAAACTCCACTCGCTCCCATTTAACAATTTATTGTATTTATCGTAAACAAGAAATTGTAGTTATTGGAGTTTAACAACGGCTTAATTAAATAAAAATGAGTAAATCTTCTGTAAATGTTATCAAATTATGTCCTTAATTTTATCACGTTATCGCGACTCGTCTGTAATGATTTTGGTTGATGGTAATTAAAATTCTTAATTTCCAATTTGGTTTATAATTTCTTAATTGTCTTAATTTTATAATTTTTTATCCCCTTTTTATTATATAAACAAAACCTTCAATTGAATAAAATCACAAAAAATATTTAAATCACCATAGAAGCGCAAATAACATAATTATTGATAATGACTAATTAGTCATGCTTCAATACCTGCTAGTTATGCTTGAATTAGATCAGAAAGATGACAACAATTATCGAAAACAAGCTAATAACTTATAATGTAACTTCAAATTGTCAATCAAATAACATGTTTTCTAGTTAAAAGAAGAATTGAAGACAATACCCTTCTTTCATACAATTTCTTGTAAATAAACTAATTAATCTTAAATCGATAATTGTGTCGAACATATGTCAAGTATACACTACTCAAAAACAAATAATATCAGGTATATGAAGCTCATCCACAATCAACAAAATCAGTTATTAGCTTATTAAGCATCAGATAGTACTACACTGGCTCACAGAATTATTGGCACAGCCCTATGTTAGCAATGTAATCTGTGTCTTTTCAAGACTATTTTTGACCCATAACAACCACTTTTACAGCAAAACTTTTAAGACATTTTGGTTGCAAATTTCATGGCTTTCAATTTTGTTTATATACATTTTTCCATTTTTTCGCTCCATTTCTAACTGACAGCGACTTAAACAAAACTCTGTAAAATGCAAAAATTAATTTCAGCTGTATCGCAAAAACGGTGCGATAAAATAGAAAACTGAATAGGTAGTTTTTCTTGTAAATTTCATTCCCTACATTTTTATTCATATACATTTTTCTATTTTGTCGTACCGTTTTCCAGATACAGCTGAAATTATTTTTTGCATTTTACAGAGTTTTGTTTAAGTTTTGCTGTAAAATTAATTGTTATGTGCCAAAAATTGTCTTGAAAAGGCACAAATTACATTGCTAACATAGGGCTGTGCCAATAATTCTGTGAGCCAGTGTAAGTAGTATAGTGGTATTAAGTATTAATAAAAATATAGTGACAAAATTGTGCTTGGTTCCGTACCCGTAACAAAAGTTACAGTGAAATCGTTATGCCGGCTGTACCACAGAACATATATGTATTATTTCGGTCTAGGACATTTGAATGCGGCCGGTTGAACGCGTCCGTTTGAACGCAGAGCCGTTTGAACGTTTGAACGCAGGGACGTTTGAACGCGAGGACGTTTAAACGCGAGAACTTAGATGCAATTGCACTCCTCGCTCTAATTATATTATATTTACAGAACTTAACCATTGATTTCATAATTATGAGAAATGAGTTTGGGCACGAGTTTGAAGAGTATCAAAAATCTTACGGACCCTTACGTGGAGAGGGGGGATCAAAAATTGTCCTGGCATAATTATTTATGAACGCTCCTTTATCAAAGTAGTTTGAATTATAAACCCCCCCTCCCAATAACAAATTTTAAGTATTAATTTTGATGTCAGGGCTCAGGGGTAATGGAGAATTGTTCTGCTTACACAATCTAATTCCATATTAAAAATTCTCCATTATCACTGATTTCAAAATTAAAATTTAAAAATATTTTTAAACACGATTTTTAATAGGATTGCCAACCTTTAAAAATTCCAAGATAAGCCCCCTCGATTTGATATTTAATAGTAAACATTAATATTAATATTTAAGAGTATTACATTAAATCTAAAGCTAGCCACTCACGTTTCTGCGCAGCAGTACGTTTCTGCAGGATTGAACTTGGTCGGATGAGATCGGTCTGCAGAATCGTACTGCGGCGCAGGAACGTGAGTGGCTAACTTAATAAACGATGTGTAAAAGTGCGATCAGCAGGCAAAGTTCCAAGATGGAAATTTTAAGCAAGAGAAGAAAACCGATATTTCATAACGATCGAGATTCATATTATGTTTTTGATCGAAAAAGTGCTTGTGGGACTAAAGACTTTTGGAGATGTGATAAATGGAACATCGATGGTACATCTCGCTGTAAAGCACGAAGTCATGTTTGTAAAGGTGTAATCATAAAAAAAATAAATCACCATTGTCACGATAGTGCTGCAATGCAAATGGAAGCTAATATTAGTCAAACCGCAATGAAGAAAAGAGCTGCAGAGACAATGGTGCAGCCTTCATAAATGATAATTAATGAGTGTGTAATTGGTTTATCAGTAAGTGCTAAAGTGGCTCTACCCAAAAACCAAGCACTAAAGAATTATGATTAGAAGGAAAAAAAATGAAATTGGTAAAGCACCTCCGGCACCAACCCATTTAGAGGATTTAATTATTCCGGAAGAATATACAATGTTCAAAGCAAATGGTGTTTTAGAAAAGTTTTTTTCTGGTTTGTGGATGGTACCTTCTCTTCAGCACTACAATTATTCTATCAGGTTTATGTAATTATGGCTCAGCGATTTGGAGGTGTGCACTCTGACGTTTACATGCTGTTGCAAAATAAACAAAGTGTTTCACATTTTCATATATGATCACTGCACTAAAATTGTTAGAGCCAAATTTAGAAGGTTTCCCCAATGCGGAAATACTGGGATGTATGTTTCATTTAACAAAAAATTTAAAGATGCACATCGGAACCCTACACCTTTTGCATAAGGTTGGTTTATGCAAAACGTCGACGCACGCACCGCACGAGTCCAAATAAAGTTGAAGGATTGAATTTCTGTAGGAGGGTTTATGCACTTAGTTTACGCGCGTGAATTTTAGCGGCGTGCGCACATAAACTCTCCTCAAGAAATTCCATACTTCAACTTTATTTAGACGCGTTCGTTGCGTGCGTCGACGTTTTGCATAAATGAAGAACCTGATTTTGCATTATCAGTTCGGATGATAACATCTCTGGCATTTGTTCCGATTGAAGATTTAGATGAAGCAGTAGAGCAGTTATCGAACGTATTGCCAATAGAATTAGAACCCGCTTTACAATGGTTTGAAGACAATTACATAGGAAGAGCAAACCGCCGAGGAAATGGTAGACGTCTTTTAATGTTTACACCTCAGCTTTGGTCTGTATATATCACCGCGTCATGAATAATGTAGACAGAACAAACAATCATACCGAGGCAACACTTAGACGGTTACAAACCGAATTGTTTGGTTAAAATGGTTAATATCGACAAACTTTTTGTTTCTTCCAAATCCAGTTAGTTTTTATTTGTTTGTACTTAAGCTTCTGTAGTTTTATTCTTTTCAATGTAAAAAAAGGTTACATTTATTATATTTATTCTTAATTTATTATTATATTTAAATATAATGGGGGGGGGGGGGTGCAATTGCATCTAAATTCTCTGAGTTCAAACGTCTCCGTGTTCAAACGTCCCTGCGTTCAAACGGTTCTGCGTTCAAACTGCCGCATTCAAATGTTTGGTTTCGGTATTATTTACACTCTGTACACTCTCGCCGAGACAGGGCGAGAACGAGAATGGAGATGGAAGCACTCGCTTCGCCGGTCTCAGTGTTTCTCGCTAGCTCTTCATCGTCCATCCTAAGTCGTTTTTTTTTTGTCAGAGTCAAAGGGTCTCGTTTGACTTGCGAATGTCTTCTTATACACTCTCGCATCCCCCAGTCGAAAATTACGAGATAAATTATTTTTATTTGTTTTGCTAATACAGTAGAACCTCTAGAGCTCGACCCCCTCAAGATCGACAATTCTGAGAATTTCCTTTGTTTTGATAATTATGAGCTTATGACTCACAAGTTGTGAGCTTATCTCGCCACGACTCGGAGTTCAGCACGTAGGCAGACAGATTGATTACCTACTTTATAAATGCTTACATGATAATAATAAAATAACAACATTCTCAATGCTAAAATAAAGGGTAATTAAATTTAAAAAAGAGATTTATTCCGAAATTAATAAAAATAAAATTTTTCCATTCTATTTGTATAGTTTTATAATTTTGTAACGCATATAGTCATAATTTTGCCACTTTCACTATGTGAAGTCAAAATGCATCACAAAATAAAAAAATGTAAAATGTTCATTTGTATATTCGTATTTTAAAATTAAATCATTAAGTTTGCTGGGTAAGTATGTAGTGCAAATGAATTCTTATCATAATCAAGAATAACATGATATTAGCTCTGTTTGTTATCAAAATCCGGTGCACCGAGTACGGAGTAACTAGTGTAACGAGTGCTACTCAGAATTCGCTAATGCGCCGGTGCAGCCAACAATCTGTAACTGTTAACAAACGCCTTTAGTCTTTAGTACTCTTAGTTCGGGATTGATAATTATGATTAATCGATAAAAAGTAGAAAAAACAGTTGATTTTCAAAAAGATTATTATTTAAAGAATTGTAAATATGGGAGTAGCCAACATATAAATAGTAGGATATTGCTAATTTCAAGTTTTTCCACCTATCAGTTGTTTCTGCACTCGCTACACTACATAATTTTGTTGGAGTAAAAAGTGTAGTCCAGAGTACTCCGGGACTACGCGCATTTTCATAACAAACGGGTTGTACTAACTGCACTTTTTGCACTGATGCATACCAAACGCTTTTAGAGTACTAAGTGTAGTTCGGGTTGCACTAGGACTGTGATAACAAACAGAGCTATTGTGTTTGCAGATTTCAGTTACAAAGTTTTGATATTTATTTCTACCGTTTCATCGACACTTTTGCTTCGTTGACAGGAAATGGGTCCCATTTACATATGTCGAACTTGAGAGGTTTTACTGTAATGCACTATTCTAGTATCTTTATTAATTTATTACATTAGTAAGTAATAATTTATTTATAATTTATAATTCTTTATTACAAACCATGCTATTTGCAAATTATTTATTAATTTTATTGTAAAACTATAGAAAAGGATCATTTTATACACATCTATGATCTATGTGTAAAATGATCCCCCTCACGATGAAAAATGATGCAAAATAAAATAAGTAATTTTACTAAAACAACTTTAATATGTAATATTAGTTATCTTTTTATTCAACATATTTATGTAAGGGAGATGTGTACCAGGTATGAGACGGGTTTTGTTTTCAAGCCAAAACTTTTTATAGAAACCAAATATACCGAATATCTTATACTCCATTCGAAAGCTAATGATCATACGCAACTTTTTGCTGTAGAAATTATATTGATTCAGTCAACCCAAAAAAAGTTATAAGCATTTCCGTGATGAGTTGATTTTTGACCGAAAAAAAATTTGGCACCAGGTATGAGACACCTTTCATCTCTCTCATCTCATGATCTCATCTCAAACACCCGGTAAAATCTGCTAAATATGGGGAAATATGATATAAAACAGGCATGAATACGGAAAATATCGATGTTTATTCATCATGAAGGCCTTCAGTGACCAAAATTACGCAAGAGAATGACACTTTGTTTTCTATAATTTATACATCATATTATTCGTCTTCATCTTCAGCTCATGTCCAATTCGCAATGTTTACACGTAAAGAAGCTGGCACGCATATTTGCACACTTCAAAAATTGCATTCGATGCATTTGATGGAATTGGCTAGTCTCTTATCTGGTACTCTCGGCTGTCTCACACCCGGAACATGACGCCATTTTTTCAAAACGCAGAAAAATTTATGTGTGAACATAAATCAGTCCAATTCCAATCCACTACTTCATCGTAAAATATAAGGAAAATGCTGAATTTATATGCACTGTAATCTCATTTTTTTGTTGAATGACTACACTGAGAGAAAAGCGATGGTAAATTGAACGAATCTGAAATGTTGAATCTTTTCTTATTGAATTAAACGAAATTTCGTTGAATGAAACAATTTTTAGTTGTTACAATAAATTCAAAAATGTTGTTTCAATGCATTAGTTTTGTTAAATAAATATTAGTTGATTTAATGTTTATAATGGGTTCAAATAAGCTTCTATACGATATTATCGTTGAATTAATAAAATAGTTAGATTGGAAGAAAACCAATGAAATTCTTGAACGAAACTATTATTTTGTCTTGTTGTAGCAATTTAGTATGTCATTTCAATGCAAAATTTGATCAACCGAAATGTTAATCAGCTAAACTGAACACAATAAAAGTGTTGAATAGAAGCTTGAAAAATATACAAGCCACTGCTCAAGTTTATTGTCATATATTATTTCAGTTTGATCTTTGATGCATAATCTTGTTGTGTTCATGAAATGTGGGTTTGCAATGTGCAAGAAAAATGGATACTACAGTTATTAATTCTTTAAAAGTTAATACCTTTGGAGGATTATTTGTTTAAATTTATTTATTTATAAAATGCACTAGTGTTAATACAGTAATACACCTATTGTGATGGTTCAACATTGGATATACGCATTCAATTTAGAGTGCTTGATTTAATACCATCATAAGTTAGTGTAATGTTTACTCCAGAAATAATACTACGCTTTATATTAACGTAATTATATTTTTCTAACAATTACACATAATATCTTTTACAACGACAACCATTTTTCTTGCTCAGCGTCACCTGGCACATGACCAACGCCCCACCAACCCATAATTCCCCATATACTACAATAAGTAACATCAAAAACCTAAAATGATTCAAACAATAGATTAAATTGTTTAATTTAATGCACAGAAATGGTTGATTCAATATACCTACTTGGTTAGTTCGAAAAGTGCGGAATGTTGAATCAATCTTTTAGTATGCTATATTAAAGAAACCGATAGCTTTAGTGTAGTAAATTTTGATTCAATTAACAAGACGAGCACGTTCAAGGAAATACTTCTCATGTTAAAATAACGCAAAAAGTTAACATTTTATTTGCATTAGTTTAATGCACGTTTTGCATTCGCCACCCGCAATGCAAAAAATTTGTTGGTTGAATCGTTTACCGTTTGATCAAGCAATTTGTTTCTCTCAGTGTAGTAGCAATTACAAATAAATTAAATAAAACTTTTTTGATGAAATTTTTACTGGATGTTTGGATCACATACAAAAATTGTGACTATTGACTCCGGTTTCTTAAAAAAAATTAGCTTCCAACATGGAAAAATGTTAACACTAGTCAAAGCCGAAAAATTGGCATCGCAATATGGAAAAATTCGAGTGTCTCACATCTGGAGCCGTCTCATACCTGGTACATCTCCCTTACAATATACATCGCATATAGTGGCTTCAAAAAGTATTCGTACAGGCCTAATGTTGCCAATGTAAATTGCACATTTTGAAACCGTTTTTTCACATATAAAAATCGCTTTCACAGCAAAACTTTTTAGACAATTTTTGTTAAAAATTTCATTGTCTTCAACTCTGTACCTATAATATTTTTGCTTGCAACGATTTTGAGATACAGGTGAAAATATTTTTTATATTTTACCGAGTCTTGTTTAAATCACTGTCAATGAAAAACGGGCCGACAAAATAAAAATATGTATAGGTGCAAAATTGAAGACAATGTAATCTTTTACAAAAAATGTCTAAAAAGGTTTAATGTAAAAGCAATCCTTATATGTCAAAGAATGGTTTCAAAATTTGCTGAAAACGTTCTGAGGATCATTGTATACACTCACCACGGGATCGTTTTACCTCAATCAGTATATTTACATTTCGAATCAAAACTTCATTTTACACAAATGAGTACGAACTAATAGAATCTGTAATTCAATACCCGAATGATAGTGCAGTGCTAGTATAACATAGCCAATACTAACAAACACATCTCTATTTATATTAGGGTCATCAAAAAAATTCTTCCCTTAGAAGAAAACAAGATAATCCAATTTATTTTCAAGAATTCAAAAAAGATACAAATAAGTGATCCGCCATTAACATCGGTACTAACTACTCGCGTGTTGGACGTAATGCATTTGTTGATTCCTATAGCTGGCATTCATAGTTTCATAAAAACTAGAAGGGTTCATTTTACCCAGAGAGATCATTTTATACCAATCTCCTCTAGGTTATCAAGAACTTCAATAAAGTTTTTATTTTTCAGGATTTGCTTTTGATAACTGCAAAATGATTTTTAATTTTTTTTAGCACAATGGACCAAAAGCCGCGTTGGGTTTTATTAAATAAACAATCCCATGCTAAAATTAATGTGGATAAGCAATTCATGGCAGTCGGTCGATGTGCTACTGCCGATATAGTTTGTTACAACAAAAACGTTTCTCGAAATCATGCTTATATTGCTGTCAATGGAACGGGCAACTTATACGTTGGGGATAATAAGGTAATTGAGGAATTTTGCTATCTGTCACGCTCAATTTTTTTTTTATACAATTGTGAATATGCAACTAGCAATGCAGTACTACAAAATTTTAGAAAAACTCAAATAAATTCAAAATTTTAAATTTTAAATCACAACTCCTTTTAATCTAAAAAAAAATTATAACAACAGATTAACATAAAAATAACAATCCTTAGTAACTACGTGAATTTTGTTTAATATTTTGTTGGACGGTCTAAATTTTAATTATATCCCCACAACGTTGGTGTACAGTTTATCCCTTTCAGACACAGTGTCCTGTAGAGAGGACATAAGTTTAAGGCAAAATTATGGCTAGTAGTAGCTATATGGAGAGTGCCAATCAAGCTCCGAGGACTAGTCAGCTTGGCTCCTGAAAGATTGCATTACTTGTGGGACTTATTGTTATCCTTCAATAAATTTATTTTGTTTTATGTTTTGAACCTGAAAGCACGTGGTTGTGTTCGAGTTTTTTGTGTTTATTTTTCTTTTTTTTTTTCTACTTTCTATAATGTTGTTTGCATTTGATAAAATAAATTTTTTTTTATTGAATCTCCAAATTTTCGATAAATCCTGATCAGAAAATCACCTTGTCCACTAAACAGAGGACAGTTGATATCTAAGTACTCGGGAATCTTAGGGTAATCTAACAAACATGAAAAATCTTCAAAAAATTAAACAAGTTCATATGCTGAGTTTGATAATTTTCCTGCAACCCCTTCATAATTCGTGTTTGAAAGGGTTATGAATAGGTTACAACGCTCACAGGATAGCTAACAATGCAATTAGTAGAATAATATACCAAAATTTTGTATTATTTGTCGATTTAGCGTCAGACACAACTCATCATAAGTTTCTCCAAAGACTTTCAGTAGGATTTTTGGAAAGGAAGGTCATTTTTTAAAACAAATTGTCCTTTTGACTTTTTTCTCTTCTAAATGTCCCCTTTAAAAGTTTTTACTTACTAAAGCTAAATTTGAAAACGAAAAAGCTAAAAAGAAAGTTTTTGAAGACGAGAAAGTTAAAAAAAATTGTACATTTGTCCTTTTCTTCTTTCAACAAAAGAAGACAATCCTATTCAGCTTTTCAATATTATTAACACAAAACTATTCTTTGACCAACGTTCCTGTACGTTTCGGATCATTCCTGCTGTAAGATCAATTTTTTTACTGCTGCACGACAACATCACATTTTACAAAATATTCACATAAATATGCCGTTTAATGATTTCATTAATTTTGTAAAGGGTTGAATTCCCTCACTTACGACCGAAGCACTTAATTTCGACCAATTTCAAAGTTTTGAAATCAAATACTGAATTTTCTTGAAGATAGGTAAAATCACACAAAACTTGTCCTTCCTAAACGAAATTCTGTATCCGCAGCTGATTATAACCATTGACTATAGGAGTTATCAAGACACGCAGCCATATGGAAGAATTGTAAATTCTATGTCCCTCTCACTCGAACGCACATCGCGCACTATACTGTCCACACGTTCTAATGGAATGGATCGCGAGATTAATAATTGTTAATGGGGATTTACATTGAAAATTAGCGCCATCTAGTTGTCGCGACAATTTAGTATTGCATTAAAACATATATGGCTGCGTGTCTTGATAACTACTATAGTCAATGTTATAACGTAATGGCCCGTTATCGAATAAATTAAAAAATATTTTGTTTTCTATTTTTTATTCTATTTCAAATAAAAAGGACCAAGCAGACTACAATGCTTCGCATATTTCTTCTGAATCCCTAAAAACTCCGAAATTTCAGTATAAAAATTCTTTTGAAAGCAAAGACACTTTTCTAAGAAAAATATTTAAATTTTTTTTCTAAATTCAAACCGTCGAGAGTTACGCCACTTTAAAGATTTTTTTTTAAATTTCCACCTTCACATGTCCATGGTTCCGAAAATATTGATTTTTTAGTTAAAATGGTTTAGTGCTATTTTTAAAGAGCGTGATAGAATAATGCGTGATAGAAAAGGTGTAGAATAATCTTCAAGCTAGGTTTTTAAACCTTTCATTGTCTAAAATCAACGGCTTTCAAGTTATGAATTACAGTAAGTACAAAAATGTTGAAAAATTTGAGTTTTTTTTACCTATTTTATTTTTTTTTCAAAATCTTGTATCTTTTAAACGAAAATCTGATGCCCCATTCCGGATAGGAAATTTAACGGACTATAACATTTGTTTAGCAAAATTTTTTGAAAAACCGATCCATTTGACAGAAATTCAGAAAATAATAAACAAGGCAGCTACAAAACAAAAAATTAAATTCACGATTTTATTTTTATTGAAAAATTATGTTAATAATTAAGGTTAAACTATTACATAATTTGCCGTTGGTTTTATTAAAATCAAAAAACTTCTTTTATATAAAAATTCAAAATGTCGATTTCATCCCCTAAACCCGCGCCATAGTACCTAAAAAAATTAGGGGTATCTTATTTTTTTGATCCTTTACCACATATCTAAAATTTATTTAATTCGGTGAGGGACACCATGGATTCTTTACTTGTTAGTTATTTCAGCAGTGCACCGTTTACGGTAATCCATTTTAGAAAGAAATGAAATTTAAAATACTACAGTGAAAAAAGTAATTGGTAAAATCATTTAAAATTGAATTGTAGATAATTTATCTAAAAAGTGTGGTTGATTTTCAACCTTCTACTTCAAGTAACTAAATCATCTACCTTTCATCTACAGTAGAATCCGCTTATCACTATCCGTAATCACTAGAGTACGAACTTTTAAGCATAAAAAATATTTTTTTTTAAATAAAATTTATTTGAAGAGTAACCCAAGAAAGAAATAATAAAGTAAAAAAAAATAGTAATAAAAAATGAAATAATAAAATAATTTCTCTACATCATTTTTATTCTAAAAAATTAAATTATTACATTTTTTTATAAAATTTTTCATTAAAAATTAATTGTTAATTGAGGTGTTCTTAAATTTCACTAAGACGCTAGCTCTAATGTATAATTAAATCCAATATTTATACCAATACTTAATCTCTTTTTGCCAAAAAACTGGAACTTTTGAAATGGTATTTTGAAAGATTTTACCACATCTACTATTGCTTCTATTAAAGGAATATCTATTGTTTCCAGCTACCTAATAGATGAGCTAATTTAACCAAGTATAATGTGCTTTTATATAAAAGTGAGTTTTAGTTAAAGCTCCTTTTACTTAAAAATTTAGTTTAGTCGACGAATGCCTACTGTAATTTAAATTTCAAACCTATTTATTGCTTTTATCCTTAGGGGTAAACCGTAAACGTCTGCCAATTTCAATTTCCTAGTCAAGAAGCACCCTATATTTACCTCACAAAATTTTGTGATTTATAAAATGGGTTAGATCAAATCGTCATTAGCTCCCGGTCTAAAATAAATGTAGGTATTTATGTATCTACTGCAATTTTTTTAATCTATTGAAAATGTGCTAAAATAAGCACTAAAAATGCTTAAAAATAAATTTAAGCATAAAAGTATCAAAATAAGCATACATATGGGGCATTCCACGCCAAATAGGACACCATTTTTCTTTTGCATCTCGGATGTTTTTGAAATTTTTTTTTCTTTTAGTACTAGTTGAGACTAGCTTCCATGACTTTTTTCAATTTTTTTTATCATGTAATTCAAGAGATATAGATTTTTCGAAAATTACGTTACTTTTATTTGAAATGCTCATAACTTCGCGAATAATTTACCAAATGGCACGTTTTTTTTTTGAAAATGTTTCTTTTAAAATGTACTTTCTACAAAAAATATCGAAAAATATTTTAACTCGATTTACGTGTTTTTATAACATACGTATAACAAATGGTGGTCCAAAAGTAATTGACGCTGGAACTATTTTTATTTTCTTTATCATTTCTGCAATTTTCAACGAATTTTCACCATTTTTAGCTGGCCTCTAAGTTTAACTTAGATTTATGCCAAATTTTTTGACATTTGGTCATTATTAACATTAACCTGTGCAATTGATACTATTTCTTTTTATGTCCTAACCACACACAGACATACATACAGACACACAGACATACAGACGAACATCCAACGAAAATTCATCAAAAACATATCAGGACATGGTAAGAAACATTTTAATACCTATATTTCGATTTTTGATTTTTGAGCGGATTAAAATACTTTTCCTTATACATACGTATATGTATGGAAAAAATAAAAATATGTTTTTGCGCAAATTACTGAAATGTCATTCTTACACTGCTATTTTAATGTTAAATGGGCTACATGTAATCAGCAATTATTGATTTCATCTGTGATTTGAATTTGTCATCTTCTGTCCTTTTGAAGATATTATACCAATTGTTTATTAAATGTAATTATTTCTGCTTTGGACCTTCTGTATAACCAAGAAAATGAACTGGACTCTTTTCACTTATGAATTATGATACTGCTATTTTCATGTTCACAGTTTTAAATGGCAAAAAATGAAATTATTCTTAATTTTTAGAGCCTTAATGGAACGTTTGTAAATTTCAAAATGATCAAAACTAATGTATTTTGTAAGCTGAAACTTCATGATATACTAGCTTTCTCTTTATATTCTCAACCGGATACCGCTGGCTTTCAATATATATTTGAAGTTCTGGACTCTCAAACAGAAGAATTGCACAAATATGAAAACCAAGTGTTTCAATTCTCTGATATTGATTTTAAATTAGAACCACCGGATATATCAAATACAGACGATTCCGTTAGCGACAGCGAATCTAGTGTAGGTTGCATTGATGATAAATTTATTGCACCTCCTATCACATCTTCTCACTTTGAAGCCCCAATATCACGCAAAAGAACCGGCGAAACTCAAAATTCGGCTAGTACAAGTAAACGTAGCAAGACCACAGAGCTTCCTGAGCCGGTAGATGAGATTGAAAACATTGAACTTCAAGATAAAATAAAATATTTTGTTCAAAAACACCAAAAGAATGTACCCATTCCGGCCAAACTTCAAGTTTCCTCAAGTCGCGGCAACTTTTTGATAGAACCGGTCAAAAAAATACCAAATTTAGGAAGAAGATCTGTAGAAAAACCGACGGAAGGTTTGGCGTATAATGTTTGTAGTAGTTCGTCTAAAAATATGCCATCAACTAGTGCTGCATTCGAAAATCAGCCTGGAACTATTGCAATATTGCACGGAAATATGCAATTATCGAAGACCCACGAAATATTGGAAGATATTTTACTGCAAGTTTTAAGTTGGAATCCTAGTTGGTTTAAAGAAAAGAATTTTTATAATACTTTGCCTCCAATTAACAAGAGTCCGTTGGTAATGTTTCGTAAAAGTTTTAGTAGTTTTGCGGAATATTACAGCATTGTTTTGCCTCATTGGTTAATGGAGCTTTGGTACTTTTTACGTAATGAACATATTTCACCTCAGGATCGGTGAGTTGCTTTCATTAGAAAGACTTATTAATGGTTTTAAACTTTACAGTTTTAAAAAATCCTTTCAAGCTCAATTGGAGGAATGTACGAATAACGGTAATTTTATTGAATTGAAATGTTTCGGTGAGTTGCTTGTTATGGTTATCAATTTTTTTAAATGATTTTTTATTAAGTTTTCATATCGAAAGAAGAGTATGATCACTGTTGTCATATCCAGGTAGAGGATGTAGTTGTACTGGATATTACTTTTGGAAACAACAAAAAGCTTCAACGAGTGCTGGGGTGTATTGGAACCGTGAACAAAACTTTACTCACAAGTAATTCTGCTATTTGTCACGATCGTAAGTAAATCTATCTAATTAAAGTTAACAATGAAAATAGCAACTAGGGTTGCTTACTTACCATGCGGACCAGTGTTGGGGCGTACAGTGGCTCACAAAAATAAGCGTACACCCCTATATTAGCAATTTAAATTGTGTCTTTTTTGAAGACATGTTTTCTCATATAAAAATTATTACTACAGCAAAACTTTTTATTTTAGTTTTATATAGTTTATTTCCTGTTTCATTAGCTTAACGTTTAAGGATAAGTGGTGTAAACGGGCATATAATATTGCTCCAAAATTTAAGTAATTGCTCCGTCCCAAAATTCACCAGAAGAAAAGTTCCACTTGTTTATAATATAATAATTTAATAATAATAGTACAGTTTATAATAAATAATAATGTAGTAATAATAATATTCAATATATTTAAAAATATTCTAACTAAAGTTAGGACATAAAATGAATGTGGAATATAAAGTTTATGCAGAACCAAATTAATTTCGTTGCAAAACACCGTTTGGTTAAAAAGTGAATACACAATACTTCTATATTAAGCCATCGCTCTGAAGTCTTATATTCTGGTAACATGTCCGGCAGCCTGTCCGCATTTTTCAAATTCTCATTCATTATCTAATAATAATTTTCAAGATTTCTTCTATATTACTATTTTTCTTATTATAGTAAAACTTACTAACTTACAAATATGAATTATCCGCTTAATATTTTTTAATCCAATATTTTTAATATAATGCCAGCTTTATTTGAAATTTTTCTGTATTCTTTACTCTAATTTATATGTTTTGGACTGGCTTTCATATAAATAATATATTATTGTAATTCTTCCTTTCAGCCTTTTCTATCCACTGCAGGACAATCAGCCTCTTTCTCAGAGAGAAAGGTTTTAGCCTTTAGATCCCACGGTCGCTTAATCCGGGTTGAGGAATGCCTGTAACCCTGTTTTCATCATCAATCATCAACCCAGGGGACCGCCAGCTTTACGTGCCCTCCGAAGCACGGAGACGGTCATATGAAAGACTCTCCTCGAATTCGAACCGAGTACCTTAGAGTCAGCAGTTGTTCGGCTAACTTACTAAGCTAATGATCGTCTCTATTAGACGGTCATTATTGTAATGTTATTTTGAAAATCTCCAAAGTTTTCCAAATCTAAATTTAAATTAAATTAACAATTTTCAAATATAACATGGGAACGCAAATCAAGTTTTTAGTCGATCACACGTCGACGCTATCAAACTAATTCTTGGTATCTTTAACTTTAATTTCCAATTCAATAACTTCTACCATTTACTCATTTTTCCAATAATCTAAATATTCCAAAATAATCCAAAATAATAAAAAAATACTGCTGACCAAATCAATTAATTTTATTCTTCAAAATCAATTTCAAATAAATTTCAGGATACAAAAATTTTACTTGCCACTTCAAGCGGCTGTTTTGGCGAAAAGCTTCGTTTTACCCGCCAGTCTTATATTATAAAGTAACTTATATTAAAAGGTCTGAAAACATGTCAATATTTAAATAATGATAATTTCAACATCGCTTTTGAAACAGACAATAAAATTAACAAATTTATTAATAACGCTAAATCAAAGTTGGACGTTTTAACTAAATCAGGGGTTTATGAGCTCACTTGCGAATGCTCTCAAAAATATATCGGTCATACAGGTAGATCATACCTAGTCGTAACTTGCTTGCTTGTGAGTAAAACTTCTTGGAGGATTCACTTTTAAATAGGTACTTTAATAAAGCTTGTAAAGTAATAATTTAATTTATTGTTTGTTTACTAAATGGTTGTGATACATTATATATATTATAAAATTTAATACATACTGCTACTACAAGCTTTGGTTGTATCTACGAGTTGATTCGAAGGACTCTTCATGGTCCTGAATAACAAGTTTCTTGGTGACGTACATGTTACATGTAACGTATATGTTACCAAGGGATTATTCATGTGCTTGTGTATTCTCGTTACTATCTTGATTCACACCAAATAAATAGTTGCTCTGCATGGATACTGTCGCAACCGCTACATGTAGAAGACTTTTGAATTATTGATACATAAACTAGCCAAAGTATTAGTGCTCGGCCACACTGAAGAGCGGGCGATGAGCGGGCGAGCGATTTTGTGGACATACTGAAGGCAATAAATCGCGAAATTGTTTAGTTTCTCTTGTTTACTTGTAACTGTCGATAGTGCAAATACTGATACTAAAAAATGATTATGTCAATGATATAGTCAAAAAAATCTTTTGTTGAATAGTAGTTCCTATACCAAATGGAATTTATTTTTGAAAAAATCACCAAAATATGGAACGCATCCTATCAATCGAAGAATACAGATATTTGGAGAATTTCATCACCGGTATTTTGAATTGAGACATTTTCCCGACAGGTTTGAATATGTACGCATGTCAATAAGTACAATCGAGCACTAAGTGTTCGGCCAGACTGAAGAGCGGGCGGGCGACGAGCGAGCGGGCGATTATTTTAAACATCCGACTACGATACAAGTGGCCACACTAAACTTCAGCGGGCGGGCGATTTTCGAATCGTTTGTTTGGGTGGCGATGTTTGAATTTAGAACGTGCGATTTTTAATTTTACTAAAAAATCTAATGTATTTATTATTGACATGCGTAGATATTCAAAGAACCTGTCGGGAAAATGTCTCAATTCAAAATACAGGTGATGAAATTCTCCAAATATCTGTCTTCTTCGATGGATGCGTTTCATATTTTGGAGATTAATTGGATATAGGAACTACCATTCAACAAAATATTTCTTTTGACTTTGGATAATGACATAATATTATGTATTGGCACTATCGATAATTTATAAGTAAACAAGAGAAACTAAACAATTTCGCGATTTATCGCCTTCAGTATGTCCACAAAATCGCTCTCCCGCTCGACGCCCGCCCGCTCTGGCAAGTGCTCGACCAGACTAAACAGCGGGCGGGCGTCGAGCGGGCGAGCGATTACTTATAAAACGATTTGATGGACATACTAAAGGCGATAAATCACGAAATTGTTCAGTTTCTTTTGTTTATTTGTAACTGTCGGTAGTAGCGCAAATACATAATATGTCATTATCCATAGTCAAAAGAAATATTTTGTTGAATGGCAGTTCCTATATCCAATTGAGTTTATTTTTGAAAAAATCTCGAAAATATGGATCATCAATAGAAGAAGACAGGTATTTGGAGAATTTCATCACCTGTATTTTGAATTAAGACATTTTTCCGACAGGTTCTTTGAATATCTACGCATGTTAATAAGTACACTAAATTCTAAATTCAAACAGATTTGGTTTTTAATAAATCGCTCGCTGCACGCTGCACGAAGTTTAGTGTGGCCACTTGTATCGCAGTCGGGTGTTTAAAATAATCGCCCGCCCATTCTTCAGTCTGGCCAAGCACTTACAATTAATAACTTTCAAATGCTATTTTCTCAGAATCAGTTGCTCAGAGCAGTTAAAACAAACAAGTGTTTGCTTAATTTTAATGCTTTTTTGAACTTGAACCAAAGCTTGTTCCGATCTTAGAATTACACTTCAGAGATTCTCTTCGTGAGCTAAATAATGTTCTTATGCAATTTCGTGTTCCTAATGCTATTGATATCCCGACATTGAGTTATTATACATTTTGTACAATTGTTAGGTTTCATTTTATTGGTTTTCAAAATAGTAGTGCGCTCACTAATTACGTGGAAGATAAATTCGACGTCGATATACAATGTTACGTTTTCAAAACCATTTTCGTTGTTAACTTTAATGATTTACCTGTTCTATTTGTGATGTGCCGTGACTTTTTAACATTTTCTATATTTTAGTGGCGTTACTGACTGAAAAAACACCGTACGCGTTAATCGAATTCAACGTTTTAATAAAAACAAATAAAGAAATCAAGTCTTTTAAAAAAACAATAGAATTACATTTATTTACGAATATGGCATCCAGTTGGAATTTATTCGAATCGATTAAATACTTACAGTATTCGCCTCTTTGCAAGTACATTCTCAAACCTAATTCACAATACTATCAGCAATGGTCAAACAAAATTAACCTGAATACCTTCGACATAGACGTAATCTTAAGTAATATTTTGATAAACCAATTTATAATAGAAATCTTTATAGGCCATCAGATTAAATGACAATCAAAAGTGTGCTGTTGCGAATGCAACAAAATTTTGCTTAGGAAGTTCACCCGGAATTTTTATGATTCAAGGCCCTCCAGGAACTGGAAAATCGACAATAATAGTGAACATGGTAAAACAAATTTTGTTCACAGAAAACGAAAAAAATGATCGGCCGTGTATTTTGCTAGTTGCTCCTTCAAATAAAGCAGTTGACGAATTGGTTGTGCAATTAATCCAATTAAGATCAAAAGTTAACGGTAATTCTCCTATTTTAATATTGCCTAGCTCTAGTTAAACACTTATTTTGCAGCCGAGGACAAAAAAAAATTGAAAATTATTCGATTTGGATATGACCGCTTCATTAGTCGCACTGCAAAGTCCGAGTCCCTCACTGTGTTAGCAAAAACCAATGTTATGCAAACTTGTCAAAAATTGAAAAACAACTACGAACTTGCCAAAATAAAAAACCAGATTATCACTTTGAAGTCACAGCTATCGCAAAATCCTCAGTATCAAGTCGAATTAAATGCGAAGAACGAGTTATTAGAAAACAAATGTATAGAGATCATGGGTAGGTCCTACACATCTGAGTTAACTTTAGAGGAGCAGAAGCTCTTAAATGATGCTAACATTATTTGTACTACTTTATCCGGTTGCTCTGGAACACGCATGGTAGAAGTTTTCTCAAGGTGAGCAATTTGAATAACTATAAATGGCATATAACATAATATTTTAAATCGTTGTTTGCTTCTAGTACAACAAAACTTAGCTGTTGCATAGTGGATGATTCTACTTTGAGTATAGAACAAGAAACTTTTGTACCTTTAAAGTTAGGAATATCAAAGTTGGTTCTTGTTGGAGACCCAATGCAACAACCTCGTGTAACCTATACAAAGGTTAAAATATGTTTTATCTAAAAAAGAAAAAATTAAACTGAATTTGTTACTTTTAGGAGATTAAAAAGTTTGGACATGGAAATTCCTTGTTCGTAAGGCTTATTGAAAATTTTTCAGGATTGCCCAAAAATCCAATTCAGTTGTTGAATGTTCAGTATCGCATGCATCCTGAAATTTGTAGTTTTCCTAACCAAATCTATTACAATAACTTACTCCAAACTGATTCAATGGTGGCAAAGAGAGAAAACCCGATTAATGCTCTTCTTCATCCATATTTGGTATTTCAAATTGAAAATAGTTTGAAAACCAATAACCAACTGCAGAATTATCAAAGTGACTGCGAAACGAAGTTTATTTTGACATTTGTTCAAGCTATTGTTGGGATTTTGCCTAAATCACATACAATTAGTATTGGGATAATAACACCTTACAATGAACAGAAGAACAGCATTATTCAACTATTTCAGGACAATAAGTAAGCAATATGGTATATTATTAAGTTAAATTTTCCGTATACGGTTCGAATTTAGAACCTGCTAGTTTGTAACAAGTAACCTACTAAACGTGGACAGTGCTTCACAAAATGTACCACTTTCATTTAATCTTCTCAAGTTACACAACAACCACCTCTACCTACCTCTTTTAATTTAAACATTAGCATTAGAATTCTCAAAAAAAAATTGGTTTTGTAAACATCGCCTAACTTTCCCCATTTAATTTGGATATAAAAAATGGTGGTCCAAAAGTAATTGACACTTGAACTTTTTTAATTTCTTTATCATTTTCGCAATATTCAACGAATTTTCACCATTTTCAGCTGGTCTTTAAGTTTAACTATGATGCACATTTACTTATGCCGAATTTCATGACATTTAGTTGCGTGGTTTAACCTGTACGATTGATACTATTTCCTTTCATATCCTAACTACACATTGACATACAGACGAACATCCAACTAAAATTCATCATAATTCATAAACTTCTCATGACACGATAAAAAACATTTTAATACCAAAATTTCTATTTTTGATTTTTGAGTGGATTTAGTACTTTCCCTTATACCAAAGCTTATACATATGGAGAAGAGAGTAATAATTTTATAAAATCTCAATTATAAAATTATCCAATATATTTTAAAGCGCCCTTTACCGAACTGCCCTATTTTAGATTATGGAAAATTTTAGTAGCAGACAAAAATCTTTTTGGGGTTTTATTGAATTTTAACCACGAATGAGGTAATCCTCATAATGATTTTAATGTAATAATTCAAAGTTAAATCAATATAATCAAGAACACAACAATGATAGACATGTTTCGACCTTATTAGGTCTCATCAGTATCATATAGTTGCATTCTTGAAAATATTGATTTGATTTTTTACCTTATATAGCATTTTTCGCGCAATGCTTATGTTGGTATCGACCCCCGATTATAAAATCAAGTGCTCCGTAGAACACCCTGTGTTTATATTTTGATTTTAATGTAATTCGAGATTTTTTAGGTTTCCATGTGTTTCCATATCTGTGCATACTGCAGATAGTTTTCAAAGCCAAGAAAAGGACATTATTATTTTATCTAACGTCAGGATCTTTCCTAAAAATTTTTTAGCTATCAATCAACATCTTAACGTTGCTCTTACAAGAGCGAAGTATGCTCTTTACGTTATTGGAACTACAAACTTATTTAAAGTGAGTACTTTTTTTTATGATGTTATGATGATTAACTCCTGGTGCAAGGTATAATTTAATGGGAAAGGTATATCCTTGCAATAAAAACAAATACTTATTGTTGACCAGTTTCGTACCTTTAATAGGCCATCATCAGGACAAAGTGTCAATAAACTTGTAATGCATTTACATCGACTTTCAACATATTATTGTACATATTCAAGATATCACCACTATTACATAAAATATAAAATATAAAAAACTCCAGATCTCAAAAACAATGTAATTCGTTTAGAATTTTCAATAAATAATTGTTTTTATTGCAAGGATATACTTTTCCTATCAAGTATCAAGCATCAAGTACTTTTTTTTAATTGGTTGAAACTGAAATTAGGTCCATCGTAGATTTGTTGCAGCTCTACTTTTGGTTATTTTTGAGTTGATAAATTTATATAATTGATTGATGCGTGGTTTAGATAGTGTAACTTGATATTAACCATATCGATATTTCAGAAAACCCAAAAAAATTCAGAAACTTTTCAGAACTAAAATGTTTTTAAATTATCACTTATCACAAATAAAATATACTTATTTTATGAAATATATACTTACAGTCCGCCAGACCCAGTGGTGACTTGATGTGATCACTATAGTTGAGCTATGAGCGGAAATTCTGGGTTCAAATCCCGGACTCCGCAGAAATTCTTAGTTCAGCTCTCTGGTGAACGTCAAACTATGGATCGAAATACTAATAACTTTCCTTAACATCTTAATGGAAAACGGGGTACAATAAGCCAAGAGCTTCAGTACAAAGTGGGCATTGAACTACTACCCATGCAGCTAATACGAATAATACAGTCCGCCAATCCTTTCTGGGCAAGTCACTCTTATGCGCCCCCCTCTCATCAAACTACTCTGATCAAAAAACACTTTTCTCCTGCTCGGCAACCTGATATGGTACGTAGGGGTTTACCGGAAAACGATATTTGTAACATAAAACTAGAAAAATTAAAAACTGAAAAACTTGAACTGGAAACTCAAAAAAACTAAAAGATATTGGCGGCTGCTCAGTCTGCTTAAGAACTCGTTCAGGGTCGTGAGGCGGAAAACTAAACCGTAATTAGATTAATGACTTAGAATATCAATCTAATCTTATTCTGCTGTCAAATGTGTTGGTAAGCTTGCTGTACATTTAAATTACATCTGAAAAGAAATACAAAAATAGAATAACAAAGTTTAATTTGAAATTACTGTTTCGGTAAAATCCAAAATTTACAGTGGTTGGTATTATTATCTAAACTCTAAAGGATAGTATCGACACTTGGCATGCATTATGACTTAATGTCATAACCGTCGCATTATAATTCGTAATTTTGTTCAGAAGGAAGATTTGATGCCTAGTCGAACTTGGCTTTGCCAAAGCCTTGGCTGCGTCACTAAACGTAACGCTAAAGATAGTCTGGGCTCTGGACGTTAAAAAATTGAGCGGTAAGGTATATGACGCAGGTTGATAATTGTAATATCACGACAATATCAAATACTTATAGCAGTGTACGCGTCAACGATACTCGCGTAATAAAACATAATTTCAATAATTACGCGTAACACTATACGCACGCATAGAACGGAAGTTCGGTAGATGTGCGTAACACTATATTTACGCAAAAACGGAATTTCGGTAGTTGTGCGTAACATTAAATTTACGCGCACTTGCGCGTTAAACGTAAGTAAGGTAATTGCGCATCATCACAAAACTTATAATAATTTCTGACATGACATGATCCGCGGGAGGCACGCTTGGACAACGCCTGGGGCAGAACGAATGCTCCCACTTTGGCAGTTCCTTAGGCTTAATTCCCCACTCTTCCATGATTTACGATAACGTGCGACAAAAAAAAAGATCAAATTTATGGCTTGTGAGATTTGCGCGAAAGCAAATCGTAACAAACCAAAAAACACAAAATATCAGCTTTAGTCGCTTGTTCATTGGAATCCCATGTGAACGCCACATGATTCGAGAATATCAGCCACTTAGCTAATAATGTGCTTTCGGTTCAACAAAAAGGAAAGTAGTGTAGCGGCAGGTCCGCAACAGATAAGGCGAACTAATTCATAATTCACATAATATATAAGTTAGACCCTTGGTAGTGAAATGAGTCATGTCATAAATCATCACTTTGTAGTTTGGAGATCGTGAGTTCGAACCTCACACAGCACCGGTCGAATTTTTATAATAGCATTTTATATTACATTAAATCTGTGGTCACATGCTAGAAGGGAAGAAGTATATAGGAATCTATGCAGACTTATTCTTTTCTAGCATGTGACCACAGAAATGTTATAGTAAATATACAAGTTAACATATGACGCCATAGAACTTGGTATCTCTACTGTTACACAATCATAGGCCGTCGTCAAAGCCAGTGGTGCCTTACGACTTAGGGTCCTTATGGATGGCGTGCCCCTGCTTACATAGTTGTGACAATAACTTAAAAACATTTTAGTTCTAAGTGTGTGACGATATTTTGGGTTTTAATACGGATACAGACTTTTAAAAACTGCCGCATTGAATGCACTGATGAAAAAGAAAGTTTTATTTCAAAATTTCACTTATTATGTTTCTCCAGTCTATAAGAGAATTTTGATGCCAATATTTTCATATTCTTAATCACATTATGAACTTCACTTATTATATGTGTTATTTGTCGGCTATTCTCAAGTTCATTTTTCAATACGAGTGAAGTATTACGATTGGATTGATAATGTCAAAGGTAAGGTGTTCTGTGTTTTGGCCCTACAAATTTGGGCTCCTAGTATTAGACGATATTCGACATTCCTAATGTCAGCTTTTCGTATTTAAAACCGAAACGTTTTTTAAAGAACGTCGTAACTAGAAGTGCATCGGATGACTTTTACTTTTCGTACATCGGATCGTGGGGTCGAGGTCGAAAGTGTATATTAGCTTTCGATGGATATCGGTGCAGTCCTGTATCGAAGTGCCCGACACAAATATAAATTTTAAATTTCAAGTGAGCTTCTTCGGTTTTAACTTCGACTTCCTTCGATTTAACTTTTTCGTTACAAAAAAAATCCAAGTACTAGGTAAGTAGGTAATCGCCCACACCAAAAAGTAAAATAGCTACAATGTAGATTTTCAGATAATTAAGTCTAGTTTTACTTATCTCTAATCCACTTTTACGTTAGATGAACGGAAAAATAACTCTAGATAGAAAACTGAAAACAACATTTACGTTAACTGCTTTGGATGAGCTTAATTCCACTTAATAACTTATGTCTATCTTATTAAGAAAATCCGTTAATTAATTTTGAAAAATGCTAAATGTCTGAAAATGCCGATTTTCACCTTTAGGCTTTAGATACGGTTTTTTTTTCAAAATATCTAAAGGGTGTATATTCTTGCCAAATAGATATGGTAATTTAAAAAACTGAAAGTAATTTCTCAATAGGCAATAACTTGAAAACATCAATAAAAAGTATAATATAGAAAAACAATTTGGTAGCACCCTGTAAGTAAAAAAATTACCAAAATATATTAAACCTTTATACAAATTAGGTGGCGTTCATTAATTACGTGAGGTGATTTTGGCAATTTTTAGACCACCCTTCCCCCTTTGGTGAGATGTCATGAGATTTGGCTCGACCTCATCCTCCTCTCCTAATCTCACGTGAGAATTTTTTAAATGCGTATTTTTAGCGTAAATACGTTAATCTGTGCTTGATTGCGTTGGATTTATTAAAAAAACATAATTTGCTTAATTATTTTTATTTAGGACTAGTTAAGAAAAAAAATTACATGATATTTGCCGACACTCCCTCACACCTACGTAAGATTGTGGAGATTCGGCTTGACCCCCCCTAAACGCCTCACGTAATTAATAGACGCCCCCTCCCTTAAGAGATTAGAGAGGATTAAAATTAGCAATTTTTACCAATCTGATCATGTTGCGGATCATGTACGAAAATTGAAAGTACATCCGATGTACTTTTAGTTATGGCATGGCGTTACAGAAAATCATTACAACTTTTACTTCCAGCTGTGTAACTCTTGAGTAAACATTAATATTTTTTAAATTATGCTACAAAATTCATAAAATAAAACTACAACTGGAAAATTTTGTTTCAACCATAATTTTTTTTAATTTAAAAGGTTTTGAAAGAAAATTTAACCATTAGGAAGTAGATGTTATATTTTCTTATTTGATGTAGTCAATATCTATTTAATATTGAAATTATTGCAGACTTGCGAAATCTTTGGAAAGCTACAATTCGACTCTAGAGACCGAAAATTGTTAAAGCACATACCTTTAACTATAGATGTGTCTCATTTGACGAAATTAATTCATAAAACTGGATCCAATCTAATAAAATAATTGCCTATCTTTTTTTCAGTTGTATAAAGTGTTCTTTTTTTGTGTGGATATATAATATGTAATCTTATATATTATCTTTTTGTAAGTTAAAATCAAAGTGTGATGGAATATCTCCACTATCCACGCAATAAAGTGATTTCTGTTCCTGTTTATTTAATTTTTTTTTTTGATAACCGGAGATTTGATTCGGAATACTGTTAGCTTTGTTTTTCTTCTTTTTCCTCTTAATTTAGGACTACGTCCTGTTATTGCCATGGGATATACCAAATTTACACTTTGCATTCATGGTCCTTTGAGCACTTCACATATATTCTAGTAGGTTGCTAACCTTGCTAGATGCATAGCCCATAGTTGAAAATTTGGCTTTAGATCACAACAGTATAGTCGGCGCGACCAAGCATTGAACCGCGGTCTCCCGCTTCGTTGCATGTCGATTAAAGCCTTATACCACACTGCTGATAATATCTTTTCCATAAATAAGAAGAATCTCTAATAAGTCAAGTTCAGTAGTATTTAGCCAACAGTAGTTGTTAGATATAATTGTAAGAGAGTAGTAGTTAGTTTCATTCTATGTATAGGTATAAGTTTTGTTCTGGAATTGCCAATAAATTTAAATAAAATTTATAATCTTTTCAAAACAATTAGTTATTATTAAAGTAAATAGTACTGTATCGCTATGCACGTACCTGGCCAACTTTCGTGAAAAATCATCTTCACGACTTGATTTCATTTTTGGTTTTAAAATTTTTTAACCAATCCAATACTTTTTGGATAGCATTGCAGAGTTGATTGCAGGAATATCGTCGATTGACAACCATGATGGAGCTTTAGAAAGTGTCAAATATGTCAAACACTGGGAAAAATTTGAGTCTGTAATTAGGAAAAAATTAAGAGAGAATTTACGGTGGCTCCAGAAATTATTATTAATACACTCCTATGTTAACCATGTTAAACGGACATATCCATGATCCTTTTTCTCATATAAAAATCGATTTTATACCAAAATGTTTCAAACAGTTTTTGTTGCAAATTTCATTCCCTTTATTTTTGTTTCTATACATTTTTCTATTTTATCGCACTGTTTCTGAGTAACAACGACTTTAAAAACACTCTGTAAAACATTTAATAAAAATAACATTGCTCTTATGAGAGTTTTATTTAAATTTTTTTTCGTAGAAAGCACAAAATAATAGAAAAAAAACTACGTTCCATCCAGGGGGGGGTCAGGGTAAAAACTACGTTGACTACGTGCTCCCCCCCCCCCTAAACCCCAATCATGGGAAATTAATTATAAGAAATAATATTAATTTGCAGTAACATAATCCGAGCGATTATCAGATAATATTTTTATGTGGGTTAAACACCTATTAAAATAACGAAAAACTACTTTTTCAAGTTATTCTGAATTCAATGTATCTTATTATTATTACTGCACGGGTCACTACCCGTTAAAGGGTAAAGGCCCACTTTGCACTGAGCCACAGGCAATAGGGGTGGACGCTTGCAATTTTTACGGGTCGCTAGGTAACAATTTAATTCGAGGTCGAATCAAGTGCGGGTTTTCGGCAATAAATCAAACTGCCAACGGTCTAATTAATCATATGATAAACGGGGGAGGGGGACCTGTAAATTTTTCAAAACGCTAACTAACACTTTAATTCAAGGTCAAATCGAAGTCGGATTTTCGGCAATAAATCAAACTGCCAACTGTGTAAATAATCAAAAGTTAAAATAGGGGTGGACGCTTGCAATTTTTGTGGGACGCTAGATAACAATTTAATTCAAGGTCAATAGAACAATAGTCACAACAGTAAATTTTTGTGTTTTGGTAAAATCATTACGAATGGTCACCTTATCTCAATGTATCTTGGTCGGAGCTTATTTTTCAAATTTTTTAATAAATGAGTATCTTTAAATGAGTCGTCTAGATGCAAAACTCAGTGTTTGAAATTTTGCTTATTTGAGGTAGCCGCAGTATCCGATTCAAAATCTTATAAAGAATATAAGTCTAATGTAAGTATTTAACAAAAGTCATTATTTATTATCTTAAAACTCAAGTTGATGCGTACAAAACTCTTTCTTTGCTATTGATATTTAATAATTTAATTGCAAAGCGGAATACATAATTTACTAAATGCAAATAGGGTCATTCCATATCAAGTGGTCCAACCCTATGGTTTGACCATTCTAAAAAAGAATTGATTTTTTTTGTGTAAACATCCTAACATATTAGTAGTACTAAATGACCATTATTTCAATTTTATTGTCTTTTGTTTTCGTGTGAGAGCCATATTTGCTTTGCAATATGCGGCATATTTTGCAATTTTAAGGGTTTACGGCAACCGAAATATTTCAGCTATTATTTGTCCTATCAAGATGATAAAAAAAACGAAATTGTTTAAAAAGAAACAGACTACAATATTCCTTATTACATATTTTTACCTAAAAGCAATCCTAAAGGGTAAAATTGCAGCCTCAATTCTTATATAGTTTTATAAAAAAATGAAATTTTTAAAGAGAAGTTTATGCATGAAGGGAGAATATCTTAAAGTTAAATTTTTTTTACAAAGAGATGATAAGTAGTTGAAATCACACATATTAACCCTAAGATTTACTCCCTTTTTCTTCTAAAAATTTTCAAAGTTTGAACATTTTATCCGGCGAATTTTGGCCCTAAATATCTCTGGTGGGGGACCAGAAAAAAATCTGAAATTTCATGTCATAACAGTACTACATAATGGCATTTTGAGTTTTAGATTTGACTACAAGCCGAGATATAACAATCACAAAATGTTAAAAAATGTACACGTTTTAGTGAAAGTATAATTGCTTTTTTTTCAAGGACGGTATTGTTCGGACACAGATGATATGCATATACATACTGCGATGAAACACGTATGGAGATTTACGGTCCTAAAATCAAAATTTGTAAAACTTTAATTCAAGGAAACTTTACAACCCGAAATTTATATAAATATAACAAACAAAATTTTATTAGTTAAACAAACAAGCGAAAATTAGAACCAAAAATGTGTATAAAACAAAAGTATTGCCAGCAGTGTGCGCGTGCGGATGAACTTAAAATATAAAAAAATCGCGTTATCAGATAACACGCATAAATTAAAAAAAGAATGGAATTGTCTGGGTAACAGAGTGATAAGAGATAAACAAGAAAAATAATTTAGTTTTTGACGAGATCCTAACGAGGAAGGTCGTTAATTTTTTTGAGTTAGTGATTGAACCCCAAAGAGGGAAAATCGTGCAGAGTTAATATTCAAAGTTAATAACCAAAGTTTATAATCAAGAAAATTAAAATATAAAATATTTCGATCAAAAATCAATAATTTCAATTTTTTGGATGAGAACCAGTGTCTCAAAAATCAACAACAACCATTTTGGAATCTGGATAGAAATTTTATTTTTAAATTGGAAGCGACAGTTTGTCTTTAACGTGGGAAAACCAGAGGTGCCCACAACTCATTTAAAAACAAAAGAAAGGCAGAAGACCAGGTTTGCATAACAATAACTTTTTAAAAGTGCTCGCGATTTATGCGTAATAATATTCGGGCCGGAATCTTAATGCGTAACTGCTAAATACTTATAAACCAAAAATTTAAATTTGTAAGTCGATTGTTTTATTTAACTAAAATAAAATTTATATTCATCCATGAGTAGGATATTTTTTGAATTAAACAAAGTGAATCACATCCATTCTCAATCACATCAATAAAAAAAAAAATACACACGAATTTAAAATTCTTCATCGAGTCGTGGCATATAAATTGGCATCCCAACGTGAGTGGCTGAAACGGTGAAACAACGCTCATCAAACTTGCGAACCCTGAGGTTAAATAAATTGTCTCAAGCTCTTAAAGAAATTTAAAATTTCAAATTAAATACTTCAAATTAAAATTTTTTTTTGATTGACGTCTCAAGGATCAGATTAGGTTTAGTTAGAGTAGGTGTAGGTCAAGTTAGCCAAAAATATTTTTTCGAAGACGTTGTCTTGAGTAAATGCACACACGGAGCAAGACGCGTAAAGAACAAATGAATACAGTACCAGAAGAAGAAATTGGACAAGCTGAAGAAGGTGGAAGCGGAGAAGTAATGGAAGCAAGCAATGAAAATAACGTTATAAAATACTTAAAGGAGATGAACGAGAGCATGAAAGAGATGAATGAAAGGATGAAGGGTTTAAACGAGAGAATGTGTCAGGGGCAGGATGAAATGAAAGATAGAATTGACCAAGTCCAAATCACTGTGAATGAGAGGATGTGCCAGAGTTTTATAAAATTGAATGAAAGTATGAAAGAAACGAGGAAAGAAATTTTAACAATCGTAAATGAAAGATTAGAACTCACAGAAACAAAGAACGAAAGCCGATTTGAAAAAACAGAAAACAGTACCGCCGATCTACAAGGGAAGGTAGAAGAATGCGGGATACAAGTGGTCAAGGCAGCCCACGAAATAAGAAAGGTGAAGGAGGACCTTGATACTGTTGAAGATAAACTGAAGAATAACCAAGAAAAGTTTGAAACCCTTATTCAAAAGATCCAAGAAGAGAACAAAGACCTGAGGACGAAGATGGAGGAAAGGTCTGGCCATGATTTGGGAATACATACATATGTTCTTCTAGCATAAGGTCTATTGTAAAAGCCACATAGGATGGTTCTGTTTTTGTACTTAAGGCGTTGAAAGTTTGAAAACTTTCGTAATTGTCTTGACGTAATTGTCAAATGTCAGTATTTTAGATTTTAATAAAAATTTAAGAAACTTTTATAACAAACAATAACTCTTTTAACAAACGATTAAATAATCAAAATTAGAAAATTGTAAAAATTACCCCAAAAACAAGTTGACTTTATTTTAATCGATAAAAAGAAATACTAGATCTCACGATTATTTCTTTCAAATTCTGAATTTGAATATTCGGTCAGGTATATGTTACCAAAATTAATGAAATTATATACAGAATGTTAGCTCCCCAAATAATTTTAAATAGGAGAGAAAATAATTTAAAATGCAGAGATCCTCCTTCAATAGTAGGAGAAAATCAGAAAAAATTTAATATAGCAAATACTATAATTAGATAGGTGAAACTTAAAAAATTGGATATACAGTGGCTCATAATGACATCCGGACACCCCTATGTTAACAATGTAAATTGCTGGTTTTCAAGTCATTTTTTATCATAAAAATTGCTTTTACAGCAATACTCATTAAACATTTTTTGTTGCAAATTTCATTGCTTTCGTTTTCGTTTATATACAGTTAGTAACGAAAATATCCGGACACTCCTATGTTAACAATGTAAATTGGACATTCTAAAGCCGCTTTTTTCATATAAAAATCGATTTTACAGCAAAACTTTTTAGACATTTTTTGTTGCAAATTTCATTACCTTCAATTTTGTTTATATGTATTTTTTTATATTGTCTTGCCGTTTTTGACTAACAGCGACTTAAACAAGACTCTGTAAAACACAAAAACTATTGTCATCTATATTTCGAAAACGGTGCGAAAAATAGAAAAATGTATAGGTACAAAAATGTAAATAATAAAACTTACAAGATAAAATTTTTATTAAAATTTTAATTATTTTGCACCGTTTCCGAGATATAGGTGACAATATTTTTTGCATTTTACATTTACATTTTACGGCGCGACAAAATAAAAAAATTCATATAAACAAAATTAATGGCAATGAAATTTGCAACAAAAAATGTCTAAACAGTTTTGCTGTAAAATCGATTTTTATATGTCAAAAACGGTTTCAAAATGTCCAATTTACATTGTTAACATAGGAGTGTCCGGATATTTTCATTACTCACTGTACATTTTTTTATTCCGTTGCACCGTTTTTAAGTTACAGTGATTTAAAACAGACTCTGTAAAATGCAGAATATATTTTCTTCTGTATCTCAAAAACGGTACAACGAAAGAGAAAAATTAATAAACAACTTGAAAACGTGCAATTTACATTTTTAAGATAGGGCTGTCAGGATTTCATTATGAGTCACTGTCTAAAACATGGCCTACCCTAAAAGCTTCTGTTGGTAAAAAATTAAATTTTACACATCATTGTTACCTTATCATGAAAAATTAATTATGGGCTCAGCAACATTTTTATTTAAAATTCAGTAGCATAGCGAAGAGAGGGCAAATTTCCTTATTGTCCTTATTGTTAAGTAATCTTTATTAATTTCTTTTTAGTAATAATACTTTAATACTTTTTTTTGCTTCATTGCGAAAATAGGGGGCGGTAAATTTAGGGTTTGCCCCGGGTACCAGAATCCACGCTACGCCACTGTTACAATTAGTTGATTACTGTTTTTTTTTAAATTAGAAGTTTTTTTAATTTTTTGTGCGTAGATTTTCTTAATAACAATACGCAGTTTAATATTTTTCATTTTTATTTTTGAAATTTTTAAGAGCAGGGGGCCCGCGAAGTCTTACCATAGGGCCTGACGTGGCTCTCGACGACCCCGTCAATATAAGGCTTTTTATCAAGCTAAAGATAAAAGAATTTTAAAATTAAAAAGTTTTAAAACCCTCAACTTAAAGAATTCAAATTGCAATAAATTTTTCAACAAACTGGAATAAAATTTATCTAGAAATTAAAAAAAACTTAAATAAAATTTTATAATTTAGAAACAAAACTAAAGATGCTAAATTATTAGAAGTTTGAATTTCAATGTTACATTATTGCACAATATGAAACATGTGCTATCATAAGCAAAAATGAAAATTATTTATGTATAACTACTTCTTATCTCAACATACGCGTTGATGAATCACGGTTTATCAAGTCAAGATCGGAACCACTACAAATTTTTGCAAAATTAGCGCCATCATAGTGCATATAAAAGTCGAACTATTTGCTGTGGAAGTCACAATATAAACCAATATAAACATAAGACAGTAATAGAAACCTACTTAACATTACAATTTATTTCATTAAAACAAGAAAAATTGTAACTTCACTTTATACGTACAAGAACTTTTTTAACCCTGCAGTGAATACGTAGGGCCTAGCAGGCCCGAGTGAACATTTAAATTGATATAAAAAAAGAACCGTTTAAATAAATTTCACCATATCATTAGTAGCTGTCTAAAATATGAAAAGACATCGACATGGGTTTATAAAACTAGAAAAAGTTGAATGTATTGCCAATAAAAGGGCTTCGGGTCTAGTAGGCCCGACGTATGCACTGGCGTTACTATTTAATATTAAAAATGGTAATCGGTTTCCAATCAAATTATAAGTTTTGTAGAAAAATTTTTTCAGCTTGTATAACAATTTCTGTAATCATTATTCGCAAAATAATAACAAAACTGCGATAATTTCCATGTAATTGAACTATATTTATCAAAAGTATCTTTACAATTCTTATAAATCACCGTAATGCAATATATGCAACTACAATGACTTCAGCTAATTGCAAGATTCAGGTGACTTTGAATTTTATAATATTTCTTAATAATTTCTTTGATTTATATCAACAATTCTGTTTTTTCTTTAATATTTTATTATTACAAAGTTTAATATATACAAAAATTATCTTATTTTCCTGGAATATTCCAACATTCGTCGATTTAAAGCTACGGGCCGGACAGGCTCTACGTATGCACTGGTGTGATTTTTATTTACGTATGCACTGTAGGGTTAAAAATGGATATAATTCAACCAATTTTTTTCACAAGCAAGATTAAATAATTGTCTTGGTGTGATCTAATTCTAACACTTCTATTAATAACGGTAACAATTATAAAAATTATAATATAGCCATTGACTATAGGAGTTATCAAGACACGCAGCCATATGGAAGAATTGTAAATTCTATGTCCCTCTCACTCGAACGCACATCGCGCACTATACTGTCCACACGTTCTAATGGAATGGATCGCGAGATTAATAATTGTTAATGGGGATTTACATTGAAAATTAGCGCCATCTAGTTGTCGCGACAATTTAGTATTGCATTAAAACATATATGGCTGCGTGTCTTGATAACTACTATAGTCAATGATATAGCTATTTCTGTTATCTGAAAAATTGAGTAACTTTGCAGCAAAATTTTCAATATTTGTAATAATCTGATTGTAATAAAAATTAGATCAACTCCAAGAGCCAAGTTTTATCTTTAAAATGATTACAAATAATTCATTCCCTGAAAGTTAGAACTTTTTCACTTCTTGTACATATAAATGAGTGATCTGTCCCATGCAATTAGCATAGGGAGGACGACAGCCTTAAAGCAAATTCTAAGTATTTCATGGGACCGTTTCCGCGTGAGTGAATATTTAACAAATTACGTTTTCAACAGGTTCTCCGTTACTGGCCAAACAATAGTACAACCAAGTTATTTTCAAACTCTTCGCAGACTTCCTAAAATCATTTTGCACTAATCCGCCTACATTCTTGAATTAATATTATTTTCAGTTCCTGAAGATTCTCGGGAAGAATTTTATAAACTGCCGTTATCAAATGACTCCCAGAGAAAAAAATCCAGTTTAAATTAAATAATTTCCAAATTAAATTATTTTTTATTTCATCTTTCAATTTTTTTCTCTAGCTCATCGAGGATGAGCAAGATGAACGATGGATGAACGAAGATTTCTTCCAGCTTTAAAATGATATATCGCAAGGTAGGGGGTCTCATTTGAAAGTAGGGATACCTGGGGGTTAGGGGGTGGAACTTAAAATTTAAATAGTATTAGTTTTATTAAACGCCCCCCCTCAAAACACTTCGATTTAGATAAGGCCTAAATCGACGTGTTTTGTATTTTTGGCAATTTTTTTCAAGAACAGAAGTTATTTCGACTGGGTAGTCTGGAAATGAAATCCCGGTATAAACAAAAATGTAAAAAATGTAGATTACCGTCAAACGGGTTGAGTCAATACCGTTGGTAATGATGCAATTGATTGAAAAGTAAATTACTTTTGCGTTAATAATACAAACATATTCGTAAATATTACCACTTTTGCATTATTAATAAGACAAATATATTTGTAAATATTACCACATTGTAATTATTAATAGTACAAATACATTCGTTAATATTACAAATCTATTCGTAATTATTACCACTTTTATGTTGTTCATAGTACATATATCTTCCTTAATATTACAGATATATTCGTAAATATTACCACGCTTTTGTAATTAATAATACAAATATATTCATAAATATTACGAATACTACCTAAGTAAGAACTACCTGTAGTAATATTAACGAAGCTTACATCGGATCAAACCTGTAGTAATATTAACGACAAAATTCGTTAAATACACACCGCTTTTTTTTGAGTGTAGGGGGTCAGTCGGGACAAACATGTTTTGCTGATAAATAGCGGTAGATTTTAATTTCAAGTTTCAAAACCTATTCACCGATGTCCTCTATAGTGAATGTTTGTATTCTATTGTATTCTAAACAATTTTTTTTTATAAATAATATTAGTTTGTTTGGAAATTAAATTCTTGTTAAGATTTCTTATGTTGACGTTTCAGAGAATTTATTCCTCAATTTTCAAGACTAAAAATATACACAAATGAGTCCTAAAACTAGTGTTGACAAAATTCTATTTTGCTCCCCAAACAAATTCGTGATGATCATAAATAGTTTTTTTTTGGTAACAACTGGAATTTAATTTCCAAACAAACTGATATTATTTATTAAAATTTTATTAATATTGGATGAGGATTATCTACATTTATATATAATAACAAGAGTTTTTCAAAGTTTTTAAAAAATTGCCTGTTTTTTATTAATTAGATAGAGTCTGTTGGACTAAAAGGAACACATTTTTGTAAAGGTGATGTGTATGTTTTTTTTAAGTCATAAAATATATCTCTACTCTCCCCAAACACAGGAAAAACGGGCCAAACTGGACATTTTAAAAACACTGGGGTGAGTCGGGACAGCAAACAAAAATTGTTTTCTCCTAATTTTGATAATTTTTTGCTAAAGTATTTAGTTCAAGTTCTAGCTTAGGCTTCGATTGCAACATGGTTAAATACTTGGACATACAAACGTAACAGAAAAGATGCAATCATTCAAAATATACCAAAACCTGTCCGGACTCACCCCGTTTGACGGTACGCGAAGAGGTAGTTTTAATATTATTTTCTGTTAGTTGACAGTTTGAAACGGTGCATTCTCAATTACAACTTATAAATTTACACCTTGATAAGCAACTATTAGCTGAATTGAAATAAATTTAGATTATTATTTTTAAACGAAAGGACAAACTTTTCTATTATAATTTCAACGTTTTCCTGTTGATGTCTTATCAAGTTTATCAATAAAAAATAATGTAAGTTTTATTATTTTAAAATTTGTATCATTTTAAAGAATTATTATCAATTTTAATCGCTCTCAAATTTGACAATAATAGCTGCTGTAACCGTCATACATAGTGGAGGACTCAATAATTCAGATGTAAACTTACATCAGATATTTCGAAATAAACCGAAAATTTACATTTTCTTTGGCAAAATTAATATGATTTGATTTTTATACATTTGCAATTATTTCATTCGGAGTTAATTAGATCTTGTAATTTATGTCCAGATATTTTATGTAAACAAGTAAAAATAAATTAATTTTCACATTTCAATGACGCTTAAAATGAAAACTAAAATTTTAAAATTTAAATAAATCACGCCAGTACCCCGACGAGTTGCTTTAAAAATTTTCGCAAGCAATACCATAAGAGCTTTGATTTATCCGGATAATTTTTAATTTCAACGAATACGTGATTAGCAATTTAGCGAGAGAAAACTTGGTTGATCAAAATCACGAGAGCGATCGAGCATCAGCGAGATTGCTGGAGTGATTTTTTCTAACTAACAGTTTTCTCGAGCCAAATTTTAAAAGCACGTATGAGTATTCAGAAATTAAAAATTATCAGGATATAAATCAAAGCTACAGTTGTATTTGATAAGATAATTCCGCGAATGGTGTATAAATACGCATAAAACTATTTAAACTTAAAACTTCACTTTGGTTGTCATTTCAAAAAAGGTAAACAAAAACATATCCGCTAAATTTATCCACTTGCATTTCTGTTCCTTCCATGGTACAATTTTTATCCGCTAGCAAACTTTGACGTTTGATGTTTCTTATGCATTGTTTTATACATAAGTAGAATTATCATACTAATATTTTAATTTAACTTGACAAAAATTAAAGGATTTCCAATGCAAAACTATCAAGCAAATATCTGAAAATGAAATCTTTACTGGTGCCAGTACGCTTATGTAAAATACCGTGGTACCAGTACGCTATATGCAAAATTCCACGAAAAAAATATATGTTATATAAAAGGGTATGAACATAGGTATGAAGCTTCTAAAAAAATTATTTTATAATTTTGTTCAAATCACAACATATTTAAAAAAAAATTTTTAAATAAAAAGATTTTTTTTTCACTAGTTAATGAAAACCTATACGGCTGTTATTTTGTCCCAAGGTGACCTTTGTATATCCCTATAATATATTCAAATTTTATCAAAATCGATTAAGCCGTTCTGGAGTAAAACATTTTTTTCTCTATTAATATTTTTTTATTTTCTTGAAACTTCCTCCAGTTCAGTGGCGTATTTAGAGGGAGGCAAAGGGGCAAGTGCCCCGATGATTCGGATTGTACCCCTAAAGCCCCCCAGATAACAGAATGACGTTGTAATGACGACATAAATCGGTCATCAAAGACGGCATAAATCGGGCATTAAAGACGTCAGTGAAACGTCTCAATGACGTGAATTTGTCACAGCCCAGAGACGACAATAAGTGACGTCCGTACACGTCAATAAGTGACGTCGATACACGTCAATGTATGACGTCATTTTTCAGATTTTCTAGACCGCATTTTGAAAAAATTACACTCCTTTTAATAAAAACTAAATTTGTATTGTATATTACGTTTATTAACAAAAAATAAAATAAATTCATAAAATGGAAATAACAAGAACACAAAAATACATATAATTTTGATTACAATAATGTATGCAATAATGGAAAGGCGGCAAAACTGTTCTCAAAATCAGGTAGAAGAATACATTTAGCATCAATATTATTAAGCGACCACATGTCGTATTTCCTTGTAAATATTCAAAATACTGAAATCGAATGGATAGTTATATAATGACATATGTAGGTTGAATTGTTTACCAATAATTACTATGTTACTTGCAGAATTCAAAATAAAATTATGGATTTGGATAACTTTCTTTCCAATCAGGCAGTACGAATCACAGCTCGAGTAAGAATGAGTGGTCAAGATAAAATTCGTATAACTGATTTTCTTGAACTGTTTTAAGTTTAAATGACATGGAAAGGTTGGTCCCAGAGTATGTTCAAAAAAGTGATTAATTTTGTTGTCCTTAGTTACACGACCATTCCTGAAGTTGACAAAGTCCCGTTCTTTCAACCGCCCCACGATCTGTTGCAGAGGGTTATTTGGGGATTTTATTGAATACTTGATTTGTCCTAAGTAACTCTCGAACGGGAAAGACGAGAAATTGTCAAGAGCTCCGAATGCTTTGACATCTTCGCTCAAATGTGACAACATATGTACATTGTATACAATAAATTCTTTGCCGTACAGATTTTCGCTATGTACAATGAATGTCTTGAGAAATTCAGAAGCAGTTTCGCATCCTATATTCTTTATATGTTTCTTGGAACATAAAATAACAATTGCACAATGAAGCAACAAAAAGTGCTCATATATTGCCAAGTCAACAATAGAGTTGAGTAGAACAGGTCCAAGGTACAGTAAAAATGTTCTAAATTCCGTGGCCTTGAAACGAGGCAATTCTGATAAGTCTCTGGGCTTCCTGTTGATTTCTGCCGGGACAAATGTTTTCAACGCCACCATGTTCTTGGACAATAGTTTGACTAGTCTACTAGGAAGTCTGACTTTTAGGTTACCGCCAACCCAAGAATTCAACAGCTTTTTCATCACACCAAGTAGCACACAATGCATGTAGTCGATCGGAAAATGAGTGACTAATCCTATTTCTAAGTTTACCAAAGGGGAAGTTCCTAAATGGTATTCTTCATCCTCTTGTGATAAAAAAGACTCATCGGTTCTTCTAGGAGATGACAAACCCCTTAATACCACTCTTCCATTCACGTACTCACCGTGCTCAGTGCACTTATCACAAGAGGAATAACCAGTGTGTGACTTAACGCTTTTAATGAATGCACGAGCAGGTGCGTCGCAAACGAAGCTGTGTACAGTTATTTTATACGTTTTTCCCAGGATTGTAACACCAAATTTCAGCAGCTGACCGAGCTCGTTTACAAAATCTTCCAAGAAAAGAGCGAGTGGTTTAGGCTTTAAAATCCCACAAAATATGCCAACAGGAAATAAAGGACTAGTACTTGAGTTTTTTATCAATGCCAAAATGGGCCAGAACTGAATGCTGGAACTACGAAATAACGGCAATCCATCACAGTTGATGCTCAGGAAAATGGTTTCACCAATACATTCATTACATCTTGATATGTACTGTTTCAGTGATTCCATAATTCCAAAATGATGGTAATCACCATTTTCAAGTTTTCGACTTTCAAATCGTACAGGAGTTCTTAATAACGTCCTGCAATCCAAGGGTAACTCCGGGTGAAAAGGATGCAAAACGTGAAGTAGATTTGTGACTGACTGATGTGGAACGTTATTAGTGGCTGCCTACATTGCTGATCGAAGATCTGGAGATTCTACATTTTCAGGGAAGTCCAAATCTTGTTCAGGTTCAGGAATGGTTGACATAAGACTGTTATGACTAATAAGTTGTGCAGATGCCAGAGGTTGATTAAGTAATGGTGATGCATCACTGGTATCACCGATTCTTGCTGGAGATAGAGGAGGACTTCGCGATTCTAATTCATCAGTCCGAGTGTTTTGAGATTCTACTACATCAGTATCAAATTCGCTTGTTTCAATTGATTCAATAGAAATACTTTGAGGTCTGATCGCTAATAATGCTACTCTTCTGTAGGTTTGCCGTGTTCCAATGATTCGTTTCAGCTTTATTTTGTTATTACTCATGATTGATTATTCAAAATTATTGAAGTATACAATTATTTAAAAAATATTCAAAATGCAAATACAAATTACAATTTTGGAACGTAAAATTGAGAAAACAGCTAAATTAGCATGAAACTTAAAAATCGAACTCAAAATTTAAAAAATAGCATAGCTAAATTACTACAAAACAAAATTAAAACCTCCAATTTAAAAAATTTCAATTCAAAACTTAAATGTAACTTAGTACAAAACAAAATTAAAACCTTCAATTGAAAACATTTCAATTCAAAACTTAAATGTAACATAGAACATGAAAACGTCTCACTTTTCAGCTGTTTTCGCAGTTTTCTTCAGCCTTTGCGGTGCATGTTTGAGCCACACCTTGACTATGGCTGAGATTTCAGCTTCGGTTATGGCGTTACTTGTAATTTGGATTGCCTCTAGAAAAACAATATTCAATATAAATATTACATCTAGAAAAAGTTTATTAAATACACTCACGAATAATGACATCCTTTAAAAGAGTATTTTTGAAGGCCCTTTTTTGGTTTCTTGTTCCAAAATAACTGAAGTCTTGAGCTATGTCATCACTCAACATTTTTTTGAAAATCTCATTCATACGATTGGTCAAATCTTTTCCTCCTCTTGTTGAGAAATATTTAGCCAAAGAATAAAAGTAATGTATTATCCAAAAAATTTAAAGGTAATAATGAGAAAAGAATTACACACCACACTTGTCAAACTGGTAGCTTTAGAGAGATATAATTCAAATGTCTGGAAGTCTTCTTCACTTTTAATTGGAAGACCGATTGGAAGGTCTTCCAAATTTGATGTGTTGTTCTCTTGTAATTGCAGGCACGCCAAGATTTGGATATTTTGTTCCTTAATGAACAGCACTATTGCCTTCAGCTGTTGAATTTCTAAAATATTTAAAGTTAGGGTACTGTCGGTCAATGAGCAAATGAGCACCTACCTAACTTATTGCAGGAGCATGAAACTGACGGTTAAGGGGCGACTAAAAAAAACAGAACAGTGTTGGTGAAAGACCAGATAGATAAAAATGAATAATTTCGTAAGAAATAATCATCATTCAGGTGATGGCGAAAAGGAGAAAGGTAGACTCGCTCACCTAATTCTTGATGGACTTCCCCAGAAGACCATCCACTCGGTGGATAATTTGTGGATGAACGTTGACTTGCACCTTGACTTGAGTAAGCATCAGAACTTATTGGAACTAGAAAGACACGTAAATTAAAACATTGTAATATTATTGGTAGCATTCAGCTTATACGTGTAAATGTTCGGGGCCTTGTTAGTTGGGAATTGAGTCTGATTGAGGCTTGGTGGAACTGGCTTGTCATAATACATGACACACTCAAGGAACACAACTCTTTTAGGAAAAATTATTGGGTATTTCTATTAATTATCAGCTGTACATATTATGCCTTGACATGTGACATGTGTGCTTTGATTAACATCGATGATATTTTTGCAGGTACTGTATCGTTTACTAATTACTTGTTTGCTTGGTTGTTTGGTGCCGATGTAGTGTTACTACAGGTGGTACCAGCAGATAAGAAATTTTCCTAGCAGGCAGGAGAAACTACTGTAGAATAAGCAGCAGGAAAAGGGGCAACTCACAATACCACACTGACAATACAATAGGAGCTCTAGGCTACTCATACTGCCGGGGTGGTACAAGCTCATTGGCTGTCGATTTGCATTTTAAGGTTTGTCATTGGTTCTTTGTATACGGAATTAAATAGTCAACTAAAATCATTAATAAATAATATTACCCAGTTTATGAGACTGCAACGCAAGTTTCACTTTTGGTGGCCTCTTCAAAGTTGATTTTTGTGATGAGATTTTATTGTCGTCAGAGCTGACGCTGGCGTCGTCGTCTTCAAAAAATGTGCGTTTTGGTGGCAACCGATGTCTTCTTGGCCGACTTGCACTTCCCTCTTTATCAACGCAATCATCAGTTGCAAGGTCAGAGGTAGTCTCTGCCAGCTTCAATTTTTTGTTGGCCTTGTCGTATTCATCTATAAATACAATTTGTGAATAGAATGATGTGAGTAATGACCAAAGAAATGATCTTCAAAATAATAAAACAAAACTTATTTTTCAATGCATCATCAAATGCAACTACTGTTAGGTATTATAACCTGGACCACCCTATATACATTTCAATTTGATACACATTTTATATCTCATTCTTAGCTATTCCATTAATTCTTTAACAAAAACTTGCTTTCCAATAATACCTACTTTGAAGAATGGAATATTGAACAGGGATTGATGAAGTTGTACAATGTGCATTGGTATCTAATACTGTAGGTATAAGGTTAATCATGCAAGGTATAAGGTAGGTATATAATAGGTATCTAGTTGGTTGACTATAAATTTCTAAATAAGTAATCGTTAAAATAACATCTACAAACCATCTTCGAAAAATATACGTTCAACTGGGTATAATTCCTACGTTTCTTCATTTACTTCCTCCCCATCTTTAAGTGCCTGTTTAAATGTGGTTCTCGCCTTGTAGGGCGGATAAAATACTTCATCTTTCTTGGTATTAAGCCAGTTCTCATGCACCAGTACTAAGCCACCCTCACCTCTACCACCAAGGGAAAGCCCAACGTAAGTCATTACGGCAGGAGCTATAAGGATAAATTAATATTAATTATGAAGTAGGTAGGTATAATGGATAGGCTGAATTATGAGGAACTTCATCAACTACTGACGACATGTATGTGAATAAAAAATTGAACTGAAGGAATGAAAATTATTGAGGTTATGAGACAATATTGTTCTTTTCTAACTACTGGTTTTTGTAAAGAATAATAATAATTGAAATCAACAGGGAACTAATAGCACTGATAATAGGCATGCATCATGGACTTAGAAGCTTAGGACTGGTATCTTCCTACCTGAAGGCCTATAATTTTCGATTTCTTAAGCGAATAACTTTCTTAAGTTCCCGCTAGGTGGCTCTGAACAAGTAAGGCCGAATTAATTTTAATATTGAAAATGCAGATTGATTATATACCAATATAAATATAAAATAATATTGTATTATGTTATATCAGAAGGAAATATAATACTACTTATTAAAATATAAATTTTTTACAGATTTGTTAAAAGTTAGTGTTTTTAAGTTTAAAGTGTTTGTTTACGAATTACAATGTAAGTATCTTTTTAACTGATGTGTATTATAAATTTGCGATAATATTGAATTTTTCTATTTAACTAGATTTAAAATGGGTTTCAAATGTGTTATGCCTAATTGCTCAAGTGGGTATGAAAGCGAAAAGAAAAAATCAAAATCCTATGCTATGTTCTTGGCACCACGAGATCCTGAAAGATGTAGGCAATGGAATAAAATCATTCCTCGAGAATTTGAGTTGAGAGATTGTCATCGGGTTTGTGAAAGACATTTTACAGAAGATTGTATTGTACGAACAAAAATTATAAGATATAATATTCCAGGCATTGCAGATGAAGAAGTAAGTATCGATAAACATTATTACGTTGGTTATTTGTTATTCTTATTAGTTACCCACCGAGGTTAATTTTCCTATGTTTAAAACAACTGAACATTTTAACGCATTTCAAATTAATATTATTAATTTTGTTTAAGTGTCAATACTGTTGACAATTTATTTTTTATATCTATTAATTTATTATTATATACCTAGGTACGATTAAAAAACCCACATTTAACTGACACTGCCATACCTACTATTTTTCCCAACTGTCCTGCTTATTTAAGTAAAAATATACAAACCAGAAAACTACCATTTGAGCGTAAACCATTTATTAAATTAAAAAAAATGAAGTCCGAGGTTATTGATCAACAATCAAGTTCAATTTGCCCTGATCGTGATTTCGATGTAGTGCAAGTAATTGAAACGGTTGTTGTAGGAAATGAAGCGGTTCTTGAAAATAATGCGATTACTTTATCAATTGAAGAATTATTTGAACATAATTTTAATAATTTACCAGATTCATGGGGATACCATAAACTATATAAAGACCATGATAAAGACGGTGATCGTTTATTGATATTTTCAAAAATGATAATTATTTCAAATAAGAAATTGTCGGTTATTCAGAAACAAATATGGTTAGATCGATCGATGACTTATTCTTGTAGTATATTTTCCAAATTGGTAAATCTCATAGATTGTTCCGTCAATACGATTACTTCTTTGTTAGATTTAGAAGTAGTACTTAATTTTGTAAATAATCTTCCAGTGTGTTTGGGAACTGATCGAACTGATGTTGTTTCTGACATTGCAGGTTTTACAGATGTAAATGGAAGGTGGAGAAGTAACAGTTGCCCGTATATTTTGGAAGCTGGACAAACCGTATGTTCTTACTGCACCCGTCTTTCGACTAGTATCAACAGTAAATTATGGAGAAATAAAAAAAATCCACTGGACCACACTAAAAGAGTTCGTATGCATTTGAGTGATACCAATAAAATCAACCACCCAAATATGGCAATTGTATTATCGATACTCAAGATAAACCGCTACAAATTACTTTAACAGAAATTAAAGAAATTTACGCAGATAAAAATCCCATACATTTTATACAAAATTTAAAAAATAAGTTGGATAATTTAATTGAAGAAGGGAAGTGGGAGTGTGAGGATGTGATTCAATTAGATCACTCTTATTTCCTGGCCGATGCATCAGATTGTGTCAATTATTATGTGACCGGTTATTTGTGCAAACAATTAAGAAAGCACACTAAATGTGAAAATTGTTTGGCAGCTTTCTGCAATCCAAATTTTGAGGCGGTGAATTCATATTCTTCTTTGGTGAATATCAAAAGCTTAGGAAGATTGACACATCCGAATTCACATTTTTTTGGATTGATACAAATTATTGAAGCAACTTTGTTGAAGTACATTGAAAAAATTGATGTGTATGAGGAGGTTGTGACCGATTTGCTTCAAAATGTAAAATTTACATTTCCATGTGTTTTACATAAAGATGATATATTGTCTTATATACCATTCATTATTACATTACTATGAGGTTAAGACAATATACACATCATATCAATTCAGAATCAAGAAAACTTGCTGCTGAAAAAAAAAGAAAAAAGTATCAAAGTTTGCAAAAACATAATTTTAATTATTTATATTTGTAATATGTTGTAGATAAATAAATATATATTTCTTGTTTTAATATTATATTACAGACAATTTCATTCACTTGCCATTTAACGAAATTTTATCTATTGCATATGAAAACATGCGTTATGTTAAAGGAATATTGAAATATTCAATAATAATTATTCGTTTTTATAGAAACTTGCAGCATTCTTTTGAATTATTAGGCCTACGAAATTCTACGCCATCTGGTGTTGAAGTTTGAGTTAATTCGCTTAAGAGATCGCCACTTGAGCCCCTAGATACCTGTCCTAAGCTTCTAAGTCCATGGCATGCATATAAACTTACCTTGGTAAATACGTTGAGTAGATGCAAGATAGATAGAAGAAGAGATTTATGGCGGGAACAAGGGAACGAGACTCACACAAACAGAGAACCGCACATTACACCACACAGCGCCAGCGCAGCAAAACACGCACAACATGAGTGACTTGACGAGCACCAACGATGAACGAACATACGTGACGCCCGACGCAGACCGTTTGACGGAGCGTTTAAAAAATCAAATGTTCTTGAATTTCCGGTAGGTCATTAGTATAATTATTATAATATGTAGGAACCAATAAATATAAGTATATATTATATAGGACGTAATAATATTGCGACATATGCGTCTTCAATATACGACTGAGCCAACATTAGGTAGGTATCATGATAGGTACTACCATTGATGACCGGTACTACTTAAAAATTGATGTGCAGAACGGCTTGAACCTAAAAATATTATTTTTCATTTTGGTGATTATTCTAACCCAAAAATAACGTCAAAAGACGTCAGAATAATGGGTCATATGACGTCGCCGACGAATAATGACCAATTTATGTCGTCATTACGACGTCACTCTGTTATCTGGCCCCCCCCCCCCTGATAAAAATAATGTTTACCACGAAGTTTTAAAATTTAAATAACTTTAAATTATTTTTATGTATTTGTTTATTTATTTACTAGCTGGAAAGCCCGTCCGCGGACGGGTAGCTAGACGGTTGATCTGTCTTTTAGCGGTATAATATTTAATTTCTTTTCCCGCTACTGGGTGATTCCCGTTTTTCTATATTTTCAAAGTAACGCAAAAAGTTGCTGCTAAACAGCTAAACTTGATATACCGTGGGGCAATTAAAATTTCTTTTTATAATATACAAATTAATAAGTTTCTCAAATTCTAATTTTCTTTAGCCGAACGTTTTAATTTCCCTCACTTTTGCTCAAAAACAAAAAATTTCGCAGTTTTTTCCGACGAAATTTGTATAATTATTATTCTGTCTTCTGTATAGGTATTTTAGAAAAGTGGGAATTTCATTATATGTACTGGAGGGCGTTCACCCCCAGACCACCCGGTTTACACTTTTGACTATAATTTTGACAGTTAACTTTCAAAGTAATGTAAAAGTTGCTACTATACTCTAAAAATTTCCCGGTTTTTCCTGACGAAATTTGTGAAATTGTAAATCCCTTATCTTCTCCGAGTATTCTAAAAGCATGGAAATCCTGCAGTATGTACTGGAGGGTGTTCCACACTCCCCAGACCCCCCGGTTTACAATTTTGACTTTATATTTTTATATTATTTTTATAATTAACTTTCAAAGAAACACAGAAAGTTGCTGCTAAACACTGTGAGCAGTAAGGTAATTAAATAAATATGCTTTCCAAGTTTTAATTTTTTCTAGCCGAAAGTTAAACTTTCCTCATTTTTGCTTAAAAATTCAAATTTCCCGGTTTGGATTAATATTGGACAAATATTTTCAGTCCTAATACTAATTTAATATATTTTTTGGCTGGAAAAAAAATCGATCAACCAGAGTGCTTTCTTCACCAAAAAATGACAAGTGGTAGTAGGAGCAGTAGAAGCGTGCTGGAATTTTATGTATTAGGATTAGTCACAAATGACGCGCATGAATGGATTAACGAGATTCTAATAAATCTTTAATCTGATACTCCCAAAGGCATTTTCTAAATACGCCACTTCTTGAGTTAGAGCTCTAAAATTTACACAATATGGCCAAAGTGGCGATTAAATTTTCCCCGGTGCAGTTTCACCATGCTTATCCAGGAGGATATGCCCTTTACGTAAAAATTGGAAAAGAAAGTTAATCAGCCTGTAGTAAAGGAGTCGGTCGTCCGATGAGAACACGTTGGAAAACGGAAGCCCACGCCGCACAGTGGTCTGAAATCAGAAATTCCTGGACAAAATCCCGAAAATTAATTTTACTATTTCAGGTATATTTTGATAGCCCTTCATAGAAAAGACATTAATCCATATAATTTGAAAAATTCATACTTGTAAGTTTAACCTTGTGCTTTGTAGAGGGACTCAAACTTACCCATTTTAATAACCGCGATTTTACTTACTTCTTCGTTTATTTCGAGCGCTCTGTTAGAAATATTGTACTGTAGTTATTATTTGTTTAAAGTGAACCCAATAAAATGGAAAATGATCAACAAGGTATGCACAACATTGCTATATATATTTATTACAATATTTTTACGATCAATCTTTCGAGAAATGTATTAGAATGTGACCCTCGCAAATTTCTATATTTTAATTAGAAGCATATAAGCACGTAGAGAATTAGTTGTGATCTCGAGAGATCCCAATTCGTTTTAAGTTTTATTATATGCAAAAAAGTGTAAGGAATTCAGCTGTGAAAGAAAATTATCCTCTTCGATCCGCTAAGTACCCATAAAATAAGTTTGAAGTCGGAAGCGCGAGAGTGAACTTAATACATACATAATACGGAAGGTGATGCTGATGACATTATTTAATTATTTGTATTTTATTATTTTAATGTAAATATTCACTGGAAATCTATTGCAGTTTTATTTCAATAAATTCACCAATTGAATTATTGAATTATCAATTTATTTATGCGTATAACTGCTATAACCCTATAACATTAGAATAAGTCCAGATTCGTGACTTAGGATCTAAAAAATTTGATATTTTGCTTCGGCCATTTTATGTTTGAAACACATATTAACGGATTTGTAATAAAAAACTCCAAAAAAATCGTACATATAATTTCATTACTATTTTATGAATATTTTCAAATAAATCCTCAGTTTCGGACATCCATTTCATTTCTTTTAAAAAATAATTTGAGATTTGTAATCAGCGACCCAAAAAACCCCTATATACAAATTTTCATAAATTTGCAGTGATAATTGTAATTTTGTCCAACAATTTAGGATTTCAGACCACTGTGCGCCGCCCCTGCTTACAAACTGAACATAGCGCATGTTTGTTGAATTAAAAAAAGTCAACTGTTTTACTGTTTCTGATACTGACTTTCTAACCACAAATATTGCTATTTTGTGTTTATTGAAATTATATTCCACCTTTCTACCTTTTTTGGGTAAGGTCCTTTGTTTTAGTTATTTCAAGGTATACATTGAATTGACAGACAGTCCACAATTTCCAATAGTACTTACTTATTGAATAATATTGACATTTTAATCTTGACCTCGAAAGTAAGATAATTTTTATGATTCGATTCAGTCGGTTTCTTATATTTTTTAACATACATATTATAATATTTAAGATAACAATAAATCGATCCGAACAGATTCAATTTAAATTAATTAACGGATTGCTATTGAACGAGTATAACCACAAAATCAATTTATATTTTATAATTTTAATTTTCAATATTGGTGAATTTCTTGTTTTATATATTTGTTGCAAAACATTCTTACATAAGTTTAATTTACAGTGCAAAATTGGAATGAACAGCTGTCATGGATATATACGATATACGTATTATTTCCAACGTTGAGCTAATATTATTGGAATCATAAAACATTTTTGGGCTGGAAATGAAGTTGTAATTTTCGAATCACTTTCCAAATTTCAAAATTACATTATTTATGTAGTTTCATGGTTTATTAGCAAAGCTAGTAAGTTTATGATGGTGCAACGGTTTTCTGAAACGGATGTGAGTCTCGTTTAAGGAGTAGGTGAGAATTTGCAGTTATAAAAATAAGATCCCTTTGAGTATTCCAAATTCTAGTAGTTGTCTCTAATTATTATTAACTGGATTTGTATGTGATTAAAAACATTAAAATAAATTGTGCAAATAAAAGCTCAAAGTTATACGTTAATTGCTTGATATCTAAAAGTATATACTTTTCAGTATGTTAATTTAAATATACCTATTATTATAAATAGTATACTCACTTTGAGATGTAATGCAGGGGCAGCTTTCTAATTTATAATAAAATGATTTTGTTGTAATGTGAGCATTTAAATTCAAAGTTCTTACTCATCTGCAATACTTGTGAAGTTCAGGAAAATTAAAATTTACTAATTTTGTCAATTAATTTATAATGAAATTATTTACGTTAAGCGAAGTTATATTTAATAAATATAGTAAATGTTAAATGCAAGGTTAAAAATTCACGGGACTTTTGGGTAAAATATGCAATAACCGGTGAGAATGGACTAAATATGCAAATGCATATTATACCTTAATCGGGTCTATAAATAATCACAAAAGAGGTATTGTAGCTATATATATTTTTTAAAACTTGGAAAAAAACTCAGCTGCCAGCTCTTCTACACCCTGAATTTCCGCTAACCCATAACTATACTTTATTGAATATTTAAATATCTTAAAGATTGCACATTACTTATTTACACAGGACCGCAGTAGCTCTATACATGACACTTCTTACTTCGGTATATTAATTCGGTATCGATATTATTCATATAGTAGTATTCCGTTCATTGAAGATTTTTGAAGATAAGCAACCTTATGATTAACAATGTGCTGAAAAAATGTGTTTGTTGACATGTAGCTGGCACTACTGCCGTCCTAAGGAAGAAGGTCCTATCTGCAAAATTTATGTTTTCGAGATTTTTGATGCTATCTTTCTCACCAAATTTCAAATAAATCGGTTTATTAGATCTTGAGATATGAAAACGGACGACGTCATTGAAAGATACGTAAAAGTCGAATAACTCAGAATCAGTATTTTGCAGATAGGACCTTCTTCCTTAGGACGGCAGTATAGTAGCTATGGGTCGAGAATCTGCAGTTGCATTTGGATTGCTTTTGTGCGCACTTGGGCAGCTAAAATGTCAACGGTAAATCACACTTGCGTGTACATGAATTGTAAAAATACGTTGAAGAACAGGCGTGATTTAACGTATTTTAAATTTCCCGTTAAAGATGTAAATAGATGCGAGGAATGGAAAAAAAATTATGGCAATATTCGTATATCAGTAGCAATTAATAAAGATTTATCTCATAAATTGATTTGTGAGGAACATTTTTTTGCTAGCGATATAAAGCGTAATCCTGCCAGAAAATATTTGATTAAAAGTGCAATTCCGGTAAAGTACTCGGTTGCAATCGACCCAATAAAAACTACGAGCGAAACAATTCCTTGTTTACCTAGCACTAGTGGACTTAATATTTTAAAAACTTACTCAGTTGCACTAAACCCAATAAAAACAAAGAGCGAAACAATTCCTTATTTACCCAGCACTAGGTGAATTAATATTTTAAAAACTTATGGGGACCAAAAAAGATGATTTTCCACCGATTCCAGTAGTTCATGTACATTAGAGTGGGCCAAAAAAAACTTTTAATTTTCTTTTCTTTAGCTACCATGAAAATATCGTTCAAGATGACGAAAAAAAAATTCTGGTAAAGTTTGAGCTCTTAATATTAATATTTAGAGGTGGCTAATCGTGATTTTTGATTTTCCATTTAAATAACACGGGAAATTTTATTTTTTTTATTTGGAATTTTAATGCGCTTGAACGAATTATCGTCTAATAAAATTTAAAACTTATACTTGTAGGAAATTGAACGATCTACAAAAAAGGTCTGAAATGATTTTTCGCTAAGTCGGCTCGTTTAAAAGTTATTCGAGGTTTAAGTTGAACCTCAAATGTTAAATGATGATTTTCACAATTATTATACTCGATCACAAAATAATGGCTCAAAAACATAAAACATCATATTTTATATAAAGTTTATCGAGTGTTCTTCAGTAAAACCATAAAATTTTTACGAAATATCAGTAACACTTAAAAAAATTAATCATTCCCTAAAAAAATAATAAATGTCCTGTTATTGATATTTCGTAAAAATTTTATTGTTTTACCGAAAAACACTCGATAAACTTTACATAAAATATGATGTTTTATGTTTCTGAGCCATTATTTTGTGATCGAGTATAATAATTGTGAAAATCATAATTTAACATTTGAGGTTCAACTTAAACCTCGAATAACTTTTAAACGAGCCGACTTAGCGTAAAATCATTTCAGACCTTTTTTGTAGATCGTTTAACTCCCTACAAGTATGAGTTTTAAATTTTATTAGACGATAATTCGTTCAAGTGCATTAAAATTCCAAATAAAAAAAATAAAATTTCACTTGTTATTTAAATGGGAAATCAAAAATCACGATTAGCCACCTCTAAATATTAATATTAAGAGCTCAAACTTTACCAGAATTTTTTTTCGTCATCTTGAACGATATTTACATGGTAGCTAAAGAAAAGAAAATTCAAAGTTATTTTTGGCTCACCCTAATGTACATCCACCTTAAATAGAAGGATATTAGATATGCCTTCTCCCGTAGAGCAAAAAGTGTTTACACTAAAGTGTAATGAAACGCGATTCACAATTGAAAATGGCGCGGATTAAATTAAAAGCGAACATTATGTTAAAAAATAGGTTAAAATTGAAGTTGAAGCGATTGCAGAAGTTTTCTACACAAACCATCGTCTAAAATCAAGTTAGAAATAAATCTCGAGCAGTAAAAACCCTAACTAATATGCAATTATTTCATAGAAAACATACATATTGGGCATCCAATGAAAAACAATTGAAACAAGAATGAGTAATGACTAATGAAACTGGTGATGAAAAAAAGGAAGAACATGAAGGGGGTTGCAGAAAAGAACAAAAAACGTGATAATATTTACTGTATCGGAGGCTTCATATGGAGTATTCGATCAATATTATTATTATTGTGGGATGATTTAAAAAAAGGTGGCGTTAAATATCTGTTAACAGGATTTATCAATCAGGATGCATTAGAAAATTTCTTTTCCGTTATACGAAACCGGGGTGGATACAACCCAATGCCTTCTGTTCGTCAATTTCGAATATCAATGCAGCACAATATTATAAAACTTCAAACGGGCGTTGATTCTGGAAATTGTCAAGACGATGAAGCTGAAACATTAGATGTGAACGAAGAATTATCATTACTGGACGAGTCACTAACAGATGAGGAATTTATCGAAAATGAAATGAGTGAAATCGATATCTCCCAAAAATCAACATTGGAATTAGTACAACAAATAAAATAGAATGATGATCTGACCATTCCACCGGTGTATCTTGCTGGTTACATAGCATTTAAATTATTAAAAAAATACAATTGCCAAACGTGTGGAAAATTTGAAATGAAGAAATACTTTCTGAAAATGAGTGTTACCTGTTATATAAAGACTATATGGAGCTGAAGAAATTGGACATTTAAAAAGGCCAACTGATTGTTTTGTGCAGTTTGTGTATAAATTATTATTAACTTTATATAATTCATCATTTTCAAAAAATAAATGTACATTATTTGTTGTTAATAATATAACAAAGGATTTAATATCACAAATTGAAGTGGATTTCAGTTTTGCGATGAACATATAAAATATGGTATTAAGTTTTTAATTATGCTTAAAATATAATATAGAAGCTTAAAAATGTTTTGGAAGATATGGAATCTATACGAATAAATTCTAGCAAAGTAAGAAAGGAAAATAGAAAAATTAGAATATTAATATACTTCAATTTCGTGACCCTCAATATAATAGGTAAATTTGGGTGTTCCTCGTGGGTTTTTTGGGTCAAATTAAATAAAACTGCAACAATATCTCTTACTGACTATTTTCGATTTCTTATGTAAATCCTCATCAAAGGCTACAAAAAATTGCTTATTTGCTAAATTGCTAAAACTTAGAATATTAACTAAGGGCCAATTTCATAATGAGTTTTAAAGGAAGCTTTAAATTTAAAGTCGCCTTTAAGTAAAAAGTGATTTCATAATCATATTTAAAGTGCAAAAATCCTAAAAAGTAGACTTTAAACTAAAGCGTCGATTTTTTCACTTTAACCGCAAAAAGTTGCCTTTAAATCAGCACATAACCTTATTTAGTAGATTACAGTTAAAAAATGTGTGATTTTGATACATCAAGTTCAAGTTCATCAGAAGATGAAGAAATTATTATAAGGAGACCAAAAATTTACAAAGAGAGAAAAAATTATTTTGAAATCTACGATGAATTAGATTTCTTTGAAAGATTTCGTCTTACGAAAGTAGTTGTGCAAGGTATATTACAAGAAATTGAGCCTATGATAAAACTTGGAAGCAACAGGTAAAATTATATGATTTATTTATATTCAAGTTCTATATCTTTTATATTGCATTATAGTATATTATTCTGGATAATTTATTTTAGAGGTGGATGTATACAACCAGTACATCAGTTATTATTAACTCTTCGTTTTTATGCAACGGGGAACATGCAAATATCTGTAGCTGATTTTATTGGTGTGTCTAAATCGTCTGCATGCAGAATTATTAAAAGGGTTAGCTCTGCGATAGCTTCGTTAAAGCCCAAATATATTAAAATGTGTGAAAAT